>OU342605.1:4779602-6043531 GCA_910589645.1 Tinea semifulvella
ATGCTGCAAAATTTGATGCTTTTCTTTAACGTTTTCCATAATTATTAATTTTTAACAATAATATCCACAGTAAATTAATTTACAAAACAAAAACTTGCACTTGACTTGTCTACGCAAAATGGTGCGAAGGACAATCTAATCTATATTCGCAATAACAGAAAAAAAGTGGAAACGAACAGCTGTCAAAAATAAAATAGGATTTATGATAAATCACAAAATAATTGAAACATATTGAAATAGACTATGGTGATAACTATCAATTTAATAAACTTTACACCAGTGCTTGATATAGGCATATCGGCAATGCGTTGCTCGCCTATTAATCAATAGACAAATAATAATAATAACAGCGGGTTTGGCGACTAGTCCAGCAGCCAACGATTTTTTTAACGCGAATAGACTTTGTGACATTTTCTAATAGCTAACCTTAGTGAGCATGGATTGAATAATTATTATTGACGAAAAAATATTTGTTATTCATCCGTTTATAGTTGGAATTTAGGCTGCGTTCGTTTTAAGAAATGTTAGCATGAAAATACCACTTTTTTTAGCACAGGTCGTTCGTTTAATGAAAATTCTAACATTTGATGCTAATTTCGTATGTCAGTACCGTGTTGAAAGGAGGGTTATTGATGTTACTTTTTGACAGATGTCATTTAACATAAGAAATGGTTTGTTTACATTGTTGTATACTTTATAGTTTATATTATATTTGTTTAAAATGTATTTCAAACGATTTTATGTAATAAATTCAAAGACCATAATACATTGTCAATTGATTTGTTATTATTTGTTACTTGTCATACTTGTCAAAAAGTAGCCTCATCCCTCGATTTTTTTAGAGAAATGTTAGCATTGTTAAAAAAAATGTTTTTTTTTTAACAAAAACGACATTTCACACTGGTTTATGAAGTTGCTACGAAATGTTGGAAATGCTATAAAACGAACGCCGCATTAGACTTTTAAAAGTTTTTTACTAGGTGACGAGCCAAAAGGTTTATTCATCCTGGTATCGGGTCTCTTGGAAGCTAACTACATACCTCCGGATAGCGATATGGATGAGGCTATACCTAACTATGAGTTCTTCACAGACCTTAAATTTAATGAGCCCAGTCAGGATTACATAGTCTCGGGAAATGCTGTAGGGGTTTTGGGAGTAAGTGATTTCTCATATATAAGTTTTTTTTTTTTTGTTCTCTTCTCCCGATGGATAATGAATGAGGTGATAGGGAAGGCAAAGGGTCTAGCCCATACAGCCAAGTCTGACGTAATATATCTTTCATTTTAATTAATTAATGAGGTCATCATCAAATTCCAGAAAATACAATTTATCGTTTACCATAATTATTCACATTGTAGCACATTAATAAACAAAACAACACCACTTTTGACCAATAATATCCACAGTAAATTAATTTACAAAACAAGAACTTGGACTTGACATGTCCATGCAAAATGGCGCGAAGAACTCTGATATATTGTTTTAAATTTTATTCTCAGCTAGTGGCACAAATTACAAAGGCTTTATGCCCGTAGACATTTTTCTGACAGCCAAACCTTGGGGACATATTAGAACAATTTTATAGGTGAACGAAATAATAATAATAGGATAGAAATTAGTTCAATAATCTAATTAATTTAATTAATTGTGTAGAAATGTATGAGCGTGAGGGAAGTGCCTGTGTAACTGTACGTGTTTTATTTGTGTAACTGTTTCTGTATGTGTTAGTGTTTCTGTATGTAGCGCATGTATGTGTGTAATATTTGTATTTGTAAGTGCGCGTACTGTACATGTAGTGCCTGTATGTTTAAGTGCTCCTATGCGTAGTGCATGTATGTGTAAGTGTTCCCATGTGTAGTGCCTGTATGTATAAGAGTTCCTGTGTGTAGTATCTGTATTTGTAAGTGTTCGTGCATGTAGTGCTGGTATGTCTAAGTGTTCCTCTGTGTAGTGCCTCTATTTGTATCTAACACACTATCCTATGTATAATGCCTGAATGTGTGTTTTTGTGTGTAGTGCCTGTATGTGTAAGTGTGCGTGTAGTCTTTGTATGTATGTTAATAACTGCCTCCGTGGTCTAGCAGTTAAGTCCGTGGATTAAGACTCGGAGGTACCGGGTTCGATTCCTGGTCGGGACACAAAAATATTTATTAATGTAAATAAATACATTTAATTAATTTTTAATTTAATTGTGATATTCTCGAGTTTGGTATGAGGGAGACATCGACGAGCTTGGCCTATAGTAAAGTTGGCTAAATGTGAACCCGCTTATTTATAAGCGTGGTTATTGACCACCCCTAAAGGGAAACGGTCGTGATGATACTTTACTTTACTATGTTAATATTTCTGCAGGTCCTAACAAATCGTCCGTACAGCTATACTGTACAATGTGAATCAGCTGTCCAAGCCTATTTCATAACGATGGCGACTATCAAGGAAGCTTTTCGCATTTCCTCTCATCCTATTATGGGGTAAGTTACTATCCATACTAATATTTTCACAGTGGGAAATATTTTGGTGGCGGGTATAATTCTAATGGCTCCTACTGTATCGTTTCTTAATTGTTCTTATACTGCCTGTCTCTGTTCTTTCTCTTCGAATAAATAAATAAATAATTAGTATTGAAACTGAAAATTTGCATATGTTTTATTGCATCTAACAGCCTTTGAAACGGTATAATAATAATAATAAATTCTTTATTGTACAAAACATAAAAATATAAAGAGATTGGTCAAGAAATAGTTCAACGATTCGCTTTCAAAATTTAAGTTAAATGTTAAGATACATGTTCCTATTAATATTAATAATAAATTAGACTAAGTACAATATTTTATTTTATGTTTTTTAAACGTGTTTCATTTTTTTTTTAAAGCTTTTTGTATTTTTAAACTTAGAATTTAATTTAATTAGATTTTATTATTATCCATTATTACCTACCACTTGTATTTTGTGCATGTTGTGGCACCTAAAGGTGGTACATTTATCGTCGAATCTATGTCCTAGTTTTAAGTAAGTAACAATGTAATCGACCACTGGTTGTCCTTTAATAAATAAATAAAACCAAAACAAGTGCAGGTACAAAGGTGACTAAGAACTGTAATAAGCGGGTGGAGAAGGTTACGAAGAAAATAGATAGTTGAAATTATTTATTACTATATAAAACACAAATTAATTACATACATGTTGCTGTACAAAGCACTCAGATCATGTATGACTTACACCTGTATTCTGAGACACATACACATACACATCTTCACGCCAGATCCCTTGCGGGGTAGGCAGAGACAATTGAGCTCCACTTGACACGATCACGACATACCTCTTTCGCTTCATCGACGTTCATTAACCTCTTCATACATGCCCTTTTGTTACGAAGGCTTTTTAATTCACCTTCAGTCAGTGTTTTATTTATTTGATCGTGATATGTGAGTCTCGGTCTGCCAGGGCCTCTTTCACCCACAACTTTCGCATTATATATCTGGTTCGTCAATCTTTCTTTGCTCATTCTTTCAACATGCCCGAACCATCGTAGCATGCCTTTCCTTATTTTTGTCCCTATGCTTTCTTTTATACCAACCCTTTTTCGTATTTCGACGTTACGTATGCGGTCCATCATACGCGTGCGGTACGTATACATCAGTGTTGGCATTGTGTATGGCGAGCCGAGCTTTGTCACTGACATTTCGACTGCCGATCAGTGACCCCAGGGCACCATTAACACTATTTCCCGCGTTCACTCCTCTTTCGACATCCCTATCGTACTTTCCATCCGCAGTGAAAACACTGCCCAGATATATAATTTCGTTTACTTGTTCTAGAGTTTCATCATTAATCTTTATCGTCACGGTTGTAAAATTGTTCTTTCAAACACTCTGAGACGTTTCCACAAAATAAAGTTTCTGTAATAGCTACGATTAAAGTTAAAAATAGAACCTAGCCGACAATTTCATTTTGAAGGTCGGCCGTAACTTGGTAAATAAGACGTGTAGTAAATCGTATATTGCCGCCAAGAGTTGCGCGGGGTCGACTTACGGCGCGGTACATCGTCGACTTGTAGATTTACTGCGCATGCGTGTTGTCGCTCTCGCTCTCACCGCCGTAGGCAATGTGAGACGCCAAGAGTAGCCTATTTGAGACACACCACGGCTACATCGCCGACGACAGCACGCGCGCGCGCCATTCGTAACGTTTAATATTATTTTTGTTTATTTGTTGTAATTGTGATGTTGTGAAACTCATTAAAATAGTTTGGTATTGAACTTTATCGTCTATAATTCATCCCTGAGCAAGCTCTACCATAAATTGGCGTCCCAACGTGTTAATGGGGTTTCAAGGACGCTTACAATAAAACGGCGTCCCAAAGTGTTAAGTGTAATTTTAAGGACGTTTACAATAAATAAATCGGTGTACAACGTGTGAGTGTTTGTTTCAAGGACGCTCACAACATTTTCGCGCTTTTAACTTTTGGTTTTGTGGTTTTTTTTCGACTCCGTGCATAATGGCGTCTACTCGGGAGTTCGCGCCATAAAACCGAAAAACGTCGTGTGCAAAAATAAACTCGTACCTAACTGTTCAGTGATTAACATTAAAATGCCTAATACTAGGAGCACAATTCGTGACGACGACGGGGGTGACCACCTTCCAAACTTTCCCCCCGTTCATCAAGACCGTTACGCAGATGTCGCCTCATCACCGGGTGATAGAACATACACACAGGAGCATGTTGCCTCACTCATGGCTTCCCTGCAGAATTCGCAGACCAGCGCCCTCAAGGAGTTGATGGAGACGCTGATGAGCCAGCGGGAAAGGCCATCACCCCGGTCCTCGACATTTTTAGATCCTGGTCAAGGTACCCTGGCTCGCTGCAAAGCAACATTCAGCGGCCGCTCGACCGAATCGGTCGAAGCTTTCATCGACGCAGTGGAGAACTACTGCGACTGCGTCGTTGTATCAGACGCAAATATCATTCGCGGTCTAGCAATGCTAGTTACAGATGAAGCAGCCACGTGGTGGCAAGGTCTAAAGCACACCTTCTCTTCCTGGCACCAGGTCAAGGATAACCTAATAAGTGCCTTTGGTGATCGACGACCGCCTCATCGCGTTTACCTCGATATCTTCTCCTCACCCCAGGGTGCAGAAAACACGGACGTATTTTTGGCCCGTTTTCGTGCCATGATGGCAAAAATTCCCCGGGATGATGTATCCGACAGGGCGCAATTAGACATGGCTTATGCCCTTCTCAATATAAGAATCAAGAAACGACTACGCAGAGAAGAGTTCATCACGTTCACAGAATTACTTCGTCGAGCTCGTAACATCGAGGACTCGATCGGTGAAGGCGACAAGGTCACTTTGCCGGAACGTGCGCGTCGCGACCAGTTGACGGTAACTCAAGGTCGCGCTTCCACCGTCGCGCAGCCTCGACCGGCGCCTCCGCCGCCGGCCTCTGCGCTCGCACGCCCGATTACCACCACGCTACGGGACTCCGACGCCGCGGCTAGGCCGCCAGCGATGCCGTCGCATCAGCGAGACTTCAGCAAGAAGCAGCGTCCCGTGTGCTCGTACTGCAAGAGTTATGGACATCTCAGAGACCAGTGTCGTAAGTTAGCAAATCGAGGTGAATCCCGTGTTTTTACTAACTCTCCTGCGTACGTGTGTGATAGTGATAACTATAAAGAAAGTTTTTACAGTGTTTTTCCTGCTCAAAAGGTCATTGACCTTAACAATTTAAATCAAAGTTTTTCGTCAAATTACAATTTGAACGATAGTAATAAATGTAAATATATACCTTGTGTTAGTAATAAGATAGTTTGTAGTACAGATACATGCAACATGCCTAACAAAACTGTGTGCTTAAGGCAGTGCTTTCCTCATAAGGACGCATGTTTACGTGATAATATCGATCTTTCTTTTAACACAAAATGTGTAGAGAATGTTAATGCACGTTGCATGAATCATTATTCTTCTTTATCACATAGGTGCTTAGGTACTAATAATAAGTATTACGAGAATTTTTATTTTAACGATTATAATTTACGTAATTTAAACTCTTACGATAACTTTGCAAATTATAGTAACCACAATTTTCTGAAAATTCAGCAAAATGAAACTTTTTCAAAATGTAGTAGCTGCAATTTTCCGAAAATTGAGAATAAGTATATAAATGATAAAAATGTATTAAATAACTTGTGTATTTGTAGTGGAGACGATGTACCGCGCGTTAGTCATCATGTTAAGCCCGTCATACACATCGACTTACGTCCAATTTTTAAAATTGAGATTTTAGGTGTTAACGGTACCGCGCTTATTGACACGGCAGCTAGGCATTGCATTGCTGGTCATACTCTATATGCTCTCCTTCTACGTAAAGGCCACCCCCTTACTCCGTCAACAAGAGATATCAAACTCGCCGACGGCATCGTCCGGGGGATGGCGGTCTTTACTACTGACTTAAAAGTCAAGCTGATACACAAGGTAATATCCATTCCTTTCTTAATTTTTCCTGATTCTACAAACAATGAAACATTATTGGGCATCGATTTCATTACTAAAGCTGGTGTTGTTATTGATTTTAATAAGAAATCATGGTTCTTTGGTAATGAAAAGGATGATGTATCCGACAGGGCGCAATTAGACATGGCTTATGCCCTTCTCAATATAAGAATCAAGAAACGACTACGCAGAGAAGAGTTCATCACGTTCACAGAATTACTTCGTCGAGCTCGTAACATCGAGGACTCGATCGGTGAAGGCGACAAGGTCACTTTGCCGGAACGTGCGCGTCGCGACCAGTTGACGGTAACTCAAGGTCGCGCTTCCACCGTCGCGCAGCCTCGACCGGCGCCTCCGCCGCCGGCCTCTGCGCTCGCACGCCCGATTACCACCACGCTACGGGACTCCGACGCCGCGGCTAGGCCGCCAGCGATGCCGTCGCATCAGCGAGACTTCAGCAAGAAGCAGCGTCCCGTGTGCTCGTACTGCAAGAGTTATGGACATCTCAGAGACCAGTGTCGTAAGTTAGCAAATCGAGGTGAATCCCGTGTTTTTACTAACTCTCCTGCGTACGTGTGTGATAGTGATAACTATAAAGAAAGTTTTTACAGTGTTTTTCCTGCTCAAAAGGTCATTGACCTTAACAATTTAAATCAAAGTTTTTCGTCAAATTACAATTTGAACGATAGTAATAAATGTAAATATATACCTTGTGTTAGTAATAAGATAGTTTGTAGTACAGATACATGCAACATGCCTAACAAAACTGTGTGCTTAAGGCAGTGCTTTCCTCATAAGGACGCATGTTTACGTGATAATATCGATCTTTCTTTTAACACAAAATGTGTAGAGAATGTTAATGCACGTTGCATGAATCATTATTCTTCTTTATCACATAGGTGCTTAGGTACTAATAATAAGTATTACGAGAATTTTTATTTTAACGATTATAATTTACGTAATTTAAACTCTTACGATAACTTTGCAAATTATAGTAACCACAATTTTCTGAAAATTCAGCAAAATGAAACTTTTTCAAAATGTAGTAGCTGCAATTTTCCGAAAATTGAGAATAAGTATATAAATGATAAAAATGTATTAAATAACTTGTGTATTTGTAGTGGAGACGATGTACCGCGCGTTAGTCATCATGTTAAGCCCGTCATACACATCGACTTACGTCCAATTTTTAAAATTGAGATTTTAGGTGTTAACGGTACCGCGCTTATTGACACGGCAGCTAGGCATTGCATTGCTGGTCATACTCTATATGCTCTCCTTCTACGTAAAGGCCACCCCCTTACTCCGTCAACAAGAGATATCAAACTCGCCGACGGCATCGTCCGGGGGATGGCGGTCTTTACTACTGACTTAAAAGTCAAGCTGATACACAAGGTAATATCCATTCCTTTCTTAATTTTTCCTGATTCTACAAACAATGAAACATTATTGGGCATCGATTTCATTACTAAAGCTGGTGTTGTTATTGATTTTAATAAGAAATCATGGTTCTTTGGTAATGATAATTCTATTACATACGAATTGTGTTTTGAACGTGCCTCGTGTTCTGCTGTTTGCGCTACTACAGACGTTCTTCGAGACGACGAGGGCGCGCATTTAAGTCCAGCTCAGCGCCAAGCACTAGCTGCAACCCTCGTTAGGCATGACCGCAGTTTTAAAGCAGGGGGAGGCCCCACACCCTATGCTGAGCATAGGATTGAAACAGGTGAGCACTCTCCTATATCAGTACCTCCTTATCGTCTAAACCCCTCGAAGAAACAGCTGATGAAAAATGAAATTGATAAAATGTTACAAGATGGCGTGATCGAAGAATGCGAATCTGCTTGGAGCTCTCCTGCTCTGCTGGTGCCCAAGGCCAAGGGTGGTATTCGTTTTTGTGTAGACTACAGGCGTCTTAACTCGATCACGAAGTCAGATTCCTATCCGATGCCTCGCATCGATGATCTGCTCCAAGGTACCAAGAAGAACTGTTATATGAGTTCTCTGGACCTTCGTTCTTCTTATTGGCAGGTAGGTGTCAAAGATGAGGATAGGGATAAAACCGCCTTCGTTTGTCCTTTGGGAACCTACCGCTTTAAAAGAATGCCGTTCGGATTAAAGAACGCGCCGGCGACCTTTCAACGCCTAATCGACCGTCTCCGTTCATGCTCCGCTTTACAAAATGTAACTATACTTGCTTATCTAGATGATCTCCTGATTATATCTGAGGGATTTCAGCAGCACCTGCAAGACCTAGAAGCAGTATTCTCGCGGCTGGACGAGTACAATCTCCACATAAATAGGGAGAAATGTGTTTTTGCCAGGGACAATGTAAGGTACCTTGGCCACGTCATAACTCAAGACGGTATTTCCACTGACCCTGAAAAGGTAGGTGCTGTGGTAGAAATGAAAGAGCCGAGTAATTTAAAACATCTCAGAACTTTCTTACAAACGTGCTCATGGTTCAGAAAGTTTATACCAAACTTTTCCAAAATTGCCGAGCCATTGACACGTTTGACTAAGAAAAGCCAAATCTGGATTTGGACATCAGAGCAAAGAAATGCTTTTACGGAGCTAAAACATTTATTAACAACGGCTCCAGTACTGGTTCAGGCTGATTTTGGCCTACCCTTTATTCTGCGTACAGACGCAAGCAACTACGCCCTTGGCGCAGTTTTATTACAGGGGGAGGGCAATCAGGAAAGGCCAATCGAATATGCCAGTCGTCTCCTCAACGCAGCAGAGCGGAACTATTCCACCACAGAGAGGGAAGCTCTTGCTGTGGTGTGGGCGGTTGAGCGGTTTCGACCCTACCTAGACGGCCAGCCAGTTGTTATCGGCAGTGACCATCAACCCCTCCGCTGGTTGCTATCATTAAAATCACCAGCAGGCAGGTTAGTTCGTTGGGCTCTCAAACTTCAAGAGTTTGACATTCAGTTCCAATACACACCCGGGAAGGCAAATGTTGTAGCAGATACGCTCAGCAGACCTATATGTTCGAGTGACGACCGCGGCTCCTGCGGCGTTTGCTCAGTCATCTGCGACCTGCCAAGAAAATCACCTACTCAGGTACGTCAGGATCAAATCTCTGACCCGGAAGTGGCCAAAATCATAAAAGAACTTGAATGTCCTGATGAACTCGCTGCTCAAAGATGGTTAGAGCGCGGTTACGTTATGGACCAGGGAGTCATATTCAGGTATAACCCAGATTCTGAAAGTGAATCTCCTCAACTAGTTATACCTACTGCTCTAGTACCAGAAATTTTAAAGGAACTCCATGACTCTCCTACAGCAGGTCATCCAGGAGTTGATAGAACATACCAAAAGGTTAGTCAGCTATATTATTTCACGGGGATGCGGAGGATAGTCGCTGACTATGTAAAAGCCTGCATCCACTGCCAACGCTACAAGGCCACAAACGCTAAGCCACCAGGTCTTCTCCAAACACCGGTGATGAATCAGCGAAATGAGGTGCTAGCCATAGACCTCTTCGGTCCATTACCAGAGGGAGACCAGGGGGAGCGTTGGATTTTCCTTGTCGAAGACACTGCTACCAGGTGGATAGAGCTATACGCGCTTAAAGAAGCGACTGCAGAAGCTTGTGCCCATATTCTCATTGAGGAATATTTTATGCGTTACGGTTTACCCCGCAGGATTGTATCGGACAATGGGGTACAGTTTGTGTCGGCAGTTATGCGGCAGTGTATGTCCATTTTAAAGGTAAAGCAAAATTTTGTTCCTCTTTACCACCCACAAGCTAACCCTGCGGAGCGAAAGAACCGCGATGTCAAAGCTTAACTCGCACAACTCGTGGAAGAAGATCACACCTCATGGCCAAAGAAGCTTTCGGTGATTCGTTTCGCATTAAATAGTGCAAAATGTCGCACAACAGGTATGTCACCAGCTTACTTAACTTTCGCCAGAGAGATGAGATCTCCCACAGAGGTCACACATGACCTTCGTGCCATACAATTAAAAGAAAATTTTGTACCACAAATAACTCCTTACCTTGGGAAGTTTTTAAATTCCTTGTCAGCTGTTCGCGAGCGCGTGGAGCTCCAGCAGGATAAGAACAAGGAGTACGCAGATATTTCGCGCCGTCCGGCAGTATCATTTCAGGTAAATGATTTAGTACTCCTTAAATCCCACGTTCTCAGCAAAAGTTCTAAGGAACTAACCTCTAAGTTTGTGCCACGACGCGATGGTCCTTATCGTGTGGCTAAAAAGGTCAGTCACACAACTTACGAGATTTCAGACATCGAACAGCCTGGCAATCTTCTCGGTAAGTATCACGTACAAGATCTTACACCCTATATCGGTAGCCATGATACCCCACCTAGACCCGTCATACCCAAGAGAAATCGCGGCCGCCCTACCCGCACTGTTGGAGCTAAGGGGCAGGACCTAGTCCAGGAGCGAGGGCGTTCTCCTGAACTAGAGGGGGAGTATGTAGTAAATCGTATATTGCCGCCAAGAGTTGCGCGGGGTCGACTTCCGGCGCGGTACATCGTCGACTTGTAGATTTACTGCGCATGCGTGTTGTCGCTCTCGCTCTCACCGCCGTAGGCAATGTGAGACGCCAAGAGTAGCCTATTTGAGACACACCACGGCTACATCGCCGACGACAGCACGCGCGCGCGCCATTCGTAACGTTTAATATTATTTTTGTTTATTTGTTGTAATTGTGATGTTGTGAAACTCATTAAAATAGTTTGGTATTGAACTTTATCGTCTATAATTCATCCCTGAGCAAGCTCTACCATAGACGCCATTTTTTAAAATTTAAACGTCTCTACAGAGACTTAATTTTCGTTTGACAGCTGGAAGAAAATGTTGAGTGGTGGAGTTACTATACAAATTTATGTTATTAATTGAACAAATACCACTAAATTAAAATTCAAAATTCTTTATTGTATAGATTGCTTATTCTAATTACAATTGTATGTTCATGTCATGATGATGCAATCTGCCCATATTATGGGCATACAATATGCTTATGTTAATAGATATTTATTTACAATATTTATTTGTATATAGTTTATA
Organism: Tinea semifulvella; assembly: GCA_910589645.1. Taxonomy (NCBI): domain Eukaryota; kingdom Metazoa; phylum Arthropoda; class Insecta; order Lepidoptera; family Tineidae; genus Tinea; species Tinea semifulvella. Next base: position 4,791,139 of record OU342605.1, read on the forward strand.
TTTAATATTGTTCTTGTCAATTTATTGGAATACAATGTTAATGTCAAAATTTGCATGCTAAAAATTCTTTTATTGAGTAAAAACAGTTGTCAATAAGAATTTTCTTTAACTCAATAGTAAAACGTTTTATATGTAACTCTCGTACTAAGTACTAAGAAATGGTTCAGTTACCAGTCCTTGCTTTAACTGTTTTTTTTACTCTCTGCTTTTTTATTTAGTCTCGAATCATCTATGTGGCGTGAGATTGGCATAAAGTTAGCGATGTCCATACTCCCCACTGTGCCGGCTTACCATAACTGGACGGTAGAACGGCTGAGTATGCGGTTGGAACACGCTTTTGCACCATGTCTCAAAGCATTTAAGGTATTTTTTATACATATATATTTTTATAGCACATCAGCTTAGCAGAAAGAATATATATGTAATTTTTAATTACTAATATTATTTTTACAGATATTTGTAGTAAATGAAGTAATGGAAGATTTAATATTATTAGATGGTGTATGTCAAGATATGAATACCAGAGAAGTTTTTCAGCCTCCATGTTACATACCTAGGTAACGGTACATATAAATATGTTATATTCTCAGGTATAAACAGAGTACGAATAAATAATGTTATATACCGAGGTATCAACAGCGGTACGAATAAATAACGTTATATTCTCAGGTATAAACAGCATCACGAATTATTAATGTTAGACCAAGGTATTAACAGCGGTACGAATAAATAACGTTATATTCTCAGGTATAAACAGCGTTACGAATAAATAATGTTAGACCAAGGTATTAACAGCGGTACGAATAAATAACGTTATATTCTCAGGTATAAACAGCGTTACGAATAAATAATGTTAGACCAAGGTATTAACAGCGGTACGAATAAATAACGTTATATTCTCAGGTATAAACAGCGTTACGAATAAATAATGTTAGACCAAGGTATTAACAGCGGTACGAATAAATAACGTTATATTCTCAGGTATAAACAGCGTTACGAATAAATAATGTTAGACCAAGGTATTAACAGCGGTACGAATAAATAATGTTATATACCGCGGTATTAACACCGGTACAAATAAATAATGTTATATTCCCAGGCATAAACAGCGTTACGGATAAATAATGTTATATTCTCAGGAATAAACAGCGATACGAATAAATAATGTTATATTTCTAGGTATTAACAGTGGTACGAATAAATAATGTTATATGCCGAGGTATTAACACCGGTACAAATAAATAATGTTATATTCCCAGGCATAAACAGCGTTACGGATAAATAATGTTATATTCTCAGGAATAAACAGCGATACGAATAAATAATGTTATATTCCTAGGTATTTACAGTGGTACGAATAAATAATGTTATATGCCGAGGTATTAACATCGGTACGATTAAATAATGTTATATACCGTGGTATTAACACCGGTACAAATAAATAATGTTATATTCCCAGGCATAAACAGCGTTACGGATAAATAATGTTATATTCTCAGGAATAAACAGCGATACGAATAAATAATGTTATATTCCTAGGTATTAACAGTGGTACGAATAAATAATGTTATATGCCGAGGTATTAACATCGGTACGAATAAATAATGTTATATGCCGAGGTATTAACATCGGTACGAATAAATAATGTTATATGCCGAGGTATTAACAGCGCTACGAATAAATAATTTATTTATTAACATTTATTTATTAATACAACATTACATGGCTTAACAGTAAAGCCCAATTTACCATGCAGTCATTCTTATAATTAATACATACATTTTAATTATAAATGGATTGTCAATATACCTATAATCTTTTAAATTTAATATACAAATATTAATATTAATGAAGCTTTAAAATTAACAATAGTTATATTAATTAATATAAAAAGAAAGAAAAGACAAATAAATAATAGTAATAAAATAAATCAAAATTCAACACTAATAAAATCAATGAAATAATAATAAAGTTAATACAAGACAATAAAATTAGAATAAAAAGTGAGTAAGTAGGTATATAAATAAATCAATCAATTCTACATCATGATAAATTAATACAAGAATAACAATAATAAATAAATCCAAATATTTAACTTATAAATAATTAATTAATTATTCACAAAATTTAAAGAATGCCTTGCTCAGAATATGCAGATGATCAGCAAAAATATCTAGATGTGGTGTCGTCTCGAGAAGCTTCCTTAGGCTGCGGAGTGCGCGAGGCAGAGGCGAGGTGTATGTATGTATATAATGTTATATTCCCAGGCATAAATAGCGTTACGAATAAATTATGTTATATTCTCAGGTATAAACAGCTGTACTAATAAATAATGTTATATACCGAGGTATTAACATCGGTACGAATAAATATTTTTGTATGCCAATATTTAAACAGAATTACGAATGAATAGTGTTAAGTATATACCCAGAATATACAGCTAAATAAATAACTAATATTTTATTCCATGGTAATTTACTGCGGTACAAACAAATAGTACTATAAACCCGGTAATATACAATATAACCACCGCGACACCAACAATACCCTTGGGACAAATAAAAATTAAAAAAAAAAAAACAAAAAAAAAGTGACATTGGTGTATGGAAGCGTGAGCGTCAGCGAAACTACCGAAAACTGTCAGTAGCACCTTCTAATGCACATACCTATGATCTCGGACTTAGATGTTGTACAAAATAGCAACATCAATGGGCCGAAATCCTATAATAGACAAAGAAATGTAGAAGAGAAGAGAGGAGCAGTCTCATAAAGTGAACAAAAGGATTTAAAAAAAAAAAAAAAACCGTTAATATACTGCGGTACGAAATAATAATCTTATATACCCAGGTAATATACAGCGGTACGGTTAAATAGTGTTATAATCCGAGGTGATATAGAGGTAGGCCTACAGCGCAGCGGTAAGAATAATGATATAACATAATCCCGGCCCCTAGAACACATTGTCCTAGACCTGGACCTTCCAGGACATATTTCTGGAGAATTTGGTCGACACTCGCCCCTTTCTGGCCAGGCGGGTTGGTGAGGGTCTATGGTCGATTTTAAAACAATTGGTATTAGAGTCTTCTGTCTCCTTTACTCTGCTTTAAATGAGCCTGCGACACCGAAATACCTTAAGGACAAATTAGCTTATCTCTCTTCTTTTCATGATAAATCTCTCCGATCTTCTCACAACTCACTTCTTTCCGTTCCATCTCATTATTCCGGATTTGTTTCGAATTCCTTTGCGGTTGTTGCTACAAATCTGTGGAACAATCTACCTATTACCATAAGGCAGGCATCTACCAGATCATCATTTAAAAAGCTGGTCTACTCACATTTTCTAAATAGCTCCTAACAAAATTTGTAAGTTTTATATGTATGTTTATTAAGTGTACATATTATTTATTTATTTATTAAAACTTTATTGCACAATATATACAAGGGGCGGACTTAATGTCGCTAGACATTCTCTGACAGCCAACCTTACGGACATTGTAGAACATTAAAGACGTAAGGTAGGTGCAATTAGAGAAATATGATTGCGTAATAAATATGCAATATTATCTAAACTACAATAATAAATACTATAATAAACTAAATACTAATAATACATACACATAACTTTTTATTAATACATTAGGTACATACATTACATAAAATTAATACATACACTACATATAATAATATAATAAATAAACTAAATGAGTTGTTATGAGCTATTTAAATAATATGAATATACCATTTTTTTTAAAATGCTTCGGTTGGATGCTTGTCGTATATTTACCGGCAGCTTGTTCCACAGGTTTGCGGCAACAACAGCAAAAGAATCGTTCATATCGTATTTAGTATATTTATAAGTAGATATTTTTTTTATTCGAAGAAAATAAGGTACAATGATTTAAAAAAATAATAAAATATTAATTAAACTAAAAACTTACATCTTAAAACATAAATTACTATTCATAAAAATAAACCTAATTAATAAATAAAAATATAACTAAAAACTAAAATGAAGAAAAAACAAAATAAAAATTATTATAAATAATAAATTTGCTCCAAATCGCTGCCAATGGGCAAGGTGCCAAGGATACTGGCAGCATTGCCACGTTGAATGGCAATACTGATCCTTTGGCCCAAATATTGCCCAGCCCTTTTGTCTCCCGAGGTGTTGACGAGCTGTTTTTACAACGCCTTGAAAATTTCGTGTGCACTTGGTCCCCACGGCCCGAGAGTTTCAACTCCAAACGGCGCAAAAACACATCTCCCAATAAGCTGAGTGTATTTAAGTAGATTATATATAAGTAAGTTTATTATCTAAGTATTTATATGTAATTGATGTGTCACTTATACTTTCCTTGCACCTACAGTTGTTCTAATTAGTCCCAAAGGTTTGGCTGTCAGAGAATGTCTACGGGCATTAAGTCCGCCTTTTGTACTTTGTGCATTAAAGTTTTGCAATAAATAAATAAATATTAGTGGATTTAGACGCGGAGGTACCGGATTCGATTCCTGGCCGAGACACAATGATTAATTTAATTATATGTGATATTTCTTAAGTTTGGTACTCTAGAGACATAGCTTTGCCACTTGTCATGATGGGCCTGTAAAGTCGGCTAAATGTGAATCCGCTTCTTAAATGTGTAGTTTCTGACCACCCCGAAAGGGATACGGTCTTGATGATACTTCACATTCTTTACTTTATATTTTCCCTGTCTTATTAGGACCGCACACAGACTGATATTTCCTAAGTCGTCCCAACTGGTGGTATCGGCTTCGTGTCCGGAAACAAAACTAATGATCATACCAAATAAGGACACAGACGAGTTGGATATCATGGAGGAGGAATGTGACGACACTAACTGCGAATTTGTTAGTACCTATATATGTATTTATTGGATAACATGCGAGTAGTTACAACCAGGGGGTGGAAACTTGGGGTGGAATTTCCACTTTATTTCGCTCTGATAGGCGTTTCCATGCGCTTTGTGTTTTTGATGATGACGTACAACCAAAAACAACGACGCGGGTTTTACAGCGAATGACGTCACTGATTTTACTCTTTGGTTATGGTTTTCATACATTTTAAGCAAAATTCTGTAAAAATGCGAGCTTTGCTTTCCTTAGCTTTCAAGTCGAACATAACAGTAGTGACATCCCATAGACTATAGTGTTGTAGTCATATATTAATTGAATAAACATTATCGATGCATTCGTAAACAAAATTTTCTACATTATTCATTTTTTTCATTAAGCCCCTAGAACACAGTATCCTAGACCTCTACTGCTGGAGATGGGCCTTCCAGAATATCTGGAGAATTTGGCCTACACTCGCCACGCTGGCCAGACGGCTTGGCGAGGAATATTATTACATCTGTTTAAATAGCGAACCCTAAATTTTTATTTTATATTTTTTTTCCTAATTAAGAAAGCTTTGCAATGCATGGGTAAAATGCCATGTTTCTTGCAGGCATCGAACGTGTCGTCTCGTTGCCTCTACCATAGAGTAGCAAGAAAATTGTCTAACGAATCCAGAAACGCGTCAAGTCGCAGAATACGCGGGAAAAGACGAAGAGGGGCGCTTAAAAGAGTCAACTATAGGGAATCACTTTGGGGGAAACATTCTTGTAAGTATCACAGACAATACAGTTCTGTAGCCCTATTACTTACTGTTACTTAAGCGCCAACGTTATATAGTGGAATCCCTTAAATAACGGAACTGTTAGTGTAAAAAGCTATTAAAATTGGTATTCTCGTAAAGGTTTCCACTACAGATGACAGCAAAAAAAGTTACAATGCGTTCATTTAAAAAAAACCTATTATATATTTCTTTTAGTATTTGTCATATTTTTTATTTATTACCTGATGTGTGTTATAAAACTATGTTTAATGTAAATATATTCTGACCTGTGCGTGTGGTTCGGTTGCGGAATGGAGAGGAAGGGATTAGGTTATAGAGCTCTTCAGAGCGCTCACCATAGTATAGCCGATTGAAAGCTACATGTACGCGTAGGGATAGTGGCTTATACGAATTTACGCAGCGAAGGAGTGCGTGCCTTCACTCCGTAGCAATGACTCAGGCTTAGCTGTTAAGGCACACAGGGCCAACAGTAAAAGAGAGACGGTTTATAGGGTTTTAATCCGAAGGCGCCTTGGGGGTCTCCTTATGAGGCCTCACGGTGAGTCGGGCATGCGACCTCCCGCGGTGGCCCTTCAGGCTGGGGTCGTATCATTGATGATTTATCGATCTCTGTCTTTTAAAAAAATAACGTGTGGTTAGGTTGTGTTATTCTTATATAATATATAAGAATAGATATATGTGTGTATATATTATTTATTTATTATACAGTAAGTATAATTTTGTGTTATTTATGTATATATCGGTAGTTAAGTACCATAGCTTTATTATTTATATGTATATATATATCTTTTAGTTACAAGTCGTTTTCTCAATAAAACTCATTGTCAAACATTAGTGGTCATGCACCCACAATACCTGCTCACTTCTCCTAAAGGTTAGCTGTTAGATAATGTTTTTAGACATTAAGCTCGCCTATGTACTGTACAATGTTTTATTTTCTGTGCAATAAAGAATTTATCTATCAATGCCTGGAATCGAACCCGTGAGAGATTATAGGTCGATTACTTTTGTTCTGTTTCAGCTATGCGAGGTGCTGGCAGTGAGAAGGAACTAACCAGTAGATATTACAAACCAAGTTTGGTTGAAATGGTAATTCATTCCTACTTAAATACAAATAATAAATAAACAATAAAATAAAATGTCGCGTAGGAGTTGCGACATAATAGGGTGGAGGTTCAATAAAGCCAGCCTTTAGGAACTAATATTTCTAATTAGCCTATTATTGTATAGCCTGGAATATGTTTATCGACCTTCTTAAACGACGTAACAGCCTTGGATTACGTCTACGTCCATTCAGTTTATTTACGACGTCAGCTTTATAATCTTGTTGAAAATGATATCGCGAACGCTGAATGCGAATCGATTAACAGTCTGTTATATATTTGGACGCACGTAAATTCTATTGGTTTGATTGAAATGGCGTCCGTTTAGATGTATAGTGAGTACACTCAAAAAAAATATCGGAATCGTATCAAATTCATCTGTCAAATTAGCTGTTTTGTACATGGATGATGAATGAGGTGATAGGGAAAGCAAAGGGTCTAGCCCATACAGCCAAGTCTGACGTAATATATCTTTCTTTTTCATGAGTTAATGAGGTCATCATCAAATTCCATAAGCTGCAGAATTTGATGCTTTTCTTGGAGTCACTCGCGGCACCATAGCTCAAACACGTCGGGTAAAATATGGGAGTTGACAGCGCGGGAAAACCGCAAAAAATAAACTGCAACTTGTGCCCCATATTTCAAGTCCAATTTATTGTTTTCCATAATTATTCACATTGTAATACATTATTAAACAAAACAACACCACTTTTGACCAATAATATCCGCAGTGCCTAATTAGCTTTTCGAAATCTATTAAGCGACGAAATCTGACAACCGGCAAAGTTATCGAATATTCTACCATGAGACAGCAGCCAGCTGACATTTTGGCATTTGCATCTAAAGTTGTAAAGGAAAATATTATTGTCCATTGATATATTGACCGCCTCCGTGGTCTAGTGGTAACAAACGTTGCCGTGAACTCGGGAGGTCGTGGGTTCGATTCCCATTTGGTTGTACATTGTATAATTTGTCTCGGTCTGGGTGTTTATATGTATAATATGTATATATTTACAAAAAAAAAGTATAATATGTAGTTTATCAACCATCTAGTTTCCGTAACACAAGCCTCGTAGCTTACCACGGAAACTAGATGGCGCTGTGTGACCTGTCTGGAAATATTTATTATTATTATTATTTATAATACACGTATTAGGGCATAAAATGAGTTAATAGTTAATATGGAACTGCCTGAGTTTTTAATGACATAAGTTCTCATTGTTTGTTTGTTCTCTTCTTCCGATGGATGATGAATGAGGTGATAGGGAAGGCAAAGGGTCTAGCCCATACAGCCAAGTCTGACGTAATATTCTTGGCGAGGATATGATGTCAGTCAAGGACAAGTTGGTATTAGTGGAACTGGGACCGACGGCTTAACGTGCTCTCCGAGGCACGGGAACGATGGTGTTGTAAATCTAAGACAAATGTACGTAAGAAAAGTGTATTTCTCATTGGTACATGCCGGGGGGGTTTGAACCGACCTTTGTAGGATTTAAGGAACGCGTTCTTACAACCGAGCCACCACCGCGCCAATGTCTTTAATATTATATTTAATACTTTTTGGGGCTTTGTTAATGATATTTTTAAAAAACATTTTACAAAGAGAAGTCGAATTATCTTTCGAGTAGCTTAACTGTAAACGCTTTACTCGCTTTGCGTTTCTTTATGCAAGTCGAACGACTATTTGGATTGGCTCTAAGCGTCCACGATTTGAGGTAACAATTTTCCAGGTCAAACACGGCATTGAAAGCAAAGCTCGCTCTTTTTTTTTTTACTGAATTTTGTTTAAAGTAAATGAAAACCATAGAGCAACTTTAAAATCGAAATAAAGTGAAAAAATCGCTTACAACTACAAGTCAAACACAAGGCCAGTCTTGTAAAATCTTTAGAGTGTGCGAGCGAGAGGGACTAATCGCGTACAAAGAGTTTTAAACAAGCCCTTCGCTCGTTGGTTTTATAGCATTTCCAACATTTCGTAGCAACTTCATAAACCAGCGCGAAATGTCGTTTTCGTTAAGAAATACCACTTTTTTTAACAATGCTAACATTTCTTTAAAAAAACTAGCAGTGATGCTACTTTTTGACAAGTAACAAATAATAACAAATCAATTGACAATGTATTATGGTCTTTGAATGTATTACATGAACAAGGTGAAGTGGTTTTTCCCGCCTGCTCTAAGACTTATGCTGTATAAAGCACAGATAAGGTCATGCGTGGAATACTGTTCTCACCTCTGGGATGGCTCCGCTAAGTATCTTAAAGATGCTCTCAATGTCCTGCAGAGGCGGGCAATTCGGATAGTGGACGACACCACAGTCTCTAAAACTCTCGAATCACTGTAGCTTCGCCGTGACGTTGCCTCTCTGAGCGTGTTCTACAAGCTATACCACGGCGAGTGTTCTGAGGAGCTCCATAACCTTATCCCTTCTTCTCTATTCCGCAACCGAACTACACGCACAGGCCAAAATATGCATCCACATACCTTACCCACTATCCCTACGCGTACTCATAAATTTGGAGACTCTTACATCTGTCGCACGCTGAAGATGTGGAATGCTCTCCCAGCCAGTGTGTTTCCCCACTCTTATAACCTGGAGTCCTTCAAGCGAAGTGTGAAAAAGCATCTTGTTAGGCCGGCATAGTGGTAGAGACTGATGTCGGTCGTGGTGACCGGCGTCAGTTGCTCCCATTCTTGGACCTCGCGTACTGCTTACCATCAGGTGGGCGCGATGTCACATGTCGTGTCCAGTATATATAAAAAAAAAACCTTTAAAATAAATTTTAAGCAAATATAATATAAACTATCTTATCTAAGAGTGACGACAGCTCCATGAGGAATCAAAATAGACCTTGATGTAATGTAATTTTTTTTACTGGCAATAAATATTTATTTTCATATGTTTGTGGGTAGTTAGATATTTTCAGTGCGGGAAAATTGTAATGAATAACTCGAACGAAAGAAAATAATTATATAATATTTTCAAGTTTTATTATCTTTCAATCAAATATAATATATTATATTATAAACTATAAAGTATACAACAATGTAAACAAACCATTTCTTATGTTAAATGACATCTGTCAAAAAATAACATCAATAACCTAATAACACGGTACTGACGAAATTAGCATCAAATGTTAGAATTTTCATTAAACGAACGACTTGTGCTAAAAAAAGTGGTATTTTCATGCTAACATTTCTTAAAACGAACGCGGCATTAGAATTCTTTGAACGCGTAATAACAGTTATTTAAATGAAATAAATTATTTGTCAGAAGCTTGGTAGGTACAGGGATTTAAATTGTTATATTACATGCTTCGCTATTCCTAGCATACAAATATTTATTTAGTCACATGATTTGTCGAGCTTAGTGTCTAGGTATTCTTTTGTCGAATTAACCAGCATTTGTTTGACTCTTAATTTGAACAGTTTTAGTGGCAGCTCCTGGTAACTGGAAGCTTATTAAATGTGGTACTGCGCACACAACACAACCCGTTTCACGTATTAAACATAATTTTAATTGGAATAATTATTTTTTTCAGTTTAATAAGAATAGCGAAGCAGACAGTCGACTGAAAGGTACATATAGTATATTTTAAATTATAATATAAATACAAGTCTGAAAATGCTTAGTCATTAAGATTTTTTGAATTAAACCAATTAGTTGTGTTGGGTCGTTGGAGACCCTTTGGGTATATATAGGTTAATTAACTTTCTAAGCGGGCTGGTTAATCCTGTACGTAACAAACGGGCTGGCAGTTTTTTCGCGCAGCAAATCAGCATCGCTGTGCAGCGGGGGAATGCTGCAAGTGTTCTTTGCATACACGATCAATTCATGGGTGATTTTTTTTATATATACTCGTAGTTTAGTTTATATAATTTTATTAGATTAATTTTTATTTTGTAATCATACCTTATCACTTACATAGATACATTTTAAAATAAAATAAATAAATTATGTAGGTATTATAAATTATTTCAGGTGATACCAACTCTTCGAGAGTCAGAGTGGACCTGACCTCAGAAAAAGAGGTAAAATTAAAATATTATTCCATTTATTGCCACATAATAATATCATATAGTCTTACAATTTTGAACAATATTTAATTTTATTTACAGATATTTTCCACAGAGTTATCTAAGAGTGACGTCAGCTCCATGAAGAAGCAAAATAGACCTTGATGTAATGTATTTTTTTTTACTTGCAGGAAATATTTATTTTCATATGTCTGTTTGTGGGTTAGATATTTCCAGTGCGGAAAAATTGTAATGAATAACTCGAACGAAAGAAAATAATTATATAATATTTAATTGCCTTTTCAGGTTTTATTAACTTTCAATCAAATGAACGAACGAAAAGAACAATGGCGAGACATTACCTGATAAAATTTTAAGCGTCTTTAAAAGATACTTAAAAAAAAAATTATCTGGTATAGTATCTGTTAGATTTTTAATAATATTAATATTACCTCAAAGGGCCTTAAAAAAACATATTTTATTAGTGGTTTAATTAATAATTCTCAATATTTGCCAGACAGGACCTGTCACTTTCGCCGAACTGTAATGTTGCCATTGTATTAAATAAATCTTAATTCGCAGTACATACCGCACCCTTGTGATTGTGATTACGGTGGCTTTTCCGCACTTTTGTCCACCTTTACTCCTTCAGCGGAGCTATCCGGTCTCCTCCAGGTAGGCCAAGAGGCCTGTGACGTTCCTGCAGACCTCCAGAAGAGTCCTCGCAGTCTGGAAAAACCTGAGTCTAAGCGCAACCACACTGTCGCACTTCAAGAGTACATGCTCCTCCGTCATGTATCCTCTCTCTACACAGTAGGCTATATATGTCCATAGTATAAATGTTTTTTTAAAGTCCCGTCATGACATCCACCATTATGCGCATCTTAATAGATCTGTTAAGGCCCAGGAGGCGTCGTATGAGGCGCTTGTCAGGATTAGGAAGGGCCTCCCTGGACTGTCTGCAATCTGTGTTTAATGTCCACATCTATTCGTGTAGTCTATCTTCAGTTTTTTTATTTTATAGTTTATCTATATTCAGTTAAAAATTACCGCACCCTTAATAATATCCAGGGATCAAGTCAAGTATATTGTGATTTTAAATGCTAAGGGCACAAGATGGATTTATCTACCAGTTAGTAACAGTATTTGTGTCTCTCTCAATCTCTCCGCGCGTCTCCCGTTCTTACCAGAATCTTTAAACACAATTTCCCAAAATAATGCTTTTTCGTTTTATGCCCTTGTATTACTAAAGGTGCGATACGTAAAATGACAATGCTTTATTTTGTATTGGTTACTTAGAAGATTAAAATAAGAACTATCAAATATAAATACATTTCCCAATGACTTCAAATAACTAAATTTAATTTAAATATATATTTATTTCTCGGCTTTCTATTAAATTTAAAAAAGGAACATATTATTTTGTTGTTCTCAAGTACTATTAAAATTTTTGATGCAAAGACCTTGCAAATTTAGTTCCTCGCCAAGCCGTCTGGCCAGCGTGGCGAATGTAGGCCAAATTCTCCAGATATATGTTCTGGAAGGCCCATCTTCAACAGTGGAGGTCTAGGACGCTGTGTTCTAGGGGCTATAATCAATCAAATTCGTGTATGGGCGCTCGCCATTGTTCTTTAATATTGTTTCATTTCGTTTTGTTCGAAGTATTACTAATCAGCGTCGTATGTATGAGTATGTAACCAATAAAATAAAACAAAATAAAAATATTTTTTATTATTTATTAAAGACATTTAAAAAGAAAACAATATAGTACGATCCCTTCGCCAAAAATAAGATAAGACATGTTTTTTTATGATATTTTAGTATTTTTATACTTTTTATTTGTTTGGATTTAAAGAGGCACTCACCAATTACTAAAAAATAATATATCATTAAAGGTGATCTCCTGAGCACCGCGGTTCGTGCATAATACGCTTGTAATCAAGAGATTAAGGAGTTTTTTGACAGTCTGACGTATGTGTTATCGGGCCGAAAATGAACACTTAGGCAACTCCAGAACATCGCGGAGGCCTATTTGGACGACCACATTGTCTTATACCATCTGATTTTTAACAATAAAGAATCGTTAATTTTTTATTAGTAAAGAGGGTAGATTGATAAAACTTCCAAGTGTTGTTTCATTATTTACCGTGAGATGGCGCATGATGATTTTGATATTGTAATAATACAATAATGAACGTTTTATAATAATTGAATGAGCTGACACTTTAAATCCAAACTTTTTTTATTAAATGATACACACAGTTTAAAATCCAAAATATCACTATACAGGGTGTCCCATATTTAGAAGCCATACAGAAAAGTTACAGTACATAATTTATATTGAAAATTTGAAATGCAAAAAAAATGCTATAGTTTATTTAATGACCTAGGAACTATTCGTGCATGATAACATGAGACTCGAGTGGTATGCGACTCCACGCAAACGCCTGTTAAGGCAAATTCACCTTACGTAGACTAGCATGCAGCTTTGTTTGACGCGTGTGTCAAACAGTACGTATTCTATGAAAATCTTGATTGACGTCGTTTTTGACAATCAAGTTTTAAAAATCTACGAAAACTCAACCGAATCTATGGGCAAGTTAATAAAGGACAATGCAAGAAATTGCCTCACAAAAACATTTATTTAAAAACTTAATTGCACTATGTACAAAGGCGGACTTAATGCCGCTAGGCATTATCTGACAGCCAAACCTTTAGGACATTATGACAGTTTTCATGGTAAGTAGGTGCAATAATAGATATAAAATAACAATTTATAAAACAAATACATAAAAATAAAAATAAATGCTTGTTTTCTTATTAGGTTAATTTGTCATATTCGTTCGTAAGATATTTATTGTTGTTGTGTAATTCTGTATTTGTTTTATTTTTAAATCGGCTATAGCTGAGTTTTCAAAGATATTTTGGTAGAAAATGCATTTACGGCATTAAGCTCGCCTATGTACCTGCACTTGTTTCGGTTTTGTACAATAAAGAATTTATTATTATTATTATTCTTTGCAGATTCCTTTCTCAGTCAGATTAAACATTCACAGGTCACTGCTAAGCTGCTAGTCTTCTGCTAACAGCTTACTCTTTGGACCACTTCGCTGCTTGGTTTTCCACTAACAGGAGTAAAATCATTCTCGTGAATAAAGATATTTTGACTTTGGACTTTGAAACTGCTTAAAACTATTTAATATCTAAAATATTTATTCTGTTTTTTTTTTCACCGCTCAAGCAATCGACAGTGACGTCACGCTCAGGTTTCAAGTCGCACTGGTAATGAATGGTCATACAATATCAATTTATACAAACTAATTCACTTGTAGCTAATAAAAAACACCTGCATACATGATAATAAAAATTTATTAAAACTAATAGAATTGATAGCAAACTTAACTATAAAATTATAATTGCCGGTTAACGAAAGAATGTTTGAAATAATCCAATCTTGACATTCTGATATCATTGTCACTTTATTATTTCCGCCAATCAAGTGCCTTATAAGCAAATATTAAATATGTGCGTTGATTTAATCATTTCTTAGGTAACCGGCCGTAAATCTTTTATAACTTACATTTCTAATTAATAATAAAAATATTAAATGGCATTATAGAACGCTTGAAATATACAGGGTTGATTTTTCGTGTCTGATATTGAAGTTTCGGAATGATGACTATAATGTAGTTCATAGTAGATTTTTTATTGAATTTTTGATAAACATTGTATTATATAAATAATAACAAGTAACTGCAGCAGCTAGCCGGGCTTTCTCGAATCTCGCCTTAACGGACTCTTAAATCTAATTTTTAACGCATGCCAGGAAAACCCATGAGATCTCGAGGCTCGACTCTCCGCTAGAAGCGGCCCTATCTGTTACTTAGTCGAAAACGTAGTGGATTTCGTTATTTACGGCAGAAATTGCGTCATAATTACAAGATATTATTCAAACTTTATGCGGTCGACCTCTACGGCGTCCGTGCAAATATCATTATTTTTTGTTTTTATATAGAGCACGACATGTGACACCGCGCCCACCCGATGGTAAGCGGTACGCCAGCCTCAGACGACCGACATCAGTCCCTACCACTATGCCGGCCTATAAAGATGCTTTTTCACATTTCGTTTGATTGTATGTACGCGTAGGGATAGTGGCTACGGTATGTGGATGCATATTTTGGCCTGTGTGAGTGGTTCGGTTGCGGAATAGAGAAGAAGGGATAAGGTTGTGGAGCTCTTCAGAACATTCACCGTGGTATAGCTTGTAGAACACGCTCAGGGAGGCCACATCTCGGCGAAGCTGCAGCGATTCGAGAGTTTTAGACACTGTATCGTCCACTATTCGAATAGCCCGCCTCTGTAGGACATTGAGAGCGTCTGTAAGGTACTTAGCGGATCCATCCCAGAGGTGAGAACAGTATTCCACGCATGACCTTATTTGCGCTTTATAAAGCATAAACCGGAGGGCGGAAAAAACGTTTTACCTTGTTCAGCGTACAACTTTAATAGCGTGATATATGTATTATAGTTAACGGATTCCATTATATAACGTTTGCGCTTAAGTACCAGAATAGGGCTGCAGGTCTGTCAAAAGTCCAAGATTTAAGGTTACTATGTTCGCAATACAAATAATTTGCAACAAATTTGTATCGTTATTTTTTGCTTACTGTTTTGTCGCCCAAACCAAATTAGACACTTTTGTCATTTTAACCTTGATATAAGTCTTTTCGTCTGGCCAGCGTGGCGAGTGTAGGCCAAATTCTCCAGATATATGTTCTGGAAGGCCCATCTCTAGCAGTGGAGGTCTAGGACGCTGTGTTCTAGGGGCTGTAATAATGAATGATGATAAGTCTTTTTAGACGTATATCACAGCCATGCTAGAGGGGCAGTTACGATTTCCGAAACTTTACAGACACAGATAATTTTGTCAGTTATTCTTACAATAGTTGAAGAATCAACCCTAAGGAATGTAAAAAAATCCTGACTGAAGCACATAGCACCGAGGATTTTATTAGAAAAACAAGAGGATTATAAAATTTACTAGTGTTGCCCAATCTTGGTCTTGCTCTTGATTTTTTTCAACAAGCAAGAACAAGGCCGAGTCTCGCAAGCTCAGATTTTGATCCAAATTTTGCTAAAAATGGTCAATTTTTTTTTGATATTACATTATTTTAATTTGTGTCTTTTTTAGGGTTAAGAGGTAAAACTATCGAACCCTTATAGTAAAAAGTAAAGTAAAGTATCATAACGACCCCTTTCGGGGTGGTCAGAAACCACGCTTATAAATAAGCGGATTCACATTTAGCCAACTTTACTATAGGCCAATCATGACAAGTGGCAAGCTCGTCGATGTCTCCAGCGTACCAAACTCGAGAAATATCACAAATAAAGTAAATATTAATTAAATGTATTTATTTACATTAATAAATATTTTTGTGTCCCGACCAGGAATCGAACCCGATACCTCCGAGTCTAAATCCACGGACTTAACCGCTAGACCACGGAGGCAGTTAATAGTCTATTTTATAGTAGATGACTTGAAAAATGTTGACGCGGCGAACGAGTGCCTTCACTCCGTAGCCACGACTCAGACTTAGCTGTTAAGGCACGCATGGCCAACAGTGAGAGAGAGACGGTTTATAGGGTTTTAGCCCGTAGGCGCCTTGAGACCTGTGGCCCTCCAGGCTGGGGTCGTATCGTAAGGCGATTTTGCGATCCGTGTTTAAAAAAATAAAAAAAGATACAAGTTGGTCAACAAGATCTATAACCATTCCAAATTTCAAGTGAATCTGACCAGTAATTCTCGGTATGCTAGTTTGCGAACAGACACCAAAGTCTTATAAGGTTTCCTTACTACAATTTGAACGAATATACATTTTCAATCAGAGCAAGAGTCTTGCGATTCTTTTGGTCTAGCCAAAATTAGGAGTGCAATAACAAGACGAATAGTTAGACCAGTCATGGTCTTGCTTTGGGCAACACTATCTACAACTAAGTTAGTATATGTTATTAGTTTTTATTACTCAAAGGTATTTTGGGTACCTATTTAAAATGTTCACTGGAAAGTTTTATTTAAAAAACCAACTTCAAAATAAATTGCGAAAGCAGGCAGTAATAATAATAAATACAACCAAAAATTGAGCTTTTTTACATTTAAATTGCTAATTTAATTACATTGGATTGTTAGCCAGCACTCGCAGCGAACATGAGAATTAACCTATTTAACTTCACTCCTTTCTTTGAAACAAAAGGAGAAGATGCACGATGGCACGCGCTTTATTGTTCACAAAATGCAGAAACAATAGACAACTAAACGCAAAGACACACCCATAGTTGCTTCAACTATATGGATGCAAAAGCGTTAACCCTGTATTGCGGCTTTTTGCAAACTCTTTGGACGGACTTTGACCTCCTTTCTGACTGACAACTTTAGACGACATTATTTTATGACAGAATGACTTTGAATTTAGAACACAGACGATGACAACGAAATGAAGACGCAATAAATGAAAATTAAAGACATTTTTTTATGATTTTTATTTAAAAGCCTTTCTGTAATACCCTCTTTAACATATACTTAATAATACAGTAAGAAAATTATTAAGTTTTAGATAATAAACAAAAGAGGAAGATACGGTACGAAGACATTACGAGTGGAACTAGCAAACTACGTCTAACTTACGCACTTGCATCAGTAGTAAGGTAGCTATCGAGTTGTGTGGACGCCACACGCGTTCTACGCATTCTGACTTTCTCGCGTCCCATTGTGACAAATTCCATGTCATTTGTTATATAGTTGATGCAAGTAAGGGTGTGTCTTTGCGTTTAGTTGTCTATTGTGAACAATATAGCGCGCGCCATCGTAATTTCAGATTTACAAGTTCTTTCAACAATTTTTAATTCAGCCATTTATTGACCCGTAACTACCTGGCTAGTACAAAATAGAGCTACACAAATTTAGAATGAGCCATAGTTAGTATAGTTATTATAACAAACAATTGCACATTTTGTTAATAAAAACCAATAAATAAGAAATGCCATAAAATAAAAATATTCCTAATGGAATAATAACTTTAAAACAACTAACCCAAAATTGACAATGACTTTAATGTACAGCGTTTTAGAAAACAAATGAAAATGAAATAATTTAGAATGTTGCTAATAAAATGCCGAAATAATTAATAATACCCTTTTTTAAGACTTTAAGTGACCATCTAAATCACATCACACGTTACATTTTTGCAATTGTATGGGGTTTCCGAACATGAGCGCCGGATTTAAATTTGCCGCCATTTTGTTAATACGAGTTGTACGGTGACCACGCAATTTAATAATATGGAGAAGTATTCAAACCAATGCGCCAAATGAATCGAGGCGTTTAATTACAAAATTTGAGACCAAATTTACACTATTGGATGAGAAGATCATTGTTCGTCGTCGTCCTTGTCGGTCACTCGATATAGCCACAGTAAGGGAATCTGTGGCCGAGAATCCAGGCACTTCCATTCGGCATCGTGGTCAAGAATTAAACATTTCCAGAAGCACTATGCAAGAAATTTAGGTAAAAGATCTGTATTTGCCGCGTACAAGGTTCAATTGGTGCAAGAAATCAAGCAAAATTTTCTTTAAAATCAAATCCGGCGCTTTTGTTGGAGTATATATATTATTTAACTAAAACAGCAGTTCCAAATTTATAATTTTAAATTGATATTAAGTACAGCAGCCCTATTCTGTTACTTAAGCGCAAACGTTATATAAGTCCGTTAACTATATATATATCATGCTATTAAAGTTGATATTTGCACGGCCGTTGTCAAGGGCGAGCGCTTATAGAGTTGAGAATTGAATAATATTTTATTTATTTAATTAAACATAATTGCACAAAGTACAAAGGCGGACAAATGAAATAAATCATTGTGTAGGTTAAATAATTAGTGTTAAGGAATCAAATCTAAATCCACTGACTTATTTTTTTAAATATTTATTTGAACTTAATTGCACAAAGTACAAAGTGCCGCTAGACGTTCTATGACGGTCAAACCTTCGGGAGAACGAGAGCAGTAAGTACATAAGGTAGGTGCAATACTAAATAAACTTGAAGAGTTTTAATGCAGGTAACATATACATACTTATTAATAATTACATACTAATACACACATCCAAAAAGTCTAGGGATCAAGCATGTTTATGCGGATTTCTTGTGATTGAGATGTGGCTTTGTAATAAATTTATGATTTTATAAATTTATATGGATCCTTTTTGGTGCATTTCATAATTTAAAACAGGAACTGTCAATCAAATTCGAGTAAAAGATGAAAATCAGCTGTCAATATTTTCCCTATAAAAACATAAGACGCATTGAAGACATTATTAGTGCTACTGTTTCCCTACTACTGATTAAAACCAACGTTATTATGGAGCGGCGACGTCATTTAAGCAGGGAAGAAATGATCAGAGCCGTGGGAATGATAGAAGCTGGTTCCCGGCAACGTACTGTGGCTTTAGCTCTGAATACAAGTCAGAGTGTTATCAGTCGACTTTGGACACGTTACCGAACCACTGGTACCGTGGCTGAGCGCCATGGAGGACGGTATCGCTGCACCACACGGAGACAAGACCGATACATTCAAATCACAGCTCGAAGAACTCCAACAATAACCGCCATGATGTTAGCCGTGAGCCTTCATCGCTCTTCAGGGAACTTAATTAGCGACCAAACAGTCAGAAACCGCTTGCATGAAGTGAACCTTCATTCCCGAAGACCGCTACGGGTACCACCTATAGCAATGCACAATCGTAGGACTCGATATCAATGGGCTCTTGAACACAGAAATTGGACAGAAGAACAATGGCGTTTCGTGTGCTTTTCTGATGAGTCTCGTTTTGGTATGAGGCCGGATACAAGACGTATACGACACTGGAGAACCCCTGGACGCCAACAGCGATTAAAATCCTGCCAGGAAGTCCATCCTTATAGTGGTGGAACCATCATGGTATGGGCGGGTATTTCGATCGGCGGAAGAACTGAGTTGATTTGGATCAGAGGCAACCTCAACGCTCAAATTTATGCTGAGACGGTTGTATCAGACGTCATCGTTCCTCTACAAGTGCATATCGGTCCCTTATTTCAGTTAATGCATGATAATGCACGACCGCACACCGCAAGAGTTGTAAGACAGACTCTCGCCGCAGCTAACATCAATGTCCTGCCCTGGCCTGCTCAGTCGCCAGACTTGAACCCGATTGAGCATGCATGGGATATTCTTCAGAGAAGAGCTCTGCCGAATATGGAGGGTATCCAGTCGCAAGAAGACCTTTTTTTGTTGTTGCAACGAACATGGGCGGCCATTCCACAGCGTGATTTGGATGAACTCATTTTGAGTATGCCAAACCGATGTTCTTGTGTTGTTAGTGTTCGCGGTAGAAACACGGATTATTAATTGTTTAAGTTACCCAATAAAATTAAAAAAAAAACTGTTATTTCAGTCTTTTTTTCGAACTTTAATGTTAGTGGTTCAAATGTCAAAAATCCCTTTATTAGGAAAATGGCATTTTTTTTTACTAATGCAAAGGTGACTTGGTTTATCGTTACTGTAGACAAACGAAAACATTTTATTTTATCAATCCTTAAAGAAAATTTTAATGAATATCAATCAGGAGAAAAGTTATTGCAAAAATATATGTTGATCCCTAGACACTTTTGATGTGTGTACATACATATAACCTACATTAATAAAAAAAAAAAATGTTATTATGACGCAAGCTCTGACGTAAATAACGAAATCCACTAATAACGTTTGCGCTTAAATAACAGAATAGGGCTGCAGGACTCTGTATTTAATATGGCATATCGGAAACAAGACTGAGAAATGGAGTTAATTCATTCTTTGTCTATGGCTAGATAGAGAGAACGCTCTACAAAACAGCAGATAGCCGTTTATACATCTCACTCTTGTCACCCGACGTGCGAGAGAACTGCAAAACTAAATTTCCATTTGTAAAATCCGTGCATAGTATTTGATGAATCTGTGGGGTAAAGGAATTCCAACACTACTTCCTTGGCTGTTGGATATTGGTCATAGGCTTAACGTTGATGAACGCTGGTGGCTTGGGACTATGAGCTACTTGGGCAGCTTCTGGTGGGAAATCTGCATTTCCCTTGTTCGGTGCACCAGAAATGGAGACTGGATTTGAAGGCACGGGAGATGGACCAGCCAAGCCAGTGAAATCTTCATAATTAGATTCCTTGGTCTCTTTCTGGTGTGGAGTCTTGTTTTGAGTAATTCTCATCCCGCCTGCTTTCACTGGAATTGAAATTGATTTTGTTACTATTAACATTAGAGACAAGGCTGCTGCTGCACCGGGAGATCATTGGGGGACTCCGGCTACCCTGAAGTTAGGGTAAAACAACTGGCTTAGTGGAAGACTAAGCCGCAAAGGTGATACAAAGAGTAAGTTGTTAGCAGAAGATCAGCAGCTTAGCGGTACGTGTTAACTAACCTAAGGCGTCACATCACAAAGAAGACAATCTGTTTATAAAAAAATGGTGATTAATACTGAAAAAATGCCAGCAATTAATTATTTAAGATTATTTTATGGGTTTTCTTTTTATTAAATTTGTTTATTGCCTTTTACTAGCATTAGGAAATAATCCCAGGGGTAAAAAAAACGAAAAGTGCCAATAGTAAACGCCACGGGGGCAGATATATACAATATATCTGGCAAGATACACTTTCTTAGCAATCCATGATTAACCATGCGGGTGTCAGGCTTGATTATTGCGTTCTGTGGTGTCAGGACCATCGGCCAGACAGACTATGGTGAATCAATGTATTGTAAATAAATTAAAATTTTAAACTATAAAAATAAAATGGGTTAAAGAAGAAGAAGACAAATTTCTAAGCATTCCATGGATTCACCGTGAGGGTGCCGGGTCCATCGTGTGTGGTTAAGAGATGAGAAGAATTGTGTCTCGGGCTTGCGACTGACAATAGGCTGGTTTAAGAAAAGGAGGCCTCCCTTTTTAATTTTATTGCGCGATAATACGCTCACCATCCACCATTCTACCCTACCCAACCAAATACTGTATGATTCCGTTAATGCCGTCTTGGAAGCTCGTTCCATAAATGTATTGATGGCAGACCTGCTTAGGTCCAATTCTTTCAGTAAGTGATGCAAAGATTTTGCTGGAACTCCTCTCGCACTAACTTCCACTGCGTAAAGCTGAGTCTTGAACCCGTTCCTAAACATTTCTTCTGTGAGATCATAATATTTATTCGACTTCATGTTGTGGTCTTTTGGAATATTTGATTCCTACGGAATGGTAAGTTTAATAAGGATAACTTTTTTCAAGTTCCGAGAAAACACAAAGATGTCTGGCCTATAGGCTGATACAGCTACTTTATCTGGGATCCTATAATGGTGTTCAAATGTATCCATGAGAATTTTTCAGTCTGATGCGGCGCCAAGGATCGAGGTGGGCTTGCATTTAGTTTTCGTGCTTTGGTATACAATAAAATGTAAATTAAATATAGCATTATTGCTAAACAATTTGTACATTTTAAATAAATAATCTAATCACACATAAACCAAATATAACAATTGGATTTAAAGATTGTGCTCTGTGAAGTCATTTTATAGTGGAAAATTTTGAGCATTAGGAAAACATGTTTGGCCTTAACAAAATTAGGTCATAGTGGAAATTATTTGCTGAAATGTGTACTCATCATGACATCATTATTAGGTCATCATTACAGTCCTTAGAACTACTGAAAATTTTACAGAACATATTTTTTGGGAAAATTACCTTCTCTTGCCATGATGGAATTTACTATAGGAATTAATTACATTGTTAACAATACATTTGGTTAGCAACAAAAATAAATCAGCTGTTAAACTATTTGGTCAGCTTGGCTGTAGTAGGGATGTTGAATCTAATCCAATACATATGTGGATGAATACAATGATATATAATTCACTCGATTTTTGTATCAATACAATAGCATGCTACCTGTTGGCGGGTTGGCAAACAAATTAATTACCAATTAATGTCTGGACTGCTTAATATATTTTTAGATAACTATGTACGTATCAACACGACCATATCTCATACGGGGTGGTCAGAAACCACGCTTTACAAAAGCTAGTAGCTAGTTTACATTTAGCCAACTTTACTATAGGCCCATCAAGTGGCAAGCTCGTTGATGTCTCTAGCTTACCAAACTCGAAAAATATCACAAATTAACTAATTCATTGTGTTTCAACCACAAATCGAACCCGGTACCTCCGACTATAAATCCACAGACTTAACTGCTAGACCACAGGTGCAAAACTAATTAAATATTTTGGCCGCATTTAGTAAGTTTTGCGTGGTATTGCAATACAAAACACTTATTATGCTGGCCTTCTGAGTGCTTAAATATTTTTTATTATATTGGATATCCAAAAATAAATGGAGGATTTTGAATAAACAAGGATTAACCTTTGGATTTTATTGTGCACTGAAGCTCGCTCTTAGGCATAAAAATATATTTTTGTCTTAACCAGAAATTAAACCCAAACTATGTTCATTCTTAACGTCTAGAAATTGGAAAGGAGGTCGAGCTTAATTAATAATAACATTAAAAGGGTTTTTTCTGTAGCCTGCTGGAGTAATCTGAGCCCAATGTTGGGAGAGACGTTGGGTCCCTGGGTCCGAGGACAATAATTTAAAAGATTCCATATTTGTTCTGTTTGCTGTAGAAACTCTGGGCCCATGGAGTTCAATCGCCAAAATGTTTTAAAGACATAGCACCACATCATGTCTTCTCTGGTGACAAGAGGGCTGGCCCTTTCTTCGCCCAAAGAATCAGTATTGCAATTCAATAGAGGAAAATGCGGCCAGCAGTTTTGTCACTATTTATTTATTTATTTAAAACTTTATTGCACATTATACAAGCATACTGTCTCGAGCTTGCAGCTAACTATAGGCTGGTTTACAAATGTCTCCTTTTTTTTTATTGCTTGTGAAGCTCACCATCCAATATTCTGCTCCTCTCTTGGTTGGGTAGCCAAATATTGTATGATTCTGTTAATGCCGTCTTGGAAGCTTGTTCCATAAATGTATTGATGACAAACCTTACGCAGGTCCAATTTTTTTAGTAGTGCAAAAGGCTTGTGTGCACTTTTTTTTGCATTGTCAATCAATGCAAAGATGCCACAACAATATGTCTAATAGTGTATTTCAAACCACTTGAAAATCCAATGCCAGGATGCTTAACAAATCTCTTTTGTGGGTACCTAAATAATAAATCCCACCATCTTTAATTACATCTATATAATATTATTTTTATTCTACTTTAATTAATTTAATATTAAAACAATATTTAAAGATTTAATGGAAGTGTTTACAGAAGCAACAATTTATTAATACTTTTCCAATCGCAACATTATATGACCTTGAATTCTTCTTTGTTTGACTCAATATTTGCAGTTTAGGTATTTTAGTTATTATATTCATATTTGGGCTTATTAGAATCTAATTCAAAATGCAAAAAGCATGCTAAACACGAAACCTTGATTTTACTAACTATAGATATATATATTTTCGTATATTTAAGTACAGAAAGAGCGGTAAATAATAAATAGTTATCAAGGTTATATATAGGTAGTTGAGAAAAACATTTAGGCAAGTACATGTTTCAGGCGTGATAGGCTTGTTATTTTTATTATGATATCACCCCAATGTTATATCATTGTGCAATACACTATTGCAACACAAATAAACCTGATAAATAAGATAAAACATTACACAAAAATAGTTCATAATGAAAATGTAAACAAAGACATAAGTAAATATAATATTACCTGCGGGAGGATGCCCTGCCTTCAGCTGGCTAGTTTCTTCAGTTGACGACATTATTAATTTCAAATAAGACAAGCCAATCTAAAAAACAATATGGGTTATTTGAAATTTTAGATATAATAGTAAATATTGTCAACGTGTAAGTTCCACTGGTTCCACAAGTTCTGTGACAAAACAACAGTAAAGTGAAACGTCAAAATTAGTCTCGATCGAATATACGTTTTAAGACCAGCCCTGCTAGCATAAAATGTTGTTTCCTAAATACAAATAAATACACAATTAAACTAAAAACTGAGACGTTACCATAGAAAAATTGTATTTATAGCCCCGTATTAAAGGAATAATTTTCATCGTGAATTGATGGTAGAAATAGCATTGATTAAAATGGTGGTCGCTGCTTCATAATGTTTTAACCACATGCTAGCACCGCTAGTCCCGAAACGTATCACTACTAGTGATGTAAAATCTTTAATTTTAATTGATTACTTCAAAATCGTTCACTGAATCGTAATGAGTTTGGATTAGTTCTAGTTAGGTAACATTCCTATTAGCTATGTGGTCTGTGACATTCCTTGATATATTATGCGAAATCGTAAAATAGTGTATGGAAATTTACAGCGTCTGCATTCATGTAACCGGCTTTAATGGCTACTCTACTTTATTTTATTTATAGCTGAGAAGGTACAGTCGACTAAAGGTCTGCAGTAACACATTATTATTATAATCCCTAGTCTTTGCACACCGGCCCTAAGTATATCAGTCGCCATGTTATGATACTTAGCACTTGCATACAGGTTTTCCGGTACAGGTACAAACAATTAAATCTGTACCTAGTCGCACCAACAAGTTTTTAAAGTTTCATTATGTGCGAGCGCAAAAGAACAAAACATGTGCCTATTTTATTTACTTGTACCTACCCATCAGTAGGTACCGGCTTGTCTGTACCGGTAACCTGTATATTTATGCAAGCACCATTGCGATTATTTTTCTAACTGGTCAAGTAAGCAGGGATTTGTATGAAGGTTCTTAAATTTTAAACACAATTTGTTGTTCAATATGTTTTTATTTAGAATTGATTTATTTTAAGAAGGAAGTACATTTACATAGGTACAAAGATTATAATTAAACAATATTTATATGTAGGTACCTACCGATACTATAGTTGTTTTTACTGTATTACTTAAATACATTAAAAATTAACATGGAAGGATTGTGATAGGTATTGGATTTTACAACAATTCACGAGCTACATAGGTGATGTCGCATGCGTTATTTCGAGTGAATGAAACTATTTTACGTATGCATTTTGAAATGCGACATTTATTGAAATATCTTATCATCATAGCTCGGGAAATGTCCTCCAGCTTTGCCGGCCAGACCTTAGTCTATATAGTTTGTGGCCAGACCCTAACTGTGCTTAAATAATGGTAGGGATTGAAGTCGGCCGTCAGTTACTCCCATTCTACGTACCGCTTAGGCTCTTACAGGCGGGAGCCATGTCACAATAAAAAAAAATAAAGGGGACTTTACTCTTTGGGAGTCCTTCGCGCCATTTTGCGCGCTGTGATCTCTCATATTATACCCGACGTGTTTGGAGGATAATGCTGCAAGCATAGATTTAGTATATATATAGATTGGCAATAGAATGATTAGGGCGAGACCAAAAATGAAAAACACCGGTGTGCGTGAAATGCGCATGTGTGCGAAACGGATAGTGATGTTCGCGACTGCCTTGACTTAGATTATCGATAAAGATTGCAACGTTTTCGTGTTGTCTGATTTGACACAGATCTAGTTACATATAAAGTTAATGTTTGTTTGAGGTAATAAAAATTAAACTACAAAACATGTTAGATTTTTTATTTTTTAAAAAGTAACAGCTTATTAGGTACATTAAACATATAAACAAAATAGCAATAGTGGAACACAAGCTAATATAGGTAAAAAAAACATCTATAACTTGTGCATGCCATTTTTCCATTTAACCAAAAATTTTCCGAGAAAATCTAAAAAAATGTATTCATTCGTTTTTTATATCTACAATTTTTTTTACATTTAGTGAAAATAACATTACTTCGGGAAAATTTGCCAGGAAATGCGAAAAACTGATTAAATTAATTTGGAAACCTAATATTTAATATTTGAAAAAATATTTTTTTGCAAACCCCAAATTTCAAAGATTTCTAATCACATATTTTGGTAATGTAACATTTTAATTTACATTATTTAAGGATTTCAACGTTAAATTTTCAATTAAACAATGAAAAATTTATACAATAATTGAAAAATATAGTTTTTTCAGTTGCGTTTCCTAGCAAATATTCTTCTATGTTTATTTATTTACACCATCTAAAAGTAAACGATTCTATGAAAAATAAAACCACTGTAGGTATATAAAAAAAGGTCAAAGTCAAAATATCTTTATTCACGTAAACTTATTAAAGACATTTGTGACACGTCATTATTTAAATTATTTTAAATGATTCAACTCCTGCTAGTGGAAGACTAAGCAGCAAAGCAGATTCCAGTGACCTGTTAATGTCTGACTGAGAAAGGAATATGCAAGGAAAACTCAGCTATAGCAGATTTACAAATTAAAACAAATACAGAACTACACAACAACATAAAATAGATATCCTTTACTCCAAGATTGTCCTATAGGACAATCTTACTAACCCTACCAGGTAAGGCAAAACTGAAATAAATTACTTGCCCAAGCCCCTTGGGCAACCCGAAAGACGACAAAACGCAAAACGTCTGCTAATTTAAGAACAATAAATTGAACGTGTTCGGCAGAGGTCCCAGGCCCCCACAGCAGCACCCGATCACGGACGTAACGCATGTGCCAGCCATCCCCCCGCTCAACCAGGCCCTTAGGGACGGACCAGGACCCGACACACGTGCCACCACTGCAGTGACCTTCTAAGAAAGGTTTTTGCCATTTATTCTTTACTAAAATATTTTGGGGAAATCTGAAACATTATAAAGTTTAAATTATTTTATAAAAATATTTATAATTTAGTTCAAATAATAGGAGTTGCGCCATTTAGCTACGAAACTCCAAAAATTAAAAAGTAAAATATATAAAAAACATTTTTAAGAATTTAATGAAAATTAATAAGGCTGTATAGGCATAATCCATAGATTATGCATGCTATGCTGCATACAAGGCACAATACCTTTGCCATTTAGCGACATATCGATAAGATGTTATCGATAACATGTTATCGATATGTGTCAACTCTACATAAGTGAGGTTAGAAATAGTAGAAATTCACGTATTTGATATTATCTTAAATTGAATTCCTATGCATTCAGAGTATTAATGTAATAAAAGGCGTTTATTTTTCCCATCTGTTTGTGTATAAAACCTTAGTGGCAGATCTAAAACATTGTATTTAGGCACCTAAATATTTTAATCGTACTTACGTGTTAAATGAATAATTATGCGGGTTTTCTTTCTTAGATGAGTTACATCCAGGTACTACACAAGTAACCATGACTAATTACGTCTATTAACCTCAAATTTACACTATAAAACCTTAGATTATTACAAATATAAGCGGAATTTGTTTTGTTTACAATTACGCCAGCCGCTACAAGTCGCGAACGTGTCTGTGAATGGTCCTGTCTATCTGTCTCGCTCTAACATACGCAATACTGTGCTCTTTCTCTTTTGCATTGCCAATCTAAGTATCCTATATCTATTGCTGCAAGTGACTCCAAAAAAAGCATCAAAATCTGCTGATCTGGAATTAACCCATAAAAAGAAAGATATATTACGTCAGACTAGGCTGTATGGGCTAGACCCTTTGTCTTCCCTATCATCTCATTCATCATCCAGCGGGAGAAGAGAACCAAAAAAAGAACACAACAAAATTAAGAATATATTATAAGTACCTACGAAGATTAACTCGAGCAGATAGAGATTGAAATTAACAGTTCCCGTTCCTTAAAGAATTAGTCGAATAAATTTCGAGCTTAAATAAACAGAATTCGGTTACTGCTGGTCAGGTTAATGATTTTTGTTCTTCTATGTCTCGGTCTACTTCCAAGCTCGAACCCTGAATCTTCTGGTGGGTATGACGACATCGCTGTCATCTTTGCCAGGCTTCACCATGTCCTTCTGAATTTCCACGATCATTCGCAACATAAAGTTGATGACTTGAGTTGAAGTGCCGTCTCTTAACCTGTCCAAAATAATACAAAATTATAATCTCACAGACATGTCAAGTGCACAAATCCATTGATCTTATTACGAGTATGCCTAGATGACATTAAGCGAGTTTACAATCTACTAGCCCTATGTTCGACTTGTCGCTTTAAGCGCTATTTTTCATTATATTTCGCTTTGAAAGTCGTTCGACTTGGCGTTTGTCTATGGTTTTCATACAAAATTCAGTAAAAAGCCAGCTTCATTCGAACATAGCGTAGGCAGCGAATTTAGAAGCAGTGAGAGAGCGAGTTAGCGAGTGTCGATGACACATCAAACTTTCCTCTCGCTCTTCTTGGTCCTAGATTGATAATGTGTTGTGCCGTTCTAAGGTGTTGCCACAAGTTTTTTTATTTTTTTACTATTAGTTTACACACCCGGTTAAATTCATAATATTGACATGCAATTAATGCAACATATAAAAAATGTGTCCAAAACAACCGTAATTTTATTTCATAGAAATTTGATAGACACCCTATGTATGATCCTATAATATGGGAATTCGTTTAACAGATGGAAGGAATGATTAAGTGTAGGAACCGTCAATGAAACCGTTGTAGGTATATTGTAGGGTACTGAAACTTATATTGAGTAAATGATCATTACTTGCATAGAATGAACCGAACAAATAAGAAGCTTATTTTTTATATAAGTTTTCATTTTGGGTACACCCAAGATAATGGCTGGACTGTAACGATTCTTTTAATCGGCCTTTTGCCTTCCAATAACGGAAAAATTGTATAAAAAAATACAAACGTGTTTCTAATTTTAAATGGACACTACGGTCAAAAATCTATAGTATATCGTTGTGTTACAAAATCTAAGTTGGCCATTTTTGCACAAAAACATTATGTAGGTACATTAAATTACTTTATAATTTGCGTTTTCGGCTAAAACCGTTCGTTTAATTGCTTTAAGGATCCACTATCTTCGAAACTAAGCGTCACAGTGCTTAGTCGATTTTATCACTGAAAAACGCATATTTTTTTCAACGACTGGTGTAAAAAGTGAATTTATTAATAAAAATAGTTGGTTTTCCCTCTAACTCGGCGATATGAACATCCTTATAACCTGGATCGTTTGACAGCTGGCAGGAATAATTGAGTGGAGGAGCCGTTGGGAATACGTCTTAAAGATACACTCAGACTTTTTTTTTTATTAGTACAATAATTGGTGGTACAAAATGAAATAAAAAACTGCAAACAAATACTTTAATTTAAAATAAATAATAAATAAAACATACTTTGGGAAGTCCTTGCGTGTAGGAAGACATCGTCCATTGATGCTGATGGTCTGATGCGTGAGGGAAGCGAGTATTCGTTTCAAAATATCCACCTTTTTGGCAGCAGCTAACGGTCTTAGCCTTGTTACGAAACGGAGCAAATATTCGAGAAGAACCCCGTCTTCCTGTAAATGGGGAAGAAACCCTTTGAATTTAATGCAATTTATTCAAAATAAAATAAATAAATATTTTATATACACAATCTATTTTTAAATATAGACCAATCTGATATAAATACTTATAAAATAAATATAGGTACAAGATATAAATAAATATAAATTTTATTTGAAATTAATTACAGTACATTAAATATTAATTAAAAGCTACCTAAATAATAAAATTAAAAATAAACTAAACTACTTATAAATAAAAAATGTCCTCTAGAGACGTCCCATCCGAGATAGTCCCAAGAAGACTGGCAACATTTCCCCTCTGTATAGCGAGGCTAATATACCCATATTATAAAATATAAAAAACAAAAAAAAAACTATTTTATATAAAATAAAATAATGTATACACCTAATTAGATATACACTACTCTACACTACATTACACAACACTATAGATGTATTTATTATTAAGGTTGAACCTGGAGTGCTTTAACACAGACTATGCTTTCGCTTATTTTAGTTTTGCCTCCAGTCTCCTACATAAATGTTTTAAAAATATTGTTACTAATTTTAAGTTTTGTGGGAGAAAATAAACGCCTTTTTTTATTTATTTATATATCGTGTTTGTATTTTCGGTCGGAAACGATGCAGTTGCAAATGGCTGCCGAATGACGTCACGTTCGACTTGGCGCCTATTTTTAATAGCGAATAGCGCTTTCATTCGTTATTAAACAAAATTCAGTAAAAAAAGCGCGCTTTGCTTTGCGATGCTTTCGAGTCGAACACTTTTTATTATTAAGTGACGTCACTCACACTGACTAATGTTTTATAAAGGTTATAAAAGAAAAATATCATTTGTTTACAATACTGATGAGAGGAATGGAGGGATTTATCATGATAGGGTTTAATATATATGTATGTATAAATATTTACCATGGGTAAAGACGCGAGGCAGCTATCAACGTGTTGCGACCGCCCGACTATGAAGGCGAGGTCGTCTCGGTCCAGAACTGGCTGTTTTAGACCCTCCAGCCATTCGAATAGCAACCCAGCCAGGATTATTGGGTCCTCCTGAAAGCGTAGTTGTTGTAAACAAAACAGATTACCCAAAAACAGGCCCCAACTTTGTTGGAGCGTGCCTCAACAAAATATAATTCAATAATCATATCTTTTTATTGTTTCTATTAAATTTAATTTTAACATCTGATTTATCCCAGCATTAAAATATAATTTAATTCAATAGTCAATTGGTTAAGATTTATGTATGAATTAGTTACAAAACACTATTTATACGATTAGGTTCTTTATTATGATCAGGTACTTTATTACAGATAAAACACTGGATTTCAAATTAGCGGGATAGAAACTATGTAATTATTAAGATACCTAAATAAAAGTTTTTGTCAATTGTCGTTATGCTAGGGTAAAATAAATAAAATTAATTACAGATTATAAAATCACAATATTTAACTATAAAATAAAAATGAAATCATTATGACACGAGAACATTTTTTTGGATCCATTTCTCTTAAGAAAAATGGGCATTCTCATTTGCACTCAATGGGGTGTATCAGGCAAAGCTTTTTGTAGATGTCGCTAGCGGTACTGGTACCTTGTTTACACCTATGACGGATAATTTTTTAAATGTTTTTGTAGTTTCACACTTACGCCCTATCGGGGGATCGCCCCCATAAGGTGGCAATACACAATCTTCCTCGAAACACACCGCTGGAGGAGTTAAAGGAAGAGCTTCGCCAGATGATAGGCACGCTGCCCAACCACATAAAGGAGATACCGCCACGGAGAAATAGGTTGAAGACGACGTATTTCGTCGAGTTCCCCCACCTCTCCCAAGAGCAGCTGAGCAACCTGTACACTGTCAACGAGCTGCTCTGCATGCCCGGGATCGAGGTGGTGGAATGGGTACGCCGACCTCTTCCTCCGCAATGCCATCGCTGCCAAGCCTTCGGTCACGCTTCGGCGGGCTGCTTTCGCGAAGCCCGATGCATGAGGTGCGCCGGACCCCACGTAATCGGGGAGTGCGTACGTGATAGCCAACCCCATTGCTCAAACTGCCGGGGCAGCCACCCGGCGAACAGTAAGGCGTGCCCGGCCCTCAGGCGAGAGGCCCGACGCCGCGGAATCATTCTTCAACCTCTCATACCGGGCAGACGCAACCCAGCTACTCCTGCCGCGCCTCTCGTCCCGCCACCGGTCACACACTCAGAGCGTACGCAGGCGAACAACTTGATGGCGCCTGCGAACGACCCCAGGAACCAGGTTGGAGAACGTGAGAAACGGGTATGGAAGACCAAGAAAAAAAAGGCCCGTCCACAACCGGCCAATCACGCAGAACTCTCTACTCCCTTGGCGACCCAGCCACCTAGGACAGATCCACCACCCAAGGTTGCCCCGCCACCTAGGCTAGGGGCACAACCACCCAGACCAGCTCCGCCACCTAGACCAGGGCCACTACCTCCAAGGGCACCACCAATTGCGGCAGGCCCATCAGCAAATAAACCCAGGGCTACGATTACTAACGTGGCCCCGCACATCCGGGCGTCGTCAATGCCCAGACCCAGTCAAACACAAGCAGCCCCGCGGAGCGCGAGGACGCAGGAGGCTGCCCTATATCACATCCCGGCCCCTGAGGCTACACAGCCAACCGACACAAGATGGAGGGAACGTACCCCCCTTCTCCAACGGCTAGGCGACAACACCACCGCAGCCCCTATCCAGCGTCCGACAGACTTCCAAGTGGCCATCCATGTTCTACTGGAGGTACTGCAGGCGCTGTCCTCTGGAGCGGACCCTATCGCCGCCGTAATGGGCGCGCTCAGCAAACTCCTTCACTACGCCAGTCCCGGTGTGTGACCTCAGGGTCATTTACTGGAACCCAGGGGGGGTCCGGTCTAACGTCGATCAACTTCGACTCATGGCCCAGGAGCAGCGACCACATGTGTTGCTCCTGGGGGAGACGAAGCTCCTGCCTTCATCCTCACTCCGTGTGCCAGGCTACACCGTGTACCGTCGCGACGAGGTGTCCGCTGCAGGCGTCGCCTATCGAGGGACAGCAGCTCTTGTCCGTCTCGACGTGGTGCACGAGGAGCTCGATTTCACGGAGTTTCACAGCACGCGCATGGTTGGCGTTAGACTGAAGACCAGTGACGGAGAGATGTGCCTCTACGCGGCATACCGCCCTCCGGGGAGTAACCTCCACGTCCAGGACGTGGTCCGAGCTTTCGACGCCAGAGCCCCTACAGTTATCATCGGGGACCTCAATGCCAAGAACTTGGCCTGGGGCTCCCGAACTACCAACAGGGCCGGAGAGGCTCTGTATCGAGCATCGGACAGGTTGGACTATGAGGTGCTGGGCCCCGACACGCCCACGCATGTCCCGACAGGCACTGATCATTCTGCAGACGTGCTAGACATCGTCGTAACTCACGGCCTCCGGTCACCGATACACCTGGAGGTGCTGTATGACACCAACTCTACGCACCTCCCTCTTCTAGCGGTCGTGGGATCAGCTGCGAGCACCAGAATCCCCCGAGGACGGACCAAGACGAACTGGGGCGCCTTTAGGACCGCTCTAGAGGCTTACGACTGCCCCGGTCACATTTCTACGTCGAACGATGTCGAGGACGCCGCGAACCGCCTGATGAATGCGATTAGCGATGCCCAGACCTCCGCTACTACCACCCTGCCTACTGACCACCCCAGACGCCGATCTCCGCTTCCAGTCCACATCCGACAGATGCTCCGAAGGAAGCGAGCACTTAAGCGCCGCTGGGTGCACTCCCGCTGCCCGGCGACCAAACGAGAACTAAACGCCCTCTCTGCCGAGATAACTCTGCAGGTCGCGACTTTCCGCGGCCAGTCTTGGGAGCGGCTAATGAAAGAAATATCAGAGGAGGAAGGAAGCCAAATGTCGCTATATCGCCTCACCAGGCGACTTACCAACGCCACCCTGCCCACACACCCCCTCGTCGACGCCGCCGGAGTTCGCCACTATGCTGCCCAGAATAGGGCGGACATTCTGGCGGACTACCTGGAAAGGCAGTTTCAGCCTTTCCCGGTCGTCGACGAAACGTTTAATAATAGTACCGAGCGTAGTGTCCGGGACCTACTACACGAAGAGATGGAGGCACTTCCGGGCCACTACTTCGTCTCGCCAGCAGAAGTAGAACGCGCCGCGAGAAGACTCCACCCGAGAAAGGCCCCCGGCCCGGATTCCATCTCTAACGTGGCACTCAGCCAGCTGCCTCGCAGAGCTCTAGTGGCGTACACGAAGCTCTGCAACGGAATTCTCCGCACCGGTCACTTTCCCAGCATTTGGAAGCTGGGAAAGGTCATTACCCTGCCCAAACCTGGCAAGGATCGCCGAGTCCCCTCCAGCTACAGACCCATCACCCTACTGCCGCACCCTGCGAAGCTGTTTGAGAGGCTGCTTCTCCGCCGAATCCGAGATCCCCTGACTCCTAGGAAGGAGCAGTTCGGATTCCGCAGCGAGCACAGTACCACACTGCAGCTGACGCGGGTACTGCACTATCTGGCGTCGGAGCTCAACAAGGGCCGCTGCTCTGTCGGTGTCTTTCTTGACATGGAGAAGGCGTTCGACAGAGTGTGGCATACCGGTCTTCTGTCGAAGCTCTTCGACGCCGATCTACCACGCATGGCAGTCAGATTGCTGTCATCATTCCTGGAGGGGAGACGATTCTTCGTGGCGATCGACGAGGCATCGTCCGTGGAGAAGATCATCGCGGCTGGCGTCCCGCAAGGAAGCTGCCTGTCCCCCGTGCTCTACGCCACTTTCACTGATGACATTCCCACCCTTATTGGACATCTGAAGAGGGGGGAAAAGAATGTCGTCCTCGCGCTATATGCCGACGACAGCGCATACTTTACCTCGGCCATAAAGGCCATCGACGCTACAAAGAAAATGCAGAAACTGCTAGACCTCCTGCCGCCGTGGCTAGATAGATGGCGGATGTCGGTAAACGTCGACAAGACCGCCGCCATCCTGACGTCTCGCCGCCACTTGCCGGACCCGCTCATGTTCCGTGGGAGGGAAGTGAGCTGGATGAACACTGTCACCTACTTGGGGTGCGTGATCGACCGCGGCCTCCGCATGGGCCCCATGGCACGCCACACAATAAACCGCGCGAAAGCAGCCCGGGCCCAGCTGAGTCCCTTGCTGCATTCGTCGTTACCACCCCATGTGAAAGTCAATATCTACAAGACGTTCGTCCGCTCACGCCTGACCTACGCCGCACCAGCATGGCACCACCTGGTGGCGCCATCCATAGCGGCCGCAATTCAGGCCCAACAGAACATCTCCTTGCGCGCGACCGTCGGCGCTCCGTGGTTCGTGCGCAACACCGTACTCCACGATGACCTGAAGATGGAGACCATCGAGCGGTTCGTGGCCAGGCTCTCGAAGTCCATGTTCGATCGAGCCGACCGCAGCCGTTTCAACCATCTTCGGGGCATCGCACCTCTCCACGCACGGCCACCGGATGGACGCCGCCTGCCCCGGGAGATCCTGAGGCCCGAGGCATAACCCGCAGTCGTCGTCATAATTATCTCTTTCTCACACGCAGCGTGTTTATACACTACCAATAGTGAATTCATCCCAGGTGCCACATACCCTACAGTGGCCCCTTCCCCGCATCATCCGGGGTAAAACAAGAAACCAGCGGGTCGACGCCCGCCGAGATTAATGCCCGCTAAATAGGGTTAACCCTGAAGCGTTCCGCCAATGGCGAAGAAGAACTACTACTCATATTTCATAAATCTATTAATACATTATTATGTATTTTTATATATTTGTTAGTTTTTTTTTTCACACAAAATCAAATACAAAAAGTATCATCACGACCGTTTCCCTTTCGGGGTGGTCAGAAACCACGCTTATAAATAAGAAGATTCACATTTATACAACTTTACTATAGGCCTTACAACTTACATACAAGTCGCAGTCTCCAGCGTACGAAACTCGAGAAATATCACAAATAAATTAAATGTATTTATTTACATTAATCAATATTTTTGTGTCCCGACCAGGAATCGAACCCGGTACCTCCTAGTCTAAATCCACGGACTTAACTGCTAGACCACGGAGGCAGTTAAAGATAATACAAAATCAAACACAGATATAGATATTTATATATTTTATTCCACGCGGACGGGACTTATATCCCTATCCTTAATATTCATTTTATTTTATATGTTGTAAATATTTTATTTCATATTAGTCTAGCTAGAGTAAGCGATACGAAGTCACCCCGTTGTCCCTTGCAAAAATGCTGTAGTCCGGCGCGCGTCGTTATCTTTTGACTTGTGCTCAGGGTGTATGCTCAGGGCACGAAAAGGGCACATCATTGTGCATAACCAAAGTGACAAGTTATCTACCAATCACGAGGCGTAGGTATATCAAAAGATTTTAATTGGATAATTACTTACCTCCTGGTTAATACTTGACATAGCTTCTCTTCTCTGATTAATATCATTGCGAAGTTGTTTCAAATACGTCGACCGTTCACTTGGAAGTTCGCAGTGGTTTGTTATGAAGGCCTGAAATTAAAACACATTTAATAAATATAAAAGTTGATTTTTTCCTATAGCAATCAGGAAAGACATTAACTACATATATTACAAGATGGGGCTTAAAGCCAACATAATGATAATCAAAGCCAGGGAAAAATTATTAAGTCTATGTAATGCATTGCCGGTTACGGTCGCACTTTAAAAAAATATTATTTGTTTCACTGACTGAGGTGTGGGATGCGACGCCGTGTGTTATTATTAGCTCCATCTCACATCCACGTGACCTCGTCAGTCGCAGGGAGAGCGTCGTTTTCTACAGAGAACCTCAAATTGCACAAATTCGCCAACCTTGGTATCGGTTACGAATTTGCGTCGTTTGGGGTCGAGACGATGGGCCCATGGGGACCGTCAGCGAGGCGCTTGGCCAAGGAGTTGTCAAAGCGGCTGACAGAAAGGTCTGGAGACAGAAGGCTGGCAATTATTTCTGCCAACGTATTAGTCTCGCTATACAGAGGGGAAATGTTGCCAGTCTCCTTGGGACTATCTCGGATGGGACGTCTCTAGAGGACATTTTTTATTTATAGGTTAGTTTATTATTAATTTTATTATTTTATTATTTAGGTAGCTTTTAATTTATATTTAATGTACTAATTAACTTCGAATAAATTTACATATTTTCTGACTGAGGTGTGTTTATTAGTATTTATACTTACATCATTGAATCCGCAATTTATGTTATATAAATATATAGAACATAAAAAAATATATTATTGTATGAATAAAAATGAAATTATTCCAAATTGATATCACCTTCTGAGCATCCAAATCGTGATATATGATTCGAAACGAGGGGTAAAACACGTTCTTTTTTAAAAATAGAAAAATTAGCTCTCATTCCGAATCGTGCTCAGAGCGCTTAGAACGAATATGACACTGACCGTGTCGTTCCGAATCAAATATCGCGATTTGGATGCTCAGAGCGTGATATCAATTCGGAACGGTCTAAATCACATTTTCATTCGTAAAATATAAGTTTTTTTTTTAAATCTATGGAAGATAAATTGCAGATTCCACATCTTTGAGTATGAATACTAACAAATATAAATCTCTCAGTTTATTCATCTTTATATGTGTAAAGTTTATTATTATTAACTTATTTTGATAATTTAAAATAATTTGCCGTGTTACAGACATTTTTTTTCACTTCCTACTTAAATATTAATTATAGATTTGTTTAAGAAGTAATATAGAAACAGTATAAACGAATTACAATATTAAATAATTTAAAAGAAAACCTAATATTAAATTAACTTGAAAATGGCGCGGGACATTATGACAAACAAGTGACAGCGCTCAGAGCGATCTACCTCGCAAGGTTCCTTTAGACTTCTTCGTCATTAGGGCCTCGCCGTTTGATCATCAGAAACACCGATACTCAAGCTTGAAATAATAGAACTTATCTACCTACCTTATGGATTCGTATAGATAAGCTACCATTAACTGAGCTACCTATGATTCTGTCAACTCTCTCTGGAGACATGGGTTCGATTATCGGATGCACCGATCTACCTACCTCATGTATTCGTATAGCAGGTAAGCTACCATTGACAGAGCTTCCTGTGATCCTGCCGACTGTCTCTAGGCTTCTGTCGACATCCTCTTCAATAGGGTCTCGCCATTCGATCATCGGAAGCATTGATACTTGAGCTTGGAAATACAATGAAACTGATTATTTTAAAGTTTCTATAACGAGTGGTTGGCATGCTTTAATTTTGATGAGTGCTTTTTTTTATCAAACAATATACGTAGCTATAATATTTTCAGGGAAGTTCCATCTAGTCAGAGCTATCCATCAACCCACGCTACGCTAGCATTATGGTATGGTGTAATATTAGACGCTCTAGAGATGTGGTGTTGGCGAAGAATGTTAGGCTTATCATGGACGGAGTTCCGAATCAACAAGTCCATCCTGAAGCAACTGGGAATAAGACAGCGCCTTTCCTCAATAGTACAATCACGCATTCTCACTTTCTTCGGACACGTTTTGCGGCGTGGAGGGAGATACATCCATTGAGCGCCTGGTAGTTCAGGGAAAAGTTGCTGGCAAGAAAATGCGTGGTAGGTCTCCGATGAAGTGAATCAACCAGGTTAAAGCAGCAATGGATCACCCCCAACATCTTAAAATAATATACATTTATTCGAAAAAATATTTACAACACATAAAATTAATATTAAGGATAAGGATATAAGTCCCGTCCGCGTGGAATCGTGGCAAGAACGCTGGCTGCATTTCCCCGCTGAATTGCAATACTGATTCTCTGGGCGAAGAAAGAGCCAGCCCTCTTGTCACCGGTGGAGACAACAAGACGCGGTGTTATGTCTTTTAAAAACTTTGCGCTTGGACTCCATGGGCCCAGAGTTTCTACAGCAAACGGCACAAATATGTAATCTTTTAATATACTTACATACTTGCGCCGATTGCTGGACTCCGCATTTTACGCCGCGGCAAAATTATTTATATTCCTAACATTAGTGCGCCAGGAGTTCGAGAGGAGTGGCTACGGCTTTTTAAGCGTGCCACTGATACTAAAGTGACGACCACGACCACTCTGCCAAGAGTGTAGCGACTAAGAAGAAGAAGAATTGGTAAATAGGGAAGATTTGTAATCAGCAGAGGGAAGCTATATACATATGCTTGATTTAGAAATATATAATATACTAATGTTTTTTTTATAAATCTAATATTCTGTGAGATAACGGAGAATTAATTTTGATGGTTACAACATCTTTAGAAATAGTAATATAGGTAGAATCGTGTAGCTGCAAATGCTCTTAAACATAATATAATTTACAAATCCAACATTATTTTTTCTTCAAACTGATACTGTCCACGAAATATTTATTTTATTTTAAACCTGTGAAATGATAATCAAACTTTTCCTTATGAAACGTTACGATTTAAAAGTCTTCAAATTTCATATTTTTTTATTAAATTTCAGAGTATAATGTCTGAAGGCTTGTAAGTAGGTACATACAATTATCAGCAACAGGACCCTGCGACGTCATCTCTTCAGCAGCACGCGTCATTTTGACCTTATGTGCCAAAAAGGACTTGTAGAAAGGTCGATTCTTGATTCGAAAGTCCAGTCCTACGCTTTCTCGACACCCACATAGCTTTAACATTCGCTCGCAAATGCAGTAGATTACCTGAAAATTTGGGGTCTTAGACAATGTAGGATAGCCAATATTAAGTCGAAATAACAAAATGAGCCAAATTGAGGCTTCTCTGAGCGTACTCCACCGGCAATACTATGGAAGAGCTCTATAACCTAATTCCTTCCTCTCCATTCCGCAACAGAACCACACGCACAGGTCAGAATATGCACCTGCATCCCTACACGTATGAATAAATTTGGAGACACATACACCTCATTACAGCCCCTAGAACCGAGCGTCCTAGACCTCCACTGCTGGAGATGGGCCTTCCAGAACTGGAGAATTTGGCCTACACACGCCACGCTGGCCAGACGGCTTGGCGAGGATATTATGTCATTTTTTATGACAATTTATTAACGATTCCACAAGTTGGTATTAGTGGAACCGGGACCGACGGCTTAACGTGCTCTCCGAGGCACGGGAACGGTGGTATTGTATGATAAAGATTTCCACTTTCCGATAACTTGGAGTAATTCTATAGTCCTGTAATCTGTCACAACAAATTTGATTACTTCTTCCTAACCAACAGTGTTATATACCAGCTCAATTAGGATTGGAAACTCAACTCTCACCAGCTTTTTCTACCGAATAAGTCGCGGATAGCAGCTGGTGAGCGTGCACCATTAGATAGACTTATGTTAGCATATATTTTTTTGCCATTTCATTTTTTTTTGCTTACTGGTTTTGATTTCATAGTAAAATGTGGTTGGATATACTGTTGCTTACCACTTAATTAGCTAATATGACATCAAGGCATAAAAAACCAGGGGTCGCTGCAGTCAGACGCACGCCTTAAACACAAGTATGCGGATATCTTCATTAATCACCACGTCATCCCATTTGCAATCGAAATAATGAGTGTCTGGTTCTTGAAGGCTCTTAGATTGTTAGCTTGGGGAAATACTTTCTTTGCAGAGAATATTTTGTTGAACGGGGGAACGACGCAGCAAATGTCCTCAAATCAGTTTTCGTTTTATTTATAGTTTAGTTTATTTTATTTATATTTTGATAATATTGAGTTAGTACGCTTTATAAAAAAAAGTATCATCACGACCCCTTCGGAAAACCTTTCGGGGTGGTCTGAAACCACGCTTATAAATAAGCTGATTCACATTTAGCCAACTTTACCATAGGCCAATCATGACAAGTGGCAAGCTCGTCGATGTCTCCAGCGTACCAAACTCGAGAAATATCACAAAAAAAATAAATAATAATTAAATGTATTTATTTTGGAATTGAACCCGGTACCTCCGAGTCTAAATGCACGGACTTAACCGCTGGGCCACCGAGGCAGTAAGCTTTATAACAAATAATAAAATAAAAAATGAGCACTGTATTTAATCTGAATAACAGTTGCAATTCAAACTCCGCGCCAAAGTGGAATATAGTTGTGCCAATCTAACAACAAAAAATAATACAGAAAAATAAATC
Organism: Tinea semifulvella; assembly: GCA_910589645.1. NCBI lineage: Eukaryota > Metazoa > Arthropoda > Insecta > Lepidoptera > Tineidae > Tinea > Tinea semifulvella. The sequence goes on from OU342605.1 coordinate 4,832,546, forward strand.
TTACTTGAGGTAACTCCTTGAAGGCCCTTTCTTCCAGTCCATGTAGAGTGGCTCGCTGCCTGAACAAATGCTGTCTGATAGTGAACTCTGACGTCTTTCTGTCCTTAGTCAGCATCACCGGTTCTCTGTTATAGAAGTTATTAGACCATTAGTATTATAACCTTCTTCCAAATCTACACTGCGTCTTTCCTGACACATCATATCCCATTCGTTTCCTACATCTTTGAAATCAGGTGGATAATTCCACTTAGTTAACTTATAAAAATAAAATAAAGCAAAAACTGTTGTCAAAGTTGTAATTTAATTTAATAATGTACGAAAGATTTTAAAGTGTGAAAATGTGTGTTAGAAGTGGCGGCAGACGGCTACATGTCGCACCTGTATTATTTAAAGGAATATCAGATGTTTTTTTTATTTTTTTATTTTATATAAGTATTTATAAGTTTATAGGTGTGATTTGTGGCTGACTGTAAGCCATGTATGCGCCCGCGTCCCCGCGCGCCCTCACCTCGCCTCCTGCCTGCAGTCGTTCGTTTATTGCATATTGAGTTTAAGTTTCAAAATTTTAAATAATCTTCGGAAGAAATGAGTGTTAATCCTAAGAAAGAGATAGACTTAAATTAATGGTACCTGCGGGGGGAGAGTGGTTCGCGCCCGCGCATCTTTTTTATGTACCTACTATAAATATTTATTATTAAGCTTCGAGAGTAATTGTCTCCGCCAACAAACTGTAGTTTGGGGGGCTATTTAATAAGTTATATGTATTGGAAAGTAAATAAATGATTGATTTTTTTTTTAATCCCCGCCCCGTCAGATTGGTCAAATTACCACCTTTTTTTTTATATTTTTTATTATACTAGCACGACATGTGACCTTGGGCCCACCTGATGGTAAGTGGCACGCAAGATCCATGAATGTTAACAACTGATGTCCACTCATAACTGCCATCAGTCCCTAACACTATGCCGGCTTGACTAGATGCTTTTTCACACTTCGCTTGAAGGACTCCAAGTTATAGGAAAGTGGAAACACAGAGGCTGGAAGAGCATTCCACATCTTTATCGTACGACAGATGTATGAGTCGCCAAATTTTTAGGTACGCGAAGGGATGGTGACTACGGTATGTGGGTGCATATTCTGACCTGTGCGTGTGGTTCGGTTGCGGAATGGAGAGGAAGGGATTAGGTTATAGAGTTCTTCGGAGCACTCACCATAGTATAGCTGGTAGAACACGCTCAGAGAAGCCACATCTCGGCGAAGCTGCAGGGATTCGAGAGTCTGATCTGTCCGCCTACCATTTTTTGTTTTTATATGGTTGAGTTGTTGTTGAGTTTACTCACTTGGAACTGAAGACAACAGTTTGTGGAAGCAGGTAGTGTTCAAATTGCTGAACGCAGAGGATCTGGCCCGAAGTCTGGACGGATTGAGCTCGTTTCCTCCTTACCAGACGAATAGCATCGTTTGCTCTCACGCGAAGGGAGTACACCAGGTAACACGCTATGAGGACTCCTGTACGACCTAGCCCTGGTGACAGTTTTAAAGGTAAACAAATAAAAACTACAATTTTAACCGTCCGACATAGTGTGCCGGGGACACTCGCTGTGTTCCCCCGTTGAACGGGTCAGCCCTTTGAATAGAATATTCCCAACTTCCTTTAAGTTTAAGTCACCCGTCGCCAAGCAGAGTTAAAGAATTTTAGTTTAGCACCCGCTGTCGCGCTCGCTTCTTCGATGTTCCGTGAACTCTCACTAGGCATTCAATGTCAATGCTATTAGTGGATAATGCCACCAAAAGTTAATCGATAAGAATAATAGAGAGCTGTCTCATACATCTAAAACATTAACTAACGAGTTTCTAACCTAAATTTTTCCATAAATTTTTGTGTTTACGCATCACAGCTGGGCGATATAATTTTTTGCTGTTTCCTCGACGTCTAGCTTTCATTAAATTGTTATTGATAAAGAAACATCGTTTACCACATTTTAGTTAACCTATGAATGTATAAAAAAATAACTGGCTGCGGTTAAGACCGTGGATTTGGACGCGGAGGTATCGGGTTAAATTCCTGGTCGGGACACAATATTATTTATTAATTTTGGGGAATGGGATTCTGTGTTCTAGGGGCTGTAATGCTCATGATGAAATAAATTAAACGTATCCTTGAACCAATGAATATCTTGCAATATGTTCCTTGACGAATATTATGTTAACTGTTTTGTTTAGTTGTCTTTGCAGTGACATTCTATCGCTGTCCTCAACTGTCTGTAATGTTTACGACCTCATTGTATTTATGGTCTTGTCGGTTTATATATTTATAAAAATACAGAATATATAATCATAATTAAAAACTACTTAAATAAAATTAAATAACTAAAAACTAAACCTAATAAAAAATAAACTAACTATAAATTAAAAATGTCCTTAAGTGCCTTAATGTGTCGGTCGCAAACGGCGAAAACTCGTAACCTGTACCGAGGTATGTTGCAGCTTGAGGTTCTCACCAGAAACCGCCGCACTTCCCGCGCTGGACGAGGTTGCCTGGATGTGACATGGGGCTATACATGTCGCTTCTCACACCAGAGACCTGCCCAGTTTCCACGGCCCAACAATCATGCCGTCGGGTCACTTGTGCCATCGCTCCGCACAATCCCAAAGGGTTCTAGAATAGCGGGTACTCCAACAGTTACAAGACCCACCGACATTCACACAACAGTCCGGGCTCCGAGACGAAGGCACACTGCCACGGTCAATGACTTGTATTTATGGTAAAGATAAAGGGTTTAAATAAAACAATTGAAATAATTGCTACTGCAGCACACAGTTGCCGAGAGGCTGGTTACAGTAAAACAATGTTTAATGAGGATGGGAATGCACTGTATTATTAATTTATGTGAGTACTTATAGAATATAGTTTTATTCCGTCAAAAATAGGAAAACTGCCTTCTGGAGCCCAGAATTTCTTTCCAGAAGGCAGTGCTCACTAACTGAAATTATTTGATTATGATCCAATAAACGTTATTTTATTTATTTAATACTATTTTTTTCACTATAATCGATCAATAGACGTTTTTTTTTCAGTCAATATTACACTATCAGCCCAAACCTTTTCCACGAGTTCGTTATTTCTAGCGATTTTAGATATAGTAGTAGGTCTACAATCAGAATAGTAAAGCCCACTAGTTTTTTCAACAATCGAAGCTACACACAGATGTATTGTAGTTTGTGCACCTTCCTCAGCAGTTTTAAAGAGACCATCAATTAAATATAGGAGAATTTTCTTAGAAAAAGGCGACATACGTTGAAATATATTAGTTCTAACCAAACCAGGATGCACAGCGTTGACATTTATACCTTTAGGCAATCTAGTAGCTAATGCACGCATCCATAAAACGTTACACAGTTTGCTATTAGCATAACGATACCAATATCCTTTAGTATTTGCTCCTTGTAAGTCATTCGGATCGAAATCACTAAATTTATGAGCGTATGATGATACTATTACAATTCTCCCGTTTCCAGAGGCTTTGAGCTTATGTAGCAATAGGTTTGTCAGTAAAAATGGTCCCAAATAGTTAATTTGCATTACTAAATCAATTCCCTCTTCAGTCGTCCGTTTTTGAAGGCCAGCACAGCCAGCATTGTTTACTAGTATATCCAAAGAATCGATGCTTGATTTAATATCTTCAGCGAATTCTTTTATACTATCGAATTTAGATAAATCGAGATATTTATATTCGATATTTACATTGCCAGTTAGTTTTATGATTTCTAATACGGCTGCTTCTGATTTTTTCACATCTCTGGAGGCTATGATTACTCGGGCTCCGCGTTTAGCTAAATCCTTGGCTGTTTCGTATCCTATTCCGGAATTTCCACCAGTTATAAGCGCCACTTTTCCAGCTAGCTTAGTCTTACATTTACACAATCTCTTTCTCGGCTCGAGCCATAGTTTCAACACAATTAAAAACAACACAAATGTTATTATAACGTAGAATATTAACTTTAGTATGACAGTGAATAGTAGAATTAGAGTTGAAAGCATGTTTTCACTTGGAACGTTGTTGGGCTAATGTTTTTAGTGCGAAGTTTAATTTAGGCGCATATTAAATTTTTCATTGTCATGTTGATTGTTCCATTCAATTCATTGAACTTCGTTGAACGTTTTGATAAGGGACATAGATCAATAAAGGGTAAAGACACACATACTCGTATAATACTACCGCAACTGCCAAACGCTAGGACGCATAAATAATAGTTTATTTAATTAAAGGAAAAGTCGTAAGTATTTATTTAACAGTTACAACTATATATTTTTATTATATTTTTTTCATTTTATTGTTGAAGATGGGCCTTCCATCTATCTATCTGGAGAATTTGGCCTACACTCGCCACGCTGGCCAGACGGGTTGGCGAGGATCTGATGTCAATTTTTAATGACAATTTATTAACGATTCCACAAGTTGGAGTTTAGTGGAACCTGGACCGACGGCTTAACGCGCTCTCCGAGGTACGGGAACGATGGTGTTGTAAATCTATGACAAATGTACGTAAGTGTATTTCTTATTGGTACATGCCGGGGGGGAGGGGGGTTTCAACCGACGTTTGTAGGATTTTAAAGAAAACCGTTTTTACAACCGAGCCACCACCGCGCCTTATATACTATATATTACGATCACATGTATGATGACAGCTCTGTGGAACCTTTGCCGCTTGCCATAATTCCTCTACCTCTAAAAAGGTTGGTTCGTTGGTTGGTTTAACGTGGCAATCATTAATATATCATCTGTTGTCGCGATTACTAGATTCGTCTGGCTTTATTAGCGAGAAAGAGATAGCAAATACGGTGGTCTTCCTTTGTCATCTTAAACAGACTTTTCTCACATTCATTCGTTTGTAGTGTATTTCAAACTTTACTGTCTTTGGTATAATAAAAAATAACACTATACAAAATAACTTTGCACTAGTGCTCGTATTTTGCCGCGCGACCGATACCTACTACGTATGGAATAGAGATCAGTGAGACAAGATAGATCCATAGTTACACGTACCGCAAAGGAACGTTATTAATTAATTATGCGGTATCTATTTCATTATATTTTATTGTCTATGGCGAAGGGTAGAGGTTGGCTAATTCCTAAATTTGGGCTTCAGAAACAAAACAATGTAAGCAACTATACATATTTCTTACTATATATATCTAAGTTAGTTAGTTTTACTTGCTTGTAGCAGTAATGTTGTGCCTAAAGTACATAAATATGGATTATTTCCTGTTTACGGTCCAACCATTATTACCACTTTGTTTATGTTTATGTTGTTTATGTTTTAATAATTGTATTGATTTTATTAGTTCTGACTGTATCCAAGATGTTTTAGGCGAACCAAAGGAAATACCTTTTTTATCTTTTCATTTTATTCAAAGATAAATATTATCTTTATCATCATCAGCCTGTCTCTCTACTGCTGGATATAGACCTCCTCCAAGAGCTCGCCATTTCACACGATCTTATTTCACTCTCATCCACTCCAGCGAACTTTTTTAGGTCATCTGTCCATCTGGAGGACTGACTGGACTGACATCGATCCCTAACAATATGCCGGCTTTATCAGATGCTCTTTACAGTTCGCTTAAAGGACTCCAGGTTATAGAAAAGTGAAACACAGAGGCTGGAAGAGCATTCCACATTTTTATCGTCCGACAGATGTACTCGTATGAGTCCCTAATTTATACGTACGCGTAGAAATTGTGACTACGGTATGTATTCTGACATGTGCGTGTGTTTCGGTTGCGGAATGGACTAGAAGGGATAAGGTTATAGAGTTTTTTCGAGCACTCGCCATAGTAATCGTATAGCCACTGGAACACGCTCAGAGAGACCACATCTCGTCGAAGCAGGGGCTTAATTCTGGTGCTTTCGACTTACGTGTCGGTTCGAAATATTCGAGTGAAAAGTGACAGATCTCCATAGAAAACTGACAGGGTCATAAGAACTAATCGAATCGACATACATGTCGAAAGCGGGAGAATCGGGGCCCTGCAGGGATTCGAGATTTCCAGATGTAGTGGCATCGTCTACAATCCTGACATCTCGCTTTTGCGCAGACCATTTAGATCATTTGTAAGGTACTGGGTACCCACGCCAACTCGTCAGGCCAGTGTCGCGAGTGTATGGCCTACACTTTTTCTCCAGATATATGTTGCGAAAGGCCTATCTCCAGCAGTGGGTTCTAGGACTCTAGGGGCTGTAATGAAGGTACTTGGTGAAACCACCCAAAGGTAAGAACAGTATTCCACGCATGGTCTGATGTACAGCAACAGTTTAATTGAAGGCGGACAAAATTGCTTCACCTTTGTTCAGTATTCCAAACTTTAAAAAAAATGGCGCTTACAACTTAATGCTTATTGAGTACAGAAATATAATAATATGTTGTGAATACTATATATAGTTATTGCCCTACATTTGTATTATCTAACTAGTGCTGTTAGTGATATATAAAAAATAAATGTGTGTGAATTCTGTTCTTAGTTTGGCACAGTTAATGTAATGTTTTACAAATATATTTTTTTCTGCCTTCCTCCGTGGTCTAGCGGTTAAGGCCGCAGATGCTGGGTTTGATTACTGGTTGAAAAAATTAAAAATACGCTAGAGACTACGAGCTTGCCACTTATGATTGATGATAGGCCTGGCCTATAGTAAAGTTGGCTAAATGTGAATACGATTATTTAAAAGCGTGGTTTCCGACCATCCCGAAAGGGATATGTTAGACCCGCATTGCAGTCTTATTAAAAATACTGTCGGAGTGTACAGGTTTAATAAGTGCATTCTGGGCTATAATAAATAATAATAATAATAAAAAACGTTTATTGTCTAAAATACTTAAGCTAAAATACATATACACAGTAAGCAAACACATATTGTTTTGACGTTACCACAGAAACGAGATATGTTTTTATTGACACATTAATTTAGCTCTTGTAATTAAACATTGCAATGCCCTCCGCACTAATAGATTATTTTTATAACCTATTACGACGGATAGGCGAGACTCACTGCAAGCGCCCGCGCCGCAGTAAATGAATGAATGACGAATATAAAAAATGGTCAAGCCGTGCCTCGTGGTCTCGGCACACAGTACATGTTGCATGGACAGATAAGATACAGTGGCAGTATTAAAGGTACACAATATTTAGGTAAAACAAAAATAAAACTTAAACTTACATAGAAATAAAACTAGAATTGAAAGCTGCTTATTCTATAAATATTAAATTATATTATTATATATCAAGTAAACATATGCTATGGGTTTGAATAGTGCATAACCAGGCTATAGGTTTAACATGATATTTAAGCCCGGGCAGCGAGCGTTCTTTAAACTCGTTTTTTTCATTGATGGTGAAATAATAGGACTGCAACTGCTTATCATATCATAATAGCCGAGCTACTATACGTCAAAATAACTATTTCTTAGGTCACCCATGGGGTTACAATTTTAAAATCATTGGTAATACGTAAAATATTGTCCGCGGACAATTTAAAAAAAAGGTTTATTTTTTAAATGAACGCATCGAAACGTTACTTGTTGTCGTCTGTTCTGGCAACCTTTATACGAGAATACCAATTTTAATAACGTTTTACATTGACTGCAGGTTTCTATATGGATTATTAATAAACAATAAATATTAGGCCTAGGTATAGGCACTTTTAACGCATACCTATACTCATAAATTGCATTTGCAATACCCGTTTATTGATGGTCTACCTATTCACACACCTATACGTACCAGCGTGGCAGTGAATGGCCACACGACCTTCCTGCAATGAGAACGACAGCACCTTCGCCATGTCCAGCAAACCGCTTAGACTGGCCTCACCGTAGTCAGGCCAGGCGAAATTGTAGTAATATACTGGAATAAAAAGTAAGGTTTAGGCCAGTAATATGTGAGTCTCGGTCTGTCTGGGCATCTTTTAAACACAACTTTCGCTTTCGCATTATACCGCGTGTAATTGTCAAAAGAGCAAATATTTTTTAAGGTTAGGTCAAGTCATTAGTAGAATCCCTTTCTGAAATAAAAAAGTAACTTTTTTAAAATACAAAAAACATTATCCGAAAAATAAAACACTATTGTATTTTTATTTATTTATTTAAAAAACTTTATTGCACAAAGTACAAAGGTGGACTTAATGCCCGAAGACATTTTCTGACAGCCAAACCTTAGGGACAAATTTGAACAATTATAGGTGCTGTGCAATCATAGAAATAATAATACTATAATTATAAAAGTAATTTAATAGGATTAATATATACTTACATTATATATCTTCATATATGTCATAATATCAATATACTAAATACTATTAATACACATTATTATACATATATACTACTTACTAACGCTGTCAGGAGCTATTTAAGAAGTGTGAATACAACAACAAAATATTCAACATAGATTATTTTAATCATGCTTTCTGCAACCGGTCGTAAGTGTTATTATTAATTGATCTCGCTCAAAGCCGAGAGACGAAATAGAGAGAGAAAGAAGTATGTAAGTCAAAGTTCGCGCGATCGTCGACCTTTCGCTACCTACTTGATTAGGCTCAGTATGAGCGGCGATATTTTTGGGATAACTTCTCTGCAACGTAACTTAAGAGTTAATTACGAAATAATTAAAATAAAAAATACGTGGTTTTTTATTTTTATTCTAGATTATAATATAAAAATATTTGCTCTTTAATAAGTTCTATATATATTTGGTTTGTGATATTATTTAAATAATTATTGACAATTTAAAATATAATAAAAAAACATCTAAACCTATTGCTTAAATATTATCTTACTGTCATTGGCCATAAATATGGTCGGGTCGTACGTGAAGCCGGAGCTGGTAAGTGGAGGTCCGCAGCTGGCGTGCTCGCCCGGAGTCTGAAGATTGATCACAGTACGAATTCCCCAACTAATGTAACAAAAAACTTGTATAGTAATAAACACATATAATACCAAATAAGAATGCATCAAGAGTAATCATTGAATTAGTTAGGGCTTAATCGAATCAAGCTACATTTATTACATTTTGACCCCCCCCCCCTCCATTTTGGGTTATGAGGTACTTTATAAAACCACCATCTGGTTGATTCTTCCAGGCTAAAATTACGCACCATTGCTTTAACCTACGATCAAGGATTTAAGTAGATTAATAGTCACATACAAAATTGCTGCGAGAAACTGGTCAGCGGACCTCTACGTACATGCTATCTCTTTCTCTTAAAATAACATCAATGCCGTTAAATATTTATTTAAACATAAGTTATAAATTGCCTAGACAGGCCTCCACATTATAACACGTCCTCACGTTCGCCGTAGTTGAAACGTACCTACTGTCGGAAATATCAGCACTCGATTATTTTGTGCTGATATTTCTTTCGGCGTTTTCAGAGCCGTGATTTATAATCTAGTTGATTCTTGATCAATGGCTTTAACTTTTATTCTGAGAATCAACCGAATTTCTTATATTTTCACCGTGATGATCTGTAAATTGTGCCATAGCACCACAAAATTAATATCTTGTATTGTGATTTAAAAAAATTATAAAATATTAATTAAACTAAAAACTTACATCTTAAAACATAAATTACTATTCATAAAAATAAACCTAATTAATAAATAAAAATAATATCTTGTATTATGCTCCTTGATTAATATTTACCCGTAAGTAAATAGTTATTAGGTAGGTATACTAGATAATATGTTTGTTACCTATGAAACTGTTGTATAATTTTTCGTGCTGCCATGCCAGTGGTGCTAGGGCGCGCCATCGCCAAGATGTCGTCCGTGATCCTGACGACAAATAAAATAGTTATCAAACATAGACATAGACCCGCTTAAATGACATGGCGACTAGGTCTTGAATATCGGACCATTTTTGAATTACGGTACTGGGATTCAATATTAAGCAATCCAGTGTCGGACTACCGGTGTTTGAGGCTTCCTCTAAACATGCTATAAAAAAAAACCATTGTAATACTCGTAGCTTAGCTATTTAAAACACTGGACGAATTCGTACGTCGTCGTCTGGCGGCTGGCATATTCGCGCGCGCATAGGCCCACTTGTGACTTGCGCCTCTGCACGCCCGTCCGCCGGGCCAAAATGTACCAAGCGATGCTGAGGGAAAATCCCGCAACGAGAGACAAATAAGTACAATTACATAACTGACATAGCCTTCGAAATTAGCAAGCTGAAGTGGCAGTGGGCCGGGCACATCTGTCGCAGAAAGGACGGCCGACAGGGGCAAACGAGTTCTAGAGTGGAGACCACGTACGCAGAGTGGGACGATCCCCCGAGATGAACGGATGACCTAAACAGGTCTCTGGAGAACGATGGAAGAGAGTTGGAAAAGACCGCGTGCAGTGGCGAGCTTTGTGGAGGCCTGCCTCCAGCAGTGGATACACACAGGCTGATGATGATGATTATGACATGTGTGATGTTAGCACTGTTGGCAATCCTATTATAAATAAATAAATATCCAAATAGATAAACCTTCTCCATATTTTTTGCCAAATTTTCTATACTTTGCAATCTAGAATTATTGTATTACTAAGGGAAGTACATTTGAATATAATTATATTCATGCAAGCATTACAATGCGGCAAGTATGCAGGGTAATGAATAAAATAGCGAGGGATTTATTTTAATCAGTTTTATAAAATACTACGTCATCAGTTAGCTACAACTGTGTTATAAATTCATTTGATTCGTTGCTCGTACGCTTGAAAAGAGTGCAGCAACTGTGTTGTCTAACGGTTAAGTCCATAGATTTAGACACTAGGGTTAATATTAAAGTAATATTTATTCGAAGTTAATTAGTACATTAAATATAAATTAAAAGCTAAAGCGGGTTCGATTCCTGGCTGGAAATAATGTGTTTATGATATTTCTCGGGCGTGCCAAACGCTAGAGACATCGACGAGCTAATACGTGGCTTCTGACCACCACGGAAGGAATACGGTCATGATGATACTATTAGAGCGGTGGTGGCTAAAATGTAACAACACATTCTTTAAAAGAACCTAAAAATAGTTGCTTCGAACCCCGGTATGTACCAATGAGAAATTCACTTTTCTTAAGTACATTTGTCATAGATTTACAATACTACCGCTCCACCGTGCCTTTAACACATTCAGCCGTCATACCAATTTGTGGAATCGTAATATACTGTCTTTAAAAAAACATCAGAACCTCGCCAACCCGTCTGGCCAGCGTGACGAGTTTAGGCCAAATTTTACCTATCTCATTATGTGCATTAGAGTATATAATAAAATTCCTAGAGAGATACGAGCGTTACCTATAAAACGTTTTACTATTGAGTTAAAGAAAACTCTTATTGACAACTGTTTTTACTCAATAAAGGATTTTTTAGCATGCAAATTTTGACATTAACATTGTATTCCAATAAATTGACAAAAACAATATTAAATATAAACTATATACAAATAAATATCTATTGACATAAACATATTGTATGCCCATAATATGGGCAGATTGCATCATCATGACATGTACATACAACTGTCATTAGAATAAGCAATCTATACAATAAAGAATTTTGAATTTGAATTTGAAGAGTGGAGGACTAGGACTCTTGTGTTCTAAGAGATGTGTATCACCATCAGATGATACTAAAACGAGCATACAAGTGAAGCAACTGATCTCAACCTTCCACACTACCACGGCAGTACCAACTTTTACTGCGTAAAGCCTCTTGAATCTGTTCCTGACCATTTCCTCTGAGATATTAAAATAAATGCAAGTTATTTATCGCACTTTAATTTAGGTAATAGATTATCGAGACGTGGTGTCGTGCAATTGCTTGCTAGGGTTAAAATATTAATGAGCACCCTCATTTGTTACTCGCGAGGCGACAATGTTCTTGCGGATAAAAAAAAAACTGGGTCATAAAGACACGAAATGTGTTTCCTATTTTAGATTTACGAGTAATTATTGTACTTGCCCCATACAATGTACTTAAAGATCACAGCTTGCAGCTTAGGTTGAACTGAAGGTCCGGATCTACAAGATATTCATTCCTTCCCGTCTTACTTACGCTGTGCCAGCCTGGCATCGCCTTCTGGCGAAGACCAATAAGGAGTGGTCTTCGGACCGCCGTGGTTCATGCGTAATTCCGTCATAGCTCGATATCTTGGGATGCCTACTATTGAGGAGTTTGTCGTCGGCCTGACTAGATGTTCTATTGGGCCAACAACGGACACTTCAAGCATCCTCAGAATATCGTCTACACAAAAATAAGATTTTACCTTAAAAGCACAACCGGTTGCTACACTATTAATTTTTTCGGTTTAAAAAAATACCTTCACGCAAACCACTTCCTAGAGAAGTGCTCCAGCTGAAATGGATTATAATTCTTTTATAGCATCTCTACACAAAAATAATTTTGTTTAGCTCAAAGACACATGGATATATTTTTTTTTATTTAAAAAAATACACGTTAAAGTGTCCTTCGCGCCATTTTGCGCGGAGATGTCAAGTGCAAGTTTTTGTTTTGTAAATTAATTTACTGTGAAGTAATATACAAACAGTATAAAATAATTACAATATAAATTAAAACTACTTAAAAGTAAAAATTAAAATAAATATAAACTAAACCTAATAAAAAATAAACTATAAGTAAAAAATGTCCTCTAGAGACGACCCTTCAGTGATAGTCCCCAGAAGACTGGCAACATTTCCCCTCTGTATAGCTAAGCTAATACGTTGGCAGAAATAATTGCCAGCCTTCCTGTCTCCAGACTTTTCCGTTAGCCGTTTGGACAACTCCTTGGCCAGACGCTTGGCTGAGTGTCCCCATGGGCCCATCGTCTCGACCCCAAACGGCGCAAATTCGTAACCTGTACTGAGGTTGGCGTATTTGCGCAGCTTGAGGTTCTCAGCAGAAACCGCCGCACTTCCCGCGCATGACGAGGTCGCTTGGATGTGTGATGGGGCTAATGTGTCTACACATGTCGCATCCCACACCAGGGACCTGCCAAGTTTCCACGGCCCAACGGTCATGCCGTCGGGTCTTTTGCCATCGCTCCGCGCAATCCCAGAGGGTTCTAGGATCGCGGGTACTCCAGCAGTGACAAAAGCCCTTCGAATGATGTCGTTTAAAGCAGCGTGACGAGGAATGCGGCCAGCACTTCTAGCGCAAGAAAGCCCATGGTGTCCGAGATGTTCCACGGGCTCTCCACACCGACACTGGTGTGGGTGGACAGTCCGGGCTCCGAGACGAAGGCACACCGCCATTGTCAGTGTATTTCGATCAAGGAGTGTGCCAACCGATGCTGAGGGAAAAGCCTGCAACCAGAGACCCGACTCCCTAGTGGAATCGGCCATGAGGCGAGCCCGCTCTCTCGTGTTACTGGAAGATAAAATATCGTCCAGTACCAGTTTGCAGAGCGGCTCGTCCCATAGTCGTTGAAATTTTGTTAAATTTGGAACAGATTTATTGGGGCATGCTACTGACCAGGCATCTCTGGCATCTGACAAGTACGACGGCTCAACGGAACCCAAGGATGGGTTTGTGATTTTCCCGTAGAGCTCGACAGTACTATGTACAGACGACAGAAACGCTGGCAGTGCTACACTAGAAATTTTGCGAGTTCCCAGACCTCCGAACCGAATCGGTAGTGAAGCTTGGGCCCAAGTACGGTCATTCATGGGGCAATTTAGAATTTTAATTAGTGAATTTTGCAAAAGTTTATCTAGTAAAAGAAGTTCGTCCGGAAATTTCCAAAGTTGGGAGCAGCGGAGTACATAAGTAAATTTGGGTGCAAACAAACAAAATCGGATGATAAAAAGTGCCATGTGGGGTTGAATTTGGAATAAGCGTTCTGAAGTTGACTTAAATTTATTTAATTGTTCCTGAACGTAAATTTGGATCGATTCATCTAGGATTGGTGATCCTAGAAGTCGAAGGGTTTCATTGTTTAAAATTTTAATATTGGGTGCCAGACTGTTGAAAAGAGAAACAATTTCGGATTGTTTACCAGATGTTAGTAAATTTGAAATATACAGTTCACATTTCGAGAAATTTAGTTCTAAACCGTTTGTGCCAAAATCTTTTATAAGTTTTTGAAGGTCGCCGAGAACCGTATCCACATTTCTTCCAATCGTGCCATCATCAAGATACCATATGTTAAATTTTGAATTTAGGCTGCTTATTATCTTATGAATTGCCAAACTGAAGATGGCAGGGCCGAGTGGATCGCCCTGTTGGCAACCGACTGCCGAAAGTAAAGTATTGTTTTTGTAAATTAATTTTGAAGGTGAACTATAGTTTTGCCAAAGATAACTGTAAATTTCTGGGGTGTATTGTTTTATTTGTTCCAACATGGCACCTCTATCAACCGAGTTAAAGGCGTTTTTGACGTCCACCTTTAACAGTACATCTCCCCCGTGATTCACTACAAAGCTCCGAGCAGCGTGGACAGCAGCTTCACAGCCACCCTTGGAGCCAAACCCCACTTGTAATGGTTGAAATTTAGAGGTAAGGGTGGGTAATACCTTCTTACTGCAGATTTTGGATACTATACGGCGCAAAGTGCAGCCGACGGCAATCGGCCTGATACCACCATCTTTTTTTTCAAGTGCGCATATGTTTGCGCCGTATAGTATGTCGGTAATGCTAATGGATACTTTACCAGACAACATAATGTTTACAAGTGAGGTCAGAGCAGCAAGTAGAGGTTCAGCGGAATTTACTGTGGATATTGTTAGTCAAAAGTGGTGTTGTTTTGTTTAATAATGTGCTACAATGTGATTAGTTATGGATAAATTGGACTTTAAATATGGAGCACAAGTTGCTGTTTTTTTTTATGCGGTTTTCCCGCGCTGTGAACTCCCATATTTTATCCGACGTGTTTGAGCTATAATGCGAGTGACACTAGAAAAGCATCAAATTCTGCAGCATCTGGAATTTGATGATGACTTCATTAATTCATAAAAAACAAAGATATATTACGTTATTACGTCAGACTTGGCTGTATATGGACTAGACTCTTTGCCTTCCCTTTCACCTCATTCATCATCCATCGGAAGATGAGAACACAACAAAAAAACACGTTGCGGATGACATTTTTTTAAAACAATATAGTGAGTATATACTTCCAGTTAAAAATTAAATTACGCATTATTGCTTTTTTAACTACTAGTTCTATGTTTGAACGCATTTGTAAAATGTTTTTTTTTTAATATCCTTACCAATCAGAATACAGTCCTTGTATAGCAGTGCGTCTGGGTTGATGTGGCACTTCATACTTGCACCGGGATCCGCCGCAGAACAGCGCACATTGTAACGCGGCCGGAGTGCCCGTACGCAGGCGTTCACCTAATGCACTGTACAGCGCTGTCGGGGGATGGTTAATGCGCTTTCTCGATTCTTTGCTTCTGTAACAAGATTAGATAAATAACTATTTGAAAAGAGATTTTCTACGATGTGTGAAAATTTCTAGATATGCGGGCACATTATTAAAGCAATGGTGCGTAATTTCAGCTGGATAAAGCAACTGGATGCCGTATTTGAGTTTTTGAGGCAATTTTCTGTTAGTACCTCTAACCAAATATAAGACGGAACAGGAAAAAAAGGATGGGGTTTTCAAATGTAAAAAAAATGTTTAGAAACGGAATGGAAAGGCGGTAACATTAAAATACGCGTACACACTATTTAAAAAAAAAATGTCATTCGAAATGTAAGGACGATTTGCGCGAACGAAGTCAAAAAAAATCTTGGATCAACCGGCTTTGAGAAAAAATCTTGTTTTTGTGTAGAGATACTATAAAAAAATGTCATCCATTTCAGATTTTGACTCGAATTAATCAAAAATCACAAATTCGGTACATCTCACATAAAAGTCGGTAAGCTCGATGACGTCAGGACATCCTGCTGACACCGCCCGTGACGTCAAGTACGAAATACTAAAGGAACTACTAATCGAAGTTTTCTGCAAATCGCCAACTACAATGCCTCCTAACCATGTGGCAAAGCTTTTTGTAGATGTCGCTAGCGGCAATGGTACCTTGTTTTACACCTATATCGCATCATTTTTTAAATGTTTTGTATGTTTTTTATTTATATAACAGAGAAATATATTTTAAATTAACGTTACCTACCTTAAAAGAAGAATAAAAATGTTTAATTAATAGGACGGCAATTTTGAAATCACCATATCTTTTCGTTTAGAAATCTTGATTTGTACACTTAAAAGCTGCTCACTTCTGAACCAGAAAATAATAAATAACCTAATAAAAACACAAGTTTTCTATGCAACTGATAGTTATATTAGGTACCATCTATCACGCGACGTCTATCGTGATAAAAGTTAGTGACACACACCATTATTGTTTTTATTAATTTTTATTCTTATATGGCCCAACTCCAGGGTACAAATCACGGCTGTTAAGATCCCCAACAGAACCAATTCAGCGACGCTACCAATTTCACAGGGTTAAATTGTGGTATAGGATGTAGTGTGTGTGTGTACAGTAAGTACAATATTATGTTATTGTGGCGTCTTTGCAGTCCTTGATTATGCAAGATATCACCGCTATTGAATCGTTAATAAATTATCATCGTATCATCGCCAACCAGTCTGATCAGCTTATCGACCGTATGCTAAACTCTCCAGACATATGTTCTGGAATTTCTATCTCCTAGGACTCGGGACTCTGTGTTCTAGGGACGGTAATGATGATAGTCACTGACAGTATTCAATTTATTTAGTTCACTCTTACCTATCGAGAAAATGAAACCGCTGGAAATTCACAAAGTTGATGCTGGATTTTCTTCTTTCTTTTTTCAACATATTTCAGCGTTTTTTTTTTCGTTTAAAAGGATTGGAGTGTTGTGAACGTGCGTGTGTCCATGTAGACAATGGGCATGCGAGACTATCTAATGCTTGCCTGTCAGGTTTTATGTTTCGATTAACATTTGTGAATGAATGGTCAGCAAAAACAACAAATCAGTCCAATCCTTTTTGTACATACACTGGGTGTTAGAACCTCAAACGGCGAAAATACACACAGCTTATTGCGCCGTTTGGGGTTGAAACTTTCGGGCCGTTGAGACCAAGTGCACATGCAATTTTCAACGCGTTGCTTGTCAAAACAGCTCATCAACACCTCGGGAGTCTGGTTGTCGCCTTAATTGACATTTATATTTTTTATAGTTGTGTATTATTTGATAAGATGACAATGCCTATTTACAGCAGCTATAATTATAAGTGTAGTTTTGTGTGGAATTATTATTGTGTGTATAAATCACGTAGGTTTTTTTAAAAATGTTATTTTATGTTTGTACTGTAATGCACTGCTCTAAATTTAAGTAAGGTTGTGTAGTATCATGGTGGTCTACCTGGTAGAATGCTGTGAAATTATGTAGCCTAATATTATAGTATACTTATTGTAAATTTGACATGTAAAAGTGCAAAATACATTTTTTTTGTCCTATGCCTAATTACAGAAAATAAACGAATTGAATTTAATTGAATTATTTTGTTCTTAATGTTATATCTCCAGTGTTGTCACAAAGGAAGAAACATACATACGAGTACATACATATATACATAGGCTAATAAACATATTAACCTTCTTAGCGCCACTCGCCAGAATGTGTCGTGTCCACGACGACAGGCTTGCCTCGGTCGACATGTTCACACAAAGCTGCAGCAGTTACAAAACCAATATCACTAAGGTACTTATTGACGATCAGCAAAATTGTTGATTGAATGGTTTATTGATGCAACTAGTAAAAAAAAAAAAAAATATAACGATAATTAGGTCCGTGTTGTACTTAAACTACCAAACTATCTTCCTATATGTTCTTAGTGAGAAGTATCAAAGGAAGTGATTCGAATGTAACTTATGACTCTTTGTTTTTGTATCCTTTGCCTATTTGTATAATAATATAATAATAATAGTTTATTTCAATAAAACCTAATACAAGTTGGCTCTTATGATAAGTTACAATTTATTGTGTGTTACAAACATAAAGATACTTCTGTGCCTCAACTAAGTGGTCTTGTGTTTTAGGCAGCAGTGCTCAAACTCAGGTGCAAAACACCCGATCTCTGGAATAAAGGAGTCATTATTTTAATAATTGTACCATAATATTTACCTATTAGTACCTATTCTGGTACAGAGACAAACCCAGAAACCGGGAGAGGTGCATTGGTTTCAACTTAATACAACAAATTTTATTAAATAAAAAAAAAATATGAACCCAAAAACTGCAAAAGTAAATATAAATAAGTAATAAAGTAAAAATAAATATAAAAAATAATAATATATACATAATATAAATATAATAATATTAAAAATAAATATAAAATATAAAATTATATGTAATTAAAACTAACTCTGGAGATCATTTTAAAACTTCTAGCAGGTTTTCTGTTTCATAATAATTTTGGAGTTGTAACCAATTTGTGAGAGTATTTTTACATTTTTACATTTACGTATGTATAATTTCGGTTTTTTTCTCCGAATAAATAAATAAATAATGCCGTCGCGCAGTCGGGTAATAAATAAATGTGTATTTCTCATGTATACATGCCGAGGTTCAAACCGCGACCATTTTTCTTTATTTTTTTTAGGTATACTTTTTTTATAGGTATCTGCTATCCGTCACTGAAGAGCTACTGAACAAACTCGATCGTCTGTGTAAATATGATAATATCTCTCATTTTCGTAATCAGTTAAAATAGCTCAAATCCGCTTTTGAAGATCTACCCATCTCCTAGTGTCTCTGTATGGTATCCTGAACAACCCTGATGCGCCTGCATATCTTAAATCCTGTTTTGAATACATGTGTGATACTCACAACCTTCCACTTCGTTCTTCACATAACAACCAACTTAAAATCCCATCCCACTCGTCTAGCAGATATTCCGATTCGTATACTGTGTCTGCAGCCCGCCAGTGGAACAAGCTACCACTCGCTATTAGACACGCGCCGTCTGTCCACGTTTTTAAGCGCTTGGTCACTGCTTTATTTCTAGACAAACACGAGTCGTCATCAGGCTAAAAATATATATTTGGCATAATATATATGTGTATATACGTTTATTTATGAGTATATGTGTAATTTATGTAACAGTGTAAGTATCTATTAGTATGTAGTGTGTGTAGTATATTCTATATTGTTAAATTTGATATCGGCACTACCCTTAATCTCACACTCTCCCAAAGGTTAGATGTTAGAAAATGCCTTATAGGCATTAATCTTCGCCTTTGTACACTTATTTTGTGCAATAAAGAATTTAATAATAATAATATACGTTCTTATAACCGCTACCATAGCTTTATTTTTTAATTACTTATAGCAGAATAAATAATTGTTTATTATTTGTTATTTTTTTTGTTTTTCGGTTTTATTTTCTGTCTGTACCTTTTGAATGGACAACTATTAGTACTCCCCTGAGTGTCCGAATCAACATGGCGGACCAACAATAGATACCTATCATGCTATTTACCTCCCGACGTAATAATATGGTCGAATACAATGTTTTGATAGTTTATCATCAATTTTACTTTGATTAATATTCGATTGTTGTTCGGAATAGATTAAAGATTGGTTAAGGATAGATGGATTAAGCATGCCAAGCCGTCGTACACACCGAACGTTCTGCGGTCCACGTTCAACGTGGTGGCTTAGAAACTGAAAAAAAAAAGTGAACGCATGTTCTTGGAAGGTAATACGATGTGCTTGTTGCATAAATAATTTATTAATCTAGTGCAAGACAAACATTTCCTTTATGATTATAAAAACCGTCTACCGTATTCTTTAACTTAGACTGTGCGTGCAAGGCTCCACAGTAGTAGAGTTTCATCTTCCGACGATGAACCAGTATTGCGTGACAAGAGCGAGTGACCTGTCACTCTTACTAAGACTGAACCAGGCTTTGTATAGTTTGTGAACAAACCAGTTTCATTAAGCGCCCCTACAAAGAAACTACTGGATCTAGTTCCAACCATGCCAGGGGCAGCAGTCTCGACAATTAAAAAACGATCGCTACGATTTAGGATCATTGACGAGCCTTCCAACAGACGAAATACAAAAAAATACAAAATTTGTTCACGATTGTCGGAAAAGGATATTGTTTTGTAAACACACACACAGTCACAGCCTTGCATTACGTCTACGTCCATTCAGTTTATTTGCATTGCGCCGCCGCGCCGCCGCCAGTGACGAAATAATCACCAACGCTAAATACGATAATCGATCAACAGTCTGCTAAATAATTAGACACACTTATATATTATATTATAGCTTCATTAAAATGGCGTCTTTTTGGATGTGCCTACCTTTTAGACATATAAATAACGGAATCGCATCAAATTTATCTGACAAATTTCTTTTTTCCCAAACTATTTTAGCTACGAAACTTAACAGGCCGCAAAGCCGCAAAGTTATCGAATATTATCGATACTATTGACAGCAGCCAACTGGCATTTGCTTCTAGTGTTGCAAAGGAAAAAAACCACAGAATACTTACACTGAACGCTCCCCTCCCTTTCTCTGCTTTTGAGGTTCTCGGAGCTAAGGAACTACAAGACAACCAAGTTCACTAAGGAACTGCAAACTTAACTGAGTCAGTTACCTACTTGCTGACTATTATAATTTAAAAAAAAATCATATTGTATTCATTAAGGATCAAGATTCTACGAACATGTTTTCCAAAAACCTTGAATGTTTTTTTAACCTATCCGTAGTGAGTATAACGTACTTTATTTTGTACATTGCATTCATTCGAAGCTTGAACTTAATTCGTAGCATTCGTAGCAAAAACCCTGTGTTTGACTTGTCGCTGTAAGTTCACTTTATTTCGCTTTGACAGGCGAGTAGCTTTTCCAAGAGCTTTGTGTTTTTGATGACCTCGAATAACCAAAGACAAGGACGCGGGTGTCACAACGAATGACGTGACTGATTTTCCTGCGAATGCTTTTTATTTTCGGGTGGTGCAGCTAACTGTGTCCGTGGCAAAATGGCCGCCTCTTGTATTGTGTAATACAGTTTTAATAAATAAAAAAACAGTACTTTTGTAATCAAGTTATCTTTAAATAAATAGTACTTCGTTCCCTTACATTTTTACTGAAATTGAATATTCATACGTGGCTCGCATGTGCGTACGATGTGTAAACGGCATGAATTAATAAATTGCCCAACTAAAAATAAATTCAAATAAAAATAACTTTCTATGATATGTACTTATACGTCTAAATTTAAAGGACGGAAATCAAATTATCGGCTGCATTATTTAATAGTTTGACCTTTAACTTTTTATTTTTGTCGTATTATATCCATATCCTACTAATATAATAAATGTAAATAAAAAGGTGGTGGCTCGGTTGTAAGAACGCTTTCTTTAAAATAGGTATTGAAAAGGTAGGTTCGAACCCCGGCATGTTCCAATAATATAATATTTTTTTCTTACATTGTCATATATTTACAAAACCTCAGAGATCACGTTACACCCGGTCCCGGTTCCACTAAAACCAACTCGTGGAAAATGCCAAATTCTCCTGAAATATCTAACAGATAAATGTTATGATAATGATAATGGAGTCACATGTCGTAATTATATGATGATGTCATATAGTCTATGTCCGTCTCAGGGTTCCAAGGAACAATTCTGCCAAATTTTATCAAAATAGGTTCAGTAATATAGACGTGAAAGCGAGACAAAACATATTTACAGACTCACACAGAAAATACTTTTTTACTATTAGTATCATCATCACGACCGTTTCCCTTCCGAGTGGTCAGAAACCACGCTTATAAAGAAGCAGATTCACATTTAGCCAACTTTACTATAGGCCAATCATGACGAGTGTCAAGTTCGTCGATGTCTCTAGCGTGCCAAACTCGGGAAATATCAAAAATAAATTAAATATTAAATAAATATTATTGTGTCCCGACGAGGAATCGAACCCGGTACCTCCGAGTCTAAATCCACGGACGTAACCGCTAGACCACGGAGGCAGTTACTATTACATTTAAGAAAGTATATTAAAAGATTACATATTTGTGCCATTTGCTGTAGAAACTCTGGGCCCATGGAGTCTGAAAAAAAAAAGTTTTTAAAAGACAACGCAGCATCTTGTCGTCTCCTCCGGTGACAAGAGGGCTGGCTCTTTCTTCGCTCAAAGATTCAATTGCAATTCAGCATGGAAATTCAGCCAGCGTACTTGCCACTATTCCACGCAGACGGGACTTATATACCTATCCGTAGTATTAATATTAACTTTATTTGAGATGCTACCCGTGTGGACACTCAGGCGCCTTCCCACTTGTCCTTATTCTCAAGGACCCAGGCGCATTACAAGGAGAAAACCTCAAACGACGGAAATACACTCAGCTTATTGGGATATTTGTTTTTGCGTCATTTGGAGTTGAAACTTTCGGGCCGTGGGGACCAAGTGCACATGAAATTTTTAAAGCTTTGTCAAAACTGCTCGTCAACACCTCGAGGGACAAGAGGGCTGGGCAAAATTTGGACCAAAGGATTAGCATTGGCATTCAACGTGGTAATGCTGGCATCCTTGGCACTTTACCCACTGGCAGCGATTTGGAGCAAGTTTTTTATTTATAATAATTTTATTTTGTTTATTCTTTATTTTAGTTTTTTTTATTTATATATATTTATTAAGAATATATATATATAAGATATATTCATTCGGTCAGTAAACGTCAGGCGGAGTAAACGTCAATTTTTTTTCTCGTACTTTTTATCGTGAAATATCGAGTATTTTGTTTTAAAAAAACATAATTGTTATTGTGTTTGCTTAACTACAAGTGTTAAATATATTATAATGATGCAACGATCACCACCGAAGAGTTCTTCTACGCCGGATTTGTCGAAGGTGCCGGCGGAACAATCGATGAACGTGAATTTGCGTAAAAGAAAAATTCCTGACATCTTGGAT
The DNA here is from genome assembly GCA_910589645.1 of Tinea semifulvella. NCBI lineage: Eukaryota > Metazoa > Arthropoda > Insecta > Lepidoptera > Tineidae > Tinea > Tinea semifulvella. The sequence goes on from OU342605.1 coordinate 4,855,518, forward strand.
ACCAAGGATATTTGTAATCTAATCGATGAAAAGTTCTCAACCTTATTCTCATCCATAAAGCTTGAATTTGCGACATACATCGAAGATATCATTAAAAACACTTTTGCGGAACAAACAAAAGTAATTACATCCCAAATAAGTGCAGAAATCAGCTGTTTCAAGACATCTCTTGAACAAGTAAACAACCGTCTCACCGATCTCGAAAACACAGCATCTTTTTCTAGTGAACGACAGGACAAACTAGAGAATATTTTGAAGGAGAAGGACGAGCAAATTTCTAAGTTAAACAACTTACTCCCAAAAATTTCCACTATGGAGAGTACAATTGCATCACTTGAACAACAGGCAAGAATGTGCAATCTGGAAATCAGCAATCTTCCAGAAAAACGTGGTGAAAATTTACTCACGATCATGGGAGATATTACTAATATTATTAAACTTCCAGTGCAACGCTCTGACATCCTTTCTATCCACCGTGTACCACACGCAGACAACAAAAGTACTCGCCCCAAAAACATTATAGTCAAAATTTCCTCAAAAATGCTGAGAGATAATATAATTTCAGCCTTTCGAGCTGCTAAAGGAGTTAAGTCGGATCAGCTATCTATATCAGGTCAGCCACAGAATATCTATTTAAATGAGCACCTAACTTTACATAACAAACAGCTGTTTCGTTTATGTCGCGAAGCAACTAAGAAACATAGCTATAAGTATGTATGGGTCAAGCACGGTTCGATCCTGGTACGTAAAACTGATACTTCTCCAGTATATGCGATCCGTAATATTGCTGATATCGACAAAATTAAATCATAATTATATATACTTTTTTCTACAAACAAGTCTAAGTTGTCTACTAAATCTAGTTTTCTATATTTTGCTTATACTACAAATTTATATTTTAATGATGTTGATATCAACAAAATTACTTCCTAATTATATATTTTTTGTTTTAGAAACAATGCTAAGTTATCTACTAAAACAAGTTTTCTACATGTTGCTTATACTACTTATTTACATTGCAATGATATGGATATCAACAAAATTACTTCATAATCATAAGTTTATTTCTTCTCAAACAATTTTATGTTCTGCACAAAACATAATTTTTAATGTGTCATCTATGCTTCTTATTTATATTTTAATAACTAAAGCACGGAAAAGTCTACCAGTAAACAAATGGAGATATTTATATTGCATTCTTTTAAAGAAAGTTATTTATTTGAATATTGAAATTGTACATATTTTTATTATCTCTTGTTTATTTAGCCTACTTACTTGCAAGGGGTCCTATACACATGGATATATATTATTATTATTAACTAACTATATTAATTTTAAATTATTAATACAAAACTCCAGTTTTGTATTAATGATGAAATGGATTTTCTGTATTAAGCACATACCAGTAAATGCCAATAACTTTACTAAGCACTTTTATTACTTACCATTATTTGCAAAATTATCACTATTACTTAAGATCATTTATTATATGTTTAAAATATTTTTTTCTATAATTGATCACAACAAACCGAAATAGATACAATCTCAGTGTATTATCAAAATTGTCGTGGTCTTCGAACCAAACTAAATACTGTCTATATGAATATTTTATCACACTCTTATGATATAATTATTTTGACTGAGACTTGGCTACATGCTGACATAAGTAATAATGAATTTATTGATAAAAGATATACGATATTCCGAGACGACCGAAATCGCTTAGCTAGCGGAAAACGAGATGGAGGTGGGGTCCTTCTGGCCGCGAAGAAGGAGCTGGGAGCCTGCGCGCGCGCTCCGTCCTCTCTGTCGAAACGTGCTCCCCTCCCGGAAGTTGAGCACGTACTGATTCAACTACCCATTAAAAATCATAAAAACCATATAATTAGTGCGACCTATATTCCACCCAATGTCAGCGCTGAAACCTACGAATTGCATTTTTCACTCCTACTAGATTCGCTCCAATTGGATGATGTCTATAGCTATTGTGTAGTTGGGGATTATAACCTTCCCAGTCTTTCGTGGGATTTTGATGGCCTAAGCTATAAACCTCGAATTAGTGGCATTGCTTCACAGAAAAATAATCACTTATTAAATTTTATGGCTACATTAAATTGCATTCAGACTAATGGCATATTAAATAGGAACAAAAATATCTTAGACCTATTCATGTCAAACCTCGATTGTACAACACTGCCAACACCTGCGCCTCTAGTCAAACCGGACCTGTACCATCCTCCTTTTTATGTGATTATGCCCTTTGTATCAACTGGTCAATATAAAAATAATTCACGTAAAACCATACTAAAATATAATTATAAACAGGCTGATTACGACATTATAAATAAGGAACTTCAAGAAATAAACTGGAATACATTGTTTTGTGATAAATCTGCAGAGGCTAGCGCCTCATTATTTTACGAGAAAATTTATGAAATAATAAAAGTGCATATACCTTTTAAAATTAATAAATGTAATAGCTTCCCAATTTGGTTTTCAGCTTCCCTTACACATATCTTTAAAAATAAAAAATCTGCTTGGATCAAATGGAAGAAGTATGGGAACATAAATGATTATCAGACTTTTTCTATATACAGACGAAGATTTAAAATAGAATCATTAAAATGTTACCAAAATTATATGAATTTAGTAGAACAATCAATACGAAAAAATTGTAAATTCTTTACAATACATCTCAAATCGTAAGAATAAAGGTGATATACCTGATGCTGTATCATATAATAATACTACTATGTCAGACCCGGTGGGAGTATGTAACTTGTTCTCAACTTTTTTTCAGTCGGTGTTTGAACCATCAGATGTAACGGATGGTTTTGATATTGCTGACATTGAACGTAAGCAACTGTGTCAATCAGACTTGAATATTCATCACATAACTATAGACTGTGACAAAGTTCTTAAGCAGCTTAAAACATTGGACACTACCAAGGGCCCGGGAGCGGATGGTATTCCACCTATATTTTTTAAATGCACATCTCTTAGTCTATACAAACCTATATCCATCTTATTTAATAAAAGTTTAGCTCAAGGTGATGTCCCCAGCATCTGGAAAGCTGCTAACATTACTCCAGTTCATAAAGGAGGTTCTAAAATGATGGTTGAAAATTATAGACCTATCTCTGTATTATCCACTCTGTCGAAACTCTTCGAAAGGCTGGTCTAGCAAGAAATTTATCCCTTGCTACATAACATTATCATCCCCCAGCAACATGGCTTTGTACAAAATAGGTCTACGACCACTAACTTAATGGTATACACCACAGATCTTTTCGAGGCATTGGACGACAACCTCCAAACTGATGCCATCTATACAGACTATCGTAAGGCGTTCGACAGGGTGGACCACAAGATGCTATTGGAGAAGATAGCATATAATGGGATAAGAGGTAATCTTTGGCGCTGGTTTAAATCTTATATTACCAATCGAACACAAAAAGTTCTAAGGGAAGGTTATGAGTCCAGCACAGTCACCATCAGCTCCGGTGTGCCACAAGGCTCAATATTGGGTCCTCTTCTCTTTGTACTATTCATTAATGATGTTGACAGATGTTTTAAATTTTGTAAATTTCTTTTGTATGCTGACGATTTGAAGGTTTACCACACAATACAGTTTGACGATGACCACATAAAATTTCAAGAAGACTTAGATAGATTCTCAAACTACTGCATAACTAATAAACTAAGTCTTAGTCTTAATAAATGTAAAAAGATAACATTTACTAAAAAGAAATATATCAAAAACCACTTTTATATATTGTGTGATAAAGCTCTGGAAGAGACAGCATCTATCAAGGACCTGGGTGTAGTGTTGGACTCTAAGCTTCACCTTAACATCCATATTGAACAAATCATTAATAAGGCATATAAGATGTTTAGTTTTATTTTTAGATCTGGTCATGATTTTAGGCATGCTCAGACTTTTTTGTACCTATATAAATCGCTGGTTCGATCGCAACTCGAGTACGCTGTCCCGGTTTGGAACCCTTTCTATAATAAGTATGTTGACTCTATTGAAATGGTGCAGAAAAAAATTCTCCGATCTATGCAATATAAATGTTTCCATAGTAGACTACACTATCCTCAACTATTACAAAAATATGAAATGTTAGACTTATGTTCTAGACGAAAACAGCTCGAGGCAATGCTGTTGTATGATTTATGTCATAACCGATATGACTGTAGTGACCTCAATAACAGGTTGTGCTACAGGGTTCCTATGCGAGTGCATCAGCGATCATCTAGACCCTTTCAGCTGTTCTCAGTAGGAAGCTGCCGCACTAACGCGGGTAAACGATCGCCAATATACCGACTGGTTAACGCATTCAATAACAAATTTCACTTTATAGACATCATTGCCTCGACTGCCGGTGCTTTTAGGAAGTCTATTTTCGATATACTAAAACCATAACGTGTTATTTATGTTTATCATTATTGTAGTATCATTGTTGTAGTGTGCTTATTTTTTTCATCTTCTTTACTCATATCTTTCTTTTGTTGCTAATTGTTGTTTAACTTCACTATCTGACGTTACCTATTTATATAATCTGTGGTTTACGTCGTTGGTAACATACTTAACAATTTGTTTATTTAAATGTTATTATATACATGTGTGTTACTGTTTGTAAACCTAAATAAATAAAAATAAAATAAAATAAGAAACAATAACAATTTTAATAAAAAAATAACTAAAACAAAAAAAACCTACTTACAAAACCTAATTTAAATAGAAATCGTATCTGTGCATGTGGCAAGAACGCTAGCCGCATTTCCTCGCTGAATCGCTATGCTGATTTATATATGCTAATTGATTTTTAATAATTAAGTAGTTTTTATTTATTTTTTAATTAATAGTAATTAATGTTTTAAAATTTTAGTTATTAGTTTAATTTTTTTATTTTTTTAAATCATTGTACTTTACTTCCTTCAAATAAATGAGATGTATTTTATTTTATATTTTGTAAATATTTTTTCGATTAAACATATATAAGTTTTTAGATAAGAATAAATATTAAATTAAAGTAGGCGTAAGTATATGCACATTTAGGCTTAATAACAGTAATTAAGTATAAGGTAAATTGGGCAATTTGACATAATAAAATAAGCAAAACAGCACACAACGAATGACCGTCTATGAATTATAAATTTATCGCACGCGACCGCGGTTTTTACTTCCTTGAAAATTACGTGACTTTATGAAATTAGGGGTTCGCATATTCGTACTTTGTATTGGTGCTGCATGTTCATTGAAAGGTTAAGGCAGTAAAAACGTTGTAAATAAATATAGAATCATATATATATTTAAGAAGAATTTATGTTTGGCGCGATGGTGGCTTAATATCCTCGAAAGGTCGGTTCAAACCCCCAGCATGTAACAATGAGAAATACACTTTTCTTACGTACATTTGTCATAGATTTACAACACCACCGTTCCCGTGCCTCGGAGAGCACGTTAAGCCGTCGGTCCCGGTTCCAGTAATACCAACTTGTAGAATTGTTATGAATTGTAATTAACAATTAAATATAGATCCTCGCCAACCCGTCTGGCCAGTGTGGCGAGTGTAGGCCAAATTATCCAGATATGTTCTGGAAGGCCCATCTCCAACAGCTGATGTAAATGACGCTGTGTTCTAGGGGCTGAAATATAAAAAAAAATGTTTGACTCAACTACGCCCGTATAAAGATCATGCCAAAAATAAACACTCAGCTATAGGGTCAAATGTCGTGCTCAAATGGTAACATTATATACTTGTCTATCCCTGTGTTCCAAGGAACATATCTGCTTAATTACATCAAAATCGGCCTAGTAGTATAGGCGTAAAGGTGAATTAAACAGATAGACAGATATATAATATAAGTAGGACCCATTGCCTTGAATGCTAACGAACAAATGAGCACCTCCTTTTATACTTTTCCTACACTAGCGCCCTCTTCCCAACGGCGCCGCGCGTATTTCTATGTTAGCTATCGATGATCTTGGCTAATATTGCTCGTCGCTTTGTGAGCGACAGCATATATGACTGTGGGGTCACATGTCGTGTTCCTAACATTACGTCATATAGCTTATGTCTGATCCTGGGATCCCAGGATCTTCTGTGTCAAATTTCACCACAATCGGTTAGTAGTTAAGCTGTGAAGATAAAACACTGACATACAAAACATGTTTTTTCTTTTTATACTCGCCCACCATCAGGTAAGTGGCGCGCATGGTCCATGAATGTTAGCAACTGGAATCAGACACTTAGGACCGACATCAGTCCCTAACACTATGCCGGCTTGACTAGATGCCTTTTCACACTTCGCTTGAAGGACTCCAGGTTATACGAAAGTGGAAGAGAGGAGGCTGGAAGAGCATTCCACATCTTTATTGTGCATGTCCTTTTTCGTGGAAGAAGACAAATTTCTAAGAATTCGATGGATTCACCGTGTGGGTGCCGGGTCCCGGGTGTGGGTAAGAGGTGAGAAGAATGGTGTCTCGGGCTTGCGACCTACAATAGGCTGGTTTAAGAAAAGGAGGCCTCCCTTTTTTATTTTATTGCACGATAATACGCTCACCATCCACCATTCTACTTCTCTCCCTACCCAACCAAATACTGTATGATTCCGTTAATGCCGTTAATAAAGAAGTGCTATTCGAACGTATTAATAATATAATTAATTTGACAAGGAACCCTGTATTGTTTTCCTTTATTAAAAGTTGGGTAGTTATAATAATACTGGCACGCAGGTGTTAGCGTGACATTTAATAACTTAAGGTTATATAGTACGTTACAAGTAGGGTTGCCATCTCTAAAATCTGGCAATCAGGACAAGAAGCGTGAAAACCCCTAATTTTGTAATGCTTTATATTTGCTTATAATGCCAATCTTGTGTTCTTTAGAACACGCTACTCTTAAAACAAAAATCTTCTTAATTTTATAAAAAACTAATAGTGAAATTTACACTTAAACCCAGACTACAAATAAAACCCTGAACAGACTCCCTCTAAACTATACCTTGTCTAATATAGCATGATAATTTTGACAGCTCACAATAGGAACGGGTATGTAAATCTATTCGATTATAGATTTATTATTTCATAGAACTTTGAAACTTCAAGCATCTCCAGAAGATCGCTTTCTCTTGCGCTTGGCCCCCCAACGGGAGACCGCTCCCTAGAGGAGTGCTCCTGGAGGAGAGCTGAAGTAGTCGAACGACGCCCTGGGTTCGTGAGTCACACGGGCGCTGTTACACCAGTAACGGCGCCCAGCACCAAAAGTGCACGAATTACCAGCTGGTGGTCACCCGCTGAGATCCTGCCGGGGAAACGGGCGTATGTCCCCATCCTTAACCCAGGCCCATTAGCCTTCCGGGCCGGAAGACTCCACTGACTGACTGACTTTGAATCGATTTATGTAAATAAACAAAAAAATGTTATTCGAATATTTAATGTGCAATAAATAGATAACTAAATATAAATATATAACGACAATAAAAGCCCCCTAGTAAATTAAACAAGATAGGTATTAGGATTTAAATTTATTTATTACTAATATAATGGTGCACACCCTAAATCACTTTCATAATCATCATCCTCATCATCACTAGTACTTGCTGACTGGCGGAAGTTTTATCTTTTATTATTAGGTAAACCATACAGCACTTTACATTATTATTGGCATAATGGTAACAATTTGCCTTTAGAGGTTCACACAAGTAGCATGCATTTAGTTTTTGTACAAATATGTAGCGAAAATAAATATATACACTTAAACCCATATAAGCCCGGGCCATCCGCCAGCAACACGCCCCTCCCCACCACACCACAGAACTATATGTATACATATTTGTATCCTAGATTTAGTTAACAAAAGATACTAGGATACATGAAACATATCTGCAATATTAACCCACTATTTACCCAATCATGAGTCATCATCGCTCAATTTACCAATATCAAAATTTATTATGTGGTGGAAGAAATTTAATAGTTTTATTTTACAACCGATTGTCTATTTTTAAGGCACTTCACTAAGTGGGCGGTACCCGTCAATAAAGTACGATCTGTAGTGCACTTTACCGTAAAAAAAGTAGATGATATATTAACTATCAAATAAAAAAGAAATCATTATGACACGAGAATATTTTATTGGGCCCATTTCTCAAAGAAAAATGGGCATTCTCATTAATGTATAATATAATTGGTTCATTCATTGTAGATAATAATATTATAATAAATAAATAAATATTTCCAGACAGGTCACACAGCGCCATCTAGTTTCCGTGGTAAGCTACGAGGCTTGTGTTACGGAAACTAGATGGTTGATAAACTACATATTATACTTTTTTTTTTGTTAATATATACATATTTTACATATAAACACCCAGACCGAGACAAACTTTACAATGTACAACTTGCCTCGGGTGGGAATCGATCCCACGACCTCCCGAGTTCACGGCAACGTTTGTTACCACTAGACCACGGAGGCGAATTATTAAAATAACTATCCTATGTAATTGCATATATTCTATTATTTATTCTCTTATTTTTGTATATAATGATGTATTTTTCTATTAATTCTCCATTTTTGTATTTACTCTTTTGATCCTGTTCCGAATTTTTCTAACTTTGACACTGGCATATTGTAACAAATGCCATAAAAAAAAAGGTATAGGATAAATCCGGATGGATGGAAACCCTAGTTACAAGTTACGACACATCCACGCAATGCCTCTGACAGACTAATATGAATCTTGTTTACGTTTACATAATAAAGCTGATATTTGACGTACAGTTAAGGGTGGTATGATAAACAATGTTTATCAAATTTATAATACTAGCTCTTTTACCCGGCTTTGCCCGTGTAAACGGCGACACGAAACTAATTTCTTCTTTTTGTTATATTTCTTTATTTACGAGTGTCATCTCACTCGCTTAAATCGTCGCTGCGTTTTTGTTAAACTCTTTCTATTCTTTACGCAATAAAGACTCATGTCCATGGGCCCAGGAAAGGGCAGGGGAAGCAGTTGCCCCTACCTGAGTTTTCCTTGCGGGGTGGTCAGAAACCACGCGTATAAAGAAGCGGATTCATATTTAGCCAACTTTACTATAAGCCAATCATGACAAGTGGCAAGCTCGTCGATGTCTCCAGCGTACCAAACTCGAGAAATATCACAAATAAATTAAATATTAATTAAATGTCTTTTCTGAAGACCAACGAAAGTTACTTTTAAAATAGCTAATGCATAGTTAAAGCATTTATACAATACTTATTTTAATTTATGTCTTTTGGCTTATAAAATATCTGATTTGAAAATCAGAACCTGGGTACACCCATGCTCATTTTATTAGAAAATCTCCAAACTTACGAATGTTGACTTTCATTTTTTTAAACAGCAATAGGTTCAGATGAACACACAAGGACGGACAAACACACTTTACCTGGATGATGCTTTACCGTTGACCGCAACTTCTTCTGGCGCCACTCGTCGTCGCCTGCACAAATGAGCACACAAGCCGCGACCACAAAACCGATCCCATCTCGAACGCACTTCACTACTCATGTCTGTCTATATTCACACACATTTTATTATAACCATGGTCTTGTTAAACTATTCACTGTTTCTTTTTTCAGGTCTCTTTTCAAGGGGTCGAGACGGTGAACTATGTGAACACTTAGCGCCTGGCCAAGCAGTTGTCTGGTAATTATTTCTGCCAATGTATTAGCCTCGCTATACAGTGGGGAAATGTTGGGACTATCTCTAATAAGAAGTCACTTGAGAACATTTTATTAGGTTTAGTTTATAGGTATTTTTTTAATTAAAGTAGTTTGTAATTATTATTTATATAAAGAGTACCATTCAAGGGTAAGTCAATCCTTCCGTATGTGCAGAAATTAGCATGGGTAAATCGGCCCAAACGTTGAAGAAGTAGTGTTGCCCAATCTTGGTGTTTTAAATAGTGCATATAGACCAGTTTTTTTTAATTATGTTCAATTAGAAGCTTGACGAATGTCTGCCTGTAACTGATTCCTAAGATGTACAGTTACAACCGCAAATGACTTGGAAACGATTGCGGTATGATGTGTAGGGGAAGAAGAGCGTGGAGTTGGAAGAAGATCGTAAAGTTCTGTCGTGAGTTTAATTTAAAAGAAATTTAATTTCTCGTTAATATAGCGTATCTCAGAGTTCTTCGCTCCATTTTGCGCGGACATGTCATGTGCAAGTTTTTGTTTTGTAAATTAATTTACTGTGAATATTGTTGGTCAAAAGTGGTGTTGTTTTGTTTAATAATGTTCTACAATGTGAATAGTTATGGAAAACGATAAATTGGACTTTGAATATGGGGCACAAGTTGCATTTCATTTTTTGCGGTTTTCCCGCGCTTTGAACTCCCATATTTTACCCGACGTGTTTGAGCTATAATGCCGCGAGTGACTCCAAGAAAAGCATCAAATTCTGCAGCATCTGGAATTTGATGATGACTTCATTAATTCATGAAAAACAAAGATATATTACGTCAGACTTGGCTGTATGGGAGACTGTAGACCCTTTGCCTTCCCTATCACCTCATTCATCATCCATTGGGAGAAGAGAACAAAAAAATAAAAAAATGTATCTCATCTATCACATTTTTCCCCCTAGCAACAAGGTCTTTGAAATAATTAGATAAGCCCCTAGAACATTGAGTCCTAGAACACCATTTCAAAATGGGCCTTCCAAAACATTATTCTGGAGATTTGATGTAAGTATATCAACAATTTAATTACTAAAATGACTTGAACGTATGAATTATTAAAGATAATTATTTTTTAATTTTATAAATGCATATCGATCAAGGTAACATTATGTTCAATTAAGCAGACTGTTTGTGTACAGTACACCACATATAGGTAGATACTGTTACGGGGAAAGTAATAACAAAGAATACTATAAACTATTTCATGAATTTAAATTGTTAAAATTTAGATGAAGGTACTTAAAAAAAATATATATATATTCTACCCGAAGGTCGTGGTTATAAAAAGAGGTGGTCAGTACAAGAGCTTTCCGCCATGCCACGGAGCGGTACTCCCCTGGCCAACTCGCTGTGCCGCGCCGAAGTGAGGATCTGGGCGCTGGGCGTAGTGCAGGCGGGGGCTGGTCGTAGTGCAGGTGGAGAGGCCGCTCTGGATCCAGGCGCGTAGTACAGTTGTATGTTGAAAGTGGAACGTTGAGTGGAAGTCACTTCGGTCACAAACTCGTGCGCAGCCATTCAATATTTTGACCGAGACCGAATGAAACGTAGCATTTAAGTGAAGTGCAACACATTTGTCGATGGTTGGTTTTTTTTAACGTTACAATACCCCGAAAAGATGATGAATTAACATTTAATATGTGTTTATAAATGATTGGTAGTTGACTTGATGTGCTTTATAATCTCATCATCAGCCTGTGTCTTGTCAGTTCACTGCTGGATGTAGACCTGACTCGACCCGCTATGTCACAGGATCTCCCGCCACTTTCAAACTAGCGACCTTTTTCAGGCAGTACGTTGTACGGGAAAACGCAGAGTGGGACGATCCTCCGCCAGATAGACGAGTGAACTAAATAAAGGTCGCTAGCGGGGGTTGGGTGAGAGTAATCGCCTGCAGTGCCGAGCCATGGGAGAGGCCTACTTCCATCAGTGGAGAAACACTGCCTGATGATGATGATTAGGCTATTATTATTATTAAATCGAATACATTGATGGTTTTGCTAAGAATCTTACAGATGACCTCAACGTCCTGCAGAGGCGGGCGTTATTCGGATAGTGACACCACAGTGTCTAAAACTCTCGAATCACTGCAGTTTCGCCGAGTCGTTGCCTCTCTGAGCGTCTTCTACAAGCTATACCACGATGAGTGATCTGAGGAGATACCTTATCCCTTCTTCTCTATTCCGCCACTAGTACCACACGCACGTCGACAGGCCCAAACCATCCACATATCATAGATAGTGGCTTCGCGTTCTCATAATTTTGAAGACTCTTACATCTGTCGCATGCTGAAGATGTGGAAGCTCTTTCAGGTTTCATCACTCTTGTAAAAATCATTTTGTTAAGCAGGTATAGTGGTAGAGCAGTCATGTCGGACTTTAGTGGCTGGCGTCAGTTGCTCCCATTCTTAAACCTTGCGTACCGCTTACCACAAGGTGGGAGCGATGTCACATCTCGTGTTCAGTATAAAAAAAATTAAAGGCAATGTGACCGTATGGGTTACGTGCTAAGAAGTCCTTAAAGAACTGGTTATTGGTGTATGTGACAAGATGACTGGCAGTTTTTCCGCGCAGCAAATCTTCATTGCTGTGCTGCGGTGAAATGCTGGAAGGCACACTGTCACATGATTAAATCATGGGTAAATATTATTATTTAAAATTTATTTTTATTTATAATTTAGTTTAAATTTAATTAATTTTTAATTCTTTGTACGTTACTTTTTTCCGAATAAATCTACTATATTTAAAGGTTAAAGGCCTATTAATCACTTGAGTGGCTTTCTTAACTTTAAGCCTTACCAATACGAAATTCTGTATTTAACCAGATCCTAGGACTGGTAAATCACTGAATCCTAGACACATTTCTGCATTAAACTGAAGACTTCTTTAAAATTTGAACTACTGCAACACTTATTACATTGTATGACTTTTTATACCAATATATAAAAAAAAAAAAAATGCTTTATTGCACAAAAACTAAAATAACTTAAAATTAATGCGCACAGGCGAGCATTATGCTGTGAGGCATTATCCACCAGCTAACCTTAATATCAATTAAAGTTGTTACGAAGTTGAGTATTTTATTTTATTTTGGTTAATGTTTTTTTTTTTTTAATTGTATTTTTTATTATAGAGTAGTTTTAAATTTATATTAGTTAGTAATTTTACTAGAACGAAATCTTTTTTTTAATATATTTTTTTTTTTATAAAAAGTGATTACTTAAACATACACGTATGATAAAAATCACAAATTAAATTAAACATATTTTGAACTAATTTTTTTTTTTAATTTGTTATTTTTTCAGGAAGCAATTGCCGTAGCGATGTTTTTTCTTGTACTTGGTATTGTCGCGGGTGATTCGATTCAGGGGTAAGGTGCTACTGACGGAAATAAGCTAAGGGTAGGTACAGTGAAACTCCTTTTACTTAGGGTGCGCTATTGCTTAGATAGGACCTGCCAAAGAGTATAGTAACTAATTGGGAAAAGAGTGGCAACTCTCGCAAAAAACTACGGGTAAACGATACCCGAACACTAGAGTCGCCAGGTGGATGCTAGGATACTTACTTAAAGTGCCATACATACCTTATAGGAATAGTATTATAACCAAAATTAGATTTTTGAGCCTGCAACCAATTACCTACGCTCTAAAATAAATAAAAATTGTGTACCTCGTACTAGTTTACCATACGATACATATGCAGGTACTAAGGTAAGGTACTAAGAACTTACACAAATTACTTACTTAAATTTATTTTTTTTACCAAGATTGTATATGGGGCATTTAGTTAAGACTTTCGAGAAAGCCCAGACATAAAGATGTCATAAATGTTTTATGTTTATATATTTTTCATCGATTTTCTATAGATTTAATTAACTTTGCTAAAACTTTGCAGATTTGTATTGAAAAATCTTGTTTTACAAAAAGTAAAGTCAAGTAAAGTATCATCACGACCGTTTCCCTTTTGGGATGGTCAGAAACCACGCTTATAAATAAGCGGATTCACATTTAGCCAACTTTACTATAGGCCAATCATGACAAGTAGCAAGCTCGTCGATGTCTCCAGCGCACCAAACGAGAAATATCACAAATAAATTAAATATTAATTAAATGCATTTATTTACATTAATAAATATGTTTGTGTCCCGACCAGGAATCGAACCCGGTACCTCCGAGTCTAAATCCACGGACTTAACCGCTAGACCACGGAGGCAAAATGGATTATTATATTATATAAAATAAAACTTATATATTTTTGTAAAACAACATCTCATCGGGGCGGCATAGCAGTGGAGACTGAGAGTTCGTCTTTGGGATTAATCCTTGCCGATTAAACCATCACATATAGATTTTTTTATTTTATAAAAGAACATATATATTTTTTTTGTCTATTACCACCAGAGCACCCCCGACAATAGCAGCTCAACTGTACTTGCTGAAAGTAATTCTATCGACTATACTATGTAGGTATCTCGGAGACCGCGTAAAGAAACTGTTTTTATTTACTGAAAAAAAAAACTTCACGACCGTAATCTCTAGGAGGTAAATTCCTTCGTTTTCCCCGAAAGGATCTCAGCGGGTAACTCATGCACTTTTGGTGCTGTGTGTGGCTTACGAACTCAGGGGTCATGGTTCGACTACTTCGGTCAATGGTACTCAGGTGAGACCATCTAACTAATCATAAAGTAGGCCATTTATTGTTAATCAAATTTACATTAAGGAATGCGTGAAGGTTTTTGGTCATCAATAACTATTGAATATTTTAATAGGCTATTAGACAAACAACACATAGGTATTTACAAGTACATGCAGATAGATATACCAGTAGGTACCGTAGTATGTAGGTATCAAATAACATTTTTTCTCAGTGTACTCGTGTATCATCACAACCCCTTGTCCACTGCTGGGGATTGGCCTTCTAGAACATAAATATAAAAATTTGGCCACGCTGGCCAGACGGATTGGCGAGGGCAGTGTACGAGTATATACTACCTACTTGTTAGTAAATAATCTGAAAAATAAAAAAATAAAAATCATTATAATATAAATAATTTAATTTCGATAGATAATAATATTAGTAAAAGAAGTCATTCATAAACGTATATGAAAATTTTGTATATACCTTTTATTGGTACTAATTTAAATTTAATTAATCTTATTATTAACTGAGAAACACGTAATTTAAATTAATTAAATACTCGGGATCATCGATATATAGGATAGCTGAGATATATATCGTAGCTTAGGAGCGCATACACTTCATTCTTTTGGTAGCGGGGTCAAGTTTACAAGTCTCAAAGGCGTTGCATTTCACGTTGTTGCAGTATGAGCCAGCACCTCCGCCTGTAAAAATAAAAGAAAAGTAAATAAAAATAGGATGTGGAGTTGATAGCAAGATGATGCGGAATATGTCTCGTATAAGATAGCGGCATGACAGCCCCAGGCATTGGCGTAACCAGAGAGGGGTAGTGGGGGGCAACTGCTCTTCTTGGTTTTTGATATTTTTGAAAGATAATTTTCAAGGCGTTGTCAAAACAGCTCGTCAACACCTCGGGAGACAAAAGGGCTGGGCAATATTTGGGCCAAAGAATCAGTATTGCCATTCAACGTGGCAATGCTGCCAGTATCCTTGGTACTTTGCCCATTGGCAGCGATTTGGAGCAAATTTTTTATTTATAATAATTTTTATTTTGTTTTTTCTTCATTTTAGTTGTTAGTTATTTTTTTATTTATTAATTAGGTTTATTTTTATTAATAGTAATTTATGTTTTAAGATGTAAGTTTTTTTGAAAGATAAATATGATTATCCGAAAAACAAAACACTACTGGATGGTGAATAAGGTCGCGTCTGAAAATCTTGATAAATACCTAAAGGCTGAGAAATGTTAGAGAGAGAAAGAATTGGAGAGAAGAAATCGTCAACCTCTCGCTACCTAGTACCTACTTGATTAGACTCTGTATCAGTGGCACAGTCTATAAAGATGAGTTACTTTTTTTTTGGTTTTCTTCTCCCGATGGATGGATGAAGTGATAGGGAAGGCAAAGGGTCTAGCCCATACAGCCAAGTCTGACATAATATATCTTTCTTTTTTATGAGCTAATGAGGTCATTATCAAATTCCAGATGCTGCAGAATTTGATGCTTTTCTTGGAGTCACTCGCGGTACCATCCACTGCTCAAACACGTCGGGTAAAATATGGAAGATGACGCCGCGGGAAAACCGCAAAAAATAAACTGCAACTTGTGCCCCATTTTTAAAGTCCCATTTATCGTTTTCCATAATTATTCACATTGTACAAAACAACACCACTTTTGACCAATAATATCCACAGTTATTTTTTTATTTACAAATTAATTTAATTTACAAAACAAAAACTTGCACTTGACATGTCCACGCAAAATGGCGCGAAGAACATGGTTTACTTTAAAAATAGTGGGAAAACGTTCCGAATCTACTATTTTGACAATCTAAGGTTTGCGTTGAAGATTGTTTAACACTTTTGCTTTTAAGAAATGTAGTCTTAAAACTTTCTAAGAAATTAAATTACGGACATTTTGGACATATTAAAAAAAAAATATGCCAATGTTCATGTGTACACAACAATAAAGTCATTCGTAAGAGGACTTAATAAAGAAAAAATAAAATAAAGAATGATTAGATAAATTGGCGCGGTGGTGGCTCGGTTGAAAGAACGCGTTCCTTAAATCCTACAAAGGTCGGTTCAAACCCCCCCGGCATGTACCAATGAGAAATACACTTTTCTTAAGTACATTTGTCATAGATTTACAACACCACCGTTCCCGTGCCTCGGAGAGCACGTTAAGCCGTCGGTCCCGGTTCCACTAATACCAACTTGTGGAATCGTTAATAAATTGTCATAAAAATTGACATCAAATCCTCGCCAAGCCGTCTGGCCAGCGTGGCGAGTGCAGGCCAAGTTCTCCAGATATATGTTCTGGAAGGCCCATCTCCAGCAGTGGAGATCTAGGACGCTGTGTTCTAGGGGCTGTAATGTTGAAAATAAAGAATGATGGATGCGCGAGTACATTTGTGTTATGTTAGTGTACCTATGTGATGTGTTAGTGTACCTATATTATATTAGTGTGTATGGTGATGTAAATAAATTAAAATAATTACTTACTCATATATTATTGTTTCTACAAATCCAAACTACGAATAACCTATCACGTCTTATACTCACTAGCATATTTATCCTTGGATCCTCCCCCGCCGGTACCAAAGGCAGCCGGCTCCACACAAGACTTGGTATGGCACTGGTTCTCACAGCACATTTTCCCGTGGCTACAGTCGTAGTTCTGAATGCATTTAGGACTACAGCTGTACACTTTTCCAGACTGAGGACATTCCCCAGCTAAAAAATAAATAAATGTTTAAAACCTAACATCCTCTTGGAAGCTCATTATATAAATGCGAAGATAAATTCTTTTTTTAACAGTAAATAAACATATAAAACTCTGCAGTGCCAATAATGATATAGACATATTTCATGACCGTTACAATGTATTCAGAAAAAATGTTCTCGAACATTTCAAACCATCAATATTTGAGTAGCTTATAATTTATTTAACAAGTGTTTTGTTTTCGTTTTTTTTTAGGATACCAAATTTGTGCAATTTTTATGTTTCCTTATTAATTCTATTAAAAAAGAGAAAAAAATATATTTTTATTTTAGAAGTCATATTTTTATTTTGTAAATTTGATAGTTTTTGTTATTTTTTTTTTTTGTTTTAACAGTAATAAGTTTTTAATTTCTTCTTCTTTTTTTGAATGCTGTGACACCTAATTGGTACATATATTAGATAAGTTATAATTATACTATGTTATGTGTGTGATAATATATGTACTGCTGTGTGTACTAAATAAATAAATAAATATAATAAACACGTTTTATATGTTTTAAACCTACTTTATTTACCTGCTTGTGTTTGGGCAATCACGAAGACTACAAATATGGCCAAAAAAACCGTTATGGAACCTGAAATTTGATAATATTAAATTTGTTCAATATTTTACTCTCAGCGAAGGTGTGCTGTGTTTCGATATAGAAGTAGCAATTAATTATATAATTATTAATATCATAGTTTTAATAACGAGATATACAAACGAATAGTGTTAAAAGTTGCTACTGCAGCACACAGTTGCCGAGAGGCTGGTTACAGTAAAACAATGTTTAATGAGGATGGGAATGCACTGTATTATTAATTTATGTAAGTACTGTTTTATTGTGTCAAGCCCAGAATTTCTTTTCCAGAAGGCAGTGCTCACTAACTGAAATTATTTGATAATAATAATAATAATAATAAAAACGTTTATTTCAAACAAAAGTTCATAAAATAATATAGAGCTCGATTAGTGGTTAGTAACAATGTATTATTAAAACTATGTTACTGTTGTTAGTACCTTATAACTATTTACTATGTTTATTACAACTGATGACTGTCTCCATCCAGTGTTCTTGGATGGGACAGTCAAACCGTGCAGCAATTGTTTTCAGAACACTGCTGTGCCTACTTCTCAGGCGCTGCAGCAGTGAGGCCATTTTTTTGCGGCGGATCGCGTAGAAGTCATCTGTCCGCGCTTCTGCGAACATACCCGACGCACTGCAGCGCCTCGGCAGTCCCAGCAGCATTCTGAATGCATTGTTGTATTGCACGCGCAGGACGTTGTAGGCTCGGCGCGTATACGTCACCCACAGACCGCTCGAGTAGAATGATTGGCAGAAGGCCTTGAATAGGGTTATCTTTACTGGTTCAGTACATCGAGCAAACCTGCGTGCGAGCATATTGCTCCTCACCGCCAACGCCCTGCGCTCCCTCTCAATATCCTCATCATCACATAGGTCACTTGTCATGACATGCCCTAAGTATTTGCACCTGTCAACCAGCTGCAGTGGAGCTCCACCGAGGAATACTGAAGGCACATGTCGAGGTCGTAGTCTGCCCGCTTTGAAAACCATAATTTCACTTTTCTTAGCGTTATACTTTAAACCGTGTGCCTCGGCATACATTTCATAAATTGACAGTAGTTTCCTCAGTCCACTTATCGAGGGACTCAGCAGCACCATGTCATCGGCATAGCCGACATGTGTGCTGCTTAGCTCCCCGATCAACTGGTTGACGTAAAGGTTGAAGAGCAACGGCGAACTCAACCCGCCCTGCCAGACACCACACTCCAGAACATACTCCTCCGACAGACCCTCAGCCCACTTCACCTGGTTTTTCTGGTTTGCATACCAAAACCTTAGGAGGGCAATACATTCCTCTGGCCCACCCGTGCCTCCCAGCTTTTCCCAAAGCAGCTTATACGAGACTAGGTCAAAAGCTTTTGTCAGGTCTAGGAAACATGCATACACTGGCGTCCTCCTGGCTGTGTAGTACCTGACAGTGTGCTTAACGCTCAGAATAGCGCTCTCCGTGGATAGACCTGCTTTGAATCCAAACTGAGCATCATGTAAATCCACGTGAGCTGTGAGACAAACGTTAAGTAGACTGTCAAGCACCTTTTAATGATCCAATAAACGTTATTTTATTTTTATTTTATTTAGACTATATAGACTGCCTCCGTGGTCTAGCGGTTAAGACTCGTAGGTACCGGGTTCGATTGCTGGTTCCTGGACACAATAATAATTATTAATTTGAATAAATTATTGAATTGTAATATTTCCCAAGCTTGCCATTTGTAAAGCCTATAGTAAAGTTGGCTAAATGTGAATTCACTTCAGGGAAGGGATACGGTCGTGATGATACTACCGAAGTGGCAATCAATTATTTTATTAAATGAGTGACAGTTTCACTTAGACAGAGAATGCATTTTCTTATCTTTTAACACAACATGGAACTTTATTAATCAAAAATTAAAATGTTATTGTATAATATAGAGATGTTACAACCACCCTAAGAAAGAGAGAGCACGATAAATACAAACTTTTCCGATAAAATGAATAGAAAACCAATATCCATTAAGCATTTGTAGGTATATCTATCTGCGAAACTGCAGCAAGCTATTGCGCATCATCTATTACTAAGTATTAGCATATCTACAGTTGAAAGGTCAAAGAAAGAGTCTAAATAACAAGTAAATACATTCAGACATAAATTAATACCTACATTATTTACAAATACACATAAGTTATTCCCCGCGATGTTTTTCCTTGACCGATTTGCATTGCAGCATCGCTCGGCGACATTGATGTTATTAATTATGAAGTTGTCCTTTTTGATACAAAACTCATTTGAAATGTTTTTAAAATTCCATCATCATTAAAAAAAGGAGAAACTTTTTTTTTTTTTTTTAAATACTAGTACGTCATTTGACCTTGCCCCCACCTGATGGTAAGTGGGGAGCGAGCTGAATGTTAGCAACTGTAATCAGACACTCATTACTGACATCAGTCCCTAATACTATATGCCGGCTTGACTGGACATGACGGCAATACGAGCCTGCCTGGTCCCGAAACGTGTGGATACACTTTACTGGGTTTATCGGCACGAACGGTGGATACTTCCCCGCCCCGGCAGACCTGACACATTACCACAGTCTGCCTACCACCTATTATTAATTATTATTCATTAAGTATTGTTCCTCAAAGCAAGACTAAGTCTTGGGGCCCGATTCTCGCGCCTATCGACATGCATGTTCGCTCGAATGAAACTGTCAGTTTTGTATGGCTAGAGAGTCGTCAGAATTAGGCCCTTGGTCTTGGTCTTGCATGAGAACAGCTGGTCTCGATCTTGGTCTTATTCTTGCACACCTAATCTTGCTCTGACTGAATGAATATATTTGTTCCTAATTGTAGTTAGGCAACCTTGTAAGACTTTAGTGTCTGTCCGCAAACTAGAATCTCGAGAACTACTAAAAAGCGTTCTAGACCTCCACTGCTGGAGATAGGCCTTCCAGAACATATATCTAGAGAATTTGGCCTACACTCGCCACGCTGGCCAGACGGCTTGGCGAGGATGAGGTCTGATTTACCTACTTGAAATTTGGAATGGTTATAGATCTTGTTGAATAAAATTTATTCAAAGAAGTATACAGATAAATAAATAAATAAATAAATAAATATTTCCAGACAATCACACAGCGCCATCTAATTTCCGTGGTAAGCTGCGAGGCTTGTGTTACGGAAACTTGATGGTTGATAAACTACATATTATACTTTTTTTTTGTAAATATATAACGGTTTACTATAACGCTTAACATGATGTTTTATTCATCAATATTTACAACTTTAGCTCCAATCTACCTATCCCTTGCTTTTAGATAGAGAGATAGGCCGTGACCGTTAATGTTTGACAAATAAGTACATTAATTGAGAAAACTATTTATAACTAAACATCTCGTCGATGTCTCCAGCGTACCAAACTCGAAAAATATCACAAATAAAGTCAAAGTCAAATCATTTATTACAATTTGGCCTTCTCGTGCTCTTTTGTATTGTCACATCACATTGTTATAATTATTTAAATAAATTATATTAAATTTATTACAATACATTTGAATACAATACAATACATTAAATATTAATTAAATGTATTCATTTACATTAACAAATATTTTTGTGTCCCGACCAGGAATCGAACCCGGTACCTTCGAGTCTAAATCCACGGACTTAACCGCTAGACCACGAAGGCAGTGTAGTATTCTCTTCGTGATAAAAGCAACTATGTACATCCAATCGCATAGGCGATGGATGATCCTTGTGACCGCAAGGCAGTTTATAATACCTACCTACCTAACTCACCCAGTATGTGTAAAAAAAAAATAAGACTCACCCATTGCAAGATAAAGTTTTGTTTATGTAACCCCACAGCTCAGTACGAGACTCAGGATAAGACTGGTTGCTATAAGCACCGAATCCAATTACTGCCAACCGGGTTTCTTAAACCGATTTTATAATGTGGTCATAGATTAGCGTTTTTGCGAAGATGAGTAACTGCATACGTAATTTAATACCTACTATAAAATTGTTTTTTTTTTAAAGTATCATTATGGCTTTGGCTGGTTGTGTTTAATCATTAAAGATTTCTTTTAAATAATCCTTGTTTTTATAAATTAAGGTCAAAACCAACAAAATTCGTTGACAAAATCAACACAAATTGTTGTTTTTTTTTTGGTATATTTATTATTTAAAACAATAATAAAATAATGTATGTAAGTAAGTATATTAGGTATTATTAATATCGGCCACATCATTATTTAATTTCATCTCACTGTGATTGATACCCCTTCATCTGTCACTTACTTGTCAACTGCCTTCGTGGTCTGGCGGTTAATTTAATTTATTTCTCGAGTTTGGTACGCTAGAGACATCGACGAGCTTGCTATTTGTCATGAATTTGGCCTTCACTCGCCACGCTGCACCCGTTAGCCAGACGGGTTGGCGAGGGACTGATGTCAATTTATTAACGATTTCACAAGTTGCTATCAGTGGAACCGGCGGGAAGGGAAGCGGAACACGTAAGAAAAATGTATTTATCATTGATACATGCCGGAAGTTTAAACCGAGCTTTATAAGATTTTAAATAAAGCGTTCATACAACCGAGCCACCACCGCTTAATAAGAATCCGCTTCTTTTTAAAAAAAAAATATGGAAGGCCCCGTAAGGTCATAATGATACTTTTACTTGTCGAGCTTGTCTCGCGGATTACCTATGCGCTATGGTTTTAACTATATAGACGCATGAATTATTTATTATTATTTATTATTTTTCATTTTGGAAAACCAACAGTTGACTAATGTATATAGCTATTAATTAATATTTTTATTTTATTATATATATATATATATTTACATTATGCAATATGCAAAAATAATAATGCTTGGTGATGGGTAGGTTAGATACAAAATAATGCTAATAAGGTTCAGCTGTAAGTACATATCTCCTGATACACAGACTACTTTTTCGAGAGATAAGGTTCAAAACAAATGTCAATTTTTATTTGTAAAAAAATTTTTTTTGTTTAAGTCCATGCATTGTATTTTAAAATAAGTTGTGTAAAAATAATGTTTTTCTCAATAAAGTATTTTTATTTTATTTTATTATTAAACAGTACATTCCCTAAGAACTATTAAAGCTAGCATTAAGTCCGCCTTTGTACATAGTGCAATAAAGTTTTTAAATAAATAAAATAAATAAATAAAGGTTTTCACATATAAGCCTAAAATTAAATTAACAAGCAAAGGAAGAAAACATCGCTACAGAAGAATATTAACAATATAGGTGAAACACAAGTTACCTAAACTAATAAACATTATACAAGCATTTAATTATAATTATTGCCTGCTATTGACCAATTCAACATACTGAAGCGTTAACTGACGTCTAATGTCTGCAGCCTTGGAATTAAACAAATCAATGTCCAGCTCTTCCGCAAGGACATTGAAATCATTAAAGACTATAAATACATAATATATAAATCGGTTTAACATACACCGACGAGGTTAATCTACTGATTAAGGCCTCCGCCAAGTCCTCTGGCCGCGAACCTAAGGACCCCCCGACCCTCCATCTCCACCTCCGTTCCAGTCGCCTCCGATCCAGCCGCCGCTGTCTTCGTCCCTCATTTCCCCCTCGATGGCTTCCCCGCAGACCCCTACCCCTCAGGTTGGGTCTGCTGCCGTCGAGTAGACTTTGCTTAGCATGCTTGCATGACGCTGCGAACGAGTGCCTTCACTCCGTAGCCACGACTCAGACTTAGCTGTAAAGGCACACAGAGCCAACAGTGAGAGAGAGACGGTTTATAGGGTTTTAGTCCGTAGGCGGCTTCTCCCTTCTCCTCCTTAGGAGACTTCACGGATGAGTCGGGCATGCGACCCCCACCCGAGTTGGCCCTTCAGTATCATTGATGATTTATCGATTCACCGTATAGACGGACAGATTTTTTTTTTCTTTTTATAGAAAAAGAAAAAAAAAATCTGTTTAGTATTTTGTTTTTTAATCTTTGCCTGTTTCTCATGTAAACAAGTCTGTATTGGACCTCGTTGATGGATAGTAAATAATCTTTAATACTTGTTTTTAAACTGTGTTATTTATTTATTACTCAATCTCAGACAGTCTGGGCATTTAAGATATTTTTTTTTTCTTTATTAGACAAACGAGCGGTTGTGGTCCGGTTGTTAGAAAAGCTTTCCACCATTTTTCCGGCAGTCAAAAACTACACACACCGACATTTTTTTTATATTTATTTTTATACTGAGCACAACATGTACTACTAACTGGTCTTTTCACATCCTCCCCAGGAGTGAGGAATCTGTGTCAAGTCTTTCTCACAGAGGTTGCATTCACTTTTCTACACAACTATAGACAGCATGGGGTTTAATAGGTTGAAGTATACGAGCCTGGCGACGAGTTTATGTATATACGACTCCGTGATTGGTAGCAGGTGTTGAGAATAACATTGTCTGGTGCACAGATTATAGGATAGTCTGGTGTCCGGCGGACGGGCGTGCGCGTAAGGGGTACGCGAGGTTCATGAATGAGGAGCAACTGACGCCAGCCACAGACGACCGACATCAGTCCCTACCACTATGCCGGCTTATCAAGATGCTTTTTCACACTTCGCTTGAAGGACTCCAGGTTATAGGAATGGGAAAACACACTGGCTAGGAGAGCATTCCACATCTTCAGTGTGCGACAGATGTAAGAGTCTCCAAATTTTTATATACGCTTAGGAATAGTGGCTACGGTATGGGGGTGCATTTTGGCCTGTGTGTGTGGTTCGGTTGCGGATTAGAAAAAGAGGTATACGGTTGTGGAGTTCTTCAGAACACTGATAATTACCGTAGAACACGCCCAGGAAGGCGAAGAAAAATAGGTTGGTAATGCAACCTACTTGTATTAAAACGCGGGTTTTGAAAGATTTATTTATTTATTATATAGCTATGATGTTCGACTTGAAAGTATAAAAGTTTCTTCAGCGGAAGAAAACGCACAAACGTCTTTCAAAGCGAAATAAAGTAATAAACGCGCTTACAGCGACAAGTCGAACATATATACTCGTTTCTATTAGGTTACGCAATAACATTTTTATTATTTTCTTGAAGTAAAAAATAGGTTAGTTATATTTTTTATTACCAATAAAGTACTTGGGTTGATAACATTATCCTCTAACAAGGATGATGTGATCTTAAATTGAATAATAAGCATAATAAAAAGTAAGGATCACAACGCAGCATTGAGCTATTTGTAAAGAGTGCCGACTCCGACCGAGGTCAGCAGTTGGCTCTCATATCTGAGTCCCAATAAAACAAACCAATCAGTAAGACCATTTTATTAAAATTGCTCATAATCGGAGGTAAAGTTGGCACCAAACTATGTAAATCAGTGTATAATCTGGTCAATAGGTCAACAGCCGTATTCCATTACTTGGAATTCCATAATAGATGTCATAAATTATATATATATATATATAATTTACTACTAAAATCTAATGACATCTTATGAAATACGGCTGCAGGTCCGTAAACCTATATGTCAATGTTATAGCAGTTTTAGCTATTTGACCGACTTGACTTGGATTACTGACTTGAATTGGATTCAGCTAGATTTCTACCTCCACCTATTTACATTGGGAGTTTTTCCGAGTTCATTATATTGTTGAAAACTAATATGCCTACGTTTATTGTTTGAATTTAAATAGTTACCACTTTTTTTCATACATTCTAATCCTCCCTGTATTTGACTTGTCGCTTTATGCGCTTTTTTTCATTTTATTTCGTTTTGAAAGTCGTTCGACTTGGCGTTTTTCCTAAAAAAAAAGTAAATCGTTTATTGAAGCAAAAGTAAATTGAGTTACAAAATTTGGTACAGGAAAAAAATAATCAAAACAAGTAAGCAAGAAAGAGATACAGAATTCTGCTCCCCAAACCATTATCCTAGGACCAAGTGTATTCATACAAAATTCGGTAAAAAAACTTTACTTTATTTGTTTTTAAGTCGAAAATAGCACCTGTGTCAATAGAATATTTTCTTGAACGCTGTTATAACCACTACGCCATCTTCAGTAAAAGTACGAAACTAATTTTAAAATTTCTGTTTGGCAGTCAATGTCAAATTGTAACGATTTGTTTTATCGCAATTTTATTTAAAATAAGCAATATTTAATCAAATATTAGTAAAAATATATGTAATTTTACTTATGTGTGGTGTGAGTTTTGTTATATCTATGGATTGAACAGTGAATTTTGCGTGAAAACTTAGTTTGAGAGATTTGTTTTCGTTATGGATAACTTTACCCAGGTTAGTAACGTAAAAGTTTGATTTTATACTATTTATTTATGTTAATCTACTATGTAATTAAAATTGAGATTAACATTTTAGCGTATGTTAGAAAGGGCGAGGGCAAGACAGGAGAAAATTGATCAAAAGCTTGCAAATTCTGGCCAAGCTGTTCCGAAGCGAAAGCCGTTGACCGAGAACAGTTTGGGGTTCAAAGGATCGCCTGTAAAGTCCCCTAGCAAGGCTTCGAGAGATAGTAGTATAACAGAGTCTCCTAATAAGCCTACTACACGTAGAAGTTCTATTAAAAATGACATGAAGACTCCTCAAAAGCGTGATTTTATTGTGACTAAGAAGCATTTTGGTAGTCCCAGAAGGAGCAGTTCTGGTCGCAAATCAGACGTGTCTGTCGAAATCAACATTAAGCATAGTGATGATATACAGATTGAAGTGCAAGTGGAGGAAAGAGAAGTGCCACTTTCAATAGAAAATGTAGCAAGTTCTGTCGTCATTAAGGAAATTAAAGGTAATAATTATTTATAATTTATGTTTGTGGTGGTGGTTAAGTTGAAAAGTCAATCCAAAAGCAGGCACAAGGTTTAGCATGTACTAATGTAATATTAATTTCTTATTTATTATTTTTGTTTTCCCATTGGTACCCACCCAGATGAATTTGAAGATGAATTTCTAAGCATCAATGGATTCAATGTGCGTCTTCCGGCCCCATTGTAAGTCGATAGAGAGATGAGAAGAATAGTTTCAAATTTGTCTTCCTCTTCTTGCGCAACAAGACAATTTTGCTCCTCTCCCTACCCAACCAAATACTATGATTCCATTAATACTGTCTTGGAAGCTTGGAAGGCCCAATTCTTCCAGCAAGTGGAAGAAAAAAAAGAGCTAACCAAAAATGCCCATGTGCTGGATCATGGATACCCATGGATGCAGTTTCATGCGTAGATCATTCTATATCGGCCTTAAACATATGACCATTACTGCTAAGCCACCTCTGTGCCTTAGCAGTAATGGTCAATTGCCTCTAGAAGGCCATGACTAAATGCCTAGTTCACCCATTTAGTCATAGTTTATGATAACAGGGACTATTCCTGTTTTGGATGTTCAATATTGACTTTGCTAATGTGAATTTGAATAATAAATAATTAGCCAATGGATTACTTATTAATGTGGTGATTAGTTATGTTTTGAAAAACATATTTTGTTTAGTTGTGTTGTATTTGTTTGTATTAAGTATTGTTAGTAAGTGTTCTTTAATAATTTCAATATGATTGGCAAAGTTCCACTTCCTATTAAAGTTAAAGGTAGGAATGATTTTATAATACAATAATATATATCATTGGTTGAATCATTAGTAGGCATAAGTGTAAATTTCCAACTTTACTGGAGTGTGTTTCCCAATTGCTTAAAATACTAACAACCAGTAAAAGTGATTACATTTACCTTTTAATTTATAAGTAGAGTATGATCACAACCATATCCCTTAAAGGGTGTTCAGAAACCACACTTCTTGAAGATGTGGATTTACATTTAGTCAACTTTACTATAGGCCTATTGTGACAAATGCGAGCATGTCAAAGTCTAGCGCACCAAACTCGAGAAATATCACAAATAAATTATTGTGTCCTCAAATGTGTGTAATCAAACCCGGGACCTCCATGTCTAAATCCATGAACTTAAGTGCTGACCACTGAGGCATTAAGAGGAGCTAAGCCAGTAAAGTTGCAAAAATAAACAGTTACGTCCATGAATTTTAGGCCCCATTAATGGAGCCATCTGATCTCCAGGCCAGGAGACCCATTAGACTTGTGCCTATTAGCTTTAGAGTAGGCCAAATTCTCAAAACTTTTGGAAAACACATCTCCAGCAGTGGATGTTGAGGATGTCTTCTAGGGGCTGTATTGGCTTTATATTAGGGCATGTTATGATAACACATCATTTGCTAGCAGTGGTGTTTTAGAACATTTGCCTTTAATCAATAAAGGTTGCAGTTTGCACACTTTCCTTAATTACATTTGTTATAGATTTAAAACATCATTATTTCTGTGCCTCAGAGAGCTTGTTAAGCCGTCGGTCCTGGTTCTTGGAATACCAATTTGTGGAATAGTTAATTGTCATAAAAATACACCAGACCTTCTCCAACCCATCTGGCCATTGCGGCTAGAGGCTGATTTCTTTAATAATATAATCTGGCCCATGTCCAGCGAATGTCTAGGATTTTTGTGTTCTAATGTGCTTCGGTTACCTTTGATATTGAATGTTAATATTTCAGATGATGTGAAGGAGATTACAGAAAAGACTGAGTCAAGGCAGGATGAGCATAAACCAGCTCTCAGAAGTAATGTCAAATCTAGACTGGATCGACTCGGTGTTTTATATTCAGGTAATTATTTTCTACTTTAAGACATTTTATTTGATTCTCGTAAGGTGCAATAAAGAGTCTATGAAACAAAATGCATACATTAATGAATTTCGATGGTATGTATTGATGACTATCCCACAAGGGAACTGGAGTGAAGAAGTGCATGTATATATGATTCTGGTAACCCTTTAATCAGGAAGTCGCAGGCATTCTTAACGGAACCTAGTCCTAGACTTCCACTGTTGGAGATGGAAGTTCCAGAATATATTAGAACTGGAGAACTAGGCCTACATTTGCCAAACTGTTGGCGATGGTCTGATGTCAATTTATTAACAATTCCACAAGTTAGTTAAGTTAAACGGTTATTTGGTGGTAAGAAGAATCTTTTTTTTTAGTATTCTATAGATTCTATGGTTTACACAGCATGCATCCTCTTTTTATTGAAGAACAAGACACTCACCATCCACCATTCTTCTCCTCCCTACCCAACCAGATACTGTATGATTTTGTTAATACTGTCTTGGAAGCTTGTTTCATAAATGTATTGACGGCAGACTTGCTTAGCCCAATTCATTCAGTAAGTGGTGCAAAGATTTTGCTGGTATTCCTCTTGCACCAACTTCCACTGTATAAGTACCGAGTCTTGAATCTGTTCCTGATCATAAAAATCTATAACAAATGTATGTTTGAAATGTGTATTTATCATTACTTTTAATCCTAGACATTTTTGGATTTAAAAAAAAATGGCATTCACACGATGATTGATAATAAAATTTTAATAATTTTCTTCTACTAACAAGGCCAATCTTTTATTTCCAGACAAAGCAGACCTTTCATCTCCTATACACAGAACTGAGCAAGATTTCAACTCTGCCACTCCACCTTCACATGCATCAGAAGTGACCAAGCCTGAACCCAGAAAGGGAAAGAAATTTGGGAGACTTGCAGCTTTGGCTGACGAAATTAATAACTGGGAAGATGATCTTGGCCATCACAACTTTGTAAGTTAAAAGTCAATGTCAGAATATCTTTATTGACATACCTACTTATTTTTCGTTAACCCTAATAATATCCATTAATTAAAACAAATAAATCACACACCGCAGGCTCAAAGAGTGTCCCTGGCCTTGGCGTTAGGTTTAGCAGAGACCGAGGAAGGAACCAATACGTTCCCCTCCAATACTGACTGATGTCAATACAGATATCAAACAAAAGAGTGGCCACACCATTGTAATTAAAGGAGAAAAAAAAAACAAATAAATTAAATTAACATTAAATTAATTTATTTTAAGTAATAAATATTGTTGTGTCTCGACCAGAAATCAAACCCAGTACCTCCAGGTCTAAATCCACAGATTTAACTTTTTTCCCGACATTGGTACGTTAGAAACAACATCAACAAGCTTGTCATGATTGGTCTATAGTAAAGTTGGTTAAATGTGAATCCACCACTCCGAAAGGGATACGGTCGTGATGATGATGATGACCCCAAGAAAGGGGTAGAATTATATTTATTAGCCATCCATGCATTAATCGCGATGGTGTGTGTATGGAAAATATAATGCTAAACAAAATATTTGTTATTTCTACCAACATGACACACAACACTCACCTGAAGATAAGCGGTAGGCGAGGTCTAAGAGTAGGAGAACCCATTCCTGGGAGAGCATTTCACATTTTCAGTGTGACAGATGTGAGAATCAGCAAATTTATATATACGCGTATGGATATTAGCTTATTAGATTATATATATACATTTATGGAATACGGCATTAACGGAATCATACAGTATTTGGTTGGGTAGGGAGAGAAGTAGAATGGTGGATGGTGAGCGTATTATCGCACAATAAAAAAAAAAAGGAGGCCTCCTTTTCTTAAACCAGCCTATTGTCGGTCGCAAGCCCGAGACACCATTCTTCTCATCTCCTACCCACACACGATGGACCCGGCACCCGCACGGTAAATCCATGGAATGCTTAGAAATTTGTCATCTTCAGGTGCATATTTTGTTTTGTGCGTGTGTCGGTTGCGGAATGTAAAAGAAGTGTTAAGGTTATGGAGTGCTCCAGAACAACCACCGTGGTATAGCTTGTAGAACATACCAGTGAGGCCTTTTCTCGGCGAAGCTTCTCTTCTCATCCAATCATATAATGGACCCATGTAAATATAATAAAATAATTCCATAGATAGAAGCAGTTAGTCTAGTTCCACTAACAGCAACCTCACTTGTAGTGCAAATTTTTTAAAATATGTTTTGTAAAGCTTAAACTTAACAATATATCAAACCAAACATATTTCTATCCTTTTCAGCACCCAGAGCCAAGTAAGAAAAGTGATAAAACTGAGAACAAGCATGACGCATCCACCTTAGATGTCTCCATACATTCCTATCAAGACATCAACAAAGCAATTCACACTGGGACCAAATCTAAGCAGGTAAGGAAAATATCTTACTTCCGTCTGAGAATGTGATCTATGAAGCGTTCTTATGCTTCACTCGATTTTGAATTATCATCACAGCCCCTAGACTACGGAGTCCTAGACCTACACGGTTTCTGGAGAATTGGTCCTTCACTCGCCACGCTGGCCAGACCATTCTTTTCTTCTCTGTTTTGTAATTAAACAATAGACCCGGCACCTGCACCCAGTCAATCCACGGAATGCTAATAAATTTGTTCTCTTTTTTTACCACAGCTTCTGTGTAAGCAGAGCACTTTAATTCATCACGCTTCCACTAATACAAGGGGTTGAGCAAGTCTGCCGTCAATACATTTTATTTTTATTTTTCTCCTTTGATTACTGCATTTGTGGCAATATGTACAGGTACAATGGGCCACTCTTTTGTTTGATATGTCTATCTGTATTGATGTCAGTATTGGAGGGGAACCCATTGGCTCCTTCCTCAGTCTCTGCTAAATCTGGCACCAAGGCCAGGGACACTCTTTCGCTTGCCTGCGGTGTGTGATGCTGCCGGACCCTCTCAGGTCTGAGGCGAGCACGTTCGGGTGTGATGCGAGTCTCAGTTGATACCCGCGGCTGTATGAGGTTATTTCCTCTCTTATAGTGTTCATTCTTAGGTCCTCGTGAATATATTTGTTTCTAATGTAGAAAGGAATGTTAAGTCAATACATTTATGGAACAAGCTTCTAAGAGGGCATTAACAGAATCAGACAGTATTTAGTTGAGTAGGGAGAGAATAAGAATAATATCTTTATTCAGTAGAAAAGTTAAGATATGAAAACAATAACATATTTCATTATGCATGCACAGAAAAACAGACATTTGCAGCCGAACTAAGCCTATATGTATAGGTCTGTCCGTCGGCAGTCAACGCCCAGACAACCTTTTAAATATATTATTACTTTTAATAACAAAATAATAAAAGAAACAAAATGTTCACAAAAAGAAAAATTAATTAAAAATTGTGTGGTAAAATAAATTAAGAATGATGCATGGTAAGCGTCTTATTGTGCAATAAAAAAATAATGGGTAGAGTCGGTTGCTATTCCGAGACTCCATTCTTCTCTTCTCTCCTATTCACATGATGGATGGTAAATCTATGGAATGCTAAGCAATTTCTTTTCTATGTCAAGAAATTGGCTAAATAATTTATAGGACCCATCCATCCCTTCTGGCGTGGCGAGAGAAGGCATCTCCAGCAGTGGAGATCTAGGACACTGTTTTGTAGGGGCTTTGTGTGCGGGTCTAGAAAGTCTTTTTTTCTGTTCAGACTGACACCAAGCCAGTGAACACCAGAACATTTACGCGACAAACTCCGAACTCTCCACAAAAATTAGAGAAAAAAATTGTAGCCGAATTGGTAAGTACCTAGATGTAGTAGAATTATAATTTATTTACGATTTTTTATATAATTGTGATTTTTAAAGGTTTTTTTTTTTTTCTTGGGCTTGGGGAATAAGGAATATAAGTCATAAATTTAAAAATAATTACTATAAAACACAATATATATGTATATATAAATATATATATATATAATGTAAGTGAAATGTTTTTAATAATAGTGGCTTGAATATTGGCTTCGGTACGCACATTTATTAGTCTTATTGATGGTTTTAAATTGAGAAGAGTAAAATTATTGCGAAAACAATCAATAAATGCACGAATTGCTTGCTCACTAAGCCGATTATGTTGACCGTAAAATGGATGAAATTCGCAAACAGATTTTTTAACAATCCTCATTTTGGATGCGATGTTCTGTCATTAAACGGTTTGGTTCCAAACAGAAATGTCAACACAGTTTGAGATTCTCAACTGTCAATCCATAGACAACAACCATCGAAACTTCTTCGCAGCTAAAAAAACACCCTTTATAATAAAATGCGCTAACGAAAGCAATGGTTGCCGTCTTTTGAACCCTGAAAAGTTAAATAATTTAAGTAACGCTGTGTTAGGACTTAAGCGACGATATAACTTATTTTCTTTAGTTACCTGACCCAAGAATATGCCTTTTAATTATTGTCGGATTATATTTCATAATGTATTTTTTGTAGCATTCTACTTTCTTTTTTGAAAGCAATTTATTTCAGTGGTATAATATTAGTTATTATTTTTAAAATACTAATAATATTATGGTATAGTAAAGACATACAAAACGATGACGGTAAGTATTTATAGTTTTGTTTTTTTTTTAAATTGAGGGTAACTTACTAACTATTTAGTTTTGTAGGAAAAGCATTTTTTTCTCGCTATTAATATTCTTCGCTTCCTATGATTGGGCAATGGTTTTTTTTTAAATACTGCGGCAAAAAGGATACGATAAAGTTGCATCATTGATCGTTGAAGTCGGTTAAAAAAAGATTAAAACAGTAGTTCTTCGCGACATTTTATAGTCAAGTGCAAGTTGTTGTTTTGTAAATTACTTTGCTGTGGATATTGTTAGTCAAAAGTGGTGTTGTTTTGTTTAATAATGTGCTACAAAGTGAATAATTATGGAAAACGGCAAATTGGACGTTATATATGGAGCACAAGTTGCAGTTTATTTTTTGTGAACTCCCATATCATACCCGACGTGTGTGGGCTATAATGCCGCGTAAAGCATCACATTCTGCAACATCTGGAATTTGATGATAACCTCATTATCTCATATAAAAGAAAGATATAATACGCCAGACTTGGCTGTATGGGCTAGACCCTTTGCCTTCCCTATCACCTCATTATCATCCATCAGGATTGAACTTAAATTGAACCTCGACAAAAAATAAGTTTTGATGGCTACAGAAATATACCCTGTAAGTTGTGAAGTTTTCGAATACTCAATTATCCAATTTATGTTTATCTTTATTCCTTTATCATCAGCCTGTAACCCTTTACTGCTGGATGTAGGCCAAGGTTTGCCACATCAACGCAATCTCTTGCCATCCAACCCCCACCAGCTACCTTCTTTAGGTCATACGTCAATCTGGCGGAGGGTCGTCCCACTCTGCGTCTTTCCGTACGTGTTCTCCACTCTTTAAATTATAGGCCATTAAAGTTAGTTGAATGGGGTGTATCAGGCAAAGCTTTTTGTAGATGTCGCTAGCGGCAATGGTACCTTGTTTTGCACCTATGTCGCATCATTTTTTAAATGGTTTTGTAGTTTTATATTTTTATAACAGAAAAAATATTTTAAATTAACGTTACCTACCTTAAAAGACGAATTAAGAAAGCGCACACCGTCTTTAAAAATAAAAAAGGTTTAATTAATAGAACGGCAATTTTGAGATCACCATATCTTTGATTTCGCTTGGAAACCTCAATTTGTACACTTAAAAGCTGCTCACTTCGGTATAATATCCAGAAAATAATAAATTTCGTAATAAAAATACAAGTTTTCTATGCAACTGACAGATATATTAGGTACCATCTATCTTGCGCCATCTATCGTGATAAAAATTTAGTAACACACCCCATTGGCATTATACACGATTTTTTGATATATATTAAACATTTACTACTAACTACAGCTAATTTGGCTCATATTTAATCAAAATTTCTTCAAATTTTACAGATATTAATTTAAAAAAAAAATATGGCCAAACTGTTAT
This sequence comes from Tinea semifulvella, assembly GCA_910589645.1. Lineage (NCBI taxonomy): Eukaryota > Metazoa > Arthropoda > Insecta > Lepidoptera > Tineidae > Tinea > Tinea semifulvella. The sequence goes on from OU342605.1 coordinate 4,889,906, forward strand.
GGGCAGAAGCTGCATATTCGTGGTACTCGAAAGTGGCGTTTCGTTACGCCAACTCTGTATAACTTTGCATATTAATATTTGCATACCGTTCATGTTACGACCTTTAAAATGACGTTACATTATTTCGCTGTTCCGCACTAAAAGTTATGGAGTCGGCCGATAAAACATTATCATAATTAATCTGTGGCTCTATATCAGTTATCAGGTCACACTTACGGAGAGTTTGTGTGGTGGCCCAGACAACTCACAGAAAACTATAGTTTTAAAGAATGGCCTGCCTGTCGACCACAGGGATTATTTCCACGATACCGACCAAGGCGCTGGAGATAATACTAGGAATTCCACATCTGCACCTGCACGTCCTACGCTAAAAACACTACTATACTAGATGTTGTGGCTTGGTATCATCCCCTCCTTTTGATTCCTTCCACAACCATAATCCATAATCAAACTCACTATTTAAATAAACGCGAGAACGTAAGCTACAACGGTATATACATATGGTGTATGCTTACGCCCTCTGGTAAAAACGGGTGGAGTTATAAGAGAGTTCGGTTTCGTCGCCCGTGCAAGTGACACCGTTATAATCAAATATTAAAACATTTAACTAAATACTTCTAATAAGCAATTTAAAGGACAATATGAACATTGAACCGTGGTTTGGTGTAAGAATCGATCTAGTAATAAATTATTGTGCCGTGAAATCGTGACCTGGACTCCTGCCACGCGGTGTGAGTATCCTGTCTTTCCTATACTTTGTCATAGTGTTTTCTTCCAACTGAGTTTAGCAGGTTTAAGTATCCCCTAGCTTGGATGCTGGCCCTGGAGAAGTATATAAGCGACACAAAACCATAAGTAACTACAATTCATAAACTATTTCTCCCACGAACACACAACACTAGATGATGTCATAGAAAGGCATCCATTAATGACAGAATCCCTTCATGATCGGTCTCTTCGTTCGTCACATAACTCTCACATCATTCTGGTTACATGACTTCGCAGTTGCTGCAGTAAATCTTTGGAATAATTTGCCGGTCAAAATTCAGCAAGCATCCAACAAAATCATATTCAAAAGATTGGTATACTCATATAGGGCTCCAAACAGCGTGTATAAGTGGATATTGTATGTAGTATAGTTATGTATGTATGTATTGATAAATATAGTCATTATTTAATAATGATTAGTCTTAAATACGTCTTCGCACGTACTACTTTTATTGACCCAAAAGTTGACTGTCAGAGAATGTCTTGCGGCTTTAAGTCCGTCCCTTGTACATAGTGCAATGAAGTTAAAAATAAATCCCTATAAGATTCGTCTTTGACAAGGTACATATATAACATTCAACTCCATTGAGACCTCAACGACCACTCGGGGCCGAAAAAACTCTGGTACTTCACTGATGGGTCAAAAACCGCCTTCTCTGTGGACTTGAGCATTCACCAATGGAGTATGTATTAACTGCCGGATGTGACAGCGTTACAGGCGATAACATTACTTCCTATCAATTACAAGTTACTAGTTCCCCTTGTATGGATTCATATTTTGTCGGAAATCATGCTGGGTTCTGTATTTTTATTGTGCATTGCGTGTTATTCCGAAACATAATACAAGAAGAAGCTTATCTCCATAAAAGAAAAATGTGCTAGTTTTAGCAGCGCTACTACGGCTTCCCACCGAACTAGCATTGGTGGCAAATATTAAAATTATTTATTTGTTTTTTTAACCTTTTGTTAATTAGAGCGTCATTTATAATTTATCAATTTAATAATTCCCATAGTAACTATAAAAAAAAACATTAAAAGTACAAAAGAGATTGTCCAAAACCAGGCCCCAACTTTTTTGCAGCGTGCCTTAACAAAATACAATTCAATAATCATAACAATTAATATAGTTTTTTATTTTTATTTAATTACAACATCTCTTTTACCCCAGCATTAAACTATTATTTAATTAAATAGTCAATTGATTAAAATTTATGTATGAAATAGTTACAAGGCACTATTTATACGATTAGGTTCTTTATTATGAATAGGTACTTTATTATAGATAAAACACTGGACTTCAAAGTGATCATAATTCTCCAATTACAGCGGGATCATAACTATATAATTATAATCGTGTAAAAGTTTTTATCAATTGTCGTTATGCTAGGGTAAAATAAATAAAATTAATTGCAGATGATTATCTAAACACAATATATTACCTATCAAATAAAAAATAATCATTATGGCACGAGAACATTTTATTGGGCCCATTTCTCGAGAAATGGGCATTCTCATTTGTCGAACAAGATTAATAATAGTTCAATTATTAAAAATGGTGGAATAGGTATCATAACAAAAAATCTTGTATCTAAAATAACACAATTATAATTTAAATTTATTTATTGGAGCTCTCTTGGACTTTACATACCTATTATTCTTAACATTCTAGATTTATTAAAATTGATACACTTTAAACTCCATTAAAACATTTAAATAGCAATTTGGAGCATTTATTGTGTTATATTCCTAGATCACACATATCACACGGTTCTCGATTTACGTTGTATAGTTAAAATTCCCGTAAACAGACAAAATAAAAAAAATAACAAATCGGCTTCGCACCAGCCAACACTCATTTCGTTTAGGGTTGCTAACTTTTAAAATAAAAATACTAAAATATATTATTATAATAAATAATATTAATGAGATAAGAAATATAAACAACAACATTGATTAAATACGTAGAAATATTATTCGTAACCTACAAAAAAAAGAATTAATGGCATCGATATTTCCCAATGCGGGAACAAGTGCAATGTATGGAAGCATGCAATGTACATATGTATTAGCCACTGGTTTAGTTTATTAATAACACGCAATGTATAGAAACCAAGTGTGTTTGACAGACCATGACGTCCCAGCCACTGCACCAAAGTGATGTGTCGCAGCGGTCGTGAGGTGTGCTGCTTGTCAATTCAAATAAAGCTATGTATTGTAAGGTGCTAATTAAAATTATTTACAATTTTAAACTACAACTATACTAACTGCCTCCGTGGTCTAGCGTCCGTGGGTTTAGACTCGGAGGTACCGGGTTCGATTCCTGGTCGGAACACAAAAATATTTATTAATGTAAATAAATACATTTAATTAATATTTCATTTATTTTCGATATTTCTAGAGTTTGGTAGGCTGGAGACATCGACGAGCTTGCCACTTGCCATGATTGGCCTATAGGAAAGTTGGCTAAATGTGAATCCGCTTATTTATAAGCGTGGTTTCTGACCACCCCGAAAGGGAAACGGTCGTGATGATACTTTACTTTTACTTTAAAACTACAATTTTTTAATCTCTTGTTTGTATACATAACAGTTTGTGTGTGTGTGTGTACGAGAGTGTGTTTATGAGAGTGTGTATAGCGGTGCGTAGACGTGTGTAAATCTGTATGTGTCTGATGTTATTGTGGTGAGTATAATGTTCATGTTCATGTGATGTCTAAAATTAAATAGTCTACTGCATAGGTTTTTATGTTAGGATCATTAGGATGTGCCTCACGCATACTAACGACAATTTGATTGTGTGCGTGGCGTGATTACCAATAGTGTTTGTTGATTTTATTAAATTACCTGTCTTCTACGATTTAACTGATTAAAAGTAGATGATTGGTGAATATTTTGTAATTAAATTAAGTTGTTCGCTGGGGAGCTTAATTAGCCCAGTAAGACGTGGAAGCCAGCTACATCGGCAAAGGTCCAGTAACCCGAAACCCCCCCAGTGCAGCTGACGCACAGTACAGCTTACAATTCTACTATCAGAATAGGATAACTCGCCCCAGCGCTGCAGTAGGACCTTCTATTAAGAACAGATGTAGTATACGCTGTTTGAGAGACGTAAGATAGCAGACATACTATTTCTAGTAAATATAGCTCGAACTAAGATTGATTCTCCGCAGCTTCTATCTAGAATTAATTTGTGTGCTCCAGTTAAACCCTTAAGAAAGACAACATGCTTATCAGTGCCAGCTAGTGCATCTAGGTATAGAGGTAATTCGTTTTGCTGCCGTGCAGCTAATGAATTTAATAAACTGGTTGACTTTTCCGAGTTGGATCTATTTAATTCAACTACAGCTACTTTTAAGAATACTCTGTCAACACATTGGTTTGACAGAGTTTCTTTGAGTGTTTCCGAAACTACTTAAACTGTTATTCATACCTAATTTATTTCCTTACTATTTACTTTCTTTATTAGATATCTAAATTTTAGCTTGCTTTCATAGTTTCCTATATGTGAAAACATATTAATGGTCTGTAGATATATACTTGATTTTGTAATTATTAAGTACTGTTTGTTTTCCAATAAAATAAAATTAAAATACCTAAATAGGTGGTAGGCGGACTGATGGTGGAAATTTGCCCAGTCTGCCGGGGCGGGGAATTATCCACCACTCGTGCCGATCAACCCTGTAGAGTGTATCCACACGTTTCGGGATCAGGCTCAAATTGCCGTCATATCAGTCATGAGTGTCTGATTCCAGTTGATAACATTCATGAACCTTGCGCGCCACTTACCATCACGGGGCCACAAGGTCGCATGTCGTGCTAGTATTAAAAAAACAACTGACGAGGTTCGTTGACTCTAGTGTTAACTTTGCAGCACATTGAGAGCATCTGTAAGGTACTTGGCAGAACCATCCCAATGGTGACAGTCTGTGCTTTTTATAGCAACATATCGCTTGTAAACGGAATCAGACTACAGGAATCTGAAAGGTCCGTAATTTGCAGTGGAGCTCTGTCTTTTAGAGGCTGTGCTGGTAATGTCAATATCATTTTCACCATCAGCCGATGACACGTCTCTCTACTGCTAGATTATAGGCTTCCTCAAAGCTCGCCTCTTCTCTAGCTCATCTATTGTCACCTTCCTTAAATCCTTTTTTAAGTCTTCCGTCCATCCGTCGTGGTCTCCACTCTGAAACTAGCATCGCTCGTTGGTTTTACGTATCCACTTTTTATTATTGTGAGAGTTATGTAACTTGTAAGACATACTTCAACCAGTTCGTTCTCCCCGTAATGTCGTACAGTACAGTGGGTCTAGTCCACAAATTCAAGTTAAGCGAGCTATGGAGAGGGCTATGCTTGGTATTTCTCTAATGGATAGCACTTGACATATCTGCCGCAGAACCGACGACCGATGGGGCAAACGGGTTCTAGACTGAAGACCACGTACAGGACGACACAGTGGAACGACCTAAACAATTGGATGAGGATTGCGAGCTTTGGGGGAGCCCCACTTCCTGCATCAGATGATGATGACACTACACAAGATGATGATGTACCTTGAGTTAAAACTACTTTCTGAACTCTTTTACTGCGTAATTTCTGAATTTTATGGTCCATGTTTATTGTCCGAGTCATTTGGGTGGTCGAACATGTGGTTCCCGATAACAAACCCCGCTCCGTGCCACATATGCCAATCATAAAATTAACTCCGTTCTGCGGCTTTATTCTCGTAATTCTTGTGTAGTGTGTTCATGATTTTTGTATTCCTCAATTTCTTGTTTTTTTCTGTTAGTTGCTATTTGGTTGAGTAGAGAGGATCAGAATGAGGTGAGCGTCGAGCGCAATAAAAAGAGATGGTCTCTTTTTAAAACCATCCCATAGTAATGTTGCACAAAACAAGACCATGGCGAGGACTTGGCCAGTCTTGGTCTTGCATCAGAACAGCTAGTCTTGGTTTTGGTTCTTATAGTCTCGCAAAACTCTTGCTTCAACTCCAATGTATATCACTTTCATCATCATTACAGCCCCTAGAACACAGCGTCCTAGACATCCACTGTTGGAGATGGGCCTTCCAGAACATATATCTGGAGAATTTGGCCTACAATCGCCACGCTGGCCAGACGGCTTGGCGAGGATATGATCAATATTTAATGACAATTTATTAACGATTCCACAAGTCGGTTATTAGTGGAACCGGGACCGACGGCTTAACGTGCTCTCCGAGGCATGGGAGCGGTGGTGTTGTAAATCTATCACAAATGTACGTAAGAAAAGTGCATTTCTCATTGGTACATGCCGGGTGGGTTTCAACCGACCTTTGTTTAAAATTGTACCTTGTCATAGTTTGGTGTATTTTAGAAAAAGCTTTTCCTAAGAAACCATATGTCGAAAGACGAAAACATACAGCTGCATTCTATTTATCATTATTCAGAAATCTAACCGGAAGAAATGTATCTATCTGTCTTCATTAAAATGACGTTACTGTAAATTGCAAAATGTTGAGAAGCACCGACGCCATGACGGATAATGAACAGGGAAATGTAAAATGATGTTATTGTGTTCTTTTTACTTGTAATGGTTACATTTTTCAAGTTCTGAGAAAAATAGATATTTGATGTAATGGTAGTCGACGGGTAATGAATAAATTTTAAGATTTATGCCTATAAGATCTTGATAATAATAATGCCGTTAAATTCAAACTCATGTCATTACTATCACGATACTACGAGATTCTGGCAGTAAGAAAATATCACAACCAAGGCTGAATTGCACCAAAACGCACGCGGATAGCCCCGGGATTACACAACAAAATCCCGTATTCCCGGGATTGAAAAACATACTCGGGATTGTATTTTCTAGCCACCACCAAAAAGAAAAAAAGGAATATCTACGGAAATAATATTAGTTCGGACGCCTAGTTATTTTTTTAACCTCTTAGCTTGGGTTGCTCCTATTAATAATTAAATTAAAGTTTAAAATGGCGTCAAGTGTAAGAGATATAGGACGCCAATTGTAACTTTCGCTACTATTACAGGGACATTTTGAAGCAACCCAGACAAAATAACTAGACGTCTGAACTAATAATTTATCCGTAGATATTCCTTTTTACTTCTCGGTGGTGGCTTGAGGATACAATCCCGAGTATGTTATATAATCCCGGGATTACGGTATTTATGTTGTGTGATCCCGGGGCTATCCCGGGGTTATACTATGTGTTTTCTAATTGGGCTCAAATAAAAAAATAGTAATTTCTTTAAAAAAAAAAGTAGCACAACACTAATCACAATATACTAAGTAAAAAAAGAAAAAAAGACAAAACCAAACAAACTAGACTTTTGCAAGATCTCAAAAAGACAACACAAAAAAACTATTTAGAATTTCAAAAACACAATTGCAGAAATATGAAAGCATCCAATGTTTGACTTCCTAGCCTGCTTTGTAGTTATTGCCAAAATAAGCAGCAGCTCAAAACTCTTGCTCAGGTTCTACTGGTCTATCTGTTTCTGGCAATCCCAAAAACCTCGAGATTAGCCAAATACAGTCCCATATTTTTCGGGGCTAGAAAACAGCCGGAATCCTGGGATTGTATTCTCTAGTGGTGGCTCGGTTGTAGGAACGCTTTTTTTTCCTTTTTATCTAGAAGGTCGCGGTTCGAACCCCGGATTGTACCAATGATAATCGCCAACCCGTCTTCAGATATACGTGTTGGAAACCCCGTGTCCAGCAGTGGAGGTCTAGCACTCCGTGATCCGGGGTTGTAATGATTCCTGTTTTTACCAAAGTGAGCGCAAGTTTACAAAGGTCATATGCCGTAGTTGTATATAAATAAGTAAGCTTGTTAGGTACAGCAATATACAATAAAAATACAGAACTCAGTTGCAAAACACTGAGCAAAATAAAACATCCTGTAAAAATCATGTGAACCTAACCTTCAGTCATAAAAGTCTTTGGCTAATAAACCCGCTAACCGCAGAAATGTTTACAATGTTGACCTGCCTAGATTAGCTATAAAATCTTCATACAAAAGCAGACGAGGCGCTCCCATCCTACAATAATATGTTTTGTTATTTTACGAGTACTGTGTTACCCGGTATCCGTCACGCACGAGGTTAGGGTTCGTCGATTTATGACAGATATATCTTACGGATAACTAGATCGTTATATAGATTTTGCTATTTAGCATTTTTGTTTTAATTTAGGTATGTTCTTGTCTCGAGAAAAGCATGTAATAATAGTACCTTATATCAGCTTCGAATAACGTTGCGTCTAAAGATGTGTAAAGTTGCGATAGTTAAAGAGAGAAGAAATTCTAGAACGGACAGAAGAATTATCGACCTTTACCGAAACGTCTCGGGAGTAGTATATGTATATTTGAATTTAAAAAATAAAATGCATTTTTTTAACTCGTAACAAGTTTGTGTTCTTGTAATTTAATAGTTACCAAAAAGATACTTAAAAAGCTATGGAAGGTCTCCTAAGAACATTTTTCTGTAACTATAACGGTTAAGGCACCTACCTAACTGTTCCGTATCAAAAATCTACTAAGTAAAAATAACATTATTTATTTATTGAAATCTTTATTGCACAAAGTACAAAGGCGGACTTAATGCCTAGATCTTCAAACCTTCGGAACAATAAAAACAATCAAACAATGAAAACTTCATCATCATCAGCCTGTGTCTCTCCACTGCTGAATATAGGCTCGCCACTGCACGCGGTTTTTTGCAACCCTCATCCAACCCCCACCAGCAACCTTCCTTAGGTCATCCGTCGATCTGGCGGGGGGTCGTCCCACTCTGCGTCGTCCCATACGTGGTCTCCACTCCAAAACCCGTTTGCCCCATCGCTCGTCGGTTCTGCAGCAGATGTGTCCGGCCCATTGCCACATCAGCTTACTAATTTTGAATGCTATGTCAGTAACTTTGGTTCTCCGACGAATTTCAACGTTTCGAATTCTATCCATCAGAGAAATACCAAGCATAGCTCTCCATAGCTTGCTGAGCGACCTTGAATTTGTGAACCAGACCCACTGTCAGTGTCCACGTCTCTGCTCCGTACGACATTACGAGGAGGACGCACTGGTTGAATACTTTTGTCTTCTAACATTGGTATGAATGAATGAAATGTTAAGATACATTGTTCCTATTAATATTATTATTAAATTAGATTAAGTACAATATTTTATTTTATGTTTTTAAGACGTGGTTCATTTTTTTTTTTTTATTAAGCTTTTTGTATGTCTAAACTTAGAATTTAATTTAATTTCATTTCATTTTATATTTTTTTTAATTATTCTTATATATATATATACCTACCACTTGTATTTTGTGCATGTTGTGGCACCTAAAGGTGGTACATTTGTCGTTGAATTTATGTCCTAGTTTTTAAGTAAGCAATAATGTAACCGACCACTGGTTGTCCTTAAATAAATAAATAAATAAATAAATGTATAAATATAAGCGCTGTGCCTCAATCCTCGCCCGCGTGAGGGGCAGCCCCAGCAGCATCCTGGCCGTGTAGGCTGATAGGTGGGACTCTCCGTTCTTGGGGCACTGGATACGCCTGCATGTCAGCAGGTGACCTGGGCCCCAGAAAGGAAGAAAAAAAAATTCTTGTATTATAATTTTTTTTTTTTTTTTTTACTAACACTAGATATTATAAGATTTCTTTAAAAATTGTTACTAACACATATGGAATTTATTCTGAAATAAAGTTTTATTATTATTATTATTATTATAAATGAAAGCTTAGTCTTATTAAAAAAGTATCGAATCTACTATTTACAGTTTTTTTATCATTGTACAATTACATCACAGCACAAGTAGTACTTTAAAAATGCTGTATTGTGCTAGCAAGAGGGTGCATCCCTTTAAGCGTTAAACGCTCTTAAGCTCGCCTATGCACATTTAATTTTAATGCTTTAAATAATTTATACTGCTTGTGGTCTAGTAGTTACGTCCGCATATTTAGATATAAATAATAATAATAAAATAAATAATAATAATAAAAATCGTTTATTGATCCAATTAACTTTAATCTATTACATTTTTATATGCTCACTGGTAGCCCTTGCCGCAGGTCGTAGCATACCATTTTGTTTTATTATGTTAAATACCTATCAAAATTGTTCTGTGTGGGTATGTAGGTATGAGTGTATATGTAGTTGTGTGTGCATGTGTGTGAAGAGGCCAGACTACCTAACGACAGCTAGAAGGTTTTCAGTTTCCGTGTAATCCCTTTGACTGAGCCATTTTTTGAACCTAGTTAAGAGTTTTCTATGTAATAATGTTTTTTCCTTCCTAGATCTTGGACATACTTATTTAAGGCTCTGGGGCCAATTACAAGATAGGAGCTTTGTAACGCATTTTTGGATGTACGTACATCCAGTAGGCATGTGGAGGTACTTTGCTTTAGTTGTAATTGCTTACCACTTGTCATAATGTTTTATTCTTATAGATGAACCAATGAACCAATACAAACCAATACGTACAATGTACCTGTAGTAAAGTTTAATGTCATGAACCTTAAAAAAGAAGAAGCGTTCTCGGACTACCCACCAACGATTCAAATTGTAGAAAAATCGTCGTCAGTCGTCAGTTACCAATCTCTTGTATGACGCATTTCGTTTCAAACAGGATTATGCTCACGCGTCCACGTCCACCGATCAATCACTGTTATAGCCTGCCCAGATTGACAGCTTCCATACTAGTTGCAATACCATAACTGTTGCTGGAGTAAACTACACTTATACATATAGACACACGGAGAAAAATGGTTATTTGATCTAATGATGACCGCCTCCGTGGTCTAGTGGTAACAAACGTTGCCGTGAACTCGGGAGGTCGTGGGTTCGATTCCCACCGGGGGCAAGTTGTACATTGTATAATTTGTCTCGGTCTGGGTGTTTATATGTATAATATGTATATATTTTACAAAATAATAATAATAATATGTAGTTTATCAACCATCCGTTTCCGTAACACAAGCCTCGTAGCTTACCACGGAAATTAGATGGCGCTGTGTGACCTGTCTGAAAATATTTATTTATTTATTATTACTATTATAATGGAAAATCGTCACTCCGGACAAAATGTAAGATTTACACCGCCCGGTATAATATCAGTATTTACGAATACAATGGCGTTAAACTAACTCATGGCATTAATTATCATTAACACATCCCCTAAAATCAAAAATACAAAACTAAACAAATTGTTAATCACGACCGTTTCCTTTCCGGGGTAGTCAAAAACCACGCTTACAAAGAAGCGGATTTACATTTGGCCAACTTTACTATAGGCCAATCATGACAAGTGGCAAGGTCTAGCGTACCAAACTCGAGAATATCGCAAATAAATTAAATAATAATTTAATTTATTTATTAAAATTATTGGTAATAAATATTATTGTGACCCGACGAGGAATGGAACACGTAACAGGTATTAGGCATTAGGAATTTAAACATAAACTCTTTAACTGATTGTTGTGATCGAATTGGAGGGCTTGTGTATCATTCATTCATCATTACAGCCCCTAGAACACAGCTTCCTAGACCTTCCACTGCTGGAGATGGGCCTTCCAGAACATATATCTGGAGAATTTGGCCTACACTCGCCACGCTGGCCAGACGGCTTGTTGAGGATATGATGTCAATTTTTAATGACAATTTATTTACGATTCCACAAGTTGGTATTAGTGGACCCGGGACCGACGGCTTAACGTGCTCTCCGAGGCACGGGAACGGTGTTATTGTAAATATATGACGAATGTACGTAAGAAAAGTGTATTTCTCATTGGTAAGTACATGCCGGGAGGGCTTGAACCGACCGAGCCACTACCGCGCAGTTGTGTGTGTTAAAGAGAAATTAATAAGCGTGATTTAAGAGGGTTTAACGCTTGTGCAACCCTCTCGCTTGCACAATCCAATATTTTCAAAGATTTTTCAAATCTGGGGTCCGGATTAATAGTCGCTTTTAAGACGCGAGCTAAGCCGAAGGCGTGCTTCCGACTGTCAAAGTGACAATGTTTACTATAATAGTCCGTTCTATGCTTGCCGACTTATGCTTAGTACGAGCTTCGTATCTAGTGTTGCCCAAAGCAAGACCAAGTCTTGGTCTTGGTCTTGCATCAGAATAGGTGGTCTTGGTCTTGCACTCCTAACCTTGGTCTTGGTCTTGAGCAAGAATCTCGCAAGACTTCTGCAAGACTCTTACTCTCGACTCAATATATATTTTATTTTCCAATTGTACTAAGGAAATCTCTCTCCGCAAACTACTACGAGTATCTCGACAAACACTGGTCTGATTTACTTCAAATTTAAAATAGATTTTTATTTAGTTACTACTAAAAAAACTAAAATTATTTGCAAACGAGCTCTCCCAAGTTCCAAATACCTAAACGTAATTTTTTTTCTTAGAAAAATAAATATATTAAAATTTACGTAGATGACGCAATTAAAATTTATTGAAAACAAACCTAACCCCAAAAAAAGTAAACATTTTTAACAAAATTAGGTTTTTTTTTCTGTAGTGTAGGGTAGTCTTGGTCTTGGTCTTGCAACCGTATCAGTAGTCTTGGTCTTGCTTTTTTGCAAGACTGCAAGACCAAGACCAAGATTGGGAATCACTATTCGTATTTACTTAAATTAAAATATCATACCTAGTTACCTGCGTATGTCTTTTCAAAACACGAACTTAATACACAAATTAACTTAATTGCGGATGTATTAAAATCTAAATCTCAAACAAAACGCGCAACTTTCATTATTTTCTCCACTTTGTTTGCGGAATAACGCCCTACTTCTATTTCCTTTCTCACTAAATCTTACATATTATAGTTTTCTCTAATCTAAGCAAATTTAATAAGGCAAAAATTTTGTAATGTTAAATTCTTTCGTTCTGCTCATAACTCTCTCCTTGCGATTCCTTTACATCACACAAACTCTGATTCTATTTCTTTTTCGGTAGTGGCTGTTTTGCTTTGGAACAGCTTGCCCCTTAATATCCGTCAAGCCCCAAGCAGAGCCATCTTTAAAAAACTAGTTTACAATCAATCACCTTTTAAAATTGCAAGAAGTCCTTTTCCGTTTTCTTCAAAGAAATTGTAATGTAATGTAGTATATATATATATGTTGTATATGTAGTCTAAAAAGTAAAAAAAAAAAACTACTTCTGGGAGAACTATGTCGCTAAAGTTAAACGCATAAAGACCTATTTAATTAGGTATAAAAAATGGTACTGCACCTTTCGTAGGTACTTGTACGAGTATGTCATTTTTATAAATTATACACTAAAGCAGAGCCCGCCCGCAGATTCACTTTCGTTTCTATAAAATTTAAACATTTTGGGGCAGGATATGAGTATCCTGATCGTATCGGTCGCCAACGGAATTTTCGATGGGCATCTGTGAAACCACTATTCAAGTTAAACATTTTGTTTTTATCACCACTGTAGAAGGACTAAAATACCCATGAAAATGTGTAGCCAGGTGTGAGATGGTCATTGTTTTGAATTATTAACTTGCGTGGTTTTCTGTTTGTTATATTCTAGTCGTTATAATGTCTAAAATTGCTAACAGTGTTTAATTTTTTATTATATATATTATTTGGCAATCCAAGAGAGAGCGTGATAAATTCAAAAACTCCTTTACAAAGTGAGTTAGTAGTTTTAAAGGGGCTATTCCATTGCTGCGTACGGACACGATCCGCACGTTTCGCTTTGTGTGAAAACAAACGAATTCGTGTGCAGTGTTTGTATTAGACGGCTAGCTCATTTTTTTTTCATACCAAGCGAAGCTAAGTGACTGAAGAAGAAACAAGGATGTTTTCTGCCAACACTATTGAAAATGTAGTTTTGCGTGTTTTTTTTTTAATTAGCAAATAAGGCGATACGGAAGCAATCTGCAAAAGGGTTGTAGATAACGCTTTAGGGCCAAAGCTTATGATGTAACTGAGGTATTAGTTGATTGTTATTCAGTAAACCGTATAGTATTTATTTTGTATCTAGAGATTTGTTAATTCAATTGTTTTTTATAATACTTTCACTTTCTCATATATGTATATATACCTTCAGGTATATAGAAAAGAAATAAAGATTTTATTGACAAAAACTGATTTACAAGCGAAACATATTACAGTGATCTCCACTGCCAGATATGTAGTGATCTCGTAAGTACATAATAAAAAATAACAGGTGTATGCTTATATCAGTACAATCTACATAGATACCTAACTGTCTTGTCTACGTTCTGTAATTGCGAGAGATCTGGAGATGCCTACTATCGAGGCATTTGTTGTCGGCCTAGCTAAACGTATGTTTTACCGGGCTGACAACGGATCCTACAAGCATCTTCAGGATATCGCTCCTACTTTCGCACGGCCCCCGGAGGGGAGGCCACTACCTAGGGAGGCGCTCTTGGAGAAGAACTAAAGTAGACAAATCTAGGAGACTAGATTCGTGAGCCACAAGGGCGGTGTTGTAGTAGGAACAGCGCCCAGCACCAAAGGTGCGTTGAATCACCGGTGGGTAGTTAGCCGCCGAGATCCTGCCGGGGAAAACGGGAGTTTATCCCATCCCCAACCCAGGCCCATTGAACATCCGGGCCTGGATGACTCCGCTGTCTGTCTGTCTGTGACGCTGTAATTGACATACACCAAACGCTTCTTAATGAAAGTTATATAAATAAATATTTCCAGACAGGTCACACAGCGCCATCTAGTTTCCGTGGTAAGCTACAAGGGTTGTGTTACGGAAACTAGATGGTTGATAAACTACATATTAAACTTTTTTTCTTTGTAAATATATACATATTATACATATAAACACCCAGACCGAGACAAGTTATACAATGTACAACTTGCCCCCGCCCCGGTGGGAATCGAACCCACGACCTCCCGAGTTCACGGCAACGTTTGTTACCACTAGACCACGGAGGCGGTCAATAATAGCGACAAATACAAAATTAAAACTAATATAATTAATTTTGTTTATTTATTTTTTATAATACATTTCTTTTTTTCGAGTGCATTCATTATTATTTTATATGTTATATGTTATGTTATTTCATATTATTAAAAAAAAAAAGATATCTAGATATTGTTAATTCAATACATTTTTATAATGTTTACTCTCTTTAAACATAAACTATTATGGGTTATGTCTGAGGGGAGAGGGGATTATGCAATCTGGTGACCTGAGTTACAGATCCTTTAGGTATCGACTTCAGGCACCAGCTCTAATGCCCAGATCTTTTCCTTTGTTGTAAACTAATAATGTAGGTAGAGAGAAATAAAAAAATAAAATCAACGTACGTGCGTTCCGTGCGCAGTAATGGAATACATACATACATACATACATATCTACACGCCAGATCCCTTGCGGGGTAGGCAGAGACAATTGAGCGCATTTGACACGATCACGACATACTTCTTTCGCTTCGTCGACATTCATTAACCTCTTCATACATACCCTTTGGTTACGAAGACTTTTTAATGCACCTTCAGTCAGTGTTTTATTTGATCGTGATATGTGAGTCTCGGTCTGCCAGGGCCTCTTTCACCCACAACTTTCGCATTATATATCTGGTTCGTCAATCTTTTTTCGCTCATCCTCTCAACATGTCCGAACCATCGTAGCATTACTTTCCTTATTTTTGTCCCTATGCTTTCTTTTGTACCCACCACTTTCCGTATTTCGGTCGTTACGTATGCGGTCCGTAAAAGTGACGCCGCATATCCGACGCAATAGAATAACGCCTTAAAATTAGCTTATTGTTTATTTTTATGTTTTGTTTTATGCCCGCATAAACGTATTCATAATCTTTTCACATTATACTATTATCCTTCTAACATATGGTTAGCTTTTATCCATAAAAAACAACAACCAAAACCAGTTATTCCACAATTACATAACCCACGAGAAATTGCGAGCAAAAATTCTTATGAAAAATAACTCAACAAGAATAAGCAGAATGCATTATTTGACCGTTTTTTGCTATTTCTTAAGTAAGGCTTCGAGTATCATGTGACTAACACCCGGTTTCTTGAAACTATACTCAATTATTTTCTAGATGAATGCTGTATGAATCATTATCATTTAAGTTTTTCTTAAGTCAAATCGGGCTTTATGAACAAATTTTACAATATTTAAGTTTTTTTTTATTCTTCAATAAACATTTTTTGAAATTACTTAATTATTTCTTATTGCTCTGTGAAACGCAAAATTAGGCTCATTTAGGCTTCACGTAGCTCGCTTAAGCCTTAAGCCTTAGGCTAATTGTCTTTGCCTTGAAAAGAGTGAGACAAACAGTTTCAATAGAAGCTGCAAATGCGGCATATCATGGGTATGTATCCTCAGTTCTTAGCTATGGTCTAATACTCTGGGGAAACTCAGTAGACATAGACCGTGCTTTCATAATACAAAAGAAATGCATAAGAGCAATCTGTAATGTCTGGTATCGTGACAGTTGCAAACCTCTCTTTAATACACTTATTAGTGTCCGCGGGTCCCAAGGGAAGCCAGTCCGCCGTTTACAAGCTGGTTTAATTTGATGGCGCAGTTGAGACGAATCCGTATTCGTATAGATTACCATGAACCCAATACTTACTTACAATACACTAAAAATATTACCGCTACCGTGTATGTACATTAGAGATGTATGTCTTTTCGTACATTCTCACCCAGAACACTTTAGGAAGCGTAGTGAAGTCATACCCAGACAAAAAAGAGCCAAGTTTTTAAATCTATTATACCAGATCCCCTGCTATAAAGACATAAGTATGAAAAATGTATTTAATATGTGTATAATAATATATAATAAGCTTCCTGACGAAATAAAATTATTGCAGGGCCCTAAACTAAAATTACAACTGACGAAATGGCTACTGGACCTGCTAGGCTATATTTTGTAATGTAAAAGAGTATCTTGAGTGCAAAACAGGATAATTAATATATTTTTTTGTTTTAATGTAGTTGTGATTATGATATTAGTATGTAAGTAAAGATTTGCACGCCTGCTTGCAGGTAGAATACATGTAGACCTGACTAAAGTTTTGTGACCACTGTACTGTATTTATTGCAAATAAACGATATTTCATTTTCACCAGAGATTTGCTATACAGCTACGATGCGAGAGCTAAGATGGTTTACTTATTTTATTTTATTTTATACAATTAGGAAAACTTACAGCTAAACAATACTTAAATATAAAGAAAAAAGATAAAGTAAGAAAGGGCTAATGACAAGTTTTCACAGAAATAGATATGGAAACATAGATAAAACTAAACACTGAGTTACAGTTACGAGAAACATTTTAAATTTTGGGCTAATTTTGTACTACTTTAAATAAAATATGTAGTTTTCATATTAATCAAGTCCTTTACTACTAGAGCTGTCATGAAGTTTTTGTTTATACTAGTACGACATGTGACCTGATGGTAAGTGGTGCGCGAGGTCCATGAATGTTAGCAACTGGAATGAGACACTCATGACTGACATCAGTCCCTAACACTATGACGGCAATTCGAGCCTGATCCCGAAACGTGTAGATACACTTAACTGGATTTATCGGTATGAATGGTGGATACTTCCCCGCCCCGGCAGACTGGGCAAATTACCACCATAAGTCTATTAAATTTTAAACATTTTGCACACTTAAACTATTTAAAATTAATGGTTTATCTACTTAAATTGTAATCTTGTTACAATAATTAATCTAATAATGCATATATAACTATGAATACAATGGGGTGTGTCACTAACTTTTTATCACGATAGATGGCGCATGATAGATGGTACCTAATATAACTGTCAGTTGCATAGAAACCTTGTTTTTTATTACGAAATTTATTATTTTCTTGATATTAGGCAGAAGTGAGCAGATTTTAAGTGTACAAATCGACATTTCTAAGCTAAAGCAAAGATATGATGATCTCAAAATTGCCGTTCTATTAATTCAACGTTTTTTTATTTTAAAGACGGTGTTCGCTTACTTAATTCGTCTTTTAAGGTAGGTTAAAATACATTTTTCTGTTATAAAAATTTAAAACTACAAATAAATTTTAAAAATGTTCAGTCATAGGTGTAAACAAGGTACCAGTGCCGCTAGCGACATCTACAAAAAGCTTTGCCTGATACACCCCATTTAGCCCAAATTCCCATGACGTCATTTTGTCAAAAATAGGTCAGTCTCAGTAGTATAGGTGTGAGGGTGAGACACATAGCCAGACAGAGAGACAAGCCTTCTTTCACATTTTAATATTAGCATGAAATTTGATTTTATTGTATTGCCGTCTCGCTTTAACACATAAAGACAAGGGCGTGTGAGAGTGAGACGACAGAACAGTGCATCTAATCCCAGGTCTTAACAATACAGGCTGAATAAAAAACTCGTTAGTCGGGAGATTATAACGTTAACATTTTAAGTTGTTCTTCATACACCGACGTCTTATTCTTGTGCTAAATTGTGGTTATAACGGCAGATATATATATATATTTAAAAGCGTTATTTCTGCTATAGATTGCGGTCGTGATGATCCTTTACTTTTCTGTTCCATAATGTCAAAATGTATGTATGTTTATTGGTCTGATATTTTTAGAATTCTTTCCCAAGGGGCATTAGATTGCGTTCGAAAGCGGATCTCGATAAAATTTAAGAGTACCTTATTGCTCCAAAATGATTTTTTTTTCGAAATGATATCATAATCGTTAAGAATAAGCCTATGGTTATAATCGCTCTATAACTATGTAATTCGTTCGTGTTATAGTTTGATGAACTAACTTTTTGCATCGGTTCACTTATACACTTGTGAGCAAGATAATTTGATCTACCAGGGTAAGCATTGGAGGGCCATTTGTCACGGTCATATCACAGCCCCCACATATCACAGAATAACATAATCTTTGACTGCCACAGGTCTTTCAAAACACTTCTGGAGAATTTAGCCTTCTATTGCCACGCAGGCCAGATGAACTTGTAAACGTTTAAATCGCTCCGCACAATCCCAGAGGGTTCTAATATTGCGGGTACATCAGCAGTGAGAAGAGCCCTTCGGATGATGTCGTTGAGAGCCGCGTGACGAGAAATGCGGCCATCACTTCTAGCACAAGAAAGCCCGTGGTGTCTGAGATGATCGACTGGTTCTCCGCATTGACACAGTCCGGGCTGTAAAAATATTAATAATAAATGAACATGTGCAAAAAAAAGAATGACAAGCGAGATGTATCGAATGACCAAATAAAAGAATGGTGCATGTACAATGACCGTGAATTATGTTTTTTTTTCGCGTTTTAGTGATTTTCAGTAGTAATGCTTCCAAGTAGAATTCGATACTTACGAATTTATAGGAAATTCAAGTAAAAACAGTTGCTACATTATTTTATTTGGTCATCCGATATATCTCGCTTGTCGTTCTTTTTTCGCTCGTCTTCATTTATTATTATTTTTTACTGTTATTCGTTGTGTCCCGTTATTTGTGCTCGCAAGTGTATCTAGTAGTGGATGGAGCGGCTTCATTTGTTATAATATAGTCTGTGGAGCATCGAACTTTTCGATCACGTTTGGTACCCGTCGTGAAATCTATAAAAAACGACTCGAATACTTACTAAAAATCTGAGAAATTTGGATATTCTTATCTACATTTTTTTTGTAAAATCATTCAACCAACATTAAGAGGTATTAATTACAGTATTAACATTAAGGTAGGGGATGCCTCTCGCTCGCACAATCCAATATTATTAGTGTAGGTAATTTTGAGATATGTAGTCTATCAACTTACCTACTAGATAATAAAAGAGATTGCCCAAAACCAGGCTCTTGCAGCGTGCGTCAACTAAATATAATTCAATAATCATAATTATATTCTGTGTTTTTTTTTTAACTAAATATAAACATTTGTTTTACCTCAGCAATAAAATATAATTTAATTAAATAGTCAATTGGTTAAGATTTATGTATTGAGTAAGAGCGCTACGTTTAGGTACAGGTACTTTATTATAGATATAATGATCAGGTACTTTATTATAGATAAAACACAGAATTTCAAAGTGAAAATAATTCTCTTATTTATATCGGCGCCATCGAAACTATTGAATTATTAATGTGAAAAAAGTTTTTGTCAATTGTCTTTATGCTAAGGTAAAATAAATAAAACTAATTACAGATTATGACAACACATTATATTTAAGTACTATCAAATAAGAAAGGAATCATTATGACACGAGAATATTTGATTGGGCCCATTTCTCTATGAAAAATGGGCATTGTCATTTCGGAATTAAAATAAAATTAAAATATAAATACCGAATTTATATTATCACCTGTCATAAATCGCCAATATTATATTGTTATGCCAAAGAGAAAAGATCGGGCATTGTTTGTTATTTTCATACAAAATGTTTGTTACAATTTTTTATGCCATCTACTTTTCTAGAATGCAGGACGGCATATTGTCCGTGAAACAAAATCAATTTGTAAGTGTACATCGAACACGACCATAACCGACAATGCACTGTCATAGACTAGTTCATTCTGAGACGATTGCCCTCGTTTTGTTTCTCTTATTATTATATTTAATGTGTCTGTGTTATAATAAATAAATAATAATAAATATTTCCAGACAGGTTACACAGCGCCATCTAATTTCCGTGGTAAGCTACGAGGCTTGTGTTACGAAAACTAGATGGTTGATAAACTACATATTATACGTTTTTTTTTATTTTTGTAAATATATACATATTATACATATAAACACCCAGACCGAGACAAATTATACAATGTACAACTTGCCCCCGGTGGGAATCGAACCCACGACCTCCCGAGTTCACGGCAACGTTAGTTACCACTAGACCACGAAGGCGGTTATGCACTCAATAAACAAGGTGACTTTAATTAAACTAATCTAAAATTAGCTGACATTCAATTTAGGTTTTACTGTTCGCATATGTAAATATTAGCTGTTAACAAAAGATTATTCATGCAAGCTTCGTTGATTAAATATTCAGTCTTGAGATCTATAGCCCGTATTTACAATTTGATTATCAAATTGTAATATAATAATAATAAATGGGTGTATTTATACAAGACAGATATTGTTAAAATGCTAATCTGCCAGTTTCAAATTAGTCCAATTAGTCAAAAAATCGACGTAAACAATGGTCATTTGGCTTTGATTCTTGCTCAAGCTGTATTTTATAGGCACGTAAGCCGTAACGTAAAATATTTCACCTATTCAAAGGACAAATGAGACTTTTCGGCGTCTTTTTCAACACTTCGCGCTACAGCAGCAATATTTTCTTCGGTACGCACATTTCCATGTCTTGTTGATGGCTTTGAATCGAAAAAAGTAATTTTGTTATTTTTATTTTTTATTTTTTTACTATTATTTTTTGCAAAGGCGGACTTAATACCGGAAGACATTCTCTGACAGCCAAATCTTGGGGACAAATTTGAACGATTATAGGTGAAATCATAGAAATAATAATAATACTATAATTTAAAGGTAATTTAATTAAATTAATATTATACATTATATATCATAATATCAATATACTAAATACTAATAATGCACACTATTATACATAAACATATATAATACTTATTAACGCAGGAGCTATTTAAGAAGTGTGAATACACCAGTTTAAATACAATATCTGGTAGTTGCTTGCCGTATGTTGACAGGTAGATATTGCTCTAGCACTTTTGACATCCATAAGTCTGTCTCTTTCTATCTGTAGTAATTTATGTTACTTAGCGCAAACGTTATATAATGGAATCCGTTAACTATATATATATATATATATCACGCTAATAAAGTTGATATTTGCACGGACGCTGTCGAGGTCGAGTGCTTATAGAGTTGAGAATTGAATAATATTTTGTAATCTTGACTGACTGACGTAAATAATGAAATCCACTAATAACGTTTACGACTAAGTAACATAATAAGGCTGCTGGAAGGAATAATTGAGGAGTCGTAGAGAAAATATCTAACAATACAGGTGTTAGTCATTTTAATTTAGTGTAACTGAACAACAAATAAAACTAGCCTCCTGTTTAGTGTAACTTTTTTGAATAACTTCGCTATTCTTAGTGTCTATCCGTAGTAGTAGGTACTTATTTTTTCACGTATATAAATATATAAAAAATATTAAGTTTTTTTAAGGTTAAATTTCGTTTTTGTTGTAATATAGTTGTTGTAATTAAAAAAATATATATATAAAGATAACTTCATAATTGTCGCCATTCATTTTGCTATTAGAAACTATATTTCAAACAGGGGATGTCAATTAATAATAATTAAGCACGAAATTATGAATATATGTTATTTAAATTGTTTTATAATAAATAATGGTTATTGCTCGTTCACCAACTCAGAAGGTCTGAAAAAACATTTCGTTCCCTAGCAAGTTGATGGTTTACATTTCTCAAATGTACACTGAGGCTTGAAAAAATATTAGATTGTGCGAGCGAGAGGAATGCAAAAGCGTAAACCCTCGTATGAATACAATAGTTATCAAACGTTTAAGTTTATGACTACAAGGCACGTGATTGGCTCTTAATGAAAAGCAACTATCAATATACTACGGTGGTTAAACAATTATGAATTTGTACTAGAAATATAATTTATATATGTTCTTGTATTTATATGTATTAGAATTTAATTATTAAATATTATTTGTTGTTATGTCTACATGTATTTTACAAATTGTCATTTAATAATATTGCACCTACTTACCATTGAAACTGTCTAAATGTCCTAAAGGTTTGGCTGTCAGAGAATGTCTGACGGCATTAAGTCCGCCTTTGTACAAAGTGCAATTAAGTTTTTAAATAAATAAAATTAAAAATAGGTGTTAATATAAAACAGAAAAGTGCAAGTGCTAGTTATGAATTCGGTTCTAAAAGTCGAACAACCTTGAAGGTTTCAAAGGCTCAATGTTTGTTTTGCTCATTAAATCAGTTTATCGTTCGTGCGTATTTGTATAGTTACGCTAAATTATAATCATAAAATAACTGCGTATGCTAAAATGTATACCACGTGTAATTGTCAAAAAACAAATATTTTTTTAGGTTTCAGGTGTGATTGGTAGATCCCTTTTTAAAAAATAAAAAATGTTAAAAATCATTGTCCGAAAAACATTTATTTAGTATCAAATAAACCGAATTAGAATTAATACTGATCATTGATGTATATAGATAGGCCCTCACTGATATAAAAACGTTTCCGTAAAACCAATCGAAGTCATGTAGCTGCACCAACAGTCGCGAGATAGCAAGCGTCGTCGAGAGCGCCTAATATTAATATTTATATCGAGTAAAACTAGTCTTTTCGTATGCATTGTGATATAATTTCCGATGAATAAAGCATGCTTGAGAATTGCCCCCCAAAGTTGGTAGGTACACAAAGCAAGCGGCACGTTTTTAAGAGTGCGTTTTGTATTGAATAGGCTTATCTATATACATCGATGATACTGATATATATATTTTACATATTCTGAGATACCCTTTATTACTGCAGCTTATCGGTCAGCATAATGTTTGCATTTTTTTGCCGTAAATTATCAGCCAAAACCGTGAGATTGTCTACCGAGCTATTTTGTAATGCGATTTAACTCGTATTCTATACAAAAAAGGTTATATTAAGTGGAATTATATCACAGCCGGTGTGAGGTAATAAATAGTGTCCGTTTCTTTGTTCATTTTTTGTTATCGCAGTTCGGGTTAAACTACGTGACATGTATAGCATTTTTTAGTAATTTAAAACCAATCATTGATTGCGTACCTCCTTTATTTACATTAATTTTCTGTTTAAATGCAAGTACACAAATAATATTATATTTATTGACATTAATATATTCATTAAAAATGTGGGTTCGAATACCGGCATCCACCAATGAGATATTATTATTACGTCTTCTTCTTATTCGCTACGCTCTTGGCAGAGTGGTCGTGGTCATCACTTGAGTGACAGTGGCACGTTTAACAAGCCATCGCACACTCCTTTCGAGTGAAGTGTGTTGGCGGCACTCGTGTAGTGGGTGATCTATTGCTGTTTTAACCTGGTCAGTCCACCTCATACGAGACCTACCACGCAACCTTTTGCCATCGACTTTTCCCTGAACTACCAGGAGCTCAATGGATGTATCTCCACCCGCCAGTGAGAATGGCGCCGTCTTATTTCCAGTTCTCCACTGGATGGACTTGACTTTTCTTACGTACATTGTTTATAAATTTACAACACCACCGTTCCCGTGCCTCTGAGAGCACGTTAAGCCGTCGGTCTCGGTTCTACGAATACATACTTGTGTAATCGTTAATTAATTGTCATTAAAAAATTACATCAAACTCTCGCCAACCCGCCTGGCCAGAGCGTGGCGAGTGTAGACCAAATTCTCTAAAAAAAACTGGGAGACCCATATCCAACAGTGGTGGTCTAGGGACGCCCCTAGAGGCCTGTGATAATGATACGTTATGTGATAAATAAAAAATAAAAAAGTGGTTTATAAAAAAAAATGTAGGTACGAGTAGGTCATTAAAATTTCAATCTTATTCTTAACAGTTAATAAATAACCCTAACCGAAGTATTATTCAGTAAATATAAAATACGTTGCGCTAAACCAAACTTAACTTACTGAGTATATTAATACGCGTAATTAATAATATTAATCAAGCTAGACATGTAGTAGACAGTTTGATGGGAACGCTCGGCTGCATTTCTAAATTTGCATTCGTTGCAGATTCGTCGAATTATTATAATGAGCGTTTTGTAAGGCCGGTTCCTCGCACGTGTGCGCCTCCTCGCGCGCCGGCAGTACCCTCGCCACCGCCACGCACGGCTCACGTCCCCGATCCACTCGACTGCAACCCCGCAACACGCAACTCTAAATAGAACCGATCGATTCGTTCGTTCAACTCCAAAACTAAACTTATCTCTCGCGTAACTTCCGTAAACCTTTTTATTTATTAACGGTCCGCGTAACTCGGCAGCTGATAATTGCACTCGAGCCCCGCGCGTATCGGCATCGAGCGATTTAATTGTGAATTTCCACGATTTTTTCCTAGACCACGGAGACGAACCGTTGCGCAATAAACCGGCTTTCGTCATGATGCAACTTCGCAATTCGGAAACCCTTTTAGCATGACCGCATTAACCCACTTAACGCTTACTGCTCCGCTAATGAAAAACTTTGTCACGGTGCCGTCTCCCTAAGACATCTGTTGAAGATATTCGTGTCAATAGACTACGCACGCACGTGTTGATCTAGCACCCTCACTTTGCGTTGTCCAATCATAGGAGGGCGCGGGATATCGGCGAGTATCTGCCGGCCAATCGCGGCTTGTTTATGACTTTTCTTCGTCGAAAAACACCGATCGCACCCGACAGGAGCCGAAGGGTGCGTCATCCCCCAGACACGCTTCAGCCCCGAAGATGGCGACAATGGTGGTCAGTGCGCCGCCGACAAAACCGGCGATTATAGCGAAGAAACCTTCGATTAAAAAGTACAAAGCGCCGACACCACCGCGTGTTTCGTTGAATAAAGAAGATTGTGACAGTGAGAAAGATAAAGAGAACAATGTTGTGCAAAGGCAAGATAATGATAACGATTGTATACATACAAAGGTGGAGCCGGCAGAGAGCGTCGCCGAACAGGTGATCGGGAAAGGCTCGCCGGTTGTCCGGAGGTTGGCGCCTAAGCTCAACGGAAATGTGGATAGAAGTTCTGTATTGTCTAAAGCGGCAATGTTTGAGGCAGGCAGCCCGAAGGCCAAGGACCCTGCCGAGATGTCGTTACGGGAAAGGAAGGCCTTGTTTGAGAAGAATAAAGGGACCGCTATTGTTCCTAAGGCGCCCTTCGGCCAGGCCCCCTCGGCTAAGACCCTGCTTGGTGACAACAAAGGTGAGTCCCTTTTTATTTATTTTTAAACATTCCACAACATGCCAGCAACGTTCAAAGTTATTTGTTTTTACCTTCCTTTTACTTGGTTCGTCTATTTTAAGTTTTCGTTTACTTTATTTTATAAATAGCCTACGTATATAACTATTTAGACACATCTTTACTCCTCGCTTCTGTAGATTATTACCCTAAAACAATATTTAAAGAATGAATGAATGAACAGTTGCATGTTATCAAAAGGTATACTGACACCTACGTTAATCTTAGTAATGGTAATTTTCAATCAACCAAGAGTTTTATAACTATAGTTTACTATATCAGCTGTCTATTTTTTTTTATCTGTGTGTTGTTTTAAAAATTAGTTAGTCAGCTCTCTAGGATTTATTGCAGTCGTTTTAGATATTAATATATTGTAGTGACCATTAATTCACGAGTGGTGGCTCGATTGTAAGAACCCCCCCGGCATGTACCAATGAGAAATACACATTTCTTACGTACATTTGTCATAGATATACTGAAAGAATTGGGCCTAAGCAGGTCTGCCGTCAATACATTTATGGAACGAGCTTCCAAGACGGCATTAACGGAATCATTTAGTATTTGGTTGGGTAGAGAGAGGAATGGAATGGTGGATGGTGAACGCGCAATAAAATAAAAAAGGGAATCCTTTTCTTAAACCAGCTTATTGGCGGTAGCAAGCCCGAGACACCATTCTTCTCATCTCTTACCCACACACGATGGACCCGGCACCCGCACGATGAATCCTTAGAAATTTGTTTTTACCACCGTTTCCGTAACTCGGAGGTTAAACCGTGTCGGTCCCGGTTTCACTAATACCAACTTGTGGAACCGTTAATAATTTCTCATTAAAATTGACATCAAACCCTAACCTGTCTGGCCAGAACGTGGCGAGTGTAGACGAAATTCTCTAGATATAGTATGTTCTGGAAGGCCCATCTCCAGCAGTGGAGTACTTGGATGGTATGTTCTAGGGTCTGTGATTATGATGATGATTCCTCTCGCTCGCTCACGTAAGAAAAGTTGTTCTCATTGGTACATATGAATCTTTTAGATTAAAAAGCGTTCATACATCATAGTCACTACCGCTATTAGAGCGAAAGAGATGCAAAGCTTAAATAAAGAAATTAAAATATAAAATATTTAGGTAGGTCAATCTAAAAGTAACAATTCAGTGAAAATGTATGTATTGTAAATTCAAAATCTTTATTGTATAGATTGCTAATTCTAATTACAGTTGTATGTACATGTCGTGATGATGCAATCTGCTCATATTATAGGCATACAATATGCTTATGTCAATAGATATTTATTTACAATATTTATTTGTATATAGTTTGTATTTAATATTGTTCTTGTCAATTTATTGGAATACAATGTTAATCTCAAATTTTGCATGCTAAAAATTATTTTATTGAGTAAAAACAGTTGTCAATAAGAATGTTCTTTAACTCAATTTTATTATATACTCTAATGCACATTATGTGGCAGTTTCTGCTGTAATATTCACTTACACATCTTGGGTAGATTAGTCGGGTATAATCTCTAGGTACAGAATAAAGGTTGTAAATTTTCCTAAGAATAACTAAACATTTCGTCATTTATCCTTATAGTTACGTTTGAGGACTTAGTTATTACGTCAGTTTACCTGTTATTGCATTATAATGGTAACTATTACACATATTTTTTCCTGAAACATTTCTACGTCAGATAGAAAAAAATAAACAATGATTGTCATCGTGGATTAGCAGTAACAGCTAGACGTTTAGACGCAAATGTAACGGTTTCAATTCCAGGCCCTAGCACGGGCTGTAAGATGAAGCAAAAATTTATTTATTTATAAATTCTTTATTGCACTTAAAACAATGCCTTAATTTTATACTAGCTAACGTTGGGATGATCGCGGGTTCATTAAAAACATAAACAAAATAAATAAAGTATTTTATTGTGGATCATAGGTTTTTGAAGAAGTACATTATTTATGGTGGTCGCTATGTCCCGTCCATTGGACATACAATAATTATATACACAACATTAAAAAATAGTTTTACAATGTTGGCGATGGGTGAGGGCATGCTAACTGTTTCTCTCAAGTTTCTGAAAGATAGTCTGCTACGCTGTAATAGTATTTTTTAGATAGAAAGCCATGAAGCTTTGACTTAAAGACGCTCATGTTCTCGACTTTACGGATAGATTTGGGAACTTTATTGTAAATTTGTGTTACCATACTAATAACATTTTTGCTAAAAAAAATCGTTTTGGAAACTTTTGTGCTTATTAGGTCATTGTGACGCGCGCGAGTACGACATGAGAACATACTCAAATTATTTTTTACAAATATTGCAATTTCATAAATTAAAACAATTACATAAACATAGAGGTACATAATAATAATTTACATACTACTATACTTTGTAACTGTCTCTGTCGACCTCTCGGTCCGAGCTCCCGGTTCTCTCATTTTTACAAAACGAAATCCCTCGACTATCTCATTGTAGTATTCATGACAATACTTATTCTCCATTAAGATTCAAATAAAACTCCATAACCAAAATGTACCCGTTACAGTACCGTAAAACATAGCAATTTTGCCCAACGTTTTTTTTTTCTATCGATGCGTTAAGTACAATATTTTCCCTAATTTTTCCAGTTATCTAGCAAATTTACAACCGGGCAAAGTCACCATGCTATACAGAATGATGTTTTATTCATCAATACGAACAATTTTGTCAGATTAAACTTTTTAAACTTTCGCGCACATTCATAATAGATTTTTATAATTTTCGAACCGTGACCACGGCCAATGCAACTTGGCTGAAACGCCGGGAGAAATATGTCTCTAAGGTAAATCGCGTAAAGACCCGTTAAAATTATAAAAATCTAAATTTGTCAGAGCCAAAAAAATATTTATAAGCGTTCGACTTTTTCCCTTATAACCATCAAAAAGTAAGACACGACGCAGTTACAGTTATAATAAACAGGGTACAGTTTTACCAAAATTTGGAAATAAATACCGAGCAAGAGTTTTGCGAGACTCTTGCGTACGACTAGGATTAATTTTGGTATTGGTCCTGCTAACATAACAGTTGGTCTTGCAAAAAAAAAAAAGTTAATTTACTATTGTCAACTGTTGCTTTTCCAAAATAAATATAAAAAAAACAGGAAATAATATATGCGAGAGCAAAAAAACAAGACGTACCTACAAAAAAAAAATAGAAACAGTTTTAGCAAAATAAAAAAAAAAAAAATTACTAAGCAAGAGTCTTGCTAACATAGCAGTGGTCTTGCAAAAACGACGAGGCAAACAGATCAAAGTCAAAATATCTTTATTCACGTAAACCTATCACAGGCATTTATGAAACGTCATTAATCTAATTATTTTGAATGATTCTACTCATGCTAGTAGAAGACTAAGCAGCAAAGTGGTCCAATAAGTAAGCTGTTAGCAGAAGACCAGCAGCTTAGCAAATTCCAGTAACCTGTTAATGTTTAATCTGACTGAGAAAGGAATCTGCAAGGAAAACTCAGCTATATCAGATTTACAAAATAAAACATATACAGAACTGCACCACAACGATCAATTAATAAGATTTTAAATTTAGTTATCAGTACCTATGAGAATACAATACCTGGTACAGCAGTAACCCACCAGGCAAGTCAGAATTAAGGTAGACTACATGCCTATGTGCAACCCGAAAGTCGACAAAACGATATAAGACAAAGCCCCGTATTAATAAAATATAACAATAGTAGGTATATTGGAGGTTCGAAGAATTACCATAGCAACTAGTTAATTGCTCATAACCTTGACACTATTATCTTTATATTTCCTTTTGTGTGTGTATGTTGTAAATATTTTAATAACGATATAATAAATAGTAAGAATATTTGTAGAAATATAACAAATAATGTTTGTATTTTTATTCTTAGATATTCGCGATTTTACTTACTATCAAGTCATAGGCTAAAAATATACTATATTTGGCATAATATCTATGTATATATGCGTTTGTGTATAGTATATGTGTAATCTATGTAACAGTGTAAGTATCTATTGGTATATAGTGTGTGTAGTATATTAAAAGTAAAGTATCATCACGACCGTTTCCCTTTCGGGGTGGTCAGAAACTACGCTTATAAATAAGCGGGTTCACATTTAGCTACACTATAGGCCAATCATGACAAGTGGTACGCTCGTCGATGTCTCCAGGCGTACCAAACTCGAGAAATATCACAAATAAATTAAATATCCGATTCTAAATCCACGGACTTAACCGCTACACCACGGAGGCAGTTACAACAATAATAAAATAATGTTCGGCTTTATGATTAGTTATTAGATTTATCGTTAGACAAAAACTATTTTTGCCTTATCCCATAGCTGATATGAGGCTAACATAAATCAGCGTAATGTATCATAACGACCGTGGTCTGAAATCAACCTTTTTTTATACAATCGTATTCACATGTGGAACTTTTTTTTTTTTTTTTTTTTAATATTGAACACGACGTGTGACATCGCACCCACCTGATGGTAAGCTGTACGCGACGTCCACGACCGACATCAGTCTCTACCACTATGCCGGCCTAACAAGATGCTTTTTCACATTTCCCTTGAAGGACTCCAGGTTATAAGAATGGGGAAACACACTGGCTGGGAGAGCATTCCACATCTTCAGCGTGCAACAGATGTAAGAGTCTCCAAATTTATGAGTACGCGTATTATAAGCCCATCATGATAAGTGGTAAAAACTGTGCACACACTACAGACTGATGTCGCTTACTGACCGAAGACTTGTGACTGACATGACAGTGTTGCATGGCATTTGTCATGGTCTATTTAGACTTTGACTGAAAGTATATGTCACAGTGCCCCCTCGAGGCAGACTCGTTCCAGGGACCTTTTCTATATCACCCCACACGCACAGTCGCCGGTCTCCGCGTTCCAGTACGCCGATTGTGCGAGACGTACAACAGTCGGTTATTGGACGTCGATATATTTAGCAATTCTCGCGCCGCATTTAAGGCCAAAATGAAGAAGCTGTTGTTGTCGGTTTAGCTCGCTGGGTGGGGTTTGCTTCGGACTTCATTGATAGTTCCATAAATTCCAACACTGCAATTGTATTATCCATTATACCTGGCCAAGGTATACATATGTAGTACTAACGTATCTAAAAATATAAATGGTGCACTATTGTCCACAGTGGGAAATATTTTGGTGGCGGGTATAATTCTAATGGCTCCTACTGTATCGTTTCTTAATTGTTCTTATACTGCCTGTCTCTGTTCTTTCTCTTCGAATAAATACCTAAATAAAAGCTTCAATGTCTAGAGACATCAGCGTATCAAACTCGAGAACTATCCCAGCAACCCTATGTTACTTAGTCGCAAACGTTATATAATGAAATCCCTCGACTATATACATATATGTATATCACGCTATTAAGGTTGATATTTGCACAGACGCTGTAAGGTTGAGAATTTAACAATATTTTGTAATTATGACGCAATCTCTGACGTAAAAAACGAAATCCACTAATAACGTTTGCGACTAATCTCTCATTCCGAATCGCGCTCAGAGCGCTTAGAACGAATATGACACTGACCCGTCGCGTCGTTCCGAATCAAATATCGCGATTTGGATGCTCAGAGCGTGATATCAATTCGGAACGGTCTAAATCACATTTTCGATCATAAAATGTTAGTTTTTTTTTTAAATGTATGGAAGATAAATTGCGGATTCCACATCTTTAAGTATGAATACTAACAAATATACATCTCTCGGTTTATTCATCTTTATATGTGTAAAGTTTAATATTATTAAAATAACTTGCTGCCGTGTTACAGACTTTTTTTCACTTCCTACTTAAATAATAATTATAGATTTGTTTTAAAACTAATATACAAACAGTATAAACGAATTACAATATTAAATAATTTAAAAGAAAACCTAATATTAAATAATTTAAAAGAAAACCTAATATTAAATAATTTAAAAGAAAACCTAATATTAAATAATTTAAAAGAAAACCTAATATTAAATAAATTTAAAAATGGCGCGCGACATAATGACAAAAAACTGACAGCGCCTAGAGCGATGTACTCGATATCGTGAGCAGTCTAAGCGCGAGGAGTAATGTCATTTGTGACGTCACATAGCTTTGGCAAAACAGTTTAAGCGCGTATCAGAACACCTTTAAGCGTGCTTAAGTTACTATTATCGCGTATCGGAACGATAGGTATGTAACAGAATAACTTAACCACTAGACTACGTATGCAGGTAATAAAAAACCAATGATCTTGAAAGTGCTTGCAAAATCTGAAATGGAACCATACTGGTATCATTTAGATATGCAGAGTATGTCCGCGCCATAAAAAAAACCGTGTCATTGTTGTCAAATATAAAGTAGGTCACAGACATGCTAAATTATCTAGCAAGCAATAGATAGCAGCTAATGTATCCCTAATACGTTGTGTGCCTTATTTCCTAATTGTTTTGGCTAATATTTTCAACAATTTAACAGCCTAATGTTAAGTTTATAAATAGGTTGATTGGTCAACTAGCTGTGTTACCCGGGTAATAAAGTAGTCAGCGAAAAAACCTTTAGGGCCCACGGAACATCTTGAACCAATTTAATTAAATAGTTTTTTTACATTTTAATTTAGTATTATCACGACCCTTTCGAGGTGGTCAGAAACCACATACATACATACATATCTTCACGCCAAATCCCTTGCGGGGTAGGCAGAGACAATTGAGCGCCACTTGTCACGATCACGACATACCTCTTTCGCTTCTTCGACATTCATCAACCTCTTCATACATGCCCTCTTGTTTCGATGGCTTTTTAATTCACCTTCAGCTAATGTTTTATTTATTTGATCATGATAGGCAAGTCTTGGTCTGCCAGGGCCTCTTTTACCCACAACTTTCGCATTATATATCTGGTTCGTCAATCTCTCTTCGCTCATCCTTTCGACATGCCCGAACCATGCCTTTCTTTATTTTTGTACCTATGCTTTCTTTTATACCTACCCTTTTGCGTATTTCGTTATTACGTATACGGTCCATCAAAGTTACGCCGCATATCCGACGTAAAGACCTCATTTCTACTGCATTAACTCTACTCTCATGCGTATTCTGACATATCCACGTCTCGCTTCCATACATAAGTGTTGGTATTAGCATGGCATTGTGTATGGCGAGTCGAGCTTTATCACTGACATTTCGACTGGCGATCAGTGACCCCAGGGCCCCATTAACACTATTTCCCGCGTTCACTCTTCTTTCAACATCCCTATCATACTTCCCATCCGCAGTGAAAACACTGCCCAGATATATAATTTCATTTACCTGTTCTAGCGTTTCATCATCAATCTTTATCGTCAAGGTTGTCATCCTTCTTCTTTCAAACACTAGTACCTTGGTTTTTCTCGCATTTAAACGTCAGAAACCACGCTTATAAATAAGCGGATTCATATTTAGCCAACTTTACTATAGGCCAATCATGACAAGTGGCAAGCTCGTCGATGTCTTCAGCGTACCAAACTCAAGAAATATCACAAATAAATTAAATATTAATTAAATGTATTTATTTACATTAATAAATATTTTTGTGTCCCGACTAGAAATCGAACCCGGTACCTCCGAATCTAAATCCACGGACTTAACCGCTAGACCACGGAGGCAGTTCAATATTTTAAATTAAATTTGTTTTTTTTTTAACTTTTTGTATCTACACTTGAACTGAATGATATATTTATGTCTTTATTCGAAGAGAAAGGACAGAGACAGGCGACATATGAACATAGAAGATAGCAACAGAGTAGAAGCAATTAAAATTATACCCGCCACCAGAATATTTCTCACTGTGAACAATAGTTCACTCTTGTCTTATGTTTACAAAATTATCGTAATGTGCGATACAAAATTCGTAAAATATTAATTTTACGAATTTTGTATCGCACATTACGATAATTTTGTAAACATAAGACAAGCAAAACAAGTGGCAAGCTCGTCGATGTCCCTAGCGTATTAAGTAAAAAAGTAAAGTATCATCACGACCGTTTCCTTTTCGAGGTTGCTAAAACCACACTTATAAATAAGCGGATTCACATTTAGCCAACTTTACTATAGGCCAATCATGACAAGTGGCAAGCTCGTCCAGCGTACCAAACTCGAGAAATATCACAAATAAATTAAATGTTAATTACATGAATTTGTATACATTAATAAAGTCCCGACAGTGTGTGACAAATAGGGAATCACAGTAATAACACCACCTTTGACTAACAATATCCACAGTAAATTAGCCGGCAAAGCCTTCAAAGTGGTTCATATTATTTATTAGTTTTCAATTTAGTATCTCACAATTTGGCAAGTTTGTTTATCTGTGATACTGTTTGTGTATGTTTACTGTTTGTTGCCTAAATAAATGAAAATAATAATAAAAAAAAATTAAACAAAACCTTGTATTTGATAAGTCTGCGCAAAATGGCGCAATGGACTAGATTTGTATTTAATTTATTATTTAATTATATTTAATTGTAGGACTTATTAATTTTAATATAAATATTTTAGATAAAAGATAATTATTTTTTTCATTAGCAACACGATTCCTAAATCGTATCGTTACACTTTGTTTGCTGTTATTGTATTTCTTATTAAATATGTGTCATAAAAGTTTCATTTTTAATCAAAAGCATTTTGTTTTGTTATGATTCTGAAATTATGAGTGCGGGATTGCAATCCCAACATACAACCCTTGGGTTGAAGGTCAGCATCAAGAAGCTAGTATAAAAATGTACATAATATGGTTTATCTTGACCTTGCTAGCAGCTATCAGGTTCTCATCAGACGTTGCCAACCGCAGATGGAACCTTGTCAAACTAAAAACAAGGCGTTGAGATTAATGGCAAACAAGTTTTTGTCTCAGTCGTGACTGGTGAACGGAGCCTAACCTCGAACTGTGACTTGGCATTATAGTGCTGACTTCTGGTGTATGTAGATGTGCAATGCTCTTCGAGCCAGTGTTTCCCCTTTTATAGTGTCCTTCAAACAAAGTGTGAAAAAGCATCTCGTTATTCAGCTTTTTCAGCTGTACCTACCTTCCTAGCACAAGCTGAGCTGTGTACGTTTATGTACAACCACGTAAAGTTCTTCTAGCAGATATTCAGATTCCTTCACTGTGTCTGCAGCCCGCCAGTGGAACAAACTACCACTGGCCATTAGACGGGTACCATCTGTCAATGTTTTTTAACAATTAGTCACTAACTTGTTTCTTGATAAGCAGGAGCACACTGCATCCAGTACACATTGAATATTTGGCACGCAATATGTTTATGTATGTTTATTTGTATATATATATATATCTGTCAGTATTCACGTCACTACAAATATACACATATACACGTACAGTAAATAAAACGTAATTTATAAAGTCAATTCATTGCTTACCTCTTTTTCTATTCCTATTTTTATTGTTTTGTATTTTTGGTTTGTTTATAATTTTCTTTTATTATTTGTAATTGTAACCTGTTTTACTCCTAATATTATAATCAACTGTTTTAATTGCGGTTGGCCAAGGAGTTGTCAAAGCGGCTGACAGAAAGGTCTGGAGACAGGAAGGCTGGCAATTATTTCTGCCAACGTATTAGCCTCGCTATCTATACAGAGGGGAAATGTTGCCAGTCTCCTTGGGACTATCTCGGATGGGACGTCTCTAGAGGACATTTTTTATTTATAGTTTAGTTTATTTTTAATTTTATTATTTAGGTAGCTTTTAATTTATATTAATTAACTTCGAATAAATAACTGTTTTAACTGTATATATTGTAAATAATATAAAAATTTCTTGGCCAATGTTCTACTAATACTAAACTGTTAATATACATAATAATAAAGGCTGTGTTTTTTTAAATAAATAAATTATTTAAAAAAAAAACCACTCGTAAATTCTATGAATGAAATTCTTGTGTATCAACATAAAAGACAATAATACAGACAGGTAGTCAACTTCCTTTCCACGGTTTTATTAAGGCCACAAAAGAAATCGCCATAGGTAATTCAGTCCATAGTAATCGTACAATTGCTAAGTAAAAAAACCAATAGTCCATAACGTACACTCATTTTCGATTTAAATTGAGCCTTATTTCGCATGAACTTACTACTTTTTTAGTTGGCGACTGTACTAAATAATCATTGTATACGTTTTCTATACGTATGCTGTTATTACGTGAAAGCACATGTTTGGATTAACCACGTTATTAGGCCAAATAGTAAACTGATGCTATTTGTAGGTGTTGTCTAGTTTAACACGCTATATCTACTCACGTCAAGTAAATTTATATTAAATAACCATAAACTAATCCTAATAAATAAAATAAAAACTATAAATTAAAAAATGTCGAGATAGTCCAAAGAAGACTGGCAACATTTTTCCTCTGTATAGCGAGGCTTAATACATTGGCAGAAATAATTGCCAGAAAGAAAGAAATAAAGAATATTTCATGCAAAACTAATAATATATAAATTAAGTACGATATGTTTTGCCCATGTGCGTATAAAGATTTAATATTAAGTATAGTGGACATTCAAACAATTAAATATTTTTTCAATTAAACAAAATGAGCTGTACTAAATTAATTGTTAATTGTTGTCATTAATTCAATCTTCTAAAAAATGTTGCACAGAGTAGTAGCATTTTTGTCAGTGTCTTTTTGAATCGTTCTATAGACAGTAACTTAATGTCATCATTTGTTTTTACTGGTAATATAATTTATTTAATTTAGTGAGATTTTTTGAGTCTGGTATCCTAGAGACATTATTACTTGTTCTGTGCTAGAGACATCAACGAGCTTGCCACTTGTCATGATGGTCCTATAGTAAAGTTGGCTAAATGTGAATCAGCTTTTTTAAAAGTGGTCTAGCGGTTAAGTCCGTGGATTTAGACCCGGAGGTACCGGGTTCGATTCCCGGTCGGGACACAAAAATATTTATTTATGTAAATAAATACATTATTATTTATTTGTGATATTTCTCGAGTTTGGTACGCTGGAAGTCAAAGTCAGGTCAAAGTCAAAATATCTTTATTCACGTAAACCTATTACAGGCATTTATGAAACGTCATTAATTTAATTATTTTGAATGATTCTACTCCTGCTAGTAGAAGACTAAGCAGCAAAGTGGTGCAATAAGTAAGCTGTTAGCAGAAGACCAGCAGCTTAGACATCGACGAGCTTGCCACTTGTCATAATTGGCCTATAGTAAAGTTGGCTAAATGTGAATCCGCTTTTTATAAGCGTGGTTTCTGACCACCCTGAAAAGGAAACGGTCGTGATGATACTTTTATACTTTTTACTGTATGACCATCCCGCATGGGATACGATCGTGATAACACTTTATTTTTATTTTTTTACGTTTTTTCATAATTAAATTTAGTAAGTTAGTTCCATGATTTTAACGAATAAAAATTTGGGAAAAATAAAAGTATAATTCCAGATTCGACCCAAAAAAAAATGTTTATAGTTACTACATTTGTGAATATATAGTATATTTTTTTATGTACAGTATAAAAAAATAATCAATATCTATGAATTAAAATAAATAAATCCTCACAAAAAAATCAGAAATTATATATCACAAAATTGTAAACTAGACAGCATATCTATTATTAACCCAAATATAGTAGTACTCATGAGACTTGTTACTAGCGGGTAATGATGTGAAAATGCTACTGTACTGCCGAAAAATTATGTGACGTCATCAAAATCATTTACAAGGCTAACAAGTCAGAAGTCGTCAACCTTGGCACAGTAGCAGGTGGTCGGAATTATAACTCTTTTTAGGAAATCGCACCGCACATCTGGCCCTTATGTTCACTTGAATTGGTGTGCAATTACGCATTTTTAAGTGTATTTAATAAAAGATATATAATTTAAAAATACACATTTAATTATTATTACAATTAAGTAAACAAAAAGAAAACTAGCTAAAACTCATTCTAAATATAAATCAAAAGAAGTTTCACAAAGTTCTCACTATAAAACAACACGCATCCCACATAAAAACTATTAATGATAATCATTTAAGAACTTTATAGCTTACAGTTATCTTAATGTGACCCTAA
The DNA here is from genome assembly GCA_910589645.1 of Tinea semifulvella. Lineage (NCBI taxonomy): Eukaryota > Metazoa > Arthropoda > Insecta > Lepidoptera > Tineidae > Tinea > Tinea semifulvella. The sequence continues at coordinate 4,927,703 of OU342605.1, forward strand.
TAAACTCGATAAGTGCGACAGAAAAGTCAAACTGGATTTATAGGCTGACACAAATCACATGCACACTCAATACGTTACTCAATCAAAGGCATTATCTGTTGAACCGTAAAAAAAGTTACCATTCACGCGTGGGACTCGGAAGCGTGTCAAATTGTAGGCTCACCAAGCGTTAGGATTTCAGTGACCCTTTCTGCATCAGCTTAGTAAAAAGGTATGACTGCTATATGCTATCCGTGCTATAACGTAAGTATAGTGTAAGGCCATTGATTTTAATATAAAATGTTTTGTAACTACCTAACTTTAGTTACGGCCATAACTACAAGTGGTAATCTCGTCGATGTCTCTGGAGTACCAGGCTGTCACTAAATAAATTAAACAATATTTTGAGTTTTTGACCAGCAATCGAACCTTCCAGTACTTCCGTGTCTAATGTATTAATTTACTACATATATTTATTACTATTATTAAATGTACTTTTATTGCTAACTATTGTATGTGTATATTAAATAAGTAGCATTTATATATTTATCCAAATTAATGTAGGTATTTTACTTATGTCTAGATTTTATTTTTATTTTACTGGGTACTCTTGGAAGAACAGCGTTGCGGATCCAACAATGTGATCCGCGACACATGGTCAATGAGACGAAATTCCTTAAAACATCGTACGGTTCAGACTAGATGTTCGTTTGATAAATCTCGTGCGTGGCTGTAGCCTGTGACATTGAGAATCACTTGTCAGAGCAAGTTGTGGTGCTATTCTTCTATATACGCGTGTATTTTATGAAAGATTGTATGTTGTTGTTGCTGATGTTTCAAGTAATTACGTATTTTCTTTCTTGATACCTTTTTTAAACCAAAAGCTGAAATTGACTCGTATTATTAATTATTATAAAAAAACAAATATGCTGCTAGATACGAATAGCTGCTAGTCCTATTTGAAATGAAATGAAACAAGAAGTACATACTTGCATCGGCAGTACCAGCAGTTAAATTGGACTGATGGCTCGCAAAATAGTAAAGCGTTCCACATTTTTGTAAAAACTTTAGTTAACTATAAACTATTTAGTTAGGGTATCTTACATTAAACAAATAATATTAGTTAATCGTATGTAAAGGTATGTATCTCTTAGGTATATATGTTTATGTATTCGTACATACCGTATATATCGCCAAACCGTATATATATATATATATATATAATAAAGTAAGTATTGTATAATTATTTTTTATGCATATTTATTTATTTTAATGCACCCCGAAATCCTTTACCACATTCCTAAAGGTTAGCTGTAATAAAATGCCTTTAAGTCATGTTCGCCATTGAACATTACTGTTAAGTTTTTTGTGCAATAATAGGTTTATATAGTTTTGGTAGCGGTTTGAAATTCTGTGAACTATATAAAATTGTGGTCGCCCTCGTTATGCGACAATGATTGTGTCCGTCAGGAGAGGTGGACCAAAGGTTGTCAATCCCCGACGTTGCCATTCATCCGCAAGATGCGATCGCGTCACAAACCTGCCAATATATCGAAAACTGTTGACGAACTCTGACGTTAGTGCTGTGTTTTTGTTTCAAATGTGAATTACGATTATTAGAATTTAATGTGCGGTTTTTACGTAAGTTTTTATTTTAGTGATTTTTATTATAGGTATTTTTTATTATAATTAATTTTATTAATATTTTAACTAGTAACTACCCTCTCGCCAACCCGTCTAGCCAGCGTGGCTAGTGTAGACCTAATTCTTAAGATATACGTATGTTCTGGAAAGTCTATCTCCAACAGCGGAGTTCTAGGACTCTGTGTAAGAGGGTTTTTTTTTAAATACCAAAACAGACGGCATTTTGGATTTCCGAGTGATTAAGTAGTCTTAATCAACTAACAATACAACGCAATAGGTTTACCAATTTTTATATTTCCATTGCGTGCTATTAAAGTGCATTCACAAGAAGCAATACATTGCTGAAAGCTATCAGATATATTAGATTCTGGTTATCTGAAATTTATTTTATTTATTTATTTCAAAACTTCTATGCACTAGGTACACAGACGGACTTAAGCTAGGCATTCTTACTAGTCAACCTTAGGGACAATTTAGAGCATTTGTTATGTGAGGCAGGTGCAAATATAATAGGAGCATTTAGGTTTGTGAAAAACATAAACAAAATAAATCAAACTTAAATACTAAATCTAATATACTATATACAAAACTATATACTAATCAGTAGGTATACTCTAAATAGACTACATACTATCATTATACACGTATATAAATAGAATACATAGGTACATATAAATAATAATACATACATATTTATATAATACTTACAGTTACTGGGAGCTATTTAGGAAACGTTATACGATGCATTATTATTAAACCGATACTTCGACGACAGACTGGGCAAGTTAAATTTAATCTGCTGAAAAATAAGGAAAGGCATGTTCCGATGGTTCTGGTGTGTTGAAATGATGAATGAAGTAAGATTGATAAACATACGTTGCGAAAGTTGTGTGACAGACCAAGACCTATCACGATGAAATAAATAAAACAATAGCTGAGGAGGGTGCAGTAAAGAGCCTTCGAAACAAAAGGGCCTGTATGAAAAGGTCGATGAATGAGGCGAAAAAGGTATGGGGTATTCATTTATTACGTATGACAATTTTTGGATTTTCCTTAGGTTATATTTAAAAAAATATTTATCTTTAAAATCATCTTTTCATATTATGTAATGTATATATGTAATCTTTAAGATTTTGATCAGTCCAGTGACTTAAACCCTACTCGGAAAGTGGATCTGCCACTGGAATGATCTTAACTTTGAAAGAAAGAAAGAAATACGTTTATTCATCGCAATACAGATACAATTTACACAATTAAGATTAAGATATGCAGCACAACGCGCCCCGACAGGCACCCAACAGTACTCCAGGATATAGCCGCGCATAGGATATGGGGTGGCACGGACCATGAATTTATATTAAAATATGGAATTGGCCGCCCCCACATCCACTGCCACATCCCGAGCACCACCAGGCAACCATCGAGGCGCGCTGCACTACAATTCACACCGTAATTCCTGCAGCGATGAACGGGCCCTAAGCTCAGCATGTGTTGCGAGTCACATAGTTGGATCCGCGACGCTGTTCTTTAGCGGAAGAACAATAAAATAAAATATATATTTTTAATTAAATAACAAATATATACTTACATATAACCATACGAATACATAAAACATAAATACAAATTTACAAATTGAAATCGTTTAACACAGTAAAATTAGTACATTTCACCCAAAAATGCATTTTAATTATATAAAACAAGGAAGATAAATAAATAAAATAAAATAAACTTTGCGCATTTTTATATTCTTACGTAATAACTATTTGCCGTTAAAAGCTAAAATAACCCTTGCCCAAAGCCTTCTCCTCCCCTCCTCGAGTATGGTGATCTCTCAGAGGTGTTGCTGAATAAAATGGATCGCTTGCTTAACTGGTGCATACATCTACTGTTTGCGAAAATACGATCACATCTCTGAGTATCGAGCTAAGTTGAAGTGGCTACCAATTCGTTGTCGCGGAAGCCTTACAATTCTTTGTAAGAATGGTCTTCACACATTTCTTGAATAGTTTCTAACAACTGTAACTAATATTGTATATATTTATTTATGTATGTATGTGATATTATTTGTATTTAGTATTATAATATATATTTATAGTTATTTATTGTTGGATATGCAACCTTCCTTTATAAATACCAATGTCAGAATGACTTATTGTTTTGAAGTTGACACAATGAATTTGTAAATTGAATAATATAATTTCCTATAAAATGTACAATGTGTTTTACTGAAGATATTTAATAGTGGCGACGAGGATTATGGATGCAGAGCAATTTAAAGAATTTATTAATACACTGACAAAGACATGGCGAGGAAGCGGCAATACAACTCAATCACCTGAACTGTCACTGGACTCATACAATGAAGAAATTGAAAATTTTGAAATATTTATTAAAAGGTTAGAAAATTACTTTAATATAAAAGAAATAAATAATGAAACGAAGAAAAAAGAATTACTTATACACTGCATCGGCTCTAAGACCTTACAATTACTTATAAACCTAACTAGTCCTGAAAAACCCGAAGAGAAATCATATGATGAATTGACAGCTATTTTAATGAGTCATTTGTTGCCTATTCCCAATGAAATAAGTGAGCAACATCGTTTTTCTAAAAGAGTACAATTTGAAGGAGAATCTATCGCCGATTTTGTTGCTGATTTAAAAAAGCTATCCAAGCATTGTAAATTTAATTGCCATAATTGCAATGCTTCTACTAATGACAGCCACCTACGACTTCAATTTGTCAGTGGTTTACGTAATACAAAATTTTTAGAAAGATTACTATTGATAAATCATTCCGAAATGACGTTTAATAATTGTATAGAAATGGCTAAGAATATGGAGACAGCACAAAAGGATTCATCCGAGATACAAAATACACATGATGTTTCTTCTGTAGCACAAGTGAAAAGTAGAGAAGATAACATGAATAAGCCTAGTTATGAACGAAGATGCTACCGCTGCGGCGATCCTAGACATCTAGCTAATAAATGTATACATTATAATTCAATATGTAACAAATGTAATAAAGTTGGACATACTGATAGAGTTTGCAGATCTAGCAACATCAGTAATGCTTTGAATAGACCTAGCATCACCAGAAATATGGGAAGAAATTTTAGAAGAAATAATCAAAACCAAATGGAACCTTATGATGAAAACAATGATAATAATATACAATTCGATGATAATTTTTACATGAATTTAGTTCCTGCTATGCTACCGGAATGTCAATCGAGACCTCATAAATTTATGTTAGATATTATCCTCGATGACGTACCTGTCAAATTCGAACTTGACACTGGAGCTGCAGTTTCTTCAATTTCTGAAACTGTGTTTCGAAGGTTATTTCCATTAAAACCTCTGCATAATACAAATTTACCTTTAAGAACCTATACTGGAGAGAGAATACATCCTATTGGATATGCTACAATGAAGGTTACCTATAAAAATCAAGAAGCTGATGTAAATTTATATATTATCAACAATCATGTAGACGCTGTGTTTGGAAGAGAATGGTTGCAGCAAATTAATGTGGATATGCCAGAAATAAATCAAATGAATATTAAAACAAAATTACTTACACAACTAAAAGAAGAATTTCCAGAAGTATTTTTACCTGGTGTCGGAGAAATACGTGATTTTAAAGCAAAATTACCATTGCGACATGATGCAAGACCAGTATATCGAGCTGCGCGAAACGTGCCTTTTGCTCTAAGAGATAAAGTAAATACAGAAATAGATCGGTTAGTTAATATTGGTATTATATCTAAAATTGAACATAGTGAATGGGGAACACCAATAGTACCGATTATTAAACCTGATCAGTCAATAAGATTGTGCGCTGATTATAAGGTTTCCGTAAATAAATTATTACTTGACGATCATTATCCAATACCAAATATTGAAGAAATTTTAACATCAACCATGATAGGTGGAAAATATTTTAGCAAAGTTGATATTAGACAAGCTTATATGCATATGCCAGTAACAGATGAAAGTGCAATAATACAAACCATAACAACACCAAAAGGGGATTATAAGGTGAACAGATTAATGTTTGGAATAAAAAATGCACCAGCAATATGGCAAAGGTACATTTCCCAAACTTTACAAAACATACCAGGAGTGTGTGTATTTTATGACGATATTAGAGTACAAGGAGAAACTTACGAAATACATTTAAAAAGGATAAGAGAAGTATTTGAGAAACTTAATAATGCTGGACTAAGAATTAATGAAGAAAAAAGTTTATTTTGCACAAATGAAATTGAATATCTGGGTTATAAGATAAACTCTGAAGGACTTACTAAAACGGATCAGAAGATTAAAGCAGTAACAAATGCTCCTAAACCACATGATGTTACATCACTAAAAGGATGGCTAGGATTAGTTAATTATTATGGCCGATTTATTGAAAATTTAGCTACAAAACTTTATCCTTTATATAACTTATTAAAAAAGAATGTAAAATTTGAATGGTCTGTGGATTGTGATGAGGCATTTAATAACATTAAACTGGAAATGGTATCAGATAAAATATTATGCCCATTTTCACCCAAATTACCACTGATACTTGCTACAGATGCAAGCCCTTATGGACTTGGTGCAGTTTTAGCACATAAAATGTTAGACGGCAAAGAACGCCCAATTGCATATGCATCACGAACATTGTCAGAATCAGAATGCAACTACAGTCAAATTGATAAAGAGGCGACAGCGATATTTTGGGGATTAAATCATTTTTTTAATTACTGTTATGGACGAAAATTTTACTTAATTACAGACAATAAACCATTGGCATCAATTTTTAAACCAGATAGCAAATTACCGAAATTAGTTGCTACACGAATGTTACATTATGCTCAATTTTTACAAACTTTTGATTATGATATAATTACAAAACCTACTGAACAACACGGAAATGCAGACGGACTGTCTAGATTACCTATAACAAATAATAATAAAAATAGTGATGCATATTCGACGTATCAAATTGAGCAGATACATTGTTTACCTGTATCGTTTAATGATATTGTAAAAGAAACTAAAAATGATAATGACTTACGAGAGATATATGAATGCTTACAGGAAGGTCAACCTTTACAAATACCTGGATATAAGAATAGAGATCATGAATTTTCATTAAACTTAGGATGCATACTGAAAGGAGGTAGAGTTGTGGTGCCAAATAATTTAAGAAGTAAGCTGTTAAATACTTTACATGAAGGGCACATTGGAATAGTTAAGATGAAATCATTAGCAAGGAGTTACATTTGGTGGCCCAGAATAGATGAAGATATTGAAATTCTTGCAAAGAAGTGTACAGCTTGTGCACTAGTATATAATGAAAACGCTAAGGTAACGATTCATCCTTGGGAGTTTCCTTCAGCTCCATGGCGCAGATTACATTTAGATTTTGCCGGACCATTTTTGAACAAATATTTTTTAATTTTAGTAGATGCTTTTTCCAAGTGGCCGGAAGTAATACCAATGAATTCTATAACATCATTCCATACTATTGAGACTTTACGAGACATTTTTTCACGATTTGGACTACCAATGACTATTGTAACAGATAATGCAACTACTTTTACTTCAAACGAATTTCAATTATTTTTAAATAGCAATGGAATACAACATAAGGTGTCAGCACCTTACCATCCTCAGACGAATGGGCAAGCTGAAAGATATGTGCAAACTATTAAAAATGCTTTAAAAAAGGTAATCAACGAACCTGGATCTTTGAATTTAAAACTTAACCGGTTCCTTTTTCAATATAGAAAGACTCCAAATGCAACAACCGGACTATCACCATGCCTGATGTTACAAAACAGAGATATGCGTACAAAAATGGATTTACTTAAACCTAACATAGTTGAAAAATTAAGAGAAAAACAAATACCCGATAGAATTACTAGATTTAGAGAATTTAAGGAGGGAGATGATGTATTGGCGAGGTCATATACTAATACTGATAAGTGGATGTTAGGTAAGATAACAAAAAAAGACGGAGTGATGCATTACTATGTTAGAGTGAATGGAAGACTATGGAGACGACACGTTGACCAGATTAAAGCTACAATGATTGGACGCAGAAATTCTAATATTGATACATCGTCTCTAGGAGGATACTACCCTGAGACAGAAGAAGTAGAAAGGCCAGTGCAAGTACGTTCATCTGATAATTTAGAACATGAGCCTGAACCAGAATGTTCCGAGATTGAAGTTCCACAACCGGAACCTACATTACGTCGATCCAACCGCATACGCAGAGCACCGGATAGGTTAACCTATGGTTTTAATTAGGGGGGAAGACTGTTGGATATGCAACCTTCCTTTATAAATACCAATGTCAGAATGACTTATTGTTTTGAAGTTGACACAATGAATTTGTAAATTGAATAATATAATTTCCTATAAAATGTACAATGTGTTTTACTGAAGATATTTAATATTTATGTATTATATTAGTATTAGATTTATTTTTAGTAAATTTTGTAATATCTTCTTTTCCTGTTAAAAAAATTGCACCTACCTCATACAATGTTCGTAATATCCGTAAGGTTGATCGAGTAAGAAAGTTTAGCGGCAGAATAATTAAATAAACTAACCCCCTCTCACTCTTGTCAGAAAAAATAAGACATGGTCGAAATTGTCTTTTAAAGTCAACGTTAAAATATCTTTATTCACGTAAACCTATCGCAGGCATTTATGAATCGTCATTAATTTAATTCTTTTGAATAATTCTACTCCTGCTAGTAGGAGACTAAGCAGCAAAGTGGTCCAATAAGTAAGCTGTTAGCAGAAGACCAGCAGCTTAGCAGATTCCAGTGACCTGTTAATGTTTAATCTGACTGAGAAAGTAATCTGCAAGGAAAACTCAGCTATATCAGATTTACAAAATAAAACATATACAGAACTGCACCACAACGATCAATTAATAACCTTTTAAATTTAGTTTCAAAGTTAGTCTTACGTAATAAATAGGCCCCCTATATCGTGATCGTGACACATGGCACTCAATTGTCTTTACCCCGCAAGGAACTAGCGTAAAGATGTCTATCCGCTGAAACTTGTTTCACTGTAAATTTTCTGACATATGTTATGTAGTTAATTACCCGTGATATCTTTCATCTGCTAGTTCTCAAGGAAACGCCTAGATTTATGGTTGTCAGGAATTAAACCTAATGTCTTGACTGTGCAGTGTAGGTAATTTTCTGCTATTATGACCATCCTTTTAAGATAACGATGTATCCTACTTATTGTTTACCTGCACTGTACCTACACTTATTAATACATTAATTTTGTTGCCAGTAACATAATATAGTATTAAGATTTCGCCTTTTACAGGCAGCTTTAATCATAAATCACTGGATATTTTTTACTTTTACATACATATCTTCACGCCAGATCCCTTGCGGGGTAGGCAGAGACAATTGAGCGCCATTTGACACGATCACGACATACTTCTTTCGCTTCGTCGACATTCATTAACCTCTTCATACATGCCCTTTGGTTACGAAGACTTTTTAATGCACCTTCAGTCAGTGTTTTATTTATTTGATCGTGATATGTGAGTCTCGGTCTGCCAGGGCCTCTTTTACCCACTTCGCATTATATATCCGGTACGTCAATCTTTCATCGCTCATCCTTTCAACATGCCCGAACCATCGTAGCATGCCTTTCCTTATTTTTGTCCCTATGCTTTCCTTCATACCAACCCTTTTCCGTATTTCGACGTTACGTATGCGGTCCGCCAATGTGACGCCACATATCCGCCGCAACGACCGCATTTCTACTGCATTAACCCTACTTACACCCTACTTACTTTTAACACATTTAAATTGGTGGTAGGCGGACTGATAGTTCACTGGTCGTGCCGATAAACCCAGTAAAGTATATCTTTTTTTCGGTATCAAGCTCGAATTGCCGTCATGCCCAGTCAAGCCGGCATAGTGTTAGGGACTGATGTAAGTCATGAGTGTTTTATCCCAGTTGCTAACATTCATGGACATTGCGTGCCACTTGCCAAATGGTGAAAAAAATATCTCAGCCAACCTTAAATCTTAAGTCAAAACTTTTTTTTTGTTCAATATTTTTAATAATAATAATGCATTATTAAAAGAAGTAATGAGTACTTAGGTAAGCTAAATACCGTAAATCTTTATATCTGTGGGCTAGCGGTTAAGCCGTGGATTTAATTCAATTTGTTTATTTAGCAAGTAGGCATAGGACAAAAAGATATGTATTCTGCACTTTTACACGTCAATTTTTGCAATATTGATATAAAACAATATCATTTTATAGTACATATTGGTGTATCTGGAGCAGTACCTGATTTTCATAATTTGGGAAGAGAGACAATAAAATAACAAAATTATAAATACAGAATTAGACTCGGAGGTACCGGGTTCCTGGTCTGGACACAATAATATTTATTACTTTAAATAAATAATTTTAATTAATTTTTAATTTATATGTGATATTTCTCGCAACGAAATACGCAAAAGGGTAGGTATGAGAGAAAGCATAGGGGCAAAAATAAGGAAAGACATGCTCTGATGATTCGGGCATGTTGAAAGAATCAATGAAGATAGATTGACGAATCAGGTATATAATGCGAAATTTGTGGGTAAAAGAGGCCCTGGCAGACTAAGACTCACATATTACAACCAAATAAATAAAACAATAGCTGAGGGTGCACTGAAAAGCCATTGAAACAAAAGGGCATGTATGAAGAGGTTGATGAATGTCGAAGAAGCGAAAGAGGTATGTCGTGACCGTGACAAATGGCGCTCAATTGTCTCTGCCTACCCCGCAAGGGATTTGGCGTGATATGTATATATTTCTCGAGTTTGGTACGCTATAAACATCAACGATCTTGCCACCTGTCATGATTCGCCTATTGTTAAGTTGGCTAAATGTGAATCCGATTCTTTATAAGCGTGGTTTGTGACCACTCCGAAAGGGATACTGTCGTGATGCAACTTTACTTTATTCTATAAATAATTAAAGGTACTTGTTTATGAAGAAATATTTTTGTTTTATACAAAGCAAACACAGACTTACCGATCCAGCAGGGAAGCACCAGGATAACAGGATTGACACAATTATTTATGTAATTTATGATATTTAGCAATATTTTGATGCGCGCACGCGGCTTGGGATAGGATAGGAAGGGATGGACGGCAGCCGTTTCGCTGTTGTACCGAACATGCATGGTAATCCGACAAAATAAAGACTGCGCACATTTGCCAATGACCATTTAATCTTGTCTCATAATAACAAGTTGGGATGTAACATTTTTTTATGACTTATCTTTATATTTTTAAAGATGGTGACTGTCTGATAGCTAGAGAAGGTCTGTTCCACTTTATTTAATGCATTCATCATGGTCATCATCAGTTTGTATCTCTCTACTGCTCGGTGTAGACCTCCCCCAATGCTCGCCACTTACGTGATCTCTTGCCACCCTCATCCAACTAATGCAATTATGATATTTATTGAACCTAATGAATCTGTTTCTTTATTAAGCAAATTAACACTAGTTACGCATTATGTGCAATGTTTTTCGTAATTGTTCTTATCGCTGTTGGCATGTAAGTGGTTTGACTCGATTTGTTTAATGTATTACTATCCATGTAAGGTGACTAAATAGTGCTTTGAACACGTTTGCAGATTATTATTGTTACGTATTATATTATCCAAGTACACAAGGTGTAAATGTACCGCCCACACCGTAGCCAATATCCCTACGCAGGCCTACGCGTACATATCAATTTAGTAATTCTTATATCTGTCGATTTTTTTACGTTACATGCATATCACAAAAAAAAATATTGATAAATCCATACCAAATTCGAATTCTATATACATATAATTAACGGGGTATACCGTCTGTCTGTTACATATTTTTATTTGTCGTCATATTGGTGTCGTCTTTAGTGTAAATGTATTTTTATATATAATTGTTCCATCTTGGTCAAGTCTGAGTAACAAAGTCATCTCTCCATGTCATATTGTATCAAAATGTCAAATAAAATAGTCCTCCAATATTGTCATTCAAAAAGGAGGTTAGATTCTGTCAAAAGAGGTCGGACGCCCCGCAACATTCCCACCTCCAGCAATAAAAGTCAATGCGAAGTATAGGAAGCAAGCGTCCTGTCGTCATGTCCTTGTCTGGACACTACTAGACGTCGTCAGAGTAGAGCTACCTACTCCTAGTCGGTTAGAAGCGGGAGTGAGTCTTTTAGTAGGTTATCAGCCTCCGTGTCAGGAGCTAACCTGTCGACGATTATATTGGTGCTGATACGGTCGCCTCACTTTACGTCAAACTTCGTAAAGTCTATACTGTCTCAAGTTCAAATTGAGTCTATTAATAAAGTCGTCAGGTTGAGACCCACCTTCGTGGTAAAGACCAATAGTCATAAGTAGTCAGTCAGTACCAATAAAAGTAAAGTATCATCACGACCGTTTCCCTTCCGGGGTGGTCAGAAACCACGCTTATAAATAAGCGGATTCACATTTATCCATCTTTTTTATTTATTTTATTTATTACAGCCCCTAGAACACAGCGTCCTATACCTCCACTGTTGGAGATGGGCCTTCCAGAACATATATCTGGAGAATTTGGCCTACACTCGCCACGCTGGCCAGACGGCTTGGCGAGGATATGATGTAAATTTTTATTGACAATTTATTAACGATTCCACAAGTTGGTGTTAGTGGAACCGGGACCGACGGCTTAACGTGCTCTCCGAGGCACGGGAACGGTGGTGTTGTAAATCTATGACAAATGTACGTGAGAAAAGTGTATATAGGGTGGGTTTGAACCGACCTTTGTAGGATTTAAGGAACGCGTTCTTACAACCGAGCCACCACCGCGCCTATATCCAACTTTACTAAAGGCCAATCATGACAAGTGACAAGCTCGTCGATGTCTCCAGCGTACCAAACTTGAGAAATATCACAAATAAATTAAATATTAATTAAATGTATTTATTTACATTAATAAATATTTTTGTGTCCCGACCAGGAATCAAACCCGGTACCTCCGAGTCTAAATCCACGGACTTAACCGCTAGACCACGGAGTCAGTACTAAATCGTCATTAGGTCGGGACGGTGCCGGTGGCAGTGTCCACGCGTCGTTGTAAAAATAGTCAGGCTGTCAAGCAATTTGTCAAAAACAAATAAAAGTAAAAGAACTTAAACTTAAAAATATATAATTTTCTAGTAGCTTTGCTAAGGCAATGTTCGGGAAAATCGTTATCGTTACAGCTCAAGTAGGTTAACAGCTATTGTTAAAGTCGATCGTAAAATCGATTCAAGTTTTTCAATTAATTTAAATTTTACAAACTTGACTAATGATTTCACACTGCTACCTAACTGAAAACGATTTCACTGATTAATTAGCGTTCCTATATTTTACATTATTTTTTAATTTATTATGATTTTATATATATAATTACATAGCTAATCCGTGGTCTAGCGGTTAAGTCTGTGGATTAAGACTCGGAGGTACCGGGTTCGATTCCTGGTCGGGACACATTTATTAATGTAAATAAATACATTTAATTAATATTTGATTAATTTGTGATATTTCTCGAGTTTGGTACGCTGGAGACATCGACACTCGTCATGATTGGCCTATAGTAAAGTTGGCTAAATGTGAATCTGCTTCTTTAAGCGTTGTTTCTGACCACCCCGAAATGGAAACTGTATTGATGATACTTAATCTATTAAAATCGTTACTTTTCTTGTGCATCTTATATACATATATGTAATACATTGTAATGAATCTTTGTTTCCAACCCAAAATGTGCTTTCAAAAATGCTTTCATCAAAAGAACTCAACCGCCTAGCTGAGGTCATGGATATTGACATGTTCTGTACATCGCCTAAATTAGTTGGTCGGGTGATGTCTAGAGCATTTTTTACAGTATAACACACATTAAAACATATAAAAATTTGTTGTTTTCTTAATTTGTCTCTAGTGAAAAGTTCAAGTTTTGTACTTATCCCCTTTTTCCTTGACACCACAGAATTGATAGTGTACCTAATGTAAAAGAGTTCTTTTTATCTATAATGTACCATTTATTTAATGAATAAAGACTTTTTATTATTATTATTATAATATTCATCATGTCAGCAAAACAACGGGGTGTATCACTAACTTTTAAACATGATAGATGGCGCATAATAGATGGTACCTACTCGTAATATAACTGTCAGTTGCAATAAAATTTTGTATTTTTAATATATATTTTTTTTGTGGATATTATGCCAAAGTGAGCAGCTTTTAAGTGTACAAATCGAAATCCAAGCGAAATCAAAGATATGGTGGGTGATCTCAAAATTGCCGCCGTTCTATTCAACCTATTTTATCTTTAAAGACGGTGTTCGCTTTCTTAATTCTTTTTTAACGTGAGCAAAAATACATTTTACTGTTATAAAAATCAAAAAACTACAAAAACATTTTCAAAATTATGCGTCATAGGTGTAAACAATTACATTGCCGCTAGCGACATCTACAAAAATCTTTGCGTGCAGCATCTAGTTTCTGTCTTATTTATAAGTGAAATTTCATGTATGTATTGTTGCTGGCATTGTTGGCGACCCTAATAAATAAACATTACCGCTCTTTGTTAGTTTATTTAGGTTAACTAATTTTATTTATTAATATTTTTTTATTTTTTTTAGAAATCAAACCTGTTCGTCCACTAACCCACGCTACCAACATCCGGACAACGCCCACCAAATCCGCCTGTAGCTCTAAGACTAATTCAAAAGAGGACATACAAGATAATATTAGCCAGACATCCATAGGGGGTGGCATTAAGGGTAAACTGGCAGCCCTGTTCAGCAAGGAACGGACGATTAGCGAATCTACAATCAGTAATAAGTCTAAAGCTGAGAGAGAGAAAGAAATGGAGATGTTGCAGAGTAGATTCCAATATACAAAGGTAAGATTAAAACAAGCATGCCTCTCGCTCGCACGATACAATATTTTTTAAAGATTATCTTAGAAATTACGGACATTTTGGACATTTTACTAAAATAAATATATGAGAAAGCAGAAGACAAATTTCTAAGCATTCCATGGATTCACCGTGCGGGTGCCGGGTCCATCGTGTGTGGGTAAGAAATGAGAAGAATGGTATCTCGGGCTTGCGACCGACAATAGGCTGGTTTAAGAAAAGGGTTTTTTTTTTATTGCGCGATAATACGCTCACCATCCACCATTCTACTTCTCTCCCTACCCAACCAAATACTGTATGATTCCGTTAATGCCGTCTTAAGACCTGCTTAGGCCCAATTCTTTCAGTAAGTGATGCAAAGATTTTGCTGGAACTGGGGTGGTCAGAAACCACGCTAATAAATAAGCGGATTCACATTTAGCCAACTTTACTATAAGTCAATCTTGACAAGTTACAAGCTCGTCGATATGTCTTCAGCGTACCAAACTCGAGAAATATCATAAATAAATTAAATATTAATTAAATGTATTTATTTACATGAATGTATGTATATTTTGTGTCCCGACCAAGAATCGAACCCGTTACCTTCGAGTCTAAATCCACGGGCTTAACCGCTAGACCACGGAGGATATGGGTGTCTTTAATTCGGTGCATGCTATTGCCTAAATCGGATTGTTTAATTTTTTTAATCGTTTATTTTAAGAAAAGGTACAGTATAATTATTTGTTTCGATAGCTCTGTCGTGCTCATTATGGGTAAAAGTTAGGGTTAAAAATAGTAGAAATAAAACGTTAATTTCATTTTTCGTAAATCTATTTTAAATCTAGCACACTGCGTAGATTTCTCTTCTCCGTGACCAGTTAAAAGGTTTTGGTAACCTTATTATCCATATAAGGGTGTACACACATCTGTTGTATGGCATCTGTGGTATTAGGTCAGTTATAGATTAGTTGACGGCGTAAATTCCTAATACAATATTTATTATTGTTTTGTTAAAACATGTGTTGCTAGTTGTAGTAGACGGCCTCCGTGGTCTAGTGGTAACAAACGTTGCCAGGAACTCGGGAGGTCGTGGGTTCGATTCCCACCGGGGGCAAGTTTACATTGTATAATTTGTCTCGGTCTGGGTGTTTATATGTATATATTTACAAAAAAAAAAAAGTATAATATGTAGTTTATCAACCATCTAATTTCCGTAACAACAAACTCGTAGCTTACCACGGAAATTGGATGGCGCTGTGTAGCCTGTCTGGAAATATTTATTTATTATTATTTATTTATTTATTTTTAAGCTTTGCGATCCTTCATTGGGTATTATACTTTTTGTATTTACGCCTCAAATAATATTTCGTCATGATCGTAGAACAGTGACGGATCTGCTATATTTAAAATTTTCATGGCGGCCATTCAACTGTCATTTCGACTGTTTTTTTGTCACTTTTTAAGTCTCATAATAAGTGCAAACCTTCTAAATTTCATTTTGGAACCCTTTCTAATATTTGCACTATAAATTACAGACCACAAACAATATAAAACTATATATAAATATATATGCAAAATTATGGGTATTTTTTTAAATCCGACACTGTTCTACGATCATGACGATTTTATTGTTTTATTTATAGTATAAAATTATTATTATTACTTTAAAACATCTTGTATTATTACACTACCTGATAAGGATAAAATTTTCTGGAGGTATAGGACTCTGTGTTCTAGGGGGTGTAATGATGACGAAGATTAATAATAAACCAAAACAAGTGCGGGTACATAGGCGAGCTAACTGCCGTAAATGCATTTTCTAACAACTAACCTATTAACAATATTTTTTAATTTTATTTTGTACCGACTACAAACATAACATAAAAAATGCTGCTGAATCAGAACATAGGTCAACAAAAACTAAAGTTACTTTCAAACTTTCAATATTTCGTTATTGGTTTTTCTAAAGGAAAATTTAAATGACAATACACGTGAAAGTGGTTGCATTGCATTGTTACTTTAACGGTTAAGTTACTTGACCTAAACTGTCTTTAGTATTTTGGGAAAGTATCATCACGACCGTTTCCCTTTCGGGGTGGTCAGAAACCACGCTTATAAATAAGCAGATTCACATTTAGCCAAACTTAACTATAGGCCAATCATGACAAGTGGCAAGCTCGTCGATGTCTCCAGCGTACCAAACTCGACAAATATCACAAATAAATTAAATATTAATTAAATGTATTTATTTACATTAATAATTAATTTTGTGTCCCGACCAGGAATCGAACCCGGTACCTCCGAGTCTAAATCCACGGACTTAACCGCTAGGACTAGCGAAGGACAAAATGGAAATTGGAAAAAATTATTACAATAAATAAAATATAACTTATTTATTCGAAGTTAATTAATACAAATTAAATATAAATTAAAAGCTACCTAAATAATAAAATTAAAAATAAACTAAACTATAAATAAAAAATGTCCTCTAGAGACGTCCCATCCAAGATAGTCCCAAGGAGACTGGCAACATTTCCCCTCTGTATAGCGAGGCTAATACGTTGGCAGAAATAATTGCCAGCCTTCCTGTCTCCAGACCTTTCTGTCAGCCGCTTTAACAACTCCTTGGCCAACCGCCTCGCCGACGGTCCCCATGGGCCCATCTTCTCGGCCCCAAACGGCGCAAATTCGTAACCGGCACCAAGGTTGGCATATTTGCGCAATTTGAGGTTCTCCGCAGAAAACGCCGCTCTGCCCGCGCCTGACGAGGTCGCCTGGATGTGAGATGGAGCTAATGTGTCTACACACGTCGCATCCCACACCAGAGACCTGCCAAGTTTCGACGGCCCAACAGTCATTCCGTCGGGTCTCTTGCCATCGCTCCGCACAAAAAATTATAATCATACTAAATAATTATTATTAATTCTATAACTTTAATGACGTCGCGCCTAAACGAATAAAAGCAAGATACGATATACATTGCGTGTTATCATTACCACGTTGCATACTTCCACGGCCTTGTCCTGATATTGATGGGTCTATAGTAAAGTTGGCTATATGTGAATCCACTTCTTTAAAGCTTTGTTCCTAACCACCTCGAAAGGGAATACGTTTCTAATGATACTTTTTTTTTACGTTTCAAAAGATTAAATTATGCAATATGTAAATTTCTTTATTCTGTCTATATATACAATATAATTTATAAAATTTTAAAAATACATTTATTCGAAAAAAATATTTACAACATATAAAATTAATATTAAGGATAGGGATAAAGTCCCGTCCGCGTGGAATGGTGGCAAGAACGCTGGCTGCATTTCCCCGCTGAATTGCAATACTGATTCTCTGGGCGAAGAAAAGCCAGCCCTCTTGTTACCGGAGGAGACGACAAGACGCGGTGTTATGTCTTTTAAAAACTTTTTTGCGCTTGGACTCCATGGGCCCAGAGTTTCTACAGCAAACGGCACAAATATGTAATTAATATACTTACATACTTGCGCCGCTTGCTGGACTCCTCATTTTCCGCCGCGGCTCCCGCTTTATGCGCTGTCTATAAAATAATATAATATATAAATATCCCCAAGACGTAGATTAATAATTTGCCAAGATTATCTACAATTTTTTATTCTTGTACTAAACAATATTAAATTATAAAAAATGTTCATAATTACAATTAATTTCGAATTCCTTGGAAATATTGATAAGGCATTTTTAATGTCAATTGCATAGGTCGTTAGGAAATGTTCTCAGAACTGGTTTCGTAGTAATGCTGACTGGGGGTAATAATTTTGCAACTATTTTACCTTATTATCGGTAAATACTTGTCAAGTGTCACGCACAACTGTATGCACTAGATATTTAAATAGTAATATTTGTGTTCAATATGTCGGTATGTAGCAGAAAATTATTGCCTAAGCTTATGCACCAACTTCGTGTTTTAAATGTAAAGTTCGTGGATTTAATAATAATAATAAATCATTTATTGTCCCAAAAAGTATACAGATGTAAAATAGGTGAACAATATAGGGTGATGTGTTTGTGATACCTACACGAAGTTGCCCTGTAGCTTTTATTTTATATATTTAGGCGCAACTTACCTGTGCCTCATCGGGTTCGATTCACAATAATTAATTTGTGATAGTTGTCATGTCATAGTGGCCCTATAGTAAAGTTGGCTTATGTGAATCCGCTTCTTTAAAAGCGTAGTGTCTGACCACCCCAGAAGGGATACAGTCGTTATTATACTTTACTTATGCAACAGATGTTAGCTCAAACCATTATTTTCAAATATTTATTTTCACCCTAATCTCCTTGTCCATAAATATCGCCAGCCCGGCTAGTTGTAGGATCTGATGTTAGTTGTTCTCATTAATTAAATTTACGTCCTGCTATTATTCATAGTCTACTAACTATAAGGTATATTGGTTGATCCTCATCATCATTACAGCCTACACCCTACTCTCGTCACGCTCTGGCCAGACGAGTTGAAGCTTAAATTTTTTATGAATATGGTTAAAAAATCAACTCACAACCTTTTCTTTTCCAGAACTCAAAACCATTAGCCAACGGCAACGACTCCGATGACGATCAAAGCGAGATGGACCCTTCTGAAAATGCCCCCCTCATGGGCAGTACCTTAAGTCTAGGCCCAGTTAGCAAGAAGCCAGAAATCATTGCTAATATACCCAAAGTCACATTTGAAGACAAGTCAAGGTCCGAAACGGCCCTTCATGACAAGGAAGCAACGAAAGACGAAATTGACAGGGTAGTTGGATCGCAACCAGTCAAAAGACGAAGTAAGTATTTTTTACCTACCCTCCGTTTTTATTTTTATTTTGCACATACGTTTATTATACATACCTACGCGTATATATGTATAAATTTGGGGATACATACATCTGTCGCACGATCAAGATTTCACATTTCCACCTTCCTGGAAACTGGAGTAATTTAAGCGAAGCGTGAAATGGCATCTAGTCAAGCCTTTATTGCGTTAGGGACTGATATCAGGCATAAGTGTCTGATTCCCGTTGCTAACACTTAACATCAGGTGGGTCACATGTCTTGCTTAGTATAAATGTAATAATAATAATAATTATTATTATTATTTTGGTTTTGGTTTACCGTTATCTCTGACCTCGTATTATGCGACAGAGAAAACGCTCTACAAAATCGTAATTGCCGATCTTAGCTGAACATTTCTCTTTTGTTTCCGAAGTGCAATGCAAAGCGCGAACGGTTTTAGTAAAATCCGTTATTTACGTTTGTTCAAAATTACAAAATAAAACATATACAATATTACTCTAATAGCGCTCGCCTTTGACAGCTTGCGTGCAAACATCAGGTCCAATAGCGTTATGTATGTATCGTACATAAAGTTAATGTATTCCATTAACGTAATGGAATACTGCTATAGGACTCTTTTTAAGAGCTGTATATATGTAGATAAGAAATATTTATCCTGCCAAAATTACTGCTCATTCTAACATACATACATACATATCTTCACACCAAATCCCTTGCGGGGTAGGCAGAGACAATTGAGCGCCACTTGTCACGATCACGACATACCTCTTTCGCTTCTTCGACATTCATCAATCTCTTCATACATGCTCTTTTGGTTCGATGGCTTTTTAATTCACCTTCAGCTAATGTTTTATTTATTTGATCATGATAGGCAAGTTTTGGTCTGCCAGCTTTCGCATTATTTATCTGGTTCGTCAATCTCTCTTCGCTCATCCTTTCAACATGTCCAAACCATCGGAGCATGCCTTTCCTTATTTTTGTACCTATGCTTTCTTTTATACCTACCCTTTTGCGTATTTCGTTATTACACTCTATCACTTGATGAATATTCCTGTCAGGAAGAATAATTATAATTTTGGAAAGCAATCATAGGAAAAAATGGGTTTTTTAAACCAACGTAGGTACTTTAGTTGAGTCATTGAGTCGAAGGATGTCATTAGCCTTTAACCGTCACAGCGACGGTTTTTTTGTTTGTTGATCGGTCAACAACCATTTGCTAAATTTTACAAGTTTATTCTTGACTCATTAAACCTCATTAAAAATATTATTTTAGCTGTGTCTCATTCAGAACAACATAGAGTTTTAGACATCCACTGCTAAACATGGTCCTTCCAGAACACTTTTCTGTAGAACGTGATCTACGAGTACTTATGTCACGATGACCAGACGGGTTCAAAAAAAAGTTATCAATCAGCTTTTTAGAATATAAAATAAACTTTAAAAAGTTAGATAAATAGTAAAGTAAAGTATCATAACGACCGTTTCCCTTTTAGGGTGGTCAGAAACCACTCTTATAAATAAGCGGATTCACATTTAGCCAACTTTACTATAGACCAATCATGACAAGTGGCAAGCTCGTCGATGTCTCCAGCGTACCAAACTCGAGAAATATCATAAATAAAATAAATATTAATTAAATGTATTTATTTACATTAATAAAAAAAATTGTGTCCTGACCAGGAATCGAACCTATTTTAAAGATTTATCAAGTTTGAATGTGCTTTAGAGAAATGTAGTATCAGCTTTCAGACATATTATCATCATTATAGGATCCCAGATGAACCAGCTGTATCTTAGTGTTTTCTTGGAACTTGAAAAAAAGTTATTCTTATTGAACTTACCATTCCGTGGGAATCAAATATTCTTAAACACCACTACATGAAGTCGAACAAATATTAAGAAATGATTAGAGACTGCAAGCTGCTTTACGCAGTGGAAGTTGGTGAGAGAGGAAAATCTTTGTACCACATACTGAAAAAATTGGGCCTAAATACATTTATGGAACCGAGCTTTCAAGCCTGTATTAACGGAATCATACAGTATTTGGTTGGGTAGGGAGAGGAGCAGAATGGTGGATAGTGGGCGTATTGCTACAGAATAAAATAAATAAACGGGGCTCTCCTTTGTAAACCAGCCTATGATCGGTCGCAATCCCTAATTCTTATATCTCTTTCCGCATAATGTGAAACCATGGAATGCTTAGAAATTTGTCTTCTCTTCTTCATATACTTTATTATTATTATTATAAAACAAATCTATGATTAAAATCTCCAAAATATCCGTAATTTTATTCCCTAGTAAGTTGATAGACTTCATTTCTCAAATTAACTCAAAATAAAAAATCTTTGAAAGGTCTTAGTTTGTGCGAGCTGGTGGGATGCAATGGCATTAAACCCTGGCAATGTTTAAATATGAAGTTTTTAATCTGATACACCGTGGTACAATTTGATCGTGTCTATTCATATGACTAACGGTGTATAATACAATGTGTTATGTAGTAAATAACTTCACACGCCTAAATAACTGTAATTTAGAAAGACAATAGTAATTTGTCTGATTTAAATGTTGTAATAATCATTAGATACTAGTTAGGTGTGATTGTTATACCGCGTGTAATTGTCAGAAGATTAAATATTTTTTTTAGGCTACAGCAGCCCTATTCGGTTAAAAAAATATAATAATAGTAAAGTAAAGTATCATCACGACCGTTTCCCTTTCGGGGTGGTCAGAAACCACGCTTATAAATAAGCGGATTCACATTTAGCCAACTTTACTATAGGCCAATCATGACAAGTGGCAAGCTCGTCGATGTCTCCAGCGTACCAAACTCGAGAAATATCACAAATAAATTCAATAATAATTAAATGTATTTATTTAAATTAATAAATATTTTTGTGTCCCGACCAGGAATCGAACCCGGTACCTCCGAGTCTAAATCCACGGACTTAACCGCTAGACCACGGAGGCAGTAATAATATTAGTGTGGATAAAATATACCTCTTCTTGTATTATTACCAAACAAAGGGTTACCTAATTGATGTAGAGGAGATTATAGGGGCTTTAACTTAATTGAACTGTTACAAAATTTGGGGACAGTCAAAATGTCCCATAATACAATAGAAAGGAAGTAAAAGGGGGTTATTATTAAGTGATTCAACTCGATTAACAATTGCAATTGTAGGCATACATTTAAACTACAGTAGGGCCTCGTTCATCCGGTCTTATTCGGTAATTCGGTGTTCCTGTGACACCCAAATGCCTCAAGATGTATTTTAATAGGTGGTAGGCGGACTGATGGTGGTAATTTACAGTCTGCCGGGTGGGGAAGTATCCACCGTCCGTGCCTATAAACCCAGTAAAGTAATGGAAAATTCGCTTTTCTAAAGTTCCTTTCTCCTGACGGACTATCTTCGCGAACATTATTATTATTACTGCAATCAGTAACAAGTCGGCGCGCGCGTGCGACAGTCGCGTCTATCCACAGCGGAGGTTGGTAATCACTTGAAGTAGAAAGGCCATCGCTACCCGCACGCACATTTACTGAACAAGATGGCAGATTACTTAATACTAAGTCTAAGTAACGACCCATACTATTGGGAATAACATTATACTGAGCCAATTCACAGTATGTCGTAAAGTACTCGTAACCATTATTTACATCACCTGATGCAGAATACAAATTAAAATCTCCTAATATAATAATTTTACAATGATACATACTCAAAACACTATCAATGTAGTCGTAAAAAGCAAAATAAATAGTTTCACTTAGACGCGGTGGTAAATATACCACACAATCATGTCCAGTCAAGCCGGACTGATGTGGACTGATATCAGTCATGAGTGTCTGATTCCATTTGCTAACATTTATGGACCTCGCACGCCACTTATCATCAGGTGGGCGCAAGGTCACATGTCGAGCGAGTATTAAAGAGCAAAAGAGATGTTCCTTAACAAAATAGAATTCAATAAAGATTATATTTTTAGACTATTTTTTATATTTTCAATTTGATTCCCCCTGAGGTGGTCAGAAACCACGCTATCAAAGAATTCAAATTCAAATATTTATTTATAACAATTTGTTTTTTATAGGATAGTTCAATGGTTATAAAACCATATGCCCATGGGCGTATAATTAAGTATAGTAGACATACATACATATATAGTAAACTAAAGAAAGCTATAATACGAAGATGAACCACATTTAGCCAACTTTACAAAAATAAATATAATATAAATAAAAAGTATCATCATGAACGTTTCCCTTTCAGAAAAGGAAAAAAAAAGATTAGTGGATTTCGTTATTTACGTCAGAGGTTGCGTCATAATTACAAAATATTGTTTAATTCTGAACTCTATAAGCGCTCGACCTTCACAGCGGCCGTGCAGATATCAACTTTCATAGCGTGATATATATAGTTAACGGATTCCATTATATAACGTTTGCGACTAAGTACTGAATAAGGCAATAATTTGTGATATTTCTCGGGTCTGGTACGCTAGAGACATCGAAAAGCTTGCCACTTGTCATGATTGGCCTATAGTAAAATTATGTAAAAGTTCTGTTAGTTTTTTTTGTTCCGTCACACTGAACTAAAATGACTAACACCCGTATTGTTAGATATTTTCTGTTACTTTGTCGTAAACATTATTAGTGAATTTCGTTATTTAGGTCAGAGATTGCGTCATAATTACAAAATATTATTCAATTCTCAACTGTATAAGCGCTCGACCTTAACAGCGGCCGTGCAAATATCAACTTAAATAGCGTAATATATATGTATATAGTTAACGGATTCCATTATAACCCTTTCAGCACGACAAATAATATTTTGGATATTAAAAGGTATTGATAACTTTAAAATACTTAAGGTCTAAAATATCTCATAAGAATAGTTTTTAAAATCCTCCACTAGCAAATTCCACAAATCCCCCTCCGCATATTCGTTCGTTGTTGTTGTCTAATGTGTCAGCGCACCTTTGTGCTATGGGTAATGTGCTGAAAATAAAATTCACTATTGTATGTTTTTTTTTTTTAAATAAGGTCTCGGACTGAGTGCACGATCTATCGAGGCTGGTTCGGAGCGGCAAAACAGTATTTGGCGACCGCTAAATATTTTTTTGTAATAACGCACGTTTGTTGTTGTCCGTGCTGAAAGTGATATGACGTTTGGGCTTAAGTAACAGAATAATGCGGCAGGCCTCTGTAATTCTGCGGATAGTCCAAAATTCACACATTTTTTTATTTACTATTTCAGGTTCCCAAGACTCGCCTCAAGTGCTTGCAGTGCTTGATGATGTCAAACGCATAAGGGTAAACACTAAGAAGGATACACATACTAACGGAAATGTACCAAAACCAGTTGGAATTTACCCGCATTTATCGGATATAGAAACTGACAATTCGCCTGAAGAAAATTCGGACTGCGGATCGAGGTGCGGTTATTATACATTGGAATGTATATTTTTCTTTCTTTGTATTTGAACAATTTCAGGTCTATTTTAGGAATTAAACTTTGACGCACTTTGGAAGTTGAAAAAAGAAAATATGACAAGTTTGAATTTGGAATTGTCAAGAAATTAACGAAACAGGAAATGAGAAGTTGTTGAAGAATAATTTTGTTTTGGCTAAATTAAACGCTTAGCACACAGAATGCGCAATGCGGTTGTGGATATTAACTTGAGACGTGTCGCTTCCAGACAAAAAGTGTTCAGGTGTCATTGGTAGAACCCCTTTTTAATATTAAAATCTTATAACGCATTTTTTTGCCAGGAAGCGATGTTTAACTTTGCTGTAACTAAAAACCGCATCACGTTGTCTGTGTGACAAAGTCTTAAATAAGCAACCATTTACTATTATGTTTACCGCCAAAATTATAAATAGTAAACAAACTGTTATACTGTTTCCATTTTGTATATAATTATCAGATACCGCCTCTATAGACATCTAATTTTAGTAGGTAAACATAGATTAATTTTAGCCAAGTTTGCAAAATTGTACAGAAAAAAATGGCGGCTTGGCTATTTGTTTTTAAATACTCGTACACATTTAATAAGCATAATTGTTTATATACTATTTAACATCGATGTAATATATATAGGCCCTTGCTGATTTTTTATGCTTTGTGACAGAATTTGCAATAAATATTGTATATTACTTGAGAATTAGCTCCTAAAGTTTGTGTGTGGCAAACACGTGGCAAGCGGCATGATTTTAAATTGCGTTTTGTATTGAATAGACCTAATACCAAAACACGTCCAATCAAAACAGCTGTCAAAAATTAACTAAACATTCAAAATTGCCGACCTTATCAGTATAAGGGATATGAGTA
Organism: Tinea semifulvella; assembly: GCA_910589645.1. Classification (NCBI taxonomy): domain Eukaryota; kingdom Metazoa; phylum Arthropoda; class Insecta; order Lepidoptera; family Tineidae; genus Tinea; species Tinea semifulvella. The sequence continues at coordinate 4,953,428 of OU342605.1, forward strand.
CCAACATAACACAACAAAAAAAAAACAATTTATATTTACTTCCCAATACTAACTTAGTAAATAACCCGCACAAACTGTAACCAGTTTGTTGGCGGAGACAATTACTCTCCAAGTTTAATATTAAATAATATTTATAGTAGGTACTGCCTCCGTGGTCTAGCGGTTAAGTCCGTGAGTTTAGACTCGGAGGTACCGGATTAGATTCCTGTTTGGGACACAAAAAATAATAATATTAATGTAAACAAATACATTTAATTATTATTTAATTTATTTGTGATATTCCTCGAGTTAGGTTAGGTTAGCTAGTTATCTATAAGCGTGGTTTCTGACCACCCCGAAAGGGAAACGGTCGCGATGATCCTAGGTACATAAAAAAGATGCGAGGGCGCGAAACACTCCCCCCGCGCGACCGCCCCGTCCGCCTACAGATATTTATTTATTTAATTAGGATCACCAACAGAGTACACATTGAATCCAATTCTATCAATAGAAGCAAACAGTAAAAAAAACATTATTGAATGGTACCCCAGTAACAGGTGACCACAACATGTCAAACTACATTCAATTATGATACATTATATGTTTAAGAAATTTAATTAATAATAGTAACAATATTTAAAAATTAAAAATAATGAGAACTATGACTAAAAGTAATACTTACTTAGAATACGTAAAATGTTCGAATAGAAAGGTATAAGTTATTTTACAAATACACAATATAACTAACAAAAGCAACAACAAATGAAAATATCATTAATATAAGTCTATCTCTTTCTTAAGATGAACACTCATCTCTCCAGATGTTTTTTTTTTAATCCGCCTCCGTGGTCTAGTGGTAACAAAAGTTGCCGTGAACTCGGGAGGTCGTGGGTTCGATTCCCACCGGGGGCAAGTTGTACATTGTATAATTTGTCTCGGTCTGGGTGTTTATATGTATAATATGTATATATTTACAAAAAAAAAAGTATAATATGTAGTTTATCAACCATCTAGTTTCCGTAACACAAGCCTAGTAGCTTACCACTGAAACTAGATGGCGCTGTGTGAGCTGTCTGGAAATATTTATTTTTTTATTTTTATTTTATTTTAATCCTCGTATATACATCGATGCCATTTAACTATAATTAAATACTCATAAATACCGGTTTGACAACTTTATAATATATCAGTTATGTTTTGACATTTAAGTAGGTACTTAAAAGCAATTAAGTTTGTTTAATTAAAAATATTCTAGCTTTTAGTTAGATATATTTCTAATTGCACAGAAATTAAAACTGCATTTTATTGTTCGAGTATGCTGCTGTAAAATGACAAAACGCTGTACTTTGCTACAATAATAATGTAATATTTTTTCTGGGATGACACCTCGTTTTGCCATTTTATATCAGTATAGAGCGTCAATCGATAGATACTATAATGGCAGGTTTAAATAAGTTATTACAGATCTACTGCATAATGGTTTCCCAGCGTATTTTATCGGAAAAGTTCGTATTTATCTTCAGTAAACTGCGTCCGTGGTTTAGCGGTTTAGTCCGTGGATTTAGACTCGGATGTACTGGGTTAGATTCCTGGTCGGGACACAAAAATATTTATTTATTTGTAATATTTCTCGAAATTGGTACGCTGCCTGGAGACATCGACGAGCTTGCCACTTGTCATGATTGGTCTATAGTAAAGTTGGCTAAATGTGAATCCGCTTATTTATAAGCGTGGTTTCTTACCACCCCGAAAGGGAAACGGTCGTGATGATACTATACTTTATTTTTACCATTTGACACTAAATAAACTCCACAAACTTAGCCACTATCCCTACGCGTGCTCATAAATTTGACTTACACCTGTCGCATGCACATTTCCCAACCCTATAACCTGGAGTCCTTCAAGCGAAGTGAGAAAAAGCATAGGCCCGCATAGTGGTAGAGACTTATACCGGACCTTAGTGGCTGGCGTCAGTTGCTCCCATTTTTGGACCTTACGTACCGCTTATCATAAGTTGAGTGTTTTCACATGTCGTGTTCAGTATTTAAAAAAAAACTGACATTGACTAATTCATTCTGTGACGTAAGTTCTCGTATTGATTTTCATACCGTTTGGATTCATGCCTCGTTTTGGTATATTTTTAGTATCTCTGGTCTGACTTTCCTGACTATAATATATGTACAATCATTCCACTCTTAGATAAGTAATTCGTTATTTATTTTATTGTTGTGAATGCGACATTGACATTATTATACAAAACCTGTTCGTGACCTGGACATTGTGTCGATGCAATAATTGTATTTATATTAGTGATGGGCCGAGTGTGGATTATGCCGAATACGAACTTTAGCCGAACATTCAGTATTGGACTGCGCCGAATTCGAAGTTCAGGTGGAAGTTCGGCCGAAATTAACAGGACTCAGATAATTTATGTACATATCTAAACGGTTCCTTAGTGCACCCGCATATCTTTGCTCACTCACCCAAAGGTTAACTGTGTGCTTAGTGTCAAATGCAAGTTTCGGAAAACGTAACTGCTGTAGTTACGTTTTTTTTATTTTACATTGCGTGTTATTGCAAGTTTGGCTATCATAACAGGCAATGAACATCGAAAATTCAGTAAAAAAACTCTACTACTATAGTTGCGTTTACGAAACTTCACTGTCACACTAGGCATACTGGTAGAAAATGCCTAAGGTAACTTTTATTATTTACTCATTATTTTAGTGAGTCAAAGTAATTTAAACTTTTCTCTATTTTCAAAATTTATCGAATTACTATTATCTGAGATATATAACAATATTACTGACCATCTCTGTTATCTAGTGTCTTGTTTGATTGTTTAAATTCTTTATTGCACAAAATAAATGTACATAGGTGGGGTTAATGACTAAGCATTTTCTGACAATTCCTATTAAAAAAGGTTTTTTTTTCTGGCAACATTAAAGATATCTAAGCAATAGTTTTGTCAGAATTACTACACTCTATAATTTTGGAACAAAATCTCACTTAGATAGACTTAGTATTAGTCGTGACAATTTGTTTTCATTAAAAATGTTTTTTTTCTGGCAACATTGAAGATGGCTAAGCAATAATTTGGTCAGAATTACTATACTATAATTTTGGAACCAAATCTCACTTAGATAGACTTAGTATTAGTTGTGACAATTTGTTTTCATTAAAAAATATTTTTTAAACTAAAATAAGTAATTGAACTAATTATAATTACTAAGAATAATATTAACTAATAGAACTGCCTCCGTGGTCTAGCGGTTAAGTCCGTGGATTTAGACTCGGAGGTACCGGGTTCGATTCCTGGTCTGGACACAAAAATATTTATTAATGTAAATAAATACAAACTAATATTTAATTTATCTGTGATATTTCTCGAGTTTGGTACGCGAGCTTGCCACTTGTCATGATTCGCTTATAGTAAAGTTGGCTAAATGTGAATCAGCTTATTTATAAGCGTGGTTTCTGACCACCCCGAGAGGGAAACGGTCGTGATGATACTTTACTTTACTAATATTAACTAATAAAAATGTTTTTTAAAAAATTTATTAATGCATTAGCGAAACGTTTATGATTGACCTACTCATATAGTTCGATTTTATCTATTATATTATATAATAATTATACACCACATTATACTTAGTTATATTATACAATTATAGGTTTTAAGTTTATATAAATAAGACTAATTACCAATTAGACTGTACAATCATTTAGATACTGTTTTTTCTATATCAATTTATACTTTGTTAGTTTAGACGTTTATCAATCGGTTATCCAATTTTTTTATAATAACATTTAACAAAAGCGGTAGTGATGGGTTGCCTAACGATATATGTACAGTGTAAACTCTATATAACGACACTGAAGTGGGTGTTATAGAGAGTTCTCGTTAAATGGAGATGGAATCATTCGAATACGGAAAAGGGTTGGTATGAAGGAAAGCATAGGGACAAAAATAAGGAAAGGCATGCTACGATGGTTCGGGCATGTTGAAAGGATGAGCGATGAAAGATTGACGAACCAGATATATAATGCGAAAGTTGTAGGTAAAAGAGGCCCTGGCAGACCGAGACTCACATATCACGATTAAATAAATAAAACACTGACTGAAGGTGCATTAAAAAGTCTTCGTAACCAAAGGGCATGTATGAAGAGGTTAATGAATGTCGACGAAGCGAAAGAAGTATGTCGTGATCGTGTCAAATGGCGCTCAATTGTCTCTGCCTACCCCGCAAGGGATCTGGCGTGAAGATATGTATGTATGTATGAATCATTGTATGGAAGACAAGCTAAACTAACCAATGCCAATTGATTTCGACGCTTTAGGGAGTTTGTTGTTGAATCGAGTGACGTTACATGGAGTTTACACTGTATGTTGAAGGTTGTACAGGGTGGATTTTTCAAGTGGGCGTGGATGGCTACTGTAAAGTCCAAATAATTCCAACAACAAGGAATAAAACCACATTCAAGATTTATTTTTAAGAACAACATTTTAAAAATGAAAAAAGTTTTGATCCCTGCAGTCTTTGACGGTTGTTAATACTTGACGGTTGTTTTTACGTAGAACACCAACTACTCCGTGGTAACAAACGTTGCCGTGAACTCGGGAGGTCGTGGGTTCGATTCCCACCGGGGGCAAGTTGTACATTGTATAATTTGTTTCGGTCTGGGTGTTTATATGTATATATTTACAAAAAAAAAAGTATAATATATGTAGTTTATCAACCATCTAGTTTCCGTAACACAAGCCTCGTAGCTTATCACGGAAATTAGATGGCGCTGTGTGACCTGTCTGGAAATATTTATTTATTTATTTTAGCCTTCCCACTCCACCCAACTAAATACTGTATGATGATAATGCTACCTTAAAAGCTCATTCCATAAATGGACGCAGTTACGCAAAAATAATTCAATTCACCATTTTTCAGAAATTAAATTAATAATTTTGATTGGGTCCTTAGAATGATATATCAGAAGACAAATTTCTAAGCATTCCATGGACTCACCGTGCGGGTGCCGGGTCCATCGTGTGTGGGTAAGAGATGAGAAGAATGTATCGGGCTTGCAACCGACAATAGGCTGGTTTAAGAAAAGGATGCCTCCCTTTTTTATTTTATTGCGCGATAATACGCTCACCATCCACCATTCTACTCCTCTCCCTACCCAACCAAATACTGTATGATTCCGTTAATTCCGTCTTGGAAGCTTCTTATATCAAATCTTATCCGTATCAAAATACCGTTTTTTAATAGTCTAAATGTATTAAATATTGGACTAATCAAAATTCCAAATTTAATGGCCATTAACTTAATATGGATTGGATCTGCGTAACTACGTCCAAATGTACTGAACAGACCTGCGAAAAATTTTCGCCCATAAAACTGACAGATTTATATTGAGATCTGTCAGGGAGTTCTTCGCGCCATTTTGCACGGACATCACAAGTCCAAGTTTTTCGTTTTGTAAATTAGTTTACTGTGGATATTGTTAGTCAAAAGTGGTGTTATTTTGTTTAATAATGTGCTACGTTGTGAATAATTATGGAAAACGATAAATTTGACTATACGAGTATATGGGGCAGTTACACTTTATTTTTTGCGGTTTTCCCGCCCTGTGAACTCCCGTATACCCTTCGTGTTTGGGCGATATTGACGTGAATTACTCCTTGAAAAGCATCAAATTCTGCAACACTTGGAATTTGATGATCCCCAACTCGGTTATGAACATATATTATGTAAATAAATTACGTGTTTAGGGCTGATGTATTCTGTACAATGTCCTTTAAAGACACTTAAAAAAATATTCAAGTATATCGATCCGAATTGGGGCCCTGGTTTTAGTTCTTGTTTGCTAAATGAAATAGACTATAGTGATTTTAGTAAGTGTGAAAGAGAAGACTATATTAGACTCAATTTTTACACGATTTTGCCATTGGCTTGTATTTAATAATAATAGCGTATGGAATTAAGACTTAAGTTGATTAACAATCATAGTTTTAGGCTGATTTTCCACCAATAGTGACATAATGCAACAATGAATATTAATTAACTTCCTACGTGGTCTAGCGGTTAAGTCCGTGGATTAAGACTCGGAGATACCAGGTTCGATTCCTGGTCGGGACACAAAAATATTTATTAATGTAAATAAATACATTTAATTTATTTGTGATATTTCTCGAGTTTGGTACGCTGGAGATATCAACGAGCTTGCCACTTGTCATGATTGGCCTATAGTAAAGCTGGCTAAATGTGAATCCGTTTATTTATAAGCGTGGTTTCTGACCATCCCGAAAGGGAAACGGTCGTGATGGCTACTACTTTAAATATTAATATGGTAGAAGACTGCTTCCGTGGTCTAGCGGTTAAGACCGTAGATCCAGACGCAGAGGTACTGGTGTACTGGTCGGCACTTATTTTTTTAGAGCAGCCTAAATAATGATTAACCCTTTAAAATTAATTATATTAAGTAATTTAAGAATATAGACTATTGAAAATAAATTAAGTTGCATATCCGTTGCCTTACAAACCGTAGAAGGAATAATAACTATTAAATTACTAAGAAAATTAATATTCCAATTTGTAAACAATTTCTGTAATAAGAACTTAGACTAAGATATAATAAAACTCATAGATAGCACAATTTAGTAAAACGCATAATTTTTTACTAAATATTATTCACCTACTTTTAAAAGTAATACATACAAATTTACACATATGCTTAGCAAACAATACCGCGTTAATAGATAAAAAAAAAAAAAATAGCAAAGTTCATGATCTAATTAGTGATACATGTATTTAGATTTATTATGTATAAGTATTATCTGCAACAAATAAAGTGTGTTAGATGTGTTTCTTACTTGGTAAAATATTTTTATTTATTATTTTTCATTATAGCTAACAGTGAAAATTTGTAAGGCTTTGAGATTAGATATTTTTTGTATACATAATATTGCAAAGGTAATTTTCCCACGAATAAATAAATAAATAAATATATAAATTGAAGCTATAAAATTTTATTGCCAAATATTTCGCCTCTCTTTGGAGCGGCGTCATCAGTGACAGTGACTGAAGGTCTTTGTCATAAATTTTGTAAAAGTAATTTTATATCTTTTAGCAATGGTAAAGGTAATGAATGCACTATACAGTTTTGTATTTATTTTTTAGAAAAATATCATCATCACCTAGCGCATCATAATATATAAGTATTGTATACAACACCTATCACTGATTAGATCATAAGGATTCTTAATGCAATTATATAAACAGCTTTTTCACTAATAAAATAGGTCAAATTGACAATACCGCATTGTTTGTTAAGCGACAATATGGGGCATTATTTTTGAACTATAGAGACGGAATGAGCTTGCCACGTTACACTAGCGGAACCGTCGTTCGTTTAGTTCAGCTATTATCAAAAATAGTAACTTAAATATTACAAAAATGATCTGGAGAACCAGCAATTTACCACTTTGATGTACAAATAAAAATCCATTCACAGAGTTTATTAGTAAAGCGTTTGATAGCTGCCTTAAACCAGAGAACTCTGGAACTGAGCGCTCCCTTTCTCTGGTTCTAGACAGGGGTCTCGGAGCTGAGGAACTAAATGAGTTACCTAGTTCCCTAACGTGCGGTGAACTAAACTGAGCGTTCCTGGTCAGGAACTATGCGCAACTCTAGTTAGAACATTTGACTTGCAAATGTTTGGAACAATTAAAATGTCTCAATAGTTACAATGGAATGTCACATATCGATGTCCCCGAAGAAGAAAAAGATTATTAAAATACTTTTTTAAAAAGAATATTCTATACTACCACTTTAAGACGGTTTCTTTCTGTGAGAAGTATTTTATATTTACTGTATTATCTTTTTATTCTCCAGGGTCGGCGATATGTAAGTAAATGTTTATTGCAGAAAGTTTTTTAAATACAACTTTGAAGTATTAATATCGTGTTTAATCTTTAGATCTATTGCAATAAGGTTCATAATAGCTAGTCCTATCCTACTACCCTCTTATACTCGTATAAATAATATTTTTACTTTACCATACTACTGTAATTTTTTTATATCTTAGTTAATCTTTAGCTCTATTACAATAAGGTTCATAATAGCTAGTCCTATCCTTCTACCCTCTTATATAAATAATATTCTAACCTGTAAAGTAATACAACTGTGAAGTTTTAATATCTTGTTTAATCTTTAGATATATTGCAATAAGGTTCATAATGGATAGTTCTATCCTACTACCCTCTTAAAAAATAATATTCCAACCTCACGATACAACTGTGAAGTTTTTATATCTTAGTTAATCTTTAGCTCTATTGCAATAAGGTTCATAATAGCTAGTCCTATCCTACTACCCTCTTAAATAAATAATATTTAAACCTTACTTTAATTTATAGATTTTGCGACACAAATATTAGCAAAGTAAACCAAATGAAATCCACTTTTTTGTATAATAAAATAAGCTAACAAAAGCAATGGTAATGGGTTGCCTATAGCAATAGGATCAAGGCTATATATATATTATGATTTTTTCTAATGGGCGTTGATAGCTACTGTCTCAACTAGGATGAATATCAAAAGATGCTTATAGGAGTGTCCGGGCCGGGTTTTTTTGTTAAAGAATAAAACTGCATATAATATTTTTTTTTACTTATACTCTAGTCGGTAATCAGACCGGAATAGTTTGTCAATAGGGTTCGTTTCTTTAAGTTTGACGTTTTACATTCTCTTCCAAAATTTTACCCTTCAAAGCATCACTACCAGCTAGTGTAATTCAGGTTGATTTTATTTAATTAATATAACAAAAAAAAAATTCTTAGTGCGGGTTTTATTGCTTCCTCAAACCCAATTAACATTTAATCGAAAAAAATATTTACTAAATATAAAATAAAATAAATATTAATACTAAGGATAGGGCATAAGTCCCGTATGCATAGAATGGTGGCATTCTTGCTGGCTGCATTTCCCCGCTGAATTGCAATACTGATTCTTTGGGAGAAGAAAAAAAAGCCCTCTTGTCACCGGAGGAGACGCCAGGACACGGTGTTATGTCTTTTAAAAACTTTTTTGCGCTTGGACTCCATGAGCCCAGAGTTTCTACAGCAAACGGCACAAATATGTAATCTTTTAATATACTTACATTCTTGCGCCGCTTGCTGGACTCAAAAAAATTGCCTTCACCATATTTCGTTGGCTAACACATCACCATTGCATTTGTTAGCGTATTTTATTGTATAAGAAGGTGTATTTCATTCGAATAACAGATCAATAAAGGTAGCTTTTCTATGTATCTTACTATACTCCTATTATAAGAATAATAATAATTCATTCATGCATTGACCCGATGATATACCTACCTACATGTACTTGTAATTATTAAGATGAAATTGTAAAACTAATCAAACGTCTACTTAATGTTTAGTTCTATTTGTGCAGTAGTTTTAACTTACGAAGACTTATCATAAACTAGAGCGCTGGATGTTTAATTTTAAAAACATACACTACTGTTTATTTTATTGAGTTTTCGATTTAAATTGGACGCTGTTACAACCGAACTTGTAATATGGTTGTTAGGCTAATTTGATCCTAAATGAAGTTAAAATGACGTCAAAATTGTATTTTTTTTTTGTATAATTACAGAGTAGGTACTTCTAGTTGAGTTTTTTTTATACTTCTGTTCTCGCTTTAGGTAACCTTTTTGTTAGTATTAGTGTAGTTAAGTTTTGTTGTCTGTGATAATAATCAACATTTTTTGGTAAATTTTGTAGTTAATAAAATGATTTGAATCCTATTTAATTGTCTTTTAATTCCTTCTAGTTTGCAGTTACCCCCTTTTAATATAGTATTTCTCAATGACAAGCGGTCATCGATCACATTTTCATACAAAATATTTGTTACTTTATTTTTTTATGCCACCTAACATCTATTATTGTTTATTCTTTACGTACTGCCATATATTCCCACCGGAATTCGGCTAAGTCTAAGGTTACAAACACAAGTACAACACATTTGTCCTGCCTGAAGAGTGCTGTAAGGCAAGGAACAGAACTGCAGGTCAAAGCGGTGTCAAAGGAAATCAAACAAAAAAAAACATTAATATTTGCAATAAAACTAAATTATACAGCTGTAAAATGGCTTTGTCAGAAATATATATATAAAATTATATAGGTATGTCAAAAAAATAATAATATATAAAGCTAATTTTTACATACATTTTATTTTAAATAGCAATACTTTTATGGTTTAAATAAAGACATTTCTGTTGAGCAAAACATGGAGCGTCTTAGCTTTTAAATAAATGATACTGCGGATATTTGTAAATAAATGTTTTAAATAAAATAATAACATAACTTTAACAAAGAATCCTAATATCAATAATTGTCAAAACCAATTTGACACCCGTCATAATTTTTAATTTTGAAGTTTTATTTTTCTTTTGCATAGCTATCGCTACACTACTCCCTAATGTCAACCTTATAGCTAGTGATTTCAAGATTATTAATTGTGTGCAACTACAATAGCGCCATCTATGATCGACTAGAGACTTTGTCTAATGGTCAACTGAGCAATAATTGGAGCCAATGTCGACTTTATGTTTAGTGCTTTTAAGGCTATAATTGTGTGCAACTGTAATTGCACTATTAATGTTCGAGTAGCGGAACTATTTGTTAATGACAACTTCTAGAATGCTTCGTGTATTTTAATTGAAAACTTAAAAAATAAACTGACACGAGGTTCTCTAATTACGTGACGCAAAGAAAGGTTATCTTTAAAACTATTACTTAGGCCAGAGATTCTCAAACTTATTTCGTCTACCGCCAACTTTGACCGAATATTACTAAATAATCGTGTGATAATTAGGTTTTAATATCAGTAAATTTTAAAAAAAATAAAGTCCGTCTAAACCATACCAACGACTCCCATTTTTTTCTGGCCCCTTACCGCCCTCCTCTAGGGTCCATAGGTAATGATAACTTTCAAATACTTAAGGTCTAACATATCTCATAAAAATAGTGAAAATAATCTTCCACTAGCGAATTCCACAATGCCCCCTCCGCATATTCGTGCGTTGTTGTTGTTGTCTAATGTGAACGCACCTTCGTGCTTTCAGTAATGTGGTGGTAATAAAAATCAATATTGTATGTTTTTTACATATTACTTTTATATATATATATATAGTATATATATATATATACTAATACATACACAAAAATATACATATAGACTTATTAACATTGTTGGGAGCTATTCAAAAAGTAGATAGACGAGTTATTTTGAACGAAGATCTGGTAGAAAATATTTTATCGTAATAATCCTGGCAGCTCTAGGTGATAACCATAGCAGCTGACTTACATGAATTTATTTATTTAAGGATAACAAAAGTGGCTTCTCTGAGCGTGTTCTGCCGGCTATACTATGGTTAGTGCTCCGAAGAACTCTATAATCTAATCCCTTCCTCTCCATTCCGCAACCGAACCACACGCACAGGTAAGAAATATGCACCAACATACCGTAGTCACCCACCATCCCTTCGCGTACGTATAAATTTGGGGACTTATACATCTGTCGTACGATAAAGATGTGGAATGCTCTTCCAGCCTCTGTGTTTCCACTTTCCTATAACTTGGAGTCCTTCAAGCGAAGTGTGAAAAAGCATTTAGTCAAGCCGGCATAGTGTTAGGGACTGATGGCAGTTATGAGTGTCTGACTTCAGTTGCTAACATTCATGGACCTTGCGCGGCACTTACCATCAGGTGGGCCCAAGGTCACATGTCGTGCTAGTTTAAAAAAATAAAAAAACCTATGGTCGGTTACATTATTACTTGCTTAAAAACTAGAACATTGAATCGACGATAAATGTACCACCTTTAGGTGCCACAACATGCACAAAATACAAGTGGTAGGTACTTAAAGGATAATTAAAATAAAATCAAATTAAATTCTAAGTCAAACAATTAAATTAAATCAAAAAGTGAACCCGAACCCGGGTTCACTTGGGCAGGCAACCCAGTTTTTATTTATAGTTATTATTTTATTATACAATCTAGTTGGGGATCGTCAAATTCCAAGTGGTACAGAATTTGAAGCATTTCATGGAGTAATTCGCGTAAATTTCGCCCAAACATGTCGGTTATATAGAAGTTCTTAACGCGGGAAAACCGTAAAAAATAAGTTCATATTTTGCCCCATATATATAAAGTAATATTTATCATTTTCTATAATTATTCAAATTGTAGCATATTATTATACAAAATAGCATCACTTTTGACTTACAATACACGCAGTAAATTAAATTACAAAGGTAAAAACTTGGACTTGACATGTCCGTGTAAAAGGCGGCGTTCAGCTCTTACCAATTTAAACTGTAATAGTAGTTGACATTGACAGCGTCCGTATGAAAATTAACTCTAATAGTGGCTAACTAACGGACACGGTTAGTTAAAGAATTCAATTTTCGCTTAAAGGTCGAGACTACAGCCGCAGTATTGCGTAGTGCACGGTTCTGGAGTTGCGCATAGTAGTTCCTGACCGAGAGTGCTCAGTTTAGTAGTTCGTCGCCCCTTAGTGAACTAGCTCCAAGCACCTGTCTCGAACCAGAGAAAGGAAGCTTTCAGTTCTAGGATTATGTGATTCAAGGCTATCGCTTAACTATGTATCACGCTTTATTATGTGAATAGGTTTTAATATGTATTATTTATTCACTTTATTCGCAAATAATAATAGTGGTAAACTTATTTTTGAGTTTGCTGTAGCCCTATTCTGTAAATTAACCGCAAACCTTATATAAAGGAATCCGTTAACTATAAAATATCACGCCATTAAAGTTGATATTTGCACGGCCGCTGTCAATGTCGAGCGCTTATAGAGTTGAGAATTGAATAATATTATGTAATTATGACGCAACATCTGACGTAAATAACGAAATGCACTAATAACATTTGCGACTAAGTAACAGAATAGGGCTACTGAACATGTTAGTAATCATTAGTTACCCTCCCGTTGGCTCCTCCGGGCTCCCGTTCGCCTCTCTCGGTACTACAAGTCCGTCTAGATGGAATGGAATTAACTAAGGAGCGAGAGATCTGGTAAAGTTGGAACTAGTTCTTTCGCGAACTACACAAGCTCACACGGTATACGCTATTGCCTGAAATAAAACCGTCATGGTTTAAATTAAAGACAATTTAAACAAATATTGATAACTATACTACGAGTACTACTTTAGGCGATAAAAACATTTGAACTAATTAATACAAAACGTGCTACTATTGAGAAATACTATATTTTAAACACACTGCAAATTAGAAGGAAGATGATTGAGAAAGATGTTGTTTTCATAATATTAATATTACGTACTAATTATTATTTTATGCTTTCAGCACGGAAGTTGAGGAGAAGATAAATAAATCTGACAATTGGGCCGATACATCATTTAGTCGGGAGGTCATGAATGTAAGTGTGTATTGTTTATTTGTCGAAATAAATAATATTTCGCCCCATATCCATTTTAGCCTTATCAAAAATTTTGAAACGTATGGTTCAAAGTCAATTAGCTACCTTCCTTAATAAAAATAATCTTATGAATCCACTTTAATCCGGCTTCCGTCCTTCCCACAGTACCTCTACAGCACTTTTAAAAATCACGGACGACATCCGACTGACTATGAATGATAAAAAGCTTGAACTTCTGACCTTACTGGATTTTAGCAACGCCTTTAACTGTATCGACCACGACATAGTAATGGCTGTACTATGCTCTCTTGGAATTGGAATTTCTCAGTCTGTGACACAATGGTTTAACTCGTATCTTCGTGGACGCCAGCAGCGTATACATTTAAACGACGATTACTCTAACTGATGTCCAGTAACTGCTAGCGTGCCGCAGGGTGGCGTATTATCTCCCTTACTTTTCTCGGTTTTTATAAATAGTTCATGTCATCAATTTCTGTTCCTACTATCTTTACGCTGATGATTTACAACTAATATTGCACTTTTATCCGAACAATATTAGCGAAGCTATTCATAAAATGAACTCTGACCTGGAGGCCTTGCGTGTTTGTTCCCATAGTCTTGGGCTTCTGGTCAACCCCGGTAAGACTCAGGTAATGATCCTGGGTACAAGAGGCATGTTGGACAGACTGAACATGGATTCTCTCTCACCAATATCCTTTATTATATATATTTTTTATATATATTATATATTCATATTTTTAAACGTTTACTTACCACCTTATACTTTCTAAACAAGCAAAACAGTGTTATTTAAATTATTTTTTTATTAAAAACATTTTATTTTTATGTAATTTTTTATTTTTAAGATTTAAAAATTTTTACTGTTTATTAGTGTGTACGCTTATTTTTAGTATTTTATAGTTATATGTATGTATTTATTTATTCTTATATGTATTATTAGTATGTAGTTTATAATAATAAATTTGCACCCATACATAGTTTTTCCACACTCCCAAAGGTTGGTTGTTAGAAAATGCCTGGCCAATAAGGCCGCCTATGTACAATTTTAGTGCATGATAGCAAATGATAATTATATTTAAGCAGCTGATGTAAGGAACGTCTTTAATGTGCAATTACGCCCTTTCTTACTCATTATGCGGTATTTACAATATGAAATTATTTCCAGCAAGAAATGGGTATAGCATTAAGAAACGAAGCTATAATCGATTTGTTTTTGTAGGTGGTTAAAAAGAACAGCAGCTACACTAAAGCAGTGAGAGACAGAGACTATTGTGACAGTTCTAATAGTGACAACATGGATAGCGAATTGGAGGACATCTTGGATGAAGCTCTGAATGACGATGATAGCGAAGGGCCAACTCCGCCTAAAGTTTTAAAGGTATTATTCTAATGATTTTTATGTACAAATAAAAGTTAACTTTGATTTACTGTGGATATTGTTGGTCAAAAGTGGTGTTGTTTTGTTTAATAATGTGCTACAATGTGAATAATTATGGAAAACGATAAATTGGACTTTAATAATGGGGCTCAAGTTGCAGTTTATTTTTTGCGGTTTTCCTGCGCTGTGAATTCCCATATTTTACCCGACGTCTCTGGGCTATAATGCCGCGAATGACTTCAAGAAAAGCATCAAATTCTGCAACATTTGGAATTTGATGATAACCTCATTAACTCAATTAAAAGAAATATATATTACGTCAGACTTGGCTGTATGGGCTAGACCTTTGCCTTCCCTATCACCTCATTCATCATCCATTGGGAGAAGTGAACACACACACTCACATTGACTTGAATAATCTGTAAAAATGCTGTATTGTGTGACCGAGACGGGTGCATAAGTGTTAAACGCTCTTAATGTATATTTCAGAGTCGAGACAGTCTATCATCAAAGAGTTTTACATATAAAGAAGGATCGCCAGTAAAGAAGGAGTTTAAGTCTCCTCTTAAAGTGAGCAATACACCAGCCAGGAGTCATGACAAAGGAAACGAATTGGTGCACAGTGTCAGCTTTTACAGACGGATGCAGAGTGCGGTATGTTAATATTGATTGCAACTATTGTTGCCGTTTTTTTTTTTATCTGGTAAATGCTTTTCAATAATAGCCAATAACGGTAAAAGGGTCAGATTTGATATTATGACAATAATTAGTTCAGGATTAAATATAGTATATAGTAATAAATAATTTCAACTATCTAGTTTCTTCGTAACCTTCTGCACCAGCTTATTACAGCTCTTAGTCACAAAGGTTAGTTGGTAGAAAATGCATTTACAGCATTAAGCTCGCCTATGTTTTGGTTTTGTACAATAAAGAATTTATTATTATTAAATCTAATTTAATGATGAATAAAAACGCCATTTTCTTTTCATTACAGCCCCTAGAACACAGCGTCCTAGACTTCCACTGCTGGAGATGGGTTTCCAGAATATTTTTAATGGCAATTTAGTATTTAGTGGATCCGGGACCGACGGCTTAACGTGCTCTTCGAGGCACAGGAATGGTAGTGTTGTAAATCTATGACAAATGTACGTAAGAAAAGTGTATTTTTCATTGGTACATGCAGGGGGGGGGGAGTAAGCCCTTCAAAAGCACAAATTTTATTTATTTATTTATTCGAAGTAAGGTACAAATAACAGCTAACAAACAAAACAATTATTCAAATCATAGACAAATAATCCTGTCGGGTTTGCCAGCCTAAAAAAAATGTACACAACATTGAATAATACAAAAAATAGTAATAATATAAAATAAAAGTTAATAGTAAAAAAAAAATATATATAAATAATGCAATTATAAGTAAAACCTATAAAATACATATTAATTTATCTCAATTATCCTCAGTAACATTTATAACCGATTGTATGATATTTGATATATATCTTAATATAATTAAGTCTATTAATTCGTTTTATTTTGTAGTCTTCTCAGCCTACTACTCCAGTCCGTGTGATTCGTCACACCTCTCCGGAACGCGCCGTACCCCCCACTCCGGATCAAACTGCCAGCGTCATGACGGTCCGGGAACGAATCAAACAACTACAGAACGAAATCTCCAAGCAACAGACTATTATATCTCAGGTAAATGTTCTAATCTTCTCAGCCGACGACTTCAGTCCGTGTGATTCGTCACACCTCTCCGGAACGCGCTGTGCCCCCCCTCCGGAACAAACTGCCAAAGTCATGACGATCCTGGAACTAATGAAACAACTACACAACTACGAGTATATATCCAAACTACAGACTGTTAAATCTCAGGTAAATGTTCTAATCTTCTCAGCCGACGACTTCAGTCCGTGTGATTCGTCACACCACTCCGGAACGCGCTGTGCCCCCCCTCCGGAACAAACTGCCAAAGTCATGACGATCCTGGAACTAATGAAACAACTACACAACTACGAGTATATATCCAAACAACAGACTGTTAAATCTCAGGTAAATGTTCTAATCTTCTCAGCCGACTACTTCAGTCCGTGTGATTCGTCACACCTCTCCGGAACGCGCTGTGCCCCCCCTCCGGAACAAACTGCCAAAATCATGACGATCCTGGAACTAATGAAACAACTACACAACTACGAGTATATATCCAAACAACAGACTGTTAAATCTCAGGTAAATGTTCTAATCTTCTCAGCCGACTACTTCAGTCCGTGTGATTCGTCACACCTCTCCGGAACGCGCTGTGCCCCCCCTCCGGAACAAACTGCCAAAGTCATGACGATCCTGGAACCAATGAAACAACTACACAACTACGAGTATATATCCAAACAACAGACTGTTAAATCTCAGGTAAATGTTCTAATCTTCTCAGCCGACTACTTCAGTCCGTGTGATTCGTCACACCTCTCCGGAACGCGCTGTGCCCCCCCTCCGGAACAAACTGCCAAAGTCATGACGATCCTGGAACTAATGAAACAACTACACAACTACGAGTATATATCCAAACAACAGACTGTTAAATCTCAGGTAAATGTTCTAATCTTCTCAGCCGACTACTTCAGTCCGTGTGATTCGTCACATCTCTCCGGAACCCGCTGTGCCCCCCCTCCGGAACAAACTGCCAAAGTCATGACGATCCTGGAACTAATGAAACAACTACAGAACTACGGGTATATATCCAAACAACAGACTGTTAAATCTCAGGTAAATGTTCTAATCTTTTCAGCCGACGACTTTAGTCCGTGTGATTCGTCACATCTCTCCGGAACCCGCCGTGCCCCCCACTCCGGAACAAACTGCCAGAGTCATGACGATCCTGGAAATAATGTAACAACTTCGGAACTAAATATTCAAACAACAGACTGTTAAAATGTAGATAAATAATTTACTCTTTTCACTGACACGTGGAGTCACTGAGATGGACCTCATCCGTAATGACGAAATACGCAAAAGAAAGCATAGAGACAAAAATAAGGAATGGCATGCTAAAATGGTTCGGACGTGTCGAAAGGATGAGTGAAGAGAGATTGACGAACCAGATATATAATGCGAAAGTTGTGGGTAAACTTGCATTTGACATGTCCGATGCAAAATGGCGCACAGAACTCCTTCTTTTGTATTTGTATATCTCAGGAATATGTGTCTTTTTATCTTTATTTACGCAACACAATAAAAAAATAAACTCACTTATTGTCTAATATTTATCGTTTCAGGCCAGTCAGGCGCTAAATCTGTGTGCTGCTACTATTGAATTCAGTGGATCTACGGAGCAAGCCGAAGGGGAACGATTGTTGCTTCTAGCATGTAAGATATTAGTAATTCAATTCATTTTTTTTTTTAATTACAGATATCATCCATATTTTTATATATAACCATATTATTATTCATCATCATCATCATCAGCCTGTGTCTCTCCACTGCTAGATATAGGCCTCCCCCAAGGCTCGCCACTTCACACGATCTCCTGCCACCCTCATCCAACCCCCACCAGCGACCTTCCTCAGGTCATCCGTCCATCTAGCGGGGGGTCGACCCACTCTGCGTCTTCCCGTACGTGGTCTCCACTCTAGAACTGGTCTACTCCATCGTTCATCGGTTCAACGACAGACATGTCCAGCCCATTGCCACTTCAGCTTACTAATTTTGAAGGCTATATCGGTAACTTTGGTTCTCCGACGGATTTCCTCGTTTCGGACTTTATCCACCAGAGAAATACCGAGCATAGCTCTCTCCATAGCCCGCTGAGCGACCTTAAATTTGTGGACCAGACCCAATGTTAGTGTCCACGTTTCTGCTCCGTACGACAGCACTGGAAGAACGCACTGGTTGAAAACTCTCGTCTTCAAACACTGGGGTATGTTTGATAGGAAGATATTCTGGTCATTCACTTCGTTCTTCCCATAACAACTTACTTAAAATCCCTCCCCACTCTTCCAGCAGATATTCGGACTCCTTTTCGGTATCTGCAGCTCGCCAGTGGAACAGACTACCTTTGGTAAATCAGACAAGCTCCATCTCCCAAAATATTTAAGGACAAGTTATACAATTTTTAACACCATAAACAGAATAACTTCCATAACTTTACTATGTCTACTGCCTCCGTGGCCTAGCGGTTAAATTCGTGAATTTAGACTCGGAGGTACCGGATTCGATTCCTGGTCAGGACACAAAAATATTTATCAATGTAAATGTATTTATTTACATAATATTTAATTTTATTTGTGATATTTCTCGAGTTTGGTACGCTGGAGACATCGACGAGCTTGCCACTTGTCATGATTGGCCTATAGTAAAGTTGACTAAATGTCAACCGCTTATTTATAACCGGGTTTTTGACGGCCCCGGAAGGGAAACGGTCGTGATGATACTTTACTTTTATTTTATATCTCAGCTCATCGTCGTCAAGCGTGTCTTCATGAAGTACAACGATTGCAAGTCGAAGGTGCAGGACAAGCAGCAAGGGCCGGATGTGCCTCGCTACAACTGAAGGACATCAGAATGCCACTCAAAAGGGATTACATCAGAAAACTTCATGCTGGTAAGTTTGGATAAGATAAATATTAAATTTCAAATCAAATTCCAATTCTATTCGTTTATTTTCTGTAATTAGGCAAAGGATAAAGAAAAATATTTTTCACTTTTACATGTCAAATTTACATTATACTAAGTATATAATAATATTAGGTTCTTAGATATGAAATTGACGTTTTGTCGAACTGGCCACTTTAATATTAAACATCTGGCGTTGGCATCGAACCCGGTACCTCCGAGTCTAAATCCATGTACTTAACCGCTAGACCACTTAATCTTAAGAAATACTTAAATATTATTAAGGAAAGTGTAATTTACACAAATGTATGGAAAGTTGTCAATTTTACGTTTCAGAAAGCAATAAATATATATATACAAAATACTTAAGTAATTTTTGACAACTGTTTTCTTAAGTTGTTGAAGAAGGTCTATTAACTTTTTCTTAACCTACATAGCTATGAGAATATGAACGTAAGGACGGGCGTTTTTGTATTTTCACAGTAAAAAATAAACAATAATACCATCGACTATCATTCGTTTAGTCCGTTCGTTCAAATACTACAAATGAATATAACGCGACCAGTTAACATTCGCTCAACAAAGATACAAGAACCGATAAACTGCGCGAATGTTACGTTGTAATAATATTAATTGTTTAAAAATCTCAAGGCAATTATAAAACATTCTCTTACTATAAAAAATAGTGATTATGATTATTCAAAATTAAATTAAATAAAAATGCGCAACTAAATGGTATTCGACCATTCGAACAATGAATATCAAATATAAAATTTGGAACGAACCTGTTCACCGTTTCGTTTTACGCCAAAAGCACTCTACAACATATTTATATTTTTAAATATAATATTCGTCGAGATATATATACGTTTCTTACTAATGTACCTTAAAATAATCCACATTTTATTATTGTGAACAATAATAGTGTATTTTTTACTAAATATATATATATTTTTCTTTTTTTGTCACCAAAAACGGAACGTCATAAATCTTAAGTAAAATATTTACTAAGAAAAACTTAAGTGTTGTGAAATCCGATTTGACTTAAGAAGTACTTAAAGATAATGATTCTTTAGCTAGGAATAATTAAGTAGAACTTCAATAAACCGGCTGTAAACGCTCACTCGAAATTCTTCTTATCATAAATTAGCGTCCTGTAGCTTGTAAGCATATTGTTTTAAGATGGCGCAGTTGGACATCACGCCGTCTGTCTCCTCAAGTGTCGTGACCGTGTCTTGGCGACCAGCATGCAACTCACACAAACTGGATCCAATATGCTACATTTTCCAGACCTCATACATATGGACGGACTTACCAGCGATTTTAAGGTAATAAATAACAATTACAAAAATTGTTAATAAAAAAAATAAAAAACAAAAACTGCGTCAAAAATAACTTTAATTAAAAACTAGTTTTTAACGCAGTCGGGATATTTTATTTTTTATTTACCTACCTACATTTCTAGTTTAAAAAAAAAAAAAAAACATACATAGATTCAAATAAAGCCAGCCATTTTACAAAAAAAAAATAGTGAGGCAGAATTCATCAGAATTATTAGCCTGTATCTTTCCACTGCTGGATATAGGCCTCCTTTAAGGCTCGCAACTTAACGCTTGCCACCTTCTTTCAACCTTCACCAGCGACCTTCAGGTCATCCGTTCATCTGTCGGAGGATAGTCCCACATTTGCACGGTTACCGTACAAAGCTTTTTTATATTTATAATTACGTATGAATTTTAGGTGACTGTGGAGTTGTACCTGCTACAAGCATCGAAAGAAAAATTGACTCACGAATTGAAATATCACATTTCTAATAAGAAGGTAATATTAGCATTTAAATACAAAAAAATCTTCCAAATTATGCTCAAGTTAAAAAAGCGCCCATCTGGTGGTAAGTGGCGCGCGAGGTCCATGAATGTTAGCAACTAGAATCAGGCACTCATGACTGACATCAGTCATGACACTATGCCGGATTGACTGGGCATGACGGCAATTCGAGCCTAATCCCGAAACGTGCGGATACACTTTACTGGGTTTATCGGCACGAACGGTGGATACTTCCCCGCCCCGGCAATTTGGTCTAATGGGGTGTATCACTAACTTTATATCACGATAGATGGCGCATGATAGATGGTACCTAACATAACTGTCAGTTGCATAGAAAACTTGTATTTTTGTTACGAAATTTATTATTTTCTGGATATTATGCTGAAGTGAGCAGCTTTTAAGTGTACAAATCGAGATTTTTAAGCGAAATCAAAGATATGGTAATCTTTAAATTGCCGTTGTATTAATAAAACCTTTTTTCTTTTTAAAGACGATGTGCGCTTTCTTAATTCGTCTTTTAAGGTAGTTAACGTTAATTTAAAATACACTTTCTGTTAAACATTTAACAATACAAAAACATTAAAAAAAAAAAGTGATATAGGGGTAAAATAAGGTACCATTGCTGCTAGCGACATCTACAAAAAGCTTTGCCTGATACACCCCATTACCACCATCAGTCAACCTACCACCATCAGTCAACCTATCACCATCAGTCAACCTACCACCATCAGTCAACCTACCACCATCAGTCAACCTACCACCTATTTGTTGTTCTCGTTGAAAGGATGTTCCATTGACCGCTTCCGTGGTCTCACGTGGTGAACTCGGGAGGTCGTGGGTTCGATGCCAACCGGGGGCAAATTGTACATTGTATAATTTGTCTCGGTCTGGGTGTTTATATATATATATATTTACAAAAATAAAAGTATAATATGTAGTTTATCAACCATCTAGTTTAAGTAACACAAGCTTCGTAGCTTACCACGGAAACTAGATGGCGCTGTGTGACCTGTCTGGAAATATTTACTATTATTTGTAATGATATCAAATGCCAATTTTTACTTTCAAGGTTCTCCAAGTTTCACTTCATTTCCAAGTTTGCCATGGTGATATATACATATATATATGTTTTTTATTTTTTCCAGTCATCATCGAAACTGCTGACACCCAAATCTAAGAACAAGTCTGAACTCAAAACGCCTAAGATTCAGAGCCCGGCCGGACCTCATTCAGTCCGGACTCCCCAGTTCCAACCCCACGGATACTGTATCTTCGCTCTACCACAATCTAACAGAACATCTTTTACTCTTAACAAGGTAAATATCGTATTATTTCGGATCGTATTGACGTTGGTCAAAGAGTTCAATGATTTTCAATGAAAGGAGTGGGCAAAGTGCTGAACTATAATAAATGTCTCAACAACAAATTATGCTATAGAGTACCGCCTAAACATCACCAACGAGAATGCAACCAATTTCAATTATTCGCAGTGAGCTCATGCCGTACTAACTCTGGGAAGCGTTCTCCTATCTATAGACTGGTTGACACTTACAATAAAGTTTAATCGCATTGAAATCATCGCTTTCACTAGCTGAAGCTGTTGTTGTCGGTTTAGCTCGCTGGGTTTGCTTCGGAGTTCATTGATAGTTCCATAAATTTGAACACTGCAATTGTATTATCCATTATACCTCGCCAAGGTATACATATGTAGTACTAACGTATCTAAAAAAATAAATGGTGCACTATTGTCCACAGTGGGAAATATTTTGGTGGCGGGTATAATTCTAATGGCTCCTACTGTATCGTTTCTTAATTGTTCTTATACTGCCTGTCTCTGTTCTATCTCTTCGAATAAATAAACTACTGGGACCTTCAGAACAAGTGTTTTGAAGGTTTTAAAGAAATAGCTTTTAGTTCTTTTTGTGTTTTTTAAATTAATGTGACATATGTGAAGTGGATGCATCTTGCTAGAAAAATGTGTCGGAATTTGAACCTATTGCAGACGGTTGATTATGTCAATAAAAAAAATAAAAAATTACTTAGTATCAAATAAATTTTGCTAATTTTAAAAGCTATATCGGTAACTTTGGTTCTTTGACGGATGTCAACGTTTCTGACTTTATCTTTAAGAGAAATCCCGAGCATAGCTCTCTCCATAGCTTGCTGAGCGACCTTGAACTTCTGGACCAGACCTACCGTCAGTGTCCACGTTTCTGCACCGTACGACATTACTGGAAGAACGCACTGGTTGAAAACTTTTGTCTTCAAACATTGTGGTATGTTCGATAGGAAGATGTGAAGTAGCTTCCCGAATGCTGCCTATCCTAGCTGAATGCGTCTATCAGCTTCTTTGCTGAAGTTGGCTACTTCTAATTGTATGGTCTGTCCAAAAATTTGCAAGCTGAAATGGCAATGGGCCGGACACATATGCCGCAGAACCGATGAACGATGGTGTAGACGGGTTCTGGAGTGGTGACCACGTACTGGAAGACGCAGCGTGGGACGACCCCCCGCCAGATAGACAGATGACCTGAGGAAGGTCGCTGGTGGGGGATGGATGACAGAAGATCGTGTGAAGCCTTGGGGAAGGCCTACATCCAGCAGTGGAGAGACACAGGCTGATGATGATGATCAAATAAACCATATTAGAATTAATTCTGATGCCTTTTATTTAATTATCAAAAACGAAAAACATTTTAAGACACCCTTTATTAGTATAAGAATAACTTTTTTTTTTTTCTCTTTTTAGTTGCCCTGCGACAGTCCGTTAGAAGGCAAAGCTCAGATTGACATTACTGCCAAAGTCCAAGTGCCAGCTCCGGCCCCACACAGTGCATTTTTGACAGCTTTTGATGACGTCAGCGGGCTTGGAGCTTGGCACCGACGGTGGTTCCTGCTGCAACCTCCCAGGCTGTCCTTCTGGAAGTACCCCGATGACGTGCATAAGAAGGTAACTATACAAACATACGGCTACATATCTTCACGACATACCTCTTTCGCTTCGTCGGCATTCATTAACCTCTTCATACATGCCCTTTTGTTACGAAGGCTTTTTAATGCATTTATTTACAGGACATGTAAGTCATGTCTACCAGGGCCTGTTTTTATTATTATTAAAATACTTTATTGCACGTTAACTTAAAAGTATGTACAAAGGTAACTTAAAGCCATTTTTCCATTCAAAGTGTGACAGTATAATATGTGGGGTGCAATTTTAACCTTATTTTAAATTTGAACAAACTACATAAATAGTATGTATACATAGACTACTTAAATACTTATTAATATATAGTAGATATATATGAAGATAATATAATATTATTAAGAAGAAATATTTAAATTTAAAATATACTGTTCTGCTTGTTTAAAAAGAAAGTATTAAGTTGTTTTTTAAAGATGTAAATCGATGGAGCTTGTCTGATGGTCAGTGGAAGCTTGTTCCACTGACCAGCAGCCGATACAGTAAATGAATCTGAATATCTGCTGGAAGTGTCTCTTTGTTGTCTTTTCCTCTTCCACCCACAACCTTCGTATTATACCTCGTTTAATTATAGAAAAGTAAAGTAAAGTATCATCAGGACCGTTTCCCTTTCGGGGTGGTCAGAAACCACGCTTACAAATAAGCGGATTCACATTTAGCCAACTTTACTATAGGCCAATCATGACAAGTGGCAAGCTCGTCGATGTCTCCAGCGTACCAAACTCGAGAAATATCACAAATAAATTCAATATTATGTAAATAAATACATTTGCATTAATAAATATTTTTGTGTCCCGACCAGGAATCGAACCCGGTACCTCTGAGTCCTAAGTCCACGGACTTAACCGCTAGACCACGGAGGCAGTTCGCTAGACCACGGATAAAAAAAAAATAACTTTAACTAAAAATAATAATAGATAATATAATATTAAATGAATAAATATTTCCAGACAGGTCACACAGCGCCATCTAGTTTCCGTGGTAAGCTACGAGGCTTGTGTTACGGAAACTAGATGGTTGATAAACTACATATTATACTTTTTTTTTTGTAAATATATACATATTATACATATAAACACCCAGACCGAGACAAATTATACAATGTACAACTTGCCCCCGGTGGAAATCGAACCCACGACCTCCCGAGTTCAAGGCAAAGTTTGTTACCACTAGACCACGGAGGCGGTCAAATTTACTAACTCAGGAGAAACCACTGAATATAATTTTATATATAAAAATAGTTTTTTTTTTTTTTTTAGTTTTATTATTAAGTTTTTTTTTTATATTTTATTTTATTGTATAAATACAGTAGTGGTAATTATAATTACAAATGTTTTTTTCTTCTAGATGCCAATTGGAGATATCGACTTATCGACGGTGATTTCGGAGAAAGCAGTACGGGCTCCTCGCGACTTATGTGCTCGCCCCAACACTATATTACTGGAAAGTTCAATCCCCTCCGGTCTTATAATCCCCGAAAGTGGATCCCTTGTGTACGTGAATAGAGGGGATGGCAGCATTGTCAGAAGGCATTTGCTAGCTGCTGATACTGCGACAGATAGGGATGTATGGATTCAAGCGTTAAATAATGCTCTGGAATATGTCAGGTGTTGTGGTACTGATGATGAATAAAATTTTAATTCGACGTCGCCATTTTTTTTCTGTCAAATTTAAAATATCCTGAAATGATATTTTAAATATCCTGAAATGTAGAAAAAAGGGTCTTTACGTCGCAACTTAGCTTTGATTTAGCGAGCGAAAGGAATGCAAAACCCTCCTAATAATAACTTAATCAGTGCGATTTTACTAATAAGGTAGTTACTTGTCATGAATTTATTGTAATTGGACGCAGTTACGCAAAAAGGAACCAATGCACAATTTTTCAGAAATTTTATTATGAATTTTAATCAGGTCCTTAGGATGATATATCGAAAACGATCCACAATAAAATACCGTTTTTGACATATACCAAATGTATAAAACGCCGGGCTATAATCCATCGATGGACTAATCTAAATTCCAACTTTAATATTTATTTATTTAAAAACTTAATGCCGTTAGACATTCTCTGACAGCCAAACCTTTAGGACATTTAGACTTAACATAGAGATGAAACGGATAGCGGATATCCGGCAACCGAATTTTCGGCCCTTTATCGTGTTACATGACGCGACCAGTTTGTTTGGAAATTATTATTACCAACAAATGCAGAAAATTTGGTATTCATTCACCATAATTTGCCACTTGTTAATTTTGAGTATTAAGCTAATCAATAAAATAATCATTTTTGTCAAGTGATTATTAAAATAAACTGTGTCCATAACGTAGTGTGGTATCATTTTCTTCGTATAAAATAATGAGAATGTTTTGAATATAACTATCCGGCATCCGACCGGATACTGAGTTACTATCCGGTATCCGGCCGGATGGTAAAAATAAGGCCGGATATCGGATAGTTACCGGATATCCGTTTCATCTCTAATGTAGACAGTATCAATGGTAAGTAGGTGCAATATTATTAAATGACAATTTGTAAGATATACGAGTATGTAGACATAACAACAAATAGATACTAATAATACTTAATAATTACATTCTAATACATATACAAGTACATTAATAAATTATTCATTATTCATTATATATACTATATAAAATAATAATAATATTAAGGATAGGGATATAAGTCCCGTCCGCGTGGAATGGTGGCAAGAACGCTGGCTGCATTTCCCCGCTGAATTGCAATACTGATTCTCTGGGCGAAGAAAGAGCCAGCCCTCTTGTCACCGGAGGAGACGACAAGACGCGGTGTTATGTCTTTTAAAAACTTTTTTGCGCTTGGACTCCATGGGCCCAGAGTACACACAAAATAAAACTAGTCATGTGAAGACGTGGCTAAAAAAAAAGGTTACAAAGGAAGAAGACACCTAATAGCCTATAACTTAAAATTAACTTAATGTGGATTGGATCCTTTTTGCATAAATACGTCCAATTAGTTTTTTTTGTTGTTAAAAGTGTAAAATAGGTCTTATTTTACCGATTTAAGGTTCAAATTCGTCTGTAGTTTAGTATTTTTTTATTATTATTTTAAAATAATATTAATTCTTGTACTTACTAACAATATTTTTAGACAAAGCCTTAAAATGAAGGCAGCTTTTTTGTAAAAGAATTTCGCCATTTGTACCTAGATATTATAAGGCTGCTTATCCACGAAAAATGTGCGAGGAAATTAGCGGTAAGCTAGGAGAATGTTAACCATCTCTTCATGTAGTAATATCAAATAGGTGGTGGGCGGACTGATGGTGGTAAATTGCCCAGTCTCATGATAAACCCAGTAAAGTGTATCCACACGTTTCGGGATCAGGCTCGAATTGCCGTCATGCCCAGTCAAGCCGGCATAGTGTTAGGGACTGTTAGTCATGAGTGTCTGATTTCAGTTGCTAATATTCATGGACCTCGCGCGCCACTTACCATCAGGTAGGAGCAAGGTCACATGTGCTAGTATATAAAAAAAATTCGGGATCGCCGCTCTTTTTTGTAGCACATCTCATGTAGATAAACAACCTATTATGTTACTTAGTCGCAAACATTATTAGTGGATTTCGTTATTTGCGTCAGAGATTGCGTCATAATTACAAAATATTATTCAATTCTCAACTCTATAAGCGCTCGACCTCGACGGCGTCCGTGCAAATATGAACTTTAATAGCGTGATATAGTTAACGGATTCCATTATATAACGTTTGCGCTTAAGTAACAGAATAGGGCTGCTGAATTGGTTATACTCTCCACTCATTCCGAATCGCGCTCAGAGCGCTTAGAACGAATATGACACTGACCGTCGTTCCGAATCAAATATCGCGATTTGGATGCTCAGAGCGTGATATCAATTCGGAATGGTCTAAATCACATTTTCATTCATAAAATGTTAGTTTTTTTTTTTTAAATGTATGGGAGATAAATTGCGGATTCCACATCTGAGTATGAATACTAACAAATATACATCTCTCGGTTTATTCATCTTTATATGTGTAAAGTTTAATATTATTAACTTATTTTGGTCTTTTAAAATAACTTGCCGTGTTACAGACATTTTTTTTTCACTTCCTACTTAAATATTAATTATAGATTTGTTTTAGAAGTAATATACAAACAGTATAAACGAATTACAATATTCAATAATTTAAAAGAAAACCTAATATTAAATAAACTTGAAAATGGCGCGCGACATAATGACAAAAAACTGACAGCGCTCAGAGCGATCTACCTCGATATCGTGAGCAGTCTAAGCGCGAGAAATGATGTCGTTTGTGACGTCACACAGCTTTGGCAAAACAGTTTAAGCACGTATCGGAACAAGAGTATATCGTCCGTGAACTAGCATTTCTTTCAACTTCAAGACAAATAACTTTTATTGATGTATCCTTTTGGTAAGTCGGCAAAAGCCGATGTTATTTTTTATTACTTACTGGATATTCTAGTAAACTTTTTTTTTTAGTCTATACTGGATTTGACAGCTGTAAGACAACAAATGGTGTTGCAGGACTGTTACAAATATTTAAAGGCGAAAACAACATTTTTAGTTGAATCGTTACAATTAGGCCGCGTTCGTTTTATACCATTTCCAACATCTCGTAGCAACTTCATAAAACCAGCGCAAAATGTCGTTTTTGTTAAGAAATACCACTTTTTTTAACAATGCTAACATTTCTTAAATAAAACGAGCGGTGAGGCTACTTTTTGACAAGTATTTTCGTTCATGTTTTATCATACCATGGCATCCAAACACACATGATATTATTATGGTCTTTGAATTTATTACATAAAATCGTTTAAAATACCTTTTTAAAAAATATAATAGAAAACTATAAAGTATTTAAAAATGGTAAACAACCAATATGTTAATGACGAACGAGAATGAGAGATTGACGAACCAGATATATAATGCGAAAGTTGTGGGTGAAAGAGGCCCTGGCAGACCAAGACTCACTTATCACGATCAAATAAATAAAACAATAGCTGACGGTGCAATAAAAAGCCATCGAAACAAAAGGGCATGTATGAAGAGGTTGATGAATGTCGAAGAAGCGAAAGAGGTATGTCGAGATCGTGACAAATGGCGCTCAATTGTCTCTGCCTACCCCGCAAGGGACCTGGCGTGAAGATATGTATGTGTATGTATGTATGTTAATGACATCTGTCAAAAAGTAACCCTCCTTTCAACACGGTACTGACATACGAAATTAGCATCAAATGTTAGAATTTTCATTAAACGAACGACTTGTGCTAAAAAAAGTGGTATTTTCATGCTAACATTTCTTAAAACGAACGCGGCTTTACAGACACTTTATTTTTTTGCAACCAAAGGCTTAATACTTTGTACCAATTTTTCTGATGAATTTTTATTTTATGATTTTTTTATATATTATAATAATAATGTGACGAGAAAAAACCTATGTTATTTTATATAATGCAATAATTTTAGTTATGATTTTAACACGTGTTTAATTGAATATGTAAA
Organism: Tinea semifulvella; assembly: GCA_910589645.1. Classification (NCBI taxonomy): domain Eukaryota; kingdom Metazoa; phylum Arthropoda; class Insecta; order Lepidoptera; family Tineidae; genus Tinea; species Tinea semifulvella. The sequence goes on from OU342605.1 coordinate 4,983,205, forward strand.
TATAATCAATTTCTATATTAAATACACTAGTATTTTGAAAAATTTTGTTTTATTTTCGATGTTGAATAAACTAGATAACCTTTTTTTTTTAAGACGGAGATCGATATTTCATCAATGATACGACCTTAGCCTGTAGTTTTGATTTCTCTTTGTAGGATTTTGAGGAAAGCGTGGAAACCGAACCTCCACCGTGCTTAGTGTCGCAAATTTTGGGAAGCAATGTCATACGTCAAATTAAGGACTGCAGGAATCGACGAACCCTTATGTCATGATAAAAGTAAAATATTATCACGACCGTTTCCCTTTCTTGTAAATAAGCGGATTCACATTTAGCCAACTTTACTATAGGCCAATCATGACAAGTGGCAAGCTCGATGTCTCTAGCGTACCAAACTCGAGAAATATCACAAATAAATTAAATATTAATTAAATGTTTATATATATTAATATTTTTCTTTTGTGTCCCGACCAGGAATCGAACCTGGTACCTCCGAGACTTAACCGCTAGACCACGGAGGCAGTTGTGAAAAATCGTGGATAGGATCCTTTATGCGAACTGCGTCCAATTATCCTCGCAACCCGGCTGGCCAGCGCGTGGCGGGTGTAGGCCAAATTCTCCAGATACCTATATGTTCTGGAAGGCTCATCCCCAACAGTGGAGGTCTAGGACGCTGTGGTCTAGGGTTAAACTATAAAACACGTTATTGGCTGAAATAAGTGACAATCACCTATATCAAAATGTTGATCGTGGTGTTGAAATTATTCGATTTTTTTTTTCTGTAAGTATCTGGGGTTAGGAAACCAAAATTGTGGTAAATAAAACAGCTTAAAATTTTTAAATATGCTTTATTTTTACATAATTATTACCAATAATAATAATAACCAATTTAACTATCATACTTTACTTATTTCGGTAAATTGGCTGCATTACAGAAATAAACAATATTTTTTTATTTTGTCGGTCAACAACAGTGTTATGGTGCGTAATATCAGTCTGGAAAAAGCAACCACATAACTCTTGGTATTAAATTAATATACATACATTAAAAATAAATTAACAGCTACCTAAATAATACAATTAAAAATAAACTTGTCCTTGGACAGGCGCCTTGGTGGGCATGGGTCGTCTCGACCCCAAATTCGTAACCTGTACCGAGGTTGGCGTATTTGCGCAACTTGAGGTTTCTCAGCAGAAAACGCCGCACTTCCCGCGCCTGACGAGGTCGCCCGGATGAGAGATGGAGCTAATGTGTCTACACACGTCGCATCCCACACCAGAGATCTGCCAAGTTTCCACGGCCCAACAGTCATTCCGTGGGTCTCTTGCCATCGCTCCGCACAATCCGAGATGGTTCTAAGATTGCGGGTACACCAGCAGTGACAAGAGCCCTTCGGATGATGTTGTTGAGAGCCGCGTGACGAGGAATGCGGCCGGCACTTCTAGCACAAGAAAGCCCGTGGTGTCCGAGATGATCGACTGGTTCTGCGCGTGGACAGTCCGGGCTCCGAGACGAAGGCACACCGCCATGGTCAGTATATTTCGATCAAGGAGATAGCCTTGGTAGGTATTTGAGTTTCTAGGGCAATTTGGCAACTTTTTGTAAATACCTCATAACCCCAAATGGACGAAATCGGTAAAAAAAAAAGTGTGGGGGTAAAAATGTAAAAAAAATGTTTTGGATTGTTGGTCCCTCTGGAAACATGTATTATCATTTTTGAATAAAGCGACCATTTTAAGCATTCATTTCACGAAGATAGTCCAGCAGAAACGGATAACATTTTTATAGCATCTCTAGAGAAAAACGAGAATTTTCTTCAAAGGCGCAACCGGTTGCTACACGATTTGATTTCTATTAAAAAAAAATCATTTCGTGCAGAACGTTTCGAATGACATTTTTTTAAAACAATAGTGAGTACGAATACTTGAATCCTACCTTTCCTTTTTCTCCGATTCCGTCTATTTGTAGTTATGAGGTAGGTATTATACAAAAAAAAACGGGTGCGTCGCGGGACGTACCGCAAAAGTGAGAACTAAACTTGCAGGTTATTGATTTCATGATTGGTAGAAATATAGGAGGTTAAATGAATGCGCGTGGCTGCGTGCGCACGCATAGTTGCAGACGCGTAAAGAAAGAAGGAGCGGGAGAGAGCGAAAGAGGCATTGGCTATACGCGCGGGCGGCGCGCGCCTATCCGCCCCTTTTCACTGTTTTACCCCTTGAGCGCTGTTCGTGCGTTTAACGAAATAGGTCCCCAACCAACCAAGGAACTCAATTACCAAGAGTCATCCGGTTGCTTATTCCAGACTAAAATTACGCACCTACTACCCTGCCCTTCATCATAGGGAGAAGGGAACAACAATAGAAAAAAGGGCATTTTGCTCTTTTTGCAAGTTGTGATTCAAATAGTTATGAACCTTTCAATTCTATAAACCAACAATTCGTAAAGTGAAGTGGCAGGAAAAAACAAAAACATAGATTCTTTCCGCATAACATCAGGTGACGAGACATAAGTGTTTTGTATATAAAAAAAAACATAAACAATATTCTTAAACCTTATCTCATCATTATGTCATCGATTTGCTATCGATTTTGGATTATTTACAATTTATAGATACCTACTGATAAAGGCGGTGTCTTTAAACGTCATATGTTATTGGTTTTTTTCTTAATGATATTTGTTTTAAATGATATTGTTATATATTTTTTTAATTTTAATATCATAATATTAACTGCCTCCGTGGTTACGCGGCGAACGAGTGCCTTCACTCCGTAGCCACGACTCAGACTTAGCTGTAAAGGCACACAGGCGCCCTGGGGCCTCCTTAGGAGGCTTCACGGATGAGTCGGGCATGCGACCCCCACCCGCGTTGGCCCTTCAGGCAGGGGGCGTATCATTGATGATTTATCGATTCACCGTCTATAGAAATAAATAAAAAATCTAGTACGTGGATTTAGACGCAGTTCGTATTTGTTCGGTTTGGATTTTTGTAGCCTTATTCTGTTACTTAAGCGCATGGAATCCGTTAACTATAATATATATTACGCTATTAAAGTTCATATTTGCACGGAGTTTACTATAGGCAAGCTCGTCGATGTCTCTAGCGTACGAAACTCGAAAAAAAATCAAAAATAAATTAAACTAAACTAAATCCATGGACTTAACCGCTAGACCACGGGTAAAGTTTTGGCAGCCAAGTCTGACGTAATAATATATATTTTAGTGAGTTTAATACAGTTATCATCAAATTGCAGCTGTTAGTTCATTATTAAACAAAACAACACAACTTTTGACTAACAATATCCACAGTAAAGTAATTTACAAAACAAAAACTTGCACTTGACATGTCCGCGCCAAGTGGTGCGAAGTACCTAAAATTTTGCTAAAATTATCTGTACTGTGGATATTGTTAGTCAAAAGCGGTGTTGTTTTGTTTAAAATGGCTTTAATCCTGTTGGCTACAAAGATATTGATACGAAAATCCTTTCTCAGTACATACTGCAAAAGCATATGTGATTTTGGAAAATTAAGTATTATGAAAAATTATATTTTAGATACGTTGGACATCGATCTTCAATACATATTATAAAATAAAGACCGCGTCTGTCTGTCTGTTAGCTATAAACTCAAAAACTACTGCACCGATTTTCATGCTGTTTTCACCAATGGATAGAGTGGTTCTCGAGGAAGGTTTTGGTATATAATTTGTTAAGATTTCGTCATTTTGACATTAGTTGGTGGTGTCGGAAAAAAATAAGCCTTCTGAGAGCTTTCAACGAAAACGCTGCCTAAACCCTTTGAGATATAACAAAATAATGTATTGTGGAATTGTGTATCTTATATAGATCTACAGAAAAGTCCGCGATGCCATATTTCTATCTCTTAAGGATAACATACTATATTCATTTTAATAGTTAAAAAAATTGGCAATTATAAAGTGGTAATTGGAAAGCTATTTACACAAGTACGGTATTAATCCTTATCATTTTTAATACGTTAGTTGGCTTCAGCATTTCATGAAGATTATTATTTCCCTTTACACCATGCAAATTAAATGAACACCTTAGCCCTTTCAGCACGGACTATGCGTGCGTTATTATAAAATAAATCTAGCCGTGTCGCCAAATTTTGTTTGGCCACTCCGAAACGTCCTCGATACGTGGAATTCGTGCACTCATCTAGTTAATGTAATTATCTCTATTAAATTGTTAGGACTAGTAAACATACAAAAGTTGTTTTTATTTCCACTATATTACCCAACGCACAAAAGTGCGCTATCACATTAGAAAACGACAACGCACGAATATGCGAAGGAGGTTTCGTAGAATTCCCTAGGGGAGGATATTTTTCACTATTTATATGTGATATTTTAGATCCCAAGGATCTTAAAGTTATCAATAAACCCTTCAATATGTAAAATATTTTTTGCCGTGCTGAAAGGGTTAGGAGATATATCAAGATCAAAATAATGCGCAACGAAATTAATTTCGTGTCGCGGACAAAGCTGGGTTAAACAGCTAGTTTGTAAGCAAACGTATCACAACCAGCCATCGAAATACGTTATTTCCTACTAAAATGTGATAGAACAATCTTGTTATATTGGTATCTCCGTGGGTCATAAAATACAAGGATTTCGACATATACGAGCTATAAATAACTGTTAGGAAAATATGGAAAGATTTTGACGTTTTATATTATTGCTGCAATTCTATAATATTTTTGGACACTCAATACACTGGGAGGCAAAATTAACTGCTCGTAACACTGTTTTATTTATTTATTGGGCCAAGCGTTATACCCTCTCACACCCGTATTCTTAACGGTCAAGTCAATTGTCCTGCTCTACTGGAAAAGATCAAATCTCAACCCCTGTAAGAATTTCTAGGTACAATCCCACTTTCGTTGTCCAGAATTCCAATACCTCATACATACAACTAGTCATCTCAGACCCCCCCCCCCCCCCTTCCGGGGGAAGACGGGAATTTGTAACGAGGTGTTGGCCTCCTAACAAAAGTTTATTATAGGTTAAATTTAATACGACGGAGGCCGCTGAATGTCAACGTGATCAGGCTATCAAATCGCGCTCCATGCGCCGTGGAACCTCGAGAGGTCTAGCGTGCAGAGGGGCCAAATCTCTCACGAGTGGGAAAATTGACCTCTCTGCCCGTGCGAACATTCCCTTGGCTAGACGGCACACGAACTCGTCCAGTGTTTCCATCCGCAGATCGCAGAGAATGACGTCATTTCTCACATAGCGCATGGCGCCGACAATGGTACGAAACGTGAGGTTCTGTTGAGCCTGTAGCCGGCCTCTTTGGGCCTTAAATGTTAGGGCGTACCATGCCGGAGCGGCGTATGTGAGACGAGAGCGGATGTAGGCTTTGTAAATGAGCAGCTTTGTGTGCAGAGCCAATGTGGATGCAAACACTGGACGGAGTTTGGCTCGGGCCATGTAGATTGTACTGCGATCATCATACATCAGGTGTATGTATTTTTTATTATTTTTTATGATGTAGTTACGAATCACCACATGTCTGGCAGTGCCGAGTGTGGAGATCACTGTAATATGTTTCGCTTGTAAATTAGTTTTTTATTGTCATTAAATATTTTTTTCTATTTTCTCAAACTAAAATTTTGTATGCTAGAAATGGCGAAATGTGTCGAGCCAAAACTTCTCTACCACCTGTATTTTAATACCATATTTCATGCAAATAAATATTTGAAGACATAACACCGCGTCTTGTCGTCGTCTCCGGTGACAAGAGGGCTGGCTCTTTCTTCGCCCAAAGAATCAGTACTGCAATTCAGCGGGGAAATGCAGCCAGCGTTCTTGCCACCATTCCACGCGGACGGGACCTATATCCCCTTAGTATTAATATTAATTTTATTTTATATTTTGTAAATATTTTCTTCGAATAAATGTTTTTCTTCAATAAATAAATATTTTCATTTCAAAGATAAATTTTGTTACTGCTCGTTCGTCAACATACAATGTTATTAGAATAAGCAATCTATAGAATACATAATTTTGAATCTAAACTTGTTTAACCATTGCATTTGAGTGCCAATTAAGGGTAGCTTAAGGTTATTCTGGAAAATCTTAGAATTCACCAAGTTCGCGCTTTTACAGTAACATATATGTAGTTTATAAAGATTTCATAAAGATCTACTTTTCGTCGTCATATATGGGGGGGATGTCCTCGTCGGGTCTGCGATGCGTCTTTCCCGTGATCTCGGATGACATCGCTTGCTTTAATTCATGCTGAAAGGTAAAAATATTTTAAATTATACAAGTTTTTTTTTATACATATTAAAAAGATGGTCTATTTGCATTCCTTAAATGGCTCCTAACAAGATACCTACTTAGTGTTTGTATTGTATTGTAGGTATTATTGTGTGTATGTATGTATGTGTTTGTGTGTGTATTTATTTATTTATTTACTATAGGTACACAAACAGTTCACATTTTACAGCAATTTCTTAAGTTCTAGATTGCAATCCAAAAGTAGTGTACACAGCATGCTTATTGTGATTTAGCCATGACATTGTCATTTCAATTAAATTATTTCATTTCAGTGAAATATGTCAAAAGGAAAATAATAATAAATAAAAAAATTGGTATGTCAAAGAAATAATAAGAAATATATAATTTACTTACATATTGTTTATTGCTTACAATGTGATTTACTTATAGTGTTTGAGACTGCTGTCAGTCATAAGTGTCTGATTTCAGTTGGCACCATTCATGGACCTTGCGCGCCACTTACCATCAGGTGGGCATATGTGAATATTGTACTATTTTTTTTTTTTTTTTTTATTATCTTTTTTAATTTTTTGCTTTTCATGTGTTGGACTTATCCGATTTTCATGCATTGTCATCCACTTCTGTGCCCTGGTCCGAATTTCAAGTCTTTAGCTCATCGGGAAGTTAGTTGAAAATCAATTACAAATTTTACAAAGAAATGGAGTTAATAAACACTTGGTTACATGGTAAAAAGAATACAACAATTAGGGAATCAGCTCAGCAATAAGCTGCAACACTGGACCACAACACTGATTTTCAGCTGATCCCTTACAATGGGACATTAAATCACTACATATTATAAAAAGTCCTCCGCCTCTGTCTGTTGGCGTTAAACTCAAAAACTACTGCACCGATTTTTTACCAATGGATAGAGTGGTTCTCGAGAAAGATTTTAGTATATAATTGGTTAAGTTTTTGTATAGATTTACGATATTTGTTGGAGGTGTCGGAAAAAAATAACCTGTCTGGGAGTTTTGAACGAAAACTGCATAAACCCTTTGAGATATAACAAAATAATATATGTTGGGACTGTGTATCTTATATAGATCTACAGAAAAGTCCGCGATGGCATATGACTATCTCTTAAGGATAACATACTATACCCATTTTAATACTTTAAAAATAATAAATTAAAAAGCTTTTTTTAGCTTTTAATAGCTTTCCTATTTACACGGGCAAAGCTGGGTAAAGCAGCTAGTACATAATATAAATAATAAATATAATAATACATAATCATATTTTAAAAGAACTTGCAATAAAATGTCGGCACACGCGGCTAAATTGTCCACAGTCTACGGCGAGTTGTGGCGCGGCACGTTTCCCGCCGGTCCAGTCGCGGCTGAACGTGATCTGGGCAGATACCACTGCTAACATCAGCCAGAGCACCGCCACCACCACTATTGTTCTAGAAAATAATGTGTAACCCTTTAGCAACCAATAAGAGTCATGTGTATAATATGTCCCAAAAATGATAACACTGGTCAATAATATCGCCGGGTTAGAGCGAAAACCAACCAAGCTATCCATTATTGTACACATAATCATCATCATCATCATCATCAGCCTGTGTCTCTCCACTGTTGGATATAGGCCTCCCCCAAGGCTCGCCACTTCACACGATCTTCTGCCACCCTCATCCATCCCCCACCAGCGACCTTCCTCAGATCATCTGTCCATCTGGCGGGGGGTCGTCCCACTCTGCGTCTTCCAGTACGTGGTCTCCACTCCAGAACCCGTCTACTCCATCATCGGTTCTGCGGCATATGTGTCCAGCCCATTGCCACTTCAGCTTGCTAATTTTAAGAGCTATATCGGTAACTTTAGTTCTTTGACGGATGTCAACATTTCTGACTTTATCTTTTAGAGAAATCCCGAGCATAGCTCTCTGAGCGAGTTTGAACTTGTGGACCAGACCTACCGTCAATGTCCACGTTTCTGCACCATACGACATTAATGGAAGAACGCACTGGTTGAAAATTACTGTGGATATTGTTAGTCAAAAGTGGTTTCATTTTGTTTAATACAAGAAGACAAATTTCTAAGCATTCCATGGATTCACCGTGCGGGTGCCGGGTCAATCGTGTGTGGGTAAGAGATGAGAAGAATGGTGTCTCGGGCTTGCGACCGACAATAGGCTGGTTTAAGAAACCTCCTTTACCCAACCAAATACTGTATGATCGGTTGAGATAGAACAATGAGAAATACACTTTTCTTAAGTATCTTTGCCAAAGACAACACCACCGCTCCCATGCCTCGGAGAGCACATTAAGCCGTCGGTCCCGGTTCCACTAATACCAACTTGTGGAATCGTTAATAAATTGTCATTCAACATTGACATCATATCCTCGCCAAGCCGTCTGGCCAACGTGGCGAGTGTAGGCCAAATTCTCCAGATTCAGTTCTGGAAGGCCCATCTCCAGCAGTGGAGGTCTAGGTCGCTGTGTACTAGGGGCTGTAATGATGAATGATGATGAAGTCCAAGTTTATTGTTTTGTAAATTGTGCCCGTCTGTTAGCATCTACCCAGAAGGAAGCTGGTGCAAGGCTTCACGCCGTCCCATCAGCTCCTCTTGGTACACTCCTGGATAAGGACAGTTTAAGAATAGCAGTTTCATTACGCCTTGGTTCAAAGATATGTCAACCTCACATATGCAGGTGTGGTTCTCAAGTTGATGAAATGGGTCTACACGGGCTTAGTTATCAAAAGAGCGCAGGCAGATTATCCAGACACCAAGCCTTAAATGAGTTTATAAAGAGAAGTTTATGGTCTGCTAAAATCCCGTCCGTCCTACCAAAGGCAAAAAACCAACGATGTTTGAAAGGTAGGATACCCACGAATATTTTGTATAGGAAATTCGTTTTTATTTTATTTTTCGACAATTTTCCAATGTTATTAATGGTTATTCTGCTTTGCGGTACGAAGACAAATCCAACAAATCAAAAACCATGAAAATCGGTCCATCCGTTCTCGAGTTATACGAGTAGTGTTCTGTTGGAAAATTTACAATCATAGCAATTAAATATGTATACAATAGTCGTATAAGTAGGATTCTATAAGCCAATTACAAATTTCCACTGGTAAAATTTACAAAATTTCGATGTCCATTCTCATCAGTGTAAATTGTCACAGTTAGTGCCCTGGTGATAATAGCAATATTAATTGTTGATGTTAACTGTTATAAATTTATAGAGTACACATAGCAGTACATATATTATCACACACATAACATAATATAATTATGACTTATCTAATATATAAATAAAATAAATAAATAAAAAATATTTATTGACACCAATTTTTAACACCTATATACTCGTACATAAATTACTATCTAGGAAATTATATCATTTATTTATTTATAATACATTGAGCTAGGACAGGCTAACAGAACTGTTAGTAAGTGCACTGGTTTCTGCACTAGATAATTCTGTCAAGGCACAGAAACCAGATTGACCAGGGAAGGTGTAGTTTCCTGATCCTAGTTTTGCAACACTCAAATGTTACGTACCAATTAGGTGTCACAGCATTCACTAATATAAAAAGAAGAAGAAATTAGAAACTTATTATTTTTAAAACAAAAAAATAAATTTAACAATTTTACAAAATATAGCATAAAAAGATTACTTCTAAAAGGCTTATTATTATTATAGGTTACTATTCTATTTATTTACTCACCTATTCCTCAGACTACACATGGCGACTGCTATGCACTTCAGAGGTAGGTATACACAAAACAAACCTGGAATTTGAGTATCCAATATTCAACAAACCGTTCCCTTTTATATCCTAACTAGTCCTTTAAACGCATGCGCAGTTGGTTTTCTTTTGAAATAGGATTTCATTTTTATTCCCTATTTATTCCTTTGCAACAATGTTTTTAGCTATTGGTATCACCACGACCGTTATACTTTGCCTAAGTTGGTTAACTTTACTATATGTATTGTTATATATACTGAGTTCATTACAGCAGGCGAAGATGACTACTACTACTTCGTAACCTTCTGCACCCGCTTATTCCAGATCTCAGTCACAAAGGGTAGTTGATAGAAAGGGTAGCAGCTTCGCCGAGATGTAGCTTCTCTGAGCGTGTTCTACCGGCTATACTATGGTGAGTGCTCTGAAGAGCTCTATAACCTAATGCCTTCCTCTCCATTCCGCAACCGAACCACACGCACAGGTCAGAATATGCACCCACATACCGTAGTCACTATCCCTTCGCGTACCTATAAATTTGGTGACTCATACATCTGTCGCACAATAAAGATGTGGAATGCTCTTCCAGCCTCTGTGTTTCCACTTTCCTATAACCTGGAGTCCTTCAAGCGAAGTGTGAAAAGGCATCTAGTCAAGCCGGCATAGTGTTAGGAACTGATGTCGGACATAAGGGTCTGATTCCAGTTGCTAACATTCATGGACCCTGCGCGCCACTTACCATCAGGTGGGCGCAGGGTCACATGTCGTGCTAGTATTTAAAAAAAAAAAAAAAAAAAAAGAAGAAGAGGTTATATTAAACTGGCCTATGTACATGCACTCGTACAATAAAAATGTATTATTATTATCTAAAGTAACGTAAGAATCTAAAAAAAATATACTATATAATCAACAATGGTTTTATTTTAAAGTTTTACATTGTCATAAAAATCATCTTTACATATTATTATGAAACTGCCTCCGTGGTCTAGCGGTTCATCATCATGTGGTTTTGTAATCTCATAGGTACTTATAACTTAAAAGGTTATACCTAATTTGATCGTTGTGGTGCAGTTCTGTATATGTTTTATTTTGTAAATCTGATATAGCTGAGTTTTCCTTGCAGATTCCTTTCTCAGTCAAATTAAACATTAACAGGTCACTGGAATTGCTAAGCTCCACTGTTGGAGATGGGACTTCCAGAATTCCAGAAGAAGAACTCTGAAAACATTTTTCTTTAGATTGTTTTTTTTTTTCTTTAGAAACAGCGATGTACATTGTTATATGTAATTATATTACATGCTTCGCTATTTTTAGCATACAAATATTTATTTAGTCACATGACTTTGTCTAGCTTAGTTCTAAAATTGCAATTATTCCCAAGAGTTTTGGTAAAGGTTGCAATTTTATGTGGTATGTTGTTTAATAAAAAATATTTTTACATTTACAAAAATAATATTCATGAACATAACGGGTTCGAATCCTGGTCGGGACCCAAAATATTTATTATTGTAAATAAATACATTTAATTCATATTTAATTTATTTGTGATATTTCTCGAGTTTGATACGCTGGAGACATCGATGAGCTTGCCACTTGTCATGATTGGTCTATAGTATAGTTGGCTAAATGTGATTCCGCTTATTTATAAGCGTGGTTTCTGACCACCCCGGCCGTGATGATACTTTACTTTAATATTCATGAAAATATCCAGTATTTGTTTGTAATTCGTGAGAACGTACCAAGGTGGTTTCCAATAAATCCATCAAAGCTTGCTCCTTTAACGGATTATCTATTGTGTCCCAACAACACTTAGATAGCACGATTTATAGCTCTATTTGCGTATCCAATACCTTACCTATCGTTTATTTATTAATAGCACAATAGTTTACAAAGAAACTTAAAATACAATAGAATATATTTATCTAAAACGTTAAGTTGCGTTTACATTTAGTATAAAAAAACAAATTAAATATCTATTTTTTTAGGCACAGTTATTTTTTCAGTTCATAGGCTAGCATAGTTTTTTTTTTAATTGTCTTTAAAGGACATTGTACATAATACATCAGTCCTAAACACGTAATTTATTTTCATAATATATGTTCATAACAGAGTTCATAGCCGAGTTGGGGATCATCAAATTCCAGATGCAGCAGAATTTGATGCTTTACTTGGAGTCACTCGCGGCATTATAGCCCAAACATGTTGGGTAAAATATAGGAGTCCACAGCGCGGGAAAACCGCAAAAAATAAACTTCAACTTGTGCCCCATATTTAAAGTCCAATTTATCGTTTTCCATAATTATTCACATTGTAGCACGTTATTAAACAAAACAATACCACTTTTGACCAATAATATCCACAGTAAATTAATTTAAAAAACAAAACTTGACATGTCCACGCAAAATGGCGCGAAGAACTCTCCTAGGCTAGCTTAATATCAAACACCCGTATTCTAAAGCTGGGCCTAGACGAGCATTCAAAGTCAAAGTCAAAAAAGAGAAAATATTTTTATTCACGTAAACTTATTACAGGCATTTAAGAAACATTTTTTTACCAACAAAAGTTGTAAGTAGTATATGTATTGGTATTTAGATTATTATATTTATCTAATGTGTATGTTTGTATATGTAGTTATATGTAGGTATGTGATTTTAAATATTTTTTTTTTTTGTATTAAAAAAAACACGGAGTATTTATTCGTAGTTAATTACATTAAATATAAATTAAAACCTACCTAAATAATAAAATTAAAAATAAACTAACCTATAAATAAAAAATGTCCTCTAGAGACGTCCCATCCGAGATAGTCCCAAAGAGACTGGCAACATTTCCCCTCTGTATACGTTGGCAGAAATAATTGCCAGCCTTCCTGTCTCCAGACCTTTCTGTCAGCCGCTTTGACAATTCCTTTTTTTTATTTTTATATTTCATACTTCCTATACTGGATACGCTAGAGACATCGACGAGCTTGCCACTTGTCATGATTGGCCTATAGTAAAGTTGGCTAAATGTGAATCCGCTTATTTATAACCGTGGTTTCTGACCACCCCGAAAGGGAAACGCTATACTTTCCAGTAAATTAAATTATTAAATAAATTTATTTCATACAAAACCTTAAATTAAATAAACTATATTACAACAAAATCTAAATTTAAACTAAAGAAAAAAATAAAAATTTAATACTTACAAAAAAAATAGCTCCTCCAAATCGCTGTCTTGTGGCATGGTGCCCAATACACTAGCAACATTTCCCCTTTGAATTCTGCCAGCCCTATTGTCACCAGAGACGTCAATGAGCCTTGGAACAATTTCTTTATAAATAAATAATTTCTTCCAGTAAATTATTTTAAAGTTTTAAAGTCCCAATGGTTGACCATAAAATGTCTAGCGGCATTAAAGCCCGCCTTTGTCTTTGTACAATAAAGTATTAAATAAATAAATATACTCCGGTCTGTTTATGCCCTTAAAATTGTAACGCAATTTCAAAGGTTGGAATTGAACTTGAAACCTTTAACAGTTGCACGTGTTTTTGATTGAAAATATCGCGTGATTTTGTATGATCTTACTCTAGAATAATATGTTATTCTTTATAATGTACAATTGACGGTATATAATACATCCTAAAAGAAATCAAATAAATAAAATATTATATAAATATCCAACTAAACATTAGTCTTTTTTTTTTATAGTAGCCCGACATGTGACTTTGGGCTTACCTGATGGTAAGTGGCGCGCAAGGTCCATGAATGTTAGCAACTGAAGTCAGTCATTTATAACTGCCATCAGTCCCTAACACTATGCCGGCTTGACTAGATGCTTTTTCACACTTCGCTTGAAGGACTCCAAGTTATAGGAAAGTGGAAACACAGAGGCTGGAAGAGCATTCCACATCTTTATCGTACGACAGATGTATGAGTCCCCAAATTTATACGTACGCGAAGGGATGGTGACTACGGTATGTGGGTGCATATTCTGACCTGTACGTGTGGTTCGGTTGCGGAATGGAGAGGGAGGGATTAGGTTATAGAGTTCTTCAGAGCACTCACCATAGTATAGCCGGTAGAACGTGCTTAGAGAAGCCACCTCTCGGCGAAACTGCAGGGATTCGAGAGTTCCAGATATTCATAGTATAGCTTTGTTTATTATTATGTTATTTTTTAATATTATTCCTACCCCTTATACCCTTTAATTTTATTTTTATATTTATGTTTTGCTTATGTGTTGTTTTTTGCTTCTATTATTTTCGTCTTTTATTGTCATACATTGTGTAACTTTAACGAAGAGCACTTGTCTTCTGGAACACACTCTGTTTCATCAGACTAGTCCAGGAGACAGAGCACATTTATATATTAGGTAAAAGAAAAAAATGTGTCAATAAAGATTTTTATTATTATTTATTACATATGTATATACGAGTAGGTAACAATAAGAAAGCTTAATAAACATTATTATTCTATCAATAGACACAAACAACTTTTCCTAAGAAAGTAACAAAAAAACTTTGAATTCTCCATACAAATTATCTATTTTTTTAACAGTTTGTATGGAGAAGCTAAAAATGTTTGTCACTTCTGACATATCTTAGAAAAAGTTCTTTGTTTTTATTGTATTTTTATTTTTTTCAATATTAGTTATGAGCCCTGCGAGTATGTTTTTACCCACACAAACACAATCCTAAAACCAGTGTAAATTGGTAATATCTGATGTTATGATAAACCTATATTTATTATTCATAAAGCTGACAGTGAAACGTTTTTGATATGCAAATAAAATGATAAGATTGTTCTTATTTGATAATAAATACTACCTACTTGATTCTTGGAGCAGGTACGTGTACACTGACAGTGGGTCTGATGATTAAGTTCAAGGTAGCTCAGCGAGCTATGGAGAGAGCTCGCGGTTTCTCTAAAGGATAAAGTCCGACGAAGTTGACATCCGTCAGAAAGCCAAACTTGCCGACATAGCTTTCAAATTAGCAAGCTGAAGAGGCAATGGGCTGGCACGTCTGTGGCAGAACCAATGAACCATGGAGTAAACGGGTTCTGGAGACCACGTACTAGAAGACGCAGAGTAGGACGACCCCTGGGATCGCTGGTAGATAGATAAATTCTTTATTGCACAATAAACAAAACACGTTCCGAGACGCGATAATAGTAACCTAAGCGCGCTTAAAGGTGTTCCGGTACGCGCTTAAACTGTTTTGCCAAAGTTATGTGACGTCACAAATGAGATCATTCCTCGCGCTTAGACTGCTCACGATATCGAGGTAGATCGCTCTGAGCGCTGTCAGTTGTTTGTCATAATGTCCCGCGCCATTTTCAAGTTAATTTAATATTAGGTTTTCTTTTAAATTATTTAATATTGTAATTCGTTTATACTGTTTCTATATTACTTCTTAAACAAATCTATAATTCATATTTAAGTAGGAAGTGAAAAAAAATGTCTGTAACACGGCAAATTATTTTAAAATAAGTTAATAATATTAAACTTTACACATATAAAGATGAATAAACCGAGAGATGTATATTTGTTAGTTTTCATACTCAAAGATGTGGAATCCGCAATTTATCTTCCATACATTTAAAAAAAAACTAACATTTTATGAATGAAAATGGGATTTAGACCGTTCCGAATTGATATCACGCTCTGAGCATCCAAATCGCTATATTTGATTCGGAACGACGCGACGGTCAGTGTCATATTCGTTCTAAGCGCTCTGAGCGCGATTCGGAATGAGGCATTATTTATTGTACATAGGCGAACTTAATAAAGAATGTCTAGTGACATTTTCTACCAGCTAACCTTTGGGATAGTAAGCAATGATTGTGTGTGCATTAAATCACTAATTTAAAATCGGGATTCCAAAAAAATAATTCTTAAACTATTACTAGCAGATAAAGCTAAAATACTTATACACTAATATATAAATATAATATAATAACACAAGTATATATAAATACATAATAAAACTATATAAAATACATACAATATTATACCAATTTAGAGAGGTTATGTCCACTCGTCTTGCTTTTTGTGAAGGTGTAAGGTATTTAGGTAAGTAAAAGAGATTGCCCAAAACCAAGCCCCAACTTTTTTTGCAGCGCGCCTCAACTAAATACAATTCAATAATCATAACAATTAATATATTTTTTTAAATTTAACTACAACATCTCTTTTACCCCAGCATTAAAATATAATTTAATTAAATAGTCAATTGGTTAAAATTTATGTATGAAATAGTTACAAAGCACTAATTAATACGATTAGGTTCTTTATTATGACCAGGTACTTTATTATAGATAAAACACTGGATTTTAAATCGGCTGGATCGAAACTAAGTAATTATATTTTACGCCACCTAATGTCCACTAACACAACTTCTTCTATACCAGTAATAAAATAATTGAAGCCATGTCAACCTGGTGATTAGAACCCAAATCTAAGATTAAATCCATTCAATATTGGTGCCTTTAATTAAATCGATGCTAGCTGACCGTTGTTCTCAATCGGCTAGGTTAAGTTTTTTTAAATATATTTATAAGAATAGGCAGATGGAGAAATTATAATTGTTTGTTGATTTAGGTTAAGATTCGATGGGGCTGTCATGCTTAATAATATAATGATAAGTAAAAGCCCCTAATAATATATATGATTTAAAAAATAGGTAATTAAGATATTCGCGCCATTTTGCACGGATATGTCATGTGCAAGTTTTTGCTTTGTAAATTACTTTACTGTGGATATTGTTAGTCAAAAAGCGGTGTTGTTTTGTTTAACAATGCGCTACAATGTGAATAATTATGAAAAGGATAAATTGTACTTTTAAATATAGGGCACAAGTTGCAGTTTATTTTTTGTGGTTTTCCCGCGCTGTGAACTCCCATATTTTACCCGACGTGTTTGACCTATGTAAGACTCCTAGAAAAGCATCAAATTCTGCAGCATATGGAATTTGATGATGACCTCATTAACGTATAAAAAAGATACGTGAGACTTGGCTGTATGGGCTTAGACCCTTTGCCTTCCCTATCACCTCATTCATCAACCATTTACATTACTTTATTATTGCGGAAATATATTAATAATAAAATAAAATGGAAAATAACATGGCATAAATCACAAGATCTATAATCTATTGAGATTAACGTCACTAAAACAATAATACACGCGATTATTTTACCACTTATTTTTAGTTGTTGTCATGATACGTCATTTAAGATTAGATTAAATCTACCATTATCTTAAAGCTTCACTTTTTTTTGTTTCTATTCTCCCGGTAAATGATGAATGAGATGAAAGGGAAGGCAAAGGGTCACAGCCCATACAGCCATATCTGTCGTAATATATATTTTTTAAAGAGTTATTGAAGGTAAGTGACGCGCGAGGTTCATGGATGTTAGCAACTGGAATCAGACACTCATAATTGACATCAGTCCCTAACACTATGCCGGCTTGACTGGCCATGACGGCAATTCACATACAGACATACTTTACAGGGTTTATTAGCACGAACGGTGGATACTCCCCTGCTCCGGCAGACACCTATTTAATTTTCGAATAAAGTACTTGAAAAAATATTTTTTACTAAGCTTAGATACCTATGTCTAAATTACAATGAAAAATTCAGAGATATTCATATGTTCAGTGTTAGTGGTGCTGGGTTAAAAACTCGAAGGTGGATTTACCGGAGATGTAATTGGAGTCGGAGTTGGAGTAAAAGAACTTCTTCGATAACTAGTATTAGGTTCATACTAATAGTCCTGGGCTACGCGGAGCACACTTTGAAACGAAATAAAATGAAACGAAACGAAACGAAGCGAAGCGAAACGAAATGTTTATTTGTGATTGTAGGGTTACAAAATTTGCCTATATTATTGAGTATGTATTTCATTAAATATTAAATAAACTATATTACAACAAAATCTAAATTTACCAAAAATAAAAAAAAAAAAAAAACAGAAAATAAAAATTAAATACTTACAAAAAATAGCTCCTCCAAATCGTTGTCTTTTGGCATGGTGCCCAATACTAGGCAGCATTTGCCCTTTGAATTATGAAACTAAATTTTGGGAGAAAAAACTGCCAGCCATATTGTCAATGAGCCTTGGAACAATTTCTTTATAAAAGGCATTAAGTTCCGATCCCCACGGGCCCATCGTTTCTACAGCAAACGTCGAAAAAAAGTAACTATTGCAAATCGTTTCATATTTTGGACGCTTGCTGATCTGCGCTTGTTTCGCTGCAACACCAGCTCTAACAGTAGTTCCTTAAAGGTGGGAAGGGGTTAGGGAATCCCAACAGGTAAAATCCCATACCAGGGATTGACCCAATCTCCAAGGAACTAATGTCATTCCGTCTGGACGCTTGCCATCGTCTCGACTCAGATCGGTTGGTTCTAAATAGATGGGATCGAGACAACTGCAAGCGTCCTACGAATGAAGTCGTTATTGGCGCTGTGACGGAAAAAGCGACCCGCACTTTTGGAACACGACAAAATGAAATATGATATTTTGAGTGAGTATGGCCGATCTAGATAAAAGCAATCACATGTTTTTGTGAAGAACACGTTTCTAAAAATAAATAAGTATCTGATTAGCAAATAATTATACATGCATTGTTATTTACTTACTTATTTGTTGAGGCATACTGAATTATTTAGAGGTCGTATTTTACGCCTTTAACGAAACAACAATACACTAGCGAAACATAACTTTTTTGCATTTTTTAATTTCATTTTTGACAGTTCACAAAAATCATTATTAGTAACCCTAGAACCCGCGAATTTTGTTCTTGCATATTAATTCTGTGTTTGAGTTGTCGAAGCAAAATTCAGTAAAAAAAAGTGCTTTCAAATCGATCATAGCACGTGTCCTACTGCGTGTATCACTGCTTTTCGCGGCAGATGGCGCATGGATATGTGAATAGAAAAAAAAAAAAACATTTGTATTGATAACTGCCTCCGTGGTCTAGTGGTTAAGTCCGTGGATTTAGACTTGGAGGTAACGGGTTCGATTCCTGGTCGGGACACAATAATATTTAATAATTTAAATTAAATATTAATTTATTTATTCCTTAAAAAAATAAGTGTTATAATGTGATTCTATTTTTAAACAACAGTATGTTTATAAAGTATGTCAATATAAATATAATTATGGTAATAAAATTAAAAATAAACTAAACAAAACCTTAAATTAAATAAACTAAAAGATAAACCTAATTAATATAAAAACTAAATACTTACAAATATCTTGATTATAATTAAATTAATATTTAATTTATTTGTGATATTTTGGTACGCTGGCTGCCGCGCTGGAGACATCGACGAGCTTGCCACTTGTCATGATTGCTTATAGTAAAGTTGGCTAAATGTGAATCCGCTTTTTTATGTGCGTGATTTCTGACTACCAGTGAAACGGTCGTGATGATGATGTATTGATATTATGCCGTAATGCAGCTTTTAAGTACACAAAACGAGGTGTTTATAGTTTTTCAAGCGATGCCAAAGATATGACGACTTACCGTCGCGGTAACTTACCTTTCTATTAGTCCATACATACATGCATATCTTCACGCCAAATCCCTTGCGGGGTAGGCAGAGACAATTGATCATCATCAACCTCTTCATACATGCCCTTTTGTTTCGATGGCTTTATAATTCACCTTCAGCTAATGTTTTATTTATTTTATCATGATAGGCAAGTCTTGGTCTGCCAGGGCCTCTTTTACCCACAACTTTCGCATTAAATATCTGGTTCGTCAATCTCTCTTCGCTCATCCTTTCAACATGCCCGAACCATCGGAGCATGCCTTTCTTTATTTTTTGTACCTATGCTTTTTTTTATTCTGCCTTTTTTTTCTTGTAATGACTCTTCCTTAATTCTTTTACGGCAGGTAACTTTAATTGATATACATTGTTTTTGGAAAATTTTAATAATATCGCATAATACTCCGTGGTGGTAAGCCCTTAGTTTATTTTGTGGAATATATTTAACTTCATTGGTATTTTTAGTATAGTTTTATTATTTATAATTAGTTTTTTATCTATTTTATTTTAATAATTTTATTATGTAAAAATGTTATATTTAATAAAGAAAGAAAGAAATTATTTGCTTTAGAATTTGTATAACATAATATTTTCTCAACAAATTCTACCATAGTATGGTGTGCAAGTTGCAAAGCTGGGAGAGCATTCCACATCTTCAGCGTGCGACAGATGTAAGAGTCTTCAAATTTGTATGTACGCGTAGGGATAGTGGCTACGGTATGTGGATGCATGTTTTTGCCTGTGCTAGTGGATTTTTTTTTTTTTTTTTTTTTTTTTTTTTTTTTTTTTTTTTTTTTTTTTTTTTTACACAGCGGCATCTAATTTCCGTGCTAAGCTGCGAGGCTTGTGTTACGGAAACTAGATGGTTGATAAATTACATATTATACTTTTTTTTTTTGTAAATATATACATATTATACATATAAACACCCAGACCGTACAATTATAATAATTAATTATACAATGTACAACTTGCCCCCGGTGGGAATCGAACCCACGACCTCCCGAGTTCACGGCAACGTTTGTTACCACTGGACCACGGAGGCGGAATTGCGGAATAGAGAAGAAGGGATAAGGTTGTGGAGCTCTTCAGAACATTCACCGTAGTATAGCTTGTAGAACACGCTCAGGGAGGCCACATCTCGGCGAAGTGTATCACTAACTTTTTATCACGATAGATGGCGCATGATAGATGGTACCTAATATAACTGTCAGTTGCATAGAAAATTTGATTTTTTATTATTTTCTGGATATTATGCCGAAGTGAGCAGCTTTTAAGTGTACAAATCGAGATTTCTAAGCGAAATCAAAGATATGGTGATCTCAAAATTGCCGTTCTATCAATAAAAACTGTTTTCTTTTTAAAGACGGGGTGTGCGTTTTTAAATTCGTCTTTTAAGGTAGGTAACGTTAATTTAAAATACACTTTTTTGTTATAAACATATAAATCTACGAAAACATTTTAAAATGATGCGATATAGGTGTAGAACAAGGTACCAGTGCCGCTAGCGACATCTACAAAAAGCTTTGCCTGATACACCCCATTGTATGAAGTCCATTACTTAATGTCTTGTTAACGAACGAAAATATTTTCTACCTGCTATATTAAACCTTTATTTAACTTCAAATGGTTAGTTGAAAAGATCGAGCGTGATCGTAGGACGTTTTAAAAGTTTTATACGTGTAAAAAAAATAGATATTTTTTGTAAGGACATAATAAACAGTGATTTTTCTATGTATAGTGTAGTACACGATAAATAAATAAAATATCGGAACGCAGTGTCATATAAAGATAAATATTCAGGTACCTACGGATATATTTTTGATAGGTAAGGTAAGGTAACCAGTGGCAAGCTCGTTGATGTCTCTAGCGTACCAAACTCGAGAAATATTACAAATAAATAAAACTATTGTGTCCCGACCAGGAATCGAACCCAATACCTCCGCGTTTAAACCCACGGATTTAACCGCTAGACAACGGGACGCTAAACAAGTGACGCCGGCGTCTGCTAGTCAGGAGAGCTGATTAATTTTGTTATATATCTCTGTATATGTTTTATTTTGTAATTATGATATAGCTGAGTTTTTCTAAGCTAAGCTGCTGGTCTTCTGCTTGCTCCGCTTTGCTGCTTAGTCTTCCACTAGCAGAAGAAGCAGGCTCCTAACAGAGCTTTATTTAAAAGGAGAGTTTACACTCACTTTATTAAGTCCTTGTAGATTTCTTTCACTGTCACTGTCAAACCTGGAGACCCTGGTGGGTAGTTGGTCTTGTGGTGTTATGTAATAATAATAATAATAAATATTTCCAGACAGGTCACACAACGCCATCTAATTTTCGTGGTAAGCTACGAGGCTTGTGTTACGGAAACTAGATGGTTGATAAACTACATATTATACTTTTTTTTTTGTAAATATATACATATTATACATATAAATTATACAATGTACAACTTGCCCACGGTGGGAATCGAACCCACGACCTCCCGAGTTCACGGCAACGTTTGTTACCACTAGACCACGGAGGCGGTCATATGTATAATGTAGTATGTATAATAAATATGATTATCTTAAAACCAGTAGTTCTTTTTATGTATAGTATTTATAATATATGTTTATGTATTAATGTTATCTATATGTTATGTATATGTGTATGTATTAATGTTATGTATATAGTATTTAAGTATATGTATGTTTATATAGGAATTGCTTACTTCTATGATATTTATTGGAATAAAAATAATTTCTAAATATCATTTTCACTATCCTCGATCTAACAAAAAAATCTCATTTGTCCCAACGGTCAACGGTCAGAGAATGCCCTACGGCATTATGTTCGCCGATTGTAAATTACAATAAAGATTTTAAATAAATAAATAATAAATAAATAAGAAGAATCGTTTAAATTAATATAAATAATTACGTGTCACAAAAGCCTGTATGCCTGATTTACGTGAATAAATATATTTTTTTTTAGGGATTTTACTTTTTAAAATATGTTTTGTATACATTAAGTGTCTGCAATAAGTATTATTATTCTGCTTATAATTTTAAGGATATATACTTTGAGCAAGTGACATCAGTAGCTCTAGCACGCAAAACAAAATATAAGAAAAGCAAATAGAAATAGTTTTTGTTATTAAATAATAAGAAAAAAATCACTAAACTACCAGGAATCTTGTGTGGTGTATGGTACTGTCCTTTATCTACGCTACTTACCCTGTGTTTGACATGTACTTTAAGCGCTTATTTTAACTTTATTCCGCTTTGAAAGTCTTCGACTTGGCGTTTGTCTATAGTTTAAATACAAAATTTGGTTAAAAAAGCAAGTTTTGCTTTATATGCTTTCAAGTCGAACATAGCATTAATAATATTAATATTGCGTTCCAGTGATTTAAAATAATCACTCGGTCAGAATTACAACTCACTCTAGCACTTTTGATAACCATAAGTCTGTCTCTAACTTATAATGAGTATTTATATGTCTGGAAGAATATTTTAAAATTTGAAACGCCTTCTTTTTATTAATGAAATTGATTATCTATTTGGCGGAAGTGACGTTATAATTGTCAATTAATAATAAGGTATAATCGTAATTATAATAGATTATTGCACAATAGATAGGCACTCCAAATTATACACAAAAACGTCACCAAATTGATAAACAGTTATTGACAGTTCCCCTTCTGCATCTTACGATTGGAAAACAAGTTGTTTATCTGTGCGCCACAGTTTTATTCAACTAGCGAAGTTATTAACACGTTTTAATATTACCACACTGTAAAATATCTAATCGAAAGAGTGTTTCATTTGCTCTGCCGACCGTAGCGCACTTTCGCCAAGAGTTGTAATAACAAATATTATTGTTTGCTTGAATATTTGACAGGAAATCGGTGAGTTTTATTTATGCTTTATTACTTTACCTTTATTTCGATATTATGTAAAATTATTTTGTAAATAATATATAATTAAAATGTATGTTCTTAATACTTAACTTTTAATATTATCGTCTTGCACAAGTTAAAATACCTACCTTCGTTTGTTTAGAACCTAGATGGAGCAGAGCTGTCAAAAAGTTTGTCAAGGCTTTGATTACACAGTGCTATACATCCTATTGTTTTTGTGGTAAAAAACAAAACGTTGCGCAAATGTGGTACATACCTAGGTATTTAACACGTGTGTAATAATTAATGTCAACAATTGTGGTCTATATTTTAATCAACATTTAAACTATGCCTCATTACTAGTACCTATGTAATTTATGGAAATTTCCAAATGTTTCGTTCGATAATTAGGTATTTACATTTATTGTATGTTGTATTCTGATTATCTATGGACAGTGGTCCTAATAGTATTATGCCTATACCTACGTACCTGTGTTAAATACAATGAAATATTAAATACCGGTATTTTTATTAGAGAAGTTGGAAATACTCCGCGTTCTAAATACAGCTCTGTGTTTTATGAACTACATATTTTTATTTAAATATGGAACGTAGAAATTATACCTACTCCAAATGCCTGTCTTTCTATTTACCGTAAAACAAGGTTACTTAACACATGTTTTGGCAGTTTTTTGGTAGTTTCAATTTTTAACACCTAAGATTAATGATGTTTTTGCTGGAACAGAACAATGTGTCCTTCCGCTATTAAACTATACAATAATAGGTGATGACTGATGGTGCCAATTTACCTATTCTGTCGGGGCGGGGAAGTATCCACTGTTCGTGCTGATAAACCCAGTAAAGTGTATCCTTACGTTTCGGGATCAGGCTCGAATTCCCCTCATGCCCAGTCTATATATATATATATATATGCCGGCATAGTGTTAAGTACTGATTTCAGTCATGAGTTTCTGATTTCAGTTGCTAACATTCATGGACCTAGCGCACTAACCATCAGATAGGCGCAAGGACACATGTCGCGCTAGTATTAAAAAAAACTTATCAGTATATAGAACCCCACAATATATATATATTTTATGTGTAAAAGTTACCCCGAATGTACTTTGGCAAGGAAATAAAATACCAACATTATTTTAATTTGAAAAATAAATCATAACGGCCATATCCTTTCGGGGTGGTCAGAAACCTCGCTTAAAAATAAGCGGATTCACATTTAGCCAACTTTACTATAGGTAGACCAATCATGACAAGTGGCAAGCTCGTCGATGTCTCCAGCGTACCAAACTCGAGAAATATCACAAATAGATTAGATATTATTTAAATTAATAAATATTATTATTGTGTCCTGACCAGAAATCGAACCTGGTACCTCCGAGTCTAAATCCACGGACTTAACCGCGAGACCACCAGACCATTTAAAAAATAATTTATGCATTATACAGAAAATTTAATTAAAAACAACGTGATTTTAAAACTTTACAAAGTTATATTAGGCAGTCTTGTTATCTTTGAAATCGCAATCATCTATAGCAAAAAAAAAAACAATAAAGATACAAAAAAAAATATTGTGTATCCTCGCACACCATACATTTATAAAACAGATTGGTTGATTGCTACACATGCCACAAATTAAATGTATCCAAGTACCTAATGCAGCAAATCTAGTCAGCAAAATGGTGGTAGAACTAAAAGTCACTTTTATAAATGTAACAGAGTTTGCTGTCCTGCTTGCCTTTCTCCTAATCTTCTGCTTGTTCCTTAATCCATTTTTGCGAGACAAATCACTTAAATGGAACATCGTTATTTTCACTCTCCCGGTTTTCCTGCTGCTACACAAGAGTTTACGAGCATTACCTTCGCACAGGTCATCATGTTATAGCGCGCTGTCAGACGGTCAAGGTTACAGTATTTTTTTCTCCCAATGGATGATGAATGAGGTGATAGGGAAGGCAAGGGTCTAGCCCATTCAGCCAAGTCTGATGTAATGTTTCTTTTTTGTGAGTTAATGAGGTCATCATCAAATTCCAGATGCTGCAGAATTTGATGCTTTTCTTGGAGTCACTCGCGGCACCATAGCTCAAACACGTCGGGTAAAATATGGGAGTTCACAGCGCGGGAAAAAAGCAAAAAATAAACTGCAATTTGTGCCCCATATTTAAAGTCCAATTTATCGTTTTCCATAATTATTCACATTGTAGCACATTATTAAACAAAACAACACCACTTCTGACCAACAATATCCACAGTAAATTAATTTACAAAACAACAACTTGCACTTGACATCTCCGCGCAAAATGGCGCAAAGGACCCCACACGTCATCATGTTTTGGCGCGCTGTCAAACGGTCAAGGTCATAGTTTTTTTGTTTTTTTTGTTCTATTCTCCCGATGGATGATGATTGAGGTGAGGCAAAGGGTCCAGCCTATACAGCCAAGTCTGAAGTAATATATTTTTCATTTTAATGAGTTAATGAGGTCATTATCAAATTCCAGATGCTCAGTATTTTTTTTGTATGTTCTCTTCTACCTATGGATGATGAATAAGGTGATAGGGAAGGCAAAGGGTCTAACCTAAACAGCCAAGTCTGACGTAATATATCTTTCTTTTTTATAAGTTAATAAGGCTATCATCAAATTCCAGATCTTTGATACTTTTCTTGGAGTTACTCGCGGCATTATAGTCCAAACACATGGGAGTTCACAGCGCGGGAAAAAAGCAAAAAATAAACTGCAATTTGTGCCCCATATTTAAAGTCCAATTTATCGTTTTCCATAATTATTCACATTGTAGCACATTATTAAACCAAACAACATCACTTTTGACAATAATATCCACAGTAAATCAATTTACAAAACAAAAACTTGCACTTGACATGTCCACTATTGTCCACGCAAAATGGCGCGAAGTACTCCCTTACGATCATTACCTTCGCACACGTCATCATGTTTTAGCGCGATGTCAAACGGTCAAGGTCATTTTTTTTTTCTCCAATGGATGATGAATGAGGTGATAGGGAAGGCAAAGGTTCTAGCCTATACAGCCAAGTCTGACGTAATATATCTTTCTTTTTTATGAGTTAATGAGGTCATTATCAAATTCCAGATGTTTAGTATTTTTTTTGTATGTTCTCTTCTACCTATGGATGATGAATGAGGTGAAAGGGTCTAGCCCATTCATCCAAGTCTGACGTAATATATCTTTCTTTTTTATAAGTTAATATGGCTATCATCAAATTCCAGATCATTGATACTTTTCTTGGAGTTACTCGCGGCATTATAGACCAAACACATGGCTTAAAATATGGGAGTTCACAGCGCGGGAAAAAAGCAAACAATAAACTGCAATTTGTGCCCCATATTTAAAGTCCAATTTATCGTTTTTCATAATTATTCACATTGTAGCACATTATTAAACAAAACAACACCACTTCTGACCAACAATATCCACAGTAAATTAATTTACAAAACAAAAACGTGCACCTGACATGTCCGCGAAAAATGGCGCTAAGGACTCCCCTTATTTTGTTTTATAATTTATAGAGACAATGGACCAGAGTCCTTCAGCCTAAAATAAACAATTAATTAATTTTAAATACAAGGTAACTGAACTTTGTTGGCGTCAGGAAATTATCATTCAAGTATTCTTAGTAGGAATATCATAAGTACATAAGAAGGAAAACAGTCTTGAGTCCATATACTGAACCTAAGATAACAGAATCTTACGTTTTCACGGTAAATGTGGCATCATAACCAAACATCGTCATTTTAAACTGAACCTATTTCGCAACTCGTTCTTCCTCACATACATACTCGTATCTACACGCCAGCTCCCTTGCGGGGTTGGCAGAGACAATTAAGCGCTCTCGCTTCGTCGACATTCATTTACATTTTCATACATGCCCTTTTGTTTCATAGACTTCACCTTTGTGTTTATTTGGTCGTGATAGGTAAGTCTTGGTCTGCCCGGGTCTCTTTTACCCGCAACGTTCCGTACGACGACGTAACGACTCCTCATCGGAGACCTACCACGCATCCTCTTGCCATCGACTTTTCCCTGAACTACCAGGCGCTCGATGGATGTTTATCCAGGCCGAAGAAAGTGAGAATGCGTAATTGTACAGTCGAGGAAAAGCGTTGTCTGATGCCCAGTTTCTCCAGTCCATGATATGCCCAGCATTCTTCGCCAACACCACATCTCTAGGGCATTATTTCGTTTTTATTCTTAAGTTAAGATAAAAGTAATTGTTTGTGGCAACGATGTACCATACCTTCACGGTCCACCCATAGTTCTATTAATATAGTTTATTTGTAAACTGAAAAATATATCTGACAATAACCAGGAGTTATAATGTGAACCATATGGAAATAAATAATTTGAATTGAATTATTTCTCATAAAGTTTTTATTTATTATACAATTATTTTCGTGCGTGGTAATGTAAAAACTCCTTGTTTCACTGTAATCAAATAAAAACACTAATTTAGCTTTTGAACGTATCTACGACCAAAATCTCAATAATTATTTTTTTACATGATCAATAAACAAATAAATTAAAAATACTTGAACGTGTCAGCAAGCGAAGGCAGACTGCCCAGCGCCTCGCATCCATATTGCTTCTTAACCTAAACCGCGCATGATGTAATCCAGGCAAATATGAGAGGATAGTAGATTACAAGTCCGCGCCTCCGAGTTTATGACCTTTACACATTGATAAGATAACACCACTTCTAGAAACGGACAATATTTAGCTAATTAATACAGCTCATTAACACACACTGGTAGCGATTTACATTTTTTTTCTTTCAGCAATTTTATTGTATTTTTATTATTTAAGTAGTTTGTAATTTTATATTATACCTTTTACATACATTAGACATAAAGACAATAATGGAAGTTGATGCGAGAGGAATGGAATGTCTATATATTTATTATTTATTTATGACAGCTTAACGTGCTCTCCGAGGCACGGGAACGGCAGTGTTGTAAATCTATGACAAATATACGTAAGGAAAGTATTTCTCATTGGTACATGCCGGGGGGGTTTGAACCGACCTTTATAAGGAACGCGTTCTTACAACCGAGCCACCACAGCCTTCCACACACAATAATATATTTATAATATTTATTAATTTAAATAAATACATTTAATTAATATTCAATTTAATTATTTCTCGAGTTTGGTACGCCAAAGACATTGACGAGCTTGCCACTTGTCATGATTGGCCCATAGTTGCAAGTAGATTTTACTATAACTTTGGCTCTCGAATATATAATAAAGTTAATAGTAAATTAAATATATACCCACTAACCAAATTATTGTGCAAGAAAGTATTAAACAAATGGCTTATGTCTCTTAATTATGACGAAACCGAATGTCTTCTAAAAGAAATTAAATGAATAAAATATTATCTAAATATCCAACTAAATATTGGTCATATTATAGCTTTGTTTATTATTTGATTTTTAAATATTATTTCTGCCCCTTATAGCCTTTCATTTTTATATTTATGTTTTGCTTATGTGTTGTTTTTTGCTTTTATTATTTTCGTCTTTTATTGTCTTATATTATGTAACTTTAACGAAGATCACTTGTCTTCTGGAACACAGTCTGTTTCATCAGACTAGTCCAGGAGACAGAGCACATTTATATATTAGGTAGAAGAAAAAAATGTGTCAATAAAGATTTTTATTTATTATTTATTTATTTATAGTAAAGTTAGCTAAATGTCAATCCGCTTATTTATAAGCGTGGTTTTTGACTATCCTGCAAAGGAAACGGTCGTGATGATACTCATGGTGTAAATCGCGAAAATATCGCCCGCGTCGCGTATATGTAAACGCGGGAAAAGTAAAAAAAAATACCGCAACATGAGCTCCATATTAGTGGCAGATTTAACGTTCTCCATAATTATACACATTATTAAGCAAAATGACACCACTTTTGACTAACAATATTCACAGTAAAGTGATTTACAAAACAAAATACTTAAGGTAAACTACAAGGTAATTAACTCCCTTATTATTTTAATCACAGAATTCGAAAATATTTTCGCGCAATAAAATCATATCCATATTGACACAATCATTCCTTTACTTATATAAACATGTTATCATTATCGCAATTACTAATTAAATTTGTTTTCATAATACTTTTATTGATGTATTTTGATCAATTCTATAATCTTTATCGCACACGTGTATACTGTATATATATATATATTACAGCAAAATAAAATAAAAATAAATAGGTTGGTACCGAAGATATCCGTGTCGTACACATCCGTAGCATGCATGGCGGCGTATTGTCCGTTAAACATCAACTTCAATTTGAAAGTGCACGTCGAACGCGACAATAATTCCGTTCTCGACTTACGTATGCTGCGCCAGCTTGGCCTCACCTTCTGGCCAAAACCAACAGGGACAAGATCCAGAGTCAGCAGAACAATCGCTCAGGGTGGTATCCAGAGCGCCGTGGTTTGTGCGAAACTCTGTAATTGCGAGAGATCTGGAGATGCCTACTATCGAGGCATTTGTTGTCGGCCTAGCTAAACGTATGTTTTACCGGGCTGACAACGGATCCTACTACTTGGAGAGGAACTAAAGTAGACAAATCTAGGAGACTAGATTCGTGAGCCACAAGGGCGGTGTTGTAGTAGGAACAGCGCCCAGCACCAAAGGTGCGTTGAATCACCGGCGGGTAGTCAGCCGCCGAGATCCCGCCGGGGAAAACGGGAGATTATTCCATCCCCAACCCAGACCCATTGAACATCCTGGATGACTCAGCTGTCTGTCTGTCTGACAATAATTGGCACTCTCAAACACTAATTAATTCTGAGACAATTGCCCTAGCTTTGATTCTTTTCCGTTTGGTTTCTTGCTATATCATGTTGTCTTGCCTATTATAAAGTATTTTCTAAATACATGAACAGACAGACAGTGGGGTCGTCCAGGCCCGGATGCCTAATGGGCCTGGGTTGAGGATGGGGACAGTCCCCCGTTTTCCCTGCCGGGGTAACCACCCGCCGGTAATTCATGCACGTTTAGTGCTGGGCGCCGTTACTAGTATAACAGCGCCCGCTGTGGCTCACGAACCCAGGGGGCTAAGTTCGACTGCTTCAGCTCTCCTCCAGGAGTACGTGGTCTCCCGTTGGGGGGCCGAGCACAAGACAGAGCGATATTCTAGAGATGCTTGAAGTGTCCGTTGTCGGCCCGAGAGAACATACTTCTAGTCAGTCCAACAAAAACTCCTCAATAGTAGGCATCTCCAAATCTCGAGCTAAGATCTAAACACATGAAGTAATGCGTGAAATAACAACAAACATCCATCTATCCTAAAAAAACTTTTGTATTTATATAATATGATTGTTAATATATTGCGTTTTATTCGAAGTAAGATACACAAGTACAAACAATAAATATAAATTGAAGCTACCTAAACAATAAAGTTAAAAATAAACTAAACAAAACCTTAAATTAAATAAACTAAAAGATAAACCTAATTAATATAAAAACTAAATACTTACAAATATCTTGATTATAATCTACATGTCATCGAATCCAGGAGAAGATGAACCCAATGTTCCGAGGACTCCGGCGACGTTGCCTCGTAAGATAGCAACGTATTTTAATTTATATAATTAGTAGAATTCTGTACCAAAAGAAGCTACTAGCAATTTAAATACCTAAATTAAATAATCTGCTCGATCAGTTATTTTGCCCGCGAATGTAAATTCTAGATCTAGCCACCGAGGACGCATTTAGCTGCTCTATATCAGCTTCTTTTAGATGCAAGCTCATTTTATTTTTTGCTGCACACACAAAGTTGTTAGGTACGTTAAAAAACGCTGTATGTAATTGCTTAATTGAATAATGAACCAACATATTGTGCAATGTTTTCCCAACCTGTTTCTTGTGTGAGAAAAACCAACCGTATACCTGGATGAGAAATACCCGGGTCAATACCAGATAAGGCAAGCGATTGTTTTAAATATGAAAATTTTACTTAGATGTGGAAAAAATAAATAATGTTTCGTTTCAGATAAATATTCATTTATTCAATTAATATTAAGGATACTTTCTATCTAAGTACGATTAGTTTTTCTTCCCTATTATTGTTATTATTTTTTAATTTGTTTTTTCTTCTTCTAATGGGTGATGAATTAGGTGGGAAGGCTCTAGCGCATACAATCAAGTCTGAAGTATCTTTCTTCTTTGTGAGTTATTGAGGTTATCATCAAATTTCAGATGTTGCAGAATTTGATGCTTTTCTTAGTCACACGCGGCATTATAGCCCAAACACGTCGGATATAATATGAGACTTTACAGCGCGGAAAAACCGAAAAAAAAAAAAACAAACTGAATCTTGTGCCCTATATTTAACGTCCAATTTATCGTTTTATATAATTATTCACATTATTAAACAAAAGAACACCACTTTTGACAAACAATATCCACAGTGAAGTAATTGTACTAAATAATAACTTGCATTTGACATGACCTTGCAAAATGGCGGGAAAAACATCCGTTATTTTTGTGTTCTCTTCTCTCGATGGATCATGAATGAGATGATAGGGAAGGCAAAGGGTCTAGCTCATACAGCCAAGTCTGACGTAATATATGTATCTTTATTTTTCATAGTCCTAAACTATTTCTTTTTTTTTACAGGCAGAGCAATCAATTACAGTTAGCAGCCGAGACGAATGAATAATTTTCAAAATAACTAAAACGAACAAAAATGGTGGCTATATTGTCGAGGTTTAGCAAAAGGTAAGTTTTATAAAAAATATAAATTAAAAATAAACTAAACTTTTAATAAAACTTGTCCTCTATATATATATATAGATAGTCCCAAGGAGACTGGCAACATTTCCCCTCTATATAGCGAGGCTAATACGTTATCAGAAATAATTGCCAGCCTTCCTGTCTTCAGACTTTTTCTTAAGCCGCCTTGACAACCTCTTGAATGTCCCCATGGGCCCATCGTCTCGACCCCAACGACGTCTTTTCTATGTATATTGACTTAGACATCGTAGTAAGAATCAGTTTTCTGGTTTCTACCTAAATATATAGTGGACTAGACTATAATGAAAACATATGCTAAAACGCACTGTATAATATAATAATTACGTGATAATTAATAATGTTTTTGTACTCATTATCATAATATTGAGTAGATACTTATGTGATATGACAAAGGCAAAGGTCTCGGATAAAAACAGCTGCAGAGGCGCGCCTACACACCCCCAGTTTCATCATCATACGCTTTCCAATACAAACATAATTGTTTTTGTTATAGAAATAACACTATTCAATTTTATTTTTTTATGTTGCTGGCGGTGGTGGCTCGGTTGTAAGAACGCGTTCCTTATATCCTACAAAGGTCGGTTCAAATCCACCCGGCATGTACCAATGAGAAATGCACTTTTCTTACGTACATTTGTTATAGATTTACAACACCACCGTTCCCGTGCCTCGGAGAGCACGTTAAGCCGTCGGTCCCGGTTCCACTAATACCAACTTGTGGAATCGTTAATAAATTGTCAATAAAAATTGACATCATATCCTCGCCAAGCCGTCTGGCCAGCGTGGCGAGTGTAGGCCAAATTCTCCAGATATATGTTCTGGAAGGCCCATCTCCAGCAGTGGAGGTCTAGGACGCTGTGTTCTAGGGGCTGTAATGATGATGATGATGTTGCTGTGCTAATGTCAGTATGACACTGTGTGACAGCAATTGTTAGCTCCCAGGGGAAAATAATAAAACATGCAGCAGACAAATACAAACATGCGTTGAATATTTTTTGAAAATAACAAACCTAAATCTAATATATAGTATAAACATTTATATAATAAAATCAAAACTTATAATTACTAAACATGCTAGGGCATATACTGCATAAGTATTGCAGTAAGTAAGAGTGTTAGTTTACTAATGTTTGTGTGATGTGAGTGAGTATGTATGTATTTATTTATTTTAAAACTTTATTGCACTATGTACAAAGGCGGACTTAATGCCGCTAGGCATTCTCTGACAGCCAAACGTTTAGGACATTTAGACAGGATAGGTGGTAGGTGCAATTAAAAAATTAGATGAAATTTAAATAAAACAGAAATATAATTGTAATATAAATATATACATACTAATATCTACATACAGTTTACATACTAATACATAAATAAGTCATACTATAGATATACTAATATAACATAAATAAAACTACTTACATGATGAGGAGAGTGAGACAAAATTAACAATGCGATGATGCTGCTGCTATTATGCTGATATTAAGAGAAAAAAATATTGAAAAGAAAGGTTTAGGTTAGGTTACTTAGTTAGTATGTCTGTGTAGTATGTACGTGTATGGGGATTTGTTTGCGTATATTAGTCTGTGTGTGCATGTGTGTATTCATGTAACCGTCCAATATCATATAATTACCTTTAATTAGGTACAATAAATCGTATGCTAGGAAATGAGAAAGCTTATTTTTTTTTAGAGAAATGGGCCCAATAAAATGTTCTCGTACCATAATGACTTCTTTTTTATTTGATAGGTAATACAGATATTATGTTTTTATAATCTGTAATTAATTTTATTTATTTTACCCTAGCATTACGACAATTGACACAAACTTTTTTTACGTTAATAATCAATAGTTTTGATTCCTCCGATATAATTGAATTATAAACACTTTGAAACCCAGTGTTTTATCTATAATAAAGTACCTAATCATAATAAAGAACCTAATCGTATAAATAGTGCTTTGTAACGGTAAAAGCTTAATTTTGTTTTTGTCAATATCTTAACGCATTGAATACGCCAAACGCCTGTTTTTTTAGTACCTAATACTGTTTTTGCAAACATATGCCACCAAGATTGTAATGGAATTTTCCAACTTTATATTTTATCAATCAATATTATTACATCAACATTTATTTATATAATTAATTACCTACGTCAGCAAACGCGATATTATAACAATACATCAATGAATACTTTTATTGTTTTATTACTTATAGCATTCTATTAAAATAAATAAATTACCCTTTTTCTAAGTCCATGACGCAATGCAATATTATTATCAACATTATTTGGTTTATTACAGTGTATAGGTTTTTATCAGAAATAAAAAGTGTAATTGATAAGTCATTTTTATCGACAAAGACAAATATCTTGTGTTATTTTAGATTATAAAACTTTAGATAAGTCTTGCATATTTAAAAAATCAGGCGTTTCGTACTATTCACTTTTTATGGATATTAATTTAAAATTACAAATAAGTTATTTTATCGAAAAAAATATTTACAAAATATAAAATAAATATTAATACTAAGGATAGGGATATAAGTCCCATCTGCGTGGAATGGTGGCAAGAACTTCGTAGTATTTTATTAACAGGTCAATAATAAGGAAGAAATAATAATATATTCGAAAAATCATTGCATATATTTTTTTTAAAGTGTCTTTAAAGGACAAGGTACAGAATACATCAACCCTAAACACGTAATTTGTTCACATAATATATGTTCATAACAGAGTTCATAACCGAGTTGGGGATCATCAATTCCAAGTGTTGCAGAATTTGATGTTTTTCAAGGAGTAATTCACGTCAATATCGCCCAAACACGGAAAAACCGCAAAAAATAAAGTGTTACTTCTGCCCCATATACTCGTGTCAGATTAGCGTAAAATTTATCGTTTTCCATAATTATTTTCAACGTAGCACATTATTAAACAAAATAACACCACTTTTGACTAACAATATCCACAGTCAACTAATTTACAAAACAAAAAACTTAGACGTGACATGTCCGTGCAAAATGGCGCGAATAACTCTGCATATTTTTAAAGAAGATTTTCAGTTATAAAAACCATTTTTTTTTTTTTTATGGCATTAGTAACAATTTGCCAGTGTCAAAGTTAGGGAAAGACGGGTTAAGTGATTATATATATATATATATATAGTATAGATTAGGATCAAAGCAGTATTTTATAATACATATTATATAGATATATAAGTATACGAGAATAAAAAATAAGACTACTAAATATGTACATTTGATACATACATATACACTCATACATACATATACACATAATATATATATACATATTTACTCATATTTTAATATTATTTTCCATTATAAAGGGAGCAATAATATCGTATATAAGTTTACTACGTTTATTAAATATAAGTAAGCTTGAAATATTGGTAGGGAACGGAACGCGGCAGGAAATTAATGAGGACATTAGCGTCGAACGGTCGTATAGGGGACAAGAGAAAAATATATGATTCAAATCCTCCACGTCTAGTCCACATTCACAAATGTCGCAATCAAATATCTGAAGCCTAGCGAGATGAGATGCAGTGCAAACGTGTCCAATACTAGTTCATCCAGGATATGTGACGTCTAGCCCAGACAGCACTCTAACCCTGGTACATTACTGCTTCTTATCGCCCTCCTAATTTGATTGCAATACGTCTAATTAACCATTAAACTTAATTAATGTAATTGCTATATTTCATGGACTTATACTTATAATGGGGGAGTGATATGATTGGCAATGAAATAGGGCCACATATATGTTGATTAACCTTTTTCTATTTAATTACTAAAATAAAATATCATTAAAAGAAATACATGTTTATAATTAATGACATAATTACAATGTGTCAATCAGTTCAACATTCTCAAACAAGTTCAACGTTCTCTTTTTAAGACTATACTACAATATCCCCACATCTAGATGATAATTTAATTTAAACAAATAAAATATAAAATGAACGTAAAATATCTTCTTTATAATACAACAAAAAGTTGGTTCTGCAAGCCATTCATAAGTATTTAAGAATTGTTGTCTGTGCTACCTGACGCGATATCATTCACAGATTTAATTATTTGATCGAGATGTCTTTTCCATATCATATTATCATTAATTTTAACTAAATAATTTCGAGGTCCTAACACTTCATCGATAGTACCTTCTGTCGTTCGTATCCCATCCTCGTCGCCATTTGAAATAACTTGGAAATTACTAAAATAAAATATCATTAAAAGAAATACATGTTTATAATTACAATGTGTCAATCAGTTCAACATAAATAAATATTAAAATAAATAAATATTTTTCAGACAGGTCACACAGCGCCATCTAATTTCCGTGGTAAGCTACAAGGCTTGTGTTACGGAAACTAGATGGTTGATAAACTACATATTATACTTTTTTTTTGTAAATACATACATATTATACATATAAACACCCAGACCGAGACAAATTATACAATGTACAACTTGCCCCCGGTGGGAATCGAACCCACGACCTCCCGAGTTTACGGCAACGTTTGTTACCACTAGACCACGGAGGCGGTAATAAATGACAGTTTTCTTTTTAAGACTATACTACAAGTACCGTGTGCCATTGTATTATTTTTTAACATGACATTCCCTAGAACACAGCGTCCTAGACCTACACTGTTGGAGATGGGCCTTTTGGACGAGTTGGCGAGGGTTTCATGTTAATTTTAATGACAATTGTCTCTTTTTTGCTCTTTGAGTCACGGTGGTGTTGATAATAATCTATGACAATGGGGTGTATCAGGCAAAGCTTTTTCTAGATGTCGCTAACGGCACTGGTACCTTGTTTACAGCTCTGACGGATCATTTTTTAAATGTTTTTGTAGTTTTTTATTTTTATAACAGAAAAATGTATTTTAAAATAACGTTACCTACGTTAAACGAGGAATTAGGAAAGCGAAAACCGTCTTTAAAATGAAAAAAAGGTTTAATTAATAGAGCGGCAATTTTGAGATCACTATATTTTTGATTTCGCTTGGAAATCTCGATTTGTACACTTAAAATCTGCTCACTTCGGCAATATAACCAGATAATAATAAATTTCGTAATAAAAATACAAGTTTTATATGCAACTGACAGTTCTATAGGGTACCGTCTATCATGCGCCATCTATCGTGATAAAAAGTTAGTGATACACCCCATTGGACACAAGAATAATATTTCTCAAACTGAAAACCTTTTTGGATTGGAAAGCGTTCTTACAACCGAGCGACCACCGCTGTTAATTTTATAATAGTCAATTTGAATAAAGAAGGAACGAAATTTGCAAATCCACTTCGCTTGGTAATATACGAATACGGCTATACTCGTATATATAGTATAATTTTGCTCCTGCCTCTCATTCATTCATTTTATTTTAAGAAAATAATCATTAACCTATTGGTTTTTTTTTTAGTCACAGTTCAATTGCACTGTTAATTTAAATCGAATTACTATTTTTGACTCTTATAGAGTAAAGCAAAGTATCATCACGACCGTTTCCCTTTCGGGGTGGTCAGAAACCACGCTTTTTAAATAAGCGGATTCACATTTAGCCAACTTTACTATAGGCCAATCATGACAAGTGGCAAGCTCGTCGATGTGTCCAGCGTACCAAACTCGAGAAATATTACAAATAAATTAATTGTATAATTTAATTATTTACATTAATAAATATTTTTGTGTCCCGACCAGGAATCGAACCCGATACCTACGAGTCTAAATCCACGTACTCAACCGCTAGACCATTATATATATATTACTCTTATTTCTGTTTTAATTGTATTGTCTAAATAATATAAAATCTCTTTGTTCCACTATTGCTACTTTGTTTATATATTTAATATAATAAGCTGTGTTTTTTTTTAAATAAATAATTAAATATAATAAAAAGTCACTTCCAACATATTACGGGTTCTTAGGAAAAGTTGTTAGTTTCTATCAATAGAATCACATATTAGTCAAAGTAACAGCGTATATACTTTTTCTTCGATCCTAAACCAATGATTTGTAGAGTCAATGTCAAAAGTCAATAAATGCATAACATATTTATATGTTTTTGTTGTTGCAAAGTAAATAATGTAGATAATGTAAACATGGGAATATACCCAGTCTGATGTAACATTCACTCGAGGCTAAGATATAATTATAGCGATAAAGGTATAACAGAAACAAAATCAATGTATATTTTAAACAAAAAGTGAATTACACTTTCCACCATCTTGGAATTTAGGTGTTTTATTACAGGTACCAAGTAATCTTAAAACTAAACCTATTTATTGATACATCTACGTGCTAGTAGTAGGTACTAGGTATATTATGAAAGAGATGTTCTTTGGAATCCTGGAACGAAGATATGATCACGACGATCATCGACGAAAACATGACGACAACGACGAAAATGAAAGCTAGTATCTGATTGATATTGACCATAGTCATGCTACTCTAGTTAATAGTTGAAATTGACGAAAGTGACAATATCGACAAAACGGCCTAACCCTAGCTGTATGGACGTTGTTCCCTTTGCCTTTCCGGAATAAAAATCTTTCTCAGACATATTGATTTTATCACAGCCCTAAGATCTAATGATACCCGCCTTTTGCACGGACATGTCAAGTCCGAGTTTTTTGATTTGTAAATTACTTTACTGTGGATATTGTTAGTCAAAAGTGGTGTTATTTTGTTTAATGATGTGTTACAATGTGAATAATTAGCAGAAGTTGCAGTTTTTCTTTGGCCACTACTGCGAATGATTATGAACTCTCTTATGAATAATTTACGTTTTAAGGACTAATGTAGGTATTCTGTACAAGATCCTTCTTATCCTTTAAAGATACTTAAAAAAAAGCCATCACCTTAGACATATAAAGTGAGGAAAAGCTGCAAAGATAATTGCTACGAAGCTCGTAAACCATGTTGCTAACTTTTTAAATGAGCCAATGTGCATTTGTATAACTGTACCTACTAGGAAATCGGTGCACAAAGAATGGACGTTCCCGGTCATTTCACTTTATAACTGACCTTCACAACTCGTTTTAAACAAAGAAACCTGTCACACTTGCACTTTTAAACAACGCATTATATCGCACACTGCGTCATTATTATGCGAATTATGCCACTACAAACTCGGAGTTAGGGTAAAGCCATCAATGTATTGGAATATATCTAGAACCATGTATGTATGTAGGATGTCGCTACGGAATCATAAATTACTGTTATTTATTTACATACCTGTAATGATATTTTAATTGGATGTACCTCTTACTTTTATGACTGTAGATACCTATAATTGATATTCTCATAAAACAATTGGGATGACCGTTAATTTTATTTATGTATTTAAAACATCAATTACGAGTAAGTACGTAGATATTGCATTGAGATATATAGATACCTCTTTCGTCGGTTAACTGATTAATTTTAGGATTTACGCCATTAACATAATATAATATTTAAAGTAGGTAAGTTATGAATTTTTATTTTGTTTTTAGCTCATAACGGTGTGCCTTTTTTTAAATATAGCAACACTGTTTCTCTAACAGCTGATGCTTTTGACCCCGTGTTTAACTTGTGCGCTATATTTAATTCATTTTGCTTTGAAAGTTGTTCGACATGTGCTTTCAGTAAAAAAAAAACTTTGCTTTGCTCTGCTTTCAAGTGGACATGGAACATGGAATGAGTTACAGCTAACCGCATTAACCAATTTTGTTTACACTTTTATGTATCGATGCCGCGACAGTCACTAAATTATACAAGTACCTACATATAATTCATTTATTCGAAAATAATAGTAAGTAAGTAAAGTAAAGTATCATCACGACCGTTTTCCCTTTCGGGGTGGTCAGAAACCATGCTTATAAATAAGCGGATTCACATTTAGCCAACTTTACTTATAAGCCAATCATGACAAGTGGCAAGCTCGTCGATGTCTCCAGGCGTACCAAACTCGAGAAATATC
The DNA here is from genome assembly GCA_910589645.1 of Tinea semifulvella. Taxonomy (NCBI): domain Eukaryota; kingdom Metazoa; phylum Arthropoda; class Insecta; order Lepidoptera; family Tineidae; genus Tinea; species Tinea semifulvella. Next base: position 5,023,432 of record OU342605.1, read on the forward strand.
ACAAATAAATTAAATATTATGTAAAGAATTACATTTACATTAATAAATATTTTTGTGTCCCGACCAGGAATCGAACCCGGTACCTCCAAGTCTAAATCCACGGACTTAACCGCTAGACCACGGAGGCAGTTCGAAAATAATATTCCCAAAATTAAATACCTAATTATGAAGTTTATTTAAAAGACATTGTACAGAATACATCAGTCCCAACACACGTAATTTATTCATAATATTAGTTCGTAACCGAGTTGAGAATTATAAAATTTCAAGTGTTGCAGAATTTTATGCTTTCCTTGAAGTAATTCGCATCAATACAGCCCAAACACGTCGGGTATATGGGAGTTCATTTTTCGTTTACCACAATTATTAACATTGTAGCACATTATTAAACAAAACAACACCACTTTTGACTAACAATACCCACAGTAGATAAATTTACAAAACAAAAACTTGCACATGACATATCCGTGCAAAATTGCTCTTAAGGTCTTCTTTTTTTGTACAATTTTTATTTATGGGAAGGCAAAAGGAATATCCCATACAGCCATCTTTTTATTATTGTTGTTTAGTCAAAATAGTAAAAAGTAAAACCGTTAGCAAGCATCCAGTATTTTTTCTTAATCAGAAAAGTCTACTCATAGTAAAAGAAAAAAAAAAGAAAAAAAATGGTGTTGGCCAGTGTAAAATAACAAACGTTCAATTCTAAATTGGTAACAGCAAATAAAACACGCTCGCAACTGCTTAATCAATGTCATGCATTCTACAAACAGGATTTCAGAATCTCTGACGTCATCAGACACACCCACCAATCCACCAATAACACTATGTTATGCCGATTAGATAGATACATACTCGTACAAGGATATCGTCAAAGTCAAAGTCAACAGTGTATTTATCTGTAATACATGACCGCGTTACTGGCAGCTATGATGATGACTGAAAGTGCGAAATAGCGGAGGTTTAGGCCATCACAGCGCGGTCAGAATTACAGCCATTGCTGGACAAGCTGGAATATTTGTCAAGGGGTGCAATGATGATGAAGCTTGAAGTCCGAGAGTGTAGCGAAGCTAAGAAAAGGTGATGAGTAGCATGCCCCAATGTCTCGTTCTCAAATTTAGCAAAATTTCAACGTCTGTGCGACAAACTGCTTTCCAAACGACGACGGCAAGAGATCAGACGGTATGACCATTAGGGCGTGGAAACTTGGCAGGTGTGAGATGCGACATGTGTAGACACGTGAGCCCCACCTCACATCCAGGTGACGTCGTCAGGAAAACCTCAAGCATATACGCTAACCTTGGTACAGGTTACTAATTTCCCCCGTTTGGGTCGAGACGAAATGGGCCCATGGAGAACCTCAGCCAAGCTAAGGAGTTGTCCAAATGGCGTAGAAATTTGTGAATAATATTTTGTATGAAAATATCAACTTAGGTATGGTATCTAGATAATTTCCCAACTGTTTTATCTATTTTTGTAAACCAATAACAGTAACTATGATATCAAACTTATTTATTAGTTGTTTATTACATATTATGGCGCGATTTAATTCGATTTAATTACATTATTTTATTATTATTAATAATTAATAACGCTGAAAATAGAAAAAGAGTAAGCTAGCGCGGCCTACGAGTAACGTTCCTAGGCCCGTGCTGGCAGCTGCCCCCGCACTACATCACCCCGTGTCGGATGGTTTTACTTCCTAAATCATTCTGGTTCAACGTGCCGTAATGCCGTCACCGGTGTGCGTTTTTTAGGCTCTTTTTTCATCAGAGATGTGCAAGAAAAAGTATTAGTTCGCGAGGAAAGTAACACTTCGTAAACAATACATCATCATGCCACGAGTGGTGGATGGTGAATATCGTCATGATCGTAGAACAATGTCGGATTTAAAAAAATACCCATAATTTTGCATATATATTTATATATAGTTTTATATTGTTTGTGGTCTGTAATTTATAGTGCAAATATTAGAAAGGGTTCCAAAATGAAATCTAGAAGGTTTGCACTTATTATGAGACTTAAAAAGTGACAAAAAAACAGTCGAAATGACAGTTGAATGGCCGCCATGAAAATTTTAAATATAGCAGATCCGTCACTGTTCTACGATCATGACGATATATTTCTCGCGCAATCGATCTTAGGGTATTTTAGCCAGATAATTTAACAGTTTATCCAAAAATAGCGTAATTTATTCATTACCTTATGTTCTTGAAGGTCAAGTTTACTATAAAAGGCATATCTCAGATATACCGGCCTACGTTTTACAATACATGTTATTCCATATCTTAAAACGCATTTTATATTATCTAAGTGTCCAAATTTTTATAATTTATAGCTACGTTGTAAATAAATAACAATCTTTATTACTAAACTAGATACAATAGAACCTTGGGAACGAAGAACCAAGCACATTTAGGCTGGCAATTATTTCTGCCGACGCTAAATTTTGCAATTCTCCTCGGGATTATCTCCAATGGGGCGTCACAAGTGAACATTCTTTCCTCCTCTTTGCGTCGTTTTCCTCAATGCTGAGGGTCGTGACCCCCTCCTCGGATCACTTTGTCCCGGACGATGCTGCGCCATCCGGGTCTGCTTACGGCGGCGTGCAGGGCCTCGTGGACTTGGGTGTGAAGTGTGGTGCGGATCTGGTCTGACCAGCGTGTCGGACTCCGGCCACGGGGCTCCTGCCTTAAATTTTCTTTCCAGATTGCCAGAGCTCGTTGAAAGCAGATGTAAGAGAGCCTGGTTGTGACTTTGAGCTCCTTGAGTATTGATAAGTTTGTTCTGCGCGCTGTCCACGGGATGCGCAGCATACGCCTCCAACACCACATTTAGATGGCGTTGACGCGGCTTCGGTCATTAGCTCTAAGAGTCCAGGTTTCGGAAGCATACAGGAATATTATTTACACTGATTAAAGTTACTAGGGGAACAGTTACTTTAGGTGTCGATTAAAGTATACTATTTATATTATCTGTGACATGTCGCGCGGTCCGTTGTCTTTAATGACGATAACCTTAAGTCTGAAGTGAACTTCGGAGAGGCCACTGATTCTTTTTTTTTTTTTTAATTTGTTAACGTACAAAAAGTTTTAAATGCTACCGCTGGCCATTAGACAAGCACCAATTGTGATTGTTTTTAAACGTCTAGTTACTACATTTTTTTAAAGTTAAAAAAGTACACACATCAAAAGTGTCTAGGGATCAACACATATTTTTGCAATAACTTTTCTCCTGATTGATATTCATTAAAATTTTCTTTAAGGATTGATCAAATAAAATGTTTTCGTTTGTCTACAGTAACGATAAACCAAGTCACCTTTGCATTAGTAAAAAAAATTGCCATTTTCCTAATAAAGGGATTTTTGACATTTGAACCACTAACATTAAAGTTCGAAAAAAAGACTGAAATAACAGTTTTTTTTTTTAATTTTATTGGGTAACTTAAACAATTAATAATCCGTGTTTCTACCGCGAACACTAACAACACAAGAACATCGGTTTGGCATACTCAAAATGAGTTCATCCAAATCACGCTGTGGAATGGCCGCCCATGTTCGTTGCAACAACAAAAAAAGGTCTTCTTGCGACTGGATACCCTCCATATTCGGCAGAGCTCTTCTCTGAAGAATATCCCATGCATGCTCAATCGGGTTCAAGTCTGGCGACTGAGCAGGCCAGGGCAGGACATTGATGTTAGCTGCGGCGAGAGTCTGTCTTACAACTCTTGCGGTGTGCGGTCGTGCATTATCATGCATTAACTGAAATAAGGGACCGATATGCACTTGTAGAGGAACGATGACGTCTGATACAACCGTCTCAGCATAAATTTGAGCGTTGAGGTTGCCTCTGATCCAAATCAACTCAGTTCTTCCGCCGATCGAAATACCCGCCCATACCATGATGGTTCCACCACTATAAGGATGGACTTCCTGGCAGGATTTTAATCGCTGTTGGCGTCCAGGGGTTCTCCAGTGTCGTATACGTCTTGTATCCGGCCTCATACCAAAACGAGACTCATCAGAAAAGCACACGAAACGCCATTGTTCTTCTGTCCAATTTCTGTGTTCAAGAGCCCATTGATATCGAGTCCTACGATTGTGCATTGCTATAGGTGGTACCCGTAGCGGTCTTCGGGAATGAAGGTTCACTTCATGCAAGCGGTTTCTGACTGTTTGGTCGCTAATTAAGTTCCCTGAAGAGCGATGAAGGCTCACGGCTAACATCATGGCGGTTATTGTTGGAGTTCTTCGAGCTGTGATTTGAATGTATCGGTCTTGTCTCCGTGTGGTGCAGCGATACCGTCCTCCATGGCGCTCAGCCACGGTACCAGTGGTTCGGTAACGTGTCCAAAGTCGACTGATAACACTCTGACTTGTATTCAGAGCTAAAGCCACAGTACGTTGCCGGGAACCAGCTTCTATCATTCCCACGGCTCTGATCATTTCTTCCCTGCTTAAATGACGTCGCCGCTCCATAATAACGTTGGTTTTAATCAGTAGTAGGGAAACAGTAGCACTAATAATGTCTTCAATGCGTCTTATGTTTTTATAGGGAAAATATTGACAGCTGATTTTCATCTTTTACTCGAATTTGATTGACAGTTCCTGTTTTAAATTATGAAATGCACCAAAAAGGATCCATATAAATTTATAAAATCATAAATTTATTACAAAGCCACATCTCAATCACAAGAAATCCGCATAAACATGCTTGATCCCTAGACTTTTTTGATGTGTGTATATTTTAATAAATATATCCTGAACGCACCCTGCCCCTGATTTCTTACTTTCCCAAAGGTTAGCTGTTAAAAAATTACACTAGACTCGCCTATGTATCTACATTTAATTGTACAAAAAAAATATTTAGCTTTCGACATAACAACAGACTAAATTAGATAGGTTATAGCAACAGTGGATGCACGTGTGATGTAATGCTAAGATTTTTCGTCAGTTTATAAATAGGGAACTCGTTCGGCCAGTGACAATCAAATCGAGCAAGACCTTTTAAATGGTGTGATCCGCGTCTTCCAAGCCAGTTTGACAACTCATTTCGGCGGGAAAACGAAATATTAAAGCAAAAAAAAAGTAAAGGAGTTCTTCGTGCCATTTTGATTGTGTGCAAGCGGTGTCGTTTTATTTAATAATCCTATGCTACTTGTAAAATAGCTATTTGATTTTTTTTTTTTTTTTTAGTATTTTACCCACTGTTTTGGAGAAATGAACTGCACAAACAATATAAGATCTTTCTGGCTTAAGATCTAATAATCTTTGACAGGAGACTTTCGACACTGAAGTCGAGTTTGAAGGATATAATCTAACACCTGCTTTATTTTTTTTATTTTTTTGAACTGATCTTCATTGATTTTACTTTTGGTCTCTTTTCTTTGTTATTTTTTGAAATAGTTTAATTCTCTTTCTTTTATTTGTAACACTTATTTACTTATAACTAAAAAAAAAAAAAAAAAACACGTGATTGTTTATAATACATGGCTGATATTGTGTACACATGCTTTGAGTTTTAGCAATGTCTATACACTATATCCATTATTTTTAGAAACTGTAATGCTAAAATTTGTTTTGTGTGCCTACTTAATAAATAAATAAATAAATAAAAATCTATAATACTGTAATTTTTGTCCTAGTTTATAACTAGGACTCTGAAAATAAATAAATAAATGTGCTACAATGTGAATAATAATGGAAAACGATAAATGGGACTTTAAATATTATTCAGTCTAGTTAAGACCCTACATACATATCTTCACACCAACTCCCTTGCATAGACATAGACAATTGAGCTCTATTTCTCAAGGTCAACACATACTTCTTTCGCTTCGTCGACATTCATTAACTATTTTATACATGCCCCTTTATTTCGTAGACTCTTTACTGCATCTTCTGTGTTTTATTTATTTGGTCGTGATTTGCCAAGCCCTATTTTACCCACAACTCTCACATTATTTATCTGATTAGTCAATCTTACGTCGCTCATCATTCAACGTGCCCAAACCTTTGGGCCTTACCTTATTTTTGTCCCTATATATGCTTTCTTTCATACTAGTATCCACTCTTTTGCGTATGCGACAAAAAGTATTTAATGTAGGTATGTAATGTAATGTATAGGTACCTATACTAACGCGTATTTCAAAATTTACCCAACTAAAAATTACTTATTCACCTACTAGTAATTATACCTAATAAATAGCAAAACTAATAACTAGGTAGGCCAGTGTTCTAGCTTGACTTTAAATTAGGTATACTGCGTGGGTTCACACTTTCGAAACCTAAGAAATTACAACATTGGTACGAGTAGGTAGGTATAGCTTAATCGCATAGATTTAAAACAATTCTATTAATATAACGGAATCCTTATTATAAACGTAAAAGTAATAGAAACTGTCAATGTTAAATACTATTATTGGACGTGGAGGATTTGAATCATATCTTTTTTTCTTGTCGTTTATATGACCGCTCCTTGTTTATATTCTCTTATTTCACTCCCGAGTTATTATTATTATAATAAGCGAAGTAAATTCATATATAATATCATTGGTTCTTTTATTTTAGATAATAATATTAAATTATAATATACTTCATTATTTAGTAGTCTTAGTCTCTTATATTATTATACTTATTTATTAATACTTCTTTGATCCTATTCCAAATTTTTCGAATCCCTTTTATTAAACCCTTGTTGTGTTCTCTTCTCCCGATGGATGATGAATGAGGCAATAGGGAAAGCAAAGGGTTTAGCCCATACAGCCAAGTCTGACGTAATATATCTTTAAATTTTATGAATTAATGAGGTCATCATCAAATTCCAGATACTGCAGAATTTGATGTTTTTTTGGAGTCACTTGCGGCATTATAGCTCAAACACGTCGGGTAAAATATGGGAGTTCACAGCGCGGGAAAACCGCAAAAAATAAACTGCAACTTGTGCCCTATATTTAAAGTCCAATTTATCGTTTTCCATAACATACACATTGTAGCACATTAATTAACAAAACAACACCACTTTTGACTAACAATATCCACAGTAAATTAATTTACAAAACAAAAACTTGCACTTAACATGTCCGCGCAAAATGATCATGATAAAGCGCGCGAATCTGTTTTTTTTTTAAATAATTAGGGCTTTGGTAATCAAACAGTCTAGTTAAAAGTATTCCTAACCTTGTATGAATAAGGTTATTCACCTGCGCCAATCAGTTGCCACACTTTATCACACCAATCGAAATGATTAACAAATATCAGCTAAGTAGTTGTTAAATATTCGTAGATTATCCGTTACGTAGAATGCTTTCATGGTCAATAATGTTATTTATTTACAACTTTTTTCGATTAATAAATCAATCAAAACAATAGTCACTAACTTGTTTCTTGATAAGCAGGAGCACACTGCATCTAGTACACATTGAGTATTCGGCACGCAATATAAAAATAAAAATAAAATAAAAACGTTTATTTTCTAAAATACTTAAGCTAAAATACATATACACAGTAAGCAAACACATATTGTTTTGACGTTACTACAGAAACGAGATATGTTTTTATTGACACATTAATTTAGCTCTTGTAATTAAACATTGCAATGCCCTCCGCACTAATAGATTATTTTTATAACCTACTGTACGACGGATAGGCGAGACTCACTGCAAGCGCCCGCGCCGCAGCAAATGAATGAATGACGTTGAATATAAAAAATGGTCAAGCCGTGCCTCGTGGTCTCGGCACACAGTACATGTTGCATGGACAGATAAGATACAGTGGCAGTATTAAAGGTACACAATATTTAGGTAAAACAAAAATAAAACTTAAACTTACATAGAAACAAAACTAGAAATGAAAGCTGCTTATTCTATAAATATTAAATTATATTATTATATATCAAGTAAACGTATATTTAAATAGTTAATAATTGTAATGTGTAAGTATAGCGTCCATATAAGGAAGGAATTAATAATTAGGTAAGTATATAATAAATAATGAGAAAAGAAAATAAAAAAAAAAAGTAAAGAAAAGTGTCTAATCTACCTATTATTGCGTCACCGAACATATTTTATATAGTGTTACTTTTAAATATATATATATTTTTTTTTGTCGTGACCAGGTGAGTTCCAGTGAAGGAATCAGTACTGTAAGAGTAACTCATTTGTACATCCAAGTATGAGTTTAATGTATATGTCATGTTATATTATTTTATTATGACATACATTTATTTATATACATTATACGTATGTACAACCACACACAATATACACATTCAACGGATATTTTATGTTATTGTTAGCTTTTCTGTTTTATTTAATAATGTCAAGAAGAAGTTCAGTTGTTGCATAATCAATATTTAAAAGAAATGTATCAATCATTTTATTACATTGATACTTTGAGAGGTGTTTTATAGTTACCTGTTCACTAATTTTATTATACAAGTGGGGCCCTAAAAATAATAATGATGATTGTGCAAAACCAGTTTTAAAATATGGCGTGGAATATACAATATCCTTTCTTCGCTTGCCAATAGTTTTAGGGAAAGGTATAGAATGTTGTTTTAAAACCGATAATTTAATAAAAAGTTGACGTACTGTAAGGACATTGTTTTCTGCATACAATTTTGTAGTAGGATATTTAATAGGCTTGTGGTTCATCACTTTAAGAATCGCACGCTGTGCCCTTTCAACCTTTAGCATATCAGTTTTGTTTGCTCCCCCCCATACAGTTATTCCATAAGCCAGTATAGATTGACAGAGTGACAAATAAACATTTCTAAGGATTTCATGGTCGCCAACATTTCTCAAGGCTTTGAAAATATGCATTAACTTTCTCGCCTTAGAAGAGAGGTTATCAATTTGATACTTCCAAGACAGATAATTGTCAAGAGTAATTCCCAGGTATTTTATGGAGACATCTGCAGAAAGACGAGGACAATTGCATTCATTTAAATGTGTTTTACATGTATGTACTGCAATGGAGTAATGGTCTGGCGGCTGCGTTTTTGCATTTATACTAAAACAGATGTACTTAGTTTTAGTAATGTTTAGGGTAAGTAGATTGCTGTCTAACCATGTGGATATTATGCCGATACCTTTTTCTGCGTCTACCTTTACCTCATCCCAAGAATTCCCGCTAAATAAGACCACAGTGTCATCAGCAAAAGTGGTAATCTCTGCATTGTGAAGTCGAAGGTTGCACAGGGAGTTTATGTAAAGTAGGAACAGTGTTGGGCCTAGGATACTTCCCTGTGGGATACCATAAAATACAATCAACTCAGGACCAATGACATCGCCAATTCTTACAGCTTGCAACCTATCACTCAGGTAATCCTCGAACAACAACAATTGAACGCCCCTAATGCCAATTAGTTCCATTTTCCTAAGGAGAATAGGGACAGAGACTGTATCAAAAGCCTTTGCAAGGTCAATAAAGATTCCGAGACATTTCTTCTTCGCTTCCTGTTTCCTGACTATCTGAGAAATTAACCGTTCCATAGCATCGATAGTCGACAATTTATGTCTGAAGCCAAATTGATTGGGTGATATTAAATTAAACTGGTTAAGATAGGCAAGTAAGCTTTTGTTAATAATTTTTTCCAAAATTTTCGAGATAGTTGGTAAGAGCGAAATAGGTCTATAGTTAGTTATACAGCCTCTGTCTCCACTCTTGTAAATAGGTATAACAATGGATTTTTTTAAACTTCTTGGGAATACCCCTTGGGACAGACATAGATTAAAAAGGTGAGACAGCTGGTTGTTAATAGTGGTGGCAGCAAGTTTGATAAATTGTGTAGAAATGCCATCCCAGCCTGGTGAGCAATGTGTTTTTAGTGACTTTATTATTACTAGGATTTCAGAAGGGTCCGTTTGTAAAAGAGCTAAGGAGTTAACAGCAGATTTATTAGAATCTATATTTTTTGCTAACTGCGTTTCTGTTTTGTTTACTCTATTAAGGATGGTTTTAGCCATCTCTGAACCAATATTAGAAAAGTATTTGTTTGTATCAGTTACAGCTTGCATAGGAGATGAAGAAGAAGTTAGGAGTTCCAACGGTACTTTAGATTTTTCGCCATAATTGCATATACGTTTTATTGTTGACCACGTTTGTTTAATATTATTTTTATGTTTTATTAATTCTTGTTTTTCATAGTTATGTTTAAGTTTGTGTAGTATTTTGTTACATGTGTTTCTATATCTTTTATATGTGATGGCCAAAACGTTATTTTCAGGGTAACGTTTTAGCTTTTTGTGTAAATTATCACGATTTCTTATGCACCTGACCAGCCCTGGAGTAATCCAGGGTTTTATGTTTGTTAATTTACGTCGAGATTTTAATTTTGTTGTGTGTTTGTTTAGAAGCTCAATAAGTAGGGATACGAAGAAATCTGTTGCAGAGTTTGCATTTGAAATATTATAAAAGGTCGTCCAATCATATTGTTTCAGATCACTGATAGCATTAGAGTAGTTAATTTTTGTGTTGAATTTTGGTTTCTCAATTTTAACCTTAGTGGGGCCTTGGTATATCGAAGCAATTACACTGGCATGGTCAGTCACAGTCGAGTTACAAACAAAGGTAGTATTTTTGTATCCAGATTTAACAAAGCAATGGTCGAGGCATGTTTTAAATCTAGTTGGAAAGGTATGTGCTGGTAACATGCCGTGGACTGCTAAAATGTTTAAGTACTCGGAACTATCCTTATTTGATTGATTAAGAATATCGATATTTATGTCACCCATTAAAATTACGTTTTTATACCTTTTAACATCTGACAGTACAAAGTCTAAAGAAGTTAGAAAGTTATTAATATTGGTGAAAGAAGGAGGTCGATAAATCCCAATTATAACCGTGTCACTGTTAATTTTAGTTACTAGACAATTGGCATCTTTAAAAGGTGGTTCGTATGTAACGAATTTTAGGTTGTCTTTTATCAAGATTACAACTCCATCATTTTGGTTTAGCTTTTTTTCAGTCTGTTGTAAAGTATAATTAGGAATACTGTGAGATACGTCCGATACTGTTAGCCAACACTCAGTTAGAACAATTACATCTATCCGAATCTTTAATCTTTGTAGGTGTACTTGGAAGTCGTTTATGTTACGTTTGTAACTTCTTATGTTCTGGGTTACAATATTTAGGTTATTTGAATGAAAGTTATATAAGGATTTCAGCTCCTCCGGACTGTCTATCATATATGCTGGGCCGACGTTGACATTACTGTCAATGTCAGCAGAGATCTCATCTATGTTAGCCATAGCCATCATCATCTATAATATAGATACAATATAGATATAATCTATATGTATTGTATCTTTTTTTGAAATATAAAATAGTGTATGAGAGACAATCTGAGGGAGCAAAAATGGTAGAAATATAATATGTTTATGTATGTTTATTTGTATATATATATATATATATGTATTATATGTTCATAATACTTGCATGTAGTTTATGTAATTGCTTGGTATGTAGTGTATTTATAAATTAGACTAATATTATTAGATTGTTGCACCCTGCCCATAATCTCTCACCATCCCAAAGGTTAGTTGTCAGAGAATGCCTAACAGGCATTAAACTCGCCTATGTACCTAATTTTAAGTTTTGGTGCAATAAAGAATTTAAAATAAAAATAAAATCGCCAACCTATTATTACATTCCTGAGAATAGGAATCTTTCCTGAAGTTTTAAATGACAAAAGGAGTTATAAATACTATCTCCTTTTTTATGTACCTTTTTTATGTAATTTTTATGTACATTGTGCCAGCCTTAGCCCTAGCCTAGATTGTACTTCGGTTCTATGTTAAATAAATATTATTATTTTTTCAAGCAATGCGTTCTTCCAGTATTGTCGTACGGAGCATAGACGTGGACACTCTGGTCTGGTCCACAAGTTTAAGATCGCTCAGCGAGCTATGGACAGAGCTATGCTCAGTGTTTCTTTAATGGATAAAGTCTGAAACGTGGACATCCGTCATATAACCAAAGTTACCGACATAGCCTTCAAAATTATTAAGTTCGGCCGGACACGTCTGTCGCAGAACCGATGACCGTTGAAGTAGACGGGTTCTGGAGTGGAGACCACGTACAGGAAGTGGGACGACCCCCGCCAGATGGACGGATGACCTGAAAAAAGTCGCTGTGAGGTCTGCATGGGAGGCGGAAGATCGTGTGGAATGGCGAACCTTGGGGGAGGCCTATATCCAGCAGTGGAGAGACACAGGCTGATGATGATGATTATGATGATGAAATAATAATTCTTAAATATAAAAATAAACGGCTATTATTGCAATCATCAACATTTTCATTCATTACAGCCCCTAGAACACAGCGTCCAAGACCTCCACTGCTGGAGATGGGCCATCCAGAACTGGAGAATTTGGCCTATACTCGCCTATACTGGCCAGACGGCTTGACGAGGATATGATGTCAATTTTTTATGACCATTTATTAACGATTTCACAAGTTGGCGTTAGTGGAACCGGGACCGACGGCTTAACGTGCTCTCCGAGGCACGGGAACGGTGGTGTTGTAAATCTATGACACATGAAGTGTATTTCTCATTGGTACATTCCGGGGGGGGGGTTTGAACCGACCTTTGTAGGATTTAAGGTACGCGTTCTTACAACCGAGCCACCACCACCGCGCTTCATCATCCACACTAGCTCTACTCCAGAGCTGGCACTGATTGGGTGGTGTGACATAAAGGTCTAGTCTAGGCATCATCTCAGACAACTTATGACTACTGTTATATCTACTTACTTCATTATATTGCGACTTGTCGTCTCCTTCGGTGACAAGAGGGCTGGCTGGTTCTTCGCCCAAAGAATCAGTATTGCAATTCAGTGGGGAATTGCAGCCAGCGTTTTTGCCACTATTGCGGACGGGACTTACGAGCATATCCTTATCCGTAGTATTTTAAATTTATATTTAGTAAATATTTTTGTTCGAATTTCCCTGCCTTCCTCAAGGCCACTGTTGCAGCCACTGAGCTAGAATTTTTGGCACCCTCGCTTAAAACCCTTCACCTGACCTTTAGTAGGTCATTGTCCACCTATGTATTATATGTTGTATTATCTATTATACCTGGCCAATGTATACATATGTCTTACTAACGTATTTAAAAATATAAATAGTGCACTATGATCCACAGAGGGAAATATTTTGGTGGCGGGTATAATTCCAATGACTTCTACTGTATCGTTTCTTAATTGTTCTTATACTGCCTGTCTCTGTTCTTTCTCTTCGAATAAATAAATAAATAAATATGGAGTCGTACTCTGCGTCGCCCCGTACGTGGTCATCATTCTATAATTTTTTCAAAAAATCACAGCTACGATTATTTAGAAAATGTGCGTAGACCAAGTTTTTTAAATAATAATCTGGTAGAAGCTTGCTTTATGTTAATAGGTAGAGTTCTACAGATGTTGCTATAAGCAACAACCGTAAAAGAGTAAAGGTAAAGTAAAGTATCATCACGACCGTTTTCCTTTCCGGGTGGTCAGAAACCACGCTTATAAATAAGCAGATTCACATTTAGCTAACTTTACTATAAGCCAATCATGACAAGTGGCAAGCTCGTCGATGTCTCCAGCGTACCAAATTCGAGAAATATCACAAATAAACTAAATATTAATTAAATGTATTTATTTACCCGGTAACCGTAAAAGAATTTCAAGCAATTCCGGAATAATGAGAAGCAAAACATAGACCTGTAAAATTACTAAATAAATAAATAACATTTACAGGTATTTAAATAATTACAGTTTCACCAAGCCCAAATCTAGAAGTCGATACTTACCAAACGTTGCTAAACCAGTCGAACCCGGTGTAATAAATAACTAGTATTATTCAGTTTAATACTGGTTTTGGTCAAAGATACGCGTCACTCAACTTGAGATCTTTATTGTGCTTGCTTGTGTCTAAAATATTGATTAAATTATCACATACTTACATGAGTACTGCCGTGTTCAACTGAAAGCAAAATTTTATTTTTTTACTTTACTGAATTATGCTTAAGGAGAATGAAAACGCAGGTCGAAAGTCTTTATTTATTTATTTATTTATTTATTTATTATTTAAGGTACACTAACAGGTTACAATTAATACATATCAAGCACAAATTTACAATAATTCATAAGGTCGGAATTGCAACCCAAGGGCAGTGTACACGGCATGCTACACATAGCTACTTCGATGATTAGAGTCAACAGTGTTTTTCAGTTTTAAAATTTTAGGTTTCATCCATTTCATCATTATCAATATATTAATACTATATCGAGAATAAATATGTTATTATTAATGTCAATTTATGTTAAAAGTTACATCATAGGTTATATATTAGTATAAGTCAATATAAGAATAGTAAAAAGTCACTTTAGGTTAGTTTACAATCAATAACACTTGTCTCTTAAATATACTTACATTTGGGTTGAAAATGTCTAGATTCACAGTATCGCTGGAAAGGTCATTAAATAGTCGACACATACGGATAATAGGGTTATTATAAGAGCTGTTGATTTTATGGGTACCAATAATAAATGTTCGGTTCTTTTGTCGGGGATTACGCCAAGTACTAAATCTGAGAGAAGACAGCAAAGTAGAGGATTGAAGCAATGAGTGTGTAATTTTGTGCAGGTAAATGAGATCTTGTTGACTGCGACGAATAAACAGCGGGGTGACCTCAAAAGCAGACAATCTGTCACTGTAGGAGACAAATTTTCTTCCTAAGTGATATCGATAGTTTAAGATTCCAAGGCACTTTTTCTGAACACTCTCAATACGTTTAGAGTGCACTTTGTAGTATGGTGACCATATAACTGAGCCATACTCCAGCAAACTGCGCACTAGGCTAAAAAACAAGCACAATAAAGATTTAGGGTTCTTAAAATCCTTTGTGATCCTGCTTATGAAGCCCAGCCGTCTTAACGCCTTACTGGCTATGTAGTCATAATGATCACGAAATGTCATCTTTTCATCAAACAGGATTCCAAGGTCCTTGGCCACAGATTTTCGAGCGAGAGTTTGACCTTCGAGCTGATACGTATGAGTTATCCTCTTGCGTTTGTTAATACATGTCCCCAACTTATTCTTTTTAATTCTGTTTTAATGCTTGTATAATCACTTTTTCTAAAATTCAGGCGTTTACGTATTGCTACTTTAGGCTCTTTTGGTTTTGAAATAGAATCGAGTCTAACAGAGAAGGTTGGGTGATGGGAGTCGATACGCATTAGTGGAGACTCAGGCATGATATTAGTGGAGTCAAGATTTGATAACACAAGGTCAAGTATGCGGTTGTTAAAGTTAGGTATATGGTTATACTGAGTAAGATCACACAACGCTAGCGTATCCAAAAGCAGACGCGACTTGAAATCACTAAAACCAGTTGGTACCATCATGCTGCCATGAGGTGATGAGTCCCATTTTATGCCGGGCGTGTTAAAGTCACCAATAATCAGAAATTTATCGTCGATACAATTCTCTTGAACGTTGTGCAGAAGTTTAGTGTAAAATGAACTTAAACTCTCGCCTGGAATGTCAGGAGGAAGGTAACACAAGCAGATATGAACTGTGTAGTCTCCTGGAGCAGTGGGCAACAGACTAACCCAAAGATCCTCGATCTCACTCTCCCAGGCGGGCTGACGAATGACATTATACTGACGTTTAACAGCCAGTAAAACACCACCACCTTCCGTCTTCCTAATGCGTGAACTCTCACGATCTCTTCGAAAAATAACGTATCTGTCATCAATCAACTCACTGTCATATATACCGCTATTCAAGTTTGTTTCTGTTAAGGTTATGATGTCATAATTACAATTCAAAACATTTAGATACAGCTCGGTGGTTTTGGATCTTATTCTGTTAACGTTTTGGTAAAATATTAGCATTATAACAACTAAAATAAATATTAAATATGTCAAAATAAAATAATTATGTCAAAGTAAGATACTAAAATATACACTAAAACAATACCAAAATATATACAATCAAATAATTATTATAAGCCGATGATGTTCTATTAATAAGAATGTACTGTTAATCTATATCATCCAACCAACTTTAATATACTGCTTAATTATTATTTAAAAATATATATAATCAATATTCTTAATTCTAATTTAAAATTATATACAATAATATTAGGTCAAAAACAAATAAACAATTATTTCACTAAATTAACAGATATTATAGGTAGATAAATAAATAATTAACCAATTTACTCAAGCCCCTGAATTAAAATTGAATACAATATTTAGATGTCAATAACAATTATTCAATTTTTTCACTTAATTATAAATATTCTAGATAGATATTTATTTACCTTACCAATTAAATTTTATTAAACAGAGTAATTAACAATATTCACTTAGGCAACTGTCACATTAATTTTATTAAAACGTTACTAATATTAATAATTACTGATGACTTTTAAAAATTATAATAGGTATTATGTTTATTAGCTAAAGCTTATCTAGGAATGAAATGTCTTTTATAAATATAGGAGGAGATCTGTCGTCTTTTCTTACGTACACACGGCCGTATCTGACCCACACAAAGTTATATAAACGTTCCTTAGCCACTTTCCTTGTTGCCGCGTGTAATTCCTTACACTCTGAAGAAAGATGCTCCACCACGTAGATGTTGCGCTTGTCACCAGAGATGTCTAGGTCTTCAGTGTTCAATTGTTTAGATCTGTTGCTCTTGTTATAATTTTTAAATGCAGATAATAAGATATCCCTCTTGCGTTCTGATGGCAGTGTAACAAGTATGTTTCTTGGTCGTTCAGAGGACGGATTAAATTTTGCCACCCTGCGAATGCAATGAATATCATCGTCTGCAATAGGGGATTGAATCACGTCGCACAGTTTTCTTAGGACATCTATAAGGTTCTCTCCACGCTTTTCGTTGACAGACTGTATTTCTAAATTACAACTTCTTGAATTTTTATCAATAGGACCTAAGCGTCTATTTAGGTTCAGCAACTCCGATCGTAGGTGGTTATTTTCAGCCTCCAGGTCAGCTATTCTCTCCGTGGTAGCAAGTATATTTGACTTCAAGTCGACTTGTTCTGAAGCCAAACAATCTGTGGTGGCAGTGAGCTCGCTGCGAAGTTCTTTTATAGCAATATTAATCTCAGATCTAATAGTGGATTTCACGTCGTTGATAATAGATAATCTTTGTTGTTGTAGTTTTAGGTCTAATAAGCTACTAAATTGCTCCAAAGTAACATTGTTACTAAAGGATGTAGATGGCACTTGTACAATGGAGGTGTTCACCGAGAATACAGAATCATTTATATTATCATCGCAAGACATATCAAGGACCTCAGCTGGTAGTGAAAATTGCCTACGTACTGGTGTTGAGTCAGTGTTTTTGCGTCGTGTAATGTTAAGGCAATTAGGGCATTTCCATGAAACTTTAATTGTCCCAATATGTTCCTTAAAATCCGATTCAGATATGTTTAAGCATTTGAAATGATATGCTCCAAAGCAACCAGTACATTTTAACAAATCTCTGGTATCAACTTTAGTTTTACAGGCCAAGCAATTCATATTTTATTTATGTAATCATTTAGTTGTGTTTATTATTTAAAACAAAAGGCTTCTTCGGCAGCCGTTCATCGCGTCGCTCGCTGGCTAACTTCACTGTTATTCTCAGTTCGTACAAAGTTATGCAGTGTACTAGACGTGCAATGGTCAAAAACAATAATAATAGTAATAAAATCTGTGTAGAATCAGTAGTTTATTATTATTATGGGTGTCTCGAGGTTTTGTGATATTCAATTGTGCAGTGACACATTCATGTGTTTTAAAATATTGTTTACTACCTGTTCTAGGCGCACCATATCACTTTTTTTTTTGTTCACTTATCAATCCTATAAGTCCGTAAGTATTATAATTGCTTAATATAAGAAAAACACTAGATATTTATATTAAAATATTAAACAAAACACGCAGCAGTATGTTTCTTACGCCGGGGTTGCCAGCTGTATGAAATTGAAAGCGAAATAAAATAAAAAAGGTACAAGTTAAACATGGAGTAGGTTGGTCATAGTACGTTCTAAAAAGCCCTTAAAACTGTTTACTTTTTTCTTTGAAAGCGAAATAAAATAAAAAACGCTCAGAGGTACAAGTTAAACATGAAGTAGGTTGGTCATAGTGCGTTCTAAAAAGCCCTTAAAACTGTTTACTTTTTTCTTTGAAAGCGAAATAAAATAAAAAACGCTCAGAGGTACAAGTTAAACATGAAGTAGGTTGGTCATAGTGCGTTCTAAAAAGCCCTTAAAACTGTTTACTTTTTTCTTTGAAAGCGAAATAAAATAAAAAACGCTTAGAGGTACAAGTTAAACATGAAGTAGGTTGGTCATAGTGCGTTCTAAAAAGCCCTTAAAACTATTTACTTTTTTCTTTGAAAGCGAAATAAAATAAAAAGCGCTTACAGGTACAAGTTAAACATGAAGTAGGTTGGTCATAGTGCGTTCTAAAAAGCCCTTAAAACTATTTACTTTTTCCATGTTCCGACTTGGCGTTGTAAGATCTTTTTCTTTTTACCTTATTTCGAAATCTTTGAAAGTCTAACTAAAACAACAAAAAAAAGAGCAATAAAATAGAATTGGTTGTCAGAAAATGTTTAGTCAATAATTGACTATGTACATTTTTAGTACAATAAAATATTTTACATAATAATAAAAAAATATTTATCTAAAAATGCATATCCCGTATATGCCTTTTTGTGACCTTTCTCTAGCATGTTACGTTGTTCTATTGATAGAAACAAACAAGTTTTAAGATACAATATGTCGGAAGTGATTTTTTTGAATTCTTTAAAATAGTTATTTTGTATGGAGAGCATTTTTTTTTTGTCTTTAACCGTGAATACTATTTAGCCGAAATCCTCATACAAGATGAATTGGTTAAATATATTTAATGAAGAGAGATAAAAACATTTTAAAATTAATAATAATATAGAGCTTTTAAATATATATCGATCCCAGTCTTAGTAGTTATAAGTGAAATTAAATATATATCGATTCAAACCTTAGTTAAGTTACAATTTCTAAAGCGATGTAACCCAAGCTTAATAGCGGCTGACGCAATGTTGCTAGCTTTTGAACGCGCCTCCATGATGTAATTTCGTCTCTATATTTCTTACCAAAATAAACTTCGTTAAATCAAGTAGGTATCTGTATATCTAATTAAAAAAACACTACGAACATACGATTGATAATTTGTGAGATTGTGTTCCAATTTTTATAATATTTGAAAACATACATTCTGTCCAAATTACTACTCGCTCTGGCATTTTTGAATAGCTATAAGTCACTCTCTTTCTTTATCTGACAAGCTTACAGAGTCCTAGACCTCCATTGTTGGAGATGAGCATTCCAAAATACATTTCTTGCGAATTTGACCTACACTCGCCACGCTGCTGCCCAGACGTGTTGGTGAGGGTCTGGTGTCAATGTTAATGACAATTGATTAACGATTCCACAACTTGGTATTAGTGGAGCCGAGAACGACGACGGCTCCGAGGCACAGGTACAGTGGTGTTGTAAATCTATGACAAATGTACGTAAGAAAAGTATTGCTCATTGGTACCTACAGTCGCGTATCTTTTTGGATTTTAACCCTCTGACCTATATATCATTTAGAATCATAATTCATATAGAAAGAAAGAAAGAGTTTATTCATCGCAAAACAGATAGAACTTACACAATTAATATGCAGCACAACGCGCCCCGACAGGCACCCAAGTACTCCAGGATATAGCCGTGCATAGGATATGGGGTGGTACGGACCATGGATTGATATTAAAATATGGAATTGGTCGCCCCCACACCCACTGCCACATCCCGAGCACCACCAGGTAGCCATCGAGGAGCGCTGCACTACAATTCACACCGTAATTCCTGCAGCGATGAACGGGCCCTAAGCTCAGCATGTGTCGCGAATTCCGCTAGTACCCAATAAAATAAAATATATAGTTTTAAATAAATAATAAATAATAAGTATATATACTTACATACAACAATACGAATACTTATCTATAGCATCTTTTAAATAATAAATAGTAGTAGATAATAGTATTTATAGCTATTCAAAAATGCCAGAGCGAGTAGTAGATAATATATTCAACATACCCTGTGTTTGACTCGTTGTTTGAGTTGACGTTGCTCTATCTATGTATTTCGTACATTTTAAGCAAAATTCGCAAGTCTTAAGCAAGTCGAACATAGCAATGGTATTAACAGTATTACTAATCAACAAAGTGATTATAAACAGCGCTATGAATATTGTTTAGCTGCTTAATTATATGAGCAATTGTGGATCTGAAAGGGTATGAAAGCGCACTTACAACAGAGTCCATTTTCAATGCTCATAGCATCAACTACATTAAAATTACTTTTTTTTTTTTTTAATACTAGCACGACATGTGACCTTGCGCTCACCTGATGGTAAGTGGCGAGCGAGGTCCATGAATGTTAGCAACTGGAATCAGGGACTCATGACTGACATCAGTCCCTAACACTATGTCGGCTTGACTGGGCATGACGGCAATTCGAGCCTGATCTTGAAATGTAAATACACTTTACTGGGTTTATCGGCACGAACGGTGGATACTTCCCCGCCTCGGCAGACTGGGCTAGTTACCACCATCAGTCCACCTACCACCTATTAGATCATACCACTTTTAGTTTTTCGTAAAGTACTGTATAATAATAATTTAGCTATATTTAAAAAAAAAAGCTATAATTTTTTTTTTTTTAGTTTACCACTGTTAGCTTTATATTAACATCATGATGTGGTCGCCTGTTTGAAGATGTAATAATGTGGTCCTTAATAAATAATCAACGACATACTTCATTCAAATATATGGAATCCTATTTATTGATTTAAGATAAAGGTACATAAAACAGTTAACAAACAAAATAAATGCAAGTAATAGACAATAGAATCATGTCGGGTATGCTAGCCTAAAAGTATGTACACAATTATTATTTTTTAAATTTATTTAAGGACATGGTACAGAATACATAAGTCCTAAATAATACGTATGTACACAACATTTAAATACAAAGTTTTTTTCAATGGTAAAAAGTAGAACATACATACATACATATACATACATACATAAATTATATGATGTATTCTGTTTCATCATTCCATTTTTAGTGTAAAAAAACATCCCGTCAAATCATAGATTTAAAGACAGTGGGATCGTCCAGGCCCGGATGTCTAATAAGCCTGGGTTGGGGATGGGGACATTCCCCCGTTCTCCCCGGCAGGATCTCAGCGAGTAATCACCCGCTGGTAATTCATGCACCTTTAGTGCTGGGCACCGTTACTGGTATAACAGCGCCCGTATGGCTCACGAGCCCAGGGGATCTGGGTTCGGCTACTTCAGTTCTCCTCCAGGAGTACTTCTCTAGGAAGTGGTCTCCCGTTAGGGGGCCGAGCGCAAGACGGAGCGATATTCTGGAGATGCTTGAAGTGTCCGTTGTCGGCCCGATAGAACATACGTCTAGTCAGGCCAACGACAAACTCCTCAATACTAGGCATCTCCAGATCTCGAGCTATGACGGAATTACGCACGAACCATGGTGCTCAGGAGACCACTCTGAGCGATATGTTCTGCTGACTTTGGATCTTGTCCATAATAGTTTTGGCCAGAAGGTGGTGCCAAGCTGGCGCAGCGTAGGTTAGACGGGAACGGATGAACATCTTGTAGATCCGGATTTAAAGAACCGAACCTAAATATTGTAAATTTTAGAACGCAATGTTATTATCTCATTTTGTTATGGACTAAAGATAGTGGCAATTACGCGGTTGACACACCCGCAATCTCGACCAATCACAGCTCAGAACGTTCGCAAGCCCTCTTTATATATAAGCGCGTGCGCAAAATCTGTTTATTCCTCCACCGAAAGCGCGGTTTTCCACATCTAATGGGTGTTAGTTTAAATGTACTAGGATATTACAGATGGTTAATATTCATGTTTAGTTTCAGTAATTTTGATAAAATTTAACTTCAATTCAAACCTTAGGATTTTTTAATTCACTATTAAAGTATTATATTAAACGGTTTACGTTTAGTTTATTTGAATTTTGTTGTTACTCGATTGTTTTTAAAGTTTATAAAGATGTTGCACAGTGTCAGCGTACCTGAAGATTACGTCAAGAAGACTGCCCAGTAAGTTATAATTTACTATACAACACTTTGAAATAATTATGTCACCTCGTTCATCCTTTTCATTTTTTTTTTTTTTAAATCACAGCTTACTATATTAAACAGATAAACAAATTAGCAATAGTGGAACACTATTAAACTTTTTAAACTTTCGCGCTTATTCATAATAGTTTTTATAATTTTAACGGATCTTTACGCGATTTACAATTTATAAATATGTCTCTAAGGTAAATCGCGTAAAGACCCGTTAAAATTATAAAAACTATAGTGGAACACAAGCCGAAGAGATTTTATATTATTTAGACAAAACAATTAAAACAGAAATAAGAGTAAAATATAGTTATTAGATTTAAATTAATAGTGCAATTGAACTGTGACTAGCAGTAGTAAAAGAAAAATAACAATAATAAATAAGTGAAAATAAAATGAATGAATGAGAGGCAGGAGCAAAATTATACTATATATTCGAGTATAGCAGTATTCGTATATTAGCAAGCGAAGTGGATTTGCAAAGTCAGTCCGGGATTAAGAGTTGTCTTGATACTGACTCCGGTGATTAGTTAGATGCATCAGAGTAGAACATGGCTAAAACGTTAATATAGACGAGTACTTCATTTACAGTAATCTAAAATTCTAAACAGGTGAATAAATATGTCTTGCTTTTCTGTATGCAGACTTAATAGATCACTTGTTAATGCATCTCGCCTTCGCTCAATACTGCTTCACCTAACTGATTGAATCGGCACCACAGATTGACGTTTTCGCAGACGATCTTTGCAAGATCAGCAAAGCATGTTGGTACTTCTGTGAGAATCGATAAAATAACATATATTTTTTATCAATTCTAATTTTTTTTTTTTTTCAATTTAACTTTGTATAATACATTTCTTTGGCAACAAATTATAGATTTAATTAAGGATGACAACATTGAAATGTATTTAATTGATACCTAATATAGTTTGTGGCTTATTCTTTAATTTTTATGAATGTTTGTAAATAATATTAAGTGTTTCTGACTCCTCCTTGCATGGTGTATTGGAGTATATACTGTAATACCATGTAAAGTGTATAAAAATAAATAAATAAATAAACTGTGAAGTTTGTGGTGAAGTAGAAAATGTAGAACGCATTTTAAGGGATTGGGTCAGGAGCCACAGCGAATGGCAATACCTGATCCAACTTCTAAGATTAAATTCATA
Organism: Tinea semifulvella; assembly: GCA_910589645.1. Classification (NCBI taxonomy): domain Eukaryota; kingdom Metazoa; phylum Arthropoda; class Insecta; order Lepidoptera; family Tineidae; genus Tinea; species Tinea semifulvella. The sequence goes on from OU342605.1 coordinate 5,046,812, forward strand.
TGATATGGGTGCTAGCTGACCCTACTTCCCATTGGGCTAGGTTAGTTTTTTAAATATATTTTTGTTAAGAATAGGCAGACAGAACACTTATAATTGTTTCCTAATTTAGGTTGGGTTTGCATTCGGCTGTCATACTCAATTCAGGTTAAATTACTTAATAAAATATGAAAAAAAAAACCCTTTAAAAAAATATTATAATCAATAAGTCAACTCCAAGTCTTTTGTTTTGTAAATTACTTTACTGTGAATATTGTTAGTCAAAAGTGGTGTTGATTTGTTTCATAACGTGCTACAATGTGAATAATTATGGAAAACGATAAATTTGACTCTATATTTGGCAGAAGTTGCAGTTAATTTTTTACGGTTTTCCCGCGCTGTGAACTCCCATATACCCGACGTGTTTGGGTGATATTGACGCAAATTACTCCATGAATTACTTCATATATGTATATCTACTATAATAAGTATATATTGATGAGTATTTTATGTAGTCTATGTATACATACTATTTATGTAGTTTATTGGTTAGAATTGCACCCCACATATTTATACTGTCTCACTCTCCCAAAGGTTAGCTGGTAGAAAAAGCGGAAATGGCTATAAGTTCGCCTTTGTACATACTTTTAAGTTAAGTGCAATAAAGTATTTAATAATAATAAATAATGAAAAAGCATCAAATTCTGCAACACTTGCAATTTGATAATCCCCAACTCGGTTATGATCTCTGTTATAATTCAATTACGTATTAAGTACTGATGTATGATGAGAAACGGGTTCAAGACTCAGCTTTGCGCAGTGGAAGTTGGTCCGAGAGGAGTTCCAGAAAAATCTTTGCATCACTTATTAAAAGAATTGGGCCTCGTAACGGAATCATACAGTATTTGGTGGGGTATGGTGGATGGTAAGCGACTTGTTGCGTAATAAAATAAAATAAGGCCTCCTTTTCAAACCAGCCTATTGTCAGTCGCAATCCCGAAACACCGTTCTTCTCATCTCTTACCCAAACACGATGGAATTCATGGTTAGCTTAGGAATTTGTATTTGAATTTCTCTCTACAATGTTCTTCCTACTGCTCTAAATATTTGAGGAATACTGCATTTAAGTTTATTACTACAAAAATATAGTATCTGCAGATTGTGAGATGCTCTGTTATTTGAACAATAATACTTTATTTCACAAGTCAGTGCTAAGAAACAAAACACATACTGCGAATTTCAAGGTCATACTTTATTGATAACTGTAGTTCCTAAATCTGTCATCAGAATCTCTTCTCTACTATAAAGTTGGTATGAGCAAAACAGTAACCACGACGCTTCATTATTACAGCCCCTAGAAAATAGCGTTCTACACCTCCACTGCTGGAGTTGGTCCTTCCAGGAAAATTTTATATATAAATATGATGTAATTTTTTTATGGCAATTTATTAACGATTCCACATATTCGTATTAGTTGAACCGTGACCGACGGCTTAACGTGCCCTCCGAGGCACGGGAACGGTGGTGTTGTAAATCTATGACAAAAGTACGTAAGAAAAGCGTATTTCTCATTGATACATGCCGGGTGGGTTTGAACCGACCTTTGTAGGATTTAAGCAACGCGTTCTTACAACCGAGCCACCACCGCGCCTTAACCACGACGCTTAGGCCGCGTTCGTTTTATAGTATTTCCAACATTTCGTAGCAAATTCATAAACCAGCGTGAAATGTCATTTTTGTTAAGAAATACCACTTTTTTTAACAATGCTAACATTTCTTAAATAAAACGAGCGGTGAGGCTACGTTTTCACAAGTATTTTCGTTCATGTTTTATCATACCATGGCATCCAACATACATGATATTATTATGGTCTTTGAATTTATTACATAAAATCGTTTAAAATACGTTTTTAAAAAATATAATAGAAAACTATAAAAATGGTAATCAACCAATTTTATATGATAATGACATAAAAGTAACATCAATAACCCTCCTTCCAACACGGTATACTGACATACGAAATTAGCATCAAATGTTAGAATTTTCATTAAACGAACGACTTGTGCTAAAAAAGTGGTATTTTCATGCTAACATTTCTTAAAACAAACGCGGCCTTAAGAGGGGAATACTAGAAGGCTTCCTATTAAAACCTAGGTACGATAATTACGAATAATATAAATTTAATTAATTGTAGAGGAAAATAAATATACCTACAAAAAACTAAACCTTAATTTAATTAGATAATAATGTTGTATTAATTAGATTAAAAGTTGTTTAATTTATAATTAATAGTCGTTCCAGATTCTAGATAGCATTGGAGACGTCAAATAAACCAGTCTCAAAATGACTTGTAAAAATCCAATTTCGAAGAGACAATGTAAACATTTGATGCGTAATTTCACAATATTATTCAAGTCAATTATAATTATGATGAGCCAATACTAAAGTTGGTTAAATTAACGTAACTTTTTTTATATGAACTTCATTACATCTTTATTATAGTAAGGTTACACCTACAGGACTTACATTGAATTTCAAAATAATAATGGTAATAATAACCAACTTTAAATCTATATAAATCCATTTAGGTCACTCTAAATGAAAAAAAACTTTAACATGATTTATTCGATGATACCCCACTTAATATATAGTTAGTTCATCGACATTTATTTTTTTTATTTTCCACAATATGGGGCCTTGTTGTCGCCTTAACAGAATTTGATTGTTGAAGCGTGATGAAGACGAATCGATTGACGTGAAAATCATCGTGTTTGGTCTGCAACACACTGCCACAAAAAAACATACATACTTACATATATAGGCTGATAAACACAACCCTTTTTTGCGTCTCCCGCAGTCAGGTAGAAATGGCAAATAAATATAAAGATAACTATATAACTAAAAACAAAATTAAATTATTTGTTATTAAAAAGCATTTTTGTGTCTGTGTTGTTTGTTCAAAATAATCTTGTTAATTCCAAGAGACGTAAAATTTTAAAAAGTAAATATTTGGCGCGTAACTTCACAATTATATTTAAGATCTAATACAATATAAAAATGGTAAATAAACAACATACAAAAAGGAAAATAATAAAGAAAAATCTAAATTATAACACATTTAAGTATGTTGTTCATAGTAATATTGCATATATTAAAAAAAAAACAAGAAGTCCTTCGCGCCATTTTGCGCGGACATGTCAAGTGCAAGTTTTTGTTTTGTAAATTACTTTGCTGTGGATATTGTTAGTCAAAAGTTTGTTTGTTGTTTTGTTTAGTAATGAGCTTTAATGTGATTAATTATGGAAAAGGATAAATTGGACTTTGAATATGGGACACAAGATGCAGTTTATTTTTTGCGGTTTTCCCGCGCTGTGAACTCCCAAATTTTACCCGACGTGTTTGAGCCATAATGCCGCGAGTGACTCCAAGAAATACATCAAATTCTGCAGCATCTAAAATTTGATGATGACCTCATTAACTGATAAAAAAGAAAGATATATTACGTCAGACTTGGCTGTATTGGCTAGACCCTTTGCCTTCCCTATCACCTCAAAATAAACAAAAATCGAAACATAGTTTTAAATTTTCGCGTCAACTCATAACTCGGTAGTAAGAGTACCTTAACTTTTAAAAGTGCACTGGTTTAGTGGTTACCCTTGAAAAGTTATTTCTTTAATTTACGATATCAACGCTAAATTAAAAACAAAACGTAAATAGAGAGTAGCAATATATATATATATATATATATATATATATTGTTTTATTTTTCCTTTATGGGAAGGCAAAAGGCAGAGCCCATACAGCCAATATTATTGTTTTAAAATCACAAAATAATATGACAAATATTTTGAGATAATTTTTACCTTTAGACATTAAATACAGCAAAAAAAAAAATTCTAATGATCTAAAAAAAATATTAATTATATTTTATAAGCAAAATTTTAAAAATTAGGATCAGCAAAAGAAAATGATTGAAAAAAAAGGGTTATTATATCACATTTTCACATTAAAGAAACAGCAAAATTTAATCGTTAATTTTTTTGAACAATTATAGAATATCAAAAGCTTTATGTCATAATAAATCTTAAATATATAAAATATTAACTAAAAATAAAATGAACAATATTTTCATCTTTTAACTACAAAGGTCAGCAAACTAAAATGATTAAAAAACGTGTTATATTTCAATATCATCACCCCTTGAACTTGGCTTTATCTCCACGTATCATGCTTGTATGACCCCCAATAATATAAACAAATTGCTTGGCAACCGCGTGCCAATGATTTAATTTTATCTTCCATTTATCACGAATAAAGTTTGCAGTATTACGCGTTATCTAACGTCCACCTTTTATCTTATTAAAATGTCAAATTGCTATTATTTTTAATTCGGTGGAATCGTATCTGCGCTTCATATTGTAGCCGCTGCCAAATTCTTAACTATAGTCGTTTCTCGTATTTATTGTTGTTTAATTGGTGTATTTCTGTTAAGTACCAGTATTTTATTACGTGTACATATGTAGTTTTTTACGCAGAGACCTACCTTTATTCGGACAAGACCTTTTTATTGCGTTTAGAGTTGTTTGGCTTAGTTAACAACATCGAAAAATCAAATAAAAAAAAATAAAAAATGGCTTTGCAAGCGCACTAAACAATCTAATACCTGTGAGATGCATTGTGTTTTTATGCGATGGCCAAGTCAATCTATTTAAAAAATAAAAATAATCTAAAACGAAAAAAAAACCTAGTTACAAAACCTAATTTAAATAATAATAGTAAATAATAATAATAAATATTTCCAGACTGGTCACACAGCGCCATCTAGTTTCCGTGGTAAGCTACGAGGCTTGTGTTACGGAAACTAGATGGTTAGATGTAGTTTACATATTGTACTTTTTTCTTTGTAAATATATACATATTATACATATAAACACCCAGACCGAGACAAATTATACAATGTTTAACTTGCCCCCGGTGGGAATCGAACCCACGACCTCTCGAGTTCACGGCAACGTTTGTTACCACTAGACCACGGAGGCGGTCGATATAAGTCGTGTCGTGGCAAGAACGCTAAACCGCATTTCCTCGCTGAATCCCCATGCTGATTCTCTGAGCGAGGAAAGAACACCATCTTGTCACCAGAGCAGACAATTAGACGAGGGGTGATGTTTTTTAAACATGTTTTAGAGCTTGGACCCCACGAGCCTAAAGTCTCTACAGCAAAAGGCACAAACACATAGCCTTTGGTTATACCCTTCGTTCCTATACGCGATCATAGTCACCTAAGCACGCTTAAGGTGTTCCGATACGCGCTTAAACTGTTTTGCCAAAGCTGTGTGACGTAACAAATGACATCATTTCTCGCGCTTAGACTGCTCACGATATCGAGGTAGATCGCTCTGAGCGCTGTCAGTTTTTGTCATTATGTCGCGCGCCATTTTCAAGTTTATTTAAATTAAGTTTTCTTTTAAATTATTTAATGTTGTAATTCGTTTATACTCTTTGTATATTACTTCTAAAATAAATCTATAATTAATATTTAAGTAGGAAGTGAAAAAAAAATGTCTGTAACACGGCAAGTTATTTTAAAAGACCAAAATAAGTTAATAATATTTAAACTTTACACATATAAAGATGAATAAACCGAGAGATGTATATTTGTTAGTATTCATACTCAAAGATGTGGAATCCGCAATTTATCTTCCATACATTTGAAAAAAAAACTTAACATTTTATGAATGAAAATGTGATTTACACCGTTCCGAATTGATATCACGCTCTGAGCATCCAAATCGCGATATTTGATTCGGAGCGACGGTCAGTATCATATTCGTTCTAAGCGCTCTGAGCACGATTCGGAATGAGGGGATAGATTCGTATTTGCGCCGCTTGCCAGACTCTGCGCTTTCAGCTGCAAGATGTTTTTAGGTTAGCTAATGACGTAATAACTTAAGAAGGTCCCTTAACTGGTATTACATGGATCTCACAACTTTGTACGCTAAAAGTTGCGAGACTCATTTTTTTTACAAGTTATGTATTTGATGGCATTGTCTTCCGTACAATATAGCATAAAATCGATTTCTCGTAGATTCTTTAACGTCTTGTGACGTTCAAATATAATCGGTCCAAAATGCGACCATTTCAAAGAACGTAACACAAGGACCATTTAATGTAGGTATAATGTAAAAATCCCACTCGAAATATTATGGTTTTATAGTAACATTCAATGTTATAGCGTATGTAATGAAATTATACTGAGATTTTACTCTGAAATGTCGAGAAATTTATTATATCTTTCGGAAAGAAAAACCTACGCATATTATTATTACGGGTTTTATCGCAATCGACATAATAAAATATACATAAATTGTTTGATATTTTTTTTTTAAATAATGTTTTAGCATTTTTAGCTTGATACCCCAAGACAGATTGATAAAAAATTAACTAGGTATGTCGCTACCACATCTATAAGATGATAAAATTATGTTAAAAATATATTAGGCCTATATAATCGCTGGGTTTGAACCCCACCATGTACCAAAGTTAAATACTCTTTTCTTACGTACGATATAAATTAAAAACGTCTTAGGTATAAACAAAGGGTATTTGCCGCTAGTGATATCTACAAAAAGTTTTGTGTGGTACACCTTATTACAAGTTACTACAGTGTAAACTCCATGTAACGTCACTTGATTTAATCACCCCTCGTCTAATTCATAATAAACTCCCTAAAGCGTCGAAATCAATTGGCTTTAGTTGGTTTTGCTTGTCTTCCATACATCTTCTCTCCATTTAATGTCAACTCTCTCCTCCTTAGTCGGTACCCCACTGTTGGGGATCGTAACTCCGTCGCAGTCCATCCACTAGCCGTTTCCAGAGGCTGCGGTCGTGGGCGCAGTGGATGGCTTGGTGTTCTGGGATGTTTAGGTGGTCAGTCACCTGACTTCTTCCTCTTGTTCTTTTACCGTCTACTTTTCCCGTTACTAAGACTTTTTCCAGATTGTCGGCGCCTCTTCTAGATGTGGCCAAAATATTGCAGAATTCGGGTAAAGCAGACGGCAGAAAGTCTCTGTCCCTTGGCAAGTTTGAGCTCTTCGAGCACCGAAACGTTAGTGCGTCATGCGGTCCAATGAATTTTGAGCAAACGACGCCAGCACCACATCTCAAACGCATCAATTCTTGCCCTATCTGCGGCTTTTATAGTCCACGTCTCTGAACTGTACAAGAATATGGAGAATACGAGCGTTCTGACAATGTGGATTTTTGTCTTCCTGGATATATTGTTATCTCTCCATATTTTGTCGAGCTGGGTCATTGTTGTTTTAGACATTCCAATTCGTCGACAAAACTCACCTTCGCAACCGCCCTTATTGGTGACAGTAAATTGGTAAAGGAAATCTTCCACGGTTTCATAGTCATCAAGGTCAGTTGTGCGCGTTATCCTGTGAGATCTGTCGACTACCATCAGCTTTGTTTTGCCTCTATTGATGGAAATCTCTATAACGCCATAAAATGCAGTCCCTTCAGTGTCGTATATAGAGTTTATACTGTATGTGTTTTAAATAAAATATGAATGCAGCTTATCGACTTTGGACGTGTTCAACAATCGCTTTCTTTACTTCTAAGAAAAATTCGTCGTTCAACTTAGCGTTTGTCTATGGTTTTCATACAAAATTCGCAAGCTTTGCTTTATTTGGTTACAAGTCGATAATAGCTGTATTATATGGAGCTGCGCCTATAGCATATGTGTTCTGAACGCCAGACTGTACGTACGTACACGAGTCGATTTGAGAGCGTGTTCACACCATTTAGCACTGAAGCATTAGTTTATCAATATTGGGAAGGCGAAGTAACTATTTACATCATTCTGCCAAATGTTAATTTTTTATATAATCTTCTTTTCCAGATGCGCCCAAGTGGCCTTGGGATGCAGTCGTGCAGCCCATCAAACAGCCCTGAGGGGGGTTACCAAACCCAACCCTCAACTAGCCGCCCTAACACCCAAGGTAATTAATTTTTTTTACATACGAAATTATTATTATTTTGTAATTTCAAATTTAACTCATAATAAAAGCATTACCTGGGTACCTACGAGTATATTTGTCACCTTCCTTTAAATTGTATGGGACCTTAAAGAGTCGATACCGTTTTTACATGCTACTGTTTTTTTTATATATAAAAAATATTACGACACAAATGATTTTTGTTGCGTTCTCTTCTCCCGGTGGATGATGAATAAAGTGATAAGGAAGGCAAAGGCCCATACAGCCGAGTCTGACGTAATATATCTTTCTTTTTAATGAGTTAATAAGGTTATAATTAATTTCCAGATGTTACAGAATTTGATCCTTTTTTGGAATCCCTAGCGGCATTATAGCCCAAAGACGTCGGGTAAAATTTGGGAGTTCACAGCGCGGGTAAACCGCAAAAAATAAATTTCATCTTGTGCCCCATATTTAAAGTCCAATTTATCGTTTTCCATAATTTTCACATTGTAGCACATTATTTAACAAAACAACACCACTTTTGACTAACAATATCCACAGTAAAGTAACTTACAAAACAAAACTTGCACTTGACATGTCCGCGAAAAATAGCGCGAAGGACCGACTACAAAAACAATCAATATATCAATATTTGTAAAAGTAAACATTACAGGGCATACCTAACTAATTTTTGATACTTCAACAGTGTTTATATTCTTGTGGAAAACGATACCTTTATTTATTTATTTATTAAGAAAAATCATAGCCTTTTTTTTTATTTATACAATTCACATATTATTTTTCTTATATAAACAACTAAACTTATATCTAAACTCATAGCCATTACATTACATTGTTACACATATTGACAATATAGTATAAGTAGAACATAGACCAAGAAAAATTCATATTATTTACATAAACACGAGTAAAACAGTTGATATCAGGAATAAAACATAAAACAAAGAAGAAAATGATAAATAGGCTAAAAAACAATTTTAAAAAAGTTATCAAGCAGGCTATAATAAAACAATAATAATAGGAAAAAGAAAGATTTAGTCAATCTTTTTGTATTGATTTGAAACCATGTTGTTTTTTTAGGTGCGTGCTTTCGTCGAGCGCAGTGCAGCTCTGTGCCAACCAGACCAGGTGCACGTGTGTGATGGCTCTGAAGCAGAAGCCACTGTATTGCTGCAGATGATGCAGCAACAAGGCTCTCTGCGCCGTCTACCTAAATATGAGAACTGGTATGTACTAATAATGAGAATAAAGAATAGATGATAAATGATTCCAGCACCAACTTGTGGGGCGTTATAGATAGTGATGGGTCGTTGTCGAACTTATTGAAAACAAAACGCAACCGAGAGAATAAAAACTAGTTGCGAAAAACGGTTCTCGCTGCAACTGGTTTTAAAGACGGTGGGGCGGGAGCGCTATAACGTACTCGAATGCCTTTCAAAATCGAACATTGCACTAATAGCAAGTAAAAAATTAGGTACATGTATTTTAAGTACCTACTGACCATATTTTGTTAGGCAATCCATCAACCTTGAAGTTCGTTAACGTATTTTACTATATAAAAAGTGGATTTCATTCGGATAACAGATCGTGGACAATTTCTAGTTGCAATAATTTTCAAAAATTATATAATATAAATGAATCAATCCGTAACTAATCCGCAAAATAAAATCTATCTGTTCATGTTCATTAGGCCGCGATAAGTGAAATGTTGTAGGTTGCCGAAAATACCCCGCAAAATGAACTTCGTAATCGTGATAACTTGCTTTTTTATTTTTCTAAATAAAATATGTTTTTTTTCAGCTGGCTAACACGCACAGATCCCGCCGACGTGGCCCGCGTGGAGTCCCGCACTTTCATTTGTTCCGAGAAGGAACGTGACGTGGTCCCCATCGCGAGGGCCGGTCAGAAGTCCGCTTTAGGCAACTACATCTCGCCATCAGACTACGACAATGCCATTTCTGAACGCTTTCCCGGATGCATGAGAGGTGAGTTATAGAAAAATATCACGTAGTCTCTTCATTGCGTCTTACAAATTAATTCTAAGTTTAATCAACTGCTGTGAAAGAAGCAATGAATTTCGTACAGTCATCGGGACAATCAGAAGTCCGCCACATCTTGCCTTCAGGCTAGGACAATGCAATTTTTAAACGCTCCACCCGGATGTATGAGATGATTTGAAGAGCGCGTTTTAAGGCACATCATTTTATTTCTAACGTTCAAGATCTTGAAATAGACTCAACTATCTACTGAGCATTACAACAATTGCTCGTTTTCTAGCGAAATAAAGCTATCTACTTTTTATAACACTCGTACTTGAAATAGTTTGTAGCGATTAGTATGCAACGGACAGTGCGAGTGAGAAAGTTGCTCGGAAGTGATCTTGGCGTTAAGTATCAAACAATAATCTTCCTTCTGTGTAGTATGAATAAGCTCGATAACGAAATAAAATAGGATAATATTTGTTTTGAACACGCGACGTAGGTATTTGAAGTAGATAGTTTTCTCAACTTTGTTTGAAAACAACTAACTGTTACGTTTTTTTATTCCAAAAACCTGTAACGACACAACTCTACTAGGCATTAGGTATGTTCTCAAATTGAAGTAGGTAGATACAGGATTTAATTTTATCATAAACCTATAATAAAAAACTATAAGGTGACAACTATTTTTTATATATTATATTCCCGGCGTCTTTCATAAAATACTTACAACACGCGTAGTTAATTTTAATTCAAGGTCATCGGGTAGTTATGCTATACTCACATTTAATTTTAAAAACATGTTTGAGAAGCTAAAGACAAATATTTACAATGTAAATACATTATTATCATTTTTAGTAGATTTTAACAGCATTTTTCATTTTTGTAGATAGATAAAATTATATATTCTTGTTAGCCGATTTATCAGATTCTTTTACTAGATAATTGCTAGATAAATTAGGGATCCTCAAAATTTGACATTGTATTCCAATAAATTGACAAGACAATATTAAATGTTAACTAATCATATTACTGTATGTACCACATTTAAAGCAAATAAACGATGAATTTGAACTGTATACCTATAAATAAATATCTATTGACATAAGCATACTGTATGCCTATAATATGGGCAGATTGCATCATCATGACATGTACATACAACTGAAATTAGAATAAGCAATCTATACATAAAGAATAATGGGGTGTATCAGGCACAGCTTTTTATAGATGTCGCTAGCGGCAATGGTACCTTGTTTACAACTATGACGCATCAATTGTTAAATGTTTGTGTAGTTTTTTGTAACACAAAAATGTATTTTAACTTTACGTTACCTACCTTAAAAGACGAATTAAGAAAGCGAACACCGTTTTTAAAAAGAAAAAAGGTTGAATTAATAGAACGGCAATTTTGAGATCACCATATCTTTGATTTTGCTCGGAAATCCCGATTTGTATACTTAAAATCTGCTCACTTCGTCATTATATCCAGAAAATAATAAATTTCGAAATAAGAATACAAGATTTCTATGCAACTGACAGTTATGTTAAGTACCATCTATCATGCGCCATCTATCGTGATAAAAAGTTAATGATACATCCTATTGAACGCGATCATCGCTAGTTCGCCCAAATTTTTTTCACGTGTACCTACTACTGGCGATCAAACATAATAATGTAGTTTAGTTACCTACTATATACCTATTCATTTTTTTTTTTTTTTTTTGTTCTCTTCTCCCGATGGATGATGAATGAGATGATAGGGAAGGCAAAGGGTCTAGCCCATACAGCCAAGTCTGACGTAATATATCTTTCTTTTTTATGAATTAATGAGGTCATCATCAAATTCCAGATGCTGCAGAATTTGATGCTTTTCTTGGAGTCACTCGCGGAACCATCCACTGCTCAAACACGTCGGGTAAAATATGGAAGTTGACAGCGCGGGAAAACCGCAAAAAATAAACTGCAACTTGTGCCCCATATTTAAAGTCCAATTTATCGTTTTCCATAATTATTCACATTGTAGCACATTATTAAACAAAACAACACCACTTTTGACCAATAATATCCACAGCAAATTAATTTACAAAACAAAAACTTGCACTTGACATGTTCAAAGTTTTTTTTACCGAATTTTGCTTAAAATGTATGAAAACTATAGAGCAATGCCAAGTCGAACGACTTTCGAAGCGAAATAAAGCAATAAAAAGCAACAAATCAAACACAAGGATTAATGCTGTGTTGTTTTTGCGTAGCTCGCTTTAAAAAGTTTTAAGTGCTGTTAATCTAGAATTCGTCATTTATAACTTCGTTAGGTCCGCCTTTGTGCATAGTGCGAAAAGTTTTAAATAAAAAAGTATTTCCTTTATTTTCAGGTCGCACCATGTACGTGATTCCATTTTCCATGGGTCCAGTAGGCTCTCCCCTTTCCAAGATTGGAGTGGAGATCACAGATTCTCCTTACGTAGTCTACTCCATGAGGGTCATGACCAGAATGGGTAAGATTCTTTTATTTTATTAGATTTGGGTTTTTTTTTTATCAAGTACCTATAGCAGTAAAATGTACAAGAAATTAAAAAAAAACATAATGATAAGTTAGGTACCTACGTCTAAAATACTGTCTATATCTAAGTTATCGAAACTACTTAGTACCTACATAACTATTATTATTAAAAATGAAAACTATATAGTTATCATGATAAATTAACATAATAATTATTATAGATAGATCTACTACAATTATCCCCGTGTTCGCGCTTTTTTACATACTAGTTTTGAGCAGCTAGTCTGTAGCAACTATAATATAACTGTATGTAAAATTGTTGCTAGTAATAATTTTTTTTTTACATTATGTATAACGTCCCTTGGATTTAAGATTTTGAAACGTTTTTTATTTACCTATTACCATAATGTATTGCAGGAAGCCGCGTATTAGACACTCTTCGCACTAACGAAGAGTTTGTCCGATGCCTTCACTCTGTCGGCGTTGGCGGTGGAACTCCCGGTTGGCCTTGCGACCCACCTCGCACCATCATCCTTCACAAACCCAGCGACAATGAAATCGTCAGCTATGGTCAGTATCTTTATCACAGGCTGGACAGCGTGATTAACTCGAATTTTGAAGAAAGGCGTAGACTAGATAATAATATTTTATACGTAGAATTGATAAAATTTGTGTATCTAACACGTTCGTAACACTAAATAGGATAGGAATAGATTAGGAAACGATGAGTCCTAGAACTCCACTGCTGAACATATTCCTACTTCTGCAATATTGGTAATTTCAAGCCGGCATAGTGTTAGGGACTGATGGCAGTTACGAGTATCTGACTTCAGTTGCTAACATTCATGGACCTTGCGCGCCACTTACCATCAGGTGGGCCCAAGGTCACATGTCGTGCTAGTATAAAAAAAAAAAAAAAAAAAAAAAAAAAAAATATTGGTATTAGTGGAACTTAGACCTGAGAGACTAATGGTTTTCCGAAGCACAGAAACAGTGGTGTTGCAAATTAATGTCAGTACATTTATGACAAATGTATGTAAGAAAAGCCATCTTCAGACAGTGTTCGTTGAGGTTATTTAGTGAAACGCCTAAACAATCATTTTTTATTCAACATTCTATTCATATCTACGTTTGAATCCAAGCTATAAGTAGCACCTAACTTTACGCCAGAGCATGACCAATTACGCAATTTTTTTTGCTATCACCATTATGTGATCGAGCGTACTAAATCTATTTTTTTGTTTATCAGGTAGTGGTTATGGTGGAAACAGTCTTTTGGGCAAGAAATGTTTTGCTCTACGTCTCGGATCTGGACTCGCTCGTAGGGAAGGATGGTTGGCAGAACACATGCTGGTAAGTACCCAAATTCGAATGTATATATGTTTTGTTTTTATAATCACAAAATGATAAAATCCATAGTATACTACTCGACCGTTTCGTGTTTGCGTTAACGTTATATATTAATTAAGTTAAGTTTAAGTTACTAGTTTTAAATTTTAGGTTATCCGTCAGCTGGCACAATCAACGCCGTTTTTAAGTTTAATCGTTACATTTAAATATCCTATCGTCAAACTATCAGGTATAGCAATAACTCATTTATATATTAATAAGGAAATAACATATTAACATAATAATCACTAAATATAAAGAAAAACAAGCAACAAAAGTGTGTTGGTATGATATTAATTGCGTAGTATGTTAGCAATGACTTATGCTAGCGTTATTAACTCCGTGTTCGATTAGCTGCTTAAATCAGTAAAAAAAACGCGGTTTGAGACTGCTCAAACACAACAGGTACTGACCTGAACACGGGATAAACGGGCTAATTCGGGGGAACTGGGATGGAATGGTAAGGAGTGTGTACGTCAACGCAAACTCGAAATTTGTATGTAGTTATTTTTTTCCTAACAAATCATTAATTTTTTAGATCGTCGGAATCACAGATCCTAAAGGCCGAAAGCGTTACATCGCCGCGGCTTTCCCTTCAGCTTGTGGCAAGACTAACTTAGCTATGATGACTCCAAGCCTGCCAGGGTACAAGGTGGAATGTGTTGGTGATGATATTGCGTGGATGAAATTTGACAATAATGGAGTGTTGAGAGCAATCAACCCCGAAAATGGATTCTTTGGAGTAGCTCCAGGTATGTTTTAAATATTTAAATCAGTATGAAACTGAATGAATACTACTAACCCTCTTACTTGCTTTAAATAAAATAACCTAAAATCTGTCAAATAACCCAAAAGTGATTTATTGCATAAATAAATTAGGTTGATGGTCTCTGTATAAAGATAAATAGAAAAAAAAACATTTTCCGCCAAATATTTGTACGATTTATTTTCTTTTTTTACTAACGTCCCGTAAACTCTAGGTCCTATTGAGACAAATAAAATAGGTACTTTAATTAGGATCTCAACCTTTAATTCTAAATAACTACCTACACATGTAACGTATTTATCTTTCGTCTAAATGAGCTTTAAATTTAACGTCAAAGAACAATGATAGCTTATAAATAGTGCACATAATAATCATTGTATTCTTTCCAGGTACATCAGCAGCAACCAATCCTATCGCTATGTCGACCATTTTCAGCAACACAGTATTTACAAACGTAGCTGAAACCAAAGATGGTGGAGTGTGGTGGGAAGGAATGGGCGTTGCTCCTGAAAATGTCACAGACTGGAAAGGACAACCATGGGACCCTAGCAAGAAAACTCCGGCAGCTCATCCTAACTCTAGGTAATAAAAAAAGACAAAAATCAAATAATAAATTTGCAAACATTTGCATTCACAATAATAAATATAGGTAATATAAAAGTCTGGATGGGCACGAGACAATAATATTTGTCAAAAAAGAAAAGGAGAAGTACGAAAATCAATAAATATAAGCCAAATTTTAGGGTTGCCGGTATAAATTATTTACCCTATTTATAGGGATTTTAATCTCGTCGCTTGCACTTGGCTGATCTGTAATTTAATCGTACCTAAAAGGTATGCGAAATTTTTATTTAAGTGAAAATCATAAAACAAAATAATTACAGGGTGGAAAAAAAATGTTTTCTCCTGTTTATTTAATGAAATATTCCTTCGCGGACGGAAATATCGGGTTAGATTCCTGATAAAGATCACCATAATTTATTTATTTATAGTTTTTATTATTTTCAAAATATTTTTTATTATTTAATATCGAACCATTTAACATATTTAATAAATAAAAAACAATAGTATATAAAGCTTATTATTTTAATAATCTTTATTAATAAAAGCATTATTAGCGTTGAACTAAGCCACGCCCTCTGCAAAATATTTTTCATTGCGGCATCGTCTTAATATCTTAATTTTATTTCAGATTCTGCACACCAGCAGGTCAATGCCCGATTATCGATAACGAATGGGAGAGCGCTGAGGGTGTTCCGATATCCGCCATCTTGTTAGGAGGTCGTCGTCCTTCAGGAGTGCCCCTAGTAGTGGAGGCTCGAGATTGGAAACATGGAGTCTTCATGGGCGCCAGTATGAGATCTGAAGCCACCGCTGCAGCTGAACATGCCGTAAGCGACTTTTTCAATCTATTATGACTATTTTTATACTATTTTATATATAAGTTATTTTATAGAAGTCAAATGTGACTTAGCTGCAATGTAGCTTGTTTAACAAGGGTTTGCATCCCTCTCGCTTGCACAAACCAATATTTTTTTTAGATTTTTAAAGTCTAAGTGTAGTACTTTTGAAAAATGTAGTCTATCAACTTTCTGAGAAATCTAAAATTCTTAAATTAGGTGTATGCAAGTGAAAATATGTCCAAAATGTCTGTAATTTTATTTCCTAGTAAGTTGATAGACTACTATTCTTAAAATAGACTCAGACTTGAAAAAACAAGTTTCATTAAAACTGAAAGTGATATTGCATTAATTTTATTTAAACACATTACCTTTTTGCAATTGTGTATTTTACAGTTTTGTTAATTTTTGACAAACAGAAACAGTAATAAATAAGGCAAAACAAATACCTATTTTGTTAAAATAGTGTTAGACATTGGTAAAAGCGATTAGCTGTAACTAAACTTTGTGGTTCAGACTGAATAAATGCTACAATAATTAAAACCGAAATATAATATCGCTTATTATAGAATGCATAGCAAAAATCAGCCATTAGCATTAATTTACAAAATAATACACAATATATAGTTTAATAAAAGTAAATAGAATATTACTAAATGTTATATAAATATTTGACAGGGTAAAGTAGTTATGCACGATCCGTTCGCAATGCGCCCGTTCTTCGGTTACAACTTCGGCGAGTACCTCCGGCACTGGCTATCGATGCCACAAGCTGGCAGACAAATGCCCAAGATATTCCACGTCAACTGGTTCCGTAAGGATGAACAGGTAATTAAAATTTAAATAGGTGATTTTTTTATATATCTTGTGCGGTATTCGCAATCACGATTTAAAGTTAATCTTAGTTATTAACATCAGCTGTAAAAATTATAAACCTTTGTAAATACAATTAAATATAAAGACTTTTCTATATATGAACATACATATAACGATAGTCAACTTTAAAATAAAAAAGTGATCGGATAGAGATCTTTTAATTTAACATAAATGTAATTTATATCAATATTGTGTGCGTAAACTATTATATTTTATAATTAATATGTATTAATTGCATAAAAATTGTAATAATCAAATATAAATCCCAAGTTAATCACTGTTATCACAATGATTTGATGTCCAAGTCGTTATGCTTTACTTATCATACGCGTTATTTCGTTATAATATATATAATAAGCATATATGAAAACTTTTTCAGGGCAAATTCCTTTGGCCCGGATTCGGCGAGAATGCTCGCGTCCTAGAATGGGTACTTCGTCGTTGTGACGAAGAGTCGTGCCATACCGAAACACCCCTCGGGTTCGTTCCCAGTACCGGAGCCCTCAACATTGACGGACTTAATGACATCAACATGAAGGAACTCTTCAATATCCCCAAGGACTTCTGGTTGCAAGAGGTAATATAATCCAGCAAAACATCACTTCCTTAATTTTACTTGAAGCAGTGTATTCTGTTACTTAAGCGCATAAGTTATATAATGGAATCTCTTTCATAACGGAAGTGTAAAAAGCTATTAAAATGTATATCCTTGTATAAAGGTTTACACTACAGACAACACCAAATAACGTTTTAAATGCGTACATTTTTTAATTTTCTATTTATTCAATTTTATTTTGTCTATTTGTTTATTGTCTAATATTTGCTATAATTTTGGTTTATTTATTAATAAATGTTATAATATAATCTTATCTTTTTTGATTTATTAGTAAAAAATATTTATAACATTTAAAAACATTGTTTAAAATCTCTACCAACGATAATTTCATGATTAAAAGTACCAAGTACACTGGCTGCATTCCGACGTTGCACTGCTATAGTTTTTGCAAAGACAAACTTTGGAGTCGAGATATATGACCGCCTCCGTGGTCTAGTGGTAACAAACGTTGCCGTGAACCCGGGAGGTCGTGGGTTCGATTCCCACCGGGGGCAAGTTGTACATTGTATAATCTGTCTCGGTCTGGGTGTTTATATGTATAATATGTATATATTTACAAAAAAAAAGTATAATATGTAGTTTATCAACCATCTAGTTTCCGTAACACAAGCCTCGTAGCTTACCACGGATACTAGATGGCGCTGTGTGACTTGTCTGGAAATATTTATTATTATTATAAAAAAAAATATATATATTCGTATTTCGAAATTTTGTATAATGTTTATTTTCTGTCTTACAGTCTGACGCAATAGAAAAGTACTTCAAGGAAGAAGTGGGAGAAGATCTACCCGAAGATATGTGGAAAGAATTAAACACCCTAAGGAAAAACATTCAACAATCTTAAACCAAAAAATATATGACCAATATCGATTACTGACTTAAAATATGAACAAAAACCGGACAGTAGCGTGTCCTAAATTCTATTATTATTTTTTAAATATTATTTATTTAAAAAGAAATATTTTTAAATAATATAAACATCAATTACGTTCAGCCTCATTAATAATGAATTTTGTTATATATTTTGTTAAATATAGAAAAATAAGCTGATTCTAATGATATTTTGACTAAATTGCGCTTTAGCAACTTTGCCAGGGAAGTGACGATATATTTTTGTATTTATGTTAATACCTATATTTCTAAAAATATATATAATTTAATAATAAAAATTGAATATAACAACGCTACTGATTCTGTAAATCGATCTAAAATCATTTAGCAATTTAAGTAGCCGTAATACCAACCAAGATTATGTATATAAAATGTATATAGGATTAGTTTTAAGTGATAACAACATAACTAATACAAAAAAGTGGGCAGTAAAAAAATTTACAATAAATGCTAATAAAATTTAAAGGCTGTGTTAGTTAAGTTTTCCATTACGGATCGAATTATATATTTTATCTAAGATCCAATAAAGAAGGACCATGAAAATTAATGACATTTTTACTAAATATAATTTTCTAATGCATTTCAAATAAATATTTTTATATTTATTATTATCATGATATTGAATTTAATGTAAAAAAAGAATAATAAAATTAAGAATATTTTATATTAATGTTTTATTTTAAAACTCCTTTCCTTAACCCTTTCAGCACGGACAATAAACAAGCGTGCGTTATTACAAAAAATATCTAGCGGTCGCCAAATACTGTTTTGCCGCACAGAAACAGCCTCGATAGATCGTGCAATCATCTAGGTACTTAATGATTATCTTTATTAAATTGTTAGAATAGTCTTAAGTCCTAGTCCTTTTTTAAGAAAAAAAACATACAATAGTGATTTTTATTTTCATCACATTAGAAAATATAAACGAACGAATATGCGGAATTTGCTAGTGGACGATTTTAAAAACTATATTTATGAGATATTTTAGACCTTAAGTATTTTAAAGCTATACCTTTTAATATCCAAAATATTTTTTGTCGTGGTGAAAGGGTTAAGCACTAATTACAATTATTTTTCTTAGCCTCGGGTCTTTAAGGCGTTATATTTTGCTTACAGCTAGTTGCAGAAAAGCAAATCTTTTGACATATTTAACGTATGCTTATGAGGCACGTCATTGGCCGAAATAATCAAAGTGACAAGCTAACCAATAACGTGGAGTATATGAAAAATATTTATCAGAGATTATTTTAATCAACCTTTCTGCAACTAGCCGTTAAACTCTCATATAACGGTTAAAAGTGATTGCTATCAGAATATTCATATGAATTAGACAAAACCATGCAACTAGCCGTAAATAGTTGAAAAGAAAAATAGAAGATTTGGCAAAAACTTATTTCCAGGTCTAAAATAATATTAATACATATGTATAGATAGATCTCAATCTTCTTAACAAATCGTGATAATTATTATCTGTATTTGAAAAACGAATTACTTCATATGTTTAGCAGAAAATACCCTAACGCCATCTTGTGTCGACGCCCGCGCATATTTTGTTAGCAGTGCGTTTACATTTAACTTTTCTGTAGCATAACATCTGAAAAAGTAAATAAAATGCTGTAAACAATATTAGCTCCAATTAGAAAAAAGTTATTGAAACCAGGCAGTCCTATTCTTCTTAAGCGCAAACGTTTATATAATGGAATCTCTTTCAATAACAAAAACTGCAGCCGTATTCCATTAGTTAAACGAAAACGTTAAAATAGGGAATTTCGTCATATAGTGACACTTTAAACCCGAGTTTTGCCGATCATAGCACGTCAAAAAAAGAATTTCCACTATTTTAAAAGTCACTGCCATGGGGTTGCAACTTCAAAATCAACGGGAAAACGTAAAGTAAATATTGTGTAACGCGTATTTTTAATACACTTAACAACTTTTATATTTATTAAAATAAGATTATATATTTACATTAAACATAAATATATAACATACATTAATTACTGTCACTTTTAGTTTTAGATTTAGGTTTTAGCCGTAGGACTTGAGTGGTGGTTCCGTCTCTACTAATTTTAATAGCGTTTTGCACTGACAGTTTCCGCTATTTAAGGTATTCTATTATTATAATGTTTGTGCTTAAGTATCGGAATGTAATGAAATAACGTATCTATATCGTTTTGATGCATTCATAAACAAAAAAAAATATTTATTTTTTATTTACCATAATTTAGCCCCCTGAGTGACTTTGAAATACTGGAAAACTTGTCATTATTTTATGGTGGTGTCGTATATTATAAAAATGTAATTGTCTGTCTTGACGTGAGCAAGAAATGTCAGTTAAATAAATAGACTCAACATGTTATTTATCACAATTACTAATAGGTGAAAATTGATATTTTGACGTGAGCTTGGTTATGATCAGCAAAACTCGGGCTAAAAGTAATAGTAAATAACAGTATCCACTATTTTGACAATACAATCTAACGTTTGCGCTTAAGTAATGGAATACTGTGCGCGGTGATGGCTCGGTTGTAAGAACGCGTTCCTTGAATCCTACAAAGGTCGGTTCAAACCCACCCGGCATGTACCAATGGGAAATGCACTTTTCTTACGTACATTTGTCATAGATTAACAACACCACCGTTCCCGTGCCTCGGAGAGCACGTTAAGCCGTCGGTCCCGTTTCCACTAATATCAACTTGTGGAATCGGTAATAAATTGTCATAAAAAATTGACATCATATCCTCGCCAAGCCGTCTGGCCAGCGTGGCGAGTGTAGGCCAAATTCTCCAGATATATGATCTGGAAGGCCCATCTCCAGCAGTGGAGGTCTAGGACGCTGTGTTCTAGGCGCTGTAATGAATGAATGGAATACGGCTGCTGAGTTAAAACTCTTGGCTGTCACTATCACATACGAAATAAAAATAAACAACTCATTTAGATCGTCAAAACAGAGTGGCTGTTACTTGAGAAGCATAATCATTAAGATTTGAGTCGACCTACGATTTAGTAGGTAAGTATTTAGTACGTCAATGCACTTTTAACCTCATAAATAATACACAGCTGCAAAAGAGATATCAATAGTTATTAATTAGCATAGTAATGTCACTATTAAGATAACTAAATATTTGCACATGACAAGTACAACAAGCAACAGGGTAGCTGAAAATTTTGGTGTTTCGAAATGTAGTTAGGTTTCTTTATATACTGGTAAGATAGTTTAAAACTAGGTTTTAACTTATATACAAATTCATTTTTTTTTCTTATATATAAGGTTTTACATTTGGTATACAGTGTAGTATATACTTTATGTTATGCCCGAGTATAGTATATACAACCGTCGTCGGTACACCAGGTAGTAAGGTACACCATTATAACAATAATTATATTAATATCTAGGTACATCTTCTTTATTTTTTTTTTTGTAAATATTTATTCAAATAAATAATAATTACATAATTTTTAAACACTAACTTATTAATAATCATAATAACAATGTCAAATTAGAAATATTCATGTCAAGGTAGGAAATTAAATCAACATTACAACACGCTTTGCTAAATGTCAACAATAGACAGTTCACAAGAATATAGTTTTTAGTGTAATATATCTTAAAAGTACTTTGATGTGTGTAATGAGTTCTTTTTACAATATAATAAAGAATATGTTAAATAATTTATGTAAACTTACTCTATATACGGAGATATAAGGTCAACAGTCCATTTGGGTTTCGCTTGAAACAATATCTTAAATCTTTCGTTAATGTCTTCTGGCAAGTCTTCTTCAGCAAACCCCCATATCACTTGAGGCGTACTCGATTTATCTATTAACGCTATTCCCGCTAATAATGATTCCTAAAAAATCATCATTTACAAAATATTAATTTAAACTATCCACATCTTTTTAGATTTAATTATTAAAAATATTATTGACATAATACATACATATATATCAATTAAACCTAATAAATATAAACTCTATGAGGTCCCGTCGGATCAACCCAGACTCTTATAAGTAATAATAATATTTTAACGCAGGCAAAACCTATATAATTTGCTAAACATATTTCCGGAGAATACTGCCTTTACAATACTGCAGTTTGCTGTAGAATAATGTGGGTCAAATTAGACATACAAATGTGTTTTAAATATACTTAAAAATTACATTATAATAATAACAAAAATAACTAGCTGTGAGAATCGTTCTTGATAAAATTGATTTGCATAATGTCACTTTCCATCATGTGATACTGTTAGATTCAGCCGTTTGCACTGCACCTTGTATGATGTAATATATGGTTTTATGTAGGTACATACTTACATCAGTTGTCATACCATCCGGCACAGAATCTGCCCAAGCCTGAAGAAATTCAACCAAATTAAATTTACCAGCGTTCTTCAGCAGTACTCTAGCAAGAAAACGACAAATCTTATCCTGTTTATATTCATAATATTGTACATCATCTTCTACCACAGATACTTCCGTATAAAAGCGAAACATTGCTATTAATATCTCTTTTGGCACTAAATCTTTTAACGCCTCTATTGTTACTTCTTTGTTGATTTTATCAAAAGTCCAAGAATTTTCATCTATCAAATCCAGCATATAGGATAAAACTCTGAATTCGTAATCAAATTCCAATAGTCTATAGTGACCATTAAATTCTATAGCTTGTATTTTTTCCAACTCCTCTTTTAGCTCAACATGAGAAGCTTGAATTTGTTCAAAGACTTTCTCATAGGTCATCAATTTCTGCTTATCTACAGCATATTCCTGTTCTAGACCTCGATATTTCGAGTTTTCCAACAATCTTCTCAGTTTAGTCAACCGTGGCTTACATGGTTTTAATTCGTAGTAGGAAAAGAATGTATTTATTATATCAATATGTTTAATTTTTCTTGGTTCTGCATTACCATCATCGGAATTAGCAGATCTATTTAAACTGTTGTTAGATTTGTCGAAAGATGTATCGGAATCTTCCATAGAATTATTTTGCATAGTTTCGTCTAAGCCTGTTGATTCAGCGAACAACAAATCTGGTACGAGAAGCAGACTGTTTGAAGTCTCTGCTTCTCTAACATCGTATGTTTTATCATTAGTACATAACACTACGTTTTCATCGCAATCTCCTAAAATAAATGTTTTTTCAAAGGAATAAAATAAAATTACAAACTACTGAAAAAATATTAAACTAGAAAAAGCGATAAAATACAGAAACAAAATTTGTTCCAAATCGGTATCAATGGGCAGTGCCAAGGATAGGACTAATATAAGGATATTGCCGCGATGGATGGCAATGCTGATCCTTTGGCCCAAATATTGCACAACCCTTTTGTCTCCTTAGATTTTCATGACAATATTATTTTATAAAGTTATTATTAATATCGGACAACAAAGGCATCCTTAATCAATCCTGTATCACCTAATGCTTATAATTCTCTTATTCACCACGTTATATTTATTTATTTATTTAGGAAATCTTACAGCTAATTTATACATATATAGGAGAAAATAGTAATACGATAAAGCCAATAATAAGAGTTCGCTGACAGATACAATAAAAGTAAGCATATATAATCATTATTGTAGTAGAAATGCCAAACGTACACATAATTTTATAAAATAACCAGCGTCCCTTTTCCTGACTAAACATTTTAAAACAATGTAAAGTAAAAATGAATAATAATAACAATCAATTTACAAAATCATATTGTTGGGTATTTATTACGAAGTTTACTCGTAATTAAGTTGGCTAAATGTGAATACGCTTCTTTAAAAGCGTCGTTTTTGGCTGCCCCGAAGGGTTATGGTCGTGATATTATCTACTTTTTTATACTAGTATAGGTGAGAATATCCTCCATATTAAAATATTCCTAAGAATGACCGAGTAAGAATGTCTAGCGGCTTTAGGTCTGCCCTATGTAAATAGGTAGTGAAAGGAAATATGTATAAATAAATCAATAAGTTAAATAATTAAAGGCAAGAGCAGTTTTTAATAGATAAAGGTAAACTCTCAATTTATTTCTTTAGTTTCTTTTATTGTCTCGATAAATAATAATTTATAGAATTGTACCTTTAAAAATAAGTTTATTCCCCGATTTTAGTTCCTTTAGCAATACCTTATCAAGTAACATAAGCCTTAAATTAGGATTGTGTGTTGAACTGTCTGGTATTCTTAATACTTGAGTAAGCTCTGTAAGTTCAGACTCGTGTAGTTTCGCAGTTTTTATTATCTTTCTTACTTCTTCAGGTGTATGCACATCCCTGCAAAAAATATTAAATTATTTAAAAAAATGTTTTAAAAAGTTTTGACACTAGGTCTAAAATTATAGGCAAAACCTATTTATTTAGTGGCAACACCAACATAACCTTCAAAACAGTTTTTTGACGTTTAGAAAATCGCCCGTGCCGTAGAATTTTTAGTCAATAGTTTGATTGTAAAAAAACCTACAAATTGAATTAAAAATGTCGATATTCGGTGACATTTTGCCGTTGCCGAAGACGGAGGAGAAGAACAATGCCGGACCTAGTGCAAATCTTTCGCCATACCTTAACTTTGATCCAAATTACATTGGAAAAATGCAATCTGATTACATTTACCCCGACGATAGTCATATGGCCACAACTGCTAAACGATCTAACGTAGCCCTGCCTATAATTGGAATGTCTTTCATGACCGGATCAGGTAAGCGAAAGTTACAATGTTGATTATAAGAATCTGATGTAATAACCTCAAATTGGTGTTTTTATATAACCTTGCTGTTGCTTCACGACTGCATTGTGTAGGTATACAAACATATTATACTAAATTACTCTGTGAACTTCGTACCACCTACAATTGATTTGATTGTAATTCTTTTTAAGCAGTCTAGTAGTATTGACATAAAAGCAAAACACCAGAGTATAGTAGCAGACTAGTAGTATCTGGAAAAAAATTCAGTGGCTATGCCCATACAATTTTACCAATTTTAATACACCTTATGGAGAAGGAAACAATACAAAAATAAAGTAATTAATTTTATGTACCAACTAAAAGCTGAAGTGGTTACATTTAGGCCTAGATATATATAACTAGGTAATGTCAGTAGCAGTTGGTTAAACTTAAATGTATCCTATTTATTGACAGATAATAATAGATAGATGAGTGATGGCTCAGTTGTTGAACGCTTACCTTAAAATCCTAAAAGGTTAGTTCAAGCCCCAATATGTACTAAAGAGAAATACACTTTTCTTACATACATTAAGTTAAACCATCAGTCCTGGGTCCTCTAATACCAATTTGTGGAAATGTTAATTGTCATTAACAATTGACATCAGACCCTTGCCAACTGGTCTAGCCAGCATGGTGAGTGTAGGCCAAATTCTCGAGAATTTTCTGGAAGGCCCATCACCAACAGTGGAAGTCTAGGAGCTGTGATGATTTATTTATTTATGATGATGATGAATACTAGATAAAAATAGGTCTAACTGTCTTTATACTAGCTACAACTAGACACACATCCTCAGTTTTACCTACTTGACATTATGCACTTAGTTATTTGAAGGTGCTAAAAAAGGTTACAAGGCAGCACAACCCATTCAATTTCTTTTATTATATTTTTCAGGTCTGGGTGGCATGACAGGGTTGTATAAAGGTTTAAGAGCAACCACCTTGGCAGGACAGGTTGGGAAGGTGCGACGGACACAAGTTGTCAACTATGTAATGAAACAAGGTGTGTTAAATATAAAATAGGGTAGGGCAATTTCTCCAGAAATTTCTGGAAAGATAATGATGAAGTCCTATTAAGTTCATCAACCTAGTAGAAATGTTAGAGAAGACAAATTTCCAAGCATTCCATGGATTCACTGTGCGGGTTCCGGGTCTGTTGTGTGTGGGTAAGAGATGAGAAGAATGATGTCTTGGGCACGCAACTGACAATAGGCTGGTTTAAAAAGGAGGCCTCTGTTTTTATTTTATTGCGCGATAATACACTCACCATTCTACTCCTTTTCCTACCCAACCAAATACTGTATGATTCCGTTAATGCCATCTTGGAAGCTCTATATGAAATTAATATTATACCAGTTTTAGATATGGTGTATTTAAGATTATCCATTAGTTTCGGTTATGGATATTATATAAAATTATTAGATTTTAGACTTTACGTTTATTAGATTTTAGAATTGAGTCTAAGCAGGCCTGCCATCAATAAATTTATGGTCCAAGACAGCATTATTATATATAGTATTTGGTTGGGTAGGGAGAAGAGCAGAATGGTGAGTATCTTGTGGGAGCTAGCCCGAGACACCATTCTTCTCTCTCTCCACACACAATAGACCCCGCTCCTACACGGTGAATCCATGGAATGTTTAGAAATCTGTCTTTACTCCTAACTTCTATGAACTTTAGCAGTGTTTTGACATTGATAGTTTCCCTTTGTGTGTGTGTAAAGATTGGCTACAGGAATATTAACATGTTGGTAAAAAAAATAAGTCTGAGCTTGAATTATGGAAGTCAAAATTTATGTTTTTCTAATAAAATGTGTGTGATTGTGATTTCGATGGCTTTTCCGCACTTAGTCTCCATTGGACCATTGTGCGTGACCTTCACTCCTTCAACGGAGCCGTTAGGGAAGACCCGTTACGTTTCTGCAGACCTCCGGAAGAGTCCTCGCAGTCTGGAGGAACCTCAGTCTAGGCGCAGCCACACTGTCGCACTCCATAAAATGTGTCTTCGGTGCATAAAGAATTAAGAGTGATAGCAGTTACGATTAAAGTGTAAGCGAGTGTAAATGAATCAATTGCCATCGCAAAATGCAACATTTACTAAAAAATAGATGTGTTACTTAACCATTAGCAATAGTAGTACCTACACAAAAACATTTCAAAATACTTAAACCATATAAACATTTTAGGAACTACAACTGGCTGCACATTAGGCATCATAGCATCATTTTACTCCTGCATTGCTCTTGGAGTCACCTGGTTACGGGACAAGGAAGACACAGGAAACACATTTATAGCAGCCGCAGCCACCGGAATGATCTACAAAAGCACAGCTGGTCTAAAAACCATGGGCCTGGGGGCTGCAGTAGGCCTAACTCTAGCAGGAGTGTACACCCTTGTAACCGATAATGATAATATATGGAGCAAGTTTAGATACAATCGAATGTGAAAATATTTAGAGACTTTTAAAATAATTTAGATGTTATTGTTAATTAGTTGTTTATGTTTTGTTTGTAGGTGCATATCTATTGATAAATTGTTAATTAGCTTTCTTGATGAGAGACAACTGCTGGATTTCTGAAGGCGTCAATATTTTTTTTTGTTACATTATGTACTTGTCAAAAGAGCTTATCTTAAGGATTTCCTCAGAAATAGTAAATAATTTGACTACCCTCTAAAATTTTATTTTTCATTGCACTATCTTGGGACATATGGCAGCTAAGAATCTATTCCTCTTGATCAGGTTAACCAAATTTTGTTACCAAATGACTTGTTAACGTTGAGCAGTCATTATTGTTGTTCCTTGTCTTAACCCCACAGCTACGGGAGCTGGTTTGAAGTATGGGAGGAAAGGCGTATTTTGGGCTGGGCTTGGCACCAAATGTAAAAAATCATTAACCTGTAACATCCCACTGCTGAGTGGAGGTTTCGTCTGTTTAACATACATTTTTTCAATGCACATAAAATTGAAAAATTATCTAGTTTTTGTAAGAAAAAACTATTTTAAACTGATTTTTCAATGGGTGCAATTACTAATGTACTTTTTTTAAAATTATATTATTCATACAATCGATTTTATTTCATGTTACTTTACTTTTACTGTCAAATCAGTTTTATCCAATCATCTAGTCAGTTATCCAACGTCAATAGTGCGATCTAACGAAATAATATCAAAACCTAAACATGTTTTCTTTGCTTTGTATTATGGCATCAGCAACGGCAACAAGGACAAGATCCAGAGTCAGCAGAACATATCGCTCAGGGTGGTTCCAGAGCGCCGTGATTTGTGCGAAATTCTGTAATTGCAAGAGATCTGGAGATGCCTACTATCGAGGCATTTGTTGTCAGCCTAGCTAAACATATGTTTACCGGGCTGACAACGGATCCTATGAGAACACTCAGGATATCACTCCTCCTTTGGGACGGCCATCGGAGCCAGCTTTTGGAAAAGAGCTAAGGTAGACAAATATAGGTAGTAACCCACCGATATCCTGACGGGGAAAACTTGAGATTATCCCATCCCCAGTATTTGTAAGTGGTTTCTAACCCACCAACTCTTTTGCCTTTTCTATTTATTCTATTGTATAAAAAAATCCTCTAGAGATCAAAGCTAGTTTCTCAGACGACATATTGTCGACTGATTACTCTTGATTTTAAATAAAAATCATTATTTTTTTCTTCTTCATTTATTACGTCTTCTTTTTCATCGCCATTGTCTGTCTTCTAAATTCAAACTCGTTATAATGTTGTCTTAAGTTGTCAATCAGAAAGGAGGTCTGTCTAAAAAAGTTGGAAAAGCAACACTGATCATACATGGTCGGACAACGTTGTTGAACAAATATTGAACATTGTCAATCAACATGTTGAACAACTGTTGCTTAGTCAATACAAGACTATGCCGTGATGTGATAATGGAGAGATACTATTGGTTGATATTTTTCTTGCACATATCGTGGGTTTGCAAGAAATGTTGTATACAGGTCACATAAATAAATTTACCAATAGATATGCTTCTTACATAAGTCACCAAAGGAAGCATAGTCCAGGAGATAATTTTCCTTCAAGCTCTCCTGTACTATGATGTTATGAATGTGTGTGCGGCTTTCTCTTTGACAATTTTCCCTCCAGAATCAAAATGGAGTCGCACAGCTATGAGAATATTCGAAATAAAATACTATTTATAAAACAATATATTTTATTTTATACCTTCAACACCATTTTGCATTCTAGCTATTGTAAATAGCACGTTAAAAAATAATTCATCTTTTACTGAGCAATAACTTCTTAAAATATAGGTATCCCATTGCTGAAAGTATGAATAAATTAATATACGAACGTGTAACTTTCTGTTTTTCGACTTAGGCCGAGATTATTAGACAAAAGTATATCGCTATTTACCCTTGGTCCTATTTAGTTACTGAATTTACACTAACTGGGGTTAACTGACGAAATACTGTTGTCTTATATTGTTGGCGGAAGTCGCAAGCCTATACACCTACGATCTACCTTCAGCGATTGATTAACCGTATTAAATCATATTTTTATGAATTTGCCTAAATTTTTTTTTTAATTTTATTATGTAGCTTATGGGAATCCAATTTTGAGAAGTATCTTCAAACTGCAGAAATCGAACAATTTGTCAATCTTTTCGGTTCCAGTTAGATTTTTTTCCAAATTAAAAAATAATCTTTAAAAATAGAATTTCGTAGTTTATAGATGATTTTTATTTAACTGGGTAATATTTAAACAGAAATTAAATTAATCAGAATTACTAGGGAAGGTGTAAATGGGGTGTATCACTGCCTTTTTATCACGATAGATGGCGCGTGATACCTGTACACTTGTATTATGTTACTTGCTTGTACATATCTCATCCTGTTTGTCGTTTTTTCACTTAATTTCGCTATAAATTCGTTCGGCTTGGCGTTTGTCTATGGTTTTCATACAAAATACGGTAAAAAAAGCAAGCTTTGCTTTATTTGCTTCCAAGTCGAACATAGCATCAGTTACATAGAAAACATTTTTACGAATCTTTTTCAATGTGCAGCTTTTAAGGGCACAAATCGTGGTGTTGATCGTTTTTTAATACTAAAGATATGGTTTTTCAAACTTACCGTTCTATTAATTTAGCATTTCTGTCGCTTAAATACTTCATTCGCTTTCTCAATTAGTATTTTAAAACAGAGAACGTAAACTTAAAATGAGACACGTCATAGTTGTAAACAAGGTACCATTGCCGCTAGCGACATCTACAAACAGTTTTGCGTGACACACCCCATTTGTAGCAGTGTGGTGGGTAGTGTGTAGTTCCGCATACAAAAATATCTTAGGGCTAACTTTTGCTTTGGCACTTTTGTACACAATTTAAAACTATTTGAGTTATCCATTATAATTTTATCGCAAAATATCAACAGCATTTTCACGCATGTGCTCGTAGGTATATCTAAAATTTAATTCTATAACTTATAAATAAATACACAATAAAGATAACGACTTATCATAATGTTCTAATAACAATGTTTTTAAACATAATAAAAACTGACCGAGGTCGTATCTACGCTAGGTTACCTTCTAAGTTTCTGCTAAGTCATCGATTTTATTTTTTTGGGTTGAGTCCCGATAGTTGATTCATCATGTCAGATAAATATATTTTGTAGCAATATTGGCAGCCATAAGTCTTATTCTATATACAATAATTTTCTATTGTAACACAATCTTTAGCATCCCTCTCGCTCGCACAATCCATTATTTTATTTAACTTTCAAGGAAATACAGACTCAATTACAACTTACAGACATTTTGGACATATTTTCACTTTCTTGTACATATATAATAGCACAAAACATAACGATTTTCCTTTATTTTACTAAAACAAATATATGATGAATATATCTCCAAAATGTCCAAATGTCAAAATATTATTTCCTAAAAAAATTATAGACTACCTCTTTGTTTCGATACGCGATAATAGTAACCTAAGCACGCTTAAAGGTGTTCCGATACGTGCTTTAACTGTTTTGCCAAGCTGTGTGACGTCACAAATGACATCATTTATCGCGCTTAGACTGCTCACGATATCGAGGTAGATCGCTCTGAGCGCTGTCAGTTTTTTGTCATTATGTCGCGCGCCATTTTCAAATTTATTTAAATTAAGTTTTCTTTTAAATTATTTAATATTGTAATTCGTTTATACTGTTTGTATATTACTTCTAAAACAAATCTATAATTAATATTTAAGTAGGAAGTGAGAAAAAAATGTCTGTAACACGGCAAGTTATTTTAAAAGACCAAAATAAGTTAATAATATTAAACTTTACACATATAAAGATGAATAAACCGAGAGATGTATATTTGTTAGTATTCATACTCAAAAATGTGGAATCCACAATTTATCTTCCATGCATTAAATAAAAAACTTTTATGAATGAAAATGTGATTTAGACCGTTCTGAATTGATATCACGCTCTGAGCATCCAAATCGCGATATTTGATTCGGAACGACCGACGCGACGGTCAGTGTCATAATCGTTCTAAGCGCTCTGAGCGCGATTCGGAATGAGTGGTTTATTTCTTAAAGTACACTTGAAACATATTATATTGGATTGTGCGTGGGAGATGGATAACGTCACATGACTGGAAGTGTCAAAGGGAAGTAGAATTTGACATTATTTCCCACTTTTCAGTTTTTATTAGCTACGACAATTGTTACTTAGAACGTTAACACTAGAACTTACACAACAATTATAATCTACCTTCTAATTTAAACTTTTAAATATATAAATATACTACGATGGATGGATAATTTATAATTGTACCTAACTATCTAAAATTACATTATGTTAACGTAAACATTGTCTATCCTCCATTTGCAATGGAGTTTTATTTTTTTATATGTTTCTCCATCACTTCATTATATGAGTAGGTGCGATCGGAAAGCTGTTCATTTCATTTACAACGCATATTTTCATCTCGTCCGCTTTTTTAAAGACATTTCACCTGGAATGATCACTTCAGACATTTTAATGAAATATATTTACGGACATTATTAAACATTATTAAATAAATCTATATCTCTAAAATGTCCATAATTTTATCCCATATTTCTCATTAGTACCAATCCAGATTTTTTTTTTCCAGAAGGCAGTGATCACTTACTGAAATTATTTGATTATAATTCAATAAACGTTATTATATTTTTATTTTATATCAATTCAAACATTGAAATAATAGAACCTGCGAATATTAGGACGAAGTGTAGCTTGTTGAACGGTTCACGACCTAAACGAACGTCTTGAGATTTGTTCATATTGCACATTTTACTCACGTGAACAGTTAGTTGGCTGGGAACCGAAAAGAGATTACCCAAAACCAGGCCCCAACTTTTTTACAGCGTGCCTCAACAAAATACAATTCAATAATCATAACAATTGTTTTTTTTTTTTTAATTAATTATAACATCTCTTTTACCCCAGCATTAAAATATTATTTAATTAAATAGTCAATTGGTTGAAATTTATGTATTTATAAAGCGTTATTTATACGATTAGGTTCTTTATTATGACCAGGTATTTTATTATAGATAAAACATTGGATTTCAAATTGGCAGGATCGAAACTATGTAATTATTAACGTAAAAAACAGTTTTTGTCAAATAAATAAAATTAATTGCAGATTATGAAAACACAATATATTAACTATCAAATTGAAAATAAATCATTATGACACGAGACTATTTTATTGGGCCCATTTCTCTAAGAATAATGGGCATTCTCATTTACAACGTAAGCAGTTTATAAGGGCTTTTTGAACGCACTATACCTATTTCATTAGCAGAAGTCAAGACAAAGAGTATAGTGACAAATTGGGTAGAGGGGCTACTCACGCAAAAACTCTTTCGAACCCGAACAGTAGTGTCGCCAGGGGGATGGTCAGAAGTACCAAGTCGTACGACTTTCAAAGCGATAATTGTCATATCTTCAGTGACACTTGCGTGATGAAGACGAATCGATTGACGTGAGATCACTATACTCTTTGTCTTGACTTCTGTTAATGAAATAGGTATAGTGCGTTCAATAAGCCCTTATAAACTGCTTACGTTGTAAATGAGAATGCCCATTATTCTTATTCATCAAAATTCGCCAACGCGTTCTCCAGTGTGCCACAAAGGAACAAACATACATATAATACATACGAGTACATAGGCTGATAAAAACATAACCCTCATTTTCGTCGCGCAGTCGGGTAAAAAGAAGACTGAATTGAATAATCTTTAAATTTGTTGTATTGTGTGAGTGAGAGGTATGCAATAGTACATTACTGCCGCGGTCTATAATGACTACTTTGCTGGATGATGGCCGACAGCGCAGCGTAGCGCAGCTTCAGGCCGACGCTGCAATGATGGCCAAGCTGGAAGGACTAGAGCGTAGCTAGGTTAGCTGGAGGCAATCATACCGTGACCAGCGAAGCATAGTGGGCCAAGGCTTGTATAGTGCTTTACTCAAAAATGCAAGTACCTAATCTGAATAAAACCAGCAAGTAATTTAAATAAAATATATATTAAAACGTCAAAATAGCGGCCGGCAATGTGACCACCAAAACTTTGCCGGCCGCTCCTTGAAACAGAACGGCAAGGTCGACTTTGCTCAAACAAGGTTGTCAAAATAATGACCACATTACATGCATTTTTGAGTAAAAGCGTATAAACTATCTTACGTCGCCAAGCTGATTCGAAGATCAGCCCGAACATGTGTGAAGGCAATCCTAAAACCGGCAACAATGATTCTAAACAACCCATGTGGAACCTTCCATAACATACCTAGATGTTTAAGAACGCATAAAAAGTGGAATATTTAAAGCATTACAACACTCTTCGCACTACTTAACATAACATAGTAACATATAATAATAATATGACCTTGGAAACATACATACATTTTAACATAATTTATACCTAATAACAGAAATAATCTATAGTATTTATGCTTATTCAGATGCTTAGAATTAAAGAGGGTTTTAACACTCTTGCATCGCTCTCACTCGCACAATGAAATATTTTCAAAGATTTTTCAAGTTTTGTAAAATGTAGTAAATCAACTTTCTAAGAAATAAAATTACAGACATTTTATTCCAAAAGACCACCACATGAAGTCGAATAAATATTATGAACTCACAGAAATATTCAGGAACGGGTTTAAGACTCAGCTTTACGCAATGGAAGTTGATGCAAGAGGAGTTCCAGCAAAATCTTTGCACCACTTACTGAAATTGGGCCTAAGCAGGTCTGCCGTCAAAGCATTTATTTATTAGCTTTCAAGACGGCATTAATGGAATCATACAGTATTTGGTTGGGTAGGGATAGGAGTAGAATTGTGGATGGTGAGCGTATTATTGCGCAATAAAATAAAAAAGGAGGCCTCCTTTTCAAACCAGTCTATCGTCTCGGTCGCAAGTCCGAGACACCATTCTTCTCATCTCTTACCCACACATGATGGACCCGGCACGCATGCAATGGAATGCTTAGTTTTATACAGAGAAAAATCGCATAAACATTTATAACGATTTTTCTGTATTTTACTAAAAGAAATATAATTATAGCGAAATTTTACTTCCTAGTAAGTTGATAAGCCGTCTGGCCAGAGCGTGGCGAGTGTAGGCCAAATTCCCCAGATATAAGTTCTGGAAGGCCCATCTCCAGCAGTGGAGGTCTAGAACACTGTGTTCTAGGGGCTGTAATGAAAGTTGATAAACTACATTTTTCAACAGTAAACTCAGTATAAAAAGTCTATGAAATATTAGATTGAGTAAGCGAGAGCAAAATAATTATTATTACAAATTCAAATTTGGAACAATAGTAACACGCAAAACACTACAAAATGTCCAACCCAGCCAATATGATTGAGATTGTTTTGTGTAGCAAATCTTGCCTTTATATTTAGTAAAATATTTACAAATTGTTAAGAACTATCTATACAAATATACCTAATTAGTTTGCTTAACCAACAGTCAATGCACATTTACAGCCATTTTTAGACCTTTGTCCCGAGTCTTTAAGAATAAAGCTGTTTGATTATTATTATGTTTTGTTAGTGATTCATTTAGGGTCAATTCCAACATTCAGGCCTTAAGAGGTTTCAACGCATATCCCTCTCGCTGGCACAATACAATATTTCTAAAGATTATTGAAGTCTTCAGTATACTTATGTAGTCTATTATTAACTATCCAGTAGCCCTATTCTGTCATTTAACGTTATTAGTTGATTTAGTTTTTTATGTCGGAGATTGCGTCATAATTACAAAACATTATTCAATTCTCAACTCTATAAGCGCTCGACCTTGACAGCGGCCGTGCAAATATCGATTTTAATAGCGTGATATATATATAGTTAACGGATTCCACTATATAACGTTTGCGCTTAAGTAACAGAATAGGGCTGCAGGAATTAAAATTACGGACTTTTTCGACATATTTTCACTTTCATATACCTAATAAATACTAAAATTTAGACAAAGGAAAATATAAAAACAAATTTAACGTTTTGACTAAAAGAAATCTGTAAAGCCGGGTCCATCGTGTATGGGTAAGAGATGAGAATAATGGTGTATCGGGCTTGCAACCGACAATAGGCTAGTTTGAAATGGAGGCCTCCTTTTTTATTTTATTGCGCTATAATACGCTCATCATCCACCATTCTATTCCTCTCCCTACCCATATATTATGTCTCTAAAATGTCCGTAATTTTATTCTCAAGTTGATTCACTACATTTATTAAAAATTCACCTAAGACTTTCAATATCTTTGAAAAAGTTGGATTGTGAGAGCGAGAGGGGTGCAAAACAGTTAAACCATCTTAAATGTAATTTCTAATGAAAAAGCTTCGACATAATGTTAGTAATAAGCCTAAATTAATCTCCCTACTCCAATCACTGATTGTTAAGCTTTGGTTTTATACACACTTCAATTTCAGTATTGTACTTTTACCTAATCTAAATTCATTGAACCCCTAGACAAAATGTTAACAAACCACCAAAAAAGGCCTAAACTTATGGCCTATGGTTGGTCGCAAGGCCAAGACACAACCCTTCTCATCTCTCTTTCCCACACACGATTGACCCAGCACCCGCATGGTTAATCCATGGAATGACAGCTTATATTATACTTTATAAACAACCATACCTGGACCAAGGGTCCATGTACATTTCCTTAGTTTTTTTATACTTTGGGAACCACTGGTTTCTTTGTTTACATTTTGTCTTAGGGCTAAATAAATAAATATACCTATCTAATTAATTTTTAATGAGTTCTCCATTAAATAGTATAGTTAAGGCATAAATCACCGAAACATTTCAGTCAGTCCTATTAAACATTGAAACAGAAAAATAATTGATTTTATAATGAATACATAATAGTGTTGTGAGTGCATATAAAAATTGAAAACTAAATGCAGTGTTATTAGTTTTAGACCTAGTTCAGACACTAAATCAGTAATTTCCAATTTAGTTTCTTGCAAGCAAGATATATAATGCGAAAGTTGTGGGTAAAAGAGACCCTGGCAGACCAAGACTCACCTATCACAATCAAATAAATAAAACAATAGCTGAAGGTGCATTAAAAAGTCATAGACACAAAAGGGCAACTGTCTCTGCGGGGGCAAGGGATTTGGTGTGAAGATATGTATGTATGTATGCATGCAAGAAGGATATAAAAGCATTAAACCCTCATCAATGAAATTCACAGAATGCCATACTGTCAAGCAAAATTCTGCTAAACTTTGCGCAATAAGTTGTGGAAAATGGCCAGAGATGTAAATGTAGTTCAAATTCAGTGTCTAAATTAGGCCCTATTCTTCAAACATTATCTCTCAACTCTTTACTACACACAAGCAATAGGAACCTTATCTCTAAAATACATTTGCCTACAGTTCTTACTGCATTCCCTTATCAGAGAAGAGCAGCACTCTGCTGTATGTCACGATTTCACAGTGAAAATGGTCTTCATATCTTCTGGCAATACACAAGTCAAATCATCCAACCTTCTTGCTAACAATGTCTTTGTATTATCTTGCACTGGAGGCTTATTCTTCAACACTTCTCTTAATTTCAACACCATGTCAATTATCTCGACTTCCTGTTTTCCAACTGACCAATTTTTTAAGTCACTCTCAGCCAGAGCTTGCAATTGCAAAGCTTGTAACTTACTAGTCAAGTTACTATGGCGTTGATGGAACCAAGCATTGAAGTTGGGGCTCCTAAAGAACCTTCGGTATAGACCTATCCAGTCTCCCTTAATCCCAGATGTTAATTGAGGACCTGTTTGCTGTAAACTTGAAAAGAAATCTTCAGGGTTAAAGGGATTTGGTTCAGGAGGAGCTTTGAATGGGGAAATATTCTTCTTTAAAGGCATTAATGATGCCATATACCGTTCCAAAGGTATCAGGAAACTTTGAGTCAGCTCCAGCAAGTGACGTCTCAGCATTGCTGTTTGAGCCTCTGATGGACGATCTGTCCTAATTCCATTGTAAAGACTTTTTAAAATAGCTTTATCTTTCTCTAGAAAAGGTTTGTATTGAGTATAAACACCAGGTGCAGTGTCCAACAGTTTTAAATTACCCACTTTTCTTAGTTTAGTCTTCAAGGAGGCCGAGTCGCCTAGTTTAATTGTATGCGGCCAATGTTGCAATGTCTTTGTGAAGAATGGATTTGTCACACCGAGAATAACGCAAGGAGGACTGTACTGTTTTCTTGTAAACTCTTTGAATTCACTGTCATGTATTGTGAAGTAAGGTCGGTACTCTGTGGCATAAGACAATGGCTGTATTAAATTAGTCAATGCTTGAACCATGGCTGAACATTCAGTAGGGGAACTAGCCATGACAACTATAGGTTCAGCAATCAGCACCAGCTCCCATAGTAAATGCACATGAGATATTACACTACCGAGGGCATCAAAAACATTCACTTCCTGTATAGAAGCTAGAATGTGAGGGACATTTAATAAGATCTTAGTTTTTGCATTATCGGACCTTGTAATCTTTCCAGTGGACTGATTTGGAATGTAAGACTGAAACACTGTTCCCAATAATGGCAGCAACACATTTTGTCCAGCATCTAATGCTGGCCATCTATTTATATCATGGCAGGCGGCTTCTAAGCTACTTTCTCCATCATTGAAATGCTTAGGCGCTATTAGTTGTACTACTTTATAAAACAAATCCATAAATGGTAGTCTTGTGAGCAACATTATACTTTTTTGGAAATATCCCCGCGGCAATGACGGGTCTTTGACTTGACGAAAATAGACGAAACCCCAGTAGTGAGTTTCGTCCGCACAAAGAGATAACATACTCTCATCATTATACGACTTCTGTTGATGTGTGAGCGACTCCCGCGTACGTAATCTCACATGAAACTGTGTATCACCCATACATCCAGAATTAGAATCAGGGAAAGCTAAATAACAAATGTTAGCCTTCTCTTGATCTGTCAATTTAGCGCTTGGCGGGTACACACTTTCCATCGCCTGCCCTAGCTCCAAGTCGAAGGTCACTACGCATATACAATGCAACCAGTCCGAAAATCTATTCCATTTTGTTTGTATCTCGTCCATCGTGAGAATGTCATTGTCTTCTCGCCCAGTTGCAGATGCCATGCTTCACAGCAACAAATATTACAAACGCATTCCGAAACACACACATTTGTTTATCACGCAAGTCTTTAAATGCTAGTACAAATAATTAAATATTTACACTATAATAAATCTTGTATTGTAAACTATTAAAGTATAAAAATAATAAAAGCACGGGAAGACTGACAACAGCCAAACAGCTGTTTGCTCAACATGGCGACGTGCGCGCCAAAGCAGCAACGAGTGTGCTATATTAAATTGAATAAAACTTTTTATTGTCACGCATTAATGTAAGTATTTACATAAACAACTTACCCAGATTCATTTGCGTCAATATCCATGTTTTACTCACCACTTTTAATAGCAATTTAACATAAAAACAAGAATACTAAAAAATAATTTGAACCGCTTCCACAAGTGTTTTTTTTTTAATGACATTGAACATGCACAGAATATATCAGTCCCAAACATGTAATTTATTTATAATATTTGTTCATAACCGAGTTAGGGATCATCTAATTCCAAGTGGAGTAATTCGCGTTAATATCGTCCAAACACTTCGGGTATATGAGAGTTCACAGCTCAGGAAAACCGCAAAATATAAATTGAAACTTGTAATAATCCTATATAAGTATCAAATTTATCGATATTCAAAATAGCAATTAGTTATTGTTCTGTACATTGCATGTTATTAATCAAACAAGTAACACCACTTATAAATAACAATATCTACAGACTTAACAAGAAACTGACTTGACATGTCAGTGCAAAAGGCGGGAATTCACTCCTCTACATCCTCCTCCAGTTTTATATATTTATGTTTGCGTTTCGTTACTCAATTATTTTATGGAATTTTAAAGAAGGTGTTATTTTAGATATTGGTATTATGTTCCTTGTTTTTGATGATTGCAAATTGTAATGAAGCGTGACAATGTTATTTTTTTTTCGGCCCTATTCTGTTACCTAGTCGCAAACGTTATTAGTTGATTTCGTTATTTACGTCATAATTACAAAATATTATTTAATTCTCAACTCTATAAGCGACCCTGAAACCGGCCGTTAAAATATCAACTTTATATATATAGTTAACGAATTCCATTACATAACGTTTGCGACTAAATAACAGAATAGGGCCGCCACTGCTTAACAAACGCCAACGATCATTCCCCCGCTTTCGATTCGCATGTCTGTACTCTACGCTTTCAAATAAGCTTTGTATTATGTTGCTTGGCGATGGTCTTCGGCATCCGTTCACACCGCGATTGGTCGATCCCCTCAAGTTACCACCATGCTGCGGTTGTGGGCATATGTCAACGAACACCCGTTGTCATTTGCCAAGCCTTCCAGTAAGACCAATAAAGGCCAGCGAAACACATTCGTTAGTGTACGCAGCATGTACCACTAATGTCGTGTTCAACTTGAAAGCTAAGAGTGTTTATTTTTTAACTAAATTTTGTTTAAGAGAATGAAGCTACACAGATAACTTTCAAAGCGAAATAAAGCGCTTACAGCGACAAGTCGAACATGAGGTAAATGTATTTGGACTTAGCTTTGAAAGCCAACGCTGAATATCCTTCATTGGCATTGGTTAATCTAGGACGTTTTGTAAAGTTTTATGTATTTTATGGTAGATGCCACAAAATAATTCCCAGCGTCAGGTGAGGTCTAGCTATACTTGAACTAGTTGGACAAACTTACCTCCAGAGTTAAATATTAAAAATGCATTTCTTTTTTTTTTAATTAAAAATAAACAAAGTATTAATAATGCAATAAAACAAATACAAATCTGTTTTTAAATAATTATTTTATTATATCAATTTATTTTCAGACACTCGCTAAAATTAATTATATGATAATAACTACGAATCCACAATATCAAACAGACACAAAAGAGCGCCTTTACGCGTAGTTTTGATATCAATAACTTTAGTTTATACATAGATGCCAGAAATAAATACCTACCTTACTTTTTTCCTAGCTCTAACCGTCAACCAATGAGAGCGTCAACTAATGCGTTTGATTTTACAGAGCGCGTTCGGTCACTAACACAGCGTAAGGTTTTTAACACTAACAGCTCGTTCCCAGGGTGTCGGATCCGTATATTAATCGGAGGTTCCAGTGGCAGAGTATTTTATATGAAGCTATTCATACTTGTCGGAAACCGATTTTGTGCCGGCGCCGACAAGAAATGTCGGGTGTTTTGCCAGCCCTCTACGCCCGGAAAACAAACAATGTCGGATCTCGCTCGCCTATGAGTACGAATGTCGCTATTCACATTTGTCAGATGTCGGTGCCGATAACCCTCTCCCCGCTACCCCTTGTTCTGTTCGTGCCGTGCGTGCGCCTCGCATCCTAAAATAATTAAAAAACTTAACTTCGTCACTTCTCAATTCTGTTATTAAGTTCTGAAATGTTCCCAAACTAAATCTTTCCCTCAGGATTGGGTGCACCCAATATTGTCTTTTCTGGGCTCTCTTTCTTTGTTTTCGTCTTAAATAATAATACATCACAACAAGAACTTCATCGACGTCCATCGTACTTAGTTGCTTTGCGTAGAGTGCTAAAAATTGGTATTAGCTTCAACCGTGGCCGACAACCGATTATTAACCGAAAGTGTGAACAAAGGCGCCGACATCCGATTAATATACGGATCCGACACCCGACAAGTGGGAACGAGCTCTAAGACGCGACAACGACCGGTCTTTCGTAAATGCTTGGAGTAACCCCAAGCTGTCATTCATTCATAGTCACAAATTTACGAGGTGTCACAAAAAAGAACGCAGATCATGAATGTGATTGGTTGAGGGGCCTGGGTATAAAACCTTTACAGTTTACGCGTAAAGACATTCGTTAGCGAACAAAATAGTTTTGTAATATTATGTATAATTATATTATAGTTTGCATATAGAAAAATATTTTACTAATAAATAGTATTGTATTGATTTGTAAATAAATAATATCTACTTAATCATTTATTATTATTAACAACAAACAGTTTTTCTGCACTCTCAAAAATTAGGGGCACGCTATGTCACTATACAATGACGGTTTTTGACTGAATAGCATATCTTTATACATCAAGGTCATTAAAATTACACCATCCATTTTGGGCTAGTATGTACAATGTCATATAAATTGTAGTTTAGATCTTTTAATTGATAAGACTAATGTTATTTTTACTATACCACGTGTAATTGTAAAAAAAAACAAATATTTTTTTAGGCTTCAGGTTAAAATCTCCATTTGAAATAAAAAAGGTCACAATTTTTAAAAGATAAAAACCATTATCCGAAAACACAAGTGTTATTTATTACGAGTATTAATTGATCTGGCTCACAGCTGAGAGGTGAAATAGACAGAGAAACATTGACATAAAGCAACGTTCGCGCGATCGTCGACCTTTCGCTACCTACTTGATTAGGGTCAGTATGAGTGGCGATATTTTTAGGAAAACTTCTCTGCGCCGTAACTTAAGATTTTATTACTTGATAATTTTAATAAAAAATACGTAGCTCTTTATTTTTATACTAGATTATAATATAAAATTATTTGCTCTTTAATAAATTTAATCTATAAAGTAGATCACGCGAACGTTGACTTGAGATCAATTAATATTAACACATACGGCTGGTTGCAGAAAACATAATTAATATCAACTATGATCCACATTTTGATATATTCCACGTGATTGGTAGCTACTTTGTCACTTTAGGTATTTAAGGCTTCATAGACGTACGTTAAACTTGTCAAATGATAAACACCATTTCTGCAACAGGCCGTAAGTTTTATTATTAATTGATCTCGCTCACAGCCGTGGCCTTATTCAGCATACAGCAGTGTTTTGTTTTTCGGATAATGATTTTAATCTTTAATTTCTTAATAAATTCTTTGTTCTCTTCTCCCGATGGATGATGAATAAGATGATAGGAAAGGCAAAGGGTCTAGCCCATACAGCCAAGTCTGACGTAATATATCTTTATTTTTTATGAGTTAATGAGGTCATCATCAAATTCCAGATGCTGCAGAATTTGATGGTTTTCTGGAGTCACTCGCGGCACCATAGCTCAAACACGTCGGGTAATATATGGGAGTTGACACGAAGAATTCCAAAACTTTTTTTTTCAAAAGGGCGTTCTAATAATGATATCTGAAGCCTAAAAAAATATTTGCTCTTGTGGTGACTGACGTTCTGAAATGCATTAGTCAACGCGCACGACAGTCGGTTCCGCGCACACCTCGCGAACAGTCGCAACCCCTAAATCAGTACAATATTCCCGTCCAGGGATATTCGACAATAAACATTATAAGTAATAACAGAAGTATTGTTATTTGTATCACATTGAGATCACCCCATCCAGTTTATTACACTCTTTTGATAATTACACGCGGTATAAATGTGAATGCAATTTAGCCCAAATCCCCATACAATATGAATAATAAGGTATGATGTTTAAGTGACATAGGTCGTGCAGAATAATTAGGACAAGTTTAAAATGTGCGCAAAAAGTGAGAGACAGAAAACAAATTTTTACACGACATCAATGTGCAATAAATTTAAAAATCGTTTAACCACTTAAATGTGCTTAGTGTAAAATGCAAGTTTCGGACAACGTAACTGCTGTAGTTACGTTTTTTTTTGTTTTACATTGCGTGTTATTGCAAGTTTGGCTACTATAACAGGCAATTAACATCGAAAATTCAGTCAAAAAACTCTACTACTATAGTTGCGTTTACGAAATTTCACTGTCACACTTTACCGCTTGTGCTGCCCTCTCTCTCGCACAATACAGCATTTTTAAAGATTATTCAAGTCTGAGTATACTTTTATTTATTTAATTATTCAATGAACAGTCAACAATAGGTACAAAAACGTAAAGTATCATCACGACCGTTTCCCTTTCGGGAATTTAATTATTAAATTAATAGTTAATTTATTAAGGTATTTCATAGCTTTTATCGCGGCGACCAAATCTAGAAATTCCGTAACGAAAATAAACCTGACTCCCCCCACTCCGACCGGCACAGCGGTGCGGCGTTAAAAGCGTGTAACGTCGTTTCACTGCGGGGGGTGTGAGAAGACTCTTCTACTACAGTTCGGCAGACTTCGGACGGTGTTTGTGTGCGTGCGACTAGACGTATGCGTGTAGACTAGCTGCTAACTGCTCATAACTGATTCTATCTCTTTTAGACACAAAGCTAGGTGGGACCGCGTGCTTTTTGGCCGCGTCCACGAGTAATATAAAAAAACTTGAATTAATATAGAAAAAAATATTGCTTAAATAAAATAAATAATTATAATTGCATAAGTTGATAAAAATGGCTATACAATAGCTTTACCGCGGCAGTCCCCGAGTGCCACACGTATTTTTTTTTATATTTCTCGAGTTTGGTACGCTGGAGACATCGACGAGCTTGCCACTTGTCATGATTGGCCTATAGTAAAGTTGGCTAAATGTGTGATGCTTAAAAGCGTGGTTACTGACCATTAACATTCTGAAATTTAATGTAATTATTTACATTAATAAATATTTTTGTCATAACTTTTTTTTTTTGCCCCGGCACTCTATTTTTAACTTTAGGTAATAGTTACTATTACAGAAACTTCACTTTTGTTTGACAGCTGGAAGGAAATGTT
This sequence comes from Tinea semifulvella, assembly GCA_910589645.1. Lineage (NCBI taxonomy): Eukaryota > Metazoa > Arthropoda > Insecta > Lepidoptera > Tineidae > Tinea > Tinea semifulvella. The sequence goes on from OU342605.1 coordinate 5,091,173, forward strand.
GAGTGGAGGTGGCGTTGAGGTAACGTCTTAGAATACGGGTGTGAGACTTGAATAATCCTTAAATAAGCTGCATTGTGCGAGCGTTAAACGCTCCTAATAAATAATACTTTTAGTACGATATTTAAACAAAAAATATATTTAAAAGTAAATAATATGAATATATAAAAAAATAATCACATTGCACTAAATCAGTGAGAAAAACAACATTTTTTTTTTTGTTTTACATACATCACTTACCTTATTAGTTAATTATTATTTAAACACCTAAATATATTGTGATTTTATTATTATTTAGAATAAAGTACATTTGCCATTACTACATGTTAATTTATTATATCTATAGTATGAACAATAATTTAAAATTTTAAGTGTTATCCAGACAAACGCGATCTGCGGTGGCGGTACAGTAGCGTTCTATTGTTCTTATATAGTAGAGGATTTGCGTTTTGTAGTCTTTCAGGTTGCTCACGGGCAAGTAATCTATCTAAATTCAGACTTATCTGGTAGGGTAAGAACGTACCAGGTATTGTATTCTCATAGGTACTCATAGATGATTTTGAGATGAAATATATATATATTGCATCTCAAAATTCAATGAATGTTTAATTTTACTAAGAAAGCAATCTGCAAGTAAAACTCAACTATATCAGATTTACAATATAAAACAAATACAGAATTACACAACAAATATGTATATATATATATATATATATATATATATATATATATATATATATATTTGTTGTGTGTGATGGGTTTACGTGAATAAAGATATTTTGACTTTGTACTGCTACAACTTCAACCTCCGGTTTTCTAAAGAATAAATAAATTATAATATAAATTGTTGCACGACACGGCTGAAATAATAATGCACGACACATGTTAAGCATAGATTATTAATCATACTTTCAGAAACTGGCGGTAAGGGGCCGGACACACCGCCCCGCAATCTGCCGTCCGCTCTCTCTCTAATCAATGCGGTGGCTTAGAAACCAACAGATCCAACCGCAGTGGTTAAAGCATCGGGTCGGAAGGTCAAGATGTCCGACGACATTAAACTACTGCGAGACAAACGTTTCCTTTATGATTTGAGACGATAAAATTAAAATAGAGAATTCCGCATCGCTGTCTCACAATTTTTTTCTTAGACTGTGCATTCTAGAGTAGTAGAATTTCATCTATCGACGATGAACTATTGAGTGACATGGTTTTAAATAGCCATTTTAAGGAGCGAGGGTCCTGTTATTAGTAGTAAAAGAAATAGAACACCAGATTTCTGGACAGATCGCGTGAACGCGAATCGCAGACCGCTGGGCGGCGTGATCGGCGCCTTAATCAGGTAAATCTGTCTTTTGTCACTACCACGTTGACACGGAACAAGTGACAAAATAACCCCAAATCAAGTTAGCTCAGTTAGTGAAAAACACATAGTTGCTACAGTTTTCTTGACGAATACTTAGGTGTTAATCAGTCCAATAGTTTTTACCAAATTTAGGCTGAGGGAAGTTAAGAGAAATGTTTCTGAATAGCTGTTATAGCATCATACACAACAGACCGCCACCGCACTATCTGAACAACACTTAAACGGCGTTAAACGCTACTATTGTCAAATTTCATGTAATTCGTCACTGCAATGAATACTAGAGCGCTAACACTGAAGTTCAAAATGCTAATACACTAGAGATGGGCGCATAAATAGTTACTAAATTATATACTGAGGTTTAAAACGATTGCTCATTTTTTTATCGAAATTAAACTATCTATTTACTTATCATAATCCACTTGACGGCGCAATGTAAATGTTCGTTGAAATATAGTAAACTATCTACTGAGCACCATAACGATTGCTTATTGTTTTCAAGCGACTTTTCATAACACTCTATTTGAAATAGCTTCAAAGCGATTGGTAGCGATCTCGCAACTACGAACCATTGCGTTGCATGCAAATGTAAGGTTAGACCAGAGTGCAAGTTTTTTATATATATTTTTTACAAACTAGCACGACATGTGAATTTGTTCCCATCTGATGGTAAGTATTGCGCGAGCTCCATGAATGTTAGCAACTGGAATCAGACAATCATGACTGAAATCAGTACCTAACACTATGCCGGCTTGACCGGGCATGACGGCTATTCGAGCCTAATTCCGAAACGTGTGGATACACTGTACACGGGTAGGCACAAATGGTGAATACTTCCCCGCCCCGGCAGACCGAGTGAGAAAGTTGCACGGAAGTGGCGTTGACGATTAATTTTAAAGAACAATCGTTATTTTGTGTAGTATGCAAGTTGGATAACGAAATAAATTAGTCTATTATTTGTTTTAAAGACTCGTAGATAGTTTTGTGAAAACGGATATCTTGTTTTGTTATTTCAAAAACCTATAACGAATCAAGGACCGATTTCAATGCGTCTACATATTAGCATTTTGATCTGCAACATTACATGCATATCGAAATTATAGCCTAAAAAAATGTGTAGTATTTACGTATAACATTTTATTACACATTAATTGTTTAGCCTCTTATAACACATTTTTTATTGCAATATTTCGTTCTTAGACGATTGTCCCTCACCCCGCTGCGGTGACATAGAAACGACGGATGGTCGAGATGTCCAATGACATTTAAAAAATTGCCTTAACAGAATGCACAATTCTATATCCGTCTCTTTCTATCACGTCTATTTACAATGACAACACGCTATGTACTTTCTCTTTCGTGCGACTTGTAAAAGGACAAAATAAATTACACGCGTTGGGTATATCTGTGGTGAACGAAAGAGTATTCTAGACCGCTAGAAGTGTGGGCACGTGTAGCCGCGGACCGCAGAACTTAGACGGGGCGGTGTGTTAAGCGCCTAAAGGCCACACCCAATAATTTGTCGATCTTTTGATTTTTAGTTTTTTTTTATTTAGTAATAATAATTACATTATAATAATTAATTAGTTTAATAAGTAGTAAATCTTTACAGCATTTTCGTTATTACTGTTTGTGGCTAAGGTCGTATGGCGGCACGGCTGTGGAGTTTTTTTTTTGTTTTTTTAATGCATGAAAAACCAAGGGACAATTATGACAACCGTGAAGATAAAACTCTAGATCAAATAAATGAAATCTGGGCAGGTGTTTTCACTGCGGATGGGAAGTATGATAGGGGTGTTGAAACAAGAGTGAACGGGGAAAATAGTGTTAACGGTGCCCAGCAGCTGTTACTAAGTCGCAAACATTATTAGTGGATTTTCTTATTTACGTCAGAGCTTGTGTCATAATTACAAAATATTATTCAATTCTCAACTATACATATAAGCGCTCGACCTTGACAGCGGCCATGTAAATATCAACTTTAATAGCGTGATATGAATATAGTTAACGAATTCCATTATATAACGTTTGCGCTTAAGTAACAGAATATATAACTTGAGTCACTAATCGGCAGTCGAAATGTCACTGACTAAGCTCGACTCGCCATACACAATGCCATGCTGGTAACAACACTTCTGTATGAAAGCGAGACGTGGGTATGTCAGAAGACGCATGAGAGCAGAGTTAATGCAGTAGAAATAAGGTCGTTGCGCCATCACTTTGACGGACCGCATACTTAATGACAAAATACTATAAAATAAGGAAAGGCATGCTCAGATGGTTCGGGCATGCTGAAAGTATAAGTGAAGAGAGATTGACAAACCAGATATATAATGCGAAAGTTGTGGGTAAAAGAGGCCATGGCAGACAACATGTATGAAGAGGTTAATGGATGTCGAAGTGAGAGAGAAGAAGCGAAAGAGGTATTTCGAGATCGTACAAATGGCGCTCAATTGTCTCTGCCTATCCCCCCCCGCAAGGCGTAAAGATATGTATGTATTATTTAAATATTATGTAAAGTAAATTATCATCACGACTGTATCCATTTTGTGGTGGTCAGAATAATGCTCTTTTTTTTGTAAGAATCGGATTCACATTTATCCCACTTTACTATAGGCCCATCATGACAAGTAGCAAGCTTGTCCATGTAACTAGCGTACCCTATCGAGAAATATCACAAATAAATTATTGTGTCCCGACCAGGAATCAAATTCGGCACCTCTGCGTCTAAATCCACAGAGTTAACCGCTAGACCACGGAGGCAGTAGACTGTTACTAATAAATATGGATTGAATCCAAAATAAATATTTTTTATTAAATGCAAAAAAACCGAAGATAGGAAGATATTAGTTTGGATACTTTGCATTAACAGTTAGAAACACTATGAAGCCTACTCACTACAATTTTAAATTTTGATTTTGGAACTAGCTTTCTATTGGCGGAAATTATGTGTACTGTTTGCGATTGGCGCATCTCGAAAGCAACGCCATATTGCGCGGGAAATTGATATACCTATTTTAATTGTTTCGAAATTGATTGATCAATGCAAAATGCACTATTGCCACGTTCCGTTAGTAACATTAGCGTTAGGTTGAGAAAACTGAGCAAATTGACCTAAGTTCATACCACCAAACTGTTGGGATAGTTGTTGGCCCTGACTAACAGACTGACCAGGGAAAAACTGTTGAGAGTTCGAAGGAAATTGTGCCTGAAACTGCTGATTTTGCTGCTGACCCATCTGACCAAATTGATGTAAATTTTGATTTTGGAACTGGCTTCCTACTGGTGGAAATTGTGTGAACTGCTGAGCTCCGTTCGCAATTGGCTGGTTGAAAGACGTTTGAAAGCCGCCATATTGGAATTGGGAATTCTGCGCGGGAAATTGATTAGCTACATTTGGTGTTTGGCTGTATAAAGCCAATATACTGTCTTTAGTTAGTTTGTTTTTTTCTTTCTCTGTTGGTGCTGGTTGGTTAAAGAAATTCTGTTCCTCAGTCTTTAAATCAGGTACTTCTGGTTTTTTTTCTTGCGGTGCTGAGAAAAAGCTCGAGAAGATGTCATCGTTAGGTTTTGCTTCTGTTTTTCCTGTTTCTAGGCCTAACAAGTCGGCTGCACCATTTGATGTCTTTGCCTCGGGTTGACTGCTGGGTGTACTCCGGCCAAGCTTTGGACTCACAGACGACTTGGGCTTTGGTATACTCGGGATGACATTGTTTTTCTGTAAATAATAAAAATAATCATTATCACTACATCCTCTAGAAGACGGAGTCCTAGAACTCAACTGCTAGTGATGGGCCTTCATCATCATCACAGCCCCTATAACACAGAGTCATAGACCTTCACTGTTGGAGATGGGCCGTCTAGAAAATTCAGAAGAATTTGGCATACACTGGGCAGACAGGTTGGCGAGATTCTATGGTAATTTTTAAATTTATTAACATTTCCACAAGTTGATGTTAGTGGAACTGAGACTGAGGGCTTATTGTGCTCTATGAGGCACAGGAAATAGTGGTGTTGCAAATAAATGACAAATGTACTTAAGAAAAGTGTATTTCTCATTGGTACAAACCAGGGTTCGAACCAACCTTAGGATTTTTATTTTCAAGATAAGCATTCCAACAACCGAGCCACCACCGCTCGATGGGCCTTTAATAACATATAAATGGAGAATTTGGCCTAAACACAAAATACCGCATGTAATTGTCAAAATAGCAAATATTTTTTTTAGGCTTGTCATTGGTAGAACCCCTTTTTGAAGTATAAAAGGTATTTTTTTTTAAAGTTAAAAATCATTATCCGAAAACCAAAACACTACTGTATGGTAAATAAGACCGTATCTATCGTAATAAATACCTAAAGGCTGGCAAGTGTAATTAGTCTATTTTAGTAGGTGTTATTATTAACTGATTCGCTCACACCCAAGGGAGTTTCTACGAAATAGAGAGAGAAAGAATTACGTTAGTCAACATCCGCGCGATCGTCGACCACTCGCTACCTACTTGATTAGGCTCAGCATGAGTGGCATTCTTTTCAGGAAAACTTATTTGCGCCGTAACTTAAGATTTTAGTACCGAATAATTAAAATAAAAACTGCATAGTTCTTTAATTTTATTCTAGATTATAATATAAAAATATTTGCTTTTTAATAAATTCCTCATGGTATAAAATGTAATATAACTATTTATGAAATTATTCATGATTATAATCGCTATCACTATTCAACCAATATTCTCAAATTTAAATAGTTTTATACCTGTTGACTCTTTTGCAAGTCAAGATTTAAATACAGTACTTACATTATATTTCTTATCATTGACTGATGGTGCAGGCAGAGGACCAACTGTGCTTGATTTTTTCTTCTTTTTCTGTTTCTCTATTTCTTCATCTATTTCTTTATCCCTGGAAAAGGGGACAAAATTTATGTTAATTAATAATACTTTCTATCGAGTGGAGTTGCTGAAATCTTTGTACCACTTACTGAATGAATTTGACCTAAGCAGGTCTGCTGTCAATATGTTTATGGAACAAACTTCCTATATAATAATGGAATCATACAGTATTTGGTTGGGTAGGGAGAGGAGTACAACGGAGTGTCTTGTTGCGCAAGAAAATCAAAAAGGAGGCCTCCTTTGTAAACCAGCCTACGGTTCGTTACAAGCTCGAGGCACCATTCTTTTCATCTCTTTCCCCCACACAATGGATCTGACACCCGCATTGTGAATCCATGGAATGCTTAGAAATTTGTCTTCTTATTGTTCATTATATTTAATTGTTTTTTTTTTGTTTTGTTGTTAAATCTCTTTTTTCTTTTTGTAAAAGTGCCTGCCTTTCACCTAAATAAAAGTGTCTGAACTCGTACATGTGTTACACTTAATCACGTCGTTCGAGGTATCTCATGAATGCTTACCAGTTAACTTTAGGTGTAGGAGGCTGGACCCATTCCTTAGCAATATACTTCTTCTGCTCATACTTGGCCCTGATGAAGGCTTCCAAGGAGGTATCATTTTGAGGCCGACGGAAGGAATCAGGTAGGTTGGCTTCGTAGACTGCTCGGGCGCGAGAATTGCCCATTTGTTGAAGAGATACCTGAAAACCGCATTATTTATTATCAGCACATATTTTCGTATTGTTTTGGATAATAATATTATTTTTACTGTAGATAAATGCATGTTCGTTCCTAATTAAATAACGAGATACAAGTATTAAATTAAGATAAGATAAGTTACATAAATACAACACATAGTGGTCACAAACTGTTATCCTGTGATATGTTAATTTTACAGAAAGAATAATCTTTGCTCCAGTATTTCTACCTTTACCAACTTAGAAATATGTATTAGTTAATAGGTAGAAGCTCACAACTAAGTACCAATAACAAAGTCCTTACATCCAAAACCATTAAATTTGGACAACCATATCGTCATGATCGTAGAACAGTGACGGATCTGCTATATTTAAAATTTTCATGGCGGCCATTCAACTGTCATTTCGACTGTTTTTTTGTCACTTTTTAAGTCTCATAATAAGTGCAAACCTTCTAGATTTCATTTTGGAACCCTTTCTAATATTTGCACTATAAATTACAGACCACAAACAATATAAAACTATATATAAATATATATGCAAAATTATGGGTATTTTTTTAAATCCGACACTGTTCTACGATCATGACGATATGTCTATTCATCTGTGGGGAACAGCTAGCCATAGTAACAATGATATCCTGCCCTCAGGCTTATGCTTAACATTCCTTTCTACATTAGAAACAAATATATACACGAGGACCTGTGGATAAAAATTATTAGAGAGGAAATAACCTCATACAGCTACGGGTATCAACTGAGACTCTCATCAGCAGTATTTCGGACACATTGCCAGAAAAGAGGATAACCTTAAAAAACATTTTTCAATTAGCAAGATGGAAGGAAAGTGATCTACTTGTTGAACCAAATCCGCCCTACTACCAACACCAGCGTCTATGATGCTGTGCATACTACTGAAGACAGGATTGTCTGATTGTGATTATGGTGGCTTTTCCATACTTAGTCTCCGTGGTCTAGTGGTAACAAACGTTGCCGTGAATTCGGGAGGTCGTGGGTTCGATTCCCACCGGGGGCAAGTTGTACATTGTATAATTTGTCTCGGTCTGGGTGTTTATATGTATAGTATGTATACATTTACAAAAAAAAAGTATAATATGTAGTTTATCAACCATCTAGTTTCCGTAACACAAGCCTCGTAGCTTACCACGGAAACTAGATGGCGCTGTGTGACCTGTCTGGAAATATTATTATATTATATTATTATTATTGGACCATCTAAAGACAGGAATGTGTGGCATGCTATCATCAAGACTCACACCAATTCTTCAGGAGGTCACAACCCTTAGTAATGAGTAAACATCTCACAATGAGGAGAGGACATACTAGGCATCATAGGAGTGTCTAAAAAGATGAATCACCCACTTACCACTTGTTCTGGTGTCCATGAATCCAAGTTTACACTTTTTACTTTAGAGATATGTACACCAAGGTTGCGGTGAATGCCAGCACATCTAATGCACAGGAATATGCCCAAATTCCAAGATGCCCAACGAGGACCTGAAAATTATTCATATATTTCAAATAGTATGTATAATTTTAGCAGAACTATACAACTCGCTCCGAGACACGATAATAGTAACCTAATCAGGCTTAAAGCCAAAGCTTTGTGACGTCACAAATGACATCATTCCTTGCGCTGAGACTACTGACGATACCGAGGTTGATCTCTCTGAGCGCTATTAAGTTGTGCACCATTTTTCAGTTTATTTAATATAAGATTTTCTTTTTAATTATTAAATATTATAATTCGTTTATACTGTTTGTATATTACTTCGAAAACAAATCTTTGATTAACTTTAATTTAAAATTATGTAGGAAGTAAATAAAAAATGTCTTTACCACTGCAAGATATTTTAGAAGACCATAATAAGTTAATAATATTAAATGTTACACATATAACGCTGAAAAAGCTGTGTTTGTTAGTATCTATACTCAAAGATGTGGAATCCACAATTTATCTATATATACTTTTTTAAAAACTATTATAGTATGAATGAACATAATTTAGACCGTTATAAAATTGTAATCATGCTCTGAGCATCCAAGTCGTGATATTTGATTCGGAACAACTGTCAGTATGATATTCATTCTAAGCACTCTGAGCATGATTCTGAGTGAGGGGATACAGTGCATTCCTCATTAGTTAATAAGGATTTATACTAATAACAGCCTTAAATAGAAACATTGTGGTTTTCTAATAGACACTAATTAAAAAGATCGTGTTAAATATTAACAAACAGGGTCATGATAAGAAGGTTTAACTCTAAAAGGATAAAATGAGTCAATTTATACTTTCGATTAGGCGAGTTCAAGGACCTTAACGAAGCGTATGATTTAAATAAACTAATCTTAAATTTAACCTGAGCATATATAGAGTAATAATTTTACTAAAAAAGTAAAGATTACTCATAAATAAAAGGAAATATAAACGATTTTACAATACCTTTTGCATCACAATCGACACAATATTTATTGTCCTCATCTTTTAACATTTGCAATAAAATGTTCTGACATCGATCCTGGATCTGCTTCACACGATCCTTTTCACTTTTAGAAGACATTTTAGCAAGATTTCAGCTACGAAGACGAAAAATTCAATAAAAATGGGTGGAATTATTGTTTGTATAATAAGCAAGCAAGAAGTAAGCGATTGTCCATGGGCGAATTTGGATGACAGCTGTTTGATGAGGTGTTTTTCGTTTTCAATTTGTCTATGAAATGTTATCGAGTCGAGACAATCGATTAGGTAGGTGTTAAAACTGCTAAGATTAGCCGGAGTACCAATTAACACCTTTAAGAAAATACCTTAATTTATTTTACTTCCAAATGAAATAATTTAAAGAAACTGGACTAATTTTATTACATATATATATGAGTACATGGAGTTATTTTTGGAGTATGTGCCAGCCAAGAAGGACAGTTTAATCCTGTGGGTGGCCGGAGTAAGGCGATAGCGGGGTAATGTGCCTGAATGAACTACCCGAACTCGGACCTGCAGCCCTAATAACTGATTAAATAACAGAATTCACTATTTTGACAATCTAACGTTTGCGCTTAAGTAATGTAATACGGTGGCACCATCTCCATGAGAGGAGAATAGGTGCTTCCGTAACTGGCGATAATAGGGACTAATTGTAACCAAGTGTTCCGATAGATCCCTATGGAAATAAAATAAAAATAATAAAATAAGTAAATCCTAGGACTCAAAACCGGTCAAGTAGTATACAAATAAGCCCATGTTCCCTGTGTTTGACTTGTCGCTTTTTTCACTTTATTCTGTTCGACTTGACGTTGCTCTATGGTTTTCATACAATTTAAACAAATTTCTGTAAAACAAGCTTTGCTTTCAAGTCAAACACAGGAGGCATTACATTATACACACATAACGCACGCATCAAGTGAAAAAATATTTGAATGCACCGTTATTGGTATTTGGGGTGACAGGTACTAAAGCGGGTTGTTAATAAAATAAAGATAAAAATCTTTGAGAAATATTCATTTTTTAACATTTTATTCGGAGATAGCGATAAAAATACAAATCTATAAGCAATTTATTGCCTAGATCTAACAATACAACCACATACTGTGGCTAACTTTGCTTTCAATGCAAAAATAACTATTCTCTTTGCTAATATTTTAATAGAGAACTACATTTACACGAAACATTATTCTCCATTGAAATATGCCCTATATATATCCTATGTTCGACTTGTCGCTTTAAGCGCTTTTTTTCACTTTATTTCGCTTTGAAATTCGTTCCACTTGGTGCTTGTCTATGGTTTCCATACAAAATTCGGTAAAAAAGCAAGTTTTGCTTCATATGCTTTCAAGTCGAATATAGCATAAGAAATCACAGATTAGCAGCCAGTTTCCAAAAGCATAACATTAAGGCATGTTTAATATTATTTTGCTGTTAAGGTATGTGATAGACTGAAATAACAATTGGACCTGCAAACTCTCAATAACAACATAGAACATAATGTTAACCATGGCTTATAGATCACACTTTTAGAAACTGACTAGATAGTCAGATATAATCATTGATTACATAATAAATGCAAAGCAAATTTGGGCTAAGATCTATGAAGCAAATTTGGGCTAAGATCTACGAAGAAAAATTAGGCCGGATTTTTGAGCCCGTCATAACTTTGATGTCCAGCTATGTTCGCGAATGACTTTAAAGTTTCGAGAAACGCAACTACAGTAGTAGTAAATTTACTGAATTATCCATGTACATTGCGCGTTATAATGTAACTACTGAATGTTCATATTTTCGTTCGCGAACGTAATGAATTCGTGGCTCAGAATTGCCAACATAAAGCTAAATAGATCTTTAGTCCTAAAAAGTACCCTAAAGCCCGCAGCACACTGCAAAGAAAACAAAAAGAAAAACAAATAAGAACACATACAAACCTGCGGGTTGAGACGTAGTGCACAATCGTCCGAAAACAAATCGTCTAAGATCGATTACGCCTGTCAGAAATGTCTGACAAAAGTAATCGATCTTAGACGTTTCTTTTTTTTCGTCTCCGGACGATTGTGCACTCCGCCTTTCCTCGCTGACTTTACTTACAATGCAGTGTGCAGGCGAAAAATTAAAAATCCTACTTCCAGGTACATAAAACTATACATTGTTATAATGTATTTAATACATTATCACCAACAAGTTTGTATAATCTAAAATTACAAATTTGTAAGTCTCATCACATAAGTTTGTAACAGTATATTATTAAAGGTTTACGGCCAGTTGTAAAAAGGCTGATAATCTTTTGACATGTTTAATGTATGTCTATGAGGCACGTCAAGGTAGCTACCAATCACGTGGCGTATATCAAAACATTGATCATAGATTATTTTAATTATCCTTTCTGCAACTGGCCGTCAGCCAAACATTATGCGAGAGTACGCATAAGTGTGTAACAAACCTCAAAGTGTAACTTCCTAAAGCAAAACATTGAAATGTTGGTATAACTGTATGTGTCAATAAGCCAATCACAATTAGTAAAGCTTACCTTGTAACCAGTGTTACCAACATTTAAACAAAAGTATTTAGTAAAGTACACTCGTGAGACTGAAGATTTATTTATTGCTTAACCAAAATATTACTATTATATTCGTCAGAAATAATAGACTATAATTTCTAGCTATCCAAAGTAATTATTTGGATAAACATTTGCTAAGCAATAAATATAATTTTCAGCCTTACAGAAAGTCAGTGATAAGCATAAAAGTTAACAAAATCACAGGTAGCATAATTATTAAGTGTGAGAATGAATAACAAAAACTATCTTACAATAGTATGCAACCTGAAGGCGCCATTCTATCGCTGCGCACGGACTAACTACGCACGTTCTGCACGCTTTGCTTTTTGTATGTAAGCAAACAAATTTAAATCGTGTGCGCAGGTGGCAGTAGACGTTAGCTGTATTTAGCAATGCTAATGTGCGTGCGTAGCAATGGAATAGCCCCTTTAAATTGACCGATGAGAAAAATCAAGACCAAATGAGCTTTCTAAAGTGTTAGATAGAGGGAGTAAAAGTCAGACAAATTTGAATTCCGAAGCAGACATTGTCTTGATAACTTTGATTTTAGAATAATATAGTTACTGGCATGTAAATGAAGAAATTTGACTAGGGTACAAGATTACATATTTATAAAATAGAACAAAAAAAATATGTTTATAATACCGTAAAACATGGCAAGTTTGCCCAGAGGGTGCTGGCTGTGCATCTTCCGGTTAACTGGAAAAAGTAGGGAAAATATTCTTGTAGGTACTCTACGTTTTTTTAAATCAATGATAGACTTAAAAAAAAAAACGTATTTTCCTAATTTTTCCAGTTATCCAGTAAATGCACCCCCAGACAAAGTCGCTATGGCTACTGGTACTTAATTGATGTTTTATTACTTTTTCATTTAAATAAAATGCGGTCTGTTTTATTCATGTATTACAATAAATTTCGTCAATTTTGACATTTCAGCTCCTTTTTTATTGAATATTCATTAATTATATTATAGAATAGTTTCAATAAATATGATCTATCCTTTTTATAGCTCTTACTTATAGTATGTTTATTTATAGTTTTTTTGATTTGAGGGAATATTATTATAGTTTGTAAATAGAAAAAAAAAAACTAAACTGAACTTTGATTATAGATAGAAGCCAAATGAAATAGTGGATGGAGAATGTCATTGTGCAATGTGCAATAGAACAAGTGGCCCCTTAACCCACCCTGTTAGGCCTGAGACAAATTTATTTTCCTCTCACTCCCACACAAGATGGAACTCGGAACCTGCATGATGAATCTGTCAGAGCGAGGATGCTAATTGTTTGGTCTAAATCCTGTTGATTGATATTTGTCTTCTTCTTTATCCTCTAGGCTTAAGAAACTGCATTTGGTTACATTTCTCTTGCATCATTAGTAATGTTTACCATCTATCCCTATGTCCACCCCTGCTACCTCCTCTTCCACGTCCACCTCCACGGCCCCCACCTTCGGCATCGCGTTTGATCTTCATAGCTTCAAAACGCTGAGCCATATGCGACAACTGATCAGGAACCTCTTGATTGGCCTCCACCAGGATCTTTATAAGCTCGCCAGCGTGAGCCCAGTCTCCTCGAGATAAAAACGACAAAGCAATACCTGTTCTACCAGCACGACCTGTCCTACCAATCCTATGAACGTATTCCTCTATATGACGAGGAAAATCGTGATTAACAACATGCGTTAGATCCTTAATGTCAATTCCTCTTGAAGCAACATCAGTGGCTATCAAAATGTTAACGGTTCCATCTGTTATGTCTTCTAGAGCTGCTTCACGATCACTCTGTTCTCTATCTCCATGTAAAGCTTGACAGTTAATCCCTTTTAGACATAACTCAGTGAATATATGTGTAGCTACAGCTTTTTTGCCACAGAAGACTATCACCTTGTCTGTAGGATCCATGTTTAACAAAAACTCAAACAATGCTGCTTCTTTTTCAGTTTCATCAACAAATACAACCTTTTGTGTGACTGTATGTACCGCAGCCAAGTCTAAAGAACCTACGTTAACCTGGATAGGGTCTTTCATGTAGGATTCGGCAAGACGTCGGACTCCTGACGGCCACGTAGCTGACGTCATGACAGTCTGGTGATCAGGTCGAATGTCGAAAAGCGATTTCCTGATCTGAGGCTCAAAACCCATATCCAGCATTCTGTCAGCCTCATCCAGAACAATATATGAGAAGTTTATGATGTTGAGATGGCCAGAGACTACAAGATCATTTAATCTTCCTGGAGTAGCAATAACAATATCAACTCCTTTAGTCACAACTTTGATTTGGGCCTTTCTATCGCCACCTCCATACAAACAAACAGATGTTATACCCTTGTATTGGTATTTAGATACTTCTTTATCAATCTGAAGAGCTAATTCTCGAGTTGGAGCCAAAACCAGCACAGTTGGACCTTCTCTCTTCTCTCTTGGTGTCGGCTGACCTTCAATATGTATCAGCGCTGGTAATAAGAAAGCTAGCGTTTTGCCAGTACCAGTTTGAGCAATTCCGATTAAATCTTCGCCTCTTAACAGCACTGGCCATGCTTGACTTTGAATAGGCGAAGGGCTGGTAAAGCCCTGCTTTTTAATCTCAACCAAAATCTCTGGGTAATCTTGGAATGCTTGTTCAAAAGTTAACACCGGGTTAGGTATAGGTCTTAACCCAGGTTTATCATCAAATGTTCTCTTGACTTGTATGTCGTTGTTGGCAAGTCGCCAACGGGTTACATCTGCTGGCGACATATTTGTAACGCTTGGATCTTCTCTGTAGAAGTCTTTAACGACTGGAGGTAGCTTACTGTGTCTTTCTTTCTGCTCCTGCTCGTAAGCCGCATTAAGCTTATCCCAGTCAATGGTCCCTGTATCAGCACAGACATAACTTTTCTTTTCCGATCCTTCAGCATCATTATTTCGGCTATTTCCAGAATATTGAGACCTAGGTTTATAATCCTCTGTAAGGCTGTTTATCATTGTCTCAGCCTTTGAAATAGCATCTTCACTACCAAATAATGTAATATTACTGGTAGTCCCATCGGTCTCACCTATCTTCACCCTAGCTTCAGTTTCATACTCTATATCCTTTATTTTTGACCCACCTTTGCCAATAATTCGACCGACTTTACTTGTGGGTACAGAAATGATTTTTTCATTACCTCCGTAATTTGGACGAGGGTTGTGATCGTTTCTGCGGTCCCTATTATCGTTACTTTCATCGCGATTCCTCCAGTTAGTGTTGTCACGGCCGCCTCGTCCACCACGACCGCCTCGGTAACCTCTATCAGAAGATTGGCGAAAAACCCTTGCATTTTGATAAACAGGCAGAGCAGACGGTTCTGATGCCTCATCATCATCCCAATCCGACATGTTTTCGATCAGTATTTACCCTTTACACTTATTTACTGTTATAAACTAAAGTAATTTTTAATTATGCTTGTTTTTCGGTATTTTGCAAAACACTCCTTAAGCCGGCATTTTTATTTCGAGCGTTCATTATTCTTATTTTGAATATTTATGAATCGCTATATGGCGATTACATAAGCTTGATTTTTATTGCTTGAATTATATCATAAAATAGTTTTAGGTTTCTGCAGCATGAATATAAATTATAAAAAAATATGTTTATAGCGTATTTATAAATTTATATTCGAATAATAATGTAACTGTATTCAATTAAAAAGGTAATAAGTTATTTTGAACGCTGCCCCCGAAAATTTACGAAAAGTTCCGGAAAAAACCCGAATAGGAATTAATTTTATCTCTATCGCACATAAGGTAAATATATTTTTGTCTCATCATATGTAATTATTAACCATATAATTTGTATAGCTTCTTATTGAATACAATCTCTAGGAATTTCGTACTTTCGTAGCCATTCTTCATTTGGCATCCAAAACACTTGTACGTAAATGTAAAAAAATTGCAAGGCATTTTGACAATTGTCATTGGACGGAGGGATATATGGAAATTAGTTGGAAGAAGTAAATAAGTTCATTATTTGGTGTTTTGTTTTACATTTATTTATTAATTTCGAGTTAAAAGTTTTGCTGAACTGAGCTCTCTATTGACAAATTATTCGGTAAGCTTATGATCTATTTAAATCATTCATTGCATCATTTTTAATTTTTAATTCGAAGAGAAGTAGACCATTATTTGGTTATTTGGATTTTTTTGTATTTTATTATTGAAATGGAGGTATATTGAAAAGCAAAGTTGCGGGTACTGATTAAGATAAAGATGTATTTCGAGAAAGACCAGTCTCACTCTTATCAGAAGTATAAAAGTGAGAAGCGCCCGCCGCACGGGTACGGCAACACCGAGCCTTACCCTGGCAGCAGCTCGCGCGATTCGTACAGTCAGCACGGCCACGGCTCCAATGACAGAGGCTATGGCCCTCGGGGATATCCCCGGGGATACAGCAATGAAAGGGACAGGGACTACAAAGATAAGTATTTAGATTATACCAAAGAAAAGCACGGTAAGGATGGGGAGAGAGAGCATGGGGTTTATAAGCTGGGAGAAGGAGAAATGAGGGGTCGTAGTGATGTGGCCAGCACCTCCAGTCGAGGCAGTAAGTATGATGACAGTAGCTCTGGCAATGAAATTCAGAACATGGAGTGGTCGGTCCATATCAGTTCATCAGGAAAAAGGTACTATTACAACTCTATGACTGAGGTCTCTCAGTGGGAGAAGCCTAGAGACTGGTTTATAAGATCTGGCATGCCTAAAGAACCTTACAGATGTGACGAAATAGTAGATGTTTATAGAAAGGACACTTATAAGTTTAACCCTAAATACCGAGCTGAATGGAATGCTAACAATCGTGAGGAAGATCGTAAACGCCAAAAGATTCTAGTCCCTTACGAAGAGGGTGACTCTCCTGATTTGTCACCTGATAGGAGTCAGTTTAATTTGTATCAGGCTGGGACCTCTAAAATGGGTTATGGCGAAAAATCAGGTGTTCCTGACAACAGTGATCACTCAGCTTCTTTACTTGCTGCTGCAGTACCTAGAATCCGTATGATTTCCGAGACAGTAACCAGTGCCTCCTTAGCCAGAGAAGGTGGCCCTCCAACCCCAACACACTCTGAGACATCAGAACAACCTCATGTCACACATCTGGACACGGCTTTGCCTCGTAAAATGGAGTCGCTTGGCACATATTCATCAGTTGTCGGAAACCTTGGCTTACAACCAGCCCCAATGTTGACCCCGTCTCTCGTAAACTATGTGCGCAATGATCTCACAGCACATGTGACTGGCTGGCCTTCGGAGTTACTGGAACGGGAAGCTAAGCGTTGCGCCGATGAAGCATATATACTAGGTTGCTTACAATGTACTAGGGAGTCGGCCCAGCTCAAATGTACTCGGTCAGTCGTACGTCATAGGGAAATTCAGGGTACCATCCAGGAGCAGAAGATTTTGTACGTTCGTCAGCAGATTTCAGAGTTAGAGAGGTACAAGTCACAGAAGTCAATGCTGACAGAAGACTAGTCCGAGGACTTGTGGGGTATACCACGTGATAGTAGTATACCATAACCACATCAGTGCATAGATCACTGAAAAACAAATATCAGAGACATTTAAAAAATCTTAAGTAATTAATGTCAACTTATGTTAGTTGACCATAAGCAAGGATATTTATTAATGTCAGATTTACAGTTTTTTAAAGGATAAATCTTTAACATTAAATATTTATTGATTTTAACAAAGAGACAAACCAACCAATCACGTGATGTTGACTAAGAAGATATATTTCGTTTTAATATTTATCCTTACATAAACTCATGGAGGGATTAAAAAGGTTAGGGATGTCGCTCAGTTGCGCTGCATCTAGGTTTTTATTGGCATTAAATGGCAGTGTGCTTTTCTAATCGTAATTCGAGACAGTCGAGAGTCGATTATGTTCCTTGGACGAGATAGAGGCGCGACTCTGCAACGGCGCACTGTAAATAGATATATTTTTTCAAGTTCAGTTTTTTTATTATTCATAATTTTGTAGTTGATAACAAACAGTTCTAGCAGCTAACGGCTATAAAAATGCATAATTAGCCAACTAAAGATATTAAGAAAGGTTTAAACAAAATGGAGTCAACCAAATAAGTCTACGACCAAAAAAAAATCGGTGTATTAATCTAACAAATGTGATGTTGGTACAAATGCATTAGTGGCGACTGAAATTATTGATTTACTAGTTTTTTAAAATAAATAGTATGTAAAAATTTCGGGAATAATTAGTACTACAGCCCCCTTCAAGGATATTGCGTGCATTATTGCGTAAGATATTACAATTTTTCGAAAAAAAGTAATTCTCCAGTATTCATTTCAAATTCAATCACGTGATATATTTAAGAATAATAACGTGAAAAAAAAACTGCACTTAAAAAAAAAAACTAAGTACATGAAAGTAGATTTTCTATCTACAGTGCGCCGCCGCCATATTGTCATGTTTTTCGGGTGTAGCCCCATTTACACTCATTGATGTGATAAGAGCCGCTCGCTCCTCGACTCTACTGCGACGCGCCTCTGCCTTGACTTCGCAATGAGCGACTTGCCTTAGTTTCACGCACCTATACATCAAACATAAGTTGACATTATGTAGTCAACTATTATACGTGGGATTTAGTTTTACGTCATTGAACAATTGTCAATACATGACATTAGTCATTAGAGTAGTGAACTTTTTGTCAGTATTTAACAGTTTTCATGCATCTTATTGTAGTGTTGTAATTCTAAGTCATTGCAGCCCCGGATCTTAATTTTATTCGAGGCAAAAAATTAAATATGCTGCCCCCGCCCTCGTTTATCATTTTAGCATTATCATATATATTTTTTAATTGATTAAAAAATATTTTTATAATTAGTATAGTACAGGCCCCGGTCTGTAATAAAACGTAAGATTAAAAACAAAAATCAATTAAGTATATTATTTATTGTAATGCACAAATTACAATTTTACTCTTCGAGCCTTTTGTTCTGCAAACAAATGTAATGTGAGTGCATTTCACCAGCGAGCTCCGTGCCGTCGTTGACCTATACTTATGCGCCCCGCAAAAAATAATTTATGTGCTTCAAGTGCTAGACGTTTCTGTGGTCAAAGTTGCTTTAATGATGAGTTGAGTATTAGTTTGAATTTGCCGCCCGGGGCATGGGCCCCGGCTTGCCCTCCCCCCTAGATCCGGGGCTGAGTCATTGTACGAGTATGTCATACTTTCTGTTTTAATAACATATCTACGTACATACCGCCAGTTTCCGAAATAATGATTAACATTTGCTTAATGCACATTGACATACTATACGTAGAATAGTGACAAGTATCACGTGGCATATAAAACTAGTGCTCCAAATAAATGTATGTGACGAAAAAGAGTATTTTTTATTAATATTGCAACGAAATAGTAAAGGCTTTACGAAATAGAAAACAGTAAGCTCAGTATTTACTCGTTCATTACAATATTAGTAACAAATATTTCGTTTGACGTTTCGGAAACTGGGACATAAATATTTAATGTCATAGCTGTTATGTGTATTCAACGTGGATTTAATTCTAATAAAATTAGTATAAGATGGACGTGAATCATAGTTTGACATTATGTCGACATTAGATATATGTCGAAATTTGATATATGTCACACTGTTGTCAACTAACGTTGGCGCAAGTCAACCTTAGGATACTGACTTCTTAAATAATAATTAACTTCCACTTTTACCAATAAACAAGTGGCAGTCAATTTGGGGTGTTTAATAAGGTATGAATAATTAACTGTTGATATCACGAAAATTATATTCTCTTAGTATTTCTGAAAATCCTTGCAAAAGGGAATCATTTGATATTTTAAAAAGTATATTCTATCAAAAGAGCATGATCAATGATCTCGAAATTGAATAACTTTATATCGCTAATAGATCTTACTCGCAAAATTTGCGATATCTAAAAAATATTTTCTTGCAAGTGTAAATTAGGTATATACTGGAAAGTATTATATTTACTCGCAAAAGTGAATGATCTCATAAAATAAAATTCACGCAACTTTATATCCCTAAAGTGGATCTCTTTATATCTCGAAAAATATTATCCCGTAGAAGTATTAAATATTACTACTAAAATGTGGGTAGGTTGAATATAAAAACACATTGTAGTCTTTGTATTGCAACTTTTGCTTATACTACAATTTTATATGCTATAATAATACATTTTTGCTATATTACTGTTTAAGATGATCTTTTATAGTTATTATATTCCTATTACTATAGTAATTAGTATTTTAATTGTATATTTAAGTATACAGGAAGAGTTTTTAAATTGGAAATGTGATAAATTGGTCTGAGAAGTCCTGAAATAAAATGTTTGCATGTACCAATAAGAAATATACACCATGTGGGTGATGTATCAGACACCCGTATTATTAAACCTTTCCCAGAGCCTTTTCTCGGGATGACAACTCCCTTAGTTAGCACCGCCAGAGAGCTTGACTGGGGTTTAGCCTGAGCTGTGGGCTGATCGGTGTCCATGTCTTCGATGGGGTGTGGATGGGTTACCCGATTTGTGTTGCTGATTAAGATGTTGAAGTTTTCTTGTGTCATTTTGGTATCAATACAATCGCACTTGGATATTGTTAGGACAGACTGAATTAATTCAATAATATTGTTGTGATCTTCTCGACGGAACTTGTATAGGTCAACTTTGACTCCTTCAGGAGTGACTGTAATCGCATCAGTCTCCTTTGGTTTCTTTATAACTTTCCTTTGGTCTTCGTCTGAATCTGTGCTGGGTCGTGGTTCATTCATTCTGAGGGACCTCACTGATGTGGGGGGTCCTACAGGTATGAAATCATCCCACTGGGGAGTGGGGTTGATGGTTGAGTCCGTGGTAACGGTCAGAGGCATACATGGGGCCTCGGCAAACTCTAAGTCTTCTTCAACTTCCGCGTTTCGCTCAACTAGCTGGCTCATTCTTTCTCTAGATATTGAGCCTTCCGCATATATTTTTTCTGCCCTGTACTTGCGCAGACTGTGAGTTAAGTAAGGGGAATTGACTCCTTCCATTCTTTTCTCTTTTCTTTTGATTGATCTAGTATATTCTGCTTGATTTCTGAAACTTAGGGGGATTCTACTGTGTTTTCTATTTTTGGTCTCGATTTTATTTGTTCTTTTTATTTCTTTGTTATATCGGTCTTTGTGCAATTGCATTGATGAGAAGTCTGTTGGTTTTTTTTCTTGTTATCACTTATCTAAGTTTCAAAGGTCATAACTTCTTTGACATACTTTCCGACAGACCCCTCACGAGGGTTCGTGATCCTCTTTTGAGAGGCTTTTAAAAAGAGGATCATACTGGGGCTGAGGGCAAATTTGTTCTTGGCCAAATATGGACCCCATAGGTTTGGATTGGTTCCAAAGTCCTTGAGATCGATTTCTTCCTCCAGCTCCAGATCTATTGAGGGATCGTTACTGATTCCCATATTTTCGGAGTAAATCAAGTTGAGATTGCTATTTTTTGTCAAGATCTATGCAACAATGAGGGCATTTTTTGGAGATGTCGGTCAGTCCCCGGGTTGCGATTAGCCTTGCATTCTTTGACCGGTCATAGCCCATGAGACTACCTATCACATGGACATAAAGATAAAGTGACTCGTTGACCACAGATGAATAGGCTGTCTTGTTAGTCGATCCGAAATCTACCTGATAGGGGAAGTACCCTGCACTGTCGTCTTCCTCCTCTTCGGGGTGGAACATGGCGTCTACTTCATCCGCAACCAAATCTGTAAAAAAAAAAAAAAAAAACAATGTGCTAAAATGAAGGGACTTGTAATGTTCAAATACTTGCAAATGTTCAGAAATGTTTGTAGCCCTGCACAGTCTTTGCAACGTGACGCAACTGTTTCCAGTTGGATTTGGGATGAGGCAAGTCTCGGAAATTTGTTATGGTACATATCCAGTCCTGCAATGAGTTTTACAAAATTGGCGTCGGTATGGAAGTTTAGGTATTTGATCCTCCTGGATGCAATGCTGGGTACCCCTTGGTGATGTGCCCTTATCGTGTTATTTATCTTGGCACTTAATAGTTCGATGTAGACGGGGTTGGTAATTCGCCCCATCCGATAAAGAGATGTGATGTACAGACTCATCCATGGGTCATCTGACTCGTCGGCGGATGGATCCATTTGCCCATTTATTTGACGAGGGGGTCAGACCTACTTCCAGCATCGACCATGGATTCACCTCGGAGCCAGACAACCCAATGACTGTCCCATAGCTGGACCAATCGGACGGTAGTTTCTGTCGGATGGTCAAGCCGTAGAGGTAAAGGTAGGATTTGGCGAGATCCAGGGTCAGGGTCTCCCTCACGATGGCGGTCTTGGCGAGTTTGAATTGACTTTCATTACGTACGTTGTTCAACGTGTTTAAATGGTTCCACCACACCAACTTCTGCACCCGTATTCGATTACTTAAATAGTCAATTTACTGTCCGAGTTTTACCGATTTATTTATATTAATATTAAATAAGATTATTTCTTTACATTATAACACACAGAAGACTAATTCCAAATAAATAAATAAAATAAAAATATTTCAAAAATTATATTATAATAATAGAGATTTTTTTAAATGAACGCAGTTTCCGTTTTAAAGGAAATATTACGTTTGCGCTTAAGTAACAGAATATGCGTGCTGGAACCGTTAGGGGGTGGTGAAGCATACATCAGTGGAGGTCTAGGAAAGCTTAGTGATGGTTTGGGTTTAAGCCATTTTAAAAACTCACCCTAAATTAAGTTAAATTAAGATGTAGAATTTAAAATTAAATGTCGGTAATCAGATAATTTGCTTTTAATCAATTAGTAATAATCTAAAAGATGAGTAGGAATTTCAGTAGAATTAATATTGTGTAATATTGCGCAACATTATATTGCACACGTGTAATAAAAAATATTGCTTATCATGTTTTTTTATTCGTATAAAGTTAATTTTTACGAAAAAAAATAATTATAATATTATGATGTATATTCCATTTACGATATTTATTATATATTAAATTGTAATGACTAAAATTTATATTAATCAAATTTTTAAAAAATCTGATAATCGCAATTTTTTTACTGAGATCTATGTAGCGTTCATATCTTTTGCTCAAACATCCCCATACAACTGTAACTTTTTTAAAGTTTTAACTAAAACAACGCAAATAAATTATTGTATGTTATATTTTTTATTTATTTAATTATATCAATTATTTCGTTGTGACAGCTTCAATCTTTTATATATCCCGTCTTATTCTAAACTGCAATGTTGTGGATAACGGCATATCTTAAGCTTAATATGTTTATTCGAAGTAAAGTACAAAGTATTTAAAAATAAAATTAATTAAAAACTAATTATAAATATTTTAATTATTATATTATGTTTTTTATTTATTATTTGTATATATTATTATTTTTAATGATTTTCAAATATATAATATGCTAGGCAAAAATAAGCACGCTTCATAGATTTCAGAATTATAGTAAATTAAACACTTTAAATATTACCTATGGTCAGATATTAGTTTCTAGATTCCTATTGTCATTAAGGGTAGTTCTTTTATGAGGCTATAAAAAATGCGATATATTTACCAAAAAATATTAATTAGGTTAGTTTTTTCTTATTATAAATAAACTGCGCTAAGGTTGCTAATCGGGTTTATACCTTGTATTTTTATCGCCGCGGTTTGATTTTAACAGGTACAAAAAATCTGATTTTTTAAATTTCGCAAGATAGCTACTGTGGTTATCTAAAGCGAAAAATCGAACTACATTCTATATAAAATTTTTTCGCGAGTTGTATAATAAAGGATACAAGGTAACGACCCGTTAGCGAATTGTCTCAATTGGAAGACGCTTATTGTATTAACTAGTTTGCTATTGCGTAGATACTTTGTCAAAGAAGTTATGCTATTGCGAATTGCCATTGTAGTGTTAATATTTATTCATATAGTATTTTAAGGAATGAGAAATTTTATACAAGACAAAATGATGACAAATGAAATAAAATAATAAGCAAAGTATGAAATTGCATAAAAACAGCTATTTATATAGAATTATAGAAAAGACTATAGTTACATATTACACATAATACGACAAAAAAGTTCACAAACATTTGAAATTTTAAAATAACCTTACTAATCTAGTTTGGTTGTCCTAACCTTTTCTTTTTTTGTACTCTATAATGAAAGCAAATAATAAGCAAAGATTTATTTATTTAGGTATATATGTTAAATGAATAAAACAACATATATACATATAATTACGCCTACATATATTTATGATAAATAAGTTAATAAACATGGTAATGTTCTAAATTACAAAATAAAATTTCACTTCTTTGTTCAGTTAATATAAAAAAGCATTTACGCTGTATAATATTGTATTATATTACGTTAATCGGCACATATTACGAGTATAAGGCTAGTGATAACTGTAGCTACGCCATATATTATATACTTTAAATAGCGAGCTTGTAAAGGCAACTTTATGATAGGTAGAGTCTGACCTAGATTCTATACCTCCGCCATTTTGTCCATCGACCGCGTTTGACTTTTGTTATTCAACGTCAAGATTTATCCATGCAATACAATATAATATATACATCCTTTTTATTTAATTAAAAAAAAACATATCAGAGGGTAGGAAATATGATTTGTTTCAGATTATTTGCAACTACCCTCTTTAGTAAAAATATATGCTAAATAATACCTCACTTTGCCGAGGCCCGTGAACCTCATTAGGTTAACCGGCTACATGCCGAGATTCTTAATAATAATAATATGTTTGTTTTTGTACAAAACTAAAACAAGTGCAGGTACATAGGCGAGCTTAATGCCGTAAATGCATTTTCTACCATCTTTATAATTACTAAATATTTTGAGGTATTTATTGTTTTTAATATAATTCGCTGTTTTTTTTTTCGGTTTCGCTTTTCGATATTCGAAATTCATCAATATCATATATCGAAATTCATTTATTCGAAAAAAATATTTACAATATTAATATTTATACCAACGATAGGGATATAAGTCCCGTTCGCGTGGGTGTTCTTGCCACAAGAACGCAGTCTGTACCCAGAGGAATTAAAATACTGATCCATAACATAGCTCCCAGCTACTAAAGTCATTTAATTATGTTTAATTTAATAGTTAGAATATAGTGGAATTTTACACTATTACATCGTGGCTACTGTTATATACAGGCATATCTTTTTTAGCAAAGGTACACTCGTACTTTAATAATCTTTAAAATGTTGTATTGTGCGAGCGAGAGGGATGCAAAGCATTAAACCCTCTTAATAGCCCTGTGTTTGACTTGTCGCTTTAAGCGCTTTGAAAGTCCTTGCTCTATAAGCAAAATTCGGTAAAAAAACGTCGAATATAGCGTAGGTATGCCTGTATTTAACAGCTGCGACAATTTGACTGTGAAATACTTGGACAGCTTCAATCACTTCACGGGCCGTTGCGAATCATCTTTCTATAAATATGTATAATACTTTGGCAATCCGCGATTAAATTTGGTTATAAAGCTGTAATTGATTCGGTCAATATATACGATTTTTTGGTCTAAACTCTTTCTTAACCTTTCGTGTGCTGTGGTACGAATACGAATCCGGTACGAGAGCTCTTATTCACATTTTACGTCATTTTGCTTTGGTTATTCGACACCTTGAGGTAGAAAGGTAGTATAAACCATTTTACCAAAAATGAGTTACGAGTCTTATTCAGAATATTCTGCTCTATTTTTTTCCGCAAATATAACTTAATATTGTCAAAATCAATTTATTAATTAGGTATTAATTAATAAATTGATTTTTGTTAGTCCTGTAAAGTGGGATTTTTGGCTTTTACGATCTTTGTACCCCAAGGTAGCGATATACTACCAGCAGTGGTGGCTCGGTTGTACGATCGCTTTTCAATCATACAAAAACAATATATATTAACAAATCGAGCCCCGGCATGTAAAAACGAGAAATACTTTTCTTACGTACATTTGTCATTGATTTAGAACACCACCGTTCCCGTACCTATATAGGAGAGCACGTTAATACAAACTTGTGGAATCGTTATTAAAATTGATATCAGACACTTACCAAGATTGGCGAGTGTAGACCAAATTCTACAGATACTTTTTCAACAGTGGAGGTCTAGGACTCTTGCGTTCTAGGGACTGTGATAACGATAGTCAGAAAGTTTGGAGCATAAGAAAGACAGATCACATGATGCTCACTTGACCGAGGCCCGTAAGCATTAGGTTACCCGGCTAAATGCCGAGATTCTTTAACACAATAATAATAATAATATATATTGACATAAATTGTGTAATAATTTGCAATTTAATTGGAACGAATCATTCGACTGTAGATTCAATCGTTTAAAAATTACGTTCTTTTGTTTGATCATTGTCTATAACTTAATCACTCTAACGGTTAAAAAATCATACGCAAATTATATAAATCCCTCTGAATGCTCCTCTCACCTACTCACGGGCACTTCTGGCACACCAAAGGTTAAATTTGCAACAAAAATCTTATGTGACTTATGTAGCTTGTAAAATGACTGATTCAATTTAATCAGAGATTTATGATTGCTTGTCGCTGCGCTTGAACTAAATAGCGCCTGTGAAGTTACAAGGCGAACTCATTTTCAATTTAAAAAAAACTAATCTTGTTGGTTAGGCTTAGCAATGGGCCATCATTTATTACATAAGACAATTTAGAGAAGAAAGGTCGACCATGTCTAATTTTTATCTTACAAGGGGGTAAGACCCCTTAACTCTCGATGGTTCTTACGAAAGATTACAAAAGTGCGCATTATTCCAGTGGCAGATCCATTTTCCAAATGGGTTTTGAGCCCCTGGCCTGATCAACATAATCTGATAATAATTCTCACAGATAAAACAATACATTAGAATAGACCAGATATTACAATAGTAGACAAAATTAACAAAACGACACACATAATTAATATTGCTATCCCAACTACAATACACACAACTTGCAAAGTACAATAGCAGAAAAAATAAGAAAATATACCGATCTTAAAGACGAAATATCCCGCATGTGGCACATGCGCCACGTCACAATAGTACCAATAGTCCTGTCATCTACAGGTGTCATCCCTAAAAACCTACAGCAATCACTTCAATTACTAGATTTATCCCCACACACATACATCTCATTACAGAAAGCCACAATACTTAACACATGCAGAATCGTCAGGAAATTCCTACAAACAGAACCAGATCATCATTAAAAGTAATCACTCACTTCCATAAATTTCTTGGCTAAGGCTCGCGAGCATTATTAAAATCCGACCTAAAAACCGAGAGTTTGTCATATAAACCTAAATAATAATAATTATTATTATTTATTGCACAAAAACTAAATTAACTTAAAATCAATGTACGCAGGCGAGCTTTATGCCGTAAGGCATTTTCCACCAGCTAACCTTTGGGAGTTTTAACGGATTACAGGCAGAGTGCCAAGTATTTACTAACAAAAATAATAATTTATACTAATACTACATAAACTACAGTATATCTATAATACAATACATATAATTACATATATACAGAAATAAATAAATACACACTATAATATAAGATTAAGGTTAAAAATAGAGAAATGAGTGAAAGATCAGTTTAACACAGATAAATATAACTTTAGTTATTCTGAATGGATAGAAAATAGGAGTAAAGATAATTTTTAAAAGAAAGCGCAGTCGTTAGAGTTCGAAGAGAGAGAGGTAGAGTGTATGATATGTATTGATAAAGAAAAGCTTTAAAACTAAATAAGTAGTTTTTTGTTTCCTTTAGATTCTTATGTAATAAATGAATGGCACCCAACAACCACGTCAAATATAGACATATTTCCTCCTTTTTTAATTTGGCAACATTTATGTTCAAATAATGGCTTTAATGTGTTCGTTTGATATCCAGCCGCCATTTAGTAAAGCGTCGCGAAACAAACTTAAATCTATGAATTCAATGTAACTCTTTGTATTTATGAATTAAGTAGATGACTTCTTTAAGTGTCATGTAACTTTGAAAAAAAAATTACTGTGATTTTGGAAACTTTGCGTATTATAGCTTTTTGCACCCAGAGACAAAATTAATCGCATGACGACTTTGTAGCTAAATTATGGCGACCATTAAAAGTGTATTATGTACTGGGATGATATTCTAATATTGTCTATGTCTATTGGGCGGTTAATTTTGGCTCTTGAGTGTATTTATCTATTAAACTATCTGTATTAGTTGTATTTAAGTGTGATCTTTATGCATTCGTTTGTCGGCGTCGATAAATCCTGTAAAATACGGAAAAGTATTGTCTATGTCGTCATTCCTTTGGGAAAGTTGCTGATAGCCGTTCCCTATGGTTGTGAGACCCGTATTCTGTATTTTAATTATACACTGCTTGTTATTTTGTACGAAGCTTGCGTTTGGTTTAAATATACACGCAATGTATAATGAAATTACAAGTACGTTGCTTTACTTAATACTAATTAATAAAATACTAATTACGTAGTTAACAACCCTAGTTGTGAAACCCGGATTTTGTATTTTCATTGTACACTGTTTGTTATTTTATACGAAGCTTGCGTTTGCTTTAACTTAACACGCAATGTGTAATGATAATACTTACACTATACTGGGTAGTGTTGATTAAGGACAGGTCTGACAGGAATCTTTTTAGTCTATCAGCAATTTTCATTTGTAGCTATATCGCAAGAATTAGAAAATTTTGCTGATTTTGGTTGTATTTTAATTTTATATAAAAAATCCAATTCAGCAACTTTTCCACGGAACTGATTAAATTCAAACCTAAATCTATGCATGATCAAATTATGTAACTTTTTATTAATTAAAGTAGAACTGTAATTAAGAATGAACTTATGCGTTTGTCTTCTGAAATATTACAATGATTACAAAACAGGCATGTATGACATCGTCATGTATTAATTAATAAATAAGTTTATTATTCGATTACAGCCCAAAATATATGTACGTAACTACGTATACACTTAAATATATGTACGTATTTGTCACCAATTATTGTAAATAAATCGCAATAACGCAACGAAATAGTATACAAACTCGTAGATCATAGTTAAAATTTCGCAATGTAGGGTAAATCTACAGCTATTGATCTAAGTACTTGCAATATATCATTATTTAATAAAATATATATTACGGTAATTCCAATTATTGATTGATTGTTCATCATTTTGCTATACTTATTTCGCACACGTTGTAAATTTTTTGTTCGACAATAGAGCGAAACAATATTTTTTATACATAATTAGTAAAAACAGCAAAACGTAAATAAAGCATAATACAACGATAATAAATATAATTTATAAAAAAAAAAAAATGCGTTCCAATGAGGTGTATCAGGCAAAGCTTTTTGTAGATGTCGCTAGCGGGAATGGCACCTTGTCTTACACCAATATCGCATCATTTTTTAAATGTTTTTGTAGTTTTTATTTTTATAACATAAAAATGTATTTTTAATTAACGCTACCTACCTTAAAAGACGAATTAAGAAAGCGCACACCGTCTTTAAAAAAAAAAGGCTTTATTAATAGAACGGCAATTTTGAGGTCACCATATCTTTGATTTCGCTTAGAAATCTCGATTTGTACACTTAAAAGCTGCTCACTACGGCATAATATCCGGAAAATAATAAATTTCGTAATAAAAATACAAGTTTTATATGGAAGTGACAGTTATATTAGGTACCATCTATCATACGCCATCTATCGTGATAAAAAGTTAGTGATACACCCCATTTAAAACTAACATTGCTTTATCTCTATTAATTGTTGGTTTAGCTAAATGTTAAATACGTCTTATAGTAACACAAATTGGCGCACAATCTAGCAAAGTTTTGTTAAATTATTTAATTCTGAAGTAAATGAAATTAAGGTATTTTCTCATAGGTGTTTCTCCGGGTAATCTTGCTGGACTTCACGTTACTACAACGTGAAAGTCTTGTTTCAAGCGGTGATATTTTAATATAAATATCACCATGGCACACTTACAATATTAGTTGTGTGATTGTGATTTCGGTGGCTTTTCCGCACTTAGTCTCCATTGGACCATTGTGCGTGACCTTTACTCCTTCAGCGGAGCCATCCGATCTCCTCCAGGAAGGCCAGGAGACCCGTTACGTTCCTGCAGACCTCCGGAAGAGTCCTCGCAGTCTGGAGGAACCTCATTCTAGGCGCAGCCACACTGTCGCACTCCATGGGCACATGCGCGGCCGTCTCCTCCTCCGCCATGCATCCTCTACACAGTGGGCTATCTGTAATGTTCAGAATATGGAGATGTTGATGATGATGGCACAGTGTCCTGTCAAGACCCCCACCACTATTCGAAGCCTGGCTCTGTCAAGGCCCAGGAGATGTCGTGTGAGGCGCCTGTCTGGTTTGGGAAGGGCCTCCCTGGACTGTCTGCAGTCTGTGGTCGATGCCCACATCTGCTCGTGCAGTTTATCAGTTCTTTGGCGAAGCCGGCTTCGCATGAATTGGAATGGTAGGGGGATTGTCGGTCCTGGGCCTATCGGTATTGTAGATGACCCCCTTCTGGCCAGTTCATCAGCCGCATCGTTACCCAGTGAACCACTGTGACCCTTTATCCACTGCAACGTTGTTTTGTTGTACAATATTAGTTATACTTGAAAGTAAAAATTAGCACTTGACATTATTGCAAATGGACAATACTTTCAACGAGAACAAAAAAATAGGTATTAGGCGGACTGATAGTGGTAATTTGCCCAGTCTGCTGGCGATTTAAGGAACTGATATCATTAATGTCTGATTCCAGTTGCTAACATTCATAAATCTCGTGCGTCAGGTGGGCGCAAGGTCACATGTTCTACATTAAAAAAAATTGTTACAATATGTGGTGGCAAATACTTTTTCGTTACGTACATGTATTATCCTTTGCTTATTCTGTAAAGTTTCTTACACAAAAATACCGGAGTCAATTATTTAATTCATTCTTAATTGTATCGTACATTGAGTTACTGGAGAAGAGACGGCAAACTTTTGTAGTAATATGATTATAGTCCAGTCCACAATCTTAATTTAGACTGAGATCTATAAAGCCTGCGTAATTTTGTTTTAGTCCATAAAACGTTTTGGGTTAGGTTAAACATTTATAATTTTTAAAGAGAAATCAATTAATAATTACTTAACATTAGCAAGTGGTAAAGTGGGCTGATTTGTGCAAAAAGGACATACCTTCATAGTAAAATTGAAGTAAGGTCCTATTTTTGCATTAAAAAAATAATGGCCGAGGTTAAAAAAAAAACTTCAGGTTTACTAGCAGTTTAACAGTAAATATTAAAAATCTGATTTAAATCAAATAAAACAGAAAAAATCCTATTAAAAACATAATATTCATTCAAAAATAAATTTTCAATTAAACTTACATCAATCAGATGAATTCTATAGAATCCCATATGACAATAATAATAATAAAAAAAATAACTTAGCAACTAAACCTCAAAAAAGTACAAATATTCCCAAAATGAACAAATTCCAGAACCTCACTTTTTTCGTTGCGTGAATATCAAATGGTTAAATATAAATTATTTTAATTTTTCATTCTACAACCGATAAGCAACGTCGTACCGTCAAATATGAAGTTTATAATGTTGACCAATATAAACCGCTCTAATTAAGCATAGGTGAACGGACCATAACTCTTATAACTACAAAAACAGTTTGCGATCTCTTGTCTAGGTTTCATATGGTTTCAAAATTGTCAGTAGAAGTAAGCACCTTTGTCAATAGTTGTTCGTCAATGTTTGAATGTCATTAAAATACGACGTAGACAATAAACATTGCATTTTATTTATACCCTGACAAAAACTCTCCAAAAGAAAAATCGTTACTTACTAGCATTTTTTTACGATTCATTTTTTATTTTATTTTTTCCTGGTTCGAAGCCCTATTGTTTTTTTTTTTGTTATTAATTGTCATAAATATACTTTGAAAGTTGTCCGCCCACGAGCAACTAAATTTCCCAGCAACTTTTTTGTCTTTGTCGCTTCTCGAATACCCTTCAGTTTGCACAAAAAGGAAGTCTTCGTAATTGTAACGATTACTGTTAAAAATGGCGTCGAATGTATGTTTTATTTTGATGGTCAGCCGTCAGCTAGTACTTGATGTGAGACAACTAATAGCAGAGATAAAAGTAGCTCGTGTGCGCTCGCACTAAGGCGCGAATTATACAGAAAAAGCGTAAGGTGAAGGCGCAGAGCAGGCGTGAAACAGATAAGGCACGAACGCGATTCAAATTATATCAAAAAGGCGAAGACAGGTCACAACGAGTCATTACACAGGTTGAGGTTGACTTTATTGTGATAGCATTTATTTGACTATTTATTTTATTTTGACAGCAAACAGTCATTTACATAATATTACAAACATAATTACCATTAACAAGACCTTGAGTGTCGAGAATTTACACAAAATACAATAAACGAAAACAAAAACAAGCACAGCAGATTAATAATTAAGCAAAAAAATAAAATTATTAACATCAAAATTGAATTAAGATAGTAAGTTACGAGTATATCATAGCAGAAACAATATTACTAATATTACATATATAAACAGCTACTCATTAGAAATGTTATATTATTTTAATTTGGAGAACATATGTAGTTTAATGTCGCTTTTAAATTTATTAACACTAGAGTTAAATAAGTCAAGATGAGACAATTCCTTATCGTAGTAGTCGAGAGAGCGACAAAAGTATCTATTAGCCGTATACCTAGTAGATGAATTAGAAATAACAAATAAGTTGTTGCTGCGAGTGCTACGTGTGGGGACACGTAATGATATATTTTGTAAGTGTAGAAGATTTAAACAAATTAATAATGCACTGACTTTTAATCCTATTTCTCTCCATATTTTATCTTGTCCATTTGTATTACTGTACTCCGGCTTAGTATGGTCGTAAAGAGCTGAATACTGCATGCATCACGCTGTATATTACATTCGATATTGCATTTTTTTGATCCTATTGTATAAGGAATGACGTGCTACTTGCGCGCCACTCCAGTCGCGAGTACTGGCGACCCGGAATAGGTGACCGCCGCTTGACTATAATTCACAACGTGTCGGCTAGGTAGACATTTGAAGCGGCAAGATGCCTGCGCCGCGCCTTCACCTTACGCCTTTTCTGTATAATTCACGCCTTAAAGAGGCTCTAGCAAAAATACTAGCTGATGGTGCAGTCAAGAGTAAAAAACAAAAGAGCAAAATGATATTTAAAAATGTAAGTAATCGACAAATTCTAGTAAAGTTACTGATTATTTTTTGGGACTTGGGGTTATAAACATCTGTGGCTCTATGAAAAAAGTGATATACCTTTTCTTTTACCTAATGCTAATAAGTAAAAGATTGATCGGAAAAACCAAATTAGGGATACAAAATTGACGAATTGATTTATTTCAAACCTACAGATGATAATGATTATCATGTACAATGAAATACAGAAGTCGGAATTAATTCTGAACGTGAACAAGAATACATCTGCCAGTAAATCACAACAACTTCGTTAATCAAAGTAAATTATTTTCAATTGGACTAAGTGTATACGGTCGTATTGCATATTATTTTGATGAATAAATTGCAATGGCTTGACTAACTAAAAATAATCGTCAGTTTTGTATCTCTAAACTTACGAAAATACTTCTTCAAATAGTCGGCTAATAATTAAAATAATATTAGTTTCATATATCTAAGTAATGTTATTCAGAAAACAGCTTAAGCAATTTTTATTTATACAAAAAACTTCTATTAGCCGACTAAACGAAGTTAGATAGAATTCTTAATTAGTTAAAATTATTATTCGTCCAAATCTATATTTTTCTCAACTAACCACGTTTGAATACAATTTCAAATAATTCAAAGATTACTTAAAAAGGGTAGTAAATATAACCTTGACGAAGAGTGGTAGAGGCATAGATTTAGTATAGTATCCTATATCTATGGGTAGAGGTAATCGTAGAATTCGTACAAATGCTTTTTTTTATCTACACACATGAGGGTATTAATAAAAAATGCTGAATACAAGGATTAGTAAAGCACATCTATAAGAAAAGATCGTAAATAGAGCACTGGCGACTCCCTGTACAATAAACTGACTGAAATATAAAATTAGAACACTCGAAACCAGAGACTAGATAGAACAAGAAGTACCTGCATTTTGCTTGGAAAAAACCTTTTTGATTTCATGCGGCTGCCTCTCAGGGTTCACGAAGGAAAGATTTGCAAAAGGTTAGATATTTAATAAACTGGGACGTCTGTACCCTTGATTTACATTGGTCAAGTACAGTGGCGAGCCCTACTGCATATACTGCAGTTTACACAACTGACTCATTCAAAGGCAAAATATCTGTATTCACATATAAACCTATAACAGGTATGTGTCCTCCTTGGCAGTAACCCACTGATGGGGATCGTGACTCCGTCGCAATCGCATCCCATCCACCAGCTGTCTCCAACGGTTTCGGCCCTCGGCGTAGTCGATGGCAGGCATTTGTAATACGTCATTATTTAAATTATGTTTACTCTTGCTAGTGGAAGACTAAGCAGCACAGTGGTCCAAATACACACATCAAAAGTGTCTAGGGATCAACATATATTTTTGCAATAACTTTTCTCCTGATTGATATTCATTAAAATTTTCTTTAAGGATTGATCAAATAAAATGTTTTCGTTTGTCTACAGTAACGATAAACCAAGTCACCTTTGCATTAGTAAAAAAAATTGCCATTTTCCTAATAAAGGGATTTTTGACATTTGAACCACTAACATTAAAGTTCGAAAAAAAGACTGAAATAACAGTTTTTTTTTTAATTTTATTGGGTAACTTAAACAATTAATAATCCGTGTTTCTACCGCGAACACTAACAACACAAGAACATCGGTTTGGCATACTCAAAATGAGTTCATCCAAATCACGCTGTGGAATGGCCGCCCATGTTCGTTGCAACAACAAAAAAAGGTCTTCTTGCGACTGGATACCCTCCATATTCGGCAGAGCTCTTCTCTGAAGAATATCCCATGCATGCTCAATCGGGTTCAAGTCTGGCGACTGAGCAGGCCAGGGCAGGACATTGATGTTAGCTGCGGCGAGAGTCTGTCTTACAACTCTTGCGGTGTGCGGTCGTGCATTATCATGCATTAACTGAAATAAGGGACCGATATGCACTTGTAGAGGAACGATGACGTCTGATACAACCGTCTCAGCATAAATTTGAGCGTTGAGGTTGCCTCTGATCCAAATCAACTCAGTTCTTCCGCCGATCGAAATACCCGCCCATACCATGATGGTTCCACCACTATAAGGATGGACTTCCTGGCAGGATTTTAATCGCTGTTGGCGTCCAGGGGTTCTCCAGTGTCGTATACGTCTTGTATCCGGCCTCATACCAAAACGAGACTCATCAGAAAAGCACACGAAACGCCATTGTTCTTCTGTCCAATTTCTGTGTTCAAGAGCCCATTGATATCGAGTCCTACGATTGTGCATTGCTATAGGTGGTACCCGTAGCGGTCTTCGGGAATGAAGGTTCACTTCATGCAAGCGGTTTCTGACTGTTTGGTCGCTAATTAAGTTCCCTGAAGAGCGATGAAGGCTCACGGCTAACATCATGGCGGTTATTGTTGGAGTTCTGCGAGCTGTGATTTGAATGTATCGGTCTTGTCTCCGTGTGGTGCAGCGATACCGTCCTCCATGGCGCTCAGCCACGGTACCAGTGGTTCGGTAACGTGTCCAAAGTCGACTGATAACACTCTGACTTGTATTCAGAGCTAAAGCCACAGTACGTTGCCGGGAACCAGCTTCTATCATTCCCACGGCTCTGATCATTTCTTCCCTGCTTAAATGACGTCGCCGCTCCATAATAACGTTGGTTTTAATCAGTAGTAGGGAAACAGTAGCACTAATAATGTCTTCAATGCGTCTTATGTTTTTATAGGGAAAATATTGACAGCTGATTTTCATCTTTTACTCGAATTTGATTGACAGTTCCTGTTTTAAATTATGAAATGCACCAAAAAGGATCCATATAAATTTATAAAATCATAAATTTATTACAAAGCCACATCTCAATCACAAGAAATCCGCATAAACATGCTTGATCCCTAGACTTTTTTGATGTGTGTAGTTAGCTGTTAGCAGAATACTAGCAGATTCCAGTGACTTTAATCTGTTTGAGAAAGGAATCTGCAAGAAAAACTCGGCTATATGAGATTTCAGAAATTTCTGGAGAAAATTGCCTACACTTGCCACGCCGCGCCGCCCGGGCAGACTGGTTGGCGACGGTCAAATGTTTTTTTTAATGTCATTTTATTAATGATTCCACAAGTTGATAATAGTGAAACAAGCCACAGAATAGGGCCTGTTACTTAGTCGCAAACGTTATTAGTGGATTTCGTTATTTACGTCAGAGATTGCGTCATAATTACAAAATATTATTCAATTCTCAACTCTATAAGCGCTCTACCTCGAGGGTGTCCGTGCAAATATGAACTTTAATAGCGTTATATACATGTATAGACATACATACATATCTTCACGCCAGATCCCTTGCGGGGTAGGCAGAGACAATTGAGCGCCATTTGACATGATCACGACATACCTCTTTCGCTTCGTCGACATTCATTAACCTCTTCATACATGCCCTTTGGTTACGAAGACTTTTTAATGCACCTTCAGTCAGTGTTTAATTTATTTGATCGTGATATGTGAGTTTCGGTCTGCCAGGGCCTCTTTCACCCACAACTTTCGCATTATATATCTGGTTCGTCAATCTTTCATCGCTCATCCTTTCAACATGCCCGAACCATCGTAACATGCTTTTCCTTATTTTTGTCCCTATGCTTTCCTTCATACCAACCCTTTTCCGTATTTCGACGTTACGTATGCGGTCCGCCAAAGTGACGCCACATATCCGCCGCAACGACCGCATTTCTACTGCATTAACCCTACTCTCATGCGTATTCTGACATATCCACGTTTCGCTTCCATACATCAGTGTTGGTACCAACATGGCATTGTGTATGGCGAGCCGAGCTTTGTCACTGACATTTCGACTGCCGATCAGTGACCCCAGGGCACCGTTAACACTATTTCCCGCGTTCACTCTTCTGTCAACGTCCCTATCGTACTTCCCATCCGCAGTGAAAACACTGCCCAGATATATAATTTCATTTACTTGTTCTAGAGTTTCATCATCAATCTTTATCGTCACGTATACATGTATATAGTTAACGGATTCCATTATATAATGTTTGCGCTTAAGTAGGTAACAGAATAGCAGGACCGACATCGCGGCGACGGCTTAAATTGCTCTCCAAGGCACAGGAACAGTGTTGTTGTAAATCCATGACAAATGTACGTTAGATATTAAGGACAGCGTTCTTACATCCGAGCTACCACCGCACATAATTATACTAGTAAAACATTTGCCATAACGTTGACATTGGCTCCATGCATTGTTCAGTAAACATGTTTTTTAATAGAAATTTTGCTAGGTGGCGGTAAAAAAATATGTAATAATCATTTTGTATGACAATAACAACCTAATCCGCTCTATGTTATATTTGACCTAGTTGCATTTTGCCAACTCTACACTACTAACATAACCAATGGATGCAAAATTTTGCTGATTTTAAGATATATCAATGTAAACATAATAATTTATTTACTTCAATATACATTTAGACAGAAAAAAACAGCAAAAATACTTATAATGATTGGCAACTTTTACTTATTGGGTCGGTATGAACGAAAGCATAGGGACAAAAATAAGGAAAGGCATGCTACGATGGTTCGGGTTTCGGATTGACGAACCAGATATATAATGCGAAAGTTGTGGGTGAAAGAGGCACATATCACGATCAAATAAATAAAACACTGACTACACGTTCATGCATTAAAAAGTCTTCGTGACCAAAGGGCATGTATGAAGAGGTTAATGAATGTCGACGAAGCGAAAGAGGTATGTCGTGATCGTGTCAAATGGCACTCAATTGTCTTTGCCTACCCCGCAAGGGATCTGGCGTGTATGTATCGTTTACTAAAACAAATCTATGAAGAAGAAAAATATCTAAGCATTCCATGGATTCACCGTGCGCGTGCTGGGTCTATCGTGTGTAGGAAAGAGCATAGATAAGAATTGTGTTTTGGACTTGCGACCGTCTGGTTAACAA
This sequence comes from Tinea semifulvella, assembly GCA_910589645.1. Taxonomy (NCBI): domain Eukaryota; kingdom Metazoa; phylum Arthropoda; class Insecta; order Lepidoptera; family Tineidae; genus Tinea; species Tinea semifulvella. The sequence continues at coordinate 5,129,427 of OU342605.1, forward strand.
AGGAGGCCACCTTTTTTTATTGCGCAACAAGACGCCCACCATCCACCACTATGTTTCGTTTTAATTTCATTGAACCTACCCAACCAAACCGGGTTCGATACCTGGTCGGGACACAAAAATATTTATTAATGTAAATAAATACATTTAATTAATATTTAATTTATTTGTGATATATCTCGAGTTTGGTACGCTGGAGACATCGACGAGCTTGCCACTTGTCATAATTGGCCTATAGTAAAGTTGGCTAAATGTGAATCCGCTTATTCATAAGCGTGGTTTCTGACCATCCCGAAAGGGAAACGGTTGTGATGATACTTTACTGTTTAGGTCCAATTATTTTAGTAAGTGGTGCAAGATTTTGCTGGAACTCCTCTCGCACCAAGTTCCATTGCGTGAAGCCGAGTCTTGAACCTGTTCCAGATCATTTCTTCTGTGAGATCATAATATTAGTTCGACGTCATGTTGTGGTCTTTTGGAATGATTATCATGGGAATAAGTCTATCAAATGTCAGTAGTTTTAAATCCTTAAATCTGATTGACTATATTTCCCTAAAGTACATTTACAGCCAGTTTCTTTAACGTGTTTTTTGTACTTGATTATTCAGACATCATTTGCTGCCACTTGAGACGCGTCGTAACATTGCAGACACAACTTACGTTGATGTTGCGCGAGGGAATGTGGACTCTCCTGAGTTACTAAGCAAAATTCTATTACGTACACCTACTAGAAACACCAGGCAAAGTCCACTACTGCTTATTCCCCGTTTCAGCACAACGCGTTCTTTATTAGGGCAGGTGAGTTGTTCAATAATCTTAATATCGATATTGATCTTTTTAATTCTACTACCACGTCTATAAGACGCGCGATGACCGACGAGCACTTCAGGCGAATAGAGGTTGTATATGTAGTATTGTAGTATTGAATTGTACTATTTTATATGTTTTTTTTTTGTATGTAAATTCTCATTTTTTATTATTATTTTTTGTTCAAGGTGTAACTATAAGTGGAAACTGTTAATTGGTTTTAGTCAAAGTCAAAATATCTTTATTCACGTAAACCTATTACACGCATTTATGAAACGTCATTAATTTAATTATTTTGAATGATTCTACTCCTGCTAGTAGAAGACTAAGCAGCAAAGTGGTCCAATAAGTAAGCTGTTAGCAGAAGACCAGCAGCTTAGCAAATTCCAGTGACCTGTTAATGTTTAATCTGACTGAGAAAGGAATCTGCAAGGAAAACTCAGCTATATCAGATTTACAAAATAAAACATATACAGAACTGCACCACAACGATCAATTTAACCTTTTGAATTTAGTTATCAGTACCTATGAAAATACAATACCTGGTACAGCAGTAACCCACCTGGCAAGTCAGAATTTAGGTAGACTACATGCCTATGTGCAACCCGAAAGTCGACAAAACGCAAAAACCTCTGTTAATTTAAGAACAATAAATTGTATTTATTTTATCCAATCTTGAGCCTACTAGTGTAAAATAGCTGTAAGTTTTCCAAGCATAATAAATAAATAAATAAATATTCATCAAAGTAGAGTTTTAACAACTATTTTGTTGAAGTCCATTAACTTTTTCTTAACTTTAATTATTTCATATTACTTTTTTTTTTTACTTTTTTAGTAGCACGACAATTGACCTTGCGTCCACCTGATGGTAAGTGGCGCGTGAAGTCTATGAATGTTAGCAACTGGAATCAGATACTCATGACTAGGGTTGCCATCACCTAAAACTAGATAGGAATCTTTAACAAAAATAATACGAACTTCCAATGAACAAATAATAAAGTTGAATCATTCTTCTAAAACTAATTTATGTTGTACTGTACCTAGGTTGCGTTTGAGGGAAATACCGGACATCTGGCAACCCTACTCATGACTGACATCCGTCTCTAACACTATGCCGGTTTGACTGGGCATGACGGCAATTCGAGCCTGATCCCGAAATGCGTGGATACACTCTCGCTCGCACATTCCAACATGTTCAAAGATTTAAAAGTCTGACAGCCGGTTCCTCGGAGCTCCACTTAATTATTCTTTAGCTAATGAATATATTTAGGTTTTTCTTAGTTAATATCTTACTTAAGATATATGACGTTCACGGAAATTTCTTCACAGATGTCTGAATATATTTCTATATCAATTCTAATATCCTATAATATAAAAATCAGCAAAACCGAACGAAAAACGCAAAACAGATGACAGCTCGTTCAGAACGTGTGGAATAAATAATAATAAATAAATATTTCCAGACAGGTCACACAGCGCCATCTAATTTCCGTGGTAAGCTACGAGGCTTGTGTTACGGAAACTAGATGGTTGATAAACTACATATTATACTTTTTTTTTGTTGTAAATGCCCCTGGTGGGAATCGAACCCACGACCCCTCCGAGTTCACGGCAATTATTTTATTAGGTGGTAGGCACCCATTACCATTTACCCATTCTGTCGGAAGTATCCACCGTTCGTGCCGAAAAACCCAGTAAAGTGTATCCACACTTTTCGCGTTTCGAATTGCCGTCATGTCCAATCAAGCCGGCATAGTGTTTGGGACTGATGTCCGTTGCTAACGTGTAACGTCGCGCGCCACTTACTATCAGGTAGACGCAAGCTGCAACTACAGGATATACAGATTCATGACACATCAGACAAATTTTAGATCTGGCCTTAGCATCCTTCTTATAATCTTCTGTAATCTGTGCATGTACTCGTATTGTGGGATTAATAACATAGTCCCACAGATCACAATCAATTAGGTACATTTCCATTGCAAACTTCCATGTAGAATAGTTCCGACGTCCTTCCAGTTTTTGAAAATTAGGAGTACCAGATACAACGCCATAATTTCCAGGAACTTGATTGTTAGCACGACTGGTGCCCGCCTTTTGCTCCATGATCAATTTTGACAGGAATAGAACAAAAAAAACGAAAAACTTGAGTTTTTAGGCACGATTTTATAAGAAAATTATTTGCAGAGTAACGTGATGGCCCATAACCTTTTATTTACCTGGTTTCACCACAATAATAAGAACGATTAATAGTTTCACAGACATATTAAACTTTTTAAACTTTCGCGCATATTCATAATAATTTTTATAATTTTAACGGGTCTTTACGCGATTTACCTTAGAGTCTTCAGTCGACCTGTGACCACGGCCAATGCAACTTGGCTGAAACGTTGGGAGAAATATGTCTCTAAGGTAAATCGCGTAAAGACCCGTTAAAATTATAAAAACTATAATACATATTTTTAGATAAGTCAATAATATGAAGTACATAAAGACAGTTTTGACATTACAAAACTAGGATAATAGAAAAGCAAACGTGCTTATCATTAGAAAGAAGTTTATATATAATAATATAAAATCCAACACACACGTCATGTCAGTATAAAAAAAAAAGTTAAAATTGTCGTCGATTGTACCAGCTGACGGCTGACCCTCAAAATAAAACTAATACATTTGACGCCTTCAATCGTAACATTTACGGAAACTTTAATTTAGTAAAACTAAGGCTGAGTATTTGTATTTCGTAACTGCATGTTATTCCGGGACAGGGAGGTGTGGAGGGAGGGGCTGCACTGTTCCTGATCGATAAACCTGCAAAGTTGCCTACAGCCGGATTTTCACTATACCGCGTGATTTTGTATGGTCTTATTTTAGACTAATAATAATAAAAACGTTTATTGACTTAAAAACTTAGATACATCAATCAGTAAATACGGGGATCCCTGTAGGTACTATGACCCAGAAGGTCTGTGATACAGGGAGCCCCACTTTTGCTTACAAAGGCATTCGTGATCAACATACATAAACAATAAATTTGAAAACAGTTTAGACAAGTATAAAAAATAAAAATAACACGATATAAAATAAAAAAAAACTACAGTATTTATAAAACTCATTGCATAAATCAAGTATGAAATAAAATAGATAAAAATAAATAAACATATACATATGATATAGACTATTACGTTATTCTATTGATAGAAACAAACAACTTTTAAATTGTAATAATAATAAACTGCATGTAGAACTGTAAATACAATTTTACACAAATCCCTATACACGATGAATTTTAATTTTTTTAATAAATTTTAGTTTGGAACATATTTTGGTAGGCAACCGTTGCTTTTCTTAAAGTATTTTTATAGTAAAAAGTTTTAATTCGGATAACCGATCGGTGAAGGTCGTAGACTATGAGTATCATATTCTTTATTTACCCTCATACATCCCACCGGGATTTGGCTAAGACTAAAATTACAAACAATAATCATGACTAACTACAACTGCCTCCGTGGTTAGACTCGGAGGTACCGGGTTCGATTCCTGGTCGGGACACAAAAATATTTATTAATGTAAATAAATGCATTTATTTAATATTTAATTTATTTGTGATATTTCTCGAGTTTGGTACGCTGGAGACATCGACGAGCTTGCCACTTGTAAAGTTGGCTAAATGTGAATCCGCTTATTTATAAGCTTGGTTTCTGACCACCCCGAAAGGGAAACGGTCGTGATGATACTTTTACAATATGTAAAATGAAAAAACACATTCGTCCTACTTGGAGAGTGCTATAAGGCAAGGAACAGAAATGTTGGATTTTTTTTATATACTGAGCACGACATGTGACACCGCGCCCACCTGATGGTAAGCGGTACGCGAGGTCCAAGAATGGGAGCAACTGACGCCAGCCTCGGACGACCGACATCAGTCCCTACCACTATGCCTGCCTATGATTAGGATGTAGTGTCAAATGAAAATTAAATATTAAAAATAAAAACAGTCTCCAATCACGCTTCACAGAGCTCAGCCCCAGTCTCAAATCATCGATGCTCACCCTTTTTGTACAATGCTTTTTGCCACTATGCACATGTAGGTATTTATAGAAAATGTTGCGCAATATTACGTAACAACCAGCAATATTACATTGTAAGATTTTATCGTGCAGTACATCCAAGAGTTGTAACATTTTATAGCGTGCAACTTTGTATACCCTTAATAGCCTTTCGGGATTTCCATTTTATAAAACAAAATTATCATTAATTTATTCCAAGTAAGATTTATTAAACCTTTGGAGAAAACGACGAGTTTGCCACTTGTCATGATTGGCCGGCAGTAAAGTTGGCTAAATGTGAATCCGCTTATTGATAAGCGTGGTTTCTGACCACCCCGAAAGGGAAAACGGTCGTGATGATACTTTTTTTTTTTTTTTTTTGAGAAAATGACCCTAACTAATATAGATGTAGAAGACATCACATACTCCCCTTGGAGCTACATAGAAGCATAGCGGACATTACTTACCTCTTTAAAATTTCCCAATCGAAAATAGATTCCAGTGAACTGCTAGGATTACTCAGATTTGGTATACCTAGCCGGTCTCAAAGGGATTGAGAGAACCTTTGGTAGTGCCATATGCCCGCACCAACTATCGTCACAAAACTCATTTTTAACGAGAGCATCAAAAGAACTCAACCGCCTAGCTGAGGTCATGGATATTGACATGTTCTGTACATCGCTTAAATTTGTTGGTCGGGCGATGTCTAGAGCATTTTTTACAGGATAACACACAATATCTGATTTATAGATTTAGTTGCCTAATTCTTTTTATTTTTCTAAATTATTGTGGTTTAATATTATCATTTATATGTTTCTTCTATTTATAAGTTTTTTTAGTTGTATAAGATATTTGTGGAAACTTGTAATTTGACATCTTAAGTAATCACTTGTTAGAAGCTGTAAGTTTTCCTTGAAGATAAATAAATCAATAAAATAAATACCTCAATTTCATTTACTTCCAAATGAAATAATTTAACGCAACTTGTGAAAATAATAACGGAGAAAAAGCAATCTTAGTTTCATGTTCAGAGAAAAAATATATGGCCGATTCTAAACACAGCCCCTAGAACACAGCATCCTAGACCTCCACTCCACTCGCACATAAACATAATTTATTAAATAAAGATAATTATGTTGCAAGACCGAAGGTTTTTTTTTTTTTTTTTAAAATAAAAATCTTAATTCTTTATTGCAAAATACATCACAATTTAGTTGGTACATAGGTTAGGGCATAAAATAAATCGTACATAGTAACAAAAGCAGTTTATCTGTGACATCTGAAATAGTCGGTGGACGGTGTTTTAGATGTCATTGTAGAAATTAGTACTTGCAAAATTTTATATTACTCTAGACAATATTTATTTATATTTGCTGAAGGCAAAGAGTGTGTGTGTGTGTGTGTGTTGGTGTATAAGGATGTTGGTGTGTGTGTTGGTGTACCTGGATTTGAGGGTATGTATAATGTAAGTTGGCCAATAACTGACGATTTACCCTACTTATTAAAAAAATATTTATAATAAAACATGCAATCAAAAATAATAACTAATATTAAAATAAAACAATAATAACAAAATCAAAAAATGACGGAAAATTAAAAAGATACAATACTCATATATATATACTATATATCGTTAGTTTTTCAACACCTCGGGAGACAAAAGGGCTGGGCAATATTTGGGCCAAAGAATCAGTATTGCCATTCAACGTGGCAATGCTGCCAGTATCCTTGGCACTTTGCCCATTGGCAGCGATTTGGAGCAATTTTTTTATTTATAATAATTTTCATTTTAGTTTTTAGTTATATTTTTATTTATTAATTAGGTTTATTTTTAATAATAGTAATTTATGTTTTAAGATGTAAGTTTTTAGTTTAATTAATATTTTATTATTAAAAAAAAAAAAACGTATATTTTGAAACTTAGCGAAAAATTACAAGTTTGCTACAAAATTACTATAAACATGAAACATCAAACTTAAACTAACAAGCTTGCAGAAATATTGGCACATTTGATGTTACAATGTAAATTAGATTTGCAGCACTGCTATATGGGCTGCTTCTTATTGTAAGCTAGACTGTAACTACAGTGTTACTCAACCAGATACACTGATTCCTTTACTGTATCTGCGGCTCGCCAGTGGAATAAGCTGCCCTTGGCTATTAGACGTGCACCGTCTGTCAGCGTCTTTAAACGTTTAATAACCACATCGTTCCTGGAGAAACAGAATTAAACACTATTTAAATAACCTTGTATTTATTTAAGTTATAATGTATATGATGTACTTGTATTTATAATTGTATGTATGGTTTATGTATGTTTATGTGTTTAGGTATAATTTGTAGTATATTAAAATTAGATAAGTAACTTATTAACTGTATCATTATTATTATTTTTTTCATCCTGCCTATCACCTTACTCGATCCCCAAGGTTAGCTGGTAAAGAATACCTACTGGCATTATAGCTCGCCTATGTACTATTTTTAAGTGCATTAAAGAATTTAAATAAAATAAGCTAGATATATTAATAAACAAACATATATTTAAAACATGCTTAAAGTGGGTTAAATAATTTCATATCTCGGAATATAATCTAGGATCATGCTATTTTAATAATAATATTAAGTATCCTTTTCAGATACGGTCGTGGCTTTAAGAAAATTTGATGATATATACGATGCCTCCTGCGAAGGCTGATCGCAGAGGGAAGAAAGGAGTAAGCGACGCTGATGATGAAAGCGACGACTACAGGAAGAGGAGGGACAAAAATAATGAAGTAAGTATTTCACACCTACCCACATTCAATTTGATGACATGTTCTTCTGCAAAGTCTGATTGCAAAGGAAATAACGGCGTGAACGACGCTGACAATAAAAGCGACGACCGAAGAAAGAGGAGGACTAGAAATGAAGTAAGTTTTTGTTTACACCTACCCACATTATATTTGATGACAAAATGATTTCCTGAGAGAGCTGATCGCAAAGATCGAATGTTTCATAGGGGGTGAGCGGTGTTGTTGAAAGCTACGACTACAGAAGAGGAGTAAAATAATGAAGTACCTAACTTTTTTTTTTTTCTTTACGAGTACCTACCCACATTTATTTTTATGACATACTATATACTAAAGGCCGATTGATTGCAAAGGTAAGGGGTTGAACGATGCTGACAACGAAGCGAAGACTACAGAATTAGGAGGGATAGAAATAATATAGTAAATATTTTACACCTACCCACATTCAATTTGATGTATACTCCTGCGAAGGCTGTGAAGCTGGAAGAAGGGGTGAGCAGCGGTGTTGTTAAAAGTGTAAAGGAAGTAATAAAATAAAAAAGTATCATCACGACCGTTTCCCTTTCAAGGTCGGAAACCACGCTTATAAAGAAGCGGATTCACATATAGCCAATTTTACTATAGGCCAATCATGAATTAATTAAGTTTATTTATTTAAATTAATAAATATTATTGTGTCCCGATCAGGAATCGAACCCGGTACTTTCGGACACTTAAATTCACGGACTTAACCGCTAGTAATAAAATAATGAAGTACTTTTAACAAAATTTGTGTGCCAGAAATGGCTGAATGTTCAGAACTGACTATTAATATTTACTATTACCATGTTCTATGCAAATAAATAATTTCATTTCATTTAAGTTGAGGACTAAGCGAGTGGTAATTGCCGGCATAGGTTTAACTAAAATTTGTGCAAAATGATTACTCGATTCCTTTGTTACCTGAGTTTAGAGCCACGCCCTGGAAACCTGTGATATTGATTAAAATTTTTGCCTCTGCACATGTGCAGTAGAACGCAAGCAGGATGCCTATTCTCGAAGAGCTAACAGAAATAAATTATTCAGTTTAACTTAATAATTCATGAAAATATCGACTTATAACTCCAAATAGTACAAAATACAGGCTACTATAACATATTTAGTACGCGCCGGTTGCCGAAAGGTTGATTGATGTACAAGTAACGTCTGTGAACTGAAAATTCGTAAAGTAAAGTAAAGTATTGTCAAAAACCACGCTTATAAATAAGCGGATTCACATTTAGCCAACTTTACTACAGGCCAATCATGACAAGTGGCAAGCTCGTCGATGTCTCCAGCGTACTAAACTTGAGAAATATCACAAATAAATTAAATATTAATTAAATGTATATTTACATTAATAAATATTTTTGTGTTCCGACCAGTAATCCAACCCGGTACCTCCGAGTCTAAATCCACAGACTTAACCGCTAGACCACGGAGGCGAGCAAGAGGGATTTATTTATTTATTTATTTAAGGACAACCACTGGTCAGATACTTTTTTACTTGCTTAAAAAACCAAGACATTGAATCGACAATTATGGTTTAGGTGCTTTTAGGTACCACAACATGCACAAAATACAAGTACTTAATGAAAAATTCAAATTAATATAAAATCAAATTAAATTCTAAGTTTAAACAATTAAATTAAATAATTAAACCCATAATGCTTTAAATCTTAAATAAAACGATTAGTGGCGTTGGTTTATGATGTTAGCATGTGATGTTAGTGCGGATTACGACTGGAACGCGCTTATTATTATTATTTTTTTGTTTTCTTCTCCCAATGGATGATAGGGAAGGCGAAGGGTCTAGCCCATACAGCCAAGTCTGACGTAATATATCTTTCTTTTTAATGAGTTAAATTAGTCATCATCATATTCCAGATGCTGCAGAATTCGTCGCGTAAAATATGGAAGTCGACAGCGCGGGAAAACCGCAAAAAATAAACTGCAACTTGTGCCCCATATTTACAGTTCAATTTATCGTTTTCCATAATTATTCACATTGTAGCACATTATTAAACAAAACAACACCACTTTTGACCAATAATATCCACAGCAAATTAATTTACAAAACAAAAACTTGCACTTGACATGTCCACGCAAAATGGCGCGAAGAACTCTCGGAACGCGCTTATATTACAACTGTCACTTTTGACGTTTGGAGGCATAACTCTTGCTTAGATCCAATATTAATCCTGCTCTAGGTATCTATGTTCTAGATCTAACTGTTGTAATAATGAATTTTAAGTCAAGCACGCTTCAAAGAGAACAGCAAATTCCGTACTTTGCATTAATTTTAACTATTTTAAACTCTAGCAAAATCGAGAATTACACCCTAGGTCGTTGCCGTTGCATCGATTTATGACCATCAGATACTTAGCTACACTTTCACACAAAACTAGCGTCTATTCACTAGAGAATTACTATGATATTCGCGTGAACATGATGGCAACATTTACAGACGCTGTAGCCTGCAATATCAAATTCATCACTTATTTAAAATTAAAGTGCCTTTTTGAATGAAGGTATATCTACAATGTATTTTATACCTAATACTTTGTCTCTTTAACACCGTTAAGTCTGTGGATTTAGACTCGGAGGTACCGGGTTCGAGTCCTGGCCGGGACACAATTATATTTTTTTTTATTTGTGATTTTTCTCTTGTTTGGTACGATAGAGACATCGACGAGCCACTTGTCATGATGGGCCTATAGTAAAGATGGCTTCGAGTTAGTTAGATCGCGTTAAGTAGTGATACATTCAATGATGATAAGACAGGCTGGGTTGGACAAAAAATGAAGTCTATGTAATGGGGTGTATCAGGCTTTTTGTAGATGTCGCTAGCGGCATTGGTACCTTGTTTACAGCTATGACGGACCATTTTTTAAATGTTTTTTTAGTTTTTTATTTTTATAACAAAAAATAATAATTTTAACTTAACGTTACCTACCTTAAAAGACGAATTAGGAAAGCGAACACCGTCTTTAAACAGAAAAAAGGTTTAATTAATAGAACGGCAATTTTGAGATCACCATATTTTTGATTTCGCTTGGAAATCTCGATTTGTACACTTAAAAGCTGCTCACTTCGGCAATATAACGAGAAAATTTCGTAATAAAAATGCAAGTTTTATATGCAACTGACAGTTCTATTGGGTACCGTCTATCTTGCGCCATCTATCGTGATAAAAAGTTAGTGATACACCTCATTGTAATGATAAAAAATGGCGTATATTGTATCAGGTGACGGCTGACCTTCAAAACAAATTGATAATTCGAAGCTCTATATTTTTAACTTCAATAAATTACAAATATTTAATTTTGGTGCAACTGACTCCTTAGTGTAGCGGTTAAGTCCGTGTCTTTAGACGCAGATGTACCGGGTTCGATTTCTGGTCGAATTAATGTTAAATTATAATTAGGTAATTTATCTAATTATCTTGTGATTTTTCTCGAATTTGGTACTCTAGATACCTTCAGTGTCGTTATATCAAATCAAATCATTTATTTCCTTTGGTTGTCCCAAACAACACTTGGATATTGTCAATACATTTTTTCACCATAGTTTATTATCATGTAGATTATAAAATAACCAGCAGCTACTATGGGTGGACCCATCATATCAGCTATACCATCATCTTCGACTAAAACACTGTTGCCATAAACAAGTTTTTGCTTAAAACTAGGTAGTTAAAATTAATTCGTGGCTGTAAAAAGGCCATGTCAGATATAGATATATTTCCAATTGTACTAAGGTAATCTTGTGTAGTTTATAAAACAATCAGAAAACCATTAACTTTCTTAGAAAATCAAATTATAATTAAAATGCTGCCTCCGTGGTCTAGCGGTTAAGTCCGTGGATTTAGACTCGGAGGTACCGGGTTCGATTCCTGGTCGGGACACAAAAATATTTATTAATGTAAACAAATACATTTAATTAATATTTAATTTATTTGTGATATTTCTCGAGTTTGGTACGCTGGAGACATCGACGAGCTTGCCACTTGTTATGATTGGCTTATAGTAAAGTTGGCTAAATGTGAATCCGCTTCTCTTAAAAATCGTGGTTTCTGACCCAAGGGATACGGTCGTGATGATACTTTCAGCCTTTTCGTTCTTAAAGAACAACAAAGTTAGCTTTAAAAAGCAGTTGACGAACAACAAAATACATGTAGGACTGTGTAAATAATCCTTTTGTTTGTGTAACTTAACCTCTCCGACCTTATCCAGACGCTGTTATCAGTAAACCTTTCAAAGGTGCAAAATATGTCCCCTGTGTGACCCCGTCTAAATTTTCCACTCCGTAAACATAAATCTATACAATGTACTACAGGTGGGTACTTAAGCTAAGGAGTGTGTACACTAAAAAATATATATTTTTTTATTTAATAATAATAATAATAATTTATTCAATGTAAACAAAATACAGTAACATAAAAAGAGTATACAAATCTAATAATAATATATTTTTGAGCGAAATTTTATAGGCCTTGGGTCGTTTTTTATAGTGAAAATATAATATATAATAAAAATCATCCAAAAGTTAAATTAATTAATTTATTTATTTTTATTTTATTTATTTATTTATTAGGGTCGCCAACAGTGACAGCAACAAAAGATACATCGATTTTTACTTACAACTAAGACAGAATACAGATGCTGCACCAATTACAGGCAACCACCACATGCTATTACAGTATCCATTAACTGGGCCTTTGAGTAGCCAAAACAAAAACACAATACAATTACAGCAACAACTAAGTAAATCTAAGCAAAAACAAAAACAAAAGAACATGATACAACCACAATCAAGCAACACAATTTCAAGGATCAAAATTAGTTAAACAGCAGTTCAGTTTACAGTCCCAGCCAGGATCCGCTGCAGTGACAATAGATTATGCATACAAACATGCAAAGAATTAGCAAATATGTCTAGACTGTCATTATTTTTTCGTGAAAATATGTTGTATTGACGACATGTACGGTTCAGTGATGAGTGGTAACCGAAATTGGATTTAGATTGTCGTAGAATGAATAGATCATATTTGCCAACCCTTGACAGCCTGGTCGGCACAGAGACACGAATTTTCACAGTATATAAAAATGGATTGCATGAATAACTTTATTTAATATTTACAATAATTTGAACCATTTTACAGTACTTTACAGTACCTATAAATGTATCACAACTATTTATTATTTATAATATTACTTATTTTTATCATCTTTACTCATATCTTTCTTTTGTTACTAATTGTTGTTTAACTTCACTATCTGACGTTACCTATTTATATAATCTGTGGTCTAGCGGTTAAGTCCGTGAATTTAGACTCGGAAGTGCCGGGTTCGATTCCTGGTCGGGACACAAAAATATTTATTAATGTAAACAAATACATTTAAATAATATTTAACTTGTGATATTTCTCGAGTTTGGTACGCTGGAGACATCGAGGAGCTTGCCACTTGTCATGATTGGCCTATAGTAAAGTTGGCTAAATGTGAATCCGCTTATTTATAAGCGTGGTTTCTGACCACCCCGAAAGGGAAACGGTTGTGATGATACTTTACTTTACTTACGTCGTTGGTAACATACTTAACAATTTGTTTATTTAAATGTTATTATATATATATGTGTGTTACTGTTTGTAAACCTAAATAAATAAAAATAAAAAAATTAGCAAAAATAATCTTTTAAAAAAAGAAAATATTTTATAACTATAAACAAAAGAGTTGTCGCATTACCCTCCGTCAAGTTAAAACTGAGCGACGGGTAGGCGATGTTTTGTTCTTTCGAATAAATATGTAAATTTTATTATAATCGGTTCTACTACAAAAGTGAAGGCGATATATTATTAATTTTACTTAATATTAGATTTCTGATCTAGATTCTTTTGTTTTACGTGATGAACTAGAACTGAAATTGCTACCTTAAATGTAAGCTAAATTATTTCATCATTATTAGCCTATCCACTGCTAGATGTAGCCTTCCCCAAGGCTCGCCACTTAACGCAATCTTTCGCTACCCTCATCCAACCTCACCAGCGACCTTCTTTAGGTCATCCGCCCACCTGACGGGGGGTAATCCCACTCTGCGTCTTCCTGTACGTGGTCTACTCTCTAGAACCCTTTTATCCCCATCGTTCGGTTCGGTTCTGCGGCAGATGTGTCCTGCCTATTGGCACTTCCTTGCTAATTTTTAAAGCTGTCTTAAGGAAGAAAGAAATAAATATATTTATTTGTCGCCAAACCATTGAACAAAACCAAAAAGAATTGAACATTACTAAGCCTACCAGCACATGTATAGGGACTAAAAGGCGATCAGCTCGGCGTCCGCTACAACCTAGGGATAGGCCATAGCGCCGATTTTCAGCCTTACGGATGGAAAATACGTCACGGTCACAGACGTAATAAGTACAACCTATATATATTATTTAACACATATTGCATATACGAGTATGCACATAATAATAGTAACATCGCAGCCTTGCATAGTAAGGTGAGCAAAGTGGATTTGGGCATGCAGCTAGCATGCTCGCTGAGACGTAATGAGTATTGTTTTCCGATCTACCTCGATATCGTGAGCAGTCTAAGCGCGAGAAATGATGTCATTTGTGACGTCACATAGCTTTGGCAAAACGGTTTAAGCACATCTCGGACCACCTTTAAGCGTGCTTAGGTTACTATTATCGTGTCTCGGAACGACGGGGTAATAGGCAGACGTGATATTAAATGCTAATTGATTAAAAAATGTTCTGCCCACAAATATACAAAAAAAATACTGTTTAAATTATACCCTTTAAAAAAACTGTCTGTAAACGTCCTTACAGCTTCCAGACAGAGGGGGAACGGGCCTGTCATATTCAATAGGATCCAACTCAATAACAACGCACCGTACCTACTCTTTTGAAATTATTTATTATCTCTTTAGCTAGTAAGTAGTCCCTAATTATTTATTTAGTTAATAGAGTAGTTCACTATTATAAAAAAATGTGTTATTTTGTTTTTTTTAAATCTTTATTTTAACAGTGTCTGAAATCAGACTGATTGTAATTTTAATTAACATTATTTTAAATTTTAGAACGTTACCTTAAAGACATTAGTCAGCGTGAGTGACGTCACTTAATATTACAAAGAACGTGTTTGACTTAAAAGCAAACTTTACAGCGCGGTATGTGACGTCATCCGCAAGCCAAATGGCATATTAGGACACAAAAAGGATTATGTGTTGTTAGTTCCTTTGTGGCACAATGGAGAACAAAGGATTGATGGTTCGCACGTCAATCGATTCATCTTAATCATGCGAGTGTCACTGAATACATGATATTAATCAAATTCAAAATTCTTTATTGTATAACATTGCTTATTCTAATTACAGTTGTATGTACATGTCAAGTTTTTTTATTTTTATTTATTTATTTATAATAGGGTCGCCAACAGTGCCAACAGCTCCCATGCGTTTGTATCTAAGGCTAAATCAAAAGTTTGATGCTGCACCTATTATAGGCGACCACCACATGCTATAACACAACAGTTAAACAATAATCAAGTCAGCCATGAACTAAACATAACATAATCTAAGAACTAAAATTACTTAAAATCTAAATTTACCTATGATGATGCAATCTGCCCATATTATGGGCATACAATATGCTTATGTCAATAGATATTTATTTACAATATTTATTTGTATATAGTTTAATATTGTTCTTGTCAATTTATTGGAATACAATGTTAATGTCAAAATTTGCATGCTAAAAAATATTTTATCAAATTATAATAAGACGAAAACCAGACGCCATATTGTAGAAAATAAAATTAAAATTGACGAATTGAGTGGGGTATCATCGAATAGGTATTTGAAAATCATGTTGAGGTTGCTCTCATCATTTTTCATTTCGAGTAACCATTTAGGATCTATAACGATTTAAAGTTGGTTAGCAATCATTATCATTTCAATTTTCAATGTTGGGTCTCTATACCTCGGGCAGACTATCCAATTAGGAGCAGCCAACTTCAGCAAAGAAGCCAACAGACGCATTCAGCTAGGATGGGCGGCATTCGGGAAACTCCGGCACATCCTCTCATCGTCTATACCACAATGTTTAAAGACTAAGGTCCTTAACCAGTGCGTCCTCCCGGTAATGTCGTATGGAGCAGAGACGTGGACACTAACAGTGGGTCTAGTCCATAAATTCAAGGTCGCTCAGCGAGCTATGGAGAGAGCTATGCTTGGTGTATCTCTGATGGATAGAATTCGAAACGTTGATATTCGTCAGAGAACGAAAGTTACTGACATAGCTTTTAAAATTAGCAAGCTGAAGTGGCAATGGGCCGGACACATCTGCTGGTTCTAGAGTGGAGACCACGTACGGGAAGACGCACAGTGGGACGACCCCCCGCTAGATGGACAGATGACCTAAAGAAGGTCGCTGGTGGGGGTTGGATGAGGGTAGCGAAAGATCGCGTTAAGTGGCGAGCCTTAGGGGAGGCCTACATCCAGCAGTGGAGAGATACAGGCTGATGATGATGATGATGGGTCTCCTACACCTATAATAAAAACCTACCTATAATAAAGTTCATATTGATTAATTAATTATATTTATCTCCTGTCCCCTATACGACAGATCGTCCCTGGTATCCTCTCTAATTCCGCGTTCCGTTCCCTACCCATATTTCAACCTTACTTATTTTAACCTAATAAACGTAGTAAATAAATACAATATTATTGCTTCATTTATCATTGATAATAACATTAAAATATGACTATATATGTCTTGGTGTTTAATTTTGGTATATAGTGTATTTTTTATTAATACTTGATCCTATTTCATTTTTCGAATCCTTTTTATTTAACCAGTCTTTCCCTAACTTTGACAATGGCAAATTGTTATTAATGCCATATACTAAAAAAAAAAAAAAGTTTTTCGTAGACTAATTTAATTTTAAGCGAGCGAGATTCTTCGCGCCATTTTGCGTGGACATGTCAAGTGCAAGTTTTTGTTTTGTAAATTAATTTACTGTGAATATTATTGGCCAAAAGTGGTGTTGTTTTGTTTAATAATGTGCTACAATGTGAATAATTATGGAAAACGATAAATTGGACTTTAAATATGGGGCACAAGTTGCAGTTTATTTTTTGCGGTTTTCCCGCACTGTCAACTCCCATATTTTACCCGATGTGTTTGAGCTATGGTGCCGCGAGTGACTCCAAGAAAAGCATCAAATTCTGCAGCATCTGGAATTAGATGATAACCTCATTAACTCATAAAAAAGAAAGATATATTACGTCAGACTTGGCTGTATGGGCTAGACCCTTTGCCTTCCCTATCATCTCATTCATCATCCATCGGGAGAAGAGAACCAAAAAAAATAAATTAATTTTAAGCGCTGTTGAATCTGCAAATAAATAGATGAAGTTATTTTTTTACCCAGTCGGGTTTCTTAATTTTTTTTTTAATAACGTATTCTTCTTTATTCACAGGCCGTAAAGAAGAGTCGGTTCAAGTCCAAGCAGAGAACTCAAGAGACCTTCACTCGGGTCAGCAAACTTAAGGAAGAGAACCAGAAACTTGAGGAAAAGGTTAAAACACTGACAAAGGAACTCCAGTTCCTTAAGGAATTGTTCTTAGCACACGCGTCGAATACACCCAATGCTAAGTTCCAAAATATTGATCTTGATAAGCTACTAGCAGAAGCCGTTGATGATGATGACGAAGACGATGATGACGATGGTGAAAATTCTAAGTAATATTTTGAGAAGCATTTTTATTTGATGATTTTACTGAAATAAGCTTAGATAGACAATAATTGTTACACTTCGCGTCGATCTAAGGTTGGATTGTTACACTTCGCTTCGATCTAAGGTTGGATTGTACCAAAACGGAGTCTCCGTAGGTAATTATTAACCGCTATAATAAATCCGTGGGTTTAGACATGGAGGTACTGAGTTCGATTCCTGGTCGGGACGCAATAATATTTATTAATTAAAATAGTATCATCATCACGATCGATCCCTTTCGGGGTGGTCAGAAACCACGCTTATAAATAAGCGGATTTATAACTCAGAAAATACCACAAATAAATTTCAATATTAATTTTATTTATTTATTTTAATAATATTTATTAATGTAAATTAATACATTTAATTAATATTTAATTCATTTGTGGTGTTTCTCGAGTTTGGTACGCTGGAGACATCGACGAGCTAGCCACTTGTCATGATTGGTCTATAGTAAAGTTGGCTAAATGTGAATCCGCTTATTTAAAAGCGTGGTTTTGATGATACTTTACTAAAGTTAAAAATGGTGTCAAATGTACCAGCTGACGGCAGGATCTATCTTACAAGCTGTACTAAGGAAGATTCCAAATAACTCTCTAAGACAGCACGGTGCTTCTGGTTCTCATAAGCAACTACATCAGCTCTGCACTGACTGCGACCTAGCCCTGGAAGCAAAGTGCAGAGACAATAAAGCTACAGTGGATAAAGGGTCATAGCGGTTCACTGGGTAATGATGCGCCTGCGATGGCCAGATCATCCACAACACCGACAGGCCAATAGCTGCCTCTAACGTTCCAATGGGGTGTATCAGGCAAAGCTTTTTGTAGATGTCGCTAGCGGCAATGGTACCTTGTTTACATCTATGACGCATCATTTTTTAAATGTTTTTGTAGTTATTCGTTTTTATAACAGAAAAATGTAATTTGACTTAACGCTACCTTAAAAGACGAATTAAGATAGTGAACACCGTCGTTAATAATAAAACAAGGCTTAATTAATAGAACAGCAATTTTGAGATCACCATATCTTTGCTTTCGCTTGGAAATCTCGATTTGTACACTTCAAATCTGCTCACTTCGGCATAATATCCAGAAAAAAATATCGTAATTAAAATACAAAATCTCTATGCAACTGACAGTTATACTAGGTACCATCTATCATGCGCCATCTATCGTGTTCGTAATAAACCCCTCATTCCGAATCGCGCCCAGGGCGGTTAGAACGAATATGACACTGATCGTCGTCGTTCCTAATCAAATATCGCGATTTGGATGCTCAGAGCGTGATATCAATTCGGAACGGTCTAAACGACATTTTCATTCATAAAATGTTAGTTTTTTTTTTTAATGTATGGAAGATAAATTGCGGATTCCACATCTTTCAGTATGAAAACTAACAAATATACATCTCTCGGTTTATTCATCTTTATAGTGTAAAGTTTAATATTATTAACTTATTTCGGTCTTTTAAAATAACTTGCCGTGTTACAGACATTTTTTTTTTCACTTCCTATTTAAATATTAATTAAAGATTTGTTTAAGAAGTAATATAGAAACAGTATAAACGAATGACAATATTAAATAATTTAAAAGAAAACCTAATATTAAATTAACTTGAAAATGGCGCGGGACATTATGTCAAACAAGTGACAGCGCTCAGAGAGATCTACCTCGATATCGTGAGCAGTCTAAGCGCGAGAAATAATGTCATTTGTGACGTCACATAGCTTTGGCAAAACAATTTAAGCGCGTCTCGGAACACCTTTGAGCGTGCTTAGGTTACTATTATCGCGTCTCGGAACGAAGAGAAAAATACAATATTTCTATGCAACTGACAGTTATACTAGGTACTATCTATCATGCGCCATCAATCGTGATAAAAAGTTAGTGATACACCCTATTATTGCGAGGCTCAAAGAACTAACAGATGCCCTTCCCAACCCTGACACGCGCCTCACACGACGCCTTTTGGGCCTTAACAGAGCTAAGCTTTGCACAATGGTAGGGAGTAATGACGGGGTGAACATTACAGATAGCCCACTTTGTAGAGGATGCTGGACAGTGTGTTGTAATAAAGTTTTAATAAATAAATTGTCAATGTGATATTGAGCACATCTTTCATCGCGCGACCTGTAACCTACGCGTAGGTAAATATTTCATGTTTTTTTATGTAAAACATGAAATTTAGGCCGCGTTCGTTTTAAGAAATGTTAGCATGAATATACCACTTTTTTAGCACAAGTCGTTCGTTTAATGAAATTCTAACATTTGATGCTAATTTCGTATGTCAGTACGTGTTACTTTTTGACAGATGTCATTAATATATAAAATGGTTTGTTTACCATTTTTATATACTTTATAGTTTTCTATTATTAAAAAGGTATTTTAAACGATTTTACGTAATAAATTCAAAGACCATAATAATATCATGTGTGTTGGATGCCATGGTATGATAAAACATGAACGAAAATACTTGTCAAAAAGTAGCCTCACCTCTCGTTTTATTTAAGAAATGTTAGCATTGTTAAAAAAAGTGGTATTTCTTAACAAAAACGACATTTCGCGCTGGTTTATGAAGTTGCTACGAGATGTTGGAAATGCTATAAAACGAACGCGGGGTTACTAGATATAACTAGCTTATTTTAGCCATCATCTCTTAATATTTTAGCCATCATCTCTTAATATTTTAGCCATCATCTCTTAATATTTTAGCCATCATCTCTTAATATTTTAGCCATCATCTCTTAATATTTTAGCCATCATCTCTTAATATTTTAGCCATCATCTCTTAATATTTTAGCCATCATCTCTTAATATTTTAGCCATCATCTCTTAATATTTTAGCCATCATCTCTTAATATTTTAGCCATCATCTCTTAATATTTTAGCCATCATCTCTTAATATTTTAGCCATCATCTCTTAATATTTTAGCCATCATCTCTTAATATTTTAGCCATCATCTCTTAATATTTTAGCCATCATCTCTTAAAGTTGTTTTTTTTTTTTTGTTTAATGTACTATTTTTCTTTTCGACTGGTTAATGTAATTGCATTTTAAATTTAAAATTAATTACTTAAATGTAATAAGAATTAAAATTAAGCTATTTTTATACAGGAATAAGTGATTTGAGTGTGTGTATTTAGTGATTATAAAAATAAAATATTATTAATTGCCAGAACCTGTTTTTCATTATTCCACTAACCACGCCTCCTTTTTAAAAAATATGATAATAATTGCAGGCAGTATATACCTTGTCATTATCTTTTTAAAATAGCATCGCATGTAACCTTGCGTCCACCTGATGGTAAGTGACGCGCAAGGTCCATAAATGTTAGCAACTGGAATCCAGATCAGTCCCTAATACTATATGCCGGCTTGACTGGGCATGACGGCAATTTGAGCCTGTGTGCTTAGTGTAAAATGCAAGTTTCAGAAAACGTAACTGCTGTAGTTACGTTTTTTATTTTACATTGCGTGTTATTGCAAGTTTGGCTATAATAACCGGCAATGAACATCGAAAATTTAGTAAAAAAACTCTGCTACTATAGTTGCGTTTACGAAACTTCACTGTCACACTAGGCATACTGATCCCGAAACGAGTGATACACTGTACTGGGTTTTATCGTCACGAACGGTGGATACTTCCCCGCCCCGGCAGACTGGGGAAATTACCACCATCAGTCCGCCTACCACCTATTAAGCTAATGGAAATTTGAAATAATAAAAACCATTTTTTTAATAAGTATTTATTAATAAAAATATTTAATTTACAAGATCACAGCATATAACAACAATACAATGTATAGATATATACATTCATGAACCCACTTAGGACTCTGTATAACATGATACAGAATTATCATCTTATGTAATTGCGCCATTACAAATAGGCATATTAAAAAAAATCGAATCAGTCCTTCGCGCCATTTGCGCGGACATGTCAAGTGCAAGTTTTTGTTTTAATAATGTGCTACAATGTGAATAATTATGGAAAACGATAAACTGGACTTTAAATATGGGGCACAAGTTGCAGTTAATTTTTTGCGGTTTTCCCGCGCTGTCAACTCCCATATTTTACCCGACGTGTTTGGGCTATAATGGCGCGAGTGACTCCAAGAAAAGCATCAAATTCTGCAACATCTGGAATTTGATGATAACATAATTAACTCATAAAAAAGAAAGATATATTACGTCAGACTTGGCTGTATGGGCTAGACCCTTTGCCTTAATAAGAATAAATTAACTAGATAAATATTCATACTAAAAAAACAGATTACTCGTGAACTTTGGTGTGCCTTGTCTTCTCGGGAAGACCACCAGGATTATATTCAAATGATCCCCTAAAATGAAGTGAAATTACACCCGCGACATTGAACACCACACCTGGATCGTCTCGCATCTGACCAGAAGGCTGATAATTATAGTTTTGGAGAGGCTTTGTACTACTGTGACCCGACTTTCCACTGCTGGAGCTATAATCGAAGGCCGTGAACCAGCATCCTATTTTTCGAAACAGCATAACTGCCATACCATAATTTGGTGACTAGCGAGAGTATTAATTTATTAATTAATTCTGTCGGTTCCTAGGTCTGTAGTCAGGTGATTATTTTCTAATTTAAAAAATATTGGATCATATTTCTAATAAAATCTAGCATCTATAATAAAATGAGCAATATTCTAAAAACAAAATAATAATAAACATAGTAATATCTTTTTATTTTAAAATAATTATAGCAACTTTATGTCGACTCGAAAAAAATCGATGTTTTTTTTATATTTAATTTTATTTACAAAAGGGCATTAATTTTTTATGTAAGATTACAAAAATGCGGAAAGTTACGATAATTGCAGTGGCAGATCCACTTTCCGAGTGGGTTTTGAGCCCCTCGACTGATAAAAATCTTCAAGATTACATACTATTAAGATTTAGAAATAAATTTGAAATAACAACGCCATCTTTCGCTTGACATTCCACATGGACTAGTGCTGTCCTCTTAACCAGTGTTGTAAAATCAATTGAATTCATTCAATTAAAATCCAGTCTATCTCTAATCTCAGTCTACGTACATTATATTTAATATATAAAGATGATTTAAATGTTAAAGAAAATTTTAAACAAAACCAAATTTCATTATATGTATGGATTTTTTTCCTTAAGATTCTTATGTAATAAATGAATAACCCTTAAGGCCTTGAAACCATCATATATGATTTATAATATATTTCTCTCTGTGTACAGCTTTTGTACTTGCGTCTGTTTAGACGAAGTGTCTATAATAATTGACAAGGCATGATACACAGTCTAGGAAAGATGCCATCGCAACTTTGGTACGTACGTTTGATTGCAGGAACTGTGGAAGATTATAGGAAAGGTTATACACTGTCTAGGAGAGAACCGAAACTGTGTATCACAAGTTGCGTACGTACCTTCCTTTAGAGGAAGTGTAATATTTTAGACAAGGGATGATACACAGTCTAGGAAAGATGCCATCGCAACTTTGGTACGTACGTTTGATTGCAGGAAATGTGGAAGGTTATAGGAGAGGTTATACACAGTCTAGAAGAGAACCGAAGCTGTGTATCACAAGTTTTGTACGTACCTTCGTTTAGAGGAAGTGTGATATTATAGGAAAAGGATGATACATAATTAATTTTGTTTTTGACAATTTATTTCCATAGATTGATAACTCCATCAGCAGATGAGCTGACGAGATAGCACTTAGCATTGGATCCCTTGACCATAGTCAGGTCTGTGATGGGCGAGGTGTGATGGAAAGCTCGACTTTCTACCGAGCGGTAAATGTTGTCGTCCGAAGGTACTACTGGAGTAGTACCCGGTTTGATAAACTCTTGAATTACTGTTGTACCGTCTATGATGCAGCTCCTGAGGACAAAAAAAACTTAAAATTATTTACGCTCTATGATATTTTATTTTTAAATTGGGATAGGATTTCCTTATGTGTGTAAGTTCATAGTAGTGTTTAGTTCGTCAGAGTTCGTCTAAGCCACTGCCACTACCTTGACTGTACTCACCTGTATTTGGTAACATAGACGTCTCCTGCAGCAGGTACAAGTACATAGGAGTGTTTGGGTCGTCGCAGGTCCCAGTCTCAGCTCATAGACACCTACCTGTCACTACCTAGACTGTACTCACCTGTATTTGGTAACAGAGACGTCTCCTGCAGCAGGTACAAGTACATGGGAGTGTTTAGGTCGTCGCAGGTCATAGACACCCGTCACTACCTAGACTGTACTCACCTGTATTTGGTAACAGAGACGTCTCCTGCAGCAGGTACAAGTACATGGGAGTGTTTAGGTCGTCGCAGGTCATAGACACCCGTCACTACCTAGACTGTACTCACCTGTATTTGGCAACAGAGACGTCTCCAGCTGCAAGTACAAGTACATAGGAGTGTTCAGGTCGTCGCAGGTCACAGGCTCAGGTCATAGCCCAACCTGTCACTACTTAGACTGTACTCACCTGTATTTGGTAACATAGACGTCTCCTGCAGCAGGTACAAGTACATAGGAGTGTTCGGGTCGTCGCAGGTCCCAGTCTCAGCTCATAGACACCTGTCACTACCTAGACTGTACTCACCTGTATTTGGTAACAGAGACGTCTCCTGCAGCAGGTACAAGTACATAGGAGTGTTCAGGTCGTCGCAGGTCACAGGCTCAGGTCATAGCCCAACCTGTCACTACTTAGACTGTACTCACCTGTATTTGGTAACAGAGACGTCTCCTGCAGCAGGTACAAGTACATGGGAGTGTTTAGGTCGTCGCAGGTCATAGACACCTGTCACTACCTAGACTGTACTCACCTGTATTTGGCAACAGAGACGTCTCCAGCTGCAGGTACGAGCACGTAGGAGTGTTCTGGTCGTCGCAGGTCCCAGTGTCGCAGTCTTAGGTCTGAGCCACCTGTTACTACGAACTCGTGGCCTTGAACCGAACCGCAGTATAACGCGTGGGTGTAGTGACTAGCCTGCAATAATAAATACAGATTCATTATTATAGAACATACAGTCCTAGATCTTCACTAATGAAGGTATAGCTTGACCTGGACTTGAGCTTGCATAGTTAAATGGTTAAGTTACGAAATTATAACATTAAGCTAAATATACTTAGTTCTATGTTTACAATTTCGCAGCGTTTTTTACAATTTCGTTACAATATTAGTAGTGATGCAATAAATATTCGTATTCGCCGAATATCATCACGAATAAATATAACCCAAATACATTTTTTGCTAGTCCATTGCTTTTCTTTTGCTGATTGCTTTTTCTGGCGTGAAGTCAATTATTATCTCAACTTTTGCTGATCCATTGCTTTTTCTGGCGTGAAGCTAATTAATATCTCACTTTTGCTGATCCATTGCTTTTTCCGGCGTGAAGCCAATTAACATCTTATCTTTTGCTGATCCATTGCTTTTTTTGCGTGAAGCTAATTAATATCTCACTTTTGCTGATCCATTGCTTTTTCTGGCGTGAAGCTAATTAATATCTCACTTTTGCTGATCCATTGCTTTTTCTGGTGTTAAGCCAATTAATATCTAATCTTTTGTTGATCCATTGATTTTTCTGGCGTGAAGACAATGGGGTGTATCAGGCAAAGCTTTTTCTAGATGTCGCTAGCGGCACTGGTACCTTGTTTACAGCTATGACGGATCATTTTTTAAATGTTTTTGGAGTTTTTTTTATTTTTATAACAGAAAAATGTATTTTAAATTAACGTTACCTACCTTAAAAGACGAATTAGGAAAGCGAACACCGTCTTTAAAAAGAAAAAAAGGTTAAATTAATAGAACGGCAATTTTGTGATCACCATATTTTTGATTTCGCTTGGAAATCTCGATTTGTACACTGAAAAGCTGCTTACTTCGGCAATATAACCAGAAAATGATAAATTTCGTAATAAAAATACACGTTTTATATGCAACTGACAGTTCTATTGGGTACCGTCTATCATGCGCCATCTATCGTGATAAAAAGTTAGTGATACACCCCATTAATATCTCTTTTGCTGATCCATTACTTTTCTGGCGTGAAGACAATTAATATCTCTTTTGCTGATCCATTACTTTTCTGGCGTGAAGACAATTAATATCTCTTTTGCTGATCCATTACTTTTCTGGCGTGAAGACAGTTAATATCTCTTTTGCTGATCCATTACTTTTCTGGCGTGAAGACAATTAATATCTCTTTTGCTGATCCATTACTTTTCTGGCGTAAAGACAATTAATATCTCTTTTGCTGATCCATTACTTTTCTGGCGTCGTCATCCGCCCATCTCACACTCAGAATCTTTCATTACGTGGTCTCCACTCTAGAACCCGTCTGCTCCATCATTCATCGGTTCTGCGACAGACATGTCCATTCCATTGCCACATTAGCTTGCTAATTTTAAAAACTATGTCGGTAACTTTGGTTTTCTGACGGATGTCAACGTTTCAGCCTCCATAGCTCGCTGAGCGACCTTGAACTTGTGAATCAGACCCACTGTCAGTGTCCACATCTCTCTATACGATATTACTGGAAGAACTGGTTAAAAACAATAGGAAGGTGTGAAGAAACTTTCCGAATGAAATTTCATGTTTAAATTAATTTATTTTTGCAGAATTTGTTGTTGGCGTGTAAAAGTGCTTGCAAAATAAACCAATTAGAATACTACTGACCGCTGCTCCATAGTGTAGTGGTGGCTGGTGGTTGTGGTGTGGCCACAGCGCGTGTGTTCTCTGCGTGGACTCGAGACTCCACGCGCCGGCGTCCCGCATCCCACTGGCCCACACCCCGGACCCACACCCACCCACGATGCTCAGCACTCGTTCGGCTAATAATTATACAAATACAGATATAGTGCATAATGTATTTCTATCGGGAAATCTCCGGTCTCGTACGGAATACGATGGCACCCTAAGTGTCGATCAATTATTCTATTAAATAAGTGACATTTTCATATTGTTTATTGTTTATTAATTATCCGTAGGAACCTTGTTATTTAGTTTCAAAATCTAATTGATAGAGCACGACAAATATGAACTTTTCTTTATGCTAAAATACTCAACAAAAAAAACTTAATTAAGCAAATTTACTTTTGTGACAGTTTACAATATTTACTATTAAGTGACGTCACTCACGATGACTAATGTTTTGAGGTAATGTATCAATATTGACTAAAATCGGTTTCATTTCAGGTAGTCTGACAAAATAAAGATAATAACAGAAAAAAAAAACAATACTGTACGGCAATTTTACCACTATGAAATTATGTTAAATTAACCATTTGGATTATAAGATTTTTTACTGCCACAAAATTATTAATGTAATTTTATTTATTATTCTGACATACAGTAATTATAATTAGTAGTAGTAGTATCAACACGACCGTTTCCCTTTCGGGGTGGTCAGAAACCACGCTTATAAATAAGCGGATTCACATTTAGCTAACTTTACTATAGGCCAATCATGACAAGTGGCAAGCTCGTCGATGTCTCCAAACCTGTACCTGTGTGTGATGTACCAAACTCAAGAAATATCACAAATTAATTAAAATAAAATATTTGATGAATAGACAACTAAGTTTTAGAATTGTTGTAATTATGTTTTTAAGATCTGTATGAAAAAAAAATAGAAACTGGTGTATTGCAAAAATAGTAAATGATTAATAATTATAGACTTACAATTAGGATGATTAATATATGTGATGGGCAGTTGGAACCTGAGATCCCAAACACAAATGGCCCCGCTAGAGGTCCCCACAGCCAAGTACCCGTTACTGTTTGCGTACAGGCAAGTAAAAACACCCTGCTTCAAATCACCCTGTAGTTTCCAAGCGTTGCCTGTAAAAATGATAAAACATATATAGTAAGTCACATACATATATTTAAGTAAGTCTTGTTTCAAGTGGTGTTATTTATATATAATTATCACCATGGCAAGCTTACAATATTAGTTGTCCTTGAAAGTAAAAATTGGCATTTGACATTCATTGTGAATGGCACAAACTTTCAACGGGAACAACAAATAGGTGGTAGGCGGACTGATGGTGGTAATTTTTTCAGTCTGCCCAGTTAAGTGTATCCACACCTTTCGGGATCAGGCTCGAATTCATGCCCAGTCAAGCCGGCATAGTGTTAGGGACTGATGTCAGTGATAAGTGTCTGATTCCAGTTGCTTACATTCATGGACCTTGCATAGGTATCGTCTAACATGTCGTGCTATAATAAATTAAAGTAAATCTACCTTGGGCAGACTATTCAAGTAGGCAGATTTAACTTCAGCAAAGAAGCGCAGGATTAGCATTTGGGAATCCACGTCACATTCTCTAATCGTCCATACCACAATAATTGAAGACAACAGTCTTTAACTAGTGCGTCCTCCATTACAGGGAGAAAACCTGTCCTGTCTGTGTGTACCGTATTTCTGTATATATGTTACTGTCAGTGTATTACTGTGTGTCTGTCTGTTACTGCCTGATGTCTTTATTTTACTGTGTCTGCCTGTATGTTACTGTCAGTCTGTTTGTATATTACTATATGTCTGTCTGCCTGTATGTTACTGTCAGTCTGTTTGTATATTACTATATGTCTGTCTGCCTGTATGTTACTGTCAATCTGTTTGTATATTACTATATGTCTGTCTGCCTGTATGTTACTGTCAGTCTGTTTGTATATTACTATATGTCAGTCTGCCTTTATGTTACTGTCAGTCTGTTTGTATATTACTATATGTCTGTCTGCCTGTATGTTACTGTCAATCTGTTTGTATATTACTATATGTCTGTCTGCCTTTATGTTACTGTCAGTCTGTTTGTATATTACTATATGTCTGTCTGCCTTTATGTTACTGTCAGTCTGTTTGTATATTACTATATGTCTGTCTGCCTGTATGTTACTGTCAATCTGTTTGTATATTACTATATGTCTGTCTGCCTTTATGTTACTGTCAGTCTGTTTGTATATTACTATATGTCAGTCTGCCTTTATGTTACTGTCAGTCTGTTTGTATATTACTATATGTCTGTCTGCCTGTATGTTACTGTCAATCTGTTTGTATATTACTATATGTCTGTCTGCCTTTATGTTACTGTCAGTCTGTTTGTATATTACTATATGTCTGTCTGCCTGTATGTTACTGTCAGTCTGTTTGTATATTACTATATGTCTGTCTGCCTTTATGTTACTGTCAGTCTGTTTGTATATTACTATATGTCTGTCTGCCTGTATGTTACTGTCAATCTGTTTGTATATTACTATATGTCTGTCTGCCTTTATGTTACTGTCAGTCTGTTTGTATATTACTATATGTCAGTCTGCCTTTATGTTACTGTCAGTCTGTTTGTATATTACTATATGTCTGTCTGCCTGTATGTTACTGTCAATCTGTTTGTATATTACTATATGTCTGTCTGCCTTTATGTTACTGTCAGTCTGTTTGTATATTACTATATGTCTGTCTGCCTTTATGTTACTGTCAGTCTGTTTGTATATTACTATATGTCTGTCTGCTTGTATGTTACTGTCAGTATCACTGTGTGTTACTGTGTGTATGTTTCTCTCGGTCTATCTGCCTGTATGTTAAAGTCAGTCTGTATGTATATTACTATATGTCTGTCTGCTTGTATGTTACTGTCAGTATCACTGTGTGTTACTGTGTGTATGTTTCTCTCGGTCTATCTGCCTGTATGTTAAAGTCAGTCTGTTTGTATATTACTATATGTCTGTCTGCCTTTATGTTACTGTCAGTCTGTTTGTATATTACTATATGTCTGTCTGCCTTTATGTTACTGTCAGTCTGTTTGTATATTACTATATGTCTGTCTGCTTGTATGTTACTGTCAATATCACTGTGTGTTACTGTGTGTATGTTTCTCTCGGTCTATCTGCCTGTATGTTAAAGTCAGTATGTATGTATATTACTATATGTCTGTCTACTTGTATGTTACTGTCAGTCTGTCTGTGTATTACTCTCGGTATGTCTCCCTGTATGTTACTTTCAGTCTCTTTGTATATTACTGTATGTCTGTCTGCATGTATGTTACTGTCAGTCTGTCTATGTGTTACTGTGTGTATGTTACTTTAGTTCTGTCTGTATAGTATTGTCAGTATCACTGTGTGTTACTGTGAGTCTGTATATTACTGTCAATCTGTATGTATGTTACCTGGAGCCCGGAGGTCCCAGCCATAGAGGGTGGCATACAGAGTGGCATATGCTACGACAGAGTGTCCCGCGTGCGCC
The DNA here is from genome assembly GCA_910589645.1 of Tinea semifulvella. Classification (NCBI taxonomy): domain Eukaryota; kingdom Metazoa; phylum Arthropoda; class Insecta; order Lepidoptera; family Tineidae; genus Tinea; species Tinea semifulvella. The sequence continues at coordinate 5,159,106 of OU342605.1, forward strand.
ACGTCCACCGCGCCGCCGTCCTCGCACGAGTCTAGTTGCCGGCACTGGGACAGCGTCATGCGAGACGAGTTACTGTCCTGTCTGAAAGTCATTCGAGTCAAACTAATGCATTAGTCCTATATTTACAACACCACCAGGTCTGGCGAATAAGTGGACTGTATTAGGATGGCTGGCTGGCCACCAGAATTGAATTAATAATGTCTTCTATAGCCAACTCTTGCATACACGATTCCCTATAACAATAAATAATATCTAGAAGCAGAGTGAGGGAAAGTATCCAAGGAAGGAGAAAAAGAAAGGTACTCAAGGCGATGATGCTAAACAGACGCGATAGCAGTCCAGAAGTCTCAGGGTTTTCCGGCGCAATCAGCCAAACCAAGACAAACACAGAGCCAGGGCACGAGTCACCACAATTATAATAGTTTATTAGCGTATTTTAAATTATCCAAAAAGGCACTGCGTTCACAAATCGACGAACACTAATAGCGGTCTTCGGCAGCTCTCGGTCGTCTTCGTAAGTATGAGGGAAAAGGGTATAGCGAAGCGGATAGGAGAGAGAGCGAGAAGGGAATAGAAAGATAGAACATTCCAGATTATTATTATTAACAAATTAGTAAGCGTGTATGCAAGTGGCACTACGAATGCATTAAGCGATAAATTTGAAATCCATCCTACGAATTTATAGGTTTAGCCAAACCTCCACCATTTTCATGTTTCGGCGTCGGTTAGGGTAATCAGCTTGTCGTTACAAAATTGTCAAAAATCGAAATTAAACTCGTTTGATATTAACTCAATTATAATAATAAATATTTCCAGAGAGGTCACACAGCGCCATCTAGTTTCCGTGGTAAGCTACGAAGCTTGTGTTACGGAAACTAGATGGTTGATAAACTACATATTATACTTTTTTTTGTAAATATATACAGATTATACATATAAACACCCAGACCGAGATAAATTATACAATGTACAACTTGCCCCGGTGGGAATCGAACCCACGACCTCCTGAGTTCACAGCAACGTTTGTTACCACTAGACCACGGAGGCGGTCAGAATTCTCCAGAAATATGTTTTAATGCATTTTAAGTACTAATAAAATATTAACCTACAATAGGTGTTGCCTACAATTCGATGTTTGGTATGTCCACTTTATAAAGTTTTTAAAACGCTGCTAGTTTGTAAAATAGGTCTTGTTGCATTGATTTTGGGTTCATAATGCCTTATACTTGTAAGAACAGTTTATTTTAATCGAAAAGGTCGCGGTTCGAACCCCAGCATGTAACAAAGAGAAATAAATTTCTCTTACATACATTTGTCATAGATGTATGTACAAGACAACTGCAGTAGTAATAGTGGAACCGGAACCGACGGATTAACGTGCTCTCCGAGGCTGTAAATCTATGACAAGTGTATTTCTCATTGGTACCGGGGGGGTTTGAACAGACCTAGGATTTGAAGGGAAAGAATTTGGTTGTAATGTTACCTTAATACAAATATTGATCCTTCTTGTGTGGCAGCTACAAACGACTGACCATTTTCACAGTGAGCAAGTGCCACTACTGGACTTGAACCCCGGTTATACATGGACTTGGATCTGGAAATTAAAAAAAACATAACTTTGTGTGTTGCTAGCATTGATGTACCTTGCCAAAGTTTATTTATTTATAATCCGTTCGTGCTATATTTGCTGTATGTTTAGTTATAATAATATTATTCGGTAATTGGCTAGGTGTTAAGTATTAAGTTTGAATGTAAATAATAATTTGTAAGAGAAATAAAATACCTACTTGTTAACATAGGCATTTCCTTCTAACTTAGTCGCGTCCCAGAGCCGAACAGTGCCGTCATCGGAACACGAACCAAAATAACTATGGTGACCCGGCAGTGTGACCAGCTTATTAACACGCGCTCTGAAAATAATACAAAAAACAGGGATTAAATAAAAACAGAATTAATAAAAACTAAGAAAAAAAAAAAGTAATGGACAAAGTGCCAAGGATACTGGCAGCATTGCCACGCTGAATGGCAATGCTGATCCTTTGGCCCAGACATTGCCCAGCCCTCTTGTCTCCTCATATTTCCTGGGTACTTGGTCCCCTGGCCCAAATATTGCCCAGCCCTCTTATCTCTTGATATTTCCTGTGCACTTGGTCCCCTGGCCCAAATATTGCCCAGCCCTCTTGTCTCCTGATATTCCCTGTGCACTTGGTCCCCTGGCCCAAATATTGCCCAGCCCTCTTGTCTCCTGATATTCCCTGTGCACTTGGTCCCCTGGCCCAAATATTGCCCAGCCCTCTTGTCTCCTGATATTCCCTGTGCACTTGGTCCCCTGGCCCAAATATTGCCCAGCCCTCTTGTCTCCTGATATTTCCTGTGCACTTGGTCCCCACGACCCATCTTCCAATAAGCTGGGTGTATTTCCGTCATTTCAGGTTACTTCTTGTAATGCAGCAGCGTCTGGGTTCTTAGACATCTTCATAGAAGGCTTCAGGGTGTTAACACAGGTGGCATTCCACACTGAAGGCAGACCTATCCTCCATGGTAGATGGCGTTTAGGTAAGTCTTGTTTCAAGCTGTGCTATTTTTATGTAAATATCACAATGGCAAGCTTACAATATTAGTTTTCCATGAAAGTAAAAATTGACATTTGACATCATTGCAAATGGCACAAACTTTTAACAACAACTAGGTGGTAGGTGGACTGATGAATCTCCCCAGTCTGCTGGAGCGGGGAAGTATCCACCGTTTGAGCCGATAACCCCAGTAAAGTGTATCCACACGTTTCGGGATCAGGTTCGATTCCTGGTCGGGACACAAAAATATTTATTAATGTAAATAAATACATTAAATTTATTTATGATATTTCTCGAGTTTGGTACGCTGGACGAGCGTGCCACTTGTCATGATTGGCCTATAGTAAAGTTGGCTAAATGTGAATCCGCTTCTTTATAAGCGTGGTCGTGATGATACTTTACTACTATGTCCAAAATGAGCAGAACGTGGGGAAAATTCTAAAGGTGACAACATATTAGTACATAAATTTCGGGACAAAAAATAACTTACTTATGTTCGTGTAAATAAGCTAATAATTGGTTTCCAGGTCGCCACGTGGGGGGAGGTAATATGTTCTCACTCTTCTCCACATGAGGGTCTTGAAGTCTGAAAAAGAAAAATTAAACGAAATAATCATCCAAGCTGAATTACGTGTACGTTAAGGTAAACTGTCATAGATTCCATATTTTTGAGAAAGTCGTTAATCCCGGTTCCACTATTACATGGCGCGCGAGGTCCATAAATTCTCATGGATACATTTGAACATCATTATAGGATCCCAGATAAACTAGCTGTATCAGCCTATTGACATCTTAGTGTTTTCTCGGAACTAGAAAATAGTTATCCTTATTGAACTTACCGTTGCGTGGTAATCAAATATTCCAAAAGACCACAACATGAAGTCGAAAAAATATTATGATCTCACAGAAGAAATGGTCAAGAACATATATGGTTGGGTAGGGAGAGGAGTAGAATGGTATGGTAGACACCATTCTTCTCACCTCTTACCCACACACGATGGACCCGGCACCCGCACGGTGTATCCATGGAATGCTTAGTCTTGTCTTCTTCTCTTAGCAACTGGAATCAGACACTCATGACTGACATCAGACTCTAACACTATGCCGGCTTGATTGGACATGACAGCAATTCAAGCCTGATCCCGAAGTGTGTGGATACATTACTATACTTTTTTTTACATATACTTCCCTGCCCCGGCAGACTGGGCAATTTACCACCATCAGTCCGCGTATCACCTATTTAAACTAACATTAATCGTTAGGAAATTGACAATAAACAGACATCAGAACCAACTTCTCTGGCCAAAGTGGCGAGAGAAGGCCAGTTTCGCCTGAACTTTTGACTCTTTGCCCTAGACCTCTACTGCTTGGCCTACACTAGCCACGCTTGGTTAGCAAGGATATGCGATAATTATTAACGATTCGACAAGTTGGTATTAGGCCGCGTTCGATTTATAGCACTTCCAACATTTCGTAGCAACTTCATAAACCAGCGCGAAATGTCGTTTTTGTTAAGAAATACCACTTCTTTTAACAATGCTAACATTTCTTAAATAAAACGAGCGGTGATGCTACTTTTTGACAAGTGTTTTCGTTCATGTTTTATCATACCATGGCATCCAACACACATGATATTATTATGGTCTTTGAATTTTAACAAATATAATAGAAAACTATAAAGTATATAAAAATGGTAAACAAACCATTTCTTATGTTAGATGACATCTGTCAAAAAGTAACATCAATAACCCTCCTTTCAACACGGTACCGACATACGAAATTAGCATCAAATGTTGGAATTTTCATTAAACGAACGACTTGTGCTAAAAAAAGTGGTATTTTCATGCTAACATTTCTTAAAACGAACGCGACCTTAGTGGAACCGAGACCGACGACGACGATTGTGTTGTAAATGTAAATAAATACATTTAATTAATATTGAATTTATTTGTGATATTTCTCGAGTTTGGTACGCTGGAGACATCGACGAGCTTGCCACTTGTTATGATTGGCCTATAGTAAAGTTGGCCAAATGTGAATCCGCTTATTTATTTTCTGACCACCCCGGAAGGGAAACTGTCGTGATAATAATTTTTATTTCTAATTGGTACATGCTGGGGTTCGAACCGCGAAACTTTTTGGATTGGAGCATACATACACACAAAGTTCTATAAATTAAAATCAAATCAAATCAAAATCTTATTTGCAATAAATGTGGCACAATATATATGTGACAATAAAATTTGGCTCAACACATTTAGCCATGGATACGGCATGCAAATTTATTGGTCAGACTTACATTATATATGCAATACAATACTTTTTGATTCTAAATATTCTTTTAAACTGTAAAAACATTTTATGCTCAATTTTTTTTACATTTAGTGGAAGCTTATTAAAGATTTTAATAGCCATTGTACCACAACTTCTATATGCCAATGGCTTCTTGTATGAGGCGGAACTATTCTACTAGGGTAACTTGTATTAAATTTACACTTATCTTAATACTAATATTAGTAGATATAGCTAAAATAAGTAACAATAAATTATCTAAATAATTGTTGACATCAAACAACTTTGTTACCTACCTTAAAGATCTGTTGAACTTCTGTTGCATTCGTGAAGTCAATTTTCTTAGTTCAACTCGACAAGGCGCCATACTATCTGTAATGACACGTTTTAATGTGAATCACCTTCAAGTATTTGGTAAACAGAAAAATTATTATAAAATTTTTAGTAACCCCGCGTTCGTTTTATAACATTTCCAACATCTCGTAGCAACTTCATAAACCAGCGCGAAATGTCGTTTTTGTTAAGAAATACCACTTTTTTTAACAATGCTAACATTTCTTAAATAAAAAGTGAGGCTACTTTTTGACAAGTATTTTCGTTCATGTTTAATCATACCATGGCATCCAAACACACATGATATTATTATGGTCTTTGAATTTATTACATAAAATCGTTTAAAATACCTTTCTAACAAATATAAAAGTATATAACAATGTAAACAAACCATTTTATATGTTAATGACATTTGTCAAAAAGTAACATCAATAACCCTCCCAACACGGTACTGACATACGAAATTAGCATCAAATATTAGAATTTTCATTAAACGAACGACTTGTGCTAAAAAAAAGTGGTATTTTCATGCTAACATTTCTTAAAACGAACGCGGCCTAAGTCTTGTTTTAAGCGGTGTTATTATATAAACATCACCTTCGCTAGCTTACATTACTGACAGTAACAATTGGCATTTGACATCATTGCAAATGGCGCATACTTTCAACGAGAACAACAAATAGGTGGTAGGCGGACTGATGGTGGTAATTTCCCCAGTCTGCCGGGGCAGGGAACTATCCACCGTTCGTGCCGACAAACCCGGTAAAGTGTATCTACACGTATCGGGATCAGGCTCGAATTACCGTCATGCTCAGGCAATTCGACTTAGTTAGGGACTGATAACTGATATCAGTCATGATTGTGATTCCAGTTGCTAAGATTCATGGACCTCGTCGCCACTTACTATCAGGTGTATATAAAAACTAAAAGAAACCATATCAAATACAAGTAACATCATTTACATACATTTTTTTTTTTTCATATTGATATCTTTCATGACAAGGTGATAGTGGTGAGAATTCCGTTAACTTAAGGTTCTTTAAACGATAATAGTTTTTGTTATTGTACAGTTATTAGTTTATTGCATGAAGTGATGGTTAGTAGATGCTTTCATCGTTCATAATATGTATTATTCTAACACTACTAGTCATAGGAGTTCTTCGCGCCATTTTGCGTGGACATGTCAAGTGCAAGTTTTTGTTTTGTAAATTAATTTACTGTGGATATTATTGGTCAAAAGTGGTGTTGTTTTGTTTAATAATGTGCTACAATGTGAATAATTATGGAAAACGATAAATTGGACTTTAAATATGGGGCACAAGTTGCTGTTTATTTTTTTCGGTTTTCCCGCGCTGTCAACTCCCATATTGTATCCGACGTGTTTGAGCTATAATGCCGCGGGTGACTCCAAGAAAAGCATCAAATTCCGCATCATCTGGAATTTGATGATGACCTTATTAACCCATAAAAAAGAAAGATATATTACGTCAGACTTGGCTGTATGGACTAGATCCCTTGCCTTCCCTATCATCTCATTCAATTCGTTCAATTCATTCAAAAAAAAAACTACTAGTAAAAACTTGTAAATGACCTTCTGTTTCTATTTTTGTATCTTTACTTGTGAATTAAATGTCAATAGTTTTCCTTAATAAATAAATAAATATTATTATAAATAGATTTTCAGTGGCCTGTAAACTTAGTTTCCTAACTTGCCCTTTCTTGGAGATTCAAGGATAAATATTAAGGTTTTTATTAATCTTAATTAATAAAATAAAAAATAATGACATACCCTATTGTACTTACATTGCACGTAACTTTCGTGTACTAGCGAACTGTGGCCTATGTGTTCTCCTCCAGTCGGAGTCACTCCAGCATTAGATATAGACATACTGCCCGTCGAAGATTCCGCTATAAAATAAAGATACTTTCACAGCAACTTGCCTCTCGTTCCGAATCATGCTCAGAGCGGTTAGAATGAATACGATGCGGACAGTCATTCAGAATCAAATATCACGATTTGGATGCTCAGAGCGTGATATCAATTCGGAACGGTCTAAATCACATTTTTATTTATAACATAATAGTTTTTTTTTAAATGTATCGAAGATAAATTGCGGATTCCACATCTTTGAGTATGCATACTAACAAACATAAATTTCTCGGTTTATTCATCTTTATATGTGCAACGTTTACTATTATTAACTTATTTTGGTCTTCTAAAATAACTTGCCGTGTTACAGACATTTTTTATTTACTTAATACTTAAATATTAATTATAGATTTCTTTTAGAAGTAATATAGAAACAGTATAAACGAATTACAATATTAAATAATGTAAAAGAAAACCTAATATTAAATAAACTTAAAAATAGCGCGCGACATCATGATAAACAACTGACAGCGTTCAGAGCGACCTCGATATCGTGAGCAGTCTAAGCGCGAGGAATGATGTCATTTGTGACGTCACATAGCTTTGGCAAAACAGTTTAAGCGCGTCTCGGAACACCTTTAAGGGTGCTTAGGTTACTATTATCGTGTGTCGGAACGAGGGAAATATGGCTAAAAAAAGTAGGTAAAAGTTAAGTACCATCGGACCATTTCCCTTCCGTGGTGGTCAGAAACCACGCTTACAAAAATGCGGATTCACATTTAGCCAACTTTACTATAGGCCAATCATGACAAGTGGCAAGCTCGTCGATGTCTCCAGCGTACCAAACTCGAGAAATATTTACATTAATAAATATTTTTGTGTCCCGACCAGTAATCGAACCCGGTACCTCCGAGTCTAAATCCACGAACTTAACCGCTGGACCACGGAGGCAGTCAATTTTTGTATTTCATTTAAACTCATATTTGAAAATCTGTTTCGGTCTTTAACTTGGCTGTAACAATTTCTGTGTTAAAAAAATAAATATAGCAATGAAACGTTTTAGGTTGACGATGACGATGACGATGATATAGAGAAACTGATGAACTAACCTCTCATAGCAGGTGAATCGTGTGTCTGTCCAAACATGTGTTGCCATTCAGAATTCATATGGCCTTCATGGGAAGTCGACGGCTTTTGGGGGCGTCTGAAATTAAACATTATTACAACAAAAAAAAAACCCTTTGGGATTGTGCGGAGCGATGGCAAGAGACCCGACGGAATGACTGTTGGGCCGTGGGAACTTGGCAGGTCTCTGGTGTGGGATACGATAATAGCTCCATCTGACATCCAGGCGACCTCGTCAGGCGCGGGAATTGCGACGCTTTAGTACAGGTTACGGGTTACGAATTGGAGCCATTTAGGGCCAACATTTCTGTGCTCGAAGAGCTTAAGCTGACCAGGGAGCAAAGACTCTCTACCGTCTGCTTTGCCCGAATTCTGCAATACTTTGGCCACATTGCAAGAAGAGAAGACGATAATCTAGAAAAAACTTCTAATCATGGGCAAGGTAGACGGTCAAAGAACAAGAGGATTCTTCCTCTTCCCCAAGCGATGGTCCAGTCAAGTGACTGACCACCTGAACATCCCTGTACACCTTGCCATCTACTACGCCGATGACCGAAAACGTTGGAGACGGCTGGTGGATGAGCTGCGACTGCGACGGAGTCACGGTCCCCATCAGTGGGGTACCGACTAAGGAGGAGGAGGATGGGCCAATGGGGACCTTCAGCAAGGCGCCTGGCCAAGGAGTTGTCAAAGCGGCTGACAGAAAGGTCTGGAGACAGGAAGGCTGGCAATTATTTTTGCCAACGTATTAGCCTGGCTATACAGCGGGGAAATGTTACCAATCTCCTTGGGACTATTTTGGATGGGACGTCTCTAGAGGACATTCTTTATTTATAGTTTAGTTTATTTTACTTTCATTATTTAGGTAGCTTTTAATTTATTCATTACAGCCCAGAACAGAGCGTCCTAGACCTTCACTGCTGGAGATGGGCCTTCCAGAACTGGAGAATTTGGCCTACACACGCTACGCTGGCCAGACGGCTTGGCGAGGATATTATGTCATTTTTTTATGACAATTTATTAACGATTCAACAAGTTGGTATTGGTGGAACCGGGACCGACGGCTTAACGTGCTCTCCGAGCCACGGGAACGGTGGCATTGTAAATCTATGACAAAGGTACGTAAGTAAAGTGTATTTCTCATTAGTACATGCCGGGGGGGTTTGAACCGATCTTTGTAGGATTTAAGGTACGCGTTCGTACAACCGAGCCACCACCGCGCAATTTATAATTACAGCAAAGACGTAGAGAAGTAACCTTTTACATCCATCCATCATCCATTGCCGCTTTTTTTAAATAATTTAATAACTTTATTGCACGACGTACAGAGGCAGACTTAATGTACAGCATTTGCGTAGTATAAATCGCTACAAATATTTATGAATTTATATAAATTAAATTAAGTACGTATTATTATTATTATTGCTGTTTGTTTTTAACTTTTTTATTAATGTGTATACCTACTAACATAGTTCAAAGTTAAAATGTTACTAACAATTATGGAATTAATTCTGAAACAAATAATTTATTATTATTATTATTAATGCCTGTAGACATGTTCTGAGAGCCAACCCGTGAAAACCATTGGAGCGATGGTGGCTCGTTGAACTCACTGTTACACACGTTCGTGTCACTGTTAGAGATGGGCCTTCCAGAAATTTCAGGAGAATTTGGCGTACACCCGCCATGCTGGTCAGACGGGTAGGCAAGGGTCTGATTTAAAAACCATTCAACAAGTTGAAGAAGATTATTTAAATGGGTAGACGATTTATTATACATACCTGTGATGTGTAGAAGTGTATGTTTTTTCAGCAACACTTGCCATATTGTCAGAGTTGTTAGTTTCAAGTTGAACAGATTTGGATATATTCCTATTGGTGAGTACCAGACGACCGGGAGCATCTGTCACAGTCTGAAAAACAACGCCAACTGTGTTATCCGGCTCGAAGGACCATATTTATATTATTGAATACTTACTATAGTAGCAGACCGTTGTATTTTTATCAAATGTGCGCTCATTGCTAGTAGTTGGTTTTCCACACGCACTGTCATACCTGTCGAAAATAATATATATATATATTTTTGTGTAATGAATACTTGTAAGTGGGTAGATTTAAATCCCACCTAATGATGTGTACTACCTTTTTATCACGATAGATGGCGCATGATGATGACAAGTAATCAGTACCTATGATTAGTTACATAGAAGTCATTTTATTTTATTAGATAAATGGGTTTTTTCTTGTTATAATATATTATTTTAATATTTTATTTTAGTGTTTTTGACATTTTTCTCTGTCTAAATACATCAAAAGTACGAAAAGTAATAAAAATCTTCGATAATACTGGATTGTGCGAGCAAAAGGGATAATCAAAGTCAAAGTCAAAATATCTTTATTCACGTAAACCTATTACAGGCATTTATAAAACGTCATTAATTTAATTATTTTGAATGATTCTACTCCTGCTAGTAGAAGACTAAGCAGCAAAGTGATCCAATAAGTAAGCTGTTAGCAGAAGACCAGCAGCTTAGCAAATTCCAGTGACCTGTTAACGTTTAATCTGACTGAGAAAGGAATCTGCAAGGAAAACTCAGCTATATCAGATTTACAAAATAAAACATATACAGAACTGCACCACAACGATCAATTAATAACCTTTTAAGAATAAATAATAAAGCGTTCAACCCTCTAAAGGATAGGGATAAAAGGGGTGGATATACATATATAAAGCGTCTTTTAAATGCGTTATACTACATATATAAATATGTATATATATATATATATATACGTTAATAGATTAATTTTAAGTTTTATAAGAAGAAGGATGACAACCGTGACGATAAAGATTGATGATGAAACTCTAGAACAAGTAAATGAAATTATATATCTGGGCAGTGTTTTCACTGCGGATGGGAAGTACGATAGGGACGTTGAAAGAAGAGTGAACGCGGGAAATAGTGTTAACGGTGCCCTGAGGTCACTGATCGGCAGTCGAAATGTCAGTGACAAAGCTCGGCTCGCCATACACAATGCCATGTTGGTACCAACACTGATGTATGGAAGCGAGACGTGGATACGTCAGAATACGCATGAGAAGTTAATGCAGTAGAAATGCGGTCGTTGCGGCGGATATGTGGCGTCACTTTGGCGGACCGCATACGTAACGTCGAAATACGGAAAAGGGTTGGTATGAAGGAAAGCATAGGGACAAAAATAAGGAAAGGCATGCTACGATGGTTCGGGCATGTTGAAAGGATGAGCGATGAAAGATTGACGAACCAGATATATAATGCGAAAGTTGTGGGTAAAAGAGGCCCTGGCAGACCGAGACTCACATATCACGATCAAATAAATAAAACACTGACTGAAGGTGCATTAAAAAGTCTTCGTAACCAAAGGGCATGTATGAAGAGGTTAATGAATGTCGACGAAGCGAAAGAAGTATGTCGTGATCGTGTCAAATGGCGCTCAATTGTCTCTGCCTACCCCGCAAGGGATCTGGCGTGAAGATATGTATGTATGTATAATCTTACCATCTGAAGCTAGTCTTCTAAATAAATTCTTAAGCTGTTGTCCCACTTCATCACGCGTCGGCATCACACCTTGTTTTACCTTTAAAAATATATCTGTTTATCATCACAGCCCTTAGAACTCAGTCCTACACCCATATTGTAAGACGATTCCTCCTTCACCTAACCATTTCTCTCGGCTTTTAAACAAAAATAAAGTTGCTGTAATAGTTACGATTAAAGTTAAAAATAGAGCCGAGCCGACAGTTTTATTTTGAAGGTCAACCGTAAGCTGCTACATTAGACGTATTTTTTTATTTTAATCGTCTCAATTATAGAGACTTAATTTTCGTTTGACAGCTGGAAGGAAATGTTGAGTGGAGAGCCGTTGAGGAAATGTCTTAGCAGTTCTTCGCGCCATTTTGCGTGGACATGTCAAGTGCAAGTTTTTGTTTTGTAAATTAATTTACTGTGGATATTATTGGTCAAAAGTGGTGTTGTTTTGTTTAATAATGTGCTACAATGTGAATAATTATGGAAAACGATAAATTGGACTTTAAATATAATTGCAGTTTATTTTTTGCGGTTTTCCCGCGCTGTCAATTCCCATATTTTACCCGACTTGTTTGAGCTATGGTGCCGCGAGTTACTCCAAGAAAAGCATCAAATTTTGCAGCATCTGGAATTAAATTTAATTGACCGCCTCCGTGGTCTAGTGGTAACAAACGTTGCCGTGAACTCGGGAGGTCGTGGGTTCGATTCCCACCGGGGCAAGTTGTACATTGTATAATTTGTCTCGGTCTGGGTGTTTATATGTATAATATGTATATATTTACAAAAAAAAAAGTATAATATGTAGTTTATCCACCATCTAGTTTCCGTAACACAAGCCTCGTAGCTTACCACGGAAACTAGATGGCGCTGTGTGACCTGTCTGGAAATATTTATATCTATAATGATGACCTCATTAACTCATAAAAAAAAAGATATATTACGTCAGACTTGGCTGTATGGGCTCAGCCCCGAATCAGGGGGGGGCCACGCCCCGGGCGGCAATTTTAGAGGGCGGCAAATTCAAACTAATACTCAACTCAGTCTAGTACTTGAAGCACATAAATTATTTTTTGCGGGGCGCATAAGTATAGGCCAACAACGGCGCAGAGCCCGCCCACAAGAATCGGATACGTGTAGTGGGCAAGTGAAATGCACTCACATTAGATTTGATTGCAGAACAAAAGGCTGGAAGAGTAAAATTGTAATTTGTGCATTACAATAATATAATTGTTTTTTGTTTTTAATCTTACGTTTTATTATAGACCCTGTCCTGTGCTATACTAATTTAAAAGAAAATATATCAATGTATGATAATGCTAAAATGATAAAAGAGGGCGGGGGCGGCATTTTTCAATTTTTGCCCCGCCTCGAATAAGGCTGTATGGGCTAGACCCTTTGCCTTCCCTATCACCTCATTTATCATCCATCAAGAGAACACAAAATAAATAAAAAACTGTCAAATCGATTGATCTCATTTTTACATCGCGAAATTGTCTGTTATTTGTTTTGAAAATTGTTTTGTCTGATTTTTTTTTTTAATTGTCTTTAAAGGACATTGTACAAAATACATCAGTCCTAAACACGTAATTTATTTGCATAATATATGTTCATAACCGAGTTGGGGATCATCAAATTCCAGATGCGGCAGAATTTGATGCTTTTTTGAATTCACTCGCGGCATTATAGCCCAAACAAACACGTCGGGTAAAATATGGGAGTCCACAGCGCGGGAAAATCGCAAAAAATAAACTGCAACTTGTGCCCCATATTTAAAGTCCAATTTATGGTTTTCCATAATTATTCACATTGTAGCACATTATTAAACAAAATAACACCACTTTTGACCAATAATATCCACAGTAAATTCATTTACAAAACAATAACTTGCACTTGACAGCTCCACGCAAAATGGCGCGAAAGACTCCCGTTTCGTGTGAGTATGATGACATATGACAATGGTGTCAAATGCCAATTTTTACTTTCAATGAGAACTAATCCCTTCGTTCCGATACGCGATAATAGTAACCTAAGCACGCTTAAAGGTGTTCCGATACGCGCTTAAACTGTTTTGCCAAAGCTGTGTGACGTCACAAATGAAATCATTTCTCGCGCTTAGACTGCTCACGATATCGAGGTAGATCGCTCTGAGCGCTGTTAGTTTTTTGTCATTATGTCGCGCGCCATTTTCAAGTTTATTTAAATTAAGTTTACTTTTAAATTATTTAATATTGTAATTCGTTTATACTGTATGTATATTACTTCTAAAACAAATCTATAATTAATATTTAAGTAAAGTGAGAAAAAAATGTCTGTAACTCGGCAAGTTATTTTAAAAGACCAAAATAAGTTAATAATATTAAACTTTACACATATAAAGATGAATAAACCGAGAGATGTATATTTGTTAGTATTCATAAAAGATATTCATCAAAGATGTGGAATCCGCAATTTATCTTCCATGCATTTAAAAAAAAAAAACATTTTATGAATGAAAATGTGATTTCGACCGTTCCGAATTGATATCACGCTCTGAGCATCCAAATCGCGATATTTGATTTGGAACGACGGTCAGTGTCCTATTCGTTCTAAGCGCTCTAAACGCGATTCGGAATGAGGGGAATATTGTAAGCTTGCCATGGTGATATTTAGATAAAAATAACACCGCTTGAAACGAGACTTATTTAAAATTACGGGTGTTACCATCAATTAATAAACTTACCATAAGTCTGTCAGCTCGTCTATCTCGTAAAGTATAGACCAATCGGTCTACGTCTCTATGTCTTAGGACAGCGTCTAGAACATTCCGAGGAATGGGATCCGATAGACTTTCTAACAACAGCTCAGCTCTTTCTACCTAAAATTTTCAAAAATTGTCGTTACTTTTTTAAAGTTTTCAAGTTTAAATGACTTTGTAGAAGATAGATATATTTCTAAGCATTGCATGGATTCTCCGTACGGGTGCCGGGCGCATCGTGTGTGGGTGAGAGATGAGAAGAATAGTGTCTCGGGCTTGTGACCGAAAATAGGCTGGTTTGAAAAGGAGGCCTCCTTTTGTATTTTTTTGCGCAACAAGACATTCACCATCCACCATTCTACTCCTCTCCCTATCTCCAGCAGATCTGCTTAGACCAAATTCTTTCAGTAAGTGATGCAAAGATTTTACTGGAACTCCTCTCGCACAAACTTCCACTGCGTAAATCCACTGAGTCTTGAACCCGTTCCTGATCATTTCTTCTGTGAGATCATACTATTTTTTCAACTTCATGTTGTGGTCTTTTGGTAAGTTCAATAAGAACAACTTTTATTAAGTTCTGAGAAAACACTAAGAATATCTGGCCTATAGGTTGATACAACTAGTTCATCTGGGATCTATGACAAATATAATTAACGTCCCGAGCAGGAATTGAACATGGCACCTGGCATCTAAATAACACTTATTGATTTGTAACCTTACCTGTATTAATTTGTGTTTCAAATGTGGCCAGACGAGTGGCAATATTTTACAGTTGACATCAATAGGATTTAGTAGGCTGGCAACACATGATATTAGACCACAAACTTCGTGTCTTATCTGAAATATAAATAAATTAAATTAAAATGTAAAAATCACATATTATAAACAAGTGGTCGTGAGTTGAAATGTCACAAATAAATTAAAGGTATTTCTTGTGTTTCCGACCAGGAATCGAACCGCTGGACTATGGACACAGTATTTTTAGATAATTCTAGTAGTCTGGCTAGCAGCCATTCATTCATTATCATATAGACATATCATCGACCATGTCTTATCACAGTGGGTGAGAGGGGGTTTCGATAGTTTTACGTAAGATTACAAAATTTTGGGATTTGAGTCGAGCTTTGTCACTGACATTTTGACTGGCGATCAGTGACCCCAGGGCACCGTTAACACTATTTCCCGCGTTCACTCTTCTTTCAACATCCCTATCGTACTTCCCATCCGCAGTGCACACTGCCCAGATATATAATTTCATTTACTTGTTCTAAAGTTTCATCATTAATCTTTATCGTCACGGTGTCATCCTTCTTCTATCGAACACTAGTACCTTGGTTTTTCTCGCATTCAATTACTAACTCCGTCGCCATCGCAGATTATCCACCAGCCGTCTCCAACGGTTTCGGTCCTCGACGTAGTGGATGGCATGGAGTACAGTATTGTTCAGGTGGTCAATCACCTGACTTGACCCATTGTTTGAGGCTTCCTCTTGTTCTTTTACCGTCTACCTTGCCCGTAATTAGAAGTTTTTCGAGATTATCGTCTTCTCTTCTTGCAATGTGGCCAAAGTATTGCAGAATATGGGCAAACCAAACGGTAGAGTCTTTCCACCCTGGTAAGCTTAATCTATTCGAGCACAGAAATGTTAGTACGTCGTGCGGTCCAAGGGATTCTGAGCAAACGACGCCAGCACCGCATCAATCCTCGCTCTATCCGCGGCTTTTATGGTCCATATCTCCGTATGAAAAAATTAAGAAGACAAATGTTCTGACGATGTGATTTTTTGTCTTTCTATAAGTATAACTAAATTAACTATAGTGTAAATAAATACAACTCACCCATAAATTAGGATGTGCTAAATAAGGTGCACTTTCAGCTACCAAATCACATTCTGCTTGTTTCTGCAATAGCCCTAACTCTGCAAGACTAGCTGTGGCTCTGAGGGCTTTGGCTATAATCCACTCTGATTGATCAGTTAGGCCCTGAAAATATAGTAAACCCATCATAAAATTCGTCAATAACGAAAATAAAGTGAATGTGGCTGAGCGTGTTCTACTAAAGTAAAACGTCTACCTGATTTAGCTGTATAGTTGGTAAGGTAAAAGGTGCGAAAAGGATCAGTATTACCCGAAACTGGAGGACCTTGTCTGAATTACATGTTGCAGCAACGGTGAGCTATGTATAATCGGTTACTGCACCTGTATCAGTATCACCCGAAACTGGGGGACCTTGTCTGAATTACATGTTGCCGCAACTGTGAGCAATGTATATTCAGTTACTGTACCTGTATCATTTTCAACCGAAATCAGTATCAACCAAAACTGGAGGACATTGTCTGAATTACATGTTGCAGCAATGGTGAGCAATGTATAATCGGTTACTGCACCTGTATCAGTATCACCCGAAACTGGAGGACCTTGTCTGAATTACATGTTGCAGCAACTGTGAGCAATGTATATTCAGTTACTGTACCAGTATCAGTATCACCCAAAACTAAAGGACCTTGTCTGAATTACATGTTGCAGCAACGGTGAGCACTGTATAATCACAATGTAATTCGGTTACTGCACCTATATCAGTATCACCCGAAACTGGAAGATCCTGTCTGTCTGAATAATGTGTTGCAGCAACGGTGAGAAATATATATTCGGTTACTGCACCTGTATCAGTATAACCCGAAAACGGAGGAACCTGTCTGAATAACATGTTGCAGCAACTGTGAGCAAGGTATATTCGGTCACTGTACCTGTATTAGTATCTACCGTAAATGAAGGATATTTAGGACAGTACCAGTTGCAGACACGGTTGCAGTATCAGTGTACTCTCCCTGATTTTTTACATAGTCTTTATTTTAAAGCTTTTACTTAAAGAGTATATTTTGATACTATACATGTTACAGTAACGGTTGCAATATCGGCGTAAAGTGTATTCAAAAAAATTTTTTTAAACTTGACCATGTGTACATTTGGGGACTCAAACTGTACTTTAAACTTAGACTGTTATCGCTGTTAACCTGATTTTTAATATTATTCGTTTATATGTTTAGTGACACTGTACCTGTTGCAGCAACGGTTGCAGTATAGGCGCGCAATGTACTCCGACGTAAGCGCACACCCCTACAACTCTGTCAAAGAAACAGCCACGTAACGCTGCAGCTTCTTTGTCATTCAAAAATGTCACCATGTGAGAAAGTATAACGTCGTTTGCTGTAACAATAAACAGAACAATATACCGCGTGTAATTGTCGAAAGAGCAAATATTTTTTTAGGCTTCAGGTGTCATTGGTACAACCTCTATTTGAAATAAAAAAGGTTACTTTTACAGACAAAACTTATCCGTAAAACCAAATACTACTGCATGGTCAATAAGGCCGCGACTGAAAATCGCGATAACCATCGTGATAGATACTTAAAGGCTGAAGAGTGTTATTATTAATTGATCTCGCTCACACCCGAGAGACGTAATAGAGAAAGAATTACGTAAGCGATGGTCGGCCTTACGCTACCTACTTTATTAGGCTCCGTATGAGTGGGGATATTTGTAGGAATACTTATCTGCACCGTAACTTAAGATCTTGTTACTGAATAATTATAGTAAAAAATACTTAGTTCTTTATTTTCATTTTAGATTATAATATAAACAGATTTGCTCTTTGATAGATTCCACGCAATATATTTTTACTTGTCTTTGAAAAAGTTCGGGAGAAACGACCTCGCTGAACGATCTTACTGACCCTACTTCACCACGAACGAATCGACCATTTGGCGACGTCAGACGTGGAATTACTGGGTCACCCGCCGTATAGCCCCGACCTCGCACCTTGCATTTTATTCCCGAAAATAAAATAAACATTTTGAGGAAAACGTTTTATGGATGCAGAGGATCCATCGAATGTATTGATGTGAATGGACTCTAGTTTGAAAATTTATATATAAAAATGCCTGTGTGTATGTTCCCTATGCAGTTCAAAACTACTTGACCGATCGGGATGAAACTTTAGGAATATGTTGTGTGAACATCGGCGAAGGTTTAATAATAATAATAATTAATTATTTATTGTACAGAACCAAAAATAGTGTGGGTACAAAGGCGAGCTTAATGCTATAAATGCATTTTTTACCAACTAACCTTTGTGAATGGGGAGCCATTATGAACGGGTGCAGAAATACTATTGTGATCAACAATAATGAAATATAAATACAAAAATAAATAAATATTTCCAGACAGGTCACACAGCGCCATCAAGTTTCCGTGGTAAGCTACGAGGCTTGTGTTACGGAAACTAGATGGTTGATAAACTACATATTATACTTTTTTTTTGTAAATATATACATATTATACATATAAACACCCAGACCGAGACAAATTATACAATGTACAACTTGCCCCCGGTGGGAATCGAACCCACGACCTCCCGAGTTCACGGCAACGTTTGTTACAACTAGACCACGGACCATCTAGTTTCCGTAACACAAGCCTCGTAGCTTACCACGGAAATTAGATAGCGCTGTGTGACCTGTCTGAAAAAAAAAAAAAAAAAAATTAGTTACCTTTTTGTTTTCCAAAAAACACGCACAGTTTAGTAATACCATTTTCAACAAGCGCCCTTTTGACAACTGCCTGAGAGTCTGTCAGTAGACTTGATACTGTCGACCTAACCTACAAAAAACTTTACATTAACATCATTGACACTTGCTACATGCAATGAGAAATACAATTTTATTACATCTCTCATAGATTTACAACATCACCGTTCCCGTGCCTCGGAGAGCACGTTAAGCCGTCGGTCCCGTTTCTATTAATACCAACTTGTGGAATCGTTAATATTTTATTATTAAAAAATCAACAATTCAGATCCTCGCCAATCCGTCTGGCCAGCGTGGCGAGTGTAGGCCAAGTTCTCCAGATATTATTTATTTATTAATAAAACATTACATGGCTTAACAGTAAAGCCCAATTTACCATGCAGTCAATCTTATAATTAACACATACATTTTCATTAAAAATGGATTGTCAATATACATATATGTTTTTTTTTAATTTACTATACAAAGAATAATATTAATAAAGCTTTCAAGTTAAATAATAATAAAATAAATCAAAATTCAACACTAATAAAATCAATGAAACAATAGAGAAAAAAAGTGAGTAAGTAGGTATATAAATAAATAAATCAATTCGACATCATGATAAAATTAATACAAAAAATAACAATAATAATTAATAACAAATATTTTCTATTAAATTTTTAAAATTAATTATTCACAAAATTCAAAGATATATATGTTCTTGAAGGCCCATCTCCAACAGTGGAGGTCTAGGACGTTGTGATGAAACAAAAAAAAAATAGGTACATTAGATACGCTTGATTTTCTGTGAACTCACCATTTCATGCAAAGCAGAAAGTTCAGTTTCATAGTTAATATTAGCAGCTTCCTTGCAGTTCATGTGTTGGGTCTGGTCGAGGAATCGAACCGCGGTCTCAGCAAGTTTGGCTGAAACAATAAATAACACATGTCAACAAAAAAAACATTAAACAATTTTAACTAATTAAACTTTTTAAACTTTCGCGCACACTCATAATAGATTTTTATAATTTTAACGGGTCTAACCGGAAAAATCGCCCGGTGTCGCCAAGGATATTGTAAGTGTCGTGTGTCGTGATTTCTAAAAACTTTTAAAGTGATAAGTGGGTAGGTTTACATCTGCCGCCCAGTATGTACGAGACTACACCGCATAGCTTCAGTCGACCCGTGACCACGGCCAATGCAACTTGGCTGAAACGTCGGGAGAAATATGTCTCTAAGGTAAATCGCGTAAAGACCCGTTAAAATTTGAACTAAGTACAAAAATTTGAGATATGATCATAGTGTGTCGATTTCGACGCACTATGACATCAGATCCTCGCCAACCCGTCTGGCCAGCGTGGCGAGTGTAGGCCAAATTACCTTAAGAACCTAAAAAAAAAAAAGTATTTTGGTAAATATATCTACATATTATATTCATAAACCTGTTTTATTTATTACTACGAAATGTTGGAAATGCTATAAAACGAACGCGGCCTAGGTATTTCTTTAATGGATAAAGTCCGAAACGTGGACATCCGTCAGAGAACCAAGGTTTCCAACATAGCCATCTAAATTTGTAAGTTGAAGTGGCAATGGGCCGGACACGTCTGTCGCAGAACCGATGGCCGTTGGAGTAGACGGGTTCTGGAGTGGAGACCACGTGCGGGACGACGCAGAGTGGGACGACCCCCCGCCAGATGGACGGATGACCTGAAAAAGGTCGCTGTGAGGTCTGCATGGGAGGCGGAAGATCGTGTGAAATGCCGAGCCTTGGGGGAGGCCTAAACCGAGTATTAAAAAAAAAACGTATACTGTAATTTTATTCTAGATTATAATATACAAAAAATGCTCTTGACAAATTCCACGCAGTATCATTTCATCACTGCTGGAGATGGGCCTTCCAGAACTGGAGAATTTAGCCTACACTCGCCTACAGGCGGCTTGGCGAGGATATGATGTCAATTTTTTTATGACATTCTATTAACGATTCCACAAGTTGGCATTAGTGGAACCGGGACCGACGGCTTAACGTGCTCTCCGAGACACGGGAACGGTGGTGTTGTAAATCTATGACAAATGTACGTAAGAAAAGTGTATTTCTCATTGGTACATGCCGGGTGGGTTTGAACCGACCTTTGTAGGATTTAAGGTACGCGTTCTTACAACCGAGCCAACACCGCGCCCGAGAATGCCTAACAGGCATTAAACTCGCCTATGTACCTAATTTTAAGAATACAGAATTTAAAATAAATAAATAAATAAAAATATGTCTGATAAGAGATTACACGCGGTTATTATTATTATTATTATATTATATGATTTTTTAAACTACTTACCAATGTTATTAGCATAAGCTATCCTGACTGCGACGGACGAGTCGGTAGCCCTGAGGGCTATTTCCGGAAATATATATTCAGGAAATACATTGGTGTCAGATTTTGGGAGGGTGTCGATAAGTGACACACACCTGGTCAGGACATCTAGTGCGAATACACGTACGCGAGATACTGTGTCATGACTTAGGTGTATCTGAAAGTAATACAAAATTCTTACAGCCATACTCTTTGACGTTTCCTTACCGTCGTTGAATAGTACTGCAAAACTCAAGGTAAGGCAATGGCAAAGAATACGCAATCTTCAATGTTACCAGAAACAAAAAAAAATGGAAAGAGTTCTTCGCGCCATTTTGCGTGAACATGTCAAGTGCAAGTTTTTGTTTTGCAAATTAATTTACTGTGGATATTATTGGTCAAAATTGGTGTTGTTTGGTTTAATAATGTGCTACAATGTGAATAATTATGGAAAACGATAAATTGGACTTTAAATATGGGGCACAAGTGGCAGTTTATTTTTTGCGGTTTTCCCGCGCTGTGGACTCCCATATTTTTTCCGACGTGTTTGAGCTATGGTGCCGCGAGTGACTCCAAGAAAAGCATCAAATTCTGCAGCATCTGGAATTTGATGATGACCTCATTAACTCATTAAAAAGAAAGATATATTACGGCAGACTTGGCTGTATGGGCTAGACCCTTTGCCTTCCCTATCATCTCATTCATCATCCATCGGGAGACGAGAACCAAAAAAAAAAACAAAAAAAAATGTAACATTTATACCTTTCGAGGTTTGGAGAGTTTACAACTAAGAATACCGGTTTCAAGGATCCCTTAAGGGAATATTTTGTCTACAGTTACAGTATCATCACGACCGTTTCCCTTTCGGGGTGGTCAGAAACCACGCTTATAAATAAGCGGATTCACATTTAGCCAACTTTACTAAACGCCAATCATGACAAGTGGCAAGCTCGTCGATGTCTCCAGCGTACCAAACTTGAGAAATATCACAAATAAATTAAATATTAATTAAAAGTATTTAATTAGATTAATAAATATTTTTGTGTCCCGACCAGGAATCGAACCCAGTACCTCCGAGTCTAAATCCACGAACTTAACCGTTAGACCACGGAGCAGTTTCATATAACCTCCTAAATATCAGTAAATTTATTTCCTAGAACGTTGATAAGACTAAATTTCTCAAAATAACATTCAGACTTTTGGAAAATATTAGATTGTGCGAGCGAGAGAGGTGCAGAAGCGTTAAATTGTCTAAAGGGTAAAAATATTTTTGTGTCCCGACCTGGAATCGAACCCGGTACCTCCGAGTCTAAATCCTCGGACTTAACCGCTAGACCACGCTAAACCTTATTAAGTCAGTAAAGGAAACATTACTTACAATATAAGGCAAAATTCGATCCAAAATAGTTTCCGAGCTGGAATTTTCGCACAAAATATGAAGAATTTCCAAACTAGACAACTTGGAGGTACAATGATGTAAGCCTCTGATGCATGACGTCACTAGACACGTTATGAGTATCAACCCTTCGTTATCCGGCCCCAACTCCTTCTTTACAGGCCCTTTAATGTCCTCATCTTCATTCTCTTGAACATTGATAGTCAAAACCTTAAATCCTTCACGAACTAAATCGTTAATATTTTCAATGTGTTGTGGTTCAGTTGTTTCTTCAATTAAATCCTTATAATTCTTAGCATCGGACGGTTGAGTGAATATTTTAATAATATTCTTTATGTCCTGATGTATTCTCAGAATTTTCTCGTCGGGAGGCAAGATTGGTTGGGCAGAGAATATTAGCATATACGATTGTAGAAACGAATAAAAGTATTCTGGGAATAATCTGAAATAAATATTCATGTTAGAAATTAAAACGTTAAAATGTTATACAGGGTTCATCATCATCTCCACTGCTGGATGTATACAAAAAGTTCGTGGGTTTCATACCTGTCAAACAGTGTTGTCAAATATATATGGGTGCGTTCAGAAATTTATATCGAGCTCCTTAAATAATAATAAATATTTCCAGACAGGTCACACAGCGCCATCTAGTTTCCGTGGTAAGCTACGAGGCTTGTGTTACGAAAACCAGATGGTTGATAATCTACATATTATACTTTTTTTTTTGTTTGTAAATATTTATTTATTTATTTAAAAACTTTATTGCACAAAGTACAAAGGCGGACTTAATGCCCGTAGACATTCTCTGACAGCCAAACCTTAGGGACAAATTTGAACAAATATAGGTGCAATGAAAGTAATGGTAAAATATACAATTAAAGAATGACTTAACATATATTATATACGTACTTATATAGTTTTATATATGTAATATATTATCAATATACTAAATACTAATACATACACAATATTATACATAGACATACATAAATACAACTTACTAACGTGGTTTTGGCCTATTTATAAAGTGTGCATAGACCATTTTTTTAAATGACAATCTATTAGTTGCCTGCCTTATGTTCACCGGAAGATCATTCCATAAATTTGTGGCAGCGACTACAAAGGAGTTGGAGACAAAACCAGAATTATGTGAAGGGACAGAAAGAAGAGAGTTATGAGAAGAACGTAAAGATTTATCGTGGAAGGAAGAGAGATAGGCAAAATTATCCTTGAGGTATTTCGGTGTCGCAGGCTCGTTTAAAACAGAGAAAAGGAGACAAAGGACTCTAAGATTTCTACGACAACGAATTGGCAGCCACTTCAACTTAGCTCGATATTCAGAGATGTGATCGTATTTGCGTAAGCAATATATAAACCGGATACACGCGTTGAGTAACTGGTCCATCTTATTGAGCAGCATCTCTGACATATCAATGCTACACACGTCACCATAGTCGAGGAGAGGAAGGAGAAGACTTTGAGCAAGGGTAATTTTAGCTTTTAACGGCAGAAAATTTTTAAGTTTATTAAGAGAGTGCAGTGAAGCAAAAATTTTATTACTAGTTTTGGTAACCTGGGTTGTCCAGCTTAGATTAGAATCTAGGTAAATACCTAGATTCTTCACCTCGCTGCTATACGCAATAGGGACGCCGTCAAACCGAACAGGGTCAATGCTGTTGTAATCTACTTTGCTCAACAATCGAGAACTTCCTATTATAATTGATTGACACTTGCTCGGATTGACAATGACCCCAAAGCGTTTGGACCAAGAGAGTATACTACAAAGATCTGAGTTAAGCCAAGCTATTGCACTATTGACTGAGCTGATATCCGACTGCACATAGAGCTGCAAATCATCCGCGTACAAATGGTAGTGACAGTGAAGTAAAGATGTGATGGCATTTATGAATATCGAAAATAATAGTGGAGATAGGATGCCACCCTGTGGGACGCCCGTATCCAAGTCGCACCACTCCGATGTCAACTGATCAACTCGAATCTGCTGCCGGCGTCCGTAGAGATATTGAGTGAACCAGGCCAGTGCCTCCGGCGATATACTCAGACGAGACAACGTAGAGATTAGCAAATCAGGATCTACTGTGTTAAAGGCATTCGTGAAATCAATAAGTACCAGTACTGTGATTTTGGTATTATCCATGCCTCTTCTGATGTCTTCAGTTACTTTGAGTAAAGCTGAAGTGGTGCTATGACCAGTACGGAAGCCGGACTGGAAGGGATTTAAAAGATTATTTACATCAAGGAAAAGGGAGAACTGTTTGTGGACGACAGATTCGAGGACCTTGGATAGAAAAGGTAATATCGATATGGGACGAAAGTGAGTAGGAAGCGAAGGTGAAGATATCTTTGGAATATACATATTATACATATAAACACCCAGACCGAGACAAATTATACAATGGGGGCGGTCATAATGACCACATTACATGCATTTTTTAGTAAAATACATATATTCACGCCAAATCCCTTGCGAGGTAGGCAGAGACAATTGAGCGCCACTTGTCACGATCACGACATACCTCTTTCGCTTCTTCGACATTCATCAACCTCTTCATACATGCCCGTTTGTTTCGAAGGCTTTTTAATGCACCTTCACCTATTGTTTTATTTATCTGATCGTGATTGGTAAGTCTCGGTCTGCCAGGGCCTCTTTCACCCACAACTTTCGCATTATATATCTGGTTCGTCAATCTCTCTTCGCTCATCCTTTCGACATGCCCGAACCATCGGAGCATGCCTTTCCTTATTTTTGTTCCTACGCTTTCTTTCTACCTTTTTGCGTATTTCATCATTACGTATGCGGTCCATTATATTCTAATTTTTTTTTTTTTTTTATTAATAACCTAAATGTTGTAATAAATGCAAAAAAAATATTTACAATGTCACATAATGTAATTTAAGTACTAATTAAAGTATCATCTATGGAATAGTATGGTTTGTTTAATAGAATTGTGTTAATTTTATCTTTGTAAATCTTGATATATCTAAGTTTTTTGTGTCTTCAGATAGTTTGTTATGCAAATTGACACATTAACACAAAATTTGTTCAACCTATGCTTTGGTACTTGGCTAAGAGATGACATGTGAAAAATTGTACTTACTTTCCCCTTTCATTATCTAGATAAAGTTCTGCACTCAATCTGTCCTTAGGATTGCGTTCCGTCATAGAATGCAAGAGATTGGTCAGTCTGACGTCACAAGATGGCGGCGACATGCTGATTGGTCGGTCGTCTCCGTTCCTGTACGCTAATAATCCAGATAGATCTAGAGCTGGCGTGCCGTCATTCCATAGCTCTACTAGAGCGCAACTGAAATATTGAGGAATGATTTAAGTTTAGTACATTAATTAGATGAAAGAAAGAAAGAAAAGAAAATACTTTATTTATCACAACAATTAGAATGGTTACAAAAAAATTAAAATATGCAAGGAATAAATTTAAATGTAAGCCTATTCTATATACCGAAACATACATACAGGTGTGGCGATAAATAGGTGGTCAGCTCAGCATATGCTACAGCCGAGGCTGCAGCGCTGATTTTTTTTGACATGCCTTATGTTGGGTGAGTCACGGGTCGCAGAGATATACACTATATACAGTACCATTTACTTAATCGGAAGGAGCACTAAATGTACAGTTTACATATATGTTTAACAAATTAGAATAGAATAAATAAATAATATTATGATAAATAATATAAGTCATAGTCAAGAAAAAAAAAAAAACAATTCAGTAGGTATACAATTTTAGAATTTTCGTAGTGTGGAATTTTATGTTTTTTTTAATGTTAATTTCTCAAAAAAAGCTAAAATCGTAATAGTGTAATGTGATTATTATTTTGACAACCTTCTCGATGACTTAAGTTTAATTCGTTTAATATCCAGAGGCTTTTTTGTTAATTTTCAAATTATAGAAAAATAAAATGACCGTTGGGCCGTGGGAACTTGGCGGGCCACTGGTGTGGGATGCGACACGTGTAGACACATTAGCCCCATATCACATCCAGGCGACCTCGTCAAGAGCGGGAAGTGCAGCGGTTTCTGCTGAGAACCTCAAGCTGTGTAAATACACCAATCTAGGTACAGGTTACAAATATGCGCCGTTTGGGGTTGAGATAATGGGCCAAGGAGTTGTCCAAACGGCTAATGGAAAAGTCTGGAGACAGGAAAGCTGGCCATTATTTCTGCCAACGTATTAGCCTCGCTATACAGAGAGAATATGTTGCCAGTATTAAAAAAATTTCTTAGCCGGTTAAATTTATATATTTTTTAAACAGCTGCTGAGTTGTACCTGCAAGTATTATGCGAGTACGTTAAAATACACAACTCTTTAACTTTGAATTACGGAAACTTACCCAGCTGAGAATATATCCATGCTAGGAACTAAATCACCAACTTTGCAAGGAGATTCGCTTAGCAACAAGCCTGATCTGTCTTCGCTCTGTAAATAACAAATTTAATTAATAATAATCATAATAAGCTCCCATCTAGATTTTTTTTTTTTCATTTGGTTTTTTAATATCTTTTATTTTAATTTTATCTTTAATCAATATTGTTTAGTTTTTTTATAACTTTTATTATTATTACTGATCCACTAAATTTAAATGTCGGCTATGGTATAATAACAGAGGTTATTGGAACCTGCTTCCAACACCATTTTCTGAACTATAGACCCTTTTCCCATACACCATAGTTTTTTTTTAACTTTATTTTAATTAAATAAAAACTGTTTTTATTTTAATTAAATTTATTTTAAAAGTATTTCTTCTACATTTCGAATATCTTTGCGAATCTCACACCTGTTCTCTTTGTTCTTTGCACACATTCTTCTACCAACTATCACACATATTATTCACACTTCTAGCGTATATTCAGATTCTCTTAGCCAGCAGAACTAGTCCGGTGGTCTAACTAATAAACCAGACTAGTGAGAACATATGAAACTGTCTGGCCAGCGTGGCGAGAGTAAATCTAAATCTCCAGATATCGTCTGGAAGGATCTTTTCATAGATCCAGCTGTAAAGTAAATGCAGACAAGAAAGTTTGAAAGAGATAACGTTAATGTTCGGCTAGTAATTGTTTCTTTCTTTGTCTCTACATACCTATAGAAAAGAGACAGGTATTGGCCGCACAGTCGCTTTCCAGAGAGTGGCCAATTTTGTGCGGATATTAGAGGGTTATACTTACACCAGCACGATGACTATCTTGTGTTCTTACAAATCTCTCAGGAGCAACATAGCACAGTCTTCTACGGGATGTGTCGAAGAAGTAACTGAAATCAGCGGGATTGTCGTCTGGGAGAAATGTAGGCTTGAACGAAGCTATATCGGTCAGCAATACCCACAGCCATGATGTTACCATTATATTTTCTAGCTGTAAAAAGAGATACAACATTTTTAGTCTGAGATCCATAGTTTTTTTTTTTATGGTAAGAAGCTGAATGCAAGGGTCTACAATGGAACTAACATCAGAATGACTATTTGGAATCCAAGAAAACATATGCGCTAATGGTAGAAAAGGTGCAGAAACAATGCATGCATAACCTATTTATTTTAAATACTTAATTGCACTAAAATTTTACATAGGCAGGCTATGCTGACCATTGGTCAGGCATTCTCTAACAACCACTTGGGAGTGTGGAAAAACTATGTATGGATGCAAATTTATTATGATTAACAACGCAATCCTCTACCACACTCCCAAAGGTTAGCTGTTATAAAATTAAGTTCGCCCTTGTACATTACTTTTAAGTTTTATTGTGCAATAAAGACTTTATAAATAAATACTAATAATACATAAAATAATAAATATAAATACATACATATAACTATAAAATACCTACCACCTATTTATTGTTCTCGTAGAAAGTATGTGCTATTTGCAATGATGTCAAATGCCAATTTTTACTTTCAAGGAGAACTAATATTGTAAGCTTGCAATGGCGATATTTATAAAAAAATTACACCACTTGAAACAAGACTTACAGCTGTCTGTTATGATGATAAATATAACAAAGATCTAAACACAAACCTTAATATCACCATGACATATCCCCAGTTTATGACATCTATGCAAAGCATATAGGACTTGGAACGTTATCCATTTCTTCTCCAGTATGGTGAGAAAGGGGCGTGTGGACATCCTGTCATAGACACTGCATTTACAGTACTCTCGCATCAATAGACCAGCTTTATCTGTCAACTGGGAATATAATATTATTTATAAGGGGTCTATTACTCTAAGTGAAAATGTTAGATTGTCAAAATAGTGGATTACTTAAGTCCGAGTTCTATTCCTAGTCAGGACAATAATTTATTTAGGATTTTTCTTGAGTTTGGTTATTCTGGAGACATCAACAAGCGTAATGTGAATCCACTCTACATGTTTCTGACCATTTACACTGCGGGATTTCAAAATAGACTGTCTTTTATTACCAAAGTTTGAGCTATATTTTCTACTAAAAATGGCAGAATTAAGAAGAAATCACCTGAGGTTGTTATTTAAATGTACATACCACGACTCTTTGAAATGGCAGACAATTGAATGCAGAAGCCAGCTGGTCTCTGATCCGGAGTATCTTCTCCTTGTGCTCAGCGAGAGGAAGGGAAGGATCTTGCACTGCAAACACCTTTACCACCACCAGACCTTCTCGGGATCTTGCACGGGCTACTTTAAGGAAACGAGTTGAGCCCAAACTGTAATGAAAAGCTTGATTTCTATTGTCCATACCAATATTATAAATGTAAAAGGAGATTTGTCTAATAATATTCCCTCTCACAGCTCCTTAGCTTTAGTAATACGACGCGAAAAACCATTTAAAATGATTCAACAGTTAAAGTAGCATGTGGGGTAGTCACACCCACCACAGCCTCGCCAAGTCCAAATGCCCCGGCGTGGCATCATTTGCTGGATTCAACCATAAAACATCTCCTTGCACCTTGGTTTGTGCGAACACCATCCTCCACAATGAAATAAAGATGGAGACTATTAAGCAGATTGTGGCTGCGCTCTTGAAGTCCATATTCAATGATCACAGCTGATTCGACCATCTTCTAAAAATCTCACCTCTCCACGCACGGCTGCTGCCTGCCCTGTGAGATCCTGGGGACCAATGCGTAATCCACGCCGTCATACATTACACCGCTTACGTAGCCACTTCCCTGGCCCTCAGGACAGGGTAAAGGTAGAAACTGTAGCAAAGTAGAGACGAACCAGCCGAAAAGAGCTGCCACATAGGCTTCCACATGCTGGTGTGTTGAAACTTCATCATCATCAAGTTAAAATTAATTAATGAGAGGAACTTACATCAATTACTACCACAGTCAGCTTGAAAAAATTAATAAGCATAGCCATTGTAGACTTGTACTGATAACTTAGTTATATCTAATAGGATAGGAGAACAGAAGCAGCCGAATCAGTCCCTACCACTATGTTAGACACTTTAAACGCATAAGATAATGACAAGTGTGTATTAAATTTGTAGGTCATTCTTTTAATAAAATTGTATTAAATAAACGTACCTCTGCTCGAATGATAGCTCCGGATGGTCACTTAAATAGTGTTCAACAGGAAATATTTGTGAGGGAGCGACCCCTACCAGTTGATTCCCCATTTTTATAATTTATTTAACATGCAATATGCAGTACAAACAACACATTCAATTTCACTTCCTACATACAAATTATGCCAAACACACGGATATTATACTTTCTACAGAAAGCAATAGTATTTTATACACTTTAATAACTATTATTGTAGTATCCTTTGGTGCTAATTTATTATTAAAATCACATTTTAAAGTTTTGTGTGAACAATAGAAAACAACAGTGCAAAATATTTTGACAGTTATTTGACAGCTAAAGTTGTGTGCTAAGGTTTAAAATCATATGTTTTGTAGTAATCAATTATTATTTATTTTATTTTATCCACATCCCATTAGTTTAAAGCCAGATTGTGGCATATCATGGGCCATTTTACGGCGATTGGATAGGCAATAGTGGCAAGTAGTAATGGCCTATGATACATGAACTTATTTGAATAGACGCTTGTATTTTTATATGATTGCCACTGAACGCTAGTAGGATCATACCAGAAACTATAACTTATAGAAACATGCTAACACCCAGCTGATATAAGGTTAAAATCTTAATCGCTCGACCATGCAGGCAATGAGTTGTACACCGACTGTACACTGAAGAAAAGCTCTCAGTATTGTCTGAACCAAAAGTATAGTAAAGAATGCATCAGAACCTTCATTATGTCAGGATCATCGAGGTCCTATATTATTTACGCCGCCTAACGTCCACCAGCAGAACTTCTCTTTTAATTAAAAGATCATTTATAATAAAGGAAAATCTACTAAGCAATAAATGAAGCTAATGTCAACCTTTTGCTGGTGTTTTTAAGACTTTGTTTGCATCTGCTATAATATGAACGAATCGTACTATTTCTTAATGCCAACTTATAGAATGTTACGTGAATTTTATTTGAAAACTTAAAAAAAATATATTTATAAGCAATATTTACTTACGAAAATAAACAAATAAACTGACATGAAGTTCTCTTGTCGAAGAAGAATGTGTTTGTGTTTTCCACTTCAGAAGCACGCAGGTCGGCATATTGTCTATACGAGTAAAGAACGCGTTTATTCATCCTTTCAACATGTCCGAACCATCGGAGCATGCCTTTCCTTATTTTTGTCCCTATGCTTTCTTTAATACCCACACAACGACCTTATTTCTACTGCATGAACTCTACTCTCATGCGTATTCCGACATATCCACGTTTCGCTTCCATACATAAGTGTTGGTACCAGCATGGCACTGTGTATGGCGAGTCGAGCTTTGTCACTGACATTTCGACTGGCCATCAGTGACCTCAGGGCACCGTTTACACTATTTCCCGCGTTCACTCTTCTTTCAACATCCCTATAAGAAAGAAAGAAAGAAAGAAAGAAATATATTTATTTGTCGCCAAACCATACACATAGCATAATACAAATTTTTAAAAAACTATACAAAGATAAATAGTAAAAAAAATATGCGCAAAATAATTAGCCCACCAGCACATGTATAGCGACAAAAAGGCGACCAGGCTCGGCGTCCGCTACAACCTATAGATAGGCCATAGCGCCGATTTTCAGCCGCCGCCTTACGGATGGAAAACACGTCACGGACACAGATGTACTAAAATACAACCTATTTAACACATACATTGCACGAATACACACACACATAATAATAATAACATCCCAGCCTTGCATAGCAAAGGTGAACAAAGGTGGATTCAGGCATGCAGCTAGCATGCTCGCTGAGAAGCAATGAGCATTGATTTCAGTTTATTTTTAAAACCTATCGTACTTCCCATCCGCAGTGAAAACACTGCTCAGATATAGATCTATTTTTTTGTTTGAAATATTAACGTCACTGGTCTTAGAAAATAGGCAAGGGCTGGGAAAATTCAAAGAAATAAAACAAACATTTAATCAGACCACAATATATTTTCTTCACGATAAATCTCTATCAAGACGTAGGAAATTTGGTATTTACACAAAAATGGAAGCTTCGAATGCTGAACAATCTACAAATTACTATATAATTATGTACGTTTCATTCATACACTTCGTCATCATCACAGCCCCTTCTAGGGCCTAGAACATAGTTGTCCATTGATAAAGATGGGCCTTCCAGAGCATATTTTTTGAGAATTTAGCTCTCAATATGTTGGCCAGACAGTTTATACACTTATTTGGTCTTAATAATAATTAAATGGTCTAGCGGTTAAGTCCGTGGATTTAGACTCGGAGGTACTGGGTTCGATTCCTGGTCGGGACACAAAAATATTTATTAATATAAATAAATAAATTTAAATAATATTTAATTTATTTGTGATATTTCTCGAGTTTGCCACTTGTCATGATTGGCTTATAGTATAAAAATAAATTATTGTGTCTCAATCAGAAATCGAACCCCTGTACCTCCAAGTCTAAATCCACAGACTTAACCATTTGACCACAGAGATAATAATAACTAAATAAATAACTATTTCAATTTTCAAGTAAAATGGACCAGTAGTTGTTGAGATAGTAGTTTGCAGATAGATATTCACAACATTTCCTTAGTACAATTGGAAATTAAGTCAGAGAAAGAGTATTGCAAGACTAAGATCGAGACTGGCTAAGTCTTGGTCTTGCCTTGAGCAATGCTAATTACAAGTATTAAAATAACACATATATAATCAAATTCGTTCCAATTTTCACACACAATAATATCGGATCCATAATATCACAGAATATACAATAAAATTGAGAAATAATACGACAGTCTTATAAAATTTGATAGATAGAAATGCATATAAAATAATATACAGAATCATAAATTTATGATTAGTTTACGACACTGTTAAACGTTTTAAGCTTTTGTGCACATTCATAATAGTTTTTTTTATAATTTTAACGGGTCTTTACGCGATTTACCTTAGAGACATATTTCATCGTGGAATCCAGTAATCAATAGGTTTTGATGCCGGGATAAATCGCTTGGTGTCGCTAAGGATATTGTAAGTGTTGTGTGTCAAAAGTAAAAAGTGATAAGTGGGTAGGTTTACATCTACCGCCCAGTAATGTACGAGACTACACCGCATAGCTCCAGTCGACCCCTGACCACGGCCAATGCAACTTGGCTGAAACTTCGGGAGAAATATGTCTCTAAGGTAAATCGCGTAAAGACCCGTTAAAATTATAAAAACGACTTTAACCCTTTCAGCACGATAAAAACTTTTAGATCCAAATATCTCACATAAATTCTGAAAAACTTCCTCCCCTAGGGCATTCCACAGAACCCCCTCCGAATATTCGTGCGTTAAGTAACGTTTTGCGTTCCTAGCTCTAACAATTTAATATAGATAATTACCTACTAAATAGCTAGATGAATACACGAATATCGAGGCAATTTCGGATCGGAAAAATAAAAACGTTTAGTATCGTCCGTGCTGAAAGGGATAATATATGTCATGCGGCGATGTGATGGCTATTAAAACTGAAGCTATAATTTTAAATTAAAAGCATCATCACGACTGTTTCTCTTTCGGGCTGGTCTGAAGCCACTCTTTTAAAGAAGCGGATTCACATTTAGCCAACTTTACTATAGGCTAATCATGACAATCATGTCAAAGCTCGACTCGCCATACATAATGCCATGCTGTTACCAACACTTATGTATGGAAGCGAGACGTGGATATGTCAGAATACGCATGAGAGTAGAGTTAATGCAGTAGAAATGAGATCGTTGCGTCGGATATGCGGCGTCACCTTGACGGACCGCATACGTAATGACGAAATACGAAAAAGGGTAGGTATGAAAGAAAGCATAGGGACAAAAATAAGGAAAGGCATGCTCCAATGGTTCGGGCATGTTGAAAGGATTAAATAAAGAGAGATTGACAAACCAGATATACTCGTATAATGCGAAAGTTGTGGGTAAAAGAGGCCCTGGCAGACCTAGACTCACATATTACGACCAAATAAATAAAACAATAGCTGAAGGTGCGTTGAAAAGCCATCGAAAAAAAAGGGCATGTATGAAGAGGTTGATGAATGTCGAAGAAGCGAAAGAGGTATGTCGTGACCGTGAGAAGTGGCGCTCAATTGTCTCTGCCTACCCCGCAAGGGATTTGGCGTGAAGATATGTATGTATGTATGTAATCATGACAAATGGCAAGCTCGTCGATGTCTATAGCATACCAGAGGTTAGATATTAGAAAATGCCATGTTGGCATTTAATTAATTAATTAATCTTCGCCTATGTAAATAAATATTTTAGTGTTCTGGGCAGGAATCGAACCCGGTAGTTCCGGTTCTAATTCACGGACTTAACCGCTAGACCACGAAACAGATAATTTTAAAAATGTTAGAAATTAAATTAAGTCTAAGAACGTTCAACACATTTGTATCTCTCTGGCTTGCACCATAAACAAATATACATAGATGCGGTTATAGGTGAAAACATGTATTTTTTATTAAAATTTAAAATTAATATTATTCGGGAAGCTACGGCACATCTTCCTATCGAACATACCACAGTGTTTGAAGACAAAAGTGTTCAACCAGTGCGTTCTTCCAGTAATGTCATATGGTGCAGAAACGTGGACACTGACGGTAGGTCTGGTCCACAAGTTCAAGGTCGCTCAGCGAGCTATGGAGAGAGCTATGCTCGGGATTTCACTAAAAGATAAAGTCAGAAACGTTGACATCCGTCAAAGAACCAAAGTTACCGATATAGCTTTTAAAATTAGCAAGCTGAAGTGGCAATGGGCTGGACACATATGCCGCAGAACCGATGAACGATGGAGTAGACGGGTTCTGGAGTGGAGACCACGTACTGGAAGACGCAGAGTGGGACGACCCCCCGCCAGATGGACAGATGACCTGAGGAAGGTCGCTGGTGGGGGATGGATGAGGGTAGCAGAAGATCGTGTGAAGTGGCGAGCCTTGGGGGAGGCCTACATCCAGCAGTGGAGAGACACAGGCTGATGATGATGATGATTATTAATTAAGGATTAGTGTTATAATTAATCGTTGCGGGCAGTTTCGTAGTTTAGGCAGTGAGGGTTGCGATTAGGCTAAGTAATCCATAGTATGTTTCCAGGGCACGCGGAAAAAAGGACAATGACCTTTGAGGAATATAGTCTATTAACTTACTAGAAAATAAAATTACGGACTTTTTTATATACACATATACTAGCACGACATGTGACCTTGCGCCTACCTGAAGTGGCGCGCAAGTATCATGAATGTAACAACTGGAATCAGACACTAATGACTGATACAGTTCCTAACACTATGCCGGCTTGACTGGATGCTTTTTTACACCTCGCTTGTAGGACTCCAGGTTATAGGAAAGTGGAAACACAGAGGTTGGAAGAGCAATCCATCACTTTATTGTGCGACAGATGTACCCAAATTTATACGTACGCGTACGGATGGTGAGCATTTCTGACATGTGCGTTAGTTTCGGTTGCGGAATGGACAGAAAGGGATTAGGTTATATACATATTTGGACATATTTTCACTTGTACCCTATATACCTACTTTATTTTAGACAGAAAAAAACGTTTAGAACTATTTTCCGCTATTTAACTAAAACAAATATATGAAGACAAATTTGTAAGTATTCCATGGATTCACTGTCTGGATTCATTCAGCTGGGTCCATCGTGTGTGGGTAAGAGGTGTCTCTGGCTTGCGACCGACAAAAGGAAGCCTCCTTTTTTAATATATCTTTACAATGTCCGTAATTTGTATATTATAGACATTTCTCAAAAAAAACACTTATACATGAAAAAAAATATGAAAATATTGGATTGTGCGAGTAAGAAGGATGCAAAAACGTTAAGCCCTCTTAAGTTTTAAAGGCGAGAAAAATTTAAAAATAAAAACAAAACGCGTAAAAATAACATAATTCTTGTGTTGTTGACATTTTTTCCGCCTGCCCTAGAAACATACTATAGGTAGGGAGAAGTTATTACAAATCACAATTATAGTTAAAAAATATTGTCAATTTTAAAATAAATACAAGAACTATATAATAATAGGTCGAAGAATAGAAGTAATTTTTCTTATAATAAGTAGTTATATTAACGATTTTAAATCATTAAATTCACAAATTTTAGACTGGTCGCACAAATTTTGAGCACTCTATAGCTGATTTTCCACCAGAGATGTGCAAGGTAAAACGTATTACTTCTTGATAACGTAAAAAAACAGCCAAATTTACTATAGACCCAAATGGCAAGCTCATAGATGTCTCATGTACCAAACTCGAGAAATATCACAAATAAATTCAATAATTATTGTCGACCAGGAATCGAACTCGCTACCTCCCGAGTCTAAATCCACGGAGACAGTCAAAAAAGTCTTGATAATGTCACGAGACAATAAAATGATACTATTACTAATAAAGTAAAATTAATTTTTTTTTAAATGACTATGGTACAGAATACATAAGTCCTAAACAATGAAATGGCGCCAAAACCCAGCTTATGCTGCCATAGACAAGTAAAAATTGGAATCAAAACTTTTTTGTAAATGAACCTTTGCCTTAAAAAAAATAAGTGTTATATAATATGTATTATTATATTTTTTAAATGAATTATAACATTATTTTCTTAGAGAAAAAGTGTTATAATGTGATTATATTTTTAAATTTCAGCAGTATGTTTATAAAGTATGTCAATATAAATTCGTTTTGAATTTTGTAATTCGCATTTTACGATATGAGAGTAGATAAAATACGTTTAGATAAACGCTAGACCACAGAATCAGTCAATCTGTTAAAAGTATCAAGCTATATTGAACAAGATACAGATAGCTTCATGTTCTTCAATTTCTTAACGTATTTACTATTTCGTTACATTATTTTGAGATAATTACTTTTGCGTTACGTACATTTTTTTTTTATATATTTGCTACAGCTTCTCCGGTGCAAAGTCAGCCTAATTAAATTATATACTAAAGTGAGATTTTTTTATAGATATAATAAATAAATAATACTATTTAGCAGAATATATTTGTGAGATTCTAACATAACTAGAGTGGCGGCATTTAATATGGCATTTTTGATTGATTATTACGGCTTTGTAGAGCGGTCCAATCAATCAACTAGTCATCTCAGACTAGAGATTGTGCTAGATTGTGAGAGAGAATTTCATCAGCGCGTGGAAGATCATTTCTATCCTAAACTTAATTACTGAATACTAATGCTTTAATGGTTTAATTAGTAACACTAATGTTACTATTCCGTTCATAAGTGAAACTAACTAATTCTGTATTAAAAACTCGTGATTTTGAGACTGATTATTGTTGATTTGCTGGTTTGAAATAAATATTATTCCGTAACCTTGAATTATTGTATTTTTTCTCCATTTACTTAAAGCAAATTTTCATAAAATACTTCAAATGTTTCATCCTAACACATCAAGCCCGCCGGGCCCGGACGGGTTGGCGGCGAATGTGACCGGACCCGGCCGGGTTGAAAAACATACCGGGTTGCTATCTCTATCTCAGACCCCCCCTTCCTGGGAAAGACAGGAATTTGTAACGAGGTGTTGGAATCCTAACAAAAATAGTATTCGCTGCACGTGACTACGGGCAGGGCGTGTAAACCGTTATTGTAGGTTAAAATTTAATACGAGCAGGCGAATGTCAACGTGATCAGGCTATCAAATCGCGCGCCATGCGGGAGGTCTAGCGTGCAGAGAGGTCAAATTTCCCACTTGTAAGAAGAACTTGTCCAGTATTTCCATCCGCAAGTCGCGGAGGATGACGTCATTTCTCACATAGCGCGTAGCACTGACTATAGTGCGTGAGGTTTTGTTAAGCTTGTAGCCGACCTCTTAAGTAATTTTGTTACTGTTTTTATTTTTTCACCATTAACTGATTTTATTTTTCTCTTTTTTAATTTTGTATATTGTACTTACCAATGTTTTGAATTTATTTTTGTAGTTCCTAGGAAGAGCACTGACTTCTAGGACACAGCCCAACTAGTCTTGGAGTCAGGGTTTTAACTATTTGTTACAAAACTGTTCCCTAAGTTAAGTCCATATTTATAAAGAAGAAAAAAAAAATTGTTTCAATAAACTTTATTTATTATCTTTGGGTATTCGACGTCAGAGCATACCATGCCGGGGCGGCGTATGTGAGATAAGAGCGGATGTAGGCTTTGTGTATCAACAGCTTTGTGTGTAGAGCCAATGGGGATGCAAAAACTGGACGGAGCGCCAAACGTGCCGCGTTTACGGTGACATTCACGTGGTCGCTCATGCTGAGGCGTCTGTCTATCGTGAGCCCTAGGTACTTGACCTTCAGGGCCCACGGTAGCCTTTCGCCATACAGCTGAAGAGGTTCCCTTTAGGGGCGGCCTTAGCCATTGCGACGCCTCGAGCGCGATTACATGTCTTTTTAGAATTAATTTTAATGATGAAAAATTTCAAGTTATTAATAAATACAGAAAAAGTAAAGTATCATCACGACCGTTTCCCTTTCGGGGTGGTCAGAAACCACGCTTATAAATAAGCGGATTCACATTTAGCCAACTTTACTATAGGCCAATCATGACAAGTGGCAAGCTCGTCGATGTCTCCAGCGTACCAAACTCGACAAATATCACAAATAAATTAAATATTAATTAAATGTACAATTTATTTACATTAATAAATATTTTTTGTGTCCCGATCAGGAATCGAACCCGGTACCTCCGAGTGTAAATCCACGGACTTAACCGCTAGACCACGGAGGCAGTTTTATAAATACATTTACGGTCAATTGCAGAAAGGATGAGTAAAATAATCTCAGATCAATATTTTGTTATAGGTACGCCACGCGATTGGTAGGTAGCTTGTCACTTTGATTATTTGAACCAATGACGTGACTCATAGGCATATGTTAAATATGTCAAAAGATAATCAGCCTTTCTGTAACTGGCTGTTGAGAGTTTTATTATTCTTTAATGCATATACATACATATCTTCACGCCAGATCCCTTGCGGGGTAGGCAGAGACAATTGAGGGCCATTTGACACGACATACTTCTTTCGCTTCGTCGACATTCATTAACCTCTTCATACATGCCCTTTGGTTACGAAGACTTTTTAATGCACCTTCAGTCAGTGTTTTATTTATTTGATCTTGATATGTGAGTCTCGGTCTGCCAGGGCCTCTTTCACCCACAACTTTCGCATTATATATCTGGTTCGTCAATCTTTCATCGCTCATCCTTTCAACATGCCCGAACCATCGTAGCATGCCTTTCCTTATTTTTGTCCCTATGCTTTCCTTCATACCAACCCTTTTCCGTATTTCGACGTTACGTATGCGGTCCGCCAATGTGACGCCACATATCCGCCGCATCGACCGCATTTCTCCGCATTTACCCTACTCTCATGCGTATTCTGACGTATCCACGTCTCGCTTCCATACATCAGTGTTGGTACCAACATGGCATTGTGTATGGCGAGCCGAGCTTTAATGCAAATTAATAAAAATAAAATATACATAAATAATAGACTGTTGCGTATTGTATAGTTTTGGTCTAGCTTTTTTGCAAGAAGTCACCGATATATAAGCAAGACCAATACCAAGACTAACCCATCATCATCATCACAGCTAGAACACAGAGAATTTGGCCTACACTCCCCAAGCTGGCGAGGGTTAACGCTATACAAAACCAAACCGCATTTCTCGCTATTGTTCCCGAAGTGCTAAACCAAATGCCGCCTACTCTAGATTGCGTTCCAGTATTCAAAATATCCAGTCAAGATTACCACTAGCTTTTACCACCAGTCTAGTCTCTTTCTTACGAAGAATATTTATAATTTTGGAACGCAATCTAACCTATGTCTCTATTATTATTGGTATGTAAAATTATTTTTTGTGCTAATTCGAGTAATAATTTTATAATTACTAGAGATGAAACGGATAGTGGTTTGGCTGGATACCGGTTACCGAATATTCGGCAAGCTACGAGGCCGGAGCGCCGGATATCCGGCAACCGAATATTCGGCCATTTATCGCGTTACATGACGCGACCAGTTTGATTTGAAATTATTATTACCAACAAATGCAGAAAATTTGGTTTTCATTCACCATAATTTGCCACTTGTTAATTTTGAGTATTAAGCTATTTAATAAAATAAACATTTTTGTCGAGTGATTATTATAATAAATTGTGTCCACCGGCGGCCATCCGGCATCCGACCGGATACTGAGTTACTATCCGATATCCGACCGGATAGTAAAAATAAGGCCGGATATAGGATAGTTACCGGATATCCGTTTCATCTCTAATAATTACAACGAAAATATTATTGTTTTACTCATTTAAAATAACAATACAGGTTTGAGTAAAAAGGGTATTTTCTCCGAATAATTATTTCCTAATAAAAACCTATTTTTAAATGTTTATATGAAATTTAAATATTGTATAATAGTAAGATATAAGATATATATTTACGAATATAACATTTAAGTCTATAATATAAACCTAGTTTAATTATAGTAACGAACATTAATACAGTTTAAACTCTATATAACGACACTGAAGGGACTGTGCATTTTATTTTGTAATACTAGCACGACATGTGACCTTGAGTCCACCTGATGGTAAACTAGAAACACAGAGGCTGGAAGAGCATTCCACATCTTTATCGTGCTACAGATGTACGAGTCCTCAAATTTATATGTACGCGAAGGGATGGTGACTACGGTATGTGGGTGCATATTCTGACCTGTGCGTGTGGTTCGGTTGCGGAATGGAGAGGTAGGGATTAGGTTATAGAGTTCTTCTGAGCACTCACCATAGTATAGCCGGTAGAACACGCTCAGAGAAGCCACATTCGTCGTAAAATGGAGATGGAATCATGGTTTGTCGTTAAATCGAGTGACGTTACATGGAGCTTACAATGTATATTACTTAAAATATTAAAATTAATTACTGACAAATCCGCAACAGGAACAAATTTATTATTATTTATACATTATATTACATATATATATATAATAAATATGATGTCTTTTGAAAAGTATACATATATTTAAAAATTACTATTATTGGCCATACTAAGACTGAGATCTACAAAGCGCGTTTACTATACTTCACCTATATTCTATTCGGCAAAAAAAAAC
This sequence comes from Tinea semifulvella, assembly GCA_910589645.1. Taxonomy (NCBI): domain Eukaryota; kingdom Metazoa; phylum Arthropoda; class Insecta; order Lepidoptera; family Tineidae; genus Tinea; species Tinea semifulvella. The sequence goes on from OU342605.1 coordinate 5,200,604, forward strand.
AGGGGTTCTCAAAAAGGTTTACCGTTGTGCATCGTTCTCGCTTGCACAATTCAAAATAACGTTTAGTTATTTGGAACTTGGAAAATCTCGTATGCAAATAATTTTATTTTAGTATACCTAAATCCTACCTATACCTAATGCCTCCGAGCTCTAGCGGTTAATTCCGTGGATTTGGACTTGGAGGTCCAGGGTTTGATTCCTGGTCGGGACACAATAAATTATTCAATAGTCAGAGTAAGAGTCTTGCGAGACTCTTGCACAAGACCAACACGAAGACCAAGATTAGGAGTGCAGGTCTTGCTTTGGGCAACACTATTTCTATCCCTTCGCATAATTGGTCGTTCCGGATTTGTTTCAAATTCTTTTGTCGTTGTCGCTACAAATTTCTGGAATGATCTTCCAGATCTTTGTTTAAAAAACTTGTATATCTACACTACCTGAAAATCTCCTCACAATATTAGTAAGTGTATATATGTATGTTGACCGCCTCCGTGGTCTAGAAACGTTGCCGTGAACTCAGGAGGTCGTGGGTTAGATTCCCACCGGGGGCAAGTTGTACATTGTATAATTTGTCTCGGTCTAGGTGTTTATATGTATAATATGTATATATTTACAAAAAAAAAGTGTAATATGTAGTTTATCAACCATCTAGTTTCCGTAACACAAGCCTCGTAGCTTACCACGGAAACTAGATGGCGCTGTGTGACCTGTCTGGAATTATTTTTTTTATTTTTTATTTATGTATAGTATTATGTATGTATTAGTATTTAGTATATTGATATTATAGTATATATAACAATATTATGTAAGTGTATAATTAAGCTGTAAATTTTTCTTCCTAATTTTTTAATATTTCTTTCATTGCACCTATAATAGTTCAAATTTGTCCCCAAGGTTTGGCTGTCAGACAATGTCTTCGGGCATTAAGTCGGCCTTTGTACTTCGTGCAATAAAGTTTTAAATAAATAAAATAAATAAATAATTCCAGTTTAATTTCAAACTCGTTTGTCGTTGTTGCAAATTAATTTGTGGAACAATTTGACTCTTAGCATCAGGCAAGTAACCACCAGATCGCTATTAAAAAAAATGGGTCTATTCGCAATTTCCTAACCCAATAAAGTTAGTAAGTATATTATTATGTATGTATGTTAGTTTATATGGGAATAAATAGTAGGCGGACTGACGGTGGTAATATGCCCAGTCTGCCGGGGCGTGGAAATATTCACCGTTCGTGCCAATTCAAGGCCTAGTCAAGCCGGCATAGGGTTAGGGACTGATGTCAGTCATGAGTGTCTGATTCGAGTTGCTAACATTCAAGGACCTCGCGCGCCACTTGCCATCAGATAGGCGCAAGGTCACATGTCGTGCTACTATAAATATATATATATATATATATAAGTATATTATATATTCATCAAGTTAGTTTTTTTTTCTTTTTTTTTTACATGTACAGAGTTTAAAGTTGTCCCAATGGTTGGCTATGATAAAATGTTTTGCGGCATTAAAGCCTGTCTTTGTCTTTGTGCAATAAAGAATTAAAAAAAAAAAAACATTCTTTTCACATTTGAAGGACTCTTCATCAGATCTCAGCCTTCTATGTAGGGCATAGAACTCATTTTCAATATTCAAAAATAAATATTATAATTATTGAATTATTCGTTTAAGCTCACAATGCATACATTTGGGCACAATAAATGTGAACGCGTAGATTTGTATAGTAACACCAACTTATCTGTGAACTGAAGGACGCGAGTCGTTTCAGTGTTGCTATTTAACTTGAATATCCACAAAAATTGGGAAAATTCGTAGCTGTCTCTGTGATCTGGCGGTTAAGTCAGAATTAGACTCGGATGTACCGGGTTTAATTCCTGGTCAGGACATAATAATATTTATTAATTTAAATAAATAATATTTAATTTATTTGCGATATTTCTCGAATTCGGTACGCTGGAGACATCGACCTTGCCACTTGTCATGATTGGCCTATAGTAAAAGTAAAAAAGTAAAGTATCATCACGACCGGTTCCCTTTCGGGGTGGTCAGAAACGACGCTTATAAATAAGCGGATTCACATTTAGCCAACTTTACTATAGGCCAATCATGACAAGTGGCAAGCTCGTCGATGTCTCCAGCGTACCAAACTCGAGAAATATCATAAATAAATTAAATATTACATAAATCAATATTTTGTTTTCCGACCAGGAATCGAACCCGGTACCTCCGAGTCTAAATCCATGGACTTAACCGCTAGACCACGGAGGCAGTTGATATAGTAAAGTTGGCTAAATGTGAATCCGCTTATTTATGACCGAACCGGGAGGGAAACGGTCGTGAAGAAAATTTACTTTTTTATATTATTTTATTGTAATAGGTTTTTTGAATTAAGTATCATCACGACCGTAGTGATCAGAAACCACATCCTCTTTTTTGTTACAGAAGCATCACATTTAGCCAACTTTACTATAGGCCCATCATGACAAGTGGCAAGCTCGTCGATGTCTCCAGCGTACCAGACCCAAAAAATATTACAAATTAAATAAATTAATGTGTCTAAAGGGCAAGAGGTATTTTTTTGAATAAAAAATTAAGTTTATTAGGCTATTAGTGGAACGCAAACATTTATTGTGTCCAAACTTAGTTTGACTTTTTTTTTTTTTTTTTTTCAAAATATACTTGCTTTTATTCGCATTTCGTTGATCCACAAGGAATTTTTTTTTTTACTAAATTAGTTTTTTTAAATATTTAATTTGGATTGAAGCTGTTTTTTTAACAATAGTATAAAAAAATATTTAGTAAATAATTAACGATAAGCTATTTAATAATACAATAGTAAAACATAATTATCAGATTATAATGTGAGACAGACACATGCAATTTTGCATGACACCATATATCTACTTCTATGTTTGATCGCAAAGGACATCATTCATTTTCTACTAGACCTCCACTGTAAATAAATTATATTGGCCGCGTTCGTTTTAAGAAATGTTAGCATGAAAATACCACTTTTTTTAGCACAAGTCGTTCGTTTAATGAAAATTCTAACATTTGATGCTAATTTCGTATGTCAGTACCGTGTTGAAAGGAGGGTTATTGATGTTACTTTTTGACAGATGTCATTTAACATAAGAAATGGTTTGTTTACATTGACTGCCTCCGTGGTCTAGTGGTAACAAAAGTTGCCGTGAACTCGGGAGGTCGTGGGTTCGATTTCCACCGGGGGCAAGTTGTACATTGTATAATTTGTCTCGGTCTGGGTGTTTATATGTATAATATGTATATATTTACAAAAAAAAAGTATAATATGTAGTTTATCAACCATCTAGTTTCCGTAACACAAGCCTCGTAGCTTACCACGGAAACTAGATGGCGCTGTGTGACCTGTCTGGAAATATTTATTATTATTATTGTTGTTGTTGTATACTTTATATTATATTTGTTTAAAATGTATTTTAAACGATTGTATGTAATAAATTCAAAGACCACAATACATTGTTAATTGATTTGTTATTTGTCATACTTGTCAAAAAGTAGCCTCAGCGCTCGTTTTATTTAAGAAATGTTAGCTTTGTAAAAAAAGTGGTATTTCTTAACAAAAACGACATTTCGCGCTGGTTTATGAAGTTGCTACGAGATGTTGGAAATGCTATAAAACGAACGCGGGGTTAGATGTTAAGGTATGTTTTTATTTATTATTATTATTGTTTTTGGTTTACATTATTATTTATTTAATCATAGCTTTAAGTTGGTCTAGTATAACTGACTATCAGACAGGCTCCTTCCGTTTATAACGTTTTTCAGAAACAGAACAGTAATAACTAAATCTATACTACATTTTATTTTACTTATTTCTTATGTAACATTTATATTTGTGTGTTATTATTTTAATTAAAATATATATATGAAAATCTTTTATGTAATATTATTACATAACAAGATTAACTTGCGGCTGACGGGAAGGTGTTTTTTTTTTTTTTTTAAATACTAGCACGGCATGTGACCCTGCTCCCACCTGATGGTAAGTGGCGCGCAGGGTCCATGAATGTTAGCAACTGGAATCAGACACTTATGTCCGACATCAGTCTCTAACACTATGCCGGCTTGACTAGATGCCTTTTCACACTTCGCTCGAAGGACTCCAGGTTATAGGAAAGTGGAAACACAGAGGCTGGAAGAGCATTCCACATCTTTATTGTGCGACAAATGTATGAGTCACCAAATTTATAGGTAGGTCTGGAAACATGAAGGTTGGCAATTATTTCTGCCAACGTATTAGCCTCGCTATACAGAGGAAAAATGTTGCCAGTCTTCTTGGGACTACCTCGGATGTAAAGTCTCTAGAGGACATTCTTTATTTATAGTTTATTTTTTATTATTTTTTTATTATTATTTAGGTAGCTTTTAAATGAATGATGTCCTTTAGTTAATTTTGGAAGTTGGTTTAATTTAAGCTAGAAAAAAACTCTTAAGGAAGGGGTTGTTGTATTTTTCTACAGTTACACAACCATTTGATGATGCGAGCATTTCTCTCAACAATGCTTGGAGGTTCCATGATTCTATGCACTGGCTTCTGAGGAGGACCGTTTACCTGAAAACAATAATTAATGTAAAAAATAATGTTGTCGTAGGCTCTACTTCACTACAAGAGTTTTGAAGGAATAACTAATACTCACAGTGTAGTCTTAAGCTAGTCTCCAGGCACCATGACTATGTTGTCAAAGGCTCTCTTCTTCAGTACCAGAGTTCTGAAGGAATAACTAATACTCACAGTGTAGTCTTGAGCTAGTCTCTAGGCACCATGACTATGTTGTCAAAGGCTCTCTCCTTCAGTACCAGAGTTTTGAAGGAATAACTAATACTCACAGTGTAGTCTTGAGCTAGTCTCCAGGCACCATGACTATCTTGTCAAAGACTCTCTTCTTCAGTACCAGAGTTCTGAAGGAATAACTAATACTCACAGTGTAGTCTTGAGCTAGTCTCCAGGCACCATGACTATGTTGTCAAAGACTCTCTTCTTCAGTACCAGAGTTCTGAAGGAATAACTAATACTCACAGTGTAGTCTTGAGCTAGTCTCCAGGCACCATGACTATGTTGTCAAAGACTCTCTTCTTCAGTACCAGAGTTCTGAAGGAATAACTAATACTCACAGTGTAGTCTTGAGCTCGTCTCCAGGCACCATGACTATGTTGTCAAAGACTCTCTTCTTCAGTACCAGAGTTCTAAAGGAATAATTAATACTCACAGTCTTAAGCTAGTCTCCAGGCACCATGACTATGTTGTCAAAGAGTCTCTTCTTCAGTACCAGAGTTCTGAAGGAATAACTAATACTCACAGTGCAGTCTTAAGCTAGTCTCCAGGCACCATTGCTATGTTGTCAAAGGCTCTCTCCTTCAGTACCAGAGTTCTGAAGAAATAACTATTACTTACAGTGTAATCTTGAGCGAGTTGATTAGAGTCCACAGTGCTGGTGTCGGAGAAGTAGATGGGCGAATCTCCAGGCTCTGTGACTATGTTGTCGAAGACTCTATCCTCTAGTCCCAGAGTCTCAAAGAATCGATGCAGTCTTGCCACACTGTCGTCAGTACTGGAAGGCGAGTCCTCACCCTCGCAAGGTGCTGATGAGGAACTGTGGCCGTCGTTACGACGATATCTACAGAAATAAAAAAAACTTAGCATTACAGGCATCAAAATAATATATTAGTCCTAAAAACTGACTAAGTCTATGGGCACGAACGGTGGATACTTCCCCGCCCCGGCAGACTGGGGAAATTACCACCATCAGTCCGCCTACCACCTATAAGATCCCCTCTAAATATTTAAAGATAAGTTATGCAATTGTTTACACCATTGACAGAATAACTTACTAACTTTTGACTATGTACTTACTTAGATAGGTATTTATTATTTTTGTAAAAGTAAAGTATCATCACGACCGTTCCCCTTTCGGGGTGGTCAGAAACCACGTTTATAAATAAGCGGATTCATATTTAGCTAACTTTACTAAAGGCTAATCATGACAAGTGGCAAGCTCGTCGATGTCCCCAGCGTACCAAACTCGAGAAATACCACAAATAAATTAAATATATTTATTTACATTAATAAATTAACCGCTAGACCACGGAGGCAGTTATTATTTTCGTAGGTATGTATATATTTATTTAATATATATATTTACTTATATTGTATTTAATTAGAATGTATGTATGCTACCTATTCACAAAGGTTAGTTGGTAGAAAATTTATATTGACATTTATAGCATTAAGCCTTTGTACCCACACTATTTTTGGTTCTGTACAATTAGGCAATAATAATAATAATGACTATTATTATACCTGTCAGATATATCAGACTTGGATCGAAGAATTGGACGCGGATGGCGCTGTTTGTATCGCAGACATCGTTGTCTTTTGAACGTGCCCAAAGGAGAGGTCACCTCTTCAGGCTGATGTAACTGGAAAAAATAACAAAATTAATAAAATTTACAGCCTCAAGAACATGTCCTGCAGCCCTATTCTGTTACTTAAGCGCCAACGTTATATAGTGGAATCCCTTAAATAATGGAACTGTCAGTGTAAAACGCTATTAAAATTGGTATTCTCGTATAAAGGTTTTTTTTTTCTCTTCTCCCGATGGATGATGAATGAGATGATAGGGAAGGCAAAGGGTCTAGCCCATACAGCCAAGTCTGACGTAATATATCTTTCTTTTTAATGAGTTAATGAGGTTTTGATGCTTTTCTTGGAGTAACTCGCGGCACCATAGCTCAAACACGTCGGGTAAAATATGGGAGTTGACAGCGCGGGATAGCCGCAAAAACAAACTGCAACTTGTGCCTCATATTTAAAGTCTAATTTATCGTTTTCCATAACTATTCACATTGTAGAACATTATTAAACAAAACAACACCACTTTTGACCAACAATATCCACAGTAAACTAATTTACAAAACAAAAACTTGCACTTGACATGTCCGCGAAAATGGCGCGAAAGACCCCTAAAGGTTTCCACTACATACGACAGCAAAATAACGTTAAGATGCGTTCATTATAAAAAAAAAACTATTCGATATATTTTTTAGTATTTGCCATATTTTTGATTTATTACCTAATGTGTGTTATAAAACTATGTTTAATGTAAATATTCTGTAGTGTCAAGGAAAAGGGGGATAAGTACATAATTTGAATTTTTCACTAGAGGCAATTTTTTTTCAAAGTCAAAGTCAAAATATCTTTATTGACGTAAACCTATTACAGGCATTTATGAAACGTCATTAATTTAATTATTTTGAATGATTCCACTCCTGCTAGTAGAAGACTAAGCAGCAAAGTGGTCCAATAAGAAAGCTGTTAGCAGAAGACCAGCAGCTTAGCAGATTCCAGTGACCTGTTAATGTTTAATCTGACTGAGATAGGAATCTGCAAGGAAAACTCAGCTATATCAGATTTACAAAATAAAACATATACAGAACTGCACCACAACGATCAATTAATAACCTTTTAAATTTAGTTATCAGTACCTATGAGATTACAATACCTGGTACAGCAGTAACCCACCAGGCAAGTCAGAATTAAGGTAGACTACATGGCTATGTGCAACCCGAAAATCGACAAAATGCAAAAACATCTGTTAATTTAAGAACAATACGGACGTAACGCATGTGCCAGCCAACCCCCCGCTCAACCAGGCCCTTAGGGTGCGGACCGGGACCCGACACAATTAAAAAAAACAACTAATTTTATATAATTTTTAATAACAAATAATAATTTTAATAACAAATAAACTGGATCGCCTTCTAAACTTATGTATCCGATTTGTTTTCGGCTTGCGTAAGTATGACCACGTCTCCCATTTTCGTACACAGTTAAATTGGCTCAATATCCGCTTTCACAGGTCAGCACATCTTCTATATTTTCTATACAATATTATTTACAACCCTATAGCTCCCTCTTATCTTAAAACACACTTTGAATTTCTTTGTAATTCGCACGACCGCCCTCTTCGTTCTTCTCATAACAACCAACTTAAAATCCCACCTCACACTTCCAGCAGATATTCAGATTCATTTACCGTATCGTCTGCTCGCCAGTGGAACAAACTTCCACTGACCATCAGACAAGCTCCTTCCATTCACATCTTTAAAAAACTACTTAATACTTTCTTTTTAAACAAGCAGAACAATATATTTTAACTCCACAAATTTCTACTTCCTAATAATATATTATCCTCATATATGTATATCTTCTATAATACTTATATATAGATGAGTATTTATGTAGTCTATGTATTCATACTATTTATGTAGTTTATTGGTTAGAATTGCACCCCACATATTTATACTGTCTCACTCTCCCAAAGGTTAGCTGGTAGAAAAAGCCGAAATGGCTTTAAGTTCGCCTTTGTACATACTTTTAAGTAAAATGCAATAAAGTATTTAATAATAAAAATAATTTTTATAATTAGAAATTTACGTAAGATTCAATTTCATTAGTCGTATACTTTAGGTATCTCACTATGCATAACTGAATTATTGGCGGTAAAAGAGTAACTCCATTGAACTCTTTTTACTTATTTATACAATTTAATGTTACGACTCTCCCCTTTATGTACGTAGGGGTGTAAAAATAAATTGTACAGTTTATAGACTCATCTCCTTATTGCATTGTCGCATATTAAATGTAATGTAATCCGACCCTAACAGACATATTCTAATATTTTGAGGGTATGCGACTGTAGATAAGTATAAATATTTTTTAAGATGTTTTTTAATTATAAATAATATAAAATCTCGACATTATTTTTAATTTAGTTTTAGTTTTGACATATTATTAAATTTTATATTGGTATTGTTATTAAAGGAAGGAAAAGTTCGGCTCTGTATTATAATATTTATTATGATTATGTTAATTGGTGTGCTAAAATGTAATTTATTTGCAAGCCTAATATTTAAAAAATATTTAGAAAAATTGTTAATAGGTATATTTTTTTGTAAATAGCACAATATTGAACGCCCTGTCCCGGGGTAAATTGTGAGACCTCTTTTGTAACCAACAATGTACAAACAACCTCAATTTTGACAATAAATGTATTTTGTTTTTTTTTTTTAATTTTGAATTTTTAATGTTTTGAACCAATGGGGTGTATCAGGCAAAGCTTTTTGTAGATGTCGCTAGCGGCACTGGTACCTTGTTTACAGCTATGACGGATCATTTTTTAAATGATTTTGTAGTTTTCTTTATTTTTATAACAAAAAAAAATATTTTAATTTAACGTTACCTACCTTAAAAGACTAATTAGGAAAGCGAACACCGTCTTTAAAAAGAAAAAAGGTTTAATTAATAGAACGGCAATTTTGAGGTCACCATATTTATGATTTCGCCTGGAAATCTCGATTTGTACACTTAAAAGCTGCTCACTTCGGCAATATAACCAGAAAATAATAAATTTCGTAATAAAAATACAAGTTTTATATGCAACTGACAGTTCTATTGGGTACCGTCTATCATGCACCATCTATCGTGATAAAAAGTTAGTGATACACCCCATAGGTGCAAAAATAAAATTTTTCGACTCATCTCCTTTTTCCTTGACACCACAGATACAATCTTAGTTTAATTAATATAAATGTTGTTAACTTTATTATTAATTCGCGGCGGATAATTTAAGTATTTAATTCACGTTTTTCCAATGATTTTGAAGTTGCAACCCTATGGGTGACCTTTGAAATAGTGAAAAATGCTATTTACATTTAAAAACCGGTAAGTATGGAATACTTTTCATTTGAATTTTAGCTGTTTACCTGTGTAGTATTAATATAATCCTGTAGATCTTCACGCCTATGTACCCGTATTTCTTGATATTGTGGCTGCTTGCTCACCATTTCAGTATTCGATTCGTGGTATCTAAAAGTTAAATATCAATGGTAAATTAATTAATCACGTCAAGGGCCGGGGATAGCTAACGAGCCTAAATACTGGATGGGGAATTTCCCCATATTCCCCTGATCTCAGTGGGAAACCCGTCGAAGCTCTATTAAATTATTTCCTAGCAAAAAAATCATTATCTTTAAGTTTTTCTTAAGTCAAATGACAACACTTTTTTTTCTTAGTTAATATTTTAATTAAGATTTTTTACATTCCATTTTAAGTGACATAAAATGACATATTTATGTTTAGTAAAATAAACAGAACAGTTATTTATTAAGAACATGTAACAACTATAATATTCTTGCGGAAGATTTGGACATAGACATGTTTAACTCCAAAGCAACATATATTAGACGTCTAATGACGCTTCATTACGTTGAATCGATCATCGGCAGCAATCCCTAATGAGTGATTTGTTTTTTCATTATCAACTTACTTATGGTTCTCTTGCTCTTTATTACTTAACTTTAAATTTATATGTGAAAACCTTTAATAGTTCTTAGTGAATTTACTGTATAATATTTACTATAATATTGTCAACTGTTGGTTTTCCAAAATGAATTTAAAAAAAAAATATACACAAAAAATATAAAGATGTTGTTAAGTGCTTTTGGCGTAAAACGAAACGGGGAACAGGTTTGTATCAAATTTATAATCAATATTTTTTTATCATTCAATTTCATTTTAAATAGTCTTAATCACAATTTTTTATAGTCTGTTTTATAATTACCTTGAATTTTTAAACAATTAATATTATTACAAAGTAATGGTGCGCAGTAATTCTTGTATCTTTGTCGAGTCAATTTTAACTGGTCGCGTTATATTCATTTGTAGTATTTGAACGAACGGACTAAACGAATGACAGCCGATGATATGATATTTTGTTATTTTTTTAAATTAAAATAAAAAAACAGTGCTTACGTTCATATTCTCGTAGCTTTGTGAGTAATAAGAAATAATAAAAGTTAATGGAACTTCTTCGGCTACTTAAGAAAACAGTTGTCAAAAATTACTTAATTATTTGTTATTGAATTGTGAAACGCAAAATTGACAACTTCCCATACATTTGTGTAAATGACAGTTCCCTTCTTAAATAATTTCTAAGCATTTTTTAAGATACGTCTGTGAAACACATTTTTTGCAAAACCTGTTAATTTTTACTTAAGTAATAATTAAGTACCTAACAAACTTCCCAACAAACGTTCGAGAAACTGGCTGTAAAACTTACACTGATAGCTTTGAATTTTGTATGTAAAAGTTAGAGCTGTGCTTTATACGATAAAACGCTTTATCGACGTGTATTTGATTAGATTCTAGTAAAATATAAAATAAAAAAAAACATCACGACCGTTTCCCTTTCGGGGTGGTCAGAAACCACGCTTATAAATAAGCGGATTCACGTTTAGCCAACTTTACTATTGGCCAATCATGGCAAGTGGCAAGCTCGTCGATGTCTCCAGCGTACCAAACTCGAGAAATATCACAAATAAATTAAATGTATTTATTTACATCAATAAATATTTTTGTGTCTCGACCAGGAATCGAACCCGGTACCTCCGAGTCTAAATCCACGGACTTAACCGCTAGACCACGGAGGCAGTTTAAATATACTATAATATAATATATATTTAAAATATTATAAACATACCTATATTTCCTATTAGGGCAGTCCTTTCTTGATACTGGCGTGTTCTTGATCGGTGGTTTATGAGCACAGGACTCGTATTCGTATCCATCGTACATCGTTGGTTCATCTTGGAATTGCGGAGGAGGAGCACTTGCCTGAATAATAATTTTAAAAAAAACTAAAATCCCTACTGCGTAAAAAAATCCAAAAAACTGAAAGAAATAAAAAAAAAATCCAAAATCCTAACTGCGTCATAAATGAACTTTAAATAATGTCTGAAAGGAAACAAGAGACCTAGGAGGTAAATCCTGGACGAACCGCGAAAAAAGTGTCTATAATATATATAGAGGTTGTTTAGGTATTATGGCAGTATTGATTTGTACTATTTTATATGTTTTTTTTTATGTAAATTCTCATGTTTTATTTTTATTTTTTGTTCAAGGTGTAACTATAAGTGGAAACTGTTATTGGCTTTATTGTATCCAAACTTAAGCTTACTAGTGTGAAATAGCTGTAAGTTTTCTAAGTATAATACATAAATAAATAAATAATGTAAGAACAAGGATACTGGCAGCATTGCCAGATTGAATGGCAATGCTGATCCTTTGACCCAAATATTGCCCAGCCCTCTTGTCTCCCGAGGTGTTGACGAGCTGTTTTGACAACCCTTGAAAATTTCATGTGCATTTCAACTCCAAACGGCGTAGAAACACATCTCCCAATAAGCTGAGTGTATTTTCGCCGTTTGAGGTTCTCTGCTTATAATGCAGCAGTGCCTGGGTCCTTAGAGGTCAAGGACAAGTGGGAAGGCGCCAGGGTGTCCACACAGGTTGAATCCCACACTAAAGTTTTTTAAAAAACTAGTATATTCGCATTTTATAGATAGCTCCAAACCTTTATATATGTATGTTTATGTATAATATTGTGTAAATATTTGCATTTATTATTGTGTATTGATATTATAATCCGCTTCGTGGTCTAGTGGTAACAAACGTTGCCGTGAACTCGGGAGGTCGTGGGTTCGATTCCCACTGGGGGCAAGTTGTACATTGTATAATTTGTCTCGGTCTGTGTGTTTATATGTATAATACGTATATATTTACAAAAAAAAAAAAAAAGTATAATATGTAGTTTATCAACCATCTAGTTTCCGTAACACAAGCCTCGTAGCTTACCACGGAAACTAGATGGCGCTGTGTGACCTGTCTGGAAATATTTATTTATTTATAATATATATAAAGGTATATAAGTAGTAATATAATATTTTTAAATTATCCTATAATTATATTATTGTTACTTTCACTTTCATTGCACCTCTATTTGTTTAAATTTGTCCCTAAGGTTTGGCTGTCAGAGAATGTCTACGGGCATTAAATCCGCCTTTGTACCTATCCTCCATGACAAGCTAACTACCAATCAAGAGGCGTATATCAAAATATTGATCAGAGAGTTAGTCTGGTTCTAACCTGGAAGTGTATGCCCACTATGGAGTGCGGGTGCGGAGCCGAGTGTCGTGCGGGCGGGAGTGGGGGCGCGCCGTCCTGGAACTGCGGGGGCGCGCACACCCACTCGGCGGGGGGCTCAGCAGAAGTGGGCTCACTGTACCTACAATAAAACACAACTTCAGCCTATGTCTCTCCACTGCTGGATGGCAGGGAGTGGAGAATTGGAACAAGCCTAGTAGACGGTAGGGGTAAGTTCATTCATTCAATCGATTGGTTCAATTCATTCAACATGACGGCCATTGTTGTTAAAAAGCGAACTATCAAATCAAATCAAATCAAAATAATTTATTCCAATTTCTCACTCTCCCAAAAGTCAGCTGGTAGAGAATACCATACGGTATTGTGCTCGCCTTTGTACATTATTTTATATTTTGTGTGTTATTAAGAATTATATTATTATTATTATTATATTACATTTTAACACGTCCTCATGTTAGCCGTAGTTAAAACGTACTGTCGGAAATATCAGCACATGATTACTTAAAAGCAAATAAGGCATTATCCATTAGATATAAAAAGCTGTGCTGAATGGCTCCAGCATCAAAGCTATCATGAGACTGAGCAAATGATAGTCGTAGTGAATTGTTATTTCATTTTGTATATTATAGTTAACTGTTAAATTGTAAATAAGATAACTGTTTATTTACTGACCGCCTCCGTGGTCTAGTGGTAACAAACGTTGCCGTGAACTCGGGAGGTCGTGGGTTCGATTCCCACCGGGGGCAAGTTGTACATTGTATAATTTGTCTCGGTCTGGGTGTTTACATGTATAATATGTACATATTTACAAAAAAAAAAAAAGTATAATTATTAGTTTATCAACCATCTAGTTTCCGTAACACAAGCCTCGTAGCTTACCACGGAAATTAGATGGCGATGTGTGACCTGTCTGGAAATATTTATTTATTATCAATGCTTAAGCTAAACATACTTGCTAGTCCGAGGGGTGTTAACTGGTGACCTGAGATACAGGTATCTTCTAGGTACCCCGTTCAGGCACCAGCTCTCATGCTCGGTAAGTTAATTTGTTTAAAATATATATTTTGTTTTTGGGTACAATATCTAATAGGTATGTATGTACCATATTGTAACTGTTGATATTTTTAATGTACCTACATATGTATTTTCCCCTCATTCCGAATCGCGTTCAGAGCGCTTAAAACGAATATGACACTGACCGTGTCGTTCCGAATCAAATATCGCGATTTGGATGCTCAGAGCGTGATATCAATTCGGAACGGTCTAAATCACATTTTCATTCATAAAATGTTAGTTTTTTTTAATGTATGGAAATAAAATTGCGGATTCCATATCTTTGAGTATGAATACTAACAAATATACATCTCTCGGTTTATTCATCTGTATATGTGTAAAGTTTAATATTATTAACTTATTTTGATCTTTTAAAATAAATTGCCGTGTTACAGACATTTTTTTTTCCACTTCCTACTTTAATATTATTTATAGATTTGTTTAAGAAGTAATATAGAAACAGTATAAACGATTTACAATATTAAATAATTTAAAAGAAAACCTAATATTAAATAAACTTGAAAATGGCGCGGGACATAATGACAAAAAACTGACAGCGCTCAGAGCGATCTACCTCGATATCGTGAGCAGTCTAAGCGCGAGAAATGATGTCGTTTGTGACGTCACACAGCTTTGGCAAAACATTTTAAGCGAACGATAGGTTTATGAGAGAAATAAACATTTTATTATTATTATTATATTATTATTTTGTGCTGAATTTTTTTCCGGTGTTTTCAGAGCCGTCACCTACAATCTAGTTGTTTATTGATCGATGGGAAAAGGTATAAAATTATTTGACAAAAACACATTTTTTTTTAATTCCTCAAGTACAATACATACCTGATAACATTGTCGTTTCTGGGTGCAGGATGTGGTGGGGCACTTCTTTGAGTGTAGTGTCCACTGGAGCCGCCAGAGTCCCGCGCAAAGCTAGATCCACACCGACTGGAAAAGGAAAGACAAATCTCAAGGTTTACTTAACCCTACCCTTAATTTGACTTTATTTACTGTGCGATTTATTGCTTAATCATCATCACACAAGAGTCCTAAATCTCAGCTGTTGAAGACAAGGGCGTACCCAGGTAGAGGCAGGGGGGGCAGCTGTCCCCCCCTAGAAGATAAAATAAACGTCAATTTTCCCGGCAAACGTGTTACCTACTCTGCGCAAAATGAAGGGTTGGAAACAAAACATCTTTTCAGTCAGATATTTTGATTTAATATTTTTTATCTATAATTAAATATTCTACATTCTACAACATTCGATATAGTATACTGTTAGCGACGCAATATAATTTAAATCTCCCGCGAAACCGTCGCACTTACGTAGATTTGGTCAATTTAGGCGGCAAAAAAAATATTTTTTTATTTATACCGTTTAAAAATAGGAAATTATAGTTTAAAAAATCGAAAATTAAAATAAAATACTATATATATGCATATATTTAATCATCATCATCATCATTACAGCCCCTAGAACACAGCGTCCTAGATCTCCACTGCTGGAGATGGGCCTTCCAGAACATAATATATCTGGAGAACTTGGCCTACACTCGCCACGCTGGCCAGACGGCTTGGCGAGGATTTGATGTCAATTTTTATGACAATTTATTAACGATTCCACAAGTTGGTATTAGTGGAACCGGGACCGACGGCTTAACGTGCTCTCCGAGGCACGGGAACGGTGGTGTTGTAAATCTATGACAAATGTACTTAAGAAAAGTGTATTTCTCATTGGTACATGCCGGGTGGGTTTAAACCGACCTTTGTAGGATTTAAGGAACGCGTTCTAACAACCGATCCACCACCGCGCCATATCAATCAAAATACATACAAATCAAAATTAACAATTATCAATTTACAATCATGATTTATATAGAAATACTAATTAAAGTTTTATACTTTTGGTCGCCTAAATCGAATAAATCTATGTATGTGCGTCGCATCTCGTAGTTTCCGCTCCCGAGTTCCCGACGAATATAATTTGGAGAAAACAACATCTAGCGCTTACGGACGACACTCGTCAGTACTTTTTCCAGTCAATTTTCATGATTTTTTGATTCAATATACCCGACCGACCATCTTCTCGAAACAGGTATGAGCTGCCCCCTCCTAGCTGAAATCCTGGGTACGCTGTTGGTTGAAGAGCTGGCTTGGTTGTAAGAACGCATTCCTTAACTGGTGAGTTATGTAACCCGGGTACGTACCAATAAGAGATACACTTAGATATATACATTCGTCATAGATATACAACACCACCGCTCCCGTCCCTCGAAGAGCACTTTAAACCGTCCCGGTTCCACTAATACCAAATAACATATCATCACGACCGTTTCCCTTACGAGGTGGTCAGAAACCACGCTTATAAATATTTAGCACATTTAGCCAACTTTACTATAGGCCAATCATGACAAGTGCCAAGCTCGTACCAAACTCGAGAAATATCACAAATAAATTCAATATTAATTAAATGTTAACATTAATAAAAAAAATTGTGTCCCGACCACGAATCGAACCCGGTACTTCCCGAGTCTAAATCCACGAACTTAACCGCCCGGAGGCAGCCCACAACTTTATATTTCGCATTATACATTTGGTTCGTCAATCTTTCGCCACTCATTCCTTGAACATGCCCGAACCATCGGAGCATGCCTTTCGTTATTTTTGTCCCCATGCTTTCTTCCATACCTGTTATATTGATAGGTTTCCTCTCCAGGTGAAGGATGTTCAGAAAACGCATCGCAAGATGACATCAGTGATGAATGATTAGATCTGAAAGATAAAAATACATACATTTATTTTAGATTTTGCCAGCTTAACTATTGGCCCATCATGACAAGCGGTAAGTTCGACGATATCTCTATAAAGGCAATATCCGACGAGTTAATGCTGTATTTCAATGCGTAATGAGATAGATTAAAAAAAAACTACTCTTTTTTTTATATTTTTTTGATAATTGTGATAAAGTTGTAGAAAAATGAAAAAAAAAATTAAGACATAAATGAAGAACACATAATCAGATGGTTTAAGAGATAATGACCTTCTCATATGGAAAACAGGACTCACCCCAAGGCAATCCACGTGTGTGATGGCCTTCCACCTCGATTAAACCCTAGATTTCTTGTCCAATTTTATAGTCTATGCACCACAAGCTTTATTAGACACGCACATATAGTTTAGATCACTAATATTCACCAAAAGCATTCAAAATATGATTTAAAGTTAATAAAAACACACGCGAGGCATGAGTCGGTGCGGTTGAAAAATAGCAACTTGATCGTCATTGGCCCGTAGCTCGTGACGTCAGTCGCAAACGTTTTGGTTGAGTTTTTACTGGGAATTGAACCTGCTACCATGCGAGGCCGCAACAAAAGTGGTTGTCAAATTTTTTGCATTTTAAATGTTTCAAGAACAACGTTGGTTTTATGATACAATGATAGGTATTTTTTTTATTTAGTTTTTTTTTGCTAAATAACTTTAATATATTTAACTATGCTAATTTATATTCGCAAATTTTTTTTAGGGATCAGTGTTCTATCATATATCTATATATTTGTTGCAATAAACGCTTTTATTATTATTATTACATATACAACTGCCTCCGTGGTCTAGCGGTTAAGACCGTGGATTTAGACTCGGAGGTACCGGGTTCGATTCCTGGTCGGGACACAAAAATATTTAATAATGTAAATAAAAATACATTTAAATAATATTTAATTTATTTGTGATATTTCTCGAGTTTGGTACGCTGGAGACATCGACGAGCTTGCCACTTGTCATGATTGGCCTATAGTAAAGTTGGCTAAATGTGAATCCGCTTATTTATAAGCGTGGTTTCTGACCACCCCGCAAGGGAAACGGTCGTGATAGCAGTTTTAAAGATTGTATAAATACCTAGTTCCCTTGGAGGAGCAGGAAGCCGTTCTTTGATGAGCAGAATGTCTTCTACGACGAGGTGATCTACCAATGGTCTCAGTCCCTATCACGTTCCCACTGAAAATAAAAATATGGTTAATGCAGTAGAAATGAGGTCGCTGCGTCGGTTATGCGGCGTCACTTTGGCGGACCACATACGTAACGTCGAAATACGAAAAATGGTAGGTATAAAAGAAAGCATAGGCACAAAAATAAGGAAAAGCATGCTACGATGGTTCGGGCATGTTGAAAGGATGAGCGAAGAAAGATTGACGAACCAGGTATATAATGCGAAAGTTGTGGGTAATAGAGGCCCTGGCAGACCAAGACACACGTATCACGATCAAATAAATAAAACACTAGCTGAAGGAGAATTAAAAAGCCTTCGTAACAAAAGGGCATGTATGAAGAGGTTGATGAATGTCGATGAAGCGAAAGAGGTATGTCGTGATCGTGTCAAGTGGCGCTCAATTGTCTCTGCCTACCCCGTAAGGGATCTGGCGTGATGATATGTATGTATGTATGTATGTACACTCGAGGTCTAAGTCAAAATCAAAATATCTTATCGTATTATAGAAACACTTACTGCTCGTTATAACATCGAACGTGTGTGTGCAGGTCTGGCAGAGACTTGTGACTATTGATATTGTGACAATGCTCCGGAGTCTGTCCCTGGCATTGGGAGTTACATCTGGAACAAAATAAAAACTTCAAAAGTACATTTCATTATTGTTTTATAACTTTTATTTATATTACTGTTCCACTAAATTTAAATGTCGACTATGGTATAATAACAGAGGTTGTTGGAACATGATTCCAACACGTTTTTTTTTATTTTTATTTATTTAGGTTTACAAACAGTAACACACATATATATATAATAACATTTAAATAAACAAATTGCTAAGGCCGCGTTCGTTTTAAGAAATGTTAGCATGAAAATACCACTTTTTTTAGCACAAGTCGTTCGTTTAATGAAAATTCTAACATTTGATGCTAATTTCCGTATGTCAGTACCGTGTTGAAAGGAGGGTTATTGATGTTACTTTTTGACAGATGTCAAATTGATCGTTTACCATTTTTATATACTTTATAGTTTCCTATTATATTTGTTAAAAAGGTATATTAAACGATTTTATGTAATAAATTCAAAGACCATAATAATATCACGTGTATTGGATGCCATAGTATGATAAAACATGAACGAAAACACTTGTCAAAAAGTAGCATCACCGCTCGTTTTATTTAAGAAATATTAGCATTGTTAAAAAAAGTGGTATTTCTTAACAAAAACGACATTTCGCGCTGGTTTATGAAGTTGCTACGAAATGTTGGAAATGCTATAACACGAACGCGGCCTTAGTATGTTACCAACGACGTAAACCACAGATTATATAAATAGGTAACGTCAGATAGTGAAGTTAAACAACAATTAGTAACAAAAGAAAGATATGAGTAAAGAAGATGAAAAAAAAATAAGTACACTACAATAATGATACTACAATAATGATAAATATAAATAACACATTATGGTTTTAGTATATCCAAAATAGACTTCCTAAAAGCACCGGCCAACATCGGTCGAGTGTTTTTATTCGACAAAGGAATACCTACCCCTCGTTCCGAGACACGATAATAGTAACCTAAGCACGCTTAAAGGTGTTCCGAGACGTGTATAAACTGTTTTGCCAAAGCTATGTGACGTCACAAAGTTACAGACCGCCTCCGTGGTCTAGTGGTAACAAACGTTGCCGTGAACTCAGGAGGTCGTGGGTTCGATTCCCACCGGGGGCAAGTTGTACATTGTATAATTTGTCTCGGTCTGGGTGTTTATATGTATAACATGTATATATTTACAAAAAAAAAAGTATATATGTAGTTTATCAACCATCTAGTTTCCGTAACACAAGCCTCGTAGCTTACCACGGAAACTAGATGGCGCTGTGTGACCTGTCTGGAAATATTTATTATTATTTATTTATTTACATCAATTCTTGCGCTTAGACTGCTCACGATATCGAAGTAGATCGTCAGTTGTTTATCATTATGTCGCGCACCATTTTTAAGTTAATTTAATATTAGGTTTTCTTTTAAATTATTTAATATTGTAATTCGTTTATACTGTTTGTATATTACTTCTAAAACAAATCTATAATTCATATTTAAGTAGGAAGTGGAAAAAAGATGTCTATAACACGGCAAGTTATTTTAAAATACCAAAATAAGTTAATAATATTAAACTTTGTTAGTATTCATATTCAAAGATGTGGAATCCGCAATTAACTTCCATACATAAAAAAAAACTATTATGTTATGTATAAAAACGTGATTTAGACCGTTCCAAATTGATACCACGCTTTGACCATCCAAATCGTGATATTAGATTCGGAACGACTGTCAGTATCATATTCATTCTAAGCGCTCTGAGCTTGATTCGGAACGAAGGGCTAGACACTAAGCTCGACAAAGTCATATCACTAAATTAATATTTGTATGCTAGAAGTAGCGAAGCATGTGATATAATTACATATAATAATTTACATCCCTGTACATACCATGTTTCTGACAAATAAATTATTTTATCTACTCTCATATCGTAAAATGCGAATTACAAACTTCAAATCGAATTTATATTAACATACTTTATAAACATACTGCTGAAATTTAAAAATAGAATCACATTATAACACTTTTTCACTAACAAAATAATGTTATATTTCATTTTTAAAATATTTCATACATATTATATAACATTTTTTTTTAAGGCTAAGGTTGCATTACAAAAAAGTTTTGATTCCAATTTTTACTTGTCTATGGCAGCGCCCGCCATAACGCGTGCGCGGTGATGAGATAGGTTTTGGCGCCATTTCATTGTTTAGGATATATGTATTCTGTACCATGTTCATTTAAAAAAAAAAAAAAAAAAAATTGGCGCTATTCAATATGTTTTATTGTATAGCATTTCGTGTGATTTTTTTATTCTTGCTTAGAATTCTTACTCTTTTAACTTTTATCTTTTATTTAGTAGGTTCAATCCCAATGTATGAGAGTAGATAAATTAGTGTATGAAACTGCACATAACTAGGTATTAAAACACTCGTGTATAATATATATTGGGACCACATAAATGATGATTTTTCGATTCCGACACTTCGACCGATTCGAAACAAAAATGTCAAATAACCTATAATCTAAGAATGTACCTGGATTGCGTGGAATGTGCATACTGTGCTGGTGGACTGATGGCTCCAATATCATGGCATTGTGTCTCGTTTTCTGGACTTAACACCGGATCCGGAAGCTCCATGTTTTCTGGACTCGAATGGGAACTTGCTGAAATTATTTTTTTTATAATTTATTTATTGTAATTGTTATGGCACATACGTCATTATTAACAAAGTTATAAGACCACAACATGAAGTCGAATAAATATTATGATCTCACAGAAGAAATGATCAGGAACGGGTTCAAGACTCAAATTTACGCAGTGGAAGTTGGTGCAAGAGGAGTTCCAGCAAAATCTTTGCATCACTTACTGAAAGAATTGGGCCTAAGCAGGTCTGCAGGAGATACATTTATGGAACGAGCTTCCAAGACGGCATTAACGGAATCATACAGTATTTGGTTGGGTAGGGAGAGAAGTAGAATGGTGGATGGTGAGCGTATTATCGCGCAATAGAAAAAAAAGGAGGCCTCCTTTTCTTAAACCAGCCAATTGTCGGTCGCAAGCCCGAGACACCATTCTTCTCATCTCTTACCCACACACGATGGACCCGGCACCCGCACGGTGAATCTATGGAATGCTTAGAAATTTGTCTTCTTCTTCTAATACATACATACATATATCTTCACACCAAATCCCTTGCGAGGTAGGCAGAGACAACTTGACACGATAACGACATACATCTCTTTCGCTTCTTCGACATTCATCAACTTTCTCATACGAGTATATGCCCGTTTCTTTTAATGGCTTTTTAATGCACCTTCAGCTATTGTTTTATTTATTTGATCGTGATAGGTAAGTCTTGGTCTGCCAGGGCCTCTTTTACCCACAACTTTCGCATTATATATCTGGTTCGTCAAACTCTCTTCACTCATCCTTTCAACATGCTCGAACCATCATCGGAGCATGCCTTTCCTTATTTTTGTCACTATGCTTTCTTTAATACCTAACCTTTTGCGTAGTTATATAATAAATAATAAAAAAACCTTTATTTTTAAACTAATTCTAATTACATTGATAAAAGACAAAAGGAAGACAAATTATATAAGGAAAAATAACTTCGTCATGATCGTAGAACAGTGTCGGATTTTAAGAAATACCCATAATTTTGCATTATTTTGATAGCAAATAATAGGAATTATTATAACTTGGTTAAAAAAATCTGATTTTATATATAGTTTTATATTGTTTGTGGTCTGTAATTTATAGTGCAAATGTTAGAAAGGGTTCCAAAATGAAATCTAGAAGGTTTGCACTTACTATGAGACTAGTATTAACTTAAAAAAGAAGTGACAAAAAAACAGTTGAAACAACTTGGAATGGCCGCCATGAAAATTTTAAATATAGCAGATTCGTCACTGTTCTACGATCATGACGACTTGATTCACATTTAGCCAACTTTAATATAGGCCAATCATGACAAGTGGCAAGCTCGTCGATGTCTCCAGCGTACCAAACTCGAGATTTATCACAAATAAATTAAATATTAATTAAATGTATTTATTTGGATTAATAAATGTTATTGTGTCCCGACCAGGAATCGAACCCGGGACGTCCGAGTCTAAATCCACGGACTTAACTGCTAGACCACGGAGACAGTAAAGTACATTTATATAACATAACTAAAGTACATTAACTGCCTCCGTGGTCCAGCGGTTAATCACGTGGATTTAGACTCGGAGGTACCGGGTTCCAGGTAAATATATTTGTTATAAATAAATAAATTTAATTTATTTGTGATATTTCTCGAGTTTGGTACGCTGGAGACATCGACGAGCTTGCCACTTGTCATGATTGGCCTATAGTAAAGTTGGCTAAATGTGAATCCGCTTCTTTATAAGCGTGGTTTCTGACCACCTTAAAAGGGAAACGGTCGTGATGATACTTTAATAAAGAGGGTTTGCTGTAATACAGTCCACTATATTTAAGATGTTTTATAAATCTGTTTTTAATAGTTTCAATATGTCCATATAACATATGAACGAGATTCCAATTCGGCATTAACAGAATCATTCAGTATTTGGTTGGGTAGGGAGAGGAGCAGAATAGTGGATGGTGATTTTTTATTTTTTATTATGTGGGTAGGTAAAAGAAACTTACGTATAGCATAATTCTTGATCATGACTTCATTTGCCCTTTGTCGAGGTATGACGAAAGATTCCGGGAAAAAGACCCTAGCGTCGTTGAAACTGAGCGGTCTCTTGTAGGCTTCCGGGTCTGACTTGATTTGGGGCTTCGAACCGGAAGTCCCGGAGGAGGATGTACCGGAAAATGTACCGGAAGTGAGCTGGGAACGAGGGTCGTAACACTCCTTCATGCGACGCGCGTCTGAGAACATCTTGTGTGCTGAAATATAGAAAAAAGATATTCTAGAAAAATGCCAAGTTTGATTCCTTTATAGTAAACGAGAGAAGAAGATAGATGGCGCGGATAACAGTCCGTTGCACAGGCGAGGGATTAAGCATGGATGATCCAGTTGCTAAAACGAATTTCTTCAGTAAAGTATCATCACGACCGTTTCAAAACATTTATGGAACGAGCTTCCAAGACGGCATTAACGGAATCATACAGTATTTGGTTGGGTAGGGAGAGAACTAGAATATATAATAGAAAAAAGGGGGCCTCCTTTTTTAAACCAGCCTATTGTCGGTCGCAAGCCCGAGACACCATTATTCTCATCTCTTACCCACACACGATGGACCTGGAACCCGCACGGTGAATCCATGGAATGCTTAAAAATTTGTCTTCTCCTCTCTAATCAGGAACGGGTTCAAAGCTTTACGCAGTGGAAGTTGGTTGGTTGGTTGAAATTTTACCTAAACAATAAAATAAATAATAATAATTTAATGATGTATACTTACGGACAGCATATACTGGAGGCGAGTATACATTTTCCCTGCTGTCAGAATGATCCAGAAGTCGTCTTAACGTGTTTTGTAATCCGTCTCCAGCACTCACCGCGCGTCTTGCTGGACCTAACCCACGGGGGGTGCTATCTGCAATTGTTTTTTTTTATAAAGACATCATTCATAATAACTGCCTAGAACCAGCGGTTTAGTTTGTGGATTTATAAACTCGGAGGTACCGGGTTCGATTACTGGGACACAATAATTTGTTTTGTTGATTACTTGTATTGATCGGTCTATAGCAGGCCTCAAACCTAGGGATACCTGCAGAGAAGCATTCAAAGAGTTAAAAATACCTACCATGGCCAGTACATACATTATCCTCAGTCTGTTGTATTACAGGGAAAATGAACAAGATTACCACATTATAAATCCAAAAAGAATAAACTCTCGTCAAAAACCTTGCATACCACCTCCAAAACATAGACTACAAAAAATTACAAAAAGCTTTATGTGTATTTGGGTGCCTATTTTAAATAAAACCCCAGACATATTTAGACATAGCTGGGAATTAACTCGTTAATCCGTTAATCGTTAATTAACGAAGTTAACATTTTGATTAACGGGTTAACTTTTAAGTTAACTTTTTAAAATGTTAACGGACACGTTAACTTCCGTTAATATGTAGAAGTCCGTTAATCGTTAATCCAATGCCACTATTTACCGCACGGCACCGCAGTGTGGCGCGAAAAACAGGTTCAGACAAGTATGAAACGACAAGTGCCGGGCGCGGCGGCGCGTGAGACAAAAACAAAACTAGATATATTTTGCCGGCGCGTGCGAGTAAGAAAACTGCGTATGCGACTGAGTATGTGGAATTTGTATCCAGATCGGGCCATCAAATACTTTTTGCTTGTAAGCGTTGCTTGCCGAAAGACACCAAAATAAAAGTTAATGTATCAAGCCTGAATAATTTGAAACAACATGTAAGAAGGGTACATGAGTCACAATACGTACAGTTTGAAGAGACTGTTAAGGCGGGCTCCAACCGAGGCAAGACAAAAAAGAGAACTCATTCTGACAATATTATATATTAACCTGTTAACTTCCAGTACCTAAACCAACAGGTTTTATAAGTTCACTAACGCAACGATATAAAAATGCAATTTTACACATATTAACGGATTAACGATTAACATTAACTTCCGTTAATTCTTCCGAAATGTAACGCTTTAACGTTTAACGAAGCTAACTTTTTTTGTAGCGGATTAACGATTAACGAAGTTAACTATTTGATTAACGGCGCCCAGCTTTGGATTTAGAAAATAAGCAATTTAAACAACAATAAAAACTAATGCTGACGCGTAAAGCTTATTATACTGTAAACGAGGCATTAGAAGACGAACACATATTTATGGTATGAATTATCATTGACATGTAAAAAGAAAATAAAATAAAAACATTTTGTAATATATATTTTATGACAGTATAATTTTACGTGACATATTATATATGTTTTTATTTTTACATACCTATTTATTTTAATTTATTACTTTTTTTTTTGTTATTGAATTAAATTTTGTACTCTCATTATGACGACGCCACTTTACAGCAGATTTTTGATTATTTGTTTTTAATAATAATTTTAGTTTTAATTTTTGACATTCAATAGCTATTTTGTTCAACAAAAAATGTTTGTATTTCTTAGTCTTAGTGACATATTTTTAGTTTTTAGTGACATCCATCATTGCCAATTGAAATTTTTAGTGACATATTTCTATTTTATTTGTTTAATATTTTTTATATTAGAACTGACAAGGCCCATTTACAGCCAATTCAGCCAAACCTTAATTTAACTTTATGATGTCATCACTATCTGGCCAGGTTTTCGACTATTATATTGTTTTCTAGTATTGTTTCTTTCTTTTTTAATGGTTTTTTCATTGTTTTGTAATTAATGTAAATTAGGACGTACCCAAGTATTCCGATAGGTCCCTATGGTGATAAATAATAATAATAGTAAAATTGGCTAAATATAGTGTTGCCCGATCTTGGTCTTGCTTGTTTGCAAGACAAAGAACAAGACTACTGATATTGTTGCAAGACCATGACTACCCTGGTCTTGGTCTTGCGCAAGAGTCTCGCAAAACTCTTGCACAGATATTTTTTCCAAATTTTGCTAAAGTGTTAACTTTTTTTGGGGTTAGGTTTTTGTTTTCAATAAATTTTAATTGCGTCGTGTCCGTAATTAATATTTTGGTGGGGGTTTGATTCCTGGTCGGGACACAATAAATTATTTAATTTATTTGTGATATTTCTCAAGTTTGGTACCCTAAAGAATATATATTGATATAAATAAAATATATATTGAGTCAGAGTAATAGTTTTGCAGAAGTCTTGCGAGACTCTTGCGCAAGACCAAGATTAGGAGTGCAAGACAAAGACCGAGACCAGACCACCTATCCCGATGCAACACCAAGACCAACACTGGCTATGTCTTCGTCTTGCTTTTGCCTATAGTAAAGTTGGCTAAATGTGAATCCGATTATTTATAAGCGTGGTTTTTGACCACCCGAAAGGGAAACGGTCGTGATGAACTTTACTTTTTTAATACATATTTGTCTTTTTGTTATTCTCAAAAAGGTTGAACACACCTGCATTGTCTGATGACGTCACTATCAGTTCTCGTGGAATAGAGTTTAGAATATAGAGACTTACATGGATTACAGCAGACATCTTGGTTAAGAGTCCCTGAGCTGACTAAATGGCAGCCGCCTGACGCTATAGCCTGACCTAGTCCGCTGCTCATCTGGAAATTATAAAAATAATAATCACTAATTTTATTAAAATAACACATAATACTTCAGTCTAAAGGTAATATGTTGAATTCAACATATTTGTTCATGTGGCAGCATCGGTGACCAGAAAAGAAGAGTCAGAAGTTGGTTAAAAAAGTGCTGGTCGTCTTGCGGGGTAGGCAGAGACAATTGAGAGCCACCTGACACGATCACGACAACGTCTTTTGCTTCGTCAACATTCATCAACATTTTCATACATGCCCTTTTGTTACGAAGGCTTTTAAATCCAGTGTTTTATTTATTTTATCGTGATACGTGTGTCTCGGTCTGCCAGGGCCTCTTTTACCCACAACTTTCGCATTATATACCTGGTTCGTCAATCTTTCTTCGCTCATCCTTTCAACATGTCTATCTCTCTTCTTTCCACGATAAATCTTTACGTCCTTCTCAAAACTCTCTTCTTTCTGTACCCTCACATCATTCTGGATTTGTCTCCAACTCCTTTGTAGTAGCTGCCACAAAATTATGGAATGATCTTCCAGTAAACATAAGGCAGGCAACAATATGAATAGCTCTAAACCACGTTAGTAAGTTATATTTAAATAAATAAATTTTATATCATCTAATTTCCATGGTAAGCGGTAAGCTTGTGTTACGGAAACTAGAGAAACGGTTGATAAACTACATATTATACTTTTTTTTTTTTGTAAATATATACATATTATACATATAAACACCCAGACCGAGACAAATAATACAATGTACAACTTGCCCCCGGTGGGAATCAAACCCACGACCTCCCGAGTTCACGGCAACGTTTGTTACCACTAGACCACGGAGGCGCCTTTTGTGTATGTATTTAGTATATTGATATTATAATACATATATAAGAATATATAAGTACGTATATAAAATTTGTTGAATTATCCTATAATTGTATATTACTGTTACTTTCATTGCACCTATATTTGTTCAAATTTGTCCCTAAGGTTTGGCTGTCAGAGAATGTCCGCCTTTGTACTTTGTGCAATAAAGTTTTTTAATAAATAAATAATCCATCGTAGCATGCCGTTCCTTAAGCTATCTTTATTGCTTTTTCGTTGGTAAGATACGTAGAAGAAATGAAGAATGCTGTTTCAAATTCAAAAAATCATTATTGCATTTAAAAAGTGTACCTATATAAGCCTAAGAAGACTTACTCTTAATGGTAGCTCCTGCTTTCGATCCAGAACAGTTTCAGACTTGACGTAAAAGGCCTTGGTCTCGGCTAACAGTTCCACAGCTGATTTCCTCTTGGTCTGTTGCTGGTGGTGCATCAGAGACCGCGGCTGCGACATGTTCTCCTTCTTACGAGGAAGCTTGAAGCTAGCAAACAGCGAGTCTGCTAATCTACGCCTGAAATTCACAATTCGTCATCATTATCACAGCCTAAGAGGAGTTTCGCAGGATCTAGAAAACCAGCTTGAAATAGTGGTTACAGCTTCAAATTTCTTCCACACTTCTTCTACTTTGGATCACCTAAATCTATGTTTAGTCTTCGGTTAAGATAAGTATTCTGTATGCTAGCATTTGTCTGGAGGACTTACCTAGGAGGCGATTCAAAGGATCTAGAAAACCCGCTTGAGACAGTGGTTACACCTTCAAACTTCTTCCTCACTTCCTCGACTTTGGACCACCCTGAATCTATATTCAGTCTTCGGTTAAGAGGAGCATTCTGAACAGCTTTTGCCAGTTCATCACGCGTCTTCTTGACGGACACCTCAGCAGGGATCGGGTCCCGAAACCGACCGCCTCGCGCTTCGTGACATCGTTCGATGAACTGACGCCGTCTGTATTGTAACGATGGTGGGGGATGACGGTCTTCTTCGTTGAAGCACCTGAAACACAAAAGAAAAACTGTATAAGTTAAGAAAGAATACTAGTAAGCTGACCAGACTAATCATTCATTCATTACAGACCCTAGAACACAGCGTCCTCGACCTACACTGTTGGAGATGGCCCTACAGAACATATATCTTGAGAATTTGGCCTACACTCGCCACGCTGGCCAGACGGGTTGGCGAGGATTTGATCAGACTAATGTGGACATTTAATTAAAAAAATATTTCAGACAGTTGGTCTCGTCCACAAATTTAAGGTGGCTCAAAAAGAGTATAAATGAGCTAGGATCGGCATTCCTTTCATGGATAGATTCCGATCGCGTGAAATGGCAAGCCTTGAGAGAGACTATTTCCATCTATCCAGCAGTGGACAAAAATAGGCTATAATAATAATAATATAATGGACATAATAGCGTAGGCATTTAATATAGCTAGGTTACCCAAAGCAAGACGAAGACCAAGATTCGCCAAGTCTTGGTCTTGCATGTGAACAGCTAGCTGGTCTCGGTCTGGGTCTTGTTCTTAAAACTGTCAAAGTTCGGAGGTACATTTTGGATGACCCTTTACACATTATAATTAATTTCATTTATTTCTTATAAACAATAGGTTTAACATTTCTGTAATGTTATACATATTTTCTATTAGTTTTGATAGCACCTGCCTTATCTTGTCGTAACTGCTTTAGTTGTCCCAAAGGATTGACCAGTATAGAATGTCTAGCGGCATTAGGTCCGCCTTTGTACTTTGTGCAATAAAGTTTGTAATAAATAAATACAGTGTAGTTAGTGTTGTAGTCTATGTTTTGCTGGAGGGCTTATAAGTAATATTTCCAGACATATATATATAAAAAAAAAAAAAAAAAAGACCGCCTCCGTGGTCTAGTGGTAACAAACGTTGCCGTGAACTCGGAAGGTCGTGGGTTCGATTCCCATCAAGGGCAAGTTGTCATTGTATAATTTGTCTCGGTCTGGGTGTTTGTTTATATGTATAATATGTATATATTTACAAAAAAAAAAGTAACAAGTACAACCGTCGATACGGTACAATATTATAATGAAAATTATATTAATATCTATGTAAATGCTAACTTATAAATAATATGAATGTCAAAGTAAAAAAATATTATTTTAAGAATTTGTTATAGCAATGTTATGTTATCATAACATGTATACACATAGCTACATATACGAGTACACACATATATACATATAATATATGTTAAATAATATAATATATAAAGGTTTACTATATCAGAGTAGGATGGAGACATTTTGCAGTTTAAGAAAATGATTATAAAACATATTTTGAGAAAGATGGTGATAGAATATATGATAAAGTTTTTCACTTACCTAGCTGGTTGTGCGAGGTGCGACCGACACGGCTGGTAGCAGGACAGGGCGGCCATAGCGCCGGGTGGAGCGAGCTGCGGAGACCACCGCGCTCATCCTTCGACCAGTGCCTCTCACTATGCCGTCTACTCACTCACGCCACAACATTGCAGTCTGTAAGTAAAGAAAACAATCTGTTAACATCCTACTGATTAACCGAAGAGAGAAAACCGGTTATTTATCGCACAATATGTACAGTACTACACTTTTAATAATTATTTCTGAATATAAATATTATTCATTAATAAAATATAATAATGTTCATTAAATATGATGATACTTTGAAATATGCAGCAAAACGCACTCTGACAGTACCACAGGATATAGGACTCTCCTGATTAACAGAAAGACCAACCACAAGTTAAGCCACCACCCCCACACCGTAGCCACTAACCTTAGCCTGTGTGTTTCGCCATTCTTATAACCTTTAAAGATCAGGCGAAGTGTAAAAAAAACAACTTGAGGAACTAACATCGGTCGTTAGTGGCTGGTGTCACTTGCTCTCTATTCTTGGCTCGCCATCAGCTCGTATCAGTGTGGCATGCAAACTTTATCACAGCCTTTAGACCTCCACTGCTGGAGATAGATATTCCTCAACATAATTCTGGAGAATTTGGACATAACTCTGGCCGGACGGGTTGTCGAGTGACTGGTGTCTATTTATTAACGATAATAACTCAAAAAAAATGTATTCGGGCGCTATACAACTTAAATCAGTTGGATAGCTGCAAACCGTTTTTTAAGAAAATAAATATATTAACTATACCAAGCCTGTATATTTACGAAATGTCATTATTTGTACGCAAATACACAAGTCTCTTTAAAACTAATGGCGAAATGGGCTACCGTAGCCAAAGAATCAAGAATAAATTATGCCTACCGTCACAGCGCAGCGTTTAGAACTACATTCTAAGAACTGTTACTGCATGGCAATACGAATTTATAACCATTTGCCCTATGAATTGATACAGTTAAGAAACAATGAATTCCAAAGAAGGTTATTTAAACTTTTGGTACATAAGGCATATTATTCAAACAAGGAATTTTTCGATGATAATTTGACATTGTAGACCTAGCAACTATTTATTATTGCTCATTGTTTGTTTAAAATAATTTGACAACAAATTTTAAATTATTAAAATAATATTACTATTGACTTAAATTAATTTAATACATTGACATAATAATAATATATATATTTTTTTATATGAATATAATAGTAATTTTATATAGTTGTTATTAATGAATA
Organism: Tinea semifulvella; assembly: GCA_910589645.1. Lineage (NCBI taxonomy): Eukaryota > Metazoa > Arthropoda > Insecta > Lepidoptera > Tineidae > Tinea > Tinea semifulvella. The sequence goes on from OU342605.1 coordinate 5,231,989, forward strand.
TATGTGTATGTATGTGTGTGTATATGTATATACATACATACACACATGCATATATATATATATATATATATATATATATATGTATGCATGTATATAGAATTATATGTAATATTAGATCTACATCAAAAAAGGCCGGTTCGGCTGCTCATACAGCCGAATTTAGAAAACACATCAAATACAATAGCATTAAACAAAATTATAACTTTGTGGCATTTGGGGTTGAAACAATGGGGGTATATTCTCTTGATACCCACAAATTCATAAAAGAGCTGGGTAAACGAATTTTCCAAGAGTGTGGCGATCCCAAATGCCATAACTATCTAAAACAGAATATGTCCATAATAATTCAACGAGGAAATGCGGCGAGCGTTTTAGGTACCCTCCCTAGTGGTAAGCCCTTAGTTTATTTTGTAGAATAGCTTTAATTTCATAGGTATTTTTAGTTTTAGTTTTCTTTATAATTAGTTTTTAGTCAATTTTATTTTAATATTTTTGTATCGAATTACCTACTTCGAATAAATATACTATATTAGATTTATAATATATATGTTTAATATTTTCATGCCGCTAGCGGTAGAATGCTTCGGAAATTATGCATAAGACCACATTATTATTTGTACAGTATTCTGGAAAATAAAGATATTTTGATTGATTTTGATTTTGATTCCATAAGTTAGTATTAGTGGAACCGAGGCCAACGCTTAACGTGCTCTCCGAAATACGGGAACGATGTTGTTGTAAATCTATGACAAATTTACTATTGCAAGTTTAATGTAAGTAATAGAATGTTTACTACCTACTTGAACAAAAATAAGCTACTAATTGCTCTGATTAGTTTTAATTTGTATGATCATGAAACTATGTCACCAGTCAGCACCATTCATCAATGAGAACTATAATGCAGCACGTTTTGCTAACAATGCAGCATTCGGGACAAAAAATATCTGAATTAAATGATATTTAAACCTCTGAATTAAATATTTATTTGATCGTGATATGAATGTCGACGAAGCGAAAGAAGTATGTCGTGATCGTGTCAAATGGCGCTCAATTGTCTCTGCCTACCCCGCAAGGGATCTGGCGTGAAGATATGTATGTATGAATTAAATAAAACCTTATACCTAAAAGATTTTATTTAAATTGTGGTTTTAATTTAATTTAATTGTATTTAATTTAATTTATATTGGTTTTAATTTAAATAAAACATTAGCTGTAGGTGAATTAAAAAGCCATCGAAACAAGAGGGCATGTATGAAGAGGTTGATGAATGTCGAAGAAGCGAAAGAGGTATGTCGTGATCGTGACAAGTGGCGCTCAATTGTCTCTGCCTACCCCGCAAGGGATTTGGCGTGAAGATATGTGTGTGTGTGTGGATATAAAAAATATTTATTTATATTATATATGACTGCCTCCATGGTCTAGCGGTTAAGTCCGTGGATTTAGACTCCTAAATTGTACAACACTGCCGGACGGTTTCAAGGACCTCTGCCATTATTTAAGTCAAAACTAAAGAATACTTTACTGAAAAAATGTTATTATAAAATTGTCGATTTTCTGACTGACGATGATCTCACATTTGACATACATGATAATATTTAAAATAGGACACTAATTATATATTTTCTTTTGTGTTTGTATACCATTTTTTTTTTCGTTGCATTAAAAAGTCTTCGTAACCAAAGGGCATGTATGAAGAGGTTAATGAATGTCGACGAAGCGAAAGAAGTATGTCGTGATCGTGTCAAATGGCGCTCAATTGTCTCTGCCTACCCCGCAAGGGATCTGGCGTGAAGATATGTATGTATGTATGTATGTACGATTTACGAACTTTTTTTATTTTTATTTATATGCATTTATGACAATAATTTTGACTTTGGCATTTAGCTGAACGAACAAACTACTGAATACCAATTCTAATATGTATGTACCTATACTTAAGGATGAATAAATGATTTGATTTAGACTCGAAGGTACCGGGTTCGATTCCTGGTCGGGACACAAAAATATTGATTAATGTAAATTAATACATTTAAATAATATTTAATTTATTTGTGATATTTCTCGAGTTTGGTACGCTTGGAGACATCGACGAGCTATCATGATTGGCCTATAGTAAAGTTGGCCAAATGTGAATCCGCTTATTTATAAGCGTGGTTTCTGACCAACCCGAAAGGGAAACGGTCGTGATGATACGACTACGAAAGACTTTAAGAAAAAGTTAGAGCGATGAGGGGGGATAGAAAGAATAGGCATTTTATTAACAAAACAAATCTCATTAACTGCATATTCTCTAAAGAAATTTCCAACATTCAATTCAATTCAAATTCTTTATTGCATAAAAACATCTAAACCTAATATATTACAACAGTAATAAATTAATACTAACATTTTTATATATTATATATAGGCTTGGTGATAATGTCTTACTGAGCCTCAGCATGCAATGTAGGTATGACTTGATGTCAGCACCATATATGAGTACATTAAAGGGTACTTATGTCAGAGAATTTATGTAATGTCAAAACTTAAATCTAAGATCTTTTATTTAAGAATTCATTTGTAGAATATAAACAAAACTTGCACAACCAACATTCAAATTCAATTCATCATGAACCCTAAAAACTAACAAAAAACTAAAGCCTAAAACAGTTTATAAAGTTCAATCTCAAACATAGGCTAAACTTCCGTTTTTCCACAGAACACGTTCACATCAATTCTTTTGTAATTATTCTCATAACCGGCACGTAATTAGATGTGTACAGGTAATGCGTTTTAAAACGGCAACGTTTGAATGCCTAAGTGTTCGAGTATACCTTATTATTATGACAAAATTATCCTGCCCATTGCGAATATTAATTAAATTTATTTAAAAAAATGGTCTTTCGACGATTTATACTCCGTATAAAGTAAACGCTGCCGAATAGTAAAGACACAGCTTAAAGTATGTGTCTGCATATTTATTGTAAACAGGCCTCCAGCACCAAATCAAAGTAAATCGAATCACAAGCGGGTAGTTACGGACAAATATTGCAAACAAAGTCCTGGATGGTAAAATTACCGGACTTGGATAATCACGCTGTCTGTAAGTTATATTTTAAAGAGAATGGCTGCACTTCCAGTGACTGCACGAGCAGTTCAGGATATGCAGAGACTGCAGACGGTCTAGGGAAGCTCTTCCCAACCCTGAGAGAAGCATCACGCGACGCGTTGAGCTAAGCTTCGCACAATGGCAGTGGTAATGACAGGATACTGTCTTTAACAAACACCTATACACTGAATAAAAGAAGAAAAGTTCACGCACAATGGTATCATGAAGACTAAGTGCGGGCAAGCACTTTTACTAAGTTACAAGTACACTGCAAAACTGTTTTTTTTTAAAGACGATCAACAGTTTGGCATTAATGGTAATGCAGTGACGTTTTCTTCTCTTGCTCTTTATTGCTCTTTAAATTTATATGTGAAAACCTTTAATAGTTCTTAGTGATAGTATATTATAATAGTATTTACTGTATAATATTTATTATATTGTCAACTGGTTGAAGATGAATAAAAATGTAAACAGACTATATGTTGATCAATAGCGTAGTAACCAACCGGAGCCGCATTTGAACGATATATCTATACAAGTGTGCGATAAAAAGCACTTGTAAATAGACGTGTACTTTCATTTTCCCGCGTAACTTTCTAGGCTAGGTTTAGTCCATAGTCCATATGGGAAATAAGCTCTAATAAAAAGGCTGCATATGGCTTCAATGCGAATACTAAAGAGTAGTCACATTAGAAGACCCGCCGCAGAATCCCTACTGGTTAGCAGAAATATACAGAGAGAGCGTTTAATATCGTATCTTTAGGAAGACAATGCCATTAAACTAACTCGTTCATCATTACAGCCCCTGCCTTAGAAAGATGTAAGGTTTGGTTTGAAATGATGTTATAATTAACTAGGAAACACAAACTAAAAAGCAGTGCCTCCCATCTCGACGGATGCAAATTACCGCACAGATTCGGTTTTCTATTCGAATAACTTAGAGAACCTTGACCTAAACAAGATTTCACAATAGAGCATTATTTTTATGGTGTTTTGGATAATTAGGCACAATATTACGTGTTAAATGTCTTGTTTTCGATCGGGCCAATGGTTATTGTCGCTTATGTAATGCTTTACATTATACTGCCTCTACTGGTTAGGTTATGAACATAGAATGCCAAGTGTTCAATACGGTATTATTAAACGTCTAATAAACTGGTATACTGAACAAGGTGAAAAGGTCTTTTCTGCCCTTACTCAGACTTATGCGTGGAATTTCCAATCATGTGATCATAATCATGGAATGGCCAATCATGACAAGTGGCAAGCTCGTCGATGTCTCCAGCGTACCAAACTCGAGAAATATCACAAATAAATTAAATATTAATTAAATGTATTTATTTACTTAAGGTTTTAAAATAAACGTTGATTTGAAGTTTAATTGCTTTATTTTATTAGCTTTATTCAACTGATGAAATAACAGCCTAATGGAAAACTGATTTCATGCGCTCTGCTTTAAAAAAGAATCTGCTATACTTATAAAAATACAGTTAATGTAATTAAATTTAACTCTCTTATTTAATAGAGCGATTATTTAAATTTTAATTTTATACAACTCATTCTCGCATCCTACTTAATCTGTGCGGGTACAAACTAATAAGCCTACATATGTACATGGTCGTATTACGCACTGATTCCCGCGCAAAATGTCGTCGCATGCACTTCTACAAGTCGCGCAATGAAAGACGAGGAGAACAACACATTGGTAAATGACATCTTTCTAGAGATAAAAGAAAAATATTTACTCACCCCTCGTTCTGAGACACGATAATAGTAACTTAAGCACGCTTTAAGGTGTACTGAGACGTGTATAAACTGTTTTGCCAAAGCTATGTGACGTCACAAATGACATTATTCTTCGCGCTTAAATTGCTCACGATATCGAGGTAGATCGCTCGGAGCGCTGTCAGTTTTTTGTCAATATGTCGCGCGCCATTTTCAAGTTTATTTAATATTAGGTTTCCTTTTAAATTATTTAATATTGTAATTCGTTTATTCTGTTTCTATATTACTTCTAAAACAAATCTATAATTAATAGTCACATAGCTTTGGCAAAACAGTTTAAGCGCGTCTCGGAACACCTTTAAGCGTGCTTAGGTTACTATTATCGTGTCTCGGAACGAAGAATAAGTAACAGAATAGGGCTGGCCAGCGCGGCGAATGTAGGCCGAAATCTTCAGAAATGTCTGGTAGACCTATCTCTAAGACCTCCAGTCTAGGACTCTGTGTTGTAGGGGATGTGATGAAAAAAAAAACCGTTCTCACAACTATACCTACCTATATGTACTGAAAACTAAGAATATAATATTTTATTTACTTCAAAGCAAGAGCCTTAAATGACAATAAACAAAAATTATTGATAACTGTGGGTGGCCGGTTAGGCGATAGCGGATAAACTTACCCACCCATACGGAGGCAGACGCGTGATAGTAGACGATGTTGATTGTTGTATCTAAATGCATTATTTTTTTTATGCGCTTTTGTTCGATTTCGCATTCATTTATTAATTGAGTAGAAATCTATTAAGGTTATTTTTCTTCGGCTGGCACCGACTCAAATAACTGTTAAGTTTTTTTTTTATTCCAGTGCTACATGTGACTTCGCAAAACAAGATGAATGATAGCAACTGGAATCAGAAACTGAAATCACACTCTAACACTATGCTGCGCCGGCTTGACTACATTGTGATTTGTGTTGTACAACGACATTAGAAACTTTTTTAAAGAAATTACACAAGTTTTTTTTCATTAATGCCCAATTACTACTATTATATTATTATTGTTATTGGGTTTATATAAATATATATAATTTTAGTTATATATAAGATATGTATGCCAAATTGTTATTTTTATGTTTTATGTCTTTCTGTATTTCATTCTTGATATTGTTTACTGCATGCTGTGTACAAATGTTAGGTTGGCAAACTTACTACTTATTTATATCACTGTATTTTGTTTAATGTATTGTGTGTTAACTGTTTTTTGTACATTAATAAATAAATAAATAAAATTTAAAAAAACATAGTTACCGGGATTACGCCGCATCAAAAAATAATGCTCGGGAATGTATTCTCTAGATACCCACCATAGTCAGTTAAATTCTATAAAATACGAGGGGCGTTCAAAATATTCTCGGTATGTGGATAAAAACAAACAAGTACGAAAAGTTTGATATTTTTATTTTTCAATATACTCCCCCCCTATGTTCATACACTTATAAGATCGATCAATTATTTTTTTTAATCCCTCATAAAAATATTTTTTATCTTTGGTGTAAAAATGCTCCTCCACGGCCGTCTTCAACGCTTCATCGTCAGAAAATTTATTTCCACGCAGATCCTTTTTAAGATTGGGAAACAAAAAGAAGTCGCTTGGGGCTAAGTCCGGACTATAGGGTGGATGAGTAACAGTTTCAAACCCACATTCAACAATAGCTGCCTTGGCAATATGAGCAGTATGGACAGGGGCGTTGTCATGCAGAAGCAGAACACCTTTGGTTAACTTTCCTCGCCTCTTTTCTTTGATCGCATCTCTTAATTGACGTATAACGTTAGCGTAGTACTGCCCTGTGATATTTACACCTTTTTCTTTATAATCGATAAGCAAAACTCCTTCACAATCCCAAAATATTGTGGCCATGACCTTGCCAGCTGACGGGATTACCTTGAACTTCTTGGGATGAGCTGAACCCTTAATGTGCCACTGCATGGACTCCTGTTTGCTCTCTGGGTCATAATGATGAACCCAGGTTTCATCTCCAGTAACTATTTTTTGCAGCACCTCATCGGGATTTTCACCACACAGGTCGATAAAATCTGAACAGCAAGCCACACGCATATCCTTTTGAAGAAGCGTCAGCATTCGCGGAACCCATCTTGCACTTACTTTTGACATATTAAGATGGTCATGTATAATGTCATGTACGGTACCAATAGAGAGATTGGTTACTTGAGCTATAGATTTTACCTTCACTCGGCCGTCTTCCAATATAAGTTTTTCCACTTTATCAATATTTTCTTGTGAGGTAGCCACTACAGGCCGGCCAGGTCTAGGGTCATCTTCAATACTCTCCCTTCCACGCTTAAATTCGCTTGACCATTTTTGAATAGTAGATAAAGAAGGAGCAGACTCACGGTAAACACAATCCATTTCCTCTTTTATGGTTTTTTGATTTTTACCCTGTTTTGTCAAGAATTTTATGACGGATCGGTGCTCTAATTTCGTTAAAATTGTTAATTCGCTCATGGTGTTCATGTTTGTTCGGCAATTGCAGAAAAACAAAAGAACATCTCGGTTCCAATTTTACTTTTTTTTAATGTCAATGGATGAATCTTAGCGGCCAGTAACAAATATATATATAAAAGAGGTTGTAACGTATCAATACCGAGAATATTTTGAACGCCCCTCGTAGTCCAATAAAACATGGAAAGTTCGGCAAAATGTCCAGGTTTTATTTAAGCATAAAGTATCGAGTAGGTAGTAAATTTGGAATACGAAGCACATCGCCCACGACCTGACCGCTGTGCCTAGCTGTAAATGTTGCGAAATACACCGGCCACCGAGGCAAGCGCATCGACGTAAAACATCACCCACTCTTCAAACATATTGGTAATCAATAATAATTTCATTTTAAATACTTTATTGCACTAGATTTGTACATAGGTGGGCTTAATGGTCAGGCATTTTCTAATAACCAACCTTTGGGAGTGTGGAAAAACATAATACAAAAAAGAATAAACATAGTAAAGTATCATCACGACCGTTTCCCTTCTGGGATGGTCAGAAACCACGCTTATAAATAAGCGGATTCACATTTAGCCAATTTAACTATAGGCCAATCATGACAAGTGGCAAGCTCGTTGATGTCTCCAGAGCGTACCAAACTCGAGAAATATCACAAATAATTTAAATTTTATTTAAATTAATAAATATTATTGTGTCCAGACCAGGAATCGAACCCGGTACTTACGAGTCTAAATCCACGGACTTAACCGCTAGTCCACGGAGGCAGTTAAGCAGGCAGCAATAAATATACACATAATACATATAACTATAAAATAATAAATAAGCCTAAACTCTAATGATATATCTTAAAAATAAAAAAACTGAAAAATTAAATGTAATATTGATTTAAACGACACTAATTTGCTTGTTCAGTAGTTCGTCAGTGGGAAGCTTGTTCCATTGGCGAGCGGATGTCACGATATTGAAAATATTTATATAATTATCATTTAAATATATATTTTAAACTTAGTATAGTAACTATCATCAAGATCTCATATAATTATAGTCATCATATAGCAGGTATATTATACATATGTATATTCATAGAACGTATGTATGTAGTTTTATTTGTATGTATTTGTGTATGTATTAGTATGTAAATAAGTAATTATTCATAAGCATATATTGACGTCTAATATTTTCTATTAGTTTTGATAGCACCTGCCTTATCTTGTCGTTACTGCTTTAGTTGTGCCAAAGATTTGACCAGTATACGAGTAGAATGTCTAGCGGCATTAGGTCCGCCTTTGGACTATGTGCAATAAAGTTTATAATAAATAAATATCAGATCCACAAGCGTCGAAAATATGAAACTATTTGCAATAGTTACTTTCGACGTTTGCTGTTAGAAACGATAGGCCCGTGGGGATCACAATTGAAAGCGGTCTATAAAGAAATTGTTCCAATGCTCATTGACGTCTCTAGTGAAGATAGGGCTGCCAGTGTTTCTCTCAAAAATTAAGTATCTGTAATAATTCAGAGGGCAAATGCTGCTAGTGTATTGGGCACTAGGCCACAAGACAGCGATTTGAGGAAGCTATTTTTTTGTAAGTATGTACCTATTTAATTTTTTAAATTAGTTTTCATTGTAATATGTGGTAGGCAGACTGATGGTGGTAATTTGCCCAGTCTGGGGCGGGGAAATATCCACCGTTCGTGCTGATAAACCCAGTAAAGTGTATCCACACGTTTCGGGATCAGGTTCGAATTGCCGTCGTTCAGTCAAGCGAACATAGTCTTAGGGACTGATGTCAGCCATGAGTGTCAGATTCCAGTTGTTAACATTACTGTATCTCGCGCGCCATTTACCATCACGTGAGCGCAAAGTCACAAAAACTATAAAATATTAAAAAAAAAATACTTCCATTTTCAAGAGTGGCTAGTTAGTGAGTGAGTGGCTATTTTCCATATGGTCGTGGGTCATGCTAGTTATTATAAGACTAACTACGGAACCGTTCCGCTCTACCTCACAGAAATTAGCTAAACTAAAACATAAGTTTACAAAAGGTCAGTAATCCGTGATAATGAAGTTAATTCAAGGTAAAAGACAATTACGAATGTTTTATAATTTTACCTAATTTTAGTAATGACCGGTGCAATGTCCTTGCTTAAAATTGATATTATAATATCTCACAGTTGAGCAATAGTCTCACCTGGAGCTGTAGAGTTATTTCACACACTTCTTAAATAGATCCCAACAACTGTAAATATGTATATATCGTATTTATGTATACATATATTAAGTATTATATGTATATTTGTGTTTAGTGTATAAATATTATTTACTAGTAAGTAGTTTAGTTTTAGTAGTACTATAAATAGTGCTTTGTAATTATTTCCTACATAAAATTTAACCAATTTACTATTTAATTAAATAATATTTTAATGCTGGAGTAAAAGAGATGTTGTAATTAAATTTAAAAAAAAAACTCAATTAATTGTTATGATTTTTGTTGAGGCAGGCTGCAAAAAAGCTGGGGCCTGGTTTTAGAGTTTAAAGAGATTGGCTCTTTTGTATGGGACCAACTCTAAATTACCAAACAAAAAAAAGAATCGTCAAAATCAATTTCTAATGGGGTGTATCACTAACTTTTTATCACGACAGATGGCGCATGATAGATGGTACCTAATATAACTGTTAGTTGCATAGAATTGTTGTATTTTTATTACGAAATTTATTATTTTCTGGATATTATGCAGAAGTGAGCAGCTTTTAAGTGTATAAATCAAGGATTTCCAAGCAAAAGCAAAGATATGGTGATCTCAAAATTGCCGTTCTATTAATTCAACCCTTTTTTGATTTTAAAGACGGTGTTTGCTTACTTAATTCGTCTTTTAAGTTAGGTAACGTTAATTTAAAATACATTTGTCTGTTATAAAAATAAAAAACTACAAATAAATTTTGAAAAGGATCCGTCATAAGTGTAAACAAGGTACCAGTGCCGCTAGCGACATCTAGAAACTGATACACCCCATTGGCGGAATGATCGCGAAACAAACATAAAAAAAACATATAGGCGAATTGAAAACGTCCTTCTTTTTTAAAGTCTATTAAAAAAATGCTAATAAAATGCAATAATCAAGTGTGTGTATGTGAATGCGCGTAAGTGTGTACCTATTTTTTTAATTATCAATTTATAATTGAATGTTTTAGTAATGAAATCAAGCACAAGGAATATGATCTTACATGGTTTTATGTTATAACTAATTAGTTATAGCAGTTATAATATTTATAACAGATAAAATATATTTAATTTTTTTATCAAAAAAAAAATTGACTAAAGGTACCAAGAACACTGGCTTCATTCCCACGTTGCACTGCCATAGTTTTTTCTCAAAATTCTATCAACTTTTTCGTTTCACACCAAGGATTAAATTTTTCTATTGCGAAAGGAAGGAATCTACACTAATATTATAAAGAGGATTTGTATTTTTGTGTATGTTTGTAATGAATAAACTCAAAAACTTCTGTACCGATTTTAAAAATTCTTTTATCATTAGAAAGCTACATTCATCCTGAGTAACATAGGCTATTTATTGCTAGAAAAGATTAGGGATCCTTACTAAAACTTTAGTAACGTTACCCAAGGTATAAAAAAATGCCATAAAACGTCTTTCGTCGCATGCGCTGCGGAAACTATTGATGAAAAAAGTATGTTCTACAATATTAAAGAACAAGACCGCCTCCGTGGTCTAGTGGTAACAAACGTTGCCGTGAACTCGGGAGGTCGTGGGTTCGATTCCCACCGGGGGCAAGTTGTACATTGTATAATTTGTCTCGGTCTGGGTGTTTATATGTATAATATGTATATATTTACAAAAAAAAAAGTATAATATGTAGTTTCCGTAACAAGCCTCGTAGCTTAGCACGGAAATTAGATGGCGCTGTGTGACCTGTCTGGAAATATTTATTTATTTATATCAGTATCTACAAAAAACTTTGTGATACCATATGTCCCAACTATTATCGTTATGTCACAACAACCAATTTTTACATTTTAAAAATTGTTGAAAAACCGACCAAAATTCGACCATGTTATTTATACTTCTGTTTAAATGCTTATCCAAATAAATCATATTGTTTTAAAGACTGTTTCAATTCATGTAGATCACTTTTTGAATTGTTGATATTGGCTATTAGAAAAAAAAAAGAAATATAAGACGTTAAAATCTAAATATGTCATGCCTATCGGGTACCTGAAGGTTTTTTTGTCGACGACACAACATTACACGGGCAACGCCGGGTCAAACAGCTAGTATATAATAATTTGTTAAACTTGAATAATGAGTGTGTTTTAGTTTAGCTGCCTTTTTGGCGGCAAAGTCTGTACAAATGCTCGTAGAGTCTTTATGCTTTGCAAATTATACCATCTGGACGTTTTCCATCATTCCTAGATAGACCTGCAGCCCTATTCTGTTACTTAAGCGCAAACGTTATATAATGGAATCCGTTAACTACGAGGGGCGTTCAAAATATTCTCGGTATGTGGATAAAAACAAACAAGTACGAAAAGTTTGATATTTTTATTTTTCAATATACTCCCCCCCTATGTTCATACACTTATAAGATCGATCAATTATTTTTTTTAATCCCTCATAAAAATATTTTTTATCTTTGGTGTAAAAATGCTCCTCCACGGCCGTCTTCAACGCTTCATCGTCAGAAAATTTATTTCCACGCAGATCCTTTTTAAGATTGGGAAACAAAAAGAAGTCGCTTGGGGCTAAGTCCGGACTATAGGGTGGATGAGTAACAGTTTCAAACCCACATTCAACAATAGCTGCCTTGGCAATATGAGCAGTATGGACAGGGGCGTTGTCATGCAGAAGCAGAACACCTTTGGTTAACTTTCCTCGCCTCTTTTCTTTGATCGCATCTCTTAATTGACGTATAACGTTAGCGTAGTACTGCCCTGTGATATTTACACCTTTTTCTTTATAATCGATAAGCAAAACTCCTTCACAATCCCAAAATATTGTGGCCATGACCTTGCCAGCTGACGGGATTACCTTGAACTTCTTGGGATGAGCTGAACCCTTAATGTGCCACTGCATGGACTCCTGTTTGCTCTCTGGGTCATAATGATGAACCCAGGTTTCATCTCCAGTAACTATTTTTTGCAGCACCTCATCGGGATTTTCACCACACAGGTCGATAAAATCTGAACAGCAAGCCACACGCATATCCTTTTGAAGAAGCGTCAGCATTCGCGGAACCCATCTTGCACTTACTTTTGACATATTAAGATGGTCATGTATAATGTCATGTACGGTACCAATAGAGAGATTGGTTACTTGAGCTATAGATTTTACCTTCACTCGGCCGTCTTCCAATATAAGTTTTTCCACTTTATCAATATTTTCTTGTGAGGTAGCCACTACAGGCCGGCCAGGTCTAGGGTCATCTTCAATACTCTCCCTTCCACGCTTAAATTCGCTTGACCATTTTTGAATAGTAGATAAAGAAGGAGCAGACTCACGGTAAACACAATCCATTTCCTCTTTTATGGTTTTTTGATTTTTACCCTGTTTTGTCAAGAATTTTATGACGGATCGGTGCTCTAATTTCGTTAAAATTGTTAATTCGCTCATGGTGTTCATGTTTGTTCGGCAATTGCAGAAAAACAAAAGAACATCTCGGTTCCAATTTTACTTTTTTTTAATGTCAATGGATGAATCTTAGCGGCCAGTAACAAATATATATATAAAAGAGGTTGTAACGTATCAATACCGAGAATATTTTGAACGCCCCTCGTATATACATATATCACGGTATTAAAGTTGATATTTGCATGGCCTCTGTCAAGGTCGAGCGCTTATAGAGTTGAGAATTGAATAATATTTTGTAATTATGACACAACCTCTGACGTAAATAACGAAATCCACTAATAACATTTGCGACTAAATAACAGAATAGGGAATATTAATGTAATGTTAGCAGTTAATAAATTACATGGTTTTATAAAATTACCGCCACTGATAACTATGCACTAGGTAGGCAAAAGAACTTTATCTTTTAACACATCACAGTAAGCGAGGCAACTACAATAATGTTATTGTTATTGGCCCAGATTGTATGTTGGTCATCCTTTCACTGCACCGCAATTATCTAACGAGAGAATATGTGATTCGTTTCTATTTGATTATTTTATTTCAAGCTACACAATGACTTAAAAAGGTCGCTGATAGAGAAAAATACTTTAGTAGTGTTGGAATAAGTTTTGCGAAATCATCGATATTGTTCATTCAATTGATTTGAGACTACAACGCTACTCGTTGGGGTTTGGGAACGTCACTACGACGGCTGTCACTTTTTGCCCGTTTTGCGCTTTGATTTAAGTGAGTTCTTCGCGCCATTTTGCGTGGACATGTCAAGTGCAAGTTTTTGTTTTGTAAATTAATTTACTGTGGATATTATTGGCCAAAAGTGGTGTTGTTTTGTTTAATAATGTGCTACAATGTGAATAATTATGGAAAACGATAAATTGGACTTTAAATATGGGGCACAAGTTGCAGTTTATTTTTTGCGGTTTTCCCGCGCTGTCAACTCCCTTATTTTACCGGACGTGTTTGAGCAGTGGATTCCGCGAGTGACTTCAAGAAAAGCATCAAATTCTGCAGCATCTGGAATTCGATGATGACCTCATTAATTAATGAAAAAGAAAGATATATTACGTCAGACTTGGCTGTATGGGCTAGACCCTTTGCCTTCCCTATCATCTCATTCATCATCCATCGGGAGAAGAGAACCAAAAAAAAAAAAAAACAACTGTTTATCTTAATGTATATCGCGACGTACCTTAATGCTAAACTTGTATTTTCTTATATTAATTAGGTTTATCTTTTAGTTTATTTAATTTAAGGTTTTGTTTTTTTGTAGAAACTGATTTATTAATTTTGTGTAGATTTTTTAGTTTTATTTGATATTTTTATTTGTTTTAGTGTTTAGTTTTAGTTAATATTTGTTTTAGGTTTAATTTACTAATTTCCCATTATATTTTTGTGTATTGTTGTAATTTAATAACTGTGTATTGTGCCTATTCTAAATAAATAAATAGGCGGGTTCAATAAAACCAGCCTTTAGGAACTTGTATTTGTAATTATTTTATTATTACACAACAGCCCGTAAGATTATTATTTATTTATTTCCATAAAAATGTACATCAGATTCTACGTCTAAATAATACACATTTCATAACAAAATTCAAACACAAGGATAAGTGACTAGATGTGAGAATTAATATGGCTCCAAGTACTTTAGGACAATGTTTTTACTTTCCACATCCGTTGATGCGAACACATCTAAATTCTCATCGGACTGCACGATTTTGTTCAATAAAACGATTACACGGGGACCGGGGGCACTCTGAAGTAAGTGCACTCTCCTCAGTTGGTTTAGAGCAACGACTAAGCTGGTGGTCTCCGGCTTCTCCAGCCTCGCCTAGCACTCCTCCACAGCAGTTTATTGGCGTGGAGTCGTGGGTGGCTCCACATATGGTATTAGTGGAATACGGGAACGGTGGTGTCGGTAATGTATGACAAATGTACTTAGAAAAAGTATTTCTCATTGGTACATGACAGGATTTGAACCGCGAACCTATTTTGATTGGAAAGCATTCTTACAACGAAGCCAACACCACTCTAATGTACCAGATTTATTTTGAAGGTCAGTAGTCAGCTGGTACAATCGACACCATTTTTGACAACGGTGTTGTTGTAGATCTATAACAAATGTACATAAGAAAAGTGTATTTCTCATTGGTACATGCCGGGGATTTGAACCGACCCTTGTAGGATGTTAAGGAAATCATTTTTACAACAAGCTCCTTATTATTCTATACTGAATTTTAACTTCATAAGTTCTAAGTCTTAAACCAACCATAAGTCATACGTAATTCTTACAAGACCCGTTATTTCTATCAATAGGAAAACTCATGCATGATTAGAAATATTAGCATTACATCCCATTCATACGAGTTACTTTAATTTTGTCGGCAAGTCAATGTAACCGGTTCCCACGGTGCGCAGTCGATACCGGTATCGTGTGCAGGGGACGTATTCACGTGTATTTTCTCAAATTTAAATTCAATTGTTCAATTTAATAAAGCACTGTAAAAGCAATCTGGAAAGGCTGGTAATCGCGGTCAAAATTGAAGGTCAGAGCCCGACACCCTGCGCTGGTCAGACCAGGGGCCCAATTCTAGCGCTTTAGACTTGCGAGTCAGTTCGAAATATTCCAATAAAAAGCGACAGATCTTCATAGAAAACTGTCAGTGAAACTGAGAAAGGCTAGCGGACATGCATGTCGCAGGCCGAGAATCGGGGCCCAGATCCGCACTGCACTTCACACCCAAGTGCTCTGCACGCCGCCGCCGCGCCGAGAGCAGACCCTCAGCATTGAGGAATACGACGCACGGAGAAGGTTTGCTTAAATATGACTATAATGTAGTGGATGATGTATAAGATTAAGACCAGCACATTTTTACTGTCTACAACATGTAAAGTTAAAGTAGTTATAGTTTAATTTAATAATTTAAGAAATATTTATTTTGTTGAAATGTGTTAGAAAGGTGGCGGATAACGGCTACATGTCGCACCTATATTATAATTATACCTATTATTTTAATTAACATCAGTTGTTACTTTTTTATAAAAGTATTTATAAGTTTATGGGTGTGATTTGTGGCTGAATGTAATGTATGTGCTGCGCGTCCTCGCCTCGCCTTCTGCCTGCAGTCGGTTGTTTATTGCCTATTGAGTTTAGTTCCAAAATTTCAAATAATCTTCAGGAGAGATCAGTGTTCATCCTAAGAAAGAGATAGACTTAAATTAATGGTATATGTAGGCAGACGGGTGGTCGCGCGGGGGGAGAGCGGTTCGCGCCAGCAGCGCATCTTTTTTTATGTCCCTACCTACTATAAATATTTATTATTTAATATTAAACTTCGAGAGTAATTGACTCCGCCAACAAACTGTGGTTACAGTTTGGCAGGCTATTTAATACGTTATATGTATTGGAAAGTTGCTCGAACCATCGGAGCATGCCTTTCCTTATTTTTGTCTCTATGCTTTCTTTCATACCTACCCTTTTTCTAATTTCGACATTACGTATGCGGTCCCTCAAAGTGACGCCGCATATTCGACGCAACGACCTCATTTCTACTGCATTGACTGTACTCTTATGCGTTTTCTGACATATCCACGTCTCGCTTCCATACAATTTAATGCACATTATATATGCGTTACAACTACTTTACTTTTAAGCATTGTACAATAAATAATTTGTTTGAATAGCGAGTTTCTGGGTTAACCTCTTTATTAGTTGTAAATAATGCTGTCTGCATTGTTACAAAAAACGCAAGCCTCATAAATATCAGCCAGCATAGTTGCCAAAGCAAATTCATAAATCGAAATACGTAAAGCATAGCAATACTTGAGAATGTTAAATAATAGATACCTCCTTTCAGAAACTGTAAGAAAAAAAATTGGATAGAAAACGATTCCAGTTGAATTTAAAACGTTATTGTTTTAAGAATCATGCTTTTTTATAGTTGATGCACACTGTCATGGTATGCTATAATGAATTGGTTGATGTCGTCTTATGTCGCAATATCTTTTGCTTACTATTTTCTCATTATGTCAATTCGATAATCCTATGTTGTTGTGGGTAAAAAAGGCCAAGACAACAACAACAACAGAGGCAGACCAAGACGACCAAATAAATACACATGCTAAATGTGCAGCAAGACTGGATAAAACAACTTTAATTGAATTATTAAAAGAATATAATAATAAGTTTCCGTCGCCAAAAAGTTCGATAACAGCTTTACTACACCATTGAGATGATTTTATATATTTTATTACATAGCGACTTTAACAGTCAGGACCGATTGACCGATTTTATTACATAGCGACTTTAACAGTCAGGACCGATTGACCGATTTTATTACATAGCGACTTTAACAGTCAGGACCGATTGACCGATTTTATTACATAGCGACTTTAACAGTCAGGACCGATTGACCGATTTTATTACATAGCTACTTTAACAGTCAGGACCGATTGACCGATTTTATATATTTTATTACATAGCCACTTTAACAGTCAGGACCGATTGTTGGGAAGAATTGAGCCGGTCTCGGTTTTACTGGATTTTTATTTTAATTTTAATTTTATTATAGGTAGGTAGGACTACATTGAAAATTGTATTTATTTAAAGTCCAATTTATCGTTTTCCATAATTATTTACATTCTTAAACAAAACAACACCATTTTGGACTAACAATATCCACAGTAAATTAATTTACAAAACAATAAATTGCACTTGACATGTCCGCGTAAAAAGGCGCAAAGAACTCTTCTCGGATATTTTTTTTCTGTGACCCTTTTAGCTAATATTAGTATTTTGAAAAATTTAATCGATTTACGTAACGCATTTTAATGCCCCTTTTTAAGACGCTTAATTTATGTATACCAAGTAATAAATCGCCATTGTTCTTTATCGATTAGCCGAGGAATTTCGAATTCATTAAGTAACCATTTCTCTTCGTATATCCAGACGGTTACGTAAGCATATGCTAAGCAAAGTCCAAGCACGGCATATAGATGCCAGCCTATAAAAGTCAGCGATATAAGGTAAAAGCATCCGGTAACTTGTTTCATTCCAGCACTTCCGCAGGTAATAGGATTTTATGGTCAGAATCGATTCAACTTTCCGGTACTAACTTTATAATTACAAATCCCGATTTTATAAACTTTGACAAATCTAAATACGAATATAAATAATACATTTATAGTACTGCCTCCGTGGTCTAGCGATTAAGTCCGTGGATTTAGACTCGGAGGTACCGGGTTCGATTCCTGGTCGGGACACAAAAATATTTATTAATGTAAATAAATAAACGGTCGTGATGATACTTTACTTTACTTATATTTATAGTAAAAAGTATACTATCATTACGACCGTATCCCTTTCGGGGTGGTCAAAACCACGCTTTTTAAAAAAGTTCATTCACATTTAGTCAAATTTACTATAGGTCCATCATGACAAGTGGCAAGCTCGTCGATGTCTCCAGCGTACCAAACTCGAGAACATCACAAAAAAATAAATATTAATTAAATGTATTTATTTACATTAATAAATATTTTTGTAACCGCTAGACCACGGAGGCAGTTAAGGAAATAAATGATTTGATGTAATAACTGTTTGTTGTACATACTTTAAATAAATAAATCATTTTGATTAAAAGGCATGTGATTACCTCAACTAACAAAGCGACGCTCCAACTACCAATAACCAATATATATATAATAATATTAAGCGCTATAGTTTATTATTTTGCAGAGGACGGAATAATTGAAAACCCCAAACGAGGCCGAAGCCTTTTATAATAAAAAAGCCACATAAAAGTTATTGTTTGAACATCTGCAAGCTATGATTGTTTGCATTTCTATAACCACTAAGATACCTAGTTGGCCCACACAGGCCCTCGGCTCTCCAATTTAAAAACCTACTAACTTCAAATGAGAAAGTTGCTGAGAAGATCTTGACCACATTTACATTAACATGTTAATTCACGCAGTAGCATTAGTGACAAGTTTACCCCTAAACAGTAAATGGATTCATGATAGATAAACTATATATTTATTGCTTACTAAAATAGACTAGCCTTCATACAGCCCCCCCTTCCCCCTCTCCCCCTAGTATGGAAACTGACAGAGGCATGGGGTGACCATTAAAGCTGTGGTGTCAAGGAAAAAGGAGATAAGTACATAACTTGAACTTTTCACTAGAAGCTAATTAAGAAAACAACACATTTTTATAATTAGAAATTCGTAATTTACGTAAGATTTAATTTCATTAGTCGCATACTTTAGGTACGAGTCGACTCATCTCACTATGCATAACTGAATTATTGGCGGTAGAAGCTGAGATAACTCGATTGAACTTTTTACTTATTTATAACATTTTAATGATACGACTAGCCCCTTTATGTACGTAGGGGTGTAAAAATAAACTGTACGGTTTGTACGGACTTATCTCCTTATTGCATTGACGCATATGAATGTTTTGAACCAATAGGTGCAACAATCTAATTATTTAATTTTTCGACTCATCTCTTTTTTCCTTGACACCACAGAAAGGTTGAAGTATACAAGCCATGAGGGGCGGGGCCGCGATTATGACTTCGTAATTGGTAGCAGGTGATAAGCGTAGCATTGTCCGGCGTCCGGCGGACTGACGTGAAGAGGAGCCACAAGTGGGAAAGAGAAGAAGAGAATTCGTCCAATGTCTTCATCTTTATACGACTCAGACTGTAAATTCACATAGGGCCAACAACGAAGTAAGACAGTTATAGGGTTTTAGTCCGTAGGCGCTATTCGGTGTGAAAAGTGATAGGTAAAAAGCAGTGGAGATTATTACGGTCTCTGTGTTTTAGAGGCTATGATAATAAAAGATCGTCAGTTGCTAGGTTTTGAAATTAAACAGCCCTTCCGAAACTGGTTCCCTAGCAAAGGCTACTAACTCAAAAATCTTGACAAGCGGTAAGTGCAGTTGGACATATGTTTGTCGACGATGTGAACGAACTGGGGGGCGTGTGTTGAATAAATACACCAAATTAAATACTGCGGCACACGGAGAGCACGACACGTGACATAAGGCTCACTAAAGTAGGTAAGCTAAGATATTGAAACGGATACCGCATCAGGTATAAGTCAGTGAATCTTGTTTCATTTTATATAAATATCACCATTTATTTATTTATAAACTCTATTGCACAAAAAACTTAAAAATTATGTACAAGGGCGAACTTAATGCCTTTCGGCATTTTATAACAGCTAACCTTTGGGAGTGTGGTAGAGGATTGCGGGGTTTATTATTATAAATATACAACTACATACACTACATAATAATCGTTACATAATATTACTTAAATAATATATATATATATATATATATATATACAAAAATTGGTAACTATAGAACTATTTACACATATTAAAAATAGTATAATAGATGTAGGTACTAAGAAGAGCTAAGTTGTTAGTTGAGAAAGTGAGCGATTAGGAGATTTTTAAATATATTAATAGACGCGCCCGTCTGATTACCAGAGGTACGAGTAGTTTGTTCCCCTCACGAGCAGCGGACACTGTGAAACAATCTGAATATCTGCTGGACGAATGGGTAGGGATTTTGAGCTGATTATTATTAGCAGAGCGAAGGGGAAGATTATGACTGTCTCCAAGCAACTGGAAACTAGTCTTAAGGTATGGTAATCTTACAATATAAGTTCTCCCTGCAAGTAAAAATTGGCATTTGACATCATTACAAATAGCCCAACTTTCAACGAGAACAACAAATAGGTGGTAGGCGGACTGATGGTGGTAATTTGCCCAGTCTGCCGGGGCGGGGAAGTATCCTGTAGAGTGTATCCACATGTTTCGGGATCAAGTTCGAATTGCCGTCATGCGTTAGTTAGGTACTGATGTCAGTCATGAGTGTCTGATTTCAGTTGCTAACATTCATGGACCACGTGCGCCGCTTATTATCAGGTGGACAAGCTCACATGACGAGTTAGTAAAAAAAAAATGCTATTGGTGGATATCTTCCTATTACATATCTGGTGAATGAGCAGCTTAAGTTAATTTAGTGCAGTAGCCACTTCTGATGTGTTTCCTTATTTCAAAATGTATCATTCGGATATATATAGCATACAATAAAAATGTTACATAATGCATTTAGTTTTATATTTATAGTTTTCCGCCTAAGACATAATAAGATGCAGCAAGAAGGTAAACGGAACGAGAATTAAAACAGATGACAGTGCACTGCTGTTTATCGTCGTTTTCAGTGGCTGTTGTGTATGGTTTGACAGTTAAAAATGTCAAACTGTGTTGACATTCTGATAATTCATCAAGCATCGTTTGGAGTATCATCACGACCGTTTCCCTTTCGGGGTGGTCAGAAACCACGCTTATAAATAAGCGGATTCACATTTAGCCAACTTTACTATAGGCCAATCATGACAAGTGGCAAGCTCGTCGATGTCTGAGCGTACCAAACTCGAGAAATATCACAAATAAATTAAATATTTTTTTTTGTGTCCCAACCAGGAATCGAACCCGGTACCTCCGAGTCCACGGACCACAGAGGCAGAATCGTTTAACGATAGAATAACGCTCCGACATAGTCAATATATATATATATATATATATATATTTGTTCGCGTAGTTCATACAGCACTTTGTCAATTTTACGGCTAGCATAATCGGCATAGTGACTAAGCAATTCGTGCAGTTATTGATCGTTTTCGCACTACTCTCCTCGATTCAAAACCATCAACAAGACAAAGAAATGTGCCCAAGAGAATATTGGTGCTGTAGAGTGAAGCGAAGCGGAGACGCCGAAATGTGACCAAAAAAATTGGACTGATCGAATGGACCATGTAACTCGTGAATAAATAAATTAAATAAATGAAAACAAAATAGTTATTTCTGAATTATGCAAACAATCAATTTTATTGAATATCTGAGTACAATAAAGAATACACCTACCTAGTTTCTTCATATCAGCAAAAATGACAAAACCATTTTGCTAAGAATTGAATTCACAATGCTAATGATTTCAACCTCATTGCAGCAAGTTATTGTGCACGTTATCAGCACTTTGTGTTCAACATCATTTCTTAATTAGCACTGTTCAAACACTTTTTCCATAACTAGAAAATGTTTAACACAATAACCCGGAGTTTATGAGGCGAATTAGCAAATTACACTTCATTTGGGTAGCAAGATAAAGTGGTAATCGTAAATTGTCTTCAATTCAATTCAATTCGTTTATTTTCTGTAATTAGGCATAGGACAAACAAAATTGTATTTTGCACTTTTACATGTCAAATTTACATTAAGTATACTATAATATTAGGCTACATAATTTCACAGCATTCTACCAGGTAGAACTCCATGAAACTACACAACCTTACTTAAATGTAGGGCAATGCGTTACAATACAAACATAAAATAACATTTTAAAAAAAGACCTACGTGATTTATACACACAATAATAATTCCACACAAAACTACACTTATAATTATAGCTGCTGTAAATAGGCATTGTCATCTTATGACATATATATATGTTTATGGCGAATGCTTGTAAGAGCTCTATAATCTAGTCCCTTCCTCTCCATTCCGCAAACGAACCACACACACAGGTCAGAATATGCACCAACATATATATAGTATTTGTTTGCATGATTATTATAAGTAAATTTCACATATAATTTAATAATTAATCTCATAAGTATTTATTTATATCTTTATTCATGTTGTATCTATACTATTATTATTTCCAATCTCAATCACCCTATTACCTCACTTTTTACCATCACAAAGGTTAACTGGTAGAGAATGCCTTCGGCATTAAGTTCGCCCATGTACACTACATTTGTAAATTATGTGCAATAAAGAATTTAATGATTATTATTATTATTGTCACTACTAATTTGAAACAGATGCCAAAGAATAAAGAAAATATTATATTGCATAAAGGATTATTTTAAAAAATACCGACTCAAAACTACACCTAAGTTTATGTACAAACTTTAACTAAAAAATATATTTTAATTACTTCAAAGCAAGAACAATGCCTGAGAGCGGTGGTGGCTCGGTTGTAAGACTATTTTCTTTAAATAAAAAAAAACGGAAATTGGTCGGTTCGAACCCCGGCATGTACCAATGAGAAATAGACTTTTCTTACGTACATTTGTCATTTATTTACAACATCACTGTTCCCGTGCCTCGGTTGAGCACGACAAGCTGCCGGCATCGGTTCCATCATTGTGGAATCGTTAAGAAATTGTCATTAGAAAAGTGACATCAGAACCTTGCCAATCCAAATTCTCCACAATTTTCTGGAAGGCCCATCTCCAACAGTGAAGTTCTAGGACTTTGCGTTCTAGGGGATGTGATGAAGAATAATACAAAATATTAATACGTCGGTGCCAGCCAAGAAGGACAGTTTAATTATGTGGGTGGCTGGAGTAGGGCGATAGCGGGGTGATGTGTCTGAGTAAAAAAGGCGGGCAGACGCGTTAAGGTAGACGACGACGTTGATGATCGCGACTAAATTTTAAACCAACGGATGTGGAAAGTAAAAACATTGTCCTAAAGTACTTGGAGCCATATTAATTCGCACATCTAGTCACTTGTGTTTTAATGTTGTTATGAAATATGTATTGTTTAGACGTATAATCTGTTATGTACATTTTCATGGAAATAAATAAACAAATAAATAAATAAATGCATTAAAAATAAACATGGGCAATTATAAGCTCACGTTAGGTTTCGCATTCATATATAAATTAAGTAGGTTATTTTTCTTGGCCGACTGCAAAAATAACTGTCTAGTAATATTAAATAAATAAATAAATAAATAAATATTTCCAGACAGGTCACACAGCGCCATCAAATTTCCGTAGTAAGCTACGAGGCTTGTGTTACGGAAACTAAATGGTTGATAAACTACATATTATACTTTTTTTTTTTGTAAATATATACATATTATACATATAAACACCCAGACCGAGACAAATTATACAATGTACAACTTGCCCCCGGTGGGAATCGAACCCACGACCTCCCGAGTTCACGGCAACGTTTGTTACCACTAGACCACGGAGGCGGTCGATAGATAGATATATTTATAGAATTAATATTTTTATTATATACATTTTTAGTGTATTTTTATATTTAATTAATCCTTACATACATATATGTAGGTAGTTTTTTTCTTTTTTTATTGTATAATAATTATCACTACGGCTCCCTATTACAATTACATTCAATCTTCTTCTTCCTTTGTGACAGTTAATAAAACAGAGATTGAAAGTTCTCATCAAAAAGGTGCTGAAGGGAACCACAAACCAAAACATATTTGTGAACAAGTCTCAACCGGGTCTAGGTGTAGGTACTATAAGTCTACTATATGTCTATGATAATCGGTAATTCAATCCCTTAACACAACCAAACATGCATCTGCATTCTATAACGTCTAATATGGGGCCTTTTTATCTATCACACGTTTACACAAATGATCACATTCATCGGTTTCTATAGCAGCTGAATGGCATTAGGTATCTTAATGTAGTCCATGTTTAGCTCTGAATTATGTTTAATTATTCTGTTCTCACCTTTGAGATGATTCGGCCAAATACTTTGCAGATGCTCACAACGGACGATGCCACTATATCTGGAACTCTCCGAATCCCTGCAGCTTCGCCAAGATGTCGCTTCTCTGAGCATGTTCTACCGGCTAAACTATGATAAGTGCTCGGAACGCTCTATAACCTAATCCCTTCCTCTTCATTCCCCAACCAAACCACACGCAAAGCTCAGAATATGCATCCACATACCGTAGTAACCCTCCCTTCAATTTGGGCACTTATACATCTGTCAGACAATAAAGATGTGGAATGCTCTTCCAGCCTATGTGATTCCACTTTCCTATAACCTGGAGTCTTTCAAGCGAAGTGTGAACATTTATAGATTTTGCGCGCAACTTACCATCAGATGGGCGCAAGGTCACGTGTCGTTCTAGAATTACAAAAAAAAGAAGTGTTTTATTATGTATTATATTAGTGTGGTTATTGTTAGTCCAATATAGTGTTGTTTTGTTTAAAAATGTGCTACAATGTGAATAATTATAAAAAAACGATTAACTGAACTTTATATATGGGGCACAAAGTTCCAGTTTATTTTTTGGCGTTTTCCAGCGCTGTCAACTCACATATTATACCCGACGTGTTTGGGTTATAAAGCCGCGAGTAAATTCTGCAACATCTGGAATTTGATAATAACGTCATTAACGCATAAGAATAAAAGATATGTTACGTCAGACTTGGCTGTATGGGCTAGACCCTTTGCCTACCCTGATGGACATGAAAAACAATTAATGTCTCAATTCTCAGGCGTATCAAATCAGAAGTTGCAAATATTTTAAATTATTTTGCGTCAGAGGATGGTTTCAGTTGCTCCAATTCTTGGAACTCTATTATTATCAAATCGGCATGGTGACACATGTCGTGAGTATAAAAAATATTGCTAATTTTGCAAGAATTATGTTGCAAAAACAACCTACTTTGGTAATTTAATACAATCCTATGCAAATATAAAATGTAATCTGTGTTCTGATTAAGAATTATGAATATTATTGCGATATTTGTGAATCTTTAATAATTAGCATTCTATCAATTAAATATTAATTTTGATATTGTGCTAATTTTGTTTAACATATTGTTTATTCTGTTACAACCATACATTCCCACCGGAATTCGGTTAAGTCAATAGTTATGGAACTATAGGCAAGGAACAGGACTGGAGTTAGTTTATCAATACATAGGCGAGCTATAACGCTATAAGGCATTCTTCACCTTGGGGAGCGCGAAAGGTGATAGGCAGGATGAAGAAAAATATTTAAAAATAACTAACGAGTAATTACGCATTTAGAACTCAAAAAAATACATATACGTACACAATATAAAAACAATACACATGCATACTATATAATACATATATAGATAAACATACACTATAAATAAATAAAGATATATATATATATAAATAAAATGTCAAACAACTTCGTTAATTCGAGAGACATACTCGTACATTCTGTTTCTCAAGAAATAATGTGGTTAGAAGGTTTTCTAAATACATTGACGGACGGTGCACGCCTGATAGTGAATGACCACAGACCGTAGTCTAGCTGTTAAATTCGTGGGTTGTATTTGTGATATTTCTCGAGTTTGGTGCATTAGATACATGACTTGCTTGTCACTTGTCATGATGGACCTATAGTAAAATTGGCTAAATGTGTATCTGGTTCTTTTAAAAAGCGTGGTCAGAAGCAATACGGTCGAGACGATACTCTTTCTCTCTAGCTATGCTCAGTATTACTTTGATGGATCAGTTAGAGAACCAATGTAACCGACATAGCCTTTAAATTGGTAAGCTGGAGTGGCACTGGGTCGGACTGTCGCAGAACCGATATGATGAAAAATATTGTTTTTTTATCTTACAGTACAGCCTTTTACATAATTAAAATAATAAATAATCATAAATAATAACTTGCATAACTTTCCTTATGATCTATCACAGTATTCACGTCAGTTTATCTTATATTTGTTTGGGACTTCCGAACCCGTATGATAAGGACAGATAACAGACAGGAAGCTTCAACCTACGAGTACCTTAATAGGCTGGGGCCATTACCTTTTTGAGATGAAAAAATTAGTAGCAGGCAACAGCTGGCTGAAATATATAGTTGAGGTCATAAACAATGAAAAAAAAAACTTTCGAACTTGAGATTAAGGGAAGTAGTGAAATGGGGTGCTATTTAAGGGATGAAAACCGTTTTTCGTTATTTGTGGCGGAACGAGACCTCCTAGAGAAAAGTGTTTCATACAAAAGTTGTAGATAATAAAAAAATCTAAAACTTTTATTATATATATTTTTCGACATAACCTCAAAGTTTTCGAGAAAATGACGAAAAACCGATTTTTCTGTTTTTTATTTTTTTCTCGCGTGGAAATTATTTAATTTAAATGAAACTTTGTGAAAATACGTAATTATTTGCACACAATAAGCATGAATTTTTTCAATCATGAAATATTAATATTTTTCGAGATTTCACCATTTTTCCGAAAAAACACCCTTATCTTTGGTGAACAACTTTATTGATTTTTTTTTGGTTTCTGATGTTGTACAAGGTCTTATTTTTTTCGTCGTGATGTCTACTTTCAAATGGTATATCGATTTTAATTATTCATTGTTATTTAGTAGCTTAAAATTAAGAAAAACCGAAAAAAAAAAATCGAATCTCGAACTTACCGATTTTTTTCATTATTTTCAATTTTTTGCATATTTATGTTAATAATTTATAATATTTTGATGAAATAACTTACTTTGGTATAAAATGAATAAATTTAAATGAAGTTCATCACGGAAAGGTAGGGAAAACTTCATGAAACTTAACATTTATATGGAAATCATAAGTACTTTATTAATTTTAATAAGCTACAGTTAAGTAGGTATCAAAAACTTTACATGCTTATTAAATTATTCTAAATATATATAATAAAATACAACATACAATTTATTTATATTGGCTACTAATTCTTTATTTTATTTACAGATTCGATTTTTTTTTTTCGGTTTTTCTTAATTTTAAGCTATTAAATAACAATGAATAATTAAAATCGATATACCATTTGAAAGTAGACATCACGACGAAAAAAAAAAGACCTTGTACAACACCAGAAACCAAAAAAAAATCAATAAAGTTGTTCACCAAAGATAAGGGTGTTTTTTCGGAAAAATGGTGAAATCTCAAAAAATATTAATTTTCCATAATTGAAAAAATTCATGCTTATTGTGTGCCAATAATTACGTGTTTTCACAAAGTTTCATTTAAATTAAATAATTTACACGCGAGAAAAAAATAAAAAACAGAAATTAGGTTTTCATTTTCTCGTAAACTTTGAGGTTATGTCGAAAAATATATATATTTAAAGTTTTAGATTTTTTTATTATCCACAACTTTTGTATGAAATACTTTTCTCTAGGAGGTCTCGTTCCGCCACGAATAACGAAAAACGGTTTTCATCCCTTAAATAGCACCCCATTTCACTACTTCCCTTAATCTCAAGTTCGAAAGTTTTTTTTTTCATTGTTTATGACCTCAACTACATATTCCAGCCGGCCGTTGCCTGTTACTAATTTTTTTTTTTTTTAGCTATAAAAATCCGTAACGGCCCCAGCCTATAATTCATCCCTCATAATTTTACTAGGACAATCCAATAGGAACAAAAAACAAAAGGCTGTAATAAAAATAAACAACCAAATAGGTAAGTACCGACTGCTTTTGTTGCGTATAAAAGAATAATATTTTATTCACGACATGTGACATTGCGCATGGTCCATTAATGTTAGCAACTGGAATCAGACACTAGTGACATCAGTCTCTAATACTATGCCGAATTGACTGGGCATGACGGCAATTCCAGCCTGATCCCGAATCGAGTGGATACTTTCCTACCACATATTACCTTACCTTTGGGAAATTATGGTAGCATTACTACTATCTTTACATTATTATGTAATATGGTAGCTGTTTATTGGTAGCATACCAATTCGACGGTTTAAAAAAATACTCCAAAAAAAAGTGGTTAAATGAACGGTGTTATTACTCCATAAATGACTTCATAAATGATAAAAAAGAAAATTATGTACCTGACTAATATTATTTTTTTTCATTACAGCCCCTAGAACACACCGTCCTAGACTCCACTGCTGGAGATGGGCCTTCCCGAACATATATCTGGAGAATTTGGCCTACACTTGCCACGCTCGCCAGACGGCTTGGCGAGAATATGATGTCAATTTTTAATGACAATTTATTAACGATTCTACAAGTTGATATTAATGGAACCGGGACCGACGGCTTTACGTGCTCTCCGAGGCACGGGAACTATGGTGTTGTAAATCTATGACAAATGTACTTAAGAAAAGTGTATTTCTCATTGGTACATGCCGGGTGGGTTTGAACCGACCTTTGTAGGATTTAAGGAACGCGTTCTTACAACCGAGCCACCACCGCGCCTTATTATATTAATTACGCAATACTAATACAAGACATCTACGAGTAGAATAATTATTTAATTATATTTGACATTGAAATCTATTGGACCAATTATTATTTACGATATATAAGACTGTGCCAATGTTTCTGAATTTGTGAGTTTTTTTTTGTAATAGTTGTATAAAATTTTGCATACTGTCACTGGCGAAACATGTGAGTTGTGTATAATAACTGAGACCATACTCGAATTTGTAACCATGTGTTGTTTAGCAAATAAAAATATTTTATTTAATTTCATCGCCAATTGCTGATACGTTAAAAGCTTGTCTAAGGTTGAGTTGCTATAAAGAAATTTATTAAGTCACTGTAACTGTAGCGTCTGAGCTCGTAAGTGGCCAAGGATGAACGTTTTTGGCTGCAATCGAAATCCTTTGCCTCGCACCATTTTTAAGAAAAGAACTGTCAGACACTGGACTTGCCTTTTTTCTTCGCTACAACAGCTGCTCCTCACTTAAATTAGTTCAGCTTTGTTTCGTATTATTTTAATTCTTATTACAAATTCACCTCACTCATTTGCCAGCTATTGTTTACCCCTCAGCTTGGGGTTCTATGTCTGGACTATAGAGCTACGACCCAGCTTGAGAAGATAACCCCGCTGCCCAGGATCCCTGTGACAACCCGTTGTTCCGCTTGGGATCGGCAGCGCTCTCCGAGGGAAGGAACCACTAAGTACAGTCAACGGATGCATAAAGAGCTATAGGGCTAAGTTTTGGCTTACGACCCTCATTTGTTTAATAGTAAAATCTCTTGTCTTGTTAACTTCATTTTTTTTAATACATTAACTTCCATCGCTTAAAGTCTGTACCTAGTTTTATTTTAATGTCCCGCATAACGTGACATAACGTTACGTATAATTTTAAAATGGCGTCGAATGTTTTAGTTTTATTTTAAAGGTAAGCAATTAGCTCATACAATCGACGCTAATGATTCCCCTCTATTTATATTTTTCTAAATTTCCGTAATTTTATATCACAGAAAGCTGTTTTTTATATATAAAACAATCTGATTTTTAAAGCTGCCTCCGTGGTCTAGCGGTTATGTCCGTGGATTAGACTTATTTATTTACATATTATTTACATATTTATTTACATATTATTTAATTTATTTGTGATATTTCTCGAGTTTGGTACGCTAGAGACATCGACGAGCTTGCCACTTGTCATGATTGGCCTATACTAGTAAAGTTGGCTAAATGTGAATCAGCTTATTTATAAGCGTGGTTTCTGGCCACCCCGAAAGGGAAACGGTTGTGATGATAGTTTACTTTACTGATTTTAAAATATTTTAAAATGTTAAAAAGCTATAAAGCTACGAGGGGCGTTCAAAATATTCTCGGTATGTGGATAAAAACAAACAAGTACGAAAAGTTTGATATTTTTATTTTTCAATATACTCCCCCCCTATGTTCATACACTTATAAGATCGATCAATTATTTTTTTTAATCCCTCATAAAAATATTTTTTATCTTTGGTGTAAAAATGCTCCTCCACGGCCGTCTTCAACGCTTCATCGTCAGAAAATTTATTTCCACGCAGATCCTTTTTAAGATTGGGAAACAAAAAGAAGTCGCTTGGGGCTAAGTCCGGACTATAGGGTGGATGAGTAACAGTTTCAAACCCACATTCAACAATAGCTGCCTTGGCAATATGAGCAGTATGGACAGGGGCGTTGTCATGCAGAAGCAGAACACCTTTGGTTAACTTTCCTCGCCTCTTTTCTTTGATCGCATCTCTTAATTGACGTATAACGTTAGCGTAGTACTGCCCTGTGATATTTACACCTTTTTCTTTATAATCGATAAGCAAAACTCCTTCACAATCCCAAAATATTGTGGCCATGACCTTGCCAGCTGACGGGATTACCTTGAACTTCTTGGGATGAGCTGAACCCTTAATGTGCCACTGCATGGACTCCTGTTTGCTCTCTGGGTCATAATGATGAACCCAGGTTTCATCTCCAGTAACTATTTTTTGCAGCACCTCATCGGGATTTTCACCACACAGGTCGATAAAATCTGAACAGCAAGCCACACGCATATCCTTTTGAAGAAGCGTCAGCATTCGCGGAACCCATCTTGCACTTACTTTTGACATATTAAGATGGTCATGTATAATGTCATGTACGGTACCAATAGAGAGATTGGTTACTTGAGCTATAGATTTTACCTTCACTCGGCCGTCTTCCAATATAAGTTTTTCCACTTTATCAATATTTTCTTGTGAGGTAGCCACTACAGGCCGGCCAGGTCTAGGGTCATCTTCAATACTCTCCCTTCCACGCTTAAATTCGCTTGACCATTTTTGAATAGTAGATAAAGAAGGAGCAGACTCACGGTAAACACAATCCATTTCCTCTTTTATGGTTTTTTGATTTTTACCCTGTTTTGTCAAGAATTTTATGACGGATCGGTGCTCTAATTTCGTTAAAATTGTTAATTCGCTCATGGTGTTCATGTTTGTTCGGCAATTGCAGAAAAACAAAAGAACATCTCGGTTCCAATTTTACTTTTTTTTAATGTCAATGGATGAATCTTAGCGGCCAGTAACAAATATATATATAAAAGAGGTTGTAACGTATCAATACCGAGAATATTTTGAACGCCCCTCGTATGTTATAAAGCTGCTCTTAAAAAACTGGACATTATTCAATCCAAAGCTCTCCGTATTATTATTGGAGCGATGAAGTCGTCTCCAATAAATGCTTTGCAGGTAGAATGTGCTGACCCCCCTTTAAAAAAAAAGGAGACAGTACTTATGTGATTTTTTTTTTTTAAATCTTTACAATTTCAGAACAACCCTCTAATTTCAAAAATTAAGTTATTGTCTGAATATATTTTTAAAAATAAAGTAACCAAAAGATTTTGGAAAAACAAAACAGTTTTGCCAAGATTAGTGTATTCATTATCAAAATTAAAACTAACAAAAACCCCTTTCGTTTCAAATTCATCTCTCCCAGTCTTCTCGGCTTCATATGAGTCTCTCATTTTTGACTCTGATTCACAAATTATCTTAGATTTAGGTATTAGAAAAGATGGCCAAAATGGCAATGATAATTTCAACTATATCGTTCAAAACAAATGGCCAAATGCGGATCTATTTTTTACAGACGCATCAAAGCTATCACCACTAGGTAGTGTAGGTTGGGCATTTTATCATCAGAATTCAAATCTTTCTTTTTCATTTAAAAGTCCATATCAGTCATCAGTTTATACTGGTGTATGTCTGGCAATAAAACATTACATTAAATTTATTTTGGAAAACGAAATTAACCATTCTATAATTTTTTCAGACTCATTAAGTTCATTACAAGCTGTGATCAGTAATCCTTTTTCTCCTAAACTTAGATCTGAAATTATATTTGATATTAAAGAACTCCTTTATCATTGTCATCTCAACCACCTTTTAGTATTTTTAGTCTATATTCCAAGTCATTGTGGAATTTTAGGCAACGAAACAGTTGATCTATTGGCAAAACAAGCAGTAGTTAATGGTAAATTAGATTATTTTCAAAATTACTCATATGATTTGGTTGCCTTAGCAAAAGTTTATTTAGAACAATCATGGAATAAGTATTGGGAAAATTCATCCAAATTTAAAGGTTCATATTTATTTTCATCACAGTCATCAATTAAATTTAGGCCTTGGTTTGCTAAATATAAATCATTTAGCAAATCATCAACTTCTTCAATAGCTCGTTTAAGAATTGGTCATTGTTCTCTTCCATCCCATCTTAAATGTATAAAAGTTATAGAATCAAATATGTGTGATTGTGGTGGAGGTGTAGGTGATATAGATCATCTATTTTTCAGTTGTAAAAATTATTCACTATCATTATATTCTCTTTTGCCATCTTATAACATTACTCTGCCTAATAAAATGAGCCATTTATTATATATATTTGATAGTAATATAGTTTCTCTTATTTATAAATATATTAGTCATAACAATATTAGAATTTAGTTACTTTTATTTTTGTATAATAAAAATAGTCCTTTTTATTTTATTTAAATTAAATAATCTTTTTGTTTTAAAGCAGATGTGTAGTTTTGTTGGTTTTGATCAGTTTAAATGAGCTTTCGTCAAAATAAGCTCATTATACCTTAGACGTATTTGTCAAGCAAAATTTGTGACGTATATTAAATTTGTCAGTGGCAATATTGTTACTTTAAGTGACAGAAGGCCAGAAGTCAAGATTGAATTGAATTAAAATGTTAGTTTGTGCGAGCGAGGGATGCGAAGCGACCAACCCTCTACATTGCCAGGCTTTGGGGTCTTCCCACGACCTAAGCTAAAGGCCAGTCTAAAGTTACATAAGAAACATTCAATTATCGTCCGACTTTTCAATCTCATTGAGAACAAGACTAAGCGATAATTTACAAAGAAAGTCTAAAGTAAAGAACGCACGTACAATGGTGAATTGTTCCGATTTTACAATCTTCAAGCTGCATCTAATCTCTGGCCTTTAACCGTCAGTTACCGATCAGATATAAAAAAGAAACTGTGGTTTATCATGCGCTTATGCACTATACCTATAAATTCAAGCTATACTTATTAAAAGAAGAGGACGGGGGGTCAGTTAGAGAACTTGAATAAGACAAATGAAGAAGACAAATTTCTAAGCATTCATTCATTGTGTGGGTAAAAGATGAGAAGAATGGTGTCTCGGGCTTGCGACCGACAATAGACTGGTTTAAGAAAAGGAGGCCTCCCTTTTTTATTTTATTGCGCGATAATACGCTCACCATCCACCATTCTACTCCTCTCCCTACCCAACCAAATACTATATGACTCCGTTAATGCCGTCTTGGAAGCTCATCATACTTTCTTAATTTGTTTGTAAATTTAAATATTTAAAATAAAATTTGACTGCCTCCGTGGTCTAGCGGTTAAGTCCGTGTATTTAGACTCGGAGGTACCGGGTTCGATTCCTGGTTGGGACACAAAAAAATATTAATGTAAATAAATACATTTAATTATTATTTAATTTATTTGTGATATTTCTCGAGTTTGGTACGCTGGAGACATCGACGAGCTTGCCACTTGTCATGATTGGCCTATAGTAAAGTTGGCTAAATGTGAATCCGCTTATTTATAAGCGTGGTTTCTGACGACCCCGAATGGGAAACGGTCGTGATGATGATACTAAATTTAAGTTATTTGGAAAAATATATATTTATTTTTCGTATCAATCAAGGTCTTGTAATAAAATTAAGAAGGTCAGCAGCTTGACAGAGTCTTTCGCGCCATTTTGCGCGGAGATGCAAGTGGCATCGTCCGAACAACAACTGCAATCACTAGTCACAAGAATGAAGGAGGGATGTGCAGAAAAAGGACTCCGTTTGAATGCGAGAAAAACCAAGGTACTAGTGTTTGAAAGAAGAAGGATGACAACCGTGACGATAAAGATTGATGATGAAACTCTAGAACAAGTAAATGAAATTATATATCTGGGCAGTGTTTTCACTGCGGATGGGAAGTACGATAGGGACGTTGAAAGAAGAGTGAACGCGGGAAATAGTGTTAACGGTGCCCTGGGGTCACTGATCGGCAGTCGAAATGTCAGTGACAAAGCTCGGCTCGCCATACACAATGCCATGTTGGTACCAACACTGATGTATGGAAGCGAGACGTGGATACGTCAGAATACGCATGAGAGTAGGGTTAATGCAGTAGAAATGCGGTCGTTGCGGCGGATATGTGGCGTCACTTTGGCGGACCGCATACGTAACGTCGAAATACGGAAAAGGGTTGGTATGAAGGAAAGCATAGGGACAAAAATAAGGAAAGGCATGCTACGATGGTTCGGGCATGTTGAAAGGATGAGCGATGAAAGATTGACGAACCAGATATATAATGCGAAAGTTGTAGGTAAAAGAGGCCCTGGCAGACCGAGACTTCATCAATCACGATCAAATAAATAAAACACTGACTGAAGGTGCATTAAAAAGTCTTCGTAACCAAAGGGCATGTATGAAGAGGTTAATGAATGTCGACGAAGCGAAAGAAGTATGTCGTGATCGTGTCAAATGGCGCTCAATTGTCTCTGCCTACCCCGCAAGGGATCTGGCGTGAAGATATGTATGTATGTCAAGTGCAAGTTATTGTTTTGTAAATTAATTTACTGTGGATATTATTGGTCAAAAGTGGTGTTATTTTGTTTAATAATGTGCTACAATGTGAATAATTATTGAAAACCATAATTTGGACTTTAAATATGGGGCACAAGTTGAAGTTTATTTTTTGCGGTTTTCCCGCGCTGTGGACTCCCATATTTTACCCGACGTGTTTGGGCTATAATGCCGCGAGTGACTCCAAAAAAGCATCAAATTCTGCAGCATCTGGAATTTGATGATCCCCAACTCGGTTATGAACTCTGTTATGACCATATTATGCAAATAAATTACGTGTTTAGGACTGATGTATTCTGTACAATGTCCTTTAAAGACAATTAAAAAAAAAAAAAAAATCAGCAGCTTGACTGATGATAGTATTTGACACTGACAGTTAATTTATGTACCATTTGTTTAAAACTCTGACTATAGTTATACTATATAAGAGTACATTTAGGTCCGGATTAGTAATAGTCGTTGCTTCGCCAGTGCTTAGCACGAGCCATTGCACGGAACTGTCAAAGTGCACCACTCGCACAGGCCAAAATATGCATCCACATACCGCAGCCACTATCCCTACGCGTACATACAAATTTGGAGACTCTTACATCTGTCGCACGCTGAAGATGTGAGTGTGTTTCCCCATTCCTATAACCTAGCGTCCTTCAAACGAAGTGTGAAAAAGCATCTTTATAGGCCGGCATAGTGGTAGGGTCTGATGTCGGTCGTCTGAGGCTGGTCAGTTGCTCCCATTCTTGGATCTCGCGTACCGCTTACCATCAGGTGGGCGCGGTGTCACATGTCGTGCTCAGTATTAAAAAATAAAAAAAATAAAAAAAAAAGTGATAGTTATCACTATAAGGTCCGGAGTAAAAGTCGTTGCATCGCCAATGCTTAAAACTGGCAAAATAACAGTTATTACTAGATCTGTCATGATAATTTTAAACATTTTGCACACCTAAACTATGTATAAAGCTAGATGTACTGACTACACCTAGTACCACCCAAAATTTACTTACTAAGGGGTTTAAGGGACCTAACGAGTTATTTTTAATTTATCCATAAAGAAAATATCAAAGAAAAATATATTTATCCAAAAATCTTGCTAATGCTACGCCGCTGGATACCCCACATGTGTTTTTTTGTCTTGATAGTATTATTTACATGATATATTTGCGTATTTCTTTACAAAAAAAAATGACTTCTTAAATCGGTCAGTTATAATTGGCTGCTAACTTCACACCGGTTATAATTACATCGTTACAGTTATGGAGACTTCGTTTTGGTGCAACCCAACCTGAGTATATCTGTTATTAATAATGTATGTAGGTACATTAGAAAACATACCAAATTAAATATATTTTTTGTTTTTTATAATTCAATATTGTTTACTGTTTGTTTCTGGAAATGCACTTTTTTGGTGTTGGCAAGCCTACTTCCTTGGTCAACATCCGGTGTGCTCAGAACCTTAATGTCAGATGCAGACTAAAAACAGCCTCATCACCATCATCATTACAGCCTGGACCTTCCAGAACATATATCGGGAGAATTTGACCTACCATATGATGTCAATTTGCAATGACAATTTATTAACGATTCCACAAGTTGGTTATTACTGGAACCGGGACCGACGGCTTAACGTGCTCTCCGAAGCACGGAAACGGTGGTGTTGTAAATCTATGATATTTTTTATTTTTTTTAAATCTTTATTGTAATTTACAATCGGCGAACATAATGCCGTAAGGCATTCTCTGACCGTTGACCGTTGGGACAAATGAGATTTCTTTGTTAGATCGAGGATAGTGAAAATTATATTTATAAATTATTTTTATTCCAATAAATATCATAAAAGTAAGCAATTCCTATATAAACATACATATATTTAAATACTAAATACATACACATATACATAACATATAAATAACATTAATACATAAACATATATTATAAATACTATACATAAAAATAACTACTGGTTTTAAGATAATCATATTTATTATATATAATACCACAAGACCAACTACCCACCAGGGTCTCCAGGTTTGACAGTGACAGTGAAAGAAATCTACAAGGACTTCATAAAGTGAGTGTAAACTCTCCTTTTAAATTAGGCTCTGTTAGGAGCCTGTCTAATGCTGACAGGCAGGCTGTTCCAAAGAGAGGAGGCAGTAACGACAAATGTACGTAAGAAAAGTATATTTCTTATTGGTACATGCAGGGTGGGTTTGAACCGACCTTGGTAGGATTTAAGGAACGCGTTCTTACAACCGAGCCATCACTGCGCCAACACCATACCATTTTGTAAATAAACATTGATTGCTAGTTTTTTTCGATGAAAACCAATTCGTCTAGTCACGACGAGCGACGGTGACGGAGGCAACGACCATAGTTTAGTCGCTTGAAAAAAACTTCAACAATTTCAAGTGATCCCATTAACTACAATGCAGTACTTCATCATCATCACGATCGTATCTCTTTCGTGATGGTCAGAAACCACGCTTATAGCGAAGCGCATTAACATTTAGCCAACTTTCATCATAACAGCTTCTAGAACACAGCGTCCTAGACCTCCACTGCTGGAGATGGGCCTTCCAGAACATATATCTGGAGAATTTGGCTTACACTCGCCACGCTGGCCAGACGGCTTGGCGAGGATATGATGTTAATTTTTATTGTCAATTTATTAACGATTCCATTAAAATTGTTATTACTGGAACCGGGACTGACGCCTTAACGTGCTCTCCGAGACACGGGAACGGTGGTGTTGTAAATCTATGACAAATGTACGTAAGAAAAGTGCATTTCTCATTGGTACACGTCGGGTGGGTTTGAACAGACCTCTGTAGGATATAAGGAACGCGTTCTTACAACCGAGCCCCCACCGCGCCAACTTTACTAGAGGCCAATCATGACAAGTGGCAAGCTCGTCGATGTCTCCAGCGTACCAAAGGAGAGAAATATCAAAAATATATTAAATATTTATTAAACTAATAATTATTATTGTCTATTTAAGTTTACATTACAGTTATTTATTAAGGTTTAGAGCGAGAGAACAAACATATGTTAATATTTTAATTTTACAAATTTTTTCGTAACATGGTTTCAAAAATGTTACGAAATGGGACAAAGCCGTTAGCGTCGCCAGTCTGATAGAATTTGTCACAGTTATATGACAAAAAGTCGGAGGAGTGAACTTATTCAATGAAGTCCTTGTAGCCAATCGAGTTCAATCAAAAACAATTTGCTGCGGATAGTAGGTATACCTACGAGTAAGTAATGAAAAAAAAAAGATTGATACCTTAATATCGGTTTAAGTTTAGAGTTTTAATAATAACCAAGGACACAAAAATATTTATTAATTTAAATAAATACAATTATATATAATATATATTTAATTACTTAGATTAAACTTAAGTACCTAGGTATATATTTTTTATCGGAAAAAAAATGAAAATAAAATAACAGAATCCTCTGTTTCTTGTTAGATTTCGATGTTGAAAATATAATATTATTGCGTTAGTACTACTCGTAAATTTGCTGTTGTTGCTGCAAAATTAACTAGATGTCAGCCCTAACAAAATCTAAACTAACCTTTTCTATTTTGATCTATATTTATTTATTTACAGCAGCAATATCACATTCCAAAACTTATCGCACTATGCTCATCATGTATGTAGTTTTATGTATGTATGACTTATTAAAAACTAATTATATTGGTATGTATTCATTTATAAATATATTATACTAAGTATATTGTTGTTTTGTCAGTATAAATAAAATATATATATATATGTCTAAATGTACCTACTAAAGGTTTGGCTGTCAGAGAATGCTTAGCGGCATTAAGTCCGCCTTTGTACCTACCTACATTATGAAATAAAGTTTTAAAATAAATAAATATATATTTAGTATACGAATACTGTACAGATCCGTCCTAGATCTAAAGATAAGCCTTTCAGAACATATTTCTGCTCGATTATGGGAAGACAATAAAATACCTACAAGTGACCACTTCGATAGAGATGAGCGGTCATCGACCTCTCAGATGGCGCGCAAATTCACGCATGTGCCAATAAGTAGACTGACAACGGGCCGTCAAAACAACGAATGTTGTCTCTTGGACGAAAGGCACTTGTTACTTTTCTGTGGGTAAATAAGTACCATCACGACCGTTTCCCTTTCGGGGTGGTCAGTAACCACGCTTATAAATAAGCGGATTTACATTTAGCCAACTTTACTATAGGGCAATCATGACAAGTGGCAGGCTCGTCGATATCTCTACCGTACCAAACTCGAGAAATATGAATTTAATGTATTTATTTACATTAACCCGGTACCTCCGAGTCTAAATCCACGGACTTAACCGCTAGACCACGGAGACTTACCATTAAAGACCGACAAAGCAAAGAAAATGATGATGAACATTCCCTAAAAAAATAGTACTGTAAAATATAGTACGAATGCCTACAATGAATGATATCTAAAACATACTTCACAGACTATTTCAGATGTCACACCGAAACTATATTTGTCACTATGTACGATTTACGCCCTAACCTAAAACAACTATTATTATTATTTAACCTAAAACAACTATTTTTATTATATAAAAGTTTTATTATTATTTGTTGAAGCTAATGGGGTGTGTGGAGGAGTTTTTCGCGCCATTTTGCGTGGACATGTCAAGTGCAAGTTTTTGTTTTGTAAATTAATTTGCTGTGGATATTATTGGTCAAAAGTGGTGTTGTTTTGTTTAATAATGTGCTGCAATGTGAATAATTATGGAAAACGATAAATTGGACTTCAAATATGGGGCATAAGTTGCAGTTTATTTTTTGCGGTTTTCCCGCGCTGTCAACTCTCATATTTTACACGACGTGTTTGGGCTATAATGCCGCGAGTGACTCCAAGTAAAGCATCAAATTCTGCAGCATCTGGAATTTGATGATCCCCAACTTGGTTATGAACTTTGTTATGAACATATATTATGCAAATAAATTACATGTTTAGGACTGATGTATTCTGTACAATGTCCTTTAAAGACAAATATAAAAAAAAACTAATGGGGTGTATCAGGCAAAGCTTTTTGTAGATGTCGCTAGCGGCACTGGTACCTTGTTTACACCTATGACGGATCATTTTTAAATATTTTTGTAGTTTTTTATTTTTATAACAGAAAAAATAATTTTAACTTAACGTTACCTACTTTAAAAGACTAATTAGGAAAGCGAAAACCGTCTTTAAAAGCAAAAAAATGTTTTATTAATAGATCGGTGTTATGTAATACCCCTCTATCGGCAATTTTGAGAATACCATATCTTTGATTTCACTTGGAAATCTCGATTTGTACACTTAAAAACTTCCGCAATATATCCAGAAAACAATAAATTTCGTAATAAAAATACAAGTTTTCTATGCAACTGACAGTTCTATTAGGTACCATCTATCATACCGTGATAAAAAGTTAGTGATACACCTCATTTAATAGCCACATATTGCTCTATACAGAGTCTATAGTATAGTCGAATACCACCGTCTCGCGTCGCCGTATACCAAAAATCGTATAAAATGCCCGATCCACACTAAGTCAATTCATTAAACTAAATACACATTACGCTATTAGCTCGGGGATAATGCATCTGTGTTTAGTTTCTAGCTAAGTTGAGTTGTTGATTAAACGTTTATGTGATTACTGCCGCACCTTTAATCACTGATTAATTATATACGAGAAGATTTAAAAAGCTTTTCATTAAATAAACAAA
The DNA here is from genome assembly GCA_910589645.1 of Tinea semifulvella. Classification (NCBI taxonomy): domain Eukaryota; kingdom Metazoa; phylum Arthropoda; class Insecta; order Lepidoptera; family Tineidae; genus Tinea; species Tinea semifulvella. The sequence goes on from OU342605.1 coordinate 5,272,929, forward strand.
TGTTTTACGTATTTGATCGGCCATCAAACATGTCTACCCCTCGCACACTCATAATTTTGGAGACTCTTACATCTGTCGCACGCTGAACATGTGGAATGCTCATCAAGCCAGTGTGTTTCTCCACTCCTATAACGAGAAATTCAAATAAAAAGGATTATTATAATAATGCAAAAATAAATATCCTCGGCTTCATTATTCAGACTAATATGAATGGTAAAGACGCATCTACGTACATTCTGGCATTCTCCTTTCTAATTCCTTCCTCTCCATTCCGCAACCGAACCACACGCACAGGTCAGAATATGCACCCACATACCGTAGTCACCATCCCTTCGCGTACCCATAAATTTGGTGACTCATACATCTGTCGCACACTAAAGATGTGGAATGCTCAGCAGCCTCTGTGTTTCCGCTTTCCTATAACCTGGAGTCCTTCAAGCGAAGTGTGAAAAGGCATATAGTCAAGCCGGCATAGTATGAGGGACTGATGTCGGACATAAGTGTCTGATTCCAGTTGCTAACATTCATGGAGCATGCGCGCCACTTACGATCAGGTGGGTGCAAGGTCACATGTCGTACTAGTATAAAAAAAAACCTTAAGGTTTGGCTGTTAGAGAAGGAATCGCCCGCGTTCTAAGCGTGCTGTATCTATATTTAACGAGCCGTCTACACCCAATTATTTGAAGGATTATTTTTTGTATCTTGGCGCCACAAATGAGAAGACTTTTCGCTCTTTTTCTAATGATACGCTCTCTATTCCGACTCACCATACTACCTTTGTGTTCAAATCGTTCGCAGTTGTGGCTGCTAACCTTAGGAATCAGCTGGCAGTTAAAATCCGCCAAGTCGGAGGTATTTAAAAAAAAAAGAGTGTATGTTCACTACATGCAAGACCGAGGTTCGTGATTTTTTAAGTTCCTCCTTTTGTTTTAGCTTAGTTTTAATCAGACTGTAATTTGTCCTTAGTAGGTATAATATTGTGTATATATTATATTGTATTGTTAATATTTTATTTATGTAGGTTATATGTATGTATGTATTAAAACTCTTTTAAGTTAATTTAGTATTGCACCTACCTTAAATTCTTCCTGCTGTTGTCCCGAAGGTTTGACCGTCATATGTATATATAAGTACCTATATATGTATATATAATTATTTAAAAAGTTTTTAAAAGACATAACTAGCGTCTTGTCGTCTCCTCCGGTGACAAGAGGGCTGGCTCTTTCTTCGACCAGAGAATCAGTATTGCAATTCAGCGGGGAAATGCAGCCAGTGTTCTTGCCACCATTCCACGCGGACGGGACTTATATCCCTATCGTTAATATTAAATTTATTTTATATGTTGTAATTTTTTTCGATTAAATGTATATTTTTTATTATTTATGTATTTATCCTAATTATGTATTATTATTTTTCTGTTAGGTATTATAGTATTATAAATGTATATAAATAAATAAATAAATATTTCTAGACAGGTGACACAGCGCCATCTAGTTTCCGTGGTAAGCTACGAGGCTTGTGTTACGGAAACTAGATGGTTGATAAACTACATAATATACTTTTTTTTTAATTGTAAATATATACATATTATACATATAAACACCCAGACCGAGACAAATTATACAATGTACAACTTGCCCCCGGTGGGAATCGAACCCACGACCTCCCGAGTTCACGGCAACGTTTGTTACCACTAGACCACGGAGGCGGTATATATTGTATTTAGTTACATATTTTATCTCTGGTTTTTACTATATTCCATTTTCACACTCTGCACCCATAATATTAATCTCTCACTCTCCCAAGGTTAGCTGGTAGAGAATACCTTCAGATCATATCATAATCGCCTATGTACAACACTTATATTGTATACTCTCTTGCTGTCTATAACGTTATTAGTTAGATGATTATTCACTATTATTGCTATTATTTTTGCTTGTTTACCTACGATATAGATTTAGTTCCACTCGCTACTGACTTTTTGTTTTAGTTTTGATAATAATTTTGATTTAATTTAATATTATTGTATTATTAGTTTAGTTTTAATTTAATTTATGTTTTGACTTAATTTTATTCAATTTAATTTAATTTTATGTTAGGTTTGGCTCAAATTTAATCTAAGTGCTGTCTATAAAATAAAAATCATTTTGGCTAATGTATAACAAAATTCCTATCGTCAAATATGTATTAATTTAATGCTGTGATTTTGTAAAACCAATAAATAAAAAATAAATATATTTTGTGTGCAATAAAGAATTTTATTATTATTATTATAATGGCTAGCTTTGTACTTTGTACCGCCATTGTAAAAACTTATTTGACCAATGGTCTCTCAGCGATTACCCGATTCGTTTCGTGTTGCGCAATCTCCTCCAGATATCAAGTAACCCTATATCACTGATCCATGAGTCATTGTACACTACAACTTTAACTATTGCCCAAGTTAAATGATTGTGATTTGTGAAGCGTGGGCTACCTGGTTCCAAGATATCATCCATCATTCCTTTTACGGAGGCAGGTAATAATATTTCGCAAAATGTGTGTAGTTCTGATGAAGCCGTTGCTTTAGCCCTAAGACATTAAATATTAAGTCGGGACGAGAAGCAAAACGGTATGAGAATCAAAGTTAGAACAACATTTGGAAAACACCGTTAGACTTCTTGCCCCGTCTGTTATACATAGGTATTTATACTCGTACATATTTATTTATTTATTTATTATAAACTTAATTGCACAAAGTACAAAGGCGGACCTAATGCCGCTAGACATTCTATACTGGTCAAACCTTTGGGACAACTAAAGCAGTTACGACAAGATAAGGCAGGTGCTATCGAAACTATTAGACTTCAATATATACTAGTGAATAAATACTTATTTACATACTAATACATACATACAAATAAAACTACATACATACGTTCTATGAATAGTACATACTGTGGTGCCCAATAGTAGAAGAATTAATAATTGAATTGGTTCAATTGAATGTATTTGATTTTGTTTAATTACGTTTTTCTACAGAGGATTTATAGATAATATATATATTTAATTAATTTTTGAATCATAAAAAAAAAACTTAACAATCCATAAAAGATAAACCAAACAAAACCTTAAATTGAATAAACTAAAAGATAAACCTAATTAATATAAAAACTAAATACTTACAAATATCATATACTTATATAGTTTTTATATTAATTAGGTTTATCTTTTAGTTTATTCAATTTAAGGTTTTGTTTAGTTTATTTTTAATTTATATATATATATATATATATATATGTATTTATTATTATTATTCTGAATGGTGTTCTAAATTTGTGATAAGTGTATGTGAGAAAATCCCACTAGTGTGAATTTCTGATTTAAAAAAATATATATTTTCTAAATAACAATAAATTAATAATTGATTGGAATAATTAAATAGCTACATCTCTAAACATAACAATATAAAATATCCATCTCAAAACAAAGGGTTTATTCGGAGGTTTGTAAGGATTTAGGGCAAGTTGTATTATGTGATTGGCACTTATATTTGTGATTTTGTCGCTGCAATTGGATTGATTACCAAATATTGTAGATAAAAAAACAGACGGTATATTTAATGTCTCTGAAATATAGATTTTCTTCTTAGTCGCTAAACTCTTGGCAGAGTGGTTGTGGTCGCCATTTGAGTGCTAGTGGCACGCTTAACAAGCCGTCGCGTCGCCACTGCTCTAGGACCGCAGGTTTTCTGGTGTACTCATGTAAGGGATGATCTATTGTAGCCTTCACCTGGTCAGTCCATCTCATCGGAGACCTACCACGCATCCTCTTGTCATCGACTTTCCTGGATGTTTCTCCACGCCGTGACACGGGTCAGCCGAGAAAAGGCATTGTCTGTAGAGATTGCAAACCGGGCCCGGTGCCCTTTTAGACATCCATCGGGCCCGGCCATTCATACCGGGCCTGGTAGGTACGAAAACTGCGGCACGGAAGCCCCAACTTGTAGAAAACTGGCATGGCAAGCGCTGCGAACCGCGATGTTGCCGTTCTGACGCGCCAATGGCCGCTCTCCATTCCTCTCGCGCACCTCTCACCCATATAGTTATTGCTCTTAAGAATTTGTTTTGTTTTTACTAAAGCTACCAAAGTTTATCTATCTAAGTTGATAAGACAAGTTTAGTACATTAGGCTGCGTTATTGGTTTATTATTCTAATACTATGTTTTCAAATAGTTACATTAGTATTAGTAATTAACTTTAAGCAAGCAGGTCTTTCTCTTTACTCTGTATAGTATTAGTAATTAAATTACGGGAGACTTCTTAAATAATCTACTTTCCACACTTTTTCTCGAAATCCTCTAAATCACTAGAGATAGGGAAAGAAGATCATTTCTATCCTAAACTTAATTACTGAATACTAATGCTTGCATAAACTTAATTAGTAACACTAATGTTACTATTCCGTTTATAAGTGAAACTAACTAATTCTGTATTAAAAACTCGTGATTTTGAGACTGATTATTGTTGATTTGCTGGTTTGAAATAAATATTATTCCGTAACCTTAAATCATTATATTTTTCCTCCATTTACTTAAAGCAAATTTTCATAAAATACTTCAAAGGTTTCATCCTAACACATCAACCCGGCCGGGTTGAAAAACATACCGGGTTGCAATCTCTAATTGTCTGTTCCCCAATTCAGTATGGATTTGTTGGTTCGGAACTCCGTCCATGATATGCTCAACATTCTCCCCAAACAAAGGTTTTGACTTGACAAAATAATTAAGGCAAGAATAGAAAATGTAATTAGAAAATCAACACAAAATATTCAATCAGAAAGTGATAAGTCAGCTTGCTTTCTTCGGTAAAGAACACAATAAAATACGATTACATGCAAAATTAATGGCATGACATGCATATTAATAATTTACATAACACATATTACATTGCATTACGTGTAATGTAGCAGAACAAAGCAAACTTGTCATCCTCAACTAGTGTTGCCCAAAGCAAGGCCAAGACTGGCCAAGTGTTGGTAAAAAAGTAAAGTAACATCACAACCGTTTCCCTTTCGAGGTGGTCAGAAACCACGCTTATACATCATGACAAGTGGCAAGCTCGTCGATGTCTCCAGCGTACCAAAACTATCACAAATTAATTAAATGTATTTATTTACATTAAATAAATATTTCCAGACAGGTCACACAGTGCCATCTAATTTCCGTGGTAAGCTACGAGGCTTGTGTTACGGAAACTAGATGGTTGATAAACTACATATTATCCTTTTTTTTTTGTAAATATATACATATTATACATATAAACACCCAGACTGAGACAAATCATACAATGTACAACTTGCCCCCGGTAGGAATTGAACCCACGACCTCCCGAGTTCACGGCAACGTTTGTTACCACTAGACCACGGAGGCGGAGGGAATATTTTTGTGTCGCGACCAGGAATCGAACCCGGTACCTAAATCCGAGTCTAAATCCATGGACTTAACCGCTAGACCACGGACCAGAGACACAAAGTCTTGGCCTTGCGTCATAACAGCTGGTCTTGTTCTTGGAATCTTACAAGACTCGAGACAGTAGGGTTCGCAAACTACTCAAGAACTACTAGAAATTTGGAATGGTTAAAGTATACATATAGTAGTCAACACTTATCAAAAAATGTATACAGAGGTTAGTTTTGGAAATATTTTAAGTTACCTACTATAAGGTTTCGATATTTTTATCCGTTGTTGTGGTGGTTGAGGTGGTAGGCGGACTGATGGTGGTAATTTGCCCAGTCTGCCGGGGCGGGGAAGTATCCACCGTTCGTGCCGATAAACCCAGTAAAGTGTATCCACACGTTTCGGGATCAGGCTCGAATTGCCGTCATGCCCAGTCAAGCCGGCATAGTGTTAGGAACTGATGTCAGTCATGAGTGTCTGATTCCAGTTGCTAACATTCATGGACCTCGCGCACCACTTAACATCAGGTGGGCGCAAAGTCACATGTCGTGCTAGTATAAAAAAAAAAAAACCGTTACTGAAGCAGTTACAAAATTAAAAAAAAACAGTATTAATCACAAAAAAAGCATTTTTAGCAAAATAAGAATAAAATGTCTGAGCAAGTCTTCCGAGACTTCGATATAAATACACAATATTAAACATAAACATACATAATAATAATAAATTATTTGTTGTACAAAACCAAAACAAGTGCAGGTACATAGGTTATAGGTTAATGCAGTAAATGCATTTTCTACCAACTAACCTTTACATTTACATACATATATAATAATATAATAATAATAATATTTGTTTATTTTTAATTTGTTTATTGAATTACTAGATTCATAGTGTTAGTAACAGAAAACCTTGAAAACGGGAAGAAGTGAGTTGTGAGAAGATCCGAACCACCACCACTCTCCATTATATTATTTATTTTAAAACCTTATTGCACTATGTACAAAGGCGGACTTAATGCCGCTAGGCATTCTCTGCCAGCTAAACCTTTACGACATTTAGACAGGATAGGTGGTAGGTGCAATTAAAAATTAGGTGAAATTTAAATAAAACAGAAATATAATTATAATATAAATATATACATACTAATATCTACATACTAATACATAAATAAATCATACTATAGATATACTAATATAACATAAATAAAACTACTTACATGATGAGGAGAGTATGATAAAATTAACAATGTGATGATATTATGCTTTTTTTATGATTGGGTTTGTTTTGGATTACAATTTAGGAATTAGTGGGCGACAGGTTTAGCAATTCGTCTCCATTAGTTCCTACTACCATTCACGACAACTCCCACGCCAGTAGTTTATGCTGCTCTAACTGTCGACACCCATAAAGACTTGTTAGGACTTGGGTTGAAAGTCTAGTCCTATTAAATAACCCACCGGCAATCGGCCGAGCTAATTATACACGGTTTTTTCGGTTTCCAAGAATGGGGGCAACTGACGCCAGCCACTAACGACCGACATCAGTCTCTACCACTATGCCGGCCTAACAAATTGTTTTTTACACTTATTTGAAAACTTTATTAATATAAAAGGCTTTTTTGGGATTATTTAAAATTAAGTAAGGTGCGAATAGAAAGAAAACAAAAACAAAAGGTTTTCACTTATTTATAATTATTATTATTTTTCTTTTACTTTTGCTAGTCACAGTTCAATTGCACTATTAATTTAAATCTAATTACTATATTTTACTCTTATTTCTGTTTTAATTGTTTTGTCTAAATAATATAAAATCTCTTTGGCTTGTGTTCCACTATTGTACTTTGTTTATATGTTTAATATAATAAGCTGTGATTTAAAAAAAAAAAAAAAATACATACATACTAAAATTACATAAATACAATACATAAGTAATACGTAATAGTAATAAATAATAATAATCTAAAGCTAAGCTAAAGCTATAGAACTGAGAAAACACTGAATTCTTCATCTTCAGCGTCCGACAGATGTAAGTCTCCAAATTTATGAGTACGCGTTGGGATAGTAGCTACAGTATGGAGGTGCATATTTTAGCGCCATTGTAGTGTTACAGCAGTCTAAACATCTAATTTATTTTTTAATTGACCTATTACAAATTTCTTATCAGGGTAAAGACAATAGCCATCTGAAATGGCATATCGTTATATAAGTAAGAGAGCATACGGCGCGTCAGTATCCACGGATGGTCAACTCTGCGTGAAGTCTGTTGCAAGCCGCAGTAGCTATTATATCGAAGGTGACAATCACTACGAAAATAATAGGACAATAAGGATACATAATTTTGTATAGTGTGATTTCAAATGCTAAGGGCACAAGATGGAATTATGTACCTAAATATATTTATATATATATATATTTGAAGAGAAATCAAATCAAATTGTTTATTAAATCGAAGTTTTTCTTACAAGAACTTATAAATAACGTTGCTTTGCCAATGTCTGTGTGACACTGTGACAGCAATCGTTAGCTTCCAGGGGAACATAATAAAACATGCAGACAAATTGAAATATCAACACAGCCCCTAGAACTCCAGAACCTTCCAGAAAAATTTGGAGAATTTGGCCTACACTCGCCACGCTGACCAATTCAAATATATGTTTAGTAATTTGTGAAAATAATAAAACTAAATTTAATATAGAACAATATAAAGGCACACTCATTCAAATTAGTCTATATTGATATAGACTATATAAACATTTACATAATATAAACAAAATTATAATTACAACAAAAGGCCATATACTACATAGGTATTGCGTTTATTTAGAGTTTTTTTTCCATTGGTTCTCTCAAAACAACTTGGATACAGTCAAAACTAATAAAATCAATATAATTATCAAAACATATGTACTAATCAAAGTGGTAATAATGGTTGGACCGTAAACAGGCAATAATCCATATTTATGTATGTTATGCACAACATTATTGCTACAAGTGTTAAAACTCGTCTAATAAATAAAACAATACTTAGCTATTATATAAATACGTTTATTCCTTCCTCCACCGTTCCGTGGAATCGAATGACTAAACGACTCGTGCAACAACCCGAGTAGTCCCGAACGGGCCCGAGGCCATTTCGAATATCCCGCCAAGCGGTCGGTACACGATTCGTCAGACATTAAAATACATTTATACCAACTAGGAAAGTATAAATACTTTCCATCATTTAACACAAAATTGTAAATAACTACATAAATCTTATTTGATAATAATTAGTAAATAGCTTATCAGATATTTTCGTAAAACATTAAAAATACAATTGCGTGTTTACGCGCCATTTCTTGATTGGCTGGCTTACAACCTGTCCGCCAATCATCTATACGAGCAGAAATAGATACATTCATTTTTTCAGTTTTAGGCATACGTTCAAGTTCCAGATATATATTGATAATTATTGTTTATTACTCTAACACAAGCAAGTAAAAACTAACTAACTTAGAAACTACTTAAATAAGATCGTGGCTGTAAAGAGGCCGTGTCAGTTTACATTCTAAATACTTAATAATTATAATGTACAGAAATTATATACATATGTCAAATAATTTATAAATTTATAAAACAAAAAATAATAATAATAAATAAAAAAAAGACGTGTCATCTTATAATCTAAATAATAATAATGATATGTCAATTAAACATAAATTCATAGCTGTAAATGGGCCGTGTCATCTTATATTCTAATAGCATTAATGTTAATTAATATTCGTGGCTGTAAAATGGCCGTCTCACCTTACAATCTAAATAAAATTAGAATGTCAAGTAAATAAACTTAAATTTAAATTCGTGGCTGTAAAAGGGCCGTGTCAATTAAGAATAAATATAAAATTAAATAATATATATATTGAGTAAAGAGTGTTAGTGTATTAATGTTTGTGTGATGTGAGTGTGTGTGTATGTATGTGTAGTAGTATGTAAGTGTATGGGGATTTGTTTGCGTATACTCTTTGTACGGTATAAAATTTGTAAAATATCACTTTGGCCAGGTATAAAAGAAAACAACTGCACTGTATGTGTTTGAATGCATTAATTTAATAGGTGGTAGGCAGACTGATGGTGGTAATTTGTCCATTCTGCCGGGGCGGGGAAGTATCCACCATTCGTGCCGATGAACCCAGTAAAGTTTTTCGAAACATATTTCGGGATCAGGCTCGAATTGCCGTCATGTCCAGTCAAGCCGGCAGTGTTAGGGACTGATGTCAGTCATGAGTGTCTGATTACAGTTGCTAACATTCATGGATCTCGCTCCCCACTTTCCATCAGGTGGGCGCAAGGTCACATGTCGTGATAGTATAAAAAATGAAAATAAAATACTGTTAGTTGAACTCCGAAACAAACTGTCCGTACTTTTACACTTCCTTAAAATATCTTATAATTTTTTCATTGCTATTTATAATGTAGTTATGAAAGAACAAATCTGCAAAATTTCACTTTTACAACTCAAAAAAATAAAAGCTTTTGATTTGCAAAATAAGCGGGGAAGTCGGGGGGGTTTGAACCGATCTTTGTAGGATTTTAAGAAAAGCGTCCTTACAACCGAGCTACCACCGACCTTATGTCAAGAGAGAGAGGAGACAAATTTCTAAGCATTCCATGGATTCACCGTGCGGGTGCCGGGTCCATCGTGTGTGGGTAAGAGATGAGAAGAATGGTTGTCAGGCTTGCGACCGACAATAGGCTGGTTTAAGAAAACTTTTTTTATTTAATTGCGCGATAATTCTACAACTGGCCGTAAATCTATAGTTTACAAAAACCGTAGTCACCTTACAAAACGGTATGGTCCGCTGAGCCATACTTACAAGAATATTACTACATAAAGTAATGAACATAGTTCATGGACAGCTGACGAAGATTGACCATATCCAAGCGACATGTGTTCGTAAAATGTAGACAATGGGTTAGTATATGGTAGAATTTTGGAATATTACCTATTGTTTTGGGAGACAAAACTAAATTAAGCAAAATGTTAAGCTAAGGCCGGCTCTACACGTTGAAACCAATGCGTCCAACGTGTTTTTTTTTTTTTTTTTATAGACGGTGAATCAATAAATCATCAATGATACGCCCCCTGCCTGAAGGGCCAACGCGGGTGGGGGTCGCATGCCCGACTCATCCGTGAAGCTTCCTAGTGAAGCCCCAGGGCGCCTACGGATTAAAATCCTATAAACCGTCTCTATCTCACTGTTAGCCCTGTGTGCTAAGTCTGAGTCGTGGCTACGGAGTGAAGGCACTCATTCGCCGCGTGCGTCCAACGTGTGGATCGAGAAGTTTTTATATTGGTCCCAAACTCCCAACGTTGGCCGGGTGGATTGGGGATTTATAGTTAAGTGTCGGTTTTATCAAGAAATCTGTTCGTTTGCGATCCCATTTTTCATGTTAGCATTTAGCTTAGTCTTGTTTTAAACATGAGTAAATTTTATAATATTGTACTACAATATATAATATTATAATACTGCCTCACTGCTTGGAGGTAGCGGGTTCGATTCCTGGTCGGGACACAATAATATTTATTAATTTAAATTAATAATATTTAATTATTATTATTTTTTTCGTGATATTTCTCGGGTTTTGTACGCTAGAGACATCGACGAGCTTGCCACTTGTCATGAATGAATCATGAATTGGCCTGTAGTAAAGTTGGCTAAATGTGAATCTGCTTCTTTATAAGGGTGGTCTCTGACCACCCCAAAAGGGAAACGGTTGTGACGATACTTTATATATATATATTAAGCTATATATTTGAATTGATATATATATACAGTATATATATAAAAGCTATTTGTGCGATTCAGATTTATGTATCGGATATCTTTGTATTAGCTCTGACCGGACACTATGGGTTACCACTAATAATCGCACAAAATTATTACCGTCGTTTGCCTTGTTGTAATGCAACCTACATTAGATCTTCGTAAATGTTATGAGTCTTCAAACGTCATTTCAACACCTTATTTCAGCATTGTAATTTAAATAACCCAAATTCACCATTCAACCTAATTATTGACTCCAAATAATTTAAATTAAAAACATGTAATGCATAAAATCTAAATCAAAACGTAACTTTTATTTTGCTCTAAGCCATTTTATACGAAAAAATTAAGTAGTGACAATAATTTGGTATCTTCATCACAGCCACTAGAACACAGAGTCCTGTTGGAGATGGGCCATCCAGGATACATTTCTGGAAAATTGCCAACACCCGCCACGCTGGCCAGACAGGTTGGTGAGGTATCTTACACTAGTATAATCAAACATGTGGACGCCTCACCACATTTACCGACAACGTGTGGAGCCGGTGTAAGCCTTTGTTAAAGTTAATATGAGCGTTTTAGAAAAAAATAAACAATATACTATAATAACGCTCAGCGGGACTGGCAAATGGCGGGACTGGCAAATGGCGGGACAAAAATTTATCTCTCCACTTTTTTTGTCATAAGAAAAAAAACGAGAAGTGAAAGCTTTCATTAGAGAATGCAACTTGTTTATTGCTATAGTATAATAGTGTTTTAGTGGAAGGTGATGGTATAGCTGATATTATGATGGGCCCACCCATAGTAGCTGCTGGTTATTTTATAATCGAAATAATAGTAAACTATGGAGAAAAAATTTATTGACAACATCCAAGTGTTGTTGTGACAACCAAAAGAAATAAATGATTTGATTTCTTCTAACGCGTGCTGCAGATGTATTCCATTACTTAAACGCAAACTTAAGATTGTCAAAATAACACTAATAAGGATATTTACTATATTAAATAATATTTACTATATAAAATATATTGCCGATCATAGCCAACAAAATAAAGTTTTCCAATATTAAGTCACCGTGGGTTTGCAACTTTAAAATCTTTGGAAAAACGATAAAGTAGTAAGTAGTAAACGCGGTGCATTTATAATTATACTAGCTGTTTTACCCGGATTTGTCCGTGTAAACGGCGAGACGAAATTAACTTCGTTTGGCATTATTTTAATTTTGCTAATCTCCAAAGGTATTCATTTAATTTGCATGGTTTAAAGGTAAAAAATAATCTTCATGAAATTCTCAAGCCAACTAACGTATTTAAAATGATAAGAATTAATACCGTATTTGTGTAAATAGCTTTCTAATTGCTTATTTTTTAATGTATTAAAATGGATATAGTATGTTATCCTTAAGAGATAGACATATGCCATCGCGGACTTTTCTGTAGACCTATATAAGATACACAATTCCACTATACATTATTTTGTTATATCTCAAAGGGTTTGGGCAGCGTTTTCGTTGCAAGACGGCTTATTTTTCTCTGACACCTTGCACTTTGACAAATATCGTTAATGTAACTTAATAAATTATATACTTAAAACTTCCTCTAGAACCACTCTATCCATTGGTGAAAACAACATGAAAATTGGTGCAATAGTTTTTGAGTTTAACACGAACAGACAGACAGACAGACAATAACTATTTACAATATAATTAAAATGAAGTAGATATATCTAAGCCCATAATAAACTGTGAAATAGACTACTTCTAACATTGACCTGCATTAAGGAACCAGGCCTAGCTGCTGTTTGAGGCCAGGGCCGGCCGTCTCGACATTTAATAACGATCGCTATCTTATCGATTTTGGTCGGTAGTAAGTCATTAAAAAATGTTGCCACTTACAAAATTAAAATAACTGATTTGATCAATATTATTAGTTACATAATTTGAGAACTTATGTCATTAAAAAAATCTTAGGCAGCTCCATATTAACTCATTTCATTCATTCATAACTGCCTCCGTGGTCTAGCGGTTAAGTCCGTGGATTTAGACTCGTAGGTACCGGGTTCGATTCCTGGTCGGCACACAAAAATATTTATTAATGTAAATAAATACATTTAATTAATATTTAATTTATTTGTGATATTTCTCGAGTTTGGTACGCTGGAGACATCGACGCGCTTGCCACTTGTCATGATTGGCCTTTAGTAAAGTTGGCTAAATGTGAATCAGCTTATTTATAAGCGTGGTTTCTGACCACCCCGAAAGGGAAATATACATTAATAAATATTTATGTGTCTCGACCAGGAATCGGACCCGGTACCTCCGAGTCTAAATCCACGGACTTAACCGCTAGACCGCAGTTAAGTTACATTGTAGTAATGAATATTAAAAGCCCAAACTCCTATATATAAGTCAAATTAGTATTGTATAAGTATGGGAATTGGTGTGAGAAGCCATTGACGACGAACGGTACAGTTTTTCGATCGAGTATCAAGTATTCCGATTGTCATGGTGGCCTGCATTCTGTCTACTCGATTAATGAGCTAAATCTACTTACTTATGGTTTATTTCTTTGGTTTCACTTTTTTTTTTATTCTCACCTATAGAAAAGAACGACTCAAATTTAAATTGCGTATATGAATTAAACAGAGTCTCACAGAATATGAGATTCTTAGATGTTCCCAACGGCTGCTCCACTTAATTATTACTACCAGCTGTCAAACGAAGGGACTACGCCTCGGCATGTCACTACGCTCGAAGATCAGAACTGTCAAACTTATGTTATTTTAGGCAAATGTTTATATTATTTAAACTTATATTTATTATTTTCTTATTAATATAATATATTTCTTATTAATATATTATAAACTGCCTCCGTGGTCTAGCGGTTAAGTCCGTGGATTTAGACTCGGAGGTAACGGGTTCGATTCCTAGTCGGGACAGAAAAATATTTATTAATGTAAATAAATACATTTAATTATTATTTAATTTATTTGTGATATTTCTCGAGTTTGGTACGCTGGAAACATGGACGAGCTTGCCACTTGTCACTATAGTAAAGTTAGCTAAATGGGAATCCGCTTATTTATAAGTGTGGTTTCTGACCACCCCGAAAGGGAAATGGTCGTGATGATATTTTTTTTCTTATTATTAATTAGTTACTTAAATTACTTTTTTTAGTTAAAGCACACATGCTTGGCGCGGTGGTGGCTCGGTTGTAAGAACGCGTACCTTAAATCCTACAAAGGTTGCTTCAAACCCACCCGGCATGTACCAAGCGGCATGTACGCTTTTCTTACGTACATTTGTCATAGATTTACAACCGTTTCCGTTCCCGTGCCTCGGAGAGCACGTTAAGCCGTCGGTCCCGGTTCCACTAATACCAACTTGTGGAATCGTTAAGAAATTGTCATTAAAAACTGACATCATATAATCGCCAATCCGTCTGGCCAGCGTGGCGAGTGTAGGTCAAATTCTCCAGATATATGTTTTGGAAGGCCCATCTCAGCAGTGGAGGTCTAGGACGCTTTGTTCTAGGGGCTGTAATGAATGAATGAACACCACTTGTAACGTTGCCTGAATGTGAACCGACCCACTAAAATAAGCGTAAAGCGTAGTTTCAACGGTCGTAATGATATTTTACTATGTATGGCTAAGTATTCATTAAGCAATACTGTGAAACGATTTGATGACAAAGTTTAAAACGATTCTCATCAAAATGGCGTCAATAAAAGTTCATTTTGTTGCAACATGATCCGATATATGTCGTCTAAATGAGTCATTATCTGGACCTATTGCTAACTGGACCCATGGCTTCACATTTATTTCGTAGGTACGGGTCCAGATGACGTAAAGTAACTCGTCTAAATAGGCCAATAACATTTGGTAATCATGCCGGTTTTAAAACCAATAAATATTTTTTCACGATGACCCAAATATGAAGCAACAGTTTTTAATATACCCATTGCTAATATTTCATGTTACTTGCAGATATAATAAATCAAAGTAACTCATTTATTTTTAGTACATTCAATTTTTTACACCAGTCGTTTAGTTTTTCCAGTGATAAAATCGACTAAGCACAGTGACGCTTCTTCTTCTTAGTCGCTACACTCTTGGCAGAGTGGTCGTGGTCGTCACTTAGCAAGCCGTCGCCACTCCTCTCGAACTGCAGCCTTCCTGGAGCACTCATGTAGGGGGTGATCCATTGCTGCTTTAACCTGGTCAGTCCATCTCATCGGAGACCTACCACGCATCCTCTTGCCATCGACTTTTCCCTGAACTACAAGACGCTCAATGAATGTATCTCCACGCCGCGACACGTGTACAAAGAAAGTGAGAATGCGTGATTGTACGATTGAGGAAAGGCGCTGTCCTATCTCCAGTTCCTCCAGGATGGATGTGTTGGTTCGGAACTCAGTCCATGATATATGTGAATTTACTAAAATAATTAGTTAGTTGGTTTTCGCTCTAACCCGGCGATATATACTTTATACAATTTAGACCAAATCCCCATCCAAGGTGAATGATAAAAAGTAAAGTATCATCACGACCGCATCTCTTTGGGGTATTCAGAGATTCAATTAGTCAACTTTACTATAGGCCAAATATCAAGTATCAAATTCATGATGACAAGTATCAAGCTTGTCTAAGTCTTTAGCGTACCAAACTGGATAAATTCACAATTAACTTAAATAATTTATGGACACAATGCACATACAGGAATCGAACCCGGTATCTCCGAGTCTAATTCCACGGACTTAAACGCTAGAACACGGAGGCAGTGATAAATGATGTTCATTGTAAAATTCGATTCATTCTGTTTAAGGACTCGGACAAGTTATACGATCACTTATATATAGTTTGTCCGCCTTTCCATGTCAGTTAAAAGTTGTACTATTTTCACTCCGTAGCCACGACTCAGACTTAGCTGTTAAGGCACGCAGGGATAACAGTGAAAGCGAGACGGTTTATAGGGACTAGGGGGTATTTCTCGGGCTGTAGAGATGAATGTGTATCGCGTTTGCTTTACAAAATATCGAGTGGGATCACTTTACATTTACACCCTGTAGATACTAGATAGATATATATATATATAGTTAATATCAATTATATTATCTTTAAATTTGACAAGCGATATGTAACTCATCCCTGACAATTTATTATGACATTAAACAGTAAACATGGACAGAGATAACTTCTTAAATGACTGCATTGTTATATTCTTAGTTCACGACCCTACAGCTGCTGCTGTTGTGTGTTAAAACAGAATATTTATTTATTTAAAAACTTTATTGTAAGTTAAAATCGGCGAACATAAGGCATTCTCTGACCGTTGACCGTTGGGACAAATGAGATTTCTTCATTAAATCGAGGATAGTGAAATGATATTAAGAAATTATTTTTATTCCAATAAATACCATAAAAGTAAACTTATATAAACACACATATACTTATATACATAACATTAATATTATTAACTATTAATAAGTTATTGTCACTATATTTTTTAATTTGTGATTTGGCTATGGTAGGCAGTAGTATAGTTAATTCATCCTTCTCGCTCGCACAATCCAATATTTTCAAGACACTACCCTACCGGCAAACCCATCTAGACCATTCTACTTTTTGACGGAGTGTGGACACCAGAATCTAGTCAAGACCCCTTTTTTGATGATGGTCAATATAGATCTGACCAATATTATCGTCATATAATGATATGTTGTTTACATATGTTTGGACTCTACGTCTATGACCGAAGCGTCTAGTGGTCTAGATGGGTTTGCCGGTAGGGTATTAATTTTAGTAGCCCAAAAATCGGCAATTTTCAATAAAAAAATTAAAAGTCGAAAATCTCGAAAAGGGTTAAATTTAGGGTAGGGTGTTTCATAGAGAAATAAGTCAGAACTGATGGGTACTCCACGCCCTGAACGGATCTAGCACGACTTTTCCTGTAACCCTG
Organism: Tinea semifulvella; assembly: GCA_910589645.1. NCBI lineage: Eukaryota > Metazoa > Arthropoda > Insecta > Lepidoptera > Tineidae > Tinea > Tinea semifulvella. The sequence continues at coordinate 5,290,126 of OU342605.1, forward strand.
TATATATGGGAGAAAATAGACAGAATATAGTTTAGATATGCAAAATAAACATTTAAAATATCATCTTTTCAGCTCTAGTACTAAATGAGTTCATTGATGAGAAATCAAGTTATTTTATTTTTCAAATAACTTAATTAGACAGTAATATATTGTAAAAAGTAACTATTTACATTTATTTATTATTGTACACAGCACATCCCTCTTAAATTTTTAATGGGAAAGTTGTGGGTAAAAGAGGCTCTGTCAGACCGAGTGACACATATCACGATTAAATTTATAAAACACTGGCCTAAGGTGCATCAAAAAGCCTTCGTAACAAAAGGGCATGTATGAAGAGGTTGATGAATGTCGACGAAGCGAAAGTGGTATGTCGTGATAGTGTCAGGTGGCGCGCAATTGTCTCTACCTACAACCGCAAGGGATCTGGCGTAAAGATATGCATAGCACAAGTAGTACAAAAATAGCCCAAAATGGATGATGTATTTTAAGTGTACATTGTTTTTTTTTTTTTTTTATTTTAAGAAAACGTTCTAACCGGATCACGCCCTTATAGAGCAAAAAAACACATTTCGTTAATAGCTTTTGATTTACGACAGCCGGAGAGTTGTGACCGTTGAGCGTTCTACGAACAGCGATGCGCGTTGTTTAAAACCAAGATTTGTTTATTTAGACAAGGCCTAATTAAAAATAGCTAAGCTAATAAATGTTTAAGTTGTTTATGTTACGTGGTATGTTGATGATAATGGGCTAGCGGTCTACCGGGAACTATTCTTGGTTGGAGAGGTGACATGAAAAAAAATACTTTCAACTAAGTAATATAGAATTTTTAATAACACAATAATTTGTTTTTGTATTATTTTTGTACCAATTTTATATTTTCTTTTTGTAAACCGCCTCCGTGGTCTAGTGGTAACAAACGTTGCCGTGAACTCGGGAGGTCGTGGGTTCGATTCCCACCGGGGGCAAGTTGTACATTGTATAATTTGTCTCGGTGTGGGTGTTTATATGTATAATATGTATACAGGGTGTTTGGAAGGGAGCTGTACATACGCCTAGGGTAGAAACTAGGGATAGTCTGCTACCTTCCCCCGCCCAATATATATTGACCTTGGCCTCAAGGTTTTTTTTAAATTTATTTTTATTTTTTATTTGACTTTTGTGTGAATTTTTTACTAAAACTACCTGTAGCTCAAAATCTATCCATGGGACCGGTCTGCTAATGGTCTTGTTTTAATCGTTAGAGTCTTAGGGTCCTGCAAAAAAATATTTTACACCAGAAAATTGTGGAGAAGAAAAGTTATAGGGCCTGAAGTACCGTAGTAAGGTAAAGAAATAATTTTAAGGGCAACTTTCTATGGGGTTTAAAAAAAACTAACAGGGTTGGAGTTCTTCTGTTTTTTTTAAAACATCCTCAGTCCTTGCCCTTTCTAACGATATGCTAAAACTGTGACCTGTCTGGAAATATTTATTTATTTATTATTATTATTAATTTTTTTTTTGGTAGTCCACTGCATGGTCCCATAGTTGGTCAAGCATGAAAGAGCCCACTACTAATCACAATAGAAATTTTGTTGCATTATACTTACTATTAGGTAAAATATTTAAATACCAACAACTATTTTTTTTTAGTAAATTCACTTTTTTACACCAGTCATTTAAAAAACTCCTTAACTTATATAAATAACTTACGGTTCTAGTTAAAGTGCTATACAACTACCTGCTCTTACATCTCTTAATGTGACAAATAGGTGAGAAAAGACCTCAAACTTTTAAAAGGCATTTGCTCAAAATATTATTTGTGCAATAATGGCTACTTAGTTGGTTTTTATTGTAACAAGGCGAATTATTATTATTCTTCGAAAGTCTCATTGGCCAACATACTTATCATTACTACTATTATATCATTCTTATTTTTAGGTTTATATATATATATATTATTATAATTTTAGTTATATATAAGATATGTATGCCAAATAGTTACTTTAGATTTTAATGTCTTTTTTGTATTGTTTACTGCATGCTGAGTACAAATGTTAGGTTAGCAAACTTTCTACTTATTTATATCACTGTATTTTGTTAAATGTTTTGACTGTTAACTGTTTTTTGTACCTTAATAAATAAATGAATAAAAACATGTTTGGCCAATAATAATATGTATTAATAATTGCAAAAAGAATAACACCCATATTCTAAGATGTTTCCTCAATGCATGGTGTTCTCTACCAGCTGACCTCTGGGAGAGTGAGAAATTATTATAATAAGTGCAGAGTACAGAAACAATAATAATATAGTTTAAATCAATCATAAATATACCATAGTATGTATTAATATATCCTCTCCAAGCCTTCTGGCCAGCGTGGTGAGTGTAGGCCAAATTGATATATGTATCATACATCATTACAGCCCCTAGAACACAGCATCCTAGACCTCCACTGCTAGAGATGGGCCTTCCAGAACATATATCTGGAGAATGCGGCCTACACTCGCCATGCTGGCCAGACAGCTTGGCGAGGATATGAAGTCAATTTTTAATGAGAACTTATTAACGATTCCACAAGCTGGTATTAGCTTAATGTGCTCTCCAAAGCACGGGAATGGTGGTGTTGTAAATCTTAGACAAAAATAAGCATAACAATACAGTAGCAGTTGTTATGTCAGAAGCAACAACCAACTGCATGTCATGCAGACTAAAGCATGTAAAGACTTCCTTAATTCAGCATTCCATGGATTCACCATGCGGATGCTGGGTCAATTGTGTGTGGAAGAGAGAGGAGAATAATTGTGAACATCATCTCTACCGCCCAAGAATTACCCCCCTGAACTCAACCATATTTTTATCTAGATTATTTAGATTGTAGTGTTTTTTTTCCTTTTTGGCAATATTTATCCTTCCGTCTGCAAATATGTACACAAAGATAAGTAGCATTTATTTGCATAATTGAAGTACCTACAGTCTTTGTAAATATTTAATAAATGATTTTAGGTAAACAGGCAGATAGTATTCTATTATTCAAGTTACAATATTATTAGCAAATAAATTAAATGTACTTAGATAATGGCCATGTTGCTGGCAGGATGATGATGAACAATCATTTATTAATTAGTGATTTATTTAGTCTGGTATGACAAAGCTCGACGAGCTTAACTGCAGAACCCGACAAACAATGGCACAAATGGGTTCCACAGTGGAGATCACATATAAGAAGAAGAGTGGAACAACTCCCTACCAGGGGAATGGAATACAACACAAAGAACTAAAGGGTGTTGGCCTATAAGAAGTCTAGAACTACCTATATATCTCTAACTTGTTTCTTCTGTTCACTGCCAATTCTTAACTTATGCTCTTCATTCCTCTTTATTCAATAATTATATTTTTGATTTACCTCATATAATGTATAAATAATAATAAATAGTAATGTATTGTTTATTTGCAAGTTATATATTTGTAAAGCTACATTAATTTGCGTAATAGTGTCATATAGACCTACACTTACCATGCATGGGAACAGGTTAATCCAAATTGCACTGGATTGCACTGCCAGCATCACTTGTTAAGCCGAGAACATTCACTGCACAAGTGCATATATATTGCTATCTCTGTACAAATTCACAGCAAAAAACAGCAACGGTCACCCAAAACCAGTTCCACACACAACAACTGAGCAAAACACAGTTTTGAAATCAATTTCACAAAAAAAATCTCTTACTTGAAGATTTAATTTAGATTTTATTATTTAAAACTAAAATAATTTCCTCGTTTTAACACACAAAACTCATGACAAATATATTACGAACGATTTAAAACAAGCAATTTTATCGACTATTTAATATATTAACGTAATATTAATTATTTAAATAAATAATCGCACAAAATATCTGTCAGTGTCTTTTTTCATATAAAAATTAGCAACACACCCTCCCCTCGAGCGTAATCTGCGCAGACTGGCGGGGTTGCCAGCCAAGTTTTCTTGCGATCTCGCTCGATTATAAAAAGATAAAAAATAATGCCAATGTTTACGATGTTATAATTATTTTGTTAGACCCAAGTTATTACTTTGATTTGTATAAATACTTTTACTTATTTAGTCAAATGTAAAATCAATTAAATTTAATATATATACGTTTGGAAAGCTGTTCATTATATCTATGTTTGACTTGTCGCTTTAAGCGCTTTATTTCGATTTGAAAGTCGTTCTTGGCGTTGCTCTATGGTTTTCATCGGTAAAAAAAGCGTTGAACGCTTTGCTTTGCTTTGAAGTCAAACACGACATTAGCAATTTGGTTCGACTAACTGCTCAAAGCGCGCTTTTATTTTACGGAAATTAGCTTTGACACGTGTTCTAGTAGCGTTTCCATTTGCTTCAAAGCAACATCTAGTAAGAAAGCGCGCTTTGAGGGGTAGTTTTTTTGCTGAACCGTATTAAAACTTACAAGAACACCTGTCAAAGCAAAATTAAGTAAAAATAGAGCGCTTTGAGTAATACCCGGAGATAACGATAAATGCTCATCATCACGGAAATTCTGAACAGCTCGGGGCGTGGAGCTAAGGAACAATATACAAGCGTGGACCAGTCCGTGTCAGGGCAAAAAAATATCATTTGTCGTACTTTTATGGTCGTAACCAATCGTAATTAAGTAATTTTACTTACTTTGTTAGTTTAGCACATTTTACTCATACAAACAGTTGATAGGGATCGATTTGTACAAAATAAAAAAACTGTTTTACAAGGGCTTTCCGAACGCTCTTTAAAGCTAGGCTCTTAGAATGTAGGACCAATTGGTCCTAGCTTAGAATAACGACATACTATGCTTTCGAAACATAGCGCGCTTTTTTTACTGAATTTTGCTTTAAAGCGAATAGAAAAACTACTAAATTATTAAATACTAAACTATAAAACTAATGCCCAGGGCAATAAAAGCTAGTCGAACCATTTCTACGAGTCGAACACACGAAAGCAGCAACTTTCTATTCCATTTCTAGATCATAATTTATCCACTTTTCTACGGTTCCTGTAATAAATTAATTTTGTCCATTTTTTTTTAAATCGTCATATTATTATTTAGAAGCACTAAGATACTTTTTTGGGAAAGAGCCTTATCGATAAACTATTTTCCTATCTGTCACCGTCAATCTTGTTGACAAATATAAGAGAATTGAATTGACGGATTATCAATTAAAATAAAACTTTGCTATTATTTTGTAGATTTAACGGTTATATTTAAAATTGGATTTGTATTTTTATTATATTAGTTGTTAGTTTTGCTAATTTTTGTTTGCAATATGATGTTCCATTGAATGAACTTCGCGGGGGACCGTGGTACCTCTTCGTGGGCTCATGTTGCCTTTTGTGCTGACCCTACATGGACTGGAGAACCTCCAGACGAATTCGTTGTAGCCAACCAGGTAGGCGTTCTTTTTACCTAGGTACGGTATTTTTGTCGTACAATGCGTGCTTTTAGTACCAAAGTCGTACTTAGGTTCAGCGATAATACGCAATGCATATTATATTAATTATACAAGTCTTTACTTGGTCAGGTCGTTTATTATTTTTATTCTACCTACATGGATATGCTATAATATTAAAAATCTCATCATCAGATCCCCTTATGTTGAAGGATGGCCTTTTCAGAGGGGTTTGCTAGAATATAGAAATAGTGTCTAGTAGTATTAGTAGTTACCTATAAAATATACAAACTGTCAAATTGTAAGAAAAAGGACAGACTTATGGCTGTCAAAAGTGTTAGAGCGAGTGGTTCCTTCGTTTACATTTATTCTCATGGTTCGATGAATGCCAGAACATACATTACATTATTATAGAAAAAAAGGATTTTTATTAGAGCAAATTAAGTAGTTTTATTTTGGTTGATGTACATTACAGTAATTGCCGTTAACCATAAAAAGATAGGCACTTAAAAACTCCGTTTATAAACTAACATAGTCCGCGTTTGACTTGATGCTGTAAGCGCTTTTTTAACTTTAGTTTGCTTTGAAATCGTTCAAATTGAGCTTAAGTATAAATTATTGAGTAAAAATTCAATAAAATGCGTTTAATTCGGAATAGTATCCATAGGTATTAGTAACATAGTGTTTGTTACATACATGTATGTACCCAGTGCCCCATGATAGGATCTGGCTTCTCACTAACTGCCCTCAAGATAATGTTGCCGCTCCCTCGAACTTTGTGCATCAACGACGCGACTCGTTTCTCTAAAACTATTCCCACCCCACCCCAAATCATCGGTGTGCGCGTACGCAAACATCGCTGATGCAGTGCACCGACGAAGGAGCTCCATCAATATCCTGAAGACGTTATTATATTGTACTGGGAGAGCGTTGTAGGCCCTCTACGTCTAATTGACCCCACCCATTAAGCACAATTCAATTCAAACACGGAAGGAATAAATACCTATATATAATTTTACAGCGTTTATGGACCCGTCATTGTCATCTATCTCAGTGGTTACGAACGAATCCAGACAAGTCCAACGCCCAATGTGAATTGCCAGGTAATATAAATATAATATATATTAGGGATATTGTACAGAATACATCAGTCCTAAACACATAATGTAGGTATTTATAATATTTGTTCTTAACAGTGTTCATAAGCGAGTTGTGGATCTTTTCATGGAGTAATTCGCGTCAATATTGCCTATATAATCGCAAAAAATAAACTGCAACTGCGTCCCATATTAGTGTCAAATCTATCGTTTTCCACAATTATTCGCATTGTAGTACATTATTATACAAAATAACACAACCTTTGACTAACAATATATATCCACAGCAAACTAATTAGGAAAACAAAAAACTTGCGACTTGACATGTCGGTGCAAAATGGCGCTAAGAACTCTTCATGATTATTTTATTTTTTTATCATGACATGATTCCGCAATTTTAATAAAATTATTTTTTTACTATTTCTTAGTTTTTCCGCTCACATTAATCGTTAGTTAAAAGTTCTGTCAAACTCTTATCTATACTTTACACAATGAAAACGAAATTCACGAATATTTTTTAAATATTAAATCCGTGATTTGTCGGACTTGTCCAAGCCAATCATAAAATTTGACTACACAATTGAAATTATTTTATCATTGATACACACATAAATCAAATAATGTATTCATATGCGAACATAGTGGCTTTAAGTGGGGACCCATTAAAAACCGAGACGAGCTCAAATCTTCCCAACAATGGGTTCCGACTATTAAAGTTGCTATATTTTGCATTAGAATTTATTATTTGTTTTGTGTGTATCAATCCTAAAATTATTTCAATGGTGTAGTTCTCAAACATTTTGGCGACGGAACCCTTGGGCTTGTTTGTTTTTCTTATTAGTTTTTGTTTAAAGTTATATTTTATTCAGTTTGATTTTTTACTTATTTCTTTTTGGTTGTTAATTACTGTATTTTTACTTATTTAAAAAATGGTGATTGCGTTTGTGAATAAATTATAATTAATTGACAATAAGTTAACCTACTTAACTCTCTACCACTGGCAGTTCCCGTTCATCGGAGAGCACGTTAAGCCGTCGTCGGTCCCGGTTCCACTAATACCAACTTGTGGAATCGTTAATGAATTATTATTAAAAAATGAGATCAGTATGCATAGTGTGACAGTGAAGTTTCGTAAACGCAACTATAGTAGTAGATTTTTTTACTGAAAATTCGATGTTCATTGCCTGTTATTATAGCCAAACTTGCAATAACACACAATGTAAAATAAAAAAACGTAACTACAGCAGTTACGTTTTCCGAAACTTGCATTTTACACTAAGCACACAGATTTTCGCCAACCCAACCAGCCGTGGCAAGTGTAGGCGAAATTCTCCAGAAAATTTTGGAACAGTGGAGGTCTAGTACCCGTATTCTAAGACGTTTCCTCGACGGCTTCTCCACTCAACTATTCGTTACAGATGTCAAACGGGTTCCCTCAAGGCATCCTCGAAATCGGTTCTTAGTTGTAAACTTCCCAATGCTACGAACCTAAATATTTTCAGTAAGATAAGGTTTTTTTTCTGGCAACATTGGAGATTACGTTCCCGTATTCTAGCACTTTTGACATTCACAAGTCAGTCTTTTTCATATTATAAATATTCATGTGTCACGAAAATTATTTACAGTTTAAGAACGGACTCTGATTTGATTAATGTCTATATAATCTGTGATTTGATTTAGTTTAGCACATAATTGATTTATTTGTGTTCTTTAACAAAAATAACTAATTATATTAAATAAGGAATAAAAAATACAAGTTTGAATAATATAGATAAATTTTAGCCAAAAATAACATAGGTAAACTCGATTTACCATGATTTTTTTTTTTTTTTTTTTTCTCCCGATGGATGATGAATAAGGTGATAGGGAAGGCAAAGGGTCTCTAGCCCATACAGCCAAGTCTGACGTAATATATCTTTCTTTTTTATGAGTTAATGGCGTCATCATCAAATTCCAGATGCTGCAGAATTTGATGCTTTTCTTGGAGTCACTGGCGGCATTATAGCTCAAACACGTCGGGTAAAATATGGGAGTTCACAGCGCGGGAAAACCGCAAAAAAATAAACTGCAACTTGTTTTATTATATATTATTTAAAGTACAATTTATCGTTTTCCATAACTTAGTTAGCCTTGAGTTTGACAGTTTTATTCACCGAGTGTAGTGACGTGCCGAGGCGTATCTCCGTTTGACAGTTGGAAGGAATAATTGAATGGTTAGGACTGTATTGGAAGGACTATGATGATGATAATGAATAACGCGTAATGTACAACGAAAATATAGAACAAGTTGATTAATCTGCGATGTTGATGAGTTTTTTACTTTTTAAATATTTACAGAGAAACAATCTTGTTCCACTTCTAACACGAAACATGGCGGAAGGCTGAGCGTAAAAGATGTAATTCCAGAATCTAGATTAGCGAAGTATTATGGAAACTTTTACTACGATGAACTTAGGTTATCAATGTTTTAACACTTAAGACAACGTTTACTGTTTGCACCAAAATCTCGTTACATCGATTTAAGTCAAAATATTAAAGACGGGCACGAAGGTGTAAGAGAGATAAAGCGAACGTGCGGCCTGTAGTTGTCTCTTTCTTTGTCTGTGCAAACCACAGAAAATTATATGATGTTTATGATGTTCGACTTGAAAGCAATGCAAAGCTTACTTTTTTCCGAATTTTGCTTAAAATGTATAAAAACCATAAAGTAACGCCAAGTTGTGGGTATTGTTCAGTCCATTCTCAAAATGTTCGACTTGTGTCGTTTAACTTGCGTTTTCATTCTCTTTAAGCAAGATTCTGCAAAAAAAGCATGGCTTACAAGTCGAACACGGCATTTATTTGGAACGAAATATGACAACTGATATTTTTGACATTGCTCAACTCCCAGGCCTCGGTTACATTGTGCAAAACAAAATACGTGTGAACTCCATGTAACGTCACTCGATTTAACGACAAACTCCCTAAAGCGTCGAAATCAATTGGCTTTGGTTGGTTTAGCTTGTCTTCCAATGGGGTGTGTCACTAACTTTTTATCACGATAGATGGTACCTAATATAACTGTCAGTTGCATAGAAAACTTGTATTTTTATTACGAAATTTATTATTTTCTGGATATTATGCCGAAGTGAGCAGCTTTTAAGTCCACAAATCTAGGTTTCCAAGCAAAATTAAAGATATGGTGATCTCAAAATTGCCGTTCTATATTAATTAAAGCTTCTTTTCTATTTGAAGACAGTGTGAGCTTTTTTAATTCGTCTTTTAAGGTAGGTAACGTTAATTTAAAATACATTTTTCAGTTATAAAAATAAATAAAAACTACAAAAACATTTTTAAAATGAATCGTATAGGTGTAAAACAAGGTACCATTGCCGCTAGCGACATCTACAAAAAGCTTTGCCTGATACACCCCCATTCTGATTTTCCTTTTCTCCATTTAACGACAACTCTCTATAACGCTATAAAATGCACAGTCCCTTTAGTGTCGTTATATAGAGTTTACACTGTACCTGCAGAGTTGTACAAAAATGAAGCATATGTGGTTTGCACCGATTAAAATTGGCGTCAGTTGTACGAGCTGAAGGCTGACATTCAAAATAAAACTGTACCGCCATTTTTAACTTTAATCGTAACAATTACATTGAGATACAGTACGTTTTAATGCAACGTTAAGGCCTGTGTTGTTGTTAATTCTAATTTACTTAATTTATGTTAGCCACCATACAAACCCCTAAAACCAAATGAAAACTTTAAAACATCCATCTCGCTCACACAATCCAATACTTTCAAAGATTTTTTAAATATTTATTTATTTATTAAAAACATTTGTTTAATACAAAAGGCGTATGTAATGCCGCTTGGCATTACTTCGGAAAAAGAAATCGAAGTTTAAATAAAAAAATACAAAAAAATAAATTAAAATAATTAAATCACTTATTAGTACTAGTTAAATTATATATACGATAAAAACATCATAAAAATAATAATACTTAAACTACATAAATGATTATATTCTTACATACACTACATAACTAATTATATGCATACACTACGTAAACGGGAAATATATACGTACATACACAATAATATGCGACCTACATTATGAGAGTTCTTCTGAGAAATTTAGTCTATCCAACTTTCTAGGAAATGAAATTACAGACTTTTTGAGATTAAATTGATAGATTTTTCTTTTCCGTTTCCTCAACATTTCCTTCCAGCTGTCAAACGAAAACGAAGTTTCTGTAATAAGTAGATACCATACGATTAAAGTTTAAAATAGAGCGGAGCCGACAGTTTTATTTTGAAGGTCAGCCGTAAGCATTAGACGTCATTTTTCAATTTAATCGTCTCAATTACTAACTTTTTATCACGATAGATGGCGCATGATAGATGGTACCTAATGTAACTGTCAGTTGCATAGAAAACTTGTATTTTTATTACAAAATTTATACTTTTCTGAATATTATGCCGAATTAAGCAGCTTTTTAGTGTACAAATCGAGACTTCCAAGCGAAATCAAAGATATGACGATGTCTAAATTGCCGTTCTATTAATAAAACGTTTTTTCTTTTTAAAGACGGTGTTCGCTTTCTTAATTCGTCTTTTAAGGTAGGTAACGTTAATTTAAATACATTTTTCTGTTATAACACTAAAAAACTACAAAAACATTTAAAAAATGATGCGACATAGGTGTAGAACAAGGTACCATCGCCGTAGCGAGATCTACAAAAAGCTTTGCCTGATACACCCCATTACAGAAACTTTCTTTTCGTTTGACAGCTGGAAGGAAATGTTGAGTGGAGGAGGCGTTGAGTTGTTTAGACTTTGAAAATATTGGATAGTGCGAGTGACAAGGGTGCAAAAGTGTTAAGCCTTCATAATAGGTATGGTATTCAATTGCAGAGAAAGATGTTATTCAAATTCGAATGAAGATTATAGTAGGCGCAGTTACAATGGGATATCCGGGACAAGCTCAGACCCTACGGAATGCTGGATGCTGCCTGAGGTAAGCAGATAGGCTGTAGGTAGGCTGTTCAAATAACAATTATCGTACGTCGATCAAGCCTATTCACTGTCTCTTGGCATCGTGCATGAACTTGCGTAACGTAATTTGTTGATAGCCCTTTATACATATCCAGATATGTATGTTTTAGAGGTGGTAAGCAGACTGATGGTGGTAATTTGCCCAGCCTACCGGGGCGGGGAAGTATCCACCGTTTGTGCCGATAAACCCAGTAAAGTGTATCCACACGTTTCGGGATCAGGCTCGAATTGCCGTCAAGCCGGCATAGTGTTAGGGACTGATGTCAGTCATGAGTGTCTAATTCCAGTTGCTAACATTCATGGACCTCGCGCGTTACTTAACATCAGGAGGGCGCAAGGTCTAATGTCGTGCTAGTATAAAAAAAAAATTGACAGTTATTCAAATTTACAATAAAAACCAAGATAATATAATAATTTGTAGGTGGAGTTTTGGTTTAGAAAATTTACGGCAGTTCCCGAACCTCGAGCCAGCTCCCGAAGACGACGTCACTTCAAAGCTGCTGAGGAAGATTTGTACGTCCTATTTTGACTATAAAAAAGCTTAAGGCGTTTAACAATTTTGCATCTCTCTCGCTCGCACAATTTTCCTTTTAATGGGGTGTATCACTAACTTTTTATCACGATAGATGGCGCATGATAGATGGTACCTTATATAACTGTCAGTTACATAGAAAACTTATATTTTAATTACGAAATTTATTATTTTCTGGAAATTATGTCGAAGTTTTAAGTGTACAAATAGAGATTTCTAAGCAAAATCGATATGGTGATCTCAAAATTGTCGTTCTATTAATTCAACCTTTTTTCTTTTTAAAGACGGTGTTCGCTTTCTTAATTCGTATTTTAAGGTAGGTAACGTTAATTTAAAATACATTTTTCTGCTATAAAAATAAAAAAAACTACAAAAACTTTTAAAAAATGATGCGTCAAAGGTGTAAACAAGGTACCAGTGCCGCTAGCGACATCTACAAAAAGCTTTGCCTGATACACCCCATTAACGAAAAATAATTATTTTAATAAAATAAATACACTATTTTAGATATGTATGAACGATACCTCAAAACATTAGTCACTACTGTACTGTAGTACTGTTATTAGTGACGTCACTTACTAATAACAGTAGGTTCAAATTTATTCATTTATCTTTTAAAAAATACTTGGAAAAAACAACTTAATTAAGCGGATTTACTTTAGTGGCAGTTTACAATAAATACTATTAAGTGACGTCACTCACGCTGACTAATGTTTTGAGGTATCATTAATATATATCTAAAATATTGTATTTATTTTATTAAATTGTTATTTTTTCGTTAATTAAAGGAAAAATTAGTGATTTAGGTACTCTGATAAAATTTAGATTTAAAAATAAAACAAAAAACTCATTTTTTTTACAATAAAAACTACCTATTCTCCAGAAATAAGTTCTTATCAGTTCAGCAGCTAACTAATTGACAGTTAGCCAGCGCCCAGCGGGGAGTACTCCAGTGTCAGCCAGAGTCGAAGGTGTCCGTCGGATCTGGCAGTCTTCGCCGGCGACCCCGCGCAAGATTAGGGCAAGAAGACGTCAACCAAGGAAATCCAATCACCCACCACTTCCCAACTATAATTTACATGCTGTGCAGCTGATGTGTGATCCCACTTGCGAGGTACAACTGGTTATAACGACGTTGCTTGCGAATCTAAAAAGCGGTTTTTTCCGCCTTCAATCAGACTGTTGCTGTACAAAGCACAGATCAGATCATGTATAGAATACTGTTCACACCTTTGGGATGGTTCCGCCAAGTACCTCACAGATGCTCTCAATGTCCTACAGAGGCGAGCTGTTCGAATTGTGGACGATGCCACTATATCTGGAACTCTCGAATCCCTGCGCCGAGATGTAGCTTCTCTGAGCGTGTTCTACCGGTTATACTATGGTGAGTGCTCTGAAGAGCTCTATAACCTAATTCCTTCTTCTCCATTCCGCAACCGAACCACACGCACAGGTCAGAATATGCATCCACATACCGTAGTCACCATCCCTTCGCGTACGTATAAATTTGGGGACTCATACATCTGTCGTACGATAAAGATGTGGAATGCTCTTCCAGCCTCTGTGTTTACACTTTCCTATAACTTGGAGTCCTTCAAGGAAAGTGTGAAAAAGCATCTAGTCAAGCCGGCATAGTGTTAGGGACTGATGGCAGTTATGAGTGTCTGACTTCAGTTGCTAACATTCATGGACCTTGCGCGCCACTTACCATCAGGTGGGCCCAAGGACACATGTCGTGCTAGTATATAAAAAAAAGTAACTAAACAACTCATTTAGTTTATTATTATATGTAGTATGTGTATTAATATAAATTTTCATTGATTGTTGCTTATTGTTATCCTACATCATCAGTTATCATATAGTACGTAGTAGCTAAATTTATGTTTATGTGATATATCGGTCTGGGTGTTTATATGTATAAAATGTATATATTTACAAAAAAAAAAGTATAATATGTAGTTTATCAACCATCTAGTTTCCGTAACACAAGCGTCGTAGCTTACCACGAAAACTAGATGGCGCTGTGTGACCTGTCTGGAAATATTTATTTATTATTATTATTGATATATAAATAGTATAACTTATTTATGTAGTGCCTTCGCTAACGAGTATTTTCGGCGAAACCAACCTAGACGAAGTTATATTTCAACAAGACAATGCACCTTGTCATAAATCAGCGACCACAATGCGCTGGTTTACTGAAAACCATATTAACTTGTTGGATTGTCCTGCGCAGTCCCAAGATCTAAATCCAATAGAACATCTTTGGGGCATTTTGAAGCGAAGGATTAAAGAGCATAGCATAACATTAAAAAATGCGTGCAAGAATGGCATGCTATACCAAGGGAGGACTGCTGTAAGCTTGTACGCAGCATGCCAGCTAGACAATCATTAAATCAAAGAGTGGACCGACTAGATTTTAAGTTTACTCAATTCAATTTTTCTTCATCACGACCGTTTCCCTTTTAGGAAGATCAGAAACCACGCTTATAGATAAGCGGATTCACATTTAGCCAACTTTACTATAGGCCAATCATGACAAGTGGCAAGCTCGACGATGTCTCTAGCGAACAAACTCGAAAAATATTACAAATAAATTAAATGTATTTATTTACATTAATAAATATTTTTGTGTCCCGACCAGGAATCGAACCCGGTACCTCCGAGTCTAAATCCACAGACTTAACCGCTAGACCACGGAGGCAGTCTTCTTTTAATAATAATAAATCTATTTAGAAACAAGACGTTGTTTATTTTCATTATTTTATGTAAATTTTGGGTTGCCTAATACTTTTGGCCAAGGCTGTATGCATGTGTATGTAATTTTATTATAATCAATAAATAATATTCTATATACCTATATTTGTAATATATTTAATTTTTATTGATATATTGCGCTTACCTCACATAAAAGTTCTCGTTGTACCGAAGTCTGACAGGCAGAGAATGTCAAACGACATTATGTCACGCCTTTGTATATTTATGCGCAATAGAGTTTTAAATACATAAATGATGTTATGTAATGTATGTACCTAATGTTTTAATAAAACGTTGTGTGTATGTATTATTAGTATTTAGTTTATTATAGTATTTATTATTGTAGTATATGGTTTAGATATTAATGCATATTTATTACAATCATAAAAATATAAGTGGAATATCTGAGAATGGGAACAACTATAATATACGGAGTCCTAGACCTTATATATTTACGAAACAGTATTGTTTGTTAAACAACACCCTAACCTATTTATTAAAAGCTCAACAATATTTAATAAGTATAACATTCCACTAATGCCAACTTGTGGAATCTTAATAAATTGTTATTTAAAAAAATTACATATCCTCGCCAAGCCGTCTGGCCAGCGTGGCGAGTGTAGGCCAAATTCTCCAGTTCTGGAAGGCTCATCTCCAGCAGTGGAGGTCTAGGACGCTGTGTTCTAGGTACTGTAATGAATGAAAAAAAAAACACTAGGTACGCTAAGAGTCCAATCTCTGAAATCATACACAACTCGTACAATGTGGCAATAAAATTGTATAATAAATTACCTACTATATTTCAAGACTTGGCTACAATTAAATTTTAAAAAGTAATTTACGTCTGGTTGTGCGAGTTTTGCCTATATTTTATTTTTAAATTTAAATATTAATAATCAAAAAAAGCCTAATACAAAATAGCTTAAAAATAGTACTAGTTACATAAAATAACAAATAAAAAACAAAATACAACACTACTTTAAAATAATTTAAAATGTTTCTCTCATTTTAAAATGTTTTTAAATCCGCGTCAGCATGGATTTGTTGAAGGCAGTTCCACAACTTCTAATCTTCTCACGTATACGAATTATTTATGTAAAGCTTTTAACAGTCGATCGCAGGTGGATTCAATTTACACAGACTTCGCCAAAGCATTCGACCGTGTCAACCATGACATTCTGTTGATGAAAGTCGCACGTCTTGGTGTGCATGGAAACTTGCATCGATGGCTTTGTTCTTATCTCCTAAATCGGACTCAATTGGTATCTGTTTATGGGTATGACTCAATTCCATTTAGTGCGGCTACTGGCGTGCCCCAAGGCTCAATTCTGGGCCCACTATTGTTCTTGGTGTTCATAAATGACCTTCTCAATCTCATTCAGTGTGAGTTTTTGGCTTATGCAGATGACCTAAAAATATTTAGACAAGTTACTGATATTAGCGACTGCGAACTACTCCAGTCTGATTTAAATTTGGTTCACGATTGGTGCACTTCAAACCGAATGTCACTTAATATTTCTAAATGTCAATTAATCACTTTCACCAGAAACAAAAACATACTAAAGTACCCCTACAAAATCAACGGAGTTGAACTGAAACACGTGTCGTGCATTCGTGATCTTGGAGTACTATTTGATTCGTCTTTGTCATTTCGACCTCACTATGAGTCAATAGTGTCTAAAGCCAATAGAATGATAGGTTTCATCTTTCGCACTTGCAAACCTTTTAAAAAGCCCAAGAGCTTCTTGATTCTGTACACATCATTAGAGCGTAGTATCACGGAATATTGCGGGGTAGTTTGGTCACCAATCTACAAAGTGCACGTGCAAAGACTGGAGTCAGTCCAGAGACGCTTTCTTCGAATGATCTCTTCCAAATTTGGTCTTAGGCGTAAGCTCCCTGGCTACAGGGATCGTTTTCGTCACTTTAAACTGTTGCCGCTGTACGAACGGCGCACTATCGCGGACTTAACAACACTACACAGAATAGCCAACGGTTATTTTACTCAGGGCCTGACCAGCACGGTCTATCTAAGTGTCCCCAATAGACCAGTTCGAATCCCTCGCCCTTTCTGTGTCCCTAATGCCAGAAACAATGTCGCCTTTAACTCTCCAATCTCGCGTATGTGTCGAAGTTGCAACGAACTTTATGTGTCAGATCCTGAGATGGATATATTTAATATGAAAAAACACTCATTTAAAATTAACCTCACTAAATTGTTTGTCGGTAGGTATGCACAATAAATTGTGGAACGGGTTAGCAAGGAAAAAGTGATTTTGTTTCATGTTATTATCTCATTTTGTTATTATTATGTTTACTTTTATAATCTTATTAGTTATTACTTTTAGTTTTTATAGGTTTTACTTTTTTATATATTTTTTTACTATTAACTTTTATTTTATATTATTACCATTTTTTGTATTATTCAATGTTGTGTACATTTTTTTTAGGCTGGCAAACCCGACAAGATTATTTGTCTATGATTTCAATAATTGTTTTGTTTGTTAGCTGTTATTTGTACCTTACTTCGAATAAATAAATAAATAAATAAATAAAATGTAGTAATGTAGGGGGCAGGCTGGTGCTTTAACTAATAATGTGCCCCGGGCTCCAAAACATGGGATCTGTGCTATGGAGACCCAGAAATTCTACAAATGACTTCTTAAATAAAAAACAAAAATGAAATATTGACATTGTATAGCTATTTAGATTTAACTTTTGACATTACATAAATTCTCTGACATAAGTACCCTTTAATGTACTTATATATGGTGCTGACATCAAGTCATACCTACATTGCATGCTGTGGCTCAGTATGACATTATCACAAAGCCTATATACTCGTATAATATATAAAAATGTTAATATTAATTTATTACTGTTGTAATATATTAGGTTAAGATGTTTTTATGCAATAAAGAATTTGAATTTGAAACTATTGGTGATGGGCCTTCCAGAATTTATTTCTGGAGAAATTGGCCTACATTCGCCATGCTTGGCCAGACTGGTTGGCGAGGGTGTAATGTCAATTTTAATGACAATTTATTAACGATTCCACAAGTTAATATTAGTGGAACCGGAGCTGACCCTTAACGGTGGTATTATAAATCTATGACAGATGTACTTAAGAAAAGTATTTTTCATTGATTCGCCGGGGATTCGAACCGACGACCTTTGTAGGATTTTATGAAAAGCGTTGTTACAACTGAACTACCAACGCACCTACAACTTATAATAAGCCCTAACAATATTTATGTCGCCTGTCGTAAAATCGTGTTTAACTTTAGTTATGGCCGAAATATTTTTAAGGATATAATTGGATACGTAGTTATGTAAATGCATAAAATTACATGTTATATTAATTAATTTCCCTATAGTTTCAGTTCAACACGCCACAACCGCAATGGGGACAGTACAAAAACCAAATCCTAACTTCAAGTACACCCTTAACAAAATCATCAGCTCCTCGTCCACCTTACAGAGGCACCAACATCAGTCGGTACACGCCAACTACTCAACGACCACATAGATCTTCAGAAAAACGAAACGGAGTGTGGTGGCAAAAAAATAATTCACCAAGAGTTAATCAAAAAATTGTTGAAACTAAAAATGACGATAATCAGATTACACCAAAGGATTTAGCAAAAACAGATAAAGTGGAAACTAAAACAATCGAATTAGAAGAAAAATACGAAGACAAAGAAGATATAATTAAAAAAGATTTATCAAACGAAAATTTAGAAGTAAAAGAAGCAGAAGAATCACAATCACCTGAAGTAATAGCTACAGATGAACAACTTATTGTAGAAAATATACCACCAGATCTGGCATTAATAAAGAAGCGTCTCTACAGTACTGTTTTAAGTACACAACCGATTACTCTCTCAAACATTAAGTTACCCACAAAACCTTTGATTCCTGGTCTTTTAAAGCTAAATCCTAACATAGTACTTCCATCAGATAGACTTAAAAACATAACAGAAAATAAATTTGAAGAACTTGAGAAAGAAGCTTTGGAACAATATAAAGCATCTGACGAAAGTATTGATACAAAATTTAGCAATTTAGAAAAGCAAGCAGTAGAGCAATACAGTACTAGTAACAGCAATACAAGCTGCAGTAGCGGAAATTCTACTGAAAAAGCTAAGAAATTTAACCAAAAGACGAAACGTAAAGATAAAGTTAATAGTCTGGTGATTTATTCGAACAATTATCCTGATTTTAAAGGTAAAGGGGCGAGGAAAGAACAATCTCGTCGATCCAATAAAGCACAGCGAAACTTGAAAAAAGACTATCAAAAAAATGTTTCGGATCATGAACCTAAAGAACGAAAAGGAAATAAAAATCGAGAGAGCTAAAAGTGACAAAATACTTAACCCTTAATATTGAATAAGATATAGAAAATTGAACTTTTTGAAAATACGAGTAGGCCGCGATAATAGACCATCGAAATGGCAGTTCGCCAAGGCCGCAAATGACTATAAATCCGGTGTTCAAGTACTTGTCTAAACGCGCATTTTTACCCGACTGCCCGACGCAAAGAAGGGTTGTGTTTCAGCCTGTATATATTATATGTATATATTTATATACATATATTTATTATGTATATATTTACCTGCTTAGACTGACCTGCAAATTACCACCATCAGTCCGCCTACCACATATTTCTACTCAGTTATCAGTGGCTGGCGTCAGTTGCTCATAATCCTATCACGAATTATAAGTGGAATGTAGCGTTAATTGAATTCTAGTCAGAAAAGTTTTTTAATTTTTTTTTGGTAACTTTTTGCATTTTATACTACATGAGAACGAAGGTTTTTGGTTTACGAAATTAAAGAGAGAAAATTCTCTATGAATTTACATTTATCTTTTATTATTTTCTTTCGGAAATCGATAATCTTTGCAGAGTAGGTAAAGCTCAATAAATGTACTTAACGAAAAGTACATTATGTAATGATAACATGCTATTATATATTTTGATTGAAAGAATTGGGCCTAAGCAGGTCAGCCGTCAATACATTTATGGAACGAGCTTTCAAGACGGCATTAACGGAATCATACAGTAATTGGTTGGATAGGAAGGGGAGTAGAATAGTGGATGGTAAGGTTCTTGTTAAGCAATAAAAAGGCTCCTTTGTAAACCAGCCTATAGTCGGTCGCAAGCACGAGACACCATTCTTCTTTTTTTTATACTGAACACGAGAAGTGACATCGCGTCCACCTGATGATAAGCAGTACACGAGGTCCAAGAATATCACGAACGACTGGCATCAGTCTCTACCACTATGCCGGCCTAACAAGATGCTTTTTCACACTTCGCTTGAAGGACTCCACACTGACTGGGAGAGCATTCCACATCTTCAGCGTGCGACAGATGTAAGAGTCTCCAAATTTGAAACGCGTAGTGATAGTGGGTATGTGGATGCATATTTTGGCCTGTGCGTGTGGATCGTTTCTCATCTCTCTTTTCCACACACGATGGACCTGGCTCCCGCACGGTGAATCCATTATTATTATTGATTAATAGGCGAGCATTGCTGATATGCCTATATCAAGTCGAGCACTGGTGTAAAGTTTATAAAATTGTCAGTTATCACTATAGTCTATTTTGGTTGTCAATAGCCGCTTGTCCAGCGGGATAAGGCGGAGTGCATTTTTTTTTTTTTTTTTTAATACTAGCACGACATGTGACCCTGCGCCCACCTGATGGTAAGTGGCGCGCAGGGTCCATGAATGTTAGCAACTGGAATCAGACCCGTATGTCCGACATCAGTCCCTAACACTATGCCGGCTTGACTAGATGCCTTTTCACACTTCGCTTGAAGGACTCCAGGTTATAGGAAAGTGGAAACACAGAGGCTGAAAGAGTCCGAAAACGAATCGTCCAAGATCGATTATATCTGTCAGAAAAGTCGAAAGCTACGCACATTTTCAAAATGCGCTCCACCTCACCCTGCTGGTTGTTTTTAAAAGTGCATTTCTATATATGTCTTTGGAATGCTTAGAACTTTGTCTTCTCTTCGTATAGTATTTACTATTTCATTACCAAGGTACATTAATTTGATATTTACTCTGCAATAATTTGAGAGTAAAAGAAAGAAAAATATATTTCATTGCCCAACATAAATATACCCATTTTTATGAAACAGGATTAATCAGGGCCCTGTTTTCGTAAGTAACAGAGAAGACAAATTTCCAGGTTCATTGTGTCGAAAATAAGAAGAATGTTGTCTCGGGCCGGCCGGAGGACTTCTTTTTTATTTTATTGTTGGATAATACGCCCACCATCCACCATTCTACTCCTCTCCCTACCCAACGAAATACTGTATGATTCCGTTAATGCCGTCTTGAAAGCTCGTTCCATAAATGTATTGACAGCGGACCTGCTAAGGTTTAGCTTCTTTCAGTAAGTGGTGCAGAGATTTTGCTGGACTTACATAAACCCTTGAACTCCGTAAAACGGTACATTAAATTCGTACTCCATATTTTATTTATCATAATCACTAAAATTCCAATATTTGTAAAATTAGATTTAATAGAAGCGGTCCTAGTTTGTCAGCTGTTTAGGAACCTGTCCAGATCCCCGTTGTCGTCGTCCAGCTGTATGTGTTCCAAGGTAAGTTGTGGAATGAACTCTGGACCTGAAATTTATAGAAATGTTTTTTTTATAAGGGCTATAAATATTTTTTGTTGAGAGCAAATTACAGCGAATAAAATAAAGAATAAGTATATGATAGTGTAACCAGTGGTAGCTCAGTTGTAAGGACACTTTCCTTAAAATACTAAAGATACATGGTTTAAGCCCCGGCATGTACAGTCGACCAAAAAAGTGGTCACCTTACGTTTGAGATTTATTTGCACGTCATGTAACAATAAGGTTGATTTTCCCACTGAAATTAGTACGATCATTCAAATACTCGACCTTAGCAATATTTTAATTACAAAGAAATCTTTATGAATAGTGATAGACCACTTTCTTGATCGACAGTACCAATGAGAAATACTTGTTACGTACATTTGTCATACATTAACAATACCACAGTTCCTGTGCCTTGGAGAGCACATTAAGCAGTCCAGTCCCGGTTCCACTAATACCAACTTGTAAAAACGTTAATAAATTGTCATTAAAATTGACCTCAGAGCCTTGCCAACCCGTCTGGCCAGCAGCGTGGGGAGTGTAGGCCAAATTTTCAAGAAATTTCTGGAAGGCACATCTTCAACCGCTTCCTCGCCAAGCCGTCTGGCCAGCGTGGCGAGTGTAGGCCAAATTCTCCAGATATATGTTCTGGAAGGCCCATCTCCAACAGTGGAGGTCTGGGACGCTGTGTTCTAGGGGCTGTAATGAATGAAATGAAAAAACATCTTCAACAGTCGAGGTCCAGGACTCGCGTTCTAGGGTTCAAGATGATGGTTATAATTAGACAACGACTTCTTTTACTCCTACCTGGGGGTGGCATTGTGGCGCGGTGTGATATTAGTAATCACCCAATAAAAATATTACCCTGCACATGCTTCGGGTACAAATAGCAAAAAAATATATATCTTTAAATTTAAATATTTATTTATCTAAATACTTTATTGCACAAAAACTTAAATTATTGTACATAGGCGAGTTTAATGCCGGTTATTTGTTTAAATTCTTTAATGCACTTAAAAATAGTACAGAGGCGAGCTATAATGCCAGTAGGCATTCTTTACCAGCTAACCTTGGGGATCGAGTAAGGTGATAGGCAGAATGACAAAAAAAGAAATATGAATGATACAGTTAATAAGTTACTTAACTAATTATAATATACTACACATTATACCTACACAAGTACATCATATATATTATAACTTAAATAAATACACAGTTATTTAAATAGTGTTTTATTCTGTTTCTCCAGGAACAATGTGGTTATCAAATATACCAAGGGTAGCTTATTCCACTGGCGAGCCGCAGATACAGTAAAGGAATCAGTGTATCTGGTTGAGAAATGAGAAGGAATCTTAAGTTGGTTGTTGTAAGAGGAGCGAAGGGCACAATTGTGCCCGGTTAGTCATGGACTAACAACTGACCACCTGGTGCTAAGCCGTACGCAAGGTCTAACACCTGTATTCTAAGACATATTCTCAACGGCTTCTCCACCAAAAATTTCCTTCCATCTGTCAAACGAAAATGAAGTTTCTGTAATAGTTACAATTAAAGTTAAAAATAGAGCTAAGCGAGAGATTTATTTCGAAGATCAGCTGTAAGTCTCAATTACAGAGACTTAATTTTCGTTTGACAGCTGGAAGGAAATGTTAAGTGGACGAGCTGTTGAAGAAACATCTTAGAATACGGGTGCAAGAATGGGAGTCACTAACAACTGACATCAGTCTCTACCACTATGCCAGCCTACCAAGATGCTTTTTTACACTTCACTTGAAGGACTCCTTCAACCCTATTCTGTTACTTAAGCGCAAATGTTATATAATATATATAATATAGATTTAATCTTCGTTGTCCCCCACTCTTGTTCGTACCATATGCTAGTACCAGGTATAGACAGAACAGTTACTCATTAAGAACATGTAACAACTATAATATTCTTGTGGAAGATTTGGACATAGACATGTTTAACTCCAAAGCAACATATATTAGACGTCTAATGACGCTTCATTACGTTGAATCGATCATCGGCAGCAATCCCTAATGAGTGATTTGTTTTTCATTATCAACTTCTTATGGTTCTCTTGCTCTTTATTACTTAACTTTGAATTTATATGTGAAAACCTTTAATAGTTCTTAGTGAATTTACTGTATATTATTTACTATAATATTGTCAACTGTTGGTTTTGCAAAATGAATAAAAAAATAATAATAATAATGGAATCCGAAATGAATGGAATTAACTATATATATATCATGCTATTCAAGTTAATATCAAGCCACTGTCAAGGTTGAGAGCTTATAGAGTTGAGAATTGAATAATATTTTGTAATTATAATGCAAGCTCTGACGTAAATAACGAAATTTACTAATAACGTTTGCAACTAACAGAATTGGGCTGCAGGTTTTAGAAATGGGGAGAACATTCCTTATCTTCAGCGTGCAACAGATGTAAGTCTCCAAATTTATGCATATGGATAGGGGCATATAGTATGTGGATGCATATTTTGGCCTGTGCATTATAGGCACAGAGTATGAAAAATAGGGATATAAAAAAGTACTACAATATGTTTGTACATCAACAAGTGCTTTATTTACGTATGAATGTGGTATAGCTATAAAGAGCACTGGATTGCTGTGGGTGGGGGCAAATTTGTGCATTGTTACAGTATACATATTTTTATTTAAAATATTGATGTATTATTACTTACATTTAAATTAAATAAATTTTGAACAAAATTGAATAGGTTTCAAAACAGAAATTAAAAACCTTTTTTTTTTTTTTGTTTAATAATAACAAATGTTTATAATATGGCCAAAAACATGTGTTTGAGACTGTACTTTCAAGGGGGTGGAGCTTCAGGTGCAATCATCCGTTTCTGTACAATTTCTGGCCAGTTTTCTTTTATCTGCCAGTAACTATACCTGAGGTGGGTGAGGAGGCCTAAGTACATCCAAGCTTTGAGTTAGGTTGTGTAATAATAACTTTAGTTGGTAAATGACCTGCCTGAACATAGACAAAGCAAAGACAATTTAAGTTACACTTCCTAATAAAGACTGGTCCTGTAAAGCAATGCATGCATCTTTGGCTTGCACCTTTATATTAAATTAAGGTAATTGGTCTTAGCCCTGTTCCACACATTGGCACCAATGTTGGTCCTGATGTTGGCGTGTGCAAGGACTGTACAGAAAGTGTTAGTTTTCTCCAAGAAATTAGCACCAATGTTCCTAATTCCTTCCACATGTTTGCGGTCTTGTTTCAACATGCATCAAGTCTGTATGTTTAGCAAGAAAGTCATCTCCAAAAAAGTAAAAAATATTTAAATTTCTGTATTGGACATCTTCACATTGGCTCTGACTAGACAGAACTAGTAGATAGCCAACATGTGGACGAAATTTACCAACCAATTGGTGCCGAATTGTGGAGTCAGTGTTACAGTGAAATAACATATGATTTTTGAGGAACAGATGTTATATTGGGATTTGCAAAAGTACTGTACCTGGTCTTAGGATCACACAAAGTTTAGAATTCCTAATACTCTCGATTTTTCTTCTAGCCAAGTGACTTCTTTCAACTAAATCGTCTAATTCAGCTAATTCTTCTTCCACTATTCTTACCAAGCTTTGTACCTCTTTTAGGCTATCCACGCAGTCATCTACAGCAGCAGAGAGCTTAGGAAGGTTACTAAGGCTTTGGGCCAAGTCGCTAGCATGAACTAAACGCGAATCTGCCGAATCATGCACATCTAAAATAATCTTATCTATATCAGCTGCCATTTTAGCATTTTCATCGGAATTCTTATGCATTTCAGCCCATTCCTCTTGATATTTATCAAGGATCTTATCACCTACGCTATAGTTTACTTTGGCCTCGTGCGGCAACTTAGATCTTTCTCTAAAAATGAATTTAACTTTCTGAACCTCTTGCAAAGTCTGGCGAAGGTTATTGTTAGATGTAATACCATCCTGAACTGTGGATATGATGTTCTTTATATTTCCCAGCATTTTCTTAGATTTACTCAATACAATTTCACCATTTACGATTATGTTTCGTGCGAATATAAAAAATCAGCCGTGAAATGATATTTATTTGATAACACAGACTATATAGTTTGATAACAATACAGTTTTTTTGTAAATTTCTTTAATGTCCCGTAAATTTTAATTAAATACGAGAGTTCTTCGCGCCAATTTTGCGTGAACATGTCAAGCGCAAGTTTTTGTTTTGTAAATTAATTTACTGTGGATATTATTGGTCATAAGTAGTGTTGTTTTGTTTAATAATATGCTACAATGTGAGTAATTATGGAAAACGATAAATTGGACTTTAAATATGGGGCACAAGTTGCAGTTTATTTTTTGCGGTTTTCCCGCGCTGTCTACTCCCATATTTTACCCGACGTGTTTGAGCTATGGTGCCGCGAGTGACTCCAAGAAAAGCATCAAATTCTGCAGCATCTGGAATTAGATGATGACCTCATTAACTCATAGAAAAAAATGTATCATTAACTTTTTATCACGATAGATAGCGCCTATGATAGATGATACCTAATAACTGTCAGTTGCATACAAAACTTGTATTTTTATTATTTTCCTGATATTATGCCGAAGTAAGCAGCTTTTAAGTGTACAAATCGAGATTTCTAAGCGAAATCAAAGATATGTTGATCTTAAATTTGCCGTTCTATTAATAAAGAGATATGTTGAAAGATATGTTGATCTTAAATTTGCCGTTCTATTAATAAAGACTTTTTTCTTTTTAAAGACGGGGTGTGCGTTTTTTAATTCGTCTTTTAAGATAGGTAACGTTAATTTAAAATACATTTTTCTGTTATAAATATATAAAACCACGAAAACATTTAAAAATGATGCGATATAGGTGTAAAATAAGGTACCATTGCAGCTAGCGACATCTACAAAAAGCTTTGCCTGATACACCCCATTATAATATTAACTTTGTAAATTTTGTATTCTGTATTTTTAATTATTATAATATGCGGAATAACAAGTAATTAATTCCCAGCTTTGTCACCCTATAGAAAATACAGATCGCTTATTTCAAGTGCAAAGACTTATTTATCTTGGTGTCGTCAGGTAGTAATTAATAAAACAACTGTCAAATTTAAATTTGATGTTTGGCAACGTTGTTTCTGTTTATTTATTATTTTGATTGAAATAATTTATTTAGAAATGAACAGCGAATTACCACAAAAGTTTGCTGATTGGCTTCTACTCATGGGTTGTTCACCTGATAAGATTCCACCGATTGAAAGAGTTAAACAGTAAGTACAAAAGCCTCAACTATAAACACAAATTAAAGTTTAATTATAACGTATTTAACGGACTTAAGAATTTACTAATGCATCCCGGCTTCACTACTTTAATAAAGACATCGGGGACGCTTTAGAATCGAGACGCACGAATTAATTATAAATGATTGTTGTATTTGATAGATAATGAAGCCCTGATGCATGAACTAGTAGATTTATTTGAGGGAGATGCCCCGTTAAAAAAATATAACACTTTTAAGTTTTTAGGTTAAGTTGTAAAAAGAGGTAAACATAACAAGACGCATTTTTAACTTTTTAGTAACTAGTAGACTGTCAACATTATTTATCAATGTTATACTCTTAGTAAAGTAAATAAAAACGTAAAAACTAAAAACATTTCAATATCACGAGCAACAAAAAACAATTAAAATCAATAAAATAAAATAAGAAAATAATTAACCATTGTTTTTTTTTTTTAACAATGGCACAGACTACTGCCTTAGTATTATGTTTCTTAGGCCATGGAATCTGTGTTTTTAGTGCTACTTTCGAATTAAAACCAATTTTCGCTTTTTTTACTAAAGTTTGCTTAAAATGTATAAAAACCATAGACCAACGCTAAGTCACTCTTTCTGTGTAGTTATAATTATGAATGCCCCTGCAATTGTTTCCGAGAATAAAACTTCTAAAACGAAACCAATTCGGTCTGGCACTTCGCCGACCGCTACCGCGGCACGTTCGCTTCGCTCACTCGGCTCGTGCACGCGGTTAATCGAGGTAACCTAACCCAACCTAATCGAACCAATTCGGTTTTGGGTACTGAAGGACTAACCTAACTGAGCCAATTCGGTTTACTTGATAATGACAGTTGGCTGTGATGTGTGTTGGATACGACTTAATCGAGTCTAACCTAACCTAACCTAGCAGTGTCGTATCTGACTTAAAGGATTTCTGGATATGACTTAATCGAGTCTAACCTAACCTAACAGTGTCGTATCTGACTTAAAGGATTTCTTATACGGCCATATATTTATTATAACTATACTAAAGGCTTTCTGTGTAGTTATAATTATGAATGCCCCTGCAATTGTTTCCGAGAATAAAACTACTGAAACGAAACCAATTTGGTTCTGGCACTTCGCCGACCGCTACCGCGGCACGTTTGCTTCGCTCACTCGGCTCGTGCACGCGGTTAATCGAGTTAACCTAACCCAACCTAATCGAACCAATTCGGTTTTGGGTACTGAAGGACTAACCTAACCGAGCCAATTCGGTTTACTTGATAATGACAGTTGGCTGTGATGTGTGTTGGATATGACTTAATCGAGTCTAACCTAGCAGTGTCGTATCCGACTTAAAGGATTTCTGGATATGACTTAATCGAGTCTAACCTAACCTAGCAGTGTCGTAATTGACTTAAAGGATTTTTGGATATGACCTAATTTATTTGAATCTAACCTAACCTAGCAGTGTCAAGGATATCTTGCTATAACTTAATTGAGTCTAAACTAACCTTAGCAGTGACGAATCCGGCTTGAGAACTTGTATACTTAGCAAAAAAAAAATATTTTTTTATTGAAGACATAAGGACTTAAAACCATGACCATAAATAATAAAAAAAAAATTGAAGGACCTAAATCCAATGCAAAAATATTAATTAATAATACTTTTAATACAATAGAACAAATTATAAATTTTATGTTTAGTGTATAAAAGACAGTTAGTATGGTGCCAAATAAATGTTAGTGTGTTAGTGTTAGTATATACCTCCATGTATGTTATAATATCATGTTGATTTACATCAATTCTTATTATGTTTACCACTTTTTACAACTTAACCTAAAAACTTAAAAGTGTTATATTTTTTTAACGGGGCGTCTCCCTCAAATAAATCTACTAGTGCATGCATCAGGGCTTCATTATCTATCAAATACAACAATCATTTATAATTAATTCGTGCGTCTCGATTCTAAAGCCAACCCAAGACATCGGCATGAACTCTGGCTGGCAACGGAGTAGCATGTCGTGCTCAAATCACGACGTAATATCTCGTCTTTCTCAATGCGTGGATGTTAAGGTAAACTCTGCCAATTTTCCTATAGACCTAATTCCCCAGAAATATATTCTGGAATGCCCATCTCCAGCACTGAAAGCGTAGGACTCCGTTTTCTTAGAGGTTGTGATGAAAAAAAATAATATTACTACCTTTTATAGGATGTGCAGAGGAGATTACTATATGGTATGGAGAAATTTGATGGAGAAGGTACAGTCTAAGCATGTGATCAAGGAAAAGCGACTTCAGGTTTTTGTGGATGATGTGAGAAGATACCAGAACATGAATAATAGGTTTAAAGAGGTATTTAAATAATTTTATAGATGTCAAAGCGGTTAATGTGGGATATGGTTTGTGCCAATAAACCCAGTAAAGTGTATCCACACATTTCGGGATCAGGCTTGAATTGCCGTCGTGCCCAATCAAGCCAGCATAGTGTTAGGGACTAATGTCATCATGAGTGTCCCATTCGAGTTGCTAATATTCATAATAAACCTTGTCACTTACTATCAGGTCGGTCACATGTTGTGCTAGTATAAAAAAAATGAGAAAGAGGAGTAGAATGGTGGATGGTAAGCATCTTGTTGTGCAATAAAACAAGGAGGCCTCCTATTTAAATCGGACCATAATCTCTGTCTCTCTATCTCTCTCCCACACACAATAGACCCGGCAGCAGCACAGTGAATCCATGGAATGCCAAGACATTTGTCTTCTCTTATTGTCTTGCTTTTTCTGTAAGTGTTTGTTGGTGAAAAAATATTCAAAACATATACTTAAGTTATTGATTAACATTTAGCGAAGAACATTACTATATTGTTTGTCCATCTCGACAATGTCTCTAATGTACCAAACTCGTGAAATTTGTCAAATGAAACATGATTTATTTCCACTACAAATATTCAGTTACAACATTTACTATGTTAAACACACGCAACAACCAACTCATCTGCTGTTTTCTTGTAATCTGCCGCGATATCGATCAATGCTCGTGAATGGTTGTTCTTGGACCAATCAGAAATCAGCATGTGACTATGTTCGCACACAACACCACCTACTTTACAAAACCATATTGCTAATCATTCTTAACCTTTGTTTAAACACTAGGATATTAATATAATAATAACTATGTTACATTAAACATTAACACCAGGAATCAGGACTTGACCACTAGACCACAGAGGCAGTAATACTAAATATTGTTTTTATTGTACAGTACATATTGTCTTTAATGTTGTAGAAAGATATAAAAGTCCCAGAAGAAT
Source organism: Tinea semifulvella (assembly GCA_910589645.1). Lineage (NCBI taxonomy): Eukaryota > Metazoa > Arthropoda > Insecta > Lepidoptera > Tineidae > Tinea > Tinea semifulvella. The sequence goes on from OU342605.1 coordinate 5,320,175, forward strand.
TGGAGCTGTGGCAGGAACACTCTGAAAAGAGAGAGAAGTTGGAGCTAGCACAATTTAAGCTGCTCGAAATGAAACAGGAGCTTAGTGAGTTAATGGGAAAAGTCACACTTAAAGGTGAGTTTTATTGCCTTATTATTTTATACTTTTTTTGCATAATATTTGTAGTATAAGTAATTAATTGTTTTTCTTCTCTTCTTCTTAAACATATTGAGTGCAGTGGGCAGCAGTTCATGCTAAACTTAACTCATGACTATGTGGGCAATCTGCTGTATATAATTTTTGGTTTATATCGTTGGAACGCGTGTGCGACAATTTATTTAAATACAGTACATATATTTGTGTGTTAATCTAAATAAGGAAATTTAAAAAAATCTTTTTTTACTTTATTAAATTGTCAATATGTGGACTTGTAGCTTCTTTTAATTGGATTTACTGATATAAACTTGAAATAAATGTAACAAAATTTATTATAATTTTTAATTTTTATTTGTATTTCCCCTTTGTAAACTACACACATCAAAAGTGTCTAGGGATCAACATATATTTTTGCAATAAATTTTCTCCTGATTGATATTCATTAAAATTTTCTTTAAGGATTGATCAAATAAAATGTTTTCGTTTGTCTACAGTAACGATAAACCAAGTCACCTTTGCATTAGTAAAAAAAATTGCCATTTTCCTAATAAAGGGATTTTTGACATTTGAACCACTAACATTAAAGTTCGAAAAAAAGACTGAAATAACAGTTTTTTTTTTAATTTTATTGGGTAACTTAAACAATTAATAATCTGTGTTTCTACCGCGAACACTAACAACACAAGAACATCGGTTTGGCATACTCAAAATGAGTTCATCCAAATCACGCTGTGGAATGGCCGCCCATGTTCGTTGCAACAACAAAAAAAGGTCTTCTTGCGACTGGATACCCTCCATATTCGGCAGAGCTCTTCTCTGAAGAATATCCCATGCATGCTCAATCGGGTTCAAGTCTGGCGACTGAGCAGGCCAGGGCAGGACATTGATGTTAGCTGCGGCGAGAGTCTGTCTTACAACTCTTGCGGTGTGCGGTCGTGCATTATCATGCATTAACTGAAATAAGGGACCGATATGCACTTGTAGAGGAACGATGACGTCTGATACAACCGTCTCAGCATAAATTTGAGCGTTGAGGTTGCCTCTGATCCAAATCAACTCAGTTCTTCCGCCGATCGAAATACCCGCCCATACCATGATGGTTCCACCACTATAAGGATGGACTTCCTGGCAGGATTTTAATCGCTGTTGGCGTCCAGGGGTTCTCCAGTGTCGTATACGTCTTGTATCCGGCCTCATACCAAAACGAGACTCATCAGAAAAGCACACGAAACGCCATTGTTCTTCTGTCCAATTTCTGTGTTCAAGAGCCCATTGATATCGAGTCCTACGATTGTGCATTGCTATAGGTGGTACCCGTAGCGGTCTTCGGGAATGAAGGTTCACTTCATGCAAGCGGTTTCTGACTGTTTGGTCGCTATTTAAGTTCCCTGAAGAGCGATGAAGGCTCACGGCTAACATCATGGCGGTTATTATTGGAGTTCTTCGAGCTGTGATTTGAATGTATCGGTCTTGTCTCCGTGTGGTGCAGCGATACCGTCCTCCATGGCGCTCAGCCACGGTACCAGTGGTTCGGTAACGTGTCCAAAGTCGACTGATAACACTCTGTCTTGTATTCAGAGCTAAAGCCACAGTACGTTGCCGGGAACCAGCTTCTATCATTCCCACGGCTCTGATCATTTCTTCCCTGCTTAAATGACGTCGCCGCTCCATAATAACGTTGGTTTTAATCAGTAGTAGGGAAACAGTAGCACTAATAATGTCTTCAATGCGTCTTATGTTTTTATAGGGAAAATATTAACAGCTGATTTTCATCTTTTACTCGAATTTGATTGACAGTTCCTGTTTTAAATTATGAAATGCACCAAAAAGGATCCATATAAATTTATAAAATCATAAATTTATTACAAAGCCACATCTCAATCACAAGAAATCCGCATAAACATGCTTGATCCCTAGACTTTTTTGATGTGTGTATTATTGGTAATTCGACTGCATGGTCCCATAGTTAGTCAGGCATGAAAATGCCTTGTGTGGGTCCACTACTAATCAGAAAATAGTTATTTCTAAGCATTCCATGTATTCACCATGCGGGTGCCGGATCCATCATCATGTGTGGGATGGAGAGATGACAAGATTGTTATCTCAGGGTTGCGACTGACTATAAGTGGTTTACAAAGAAAGGCTTCTATTTTTTTATTTATTGCGCAAAAAGAAAGCATAGGGACAAAAATAAGGAAAGGCATGCTACGATAGTTTGGGCATGTTGAAAGAATGAGCAAAGAAAGATTGATGAACCAAATATATAATGCGAAAGTTGTGGGTGAAAGAGGCCCTGGCAGACCGAGACTCACATATCACGATCAAATAAATAAAACACTGACTGAAGGTGCATTAAAAAGCCTTTGTAACAAAAGGGCATGTATGAAGAGGTTAATGAATGTCGACGAAGCGAAAGAGGTATGTCGTGATTGTGTCAAGTGGCGCTCAATTGTCTCTTCCTACCCTGGTAGGGAACAATCGAAATAGACTATGGTGATAACTGACAATTTAATAAACTTAACATCAGTGCTTGATGTAGGCATATCAGCAATGCGCTGCTCGCCTATTAATCAATAATAATAATAATCACCCTTGCACAAGCACACAAGTAGTTCGAGATATCAGGGACTCTCCACTACTGGAAATGGTCTTCCAAATGTATTTTTTTTTAGAGAATTAGGCGTCTTGTCATATTGGGATGATTTACTCTTTTTTATTTTATTTTAATTAATATGTAAATCAGTCAACAACGACATAACATACAACTAATTGGTAACATTTTTTTTTACAATGTTCACACACGTAGTAATTAATGGGATATGAATATTTAGAATACTGAAATGCATCTAATTTGAGTAGGTAAAAAAAATTACATTAATGATGTTTTGGTTAATATTTGTAATAACTTGTTTCTAGTGGCTCAAAGAGCAGTAGTGGCTCGTCGAGTAGAGGAATGTAAGCGTCGCTCCTGGCTTCTGGAGAGAGAAACTGAGGAGCTGGACTCCTTAAGAGACAATTTGAAGAAGATGCAAGATATAGCCCTCTCTTTTCAACACCAAGACGATGTTACCGATTGTCAGGTAATGTTACTGATTGCACGTTCGAGTGTAGATACATGTCCAGCACCCGCTTGAACCATGGCGACTCTGAATGCGAGGTTTAACGATCCATTCCAAGTAGCCTTATGCAATTTAAATTATTTAAAGTTGGTTTGTGTGTTTTTTTCCGTCTGAAACTGAAGACTGGGATAGGCTTGTTAAGAGTCTGTCGTCAGCTCGTTACGAGTTTGTCGTTGAACACGCGTACAGAAAGATACGTGTCCAAAACTTTAAAGACTATGGCGACTCTAAACGCAAGGTCTAACAATCTATTCTAAATTGAAATCCAAAGTCGGCGGAACGAGTGATTATTTTTTTAGTCTCAAACTGGCTTTGGCTCGTTACGATTCTGTCGACGGCACGTTACTATACTGGTGTCGGCTTCTTAAGACTCTGTCACTGGCAAGTTACTAGACTGTCATCGGAAAGTTAAGAGTCTGGCGTTGGCATGTTGCGAGTCTGTCGTCGGCTCGTCACGAGATTGTCATTGGCTCGCCCTGAGACTGGCGTCGGCTCGCCCTGAGACTGGCGTCGGCTCGCTCTGAGACTTGCGTTGGCTCGCGCTGAGACTGGCGTCGGATTGTTACAGGACTGGCGTCGCGACGCGTCGGTTTGTCGCGAGGCTTAGTTACTTCGTCATTACAGCCTCTAGAAGCCTCCTAGAGTCCTAGTCTGCTGGAGATGGTCCTTCCAGAACATATTTTTGGAGGATTTGGCTTTTGCTCTTGCGACGCAGGGTAGACTGCTGGTCGAGGGGCTGATGTCTTATTTTTAGAGATTTCTCAACGATTTATTACAATATTATTATTATTATTATTGATTAATAGGCGAGCAGCGCATTGCTGATATGCCTATATCAAGCACTGGTGTAAAGTTCATAAAATAGTCAGTTATCACCATAGTCTATGTCAATTGTCACTAGCCACAATATGGTCCGCATGACATCCGCAAAACGTATGATTCATAGAAATTAATATTTTTATTATTATTTTTGTAGGTGAAAGTAGACAAGTGTGTCTCCCTGTTGAGCAAACAGTACAGTGTGGAGTCTAACCCGTTGGCCACTTCAGTCTCCACTGTATCTTCTAACAGCGACACTTCAGATGCAGATCTAGGTAAGTCAAAATTTTCAAAATGGTGTATATTTTTTAAGTGTTGATGCTAAGGATTTAATTTATGTATTAGATACTATATAACGCCCCTATCACTCGTATGTGTCGCAGTTTCAATGCCCTGTCTATTAAACATAACAAATTAGATCTGTTCAATCTTGACCCTAAAGCATTTGGGGGTCAGGTAACCAAATTATTTATAGGGAAATAATTTATTAATTTGTAATTTGGTGTAAATTGAAAGCGAATTTTAAAATTGTTATTACATTTATTTTCCGTGTTGTAATTCGCATTTAATTTTTGTTTAATTTAGCTTGTTTTTAATTTTTTTTTTTATAGTTGTGTAAATTAACTTTAATAATAATAATAAAACATTATTTTAGAATAAATTCCATATGTGTTGATAACAATTTTTAAAGAAATCTTATAATATCTAGTGTTAGTAAAAATACAAAATTTTAATATTTTTTTTTTTTTTTTTTAAGTTAACATTAACTTTAGTTTAAGTTAATTCATCCATTAAATTTTTAGTTCTTGTTTCTCTTTGCTTAATAACTGTTGTACCTATTCTAAATAAATTAATATATTTTTATACTTGCCCCCACCTGATGGTAAGGTATGACTGACATCAGTCCCTAACACAGTGTCGGCTTAACCAGATGCTTTTTCACAAATTGCTTGAACAACTCCAGGTTATAGCAAAGTGAAAACACAGAGGCTGGAAGAGCTTTCCACATCTTTATCGTGCGACAAATGTTAGTCGACAAATTTACGCGTGGGATGGTGTCTACGGTATGTGGGTGCAAATTCTGACCTGTGCGTGTGGTTGCGTTGCGAAATGGAGAGGAAGGGATAAGGTTATAGAGCTCTTCAGAGAACTCACCATAGTTTAGCTGGTAGAACACACTTAGAGAAGTTGAAGTCGAAGCATACGAGAGTTCAAGATATAGTGACATCATCCACAATTCGAACAGCTTGCCTCTGCAGGACATTGAGAGCATCTGTGTATTTGGCGGATCTATCCCAAAAGTGAGAACAGTATTTCACTCCAAGTGATTGACCTATAATTTCAAGCCAAGTGTGGGCTTCCAATTGTTGCAGAAGGCTATCACACACGCTGAGATCTCTTGGTGGACAAGCTGAAATAGTACAAAGAACTTACCAGGAATGCACCACCACACTTTTTACTATTCACAGTTCTTGGTGACAAGATTTTTATTATTAAAGTTTATTCATGATTTTGATTCTTTTCTGCATGTGGTAAAAGTGCTCTAACATCTGATTCTCGTTTCAGAACTTTCACGTTAACGCCCGTTATGCTAGCTTGAGGGCGCGCATGTAGTGTTTAGGTTATGATTAGGATATACGAGGGGCGTTCAAAATATTCTCGGTATGTGGATAAAAACAAACAAGTACGAAAAGTTTGATATTTTTATTTTTCAATATACTCCCCCCCTATGTTCATACACTTATAAGATCGATCAATTATTTTTTTTAATCCCTCATAAAAATATTTTTTATCTTTGGTGTAAAAATGCTCCTCCACGGCCGTCTTCAACGCTTCATCGTCAGAAAATTTATTTCCATGCAGATCCTTTTTAAGATTGGGAAACAAAAAGAAGTCGCTTGGGGCTAAGTCCGGACTATAGGGTGGATGAGTAACAGTTTCAAACCCACATTCAACAATAGCTGCCTTGGCAATATGAGCAGTATGGACAGGGGCGTTGTCATGCAGAAGCAGAACACCTTTGGTTAACTTTCCTCGCCTCTTTTCTTTGATCGCATCTCTTAATTGACGTATAACGTTAGCGTAGTACTGCCCTGTGATATTTACACCTTTTTCTTTATAATCGATAAGCAAAACTCCTTCACAATCCCAAAATATTGTGGCCATGACCTTGCCAGCTGACGGGATTACCTTGAACTTCTTGGGATAAGCTGAACCCTTAATGTGCCACTGCATGGACTCCTGTTTGCTCTCTGGGTCATAATGATGAACCCAGGTTTCATCTCCAGTAACTATTTTTTGCAGCACCTCATCGGGATTTTCACCACACAGGTCGATAAAATCTGAACAGCAAGCCACACGCATATCCTTTTGAAGAAGCGTCAGCATTCGCGGAACCCATCTTGCACTTAATTTTGACATATTAAGATGGTCATGTATAATGTCATGTACGGTACCAATAGAGAGATTGGTTACTTGAGCTATAGATTTTACCTTCACTCGGCCGTCTTCCAATATAAGTTTTTCCACTTTATCAATATTTTCTTGTGAGGTAGCCACTACAGGCCGGCCAGGTCTAGGGTCATCTTCAATACTCTCCCTTCCACGCTTAAATTCGCTTGACCATTTTTGAATAGTAGATAAAGAAGGAGCAGACTCACGGTAAACACAATCCATTTCCTCTTTTATGGTTTTTTGATTTTTACCCTGTTTTGTCAAGAATTTTATGACGGATCGGTGCTCTAATTTCGTTAAAATTGTTAATTCGCTCATGGTGTTCATGTTTGTTCGGCAATTGCAGAAAAACAAAAGAACATCTCGGTTCCAATTTTACTTTTTTTTAATGTCAATGGATGAATCTTAGCGGCCAGTAACAAATATATATATAAAAGAGGTTGTAACGTATCAATACCGAGAATATTTTGAACGCCCCTCGTATTATACATTAATCAGAAAATGAAATATTACTAAATTAATTTGTCTTCTCTCTCTAATTCTAGAGGAAAATCTAGCATCTTTGTTGAACATTCCCGCCCATTCTGTGTGGGGGTATGTGTGTGAAAGGCGAACTGCGCTGGTTCGTCAACTCTCCACGGCCAACTCTCAACTCCTGTCAACCGACAACATGGTCAACCAACCACGGTAATAATTATAAATTAAATTATATTTGCTATAGTCCATTCGCGTTATGAAAATAGTGAGACATCAGCGCAACTGCAAGATAAAGATTTATTCACAGTGTGTGAAAATAGAAATCTAACGAAAATTAAAAAAAAGGGCATTGGTGGCTCTGTTGTAAAAACGCTTTCCTGATCATCATCATCATCATCCTGTGTCTCTCCACTGCTGGATATAGGCCTCCCCCAAGGCTCGCCACCTTCATGCAACCCCCACCAGCGACCTTCCTCAGGTCATCCGTCCATCTAGCGGGGGGTCGACCCACTCTGCGTCTTCCTGTACGTGGTCTCCACTCTAGAACCCGTCTACTCCATCGTTCATCAGATTTACGAAAGACATGTCCAGCCCATTGCCACTTCAGCTTACTAATTTTGAAGGCTATATCGGTAATTTTGGTTCTCCGACGGATTTCCTCGTTTCGGACTTTATCAATCAGAGAAATACCGAGCATAGCTCTCTTCATAGCCCCCTGTGGCCTTAAATTTGTGGACTAGACCCACTGTCAGTGTCCACGTTTCTGCTCTGTACGACTGCACTGGAAGAACACACTGGTTGAAAACTCTCATCTTCAAACACTGGGGTATGTTTGATAGGAGGATGTGGCGCAGCTTCCCGATTGCCGCCCATCCTAGCTGAATGCGTCTGTCGGCTTCTTTCCTGAAGTTGGCTTTCCTTAAATCCTACAAATTGTCCGGCTACATTTGTCTTAGATTTACAACACCACTGTTCCCGTGCCTCTTTCGACTTACGTGTCGAATGACAAGTGACAGATCTCCATAGAAAACTGTCAGGGTCATACAAACTAATCAAATCGACATGCATGCGTTCTTACAGCCACGAATTTACATTTATTGACATAAATATTGTAGTTTAATACAATTTTTATGTATATTTAGATTGTAAGCTGACACAGCCTCTTTAGAGCTACGAATTAATTTATTAACTTGACATGTGTAATTTATTTTAGTCTATAAGCTGACACGGCCTTTTTACAGCCACGAATTATTTTTTTTTGTTTTAAGCAAAAACTTGTTTATGGCAACAGTGTTTTAGTGGAAGATGATGGTATAGCTGATATGATGGGTCCATAGTAGCTGCTGGTTATTTTATAATCTACATGATAATAAACTATGGTGAAAAAATGTATTGACAATATCCAAGTGTTGTTTGGGACAACCAAAGGAAATAAATGATTTGATTTGATGTGAAAAGCACGAGAATTGGGGCCCAGACTCGAATTGCTGCCATGCCCAGTCAAGCCGGCATAGTGTTAAAGACTAATGTCAGTCATGACTTTCTGATTCCAGTTGCAAACATTCATGGAACCTCGCGTGCCGTGAAAAAAAAAAAAAAAAGTGATTGGAAGTGAGTGGAAGAGCCGTTGAAAACGTTTTAGAATTCAGGTTATTTTTTGATTTTAGGATAACTGCCCAATCAGTGCTGGCTCGAAGCGCAGCCCTCCAGTGCTGCTTAGTTCTGGACACCATTAAAAACCAAAACACAATATCTACTCTGAACCAAAAGTTGGAGGAAACCTTGAACCAGTATTATGTACGTATCCTTTTAGGTTATTTTTGACTTAAAGTCCCTTGACCTTATAAAATAAATTAGTACTTCGCTTTACGACGGGTGACCCTTTGCATTCGTGCTATTTGTAACACACCTCCTATGACTTCCTGTCGTCCTTTATTTATAAAACTAAAATTACTGACTGTTCCTTCTATCTATATACTTGAATGCTGTTTATTTATAAAAAGCCACCCGGATCTTTTTAAAACTCTTGGGAATAATTGCAATTTTAAAACGCGTTATCCTAGTAGAATAATTATTCCAGCTCATAAAAGTACTCAATATAGCCGAAATTGTTATGCAATGGCAACACAAATATTTAATAAGCTTCCAGTTACTATAAGGGAGCTGCCACTAAAACTGTTCAAATTAAGAGTCAAACAAATGCTGGTTAATGTTTTTATTCAACAAAAGAATACCTAGACACTAAGCTCGACAAAGTCATGTGACTAAATAAATATTTGTATGCTAAAAATAGCGAAGCTTGTGATATAATTACATATAATAATTTACATCCCTGTACCTACCATGTTTCTGACAAATTAATTATTTCATTTCATTTGAGTAACAATATAACACATCAATCGATATAAGAACTAGAGTACTGGACGGGCGTGAAAAAAGAGCAGAATTAATAAATTATAAGGATGGACTAGCGGTTGATGTTTCTTCTTGAAGTTCTGTGCAAGCAATGGCCTTGGCACATTTCTTACTGAGACGCTTCTGACAGCTGAGTCGCGTTCATTAATTTACATTTTCTTCCTATGCTCGAAGTGCGTTCGGAAATATCTCGCAGGTTTTAGAGCGAGATAGGCACACCCTTCCGCTAGTGCGTATGAGAGGGATAAAGGATGGGTATGGCGATATATAAAATTAATAGACAATAGACAACCTTAAAATTGTTTTAAATATGATAAGGCGCAAACAAGTACAATATTCTTTTAATAAGTTTATATGATGCGGTCTTGGCTCAGCCTCAGTCAGCTGTACATCACATAATATGGCGCTCCAACTGACGTTAATTTTCTGCCAAAACCCTAGCTCACGAACAGGTTTAACAGCATTTGCACGCAAGCAGTTTGAATCTGTAAGTTCAAGGTTATACAATGAAGTCAATAAATAAAACTTTATATACCTATTAAATAAATACGAAGTTAAAAAGAAAATATCAAGCTGGTTACAAAATCTTAGCTACGACCAGATTTAGATGCTTCTATCCGTCATTGAATAGTATTATAGTATCTTGATCTGGTCGTCTAACTATACATAACAATACCTACTTTTATATTGGTACCTTAACTTAGTCTAGGAGTACATAAAATATTTTATCTACTCATATCGTAAAATGCGAATCACAAACTTCAAAACGAATTTATATTGACATACTTTATAAACATACTGCTGAAATTTAAAAATAGAATCACATTATAACACTTTTTCTCTAACAAAATAATGTTATAATTAATTTTAAAAATAGAATCATTCATATTATACAACACTTATTTTTTTTAAGGCAAAGGTTCCATTACAAAAAAGTTTTGATTGCAATTTTAACTTGTCTATGGCAGCGCCCGCCATAGCGCGTGCGCGGTCATAAGCTAGGTTTTGACGCCATTTCATTGTTTAGGACTTATGTATTCTGTACCATGGTCATTTAAAAAAAATATAAAAAAAATTGGCGCCATTCAATACGTTTTGTTGTATAGCTTTTCGTGTGATTTTTCTTACTCTTTTAACTTTTATCTTTATGTATATGAAACTGCACATAACTAGGTATTAAATCACTCGTGTGATACTATTAAAAACCTCGCCTACGGCTCGGTTATTAAACACACTCGTGTATAATACCCCTTACTTTGCAACAGTTTTATAAACTACTATTATTTAACTTATTATTATTTGTAAACAGTAATATTTTTAATTGTAATTTATAACCTGGAATAATAAGCTAACTCCTATAACACAAGTAGCTTGGTGTGGAGTTAGAAAGTCTATCTTAATACACCCTTTATACAACTAACAAATACCCTTGAGTACTGTATTAACAAAGTGTATTATTATGAAATTGTTGTACTAATGCAATAAAAAATAAATAAAAACAAAATGAAAAAATTGACAAAGAAAAAACCTAATTTACTATAGATTTTTGTATATTAAATACTCCTCCGTGGTCTAGCGGTTAACCGCCCGTGGATTTAGACTCGGAGGTACCGGGTTCGATTCCTGGTCGGGACACAAAAATATTTATTAATGCAAATAAATACATATAAATAATATTTAATTTATTTGTCATATTTCTCGAGTTTGGTACGCTAGAGACATCGAGCTTGCCACTTGTCATGATTGGCCTATAGTAAAGTTGGCTAAATGTGAATCCGCTTCTTTATAAGCGTGGTTTCTGACCACCTGAAAGGGAAACGGTCGTGATGATACTTTACTTTCCTTTATCTTTAAACCGTCGTTCCCGATTCCACTAATATACCAACTTGTGGAATCGTTAATAAATTGACTTCAGACCCTCACCAAACCGTCTGGTAGGCCAATCTCCAACAGTGGTGATCTAGGAATCTTACTTCTATGGCCACTTTAGTTACAAAGCGGCTCTCCGTATGACATGTTATTTATCAATTTATTTGACATTAATATTATACTTGTGTAGTTGTTAGCTGACACGGCTTTTACAGCCACGAATTAATATTTATGGACATAAATATTTTTAGATTGTAAGCTGACATGGCCTTTTTACAGCCACGAATTTAATATTAAGTATCTAGCTGTAAGTAAAAACAAATTCCTCGATTATGGCAACAATGTTTAAGTTATAATTATTGTATTGATGTTAGGTTCGGTCCAGCCATGGTCAATAGTAATATTTTTTTTTTTTTTTTTTAATTATTGGCTTTGTCGCGTAGGGGTTGCGACAGATTAGGTAGGGGTTCAATGAAACCAGCTTTTAGACTGAAATCTGTAATTAGCCTATTATAGCACAGCCCGGGAGATGTTTATTGATCTGATGGGTTTAGGGAAACGACTGGCCTGGTAGTCTTCGGCTTCTCCAGCCTCGCCTTGCACCCCTCCACCGAACTTCTTTGGCGTGGAGTCGCGGGTGGCTGCGAGCGGTCTCTGGAGCGTTTCCTTCTCTGCAGAACGTACGTCTGGTAGGGTAGAAGTAGGGTCCTGGAATGGAGAACACCCCAGGCTTTAGCCCAGCAAAACGTGGAGGCCAGCTACACCGGTGAAGGTCCAGTAACCCGGTACCCCCCCACTGCAGCTGACGCACAGAACAGTACAGCTTACAATATTAGTACCAGATTATGGCAACTCACCCCAGCAGGACCTTCTATGAAGATTTAGAATTAATTAGACGACTCACGATGTTATTTCTAATACCGCAGCGATTTGACAGCTCGCCTGCCTTTTCGTTACTGTTCAAAACCCTGCACAGGCGCATGACAATTCATAGACAATTCTCTTTGGCAGGCGTCGTAATATTATATTTAGAATTGTATTTAATTAATTTATTATTATTTAACTTAGTAAGTCGCTAATTTATTTTAGGTATTATTTATTTATTTTAATACAAACGCTTTAGACAATAGTTTATTTTCCCATTAGCAACACGATTTCTAAGTCGTAACGCTACAGCTTGTATGTATTGACAATATCCAAGTGTTACGTGCTAACCATACGGAAATAAATTATTTTGATTTGATTTGATTTGAATGATGCCTATTATTTTAGGGCATAATCAGTGAGGAAGGTCGCGAATTGCTTATACTTCGATGCGAGAGAGCAAAATGGGAAGCACATAATGCGATATATCGTGCTCAGCTAGAAGATATATCGTCAGGTCACGGGATATACGATGTCGGAAGATTACCTGAAGCGCCAGCAGGAGGAACCCTTAGACACATTTCTAAGATTGATAGAAATATGGTAAGTACAGAAAAAAAAAAATGGATGGGACTGCCGAGGCGCTGCAGTGCGTCGGGCATTTTATTTCAATGCTTTTATTGTACTTAAAAACCAGTACATAAGCGAGTTATAACGCCATAAGGCATTTTTCACTTTCTCTCATCTTTTCACGACAAATCTCTTCGTTCCTCCCACAACTCTCTTCTTGCCGTCCCTTCCCATAATTCTAGTTTTGTTTCAAATTCATTCGTAGTTGTTGCCACAAATCTGTGGAATAATCTACCACAAAATATAAGACAAGCATCTACTAGATTTGCATTCAAGAGAAAGGTTTATTCTTATTTCTTATCTCAACGGTATATTATTAGTATATTATCTATGTATATATAATTATTATTTATGTATTATTATTTATGTATAAATTTATATGTAGTTATAAAATATAATTCATAATTTCTATTTTAATATGTGTATATATATTTTTCATTTAAGTGTTTAAAGTTGTCCCAATAGTTGGCTATGATAGAATGTCTCGCGGCATTAAAGCCCGCCTTTGTCTTTGTACATTAAAGTGTTAAATAGAAATAAAATAAATAAATAAAGAAGTGTGTTCGGGCTATTTAAAAAAATATTATTGTTATTTTTTGTATTAATTTTATCATGATGAAGAATTGATTTATTTATTCATATACCTACTTACTCCCTTTTTATTCTAATGTTTATTGTTTTGTATTAACTTTATTATTCATTGATTTTATTAGTGTTGAATTTTGATTTATTTTATTTTATTATTATTATTTATTTGTCTTTTCTTTCTTTTTATATTAATTTTATACTGTATATAACTATTATTAACTTTAAAGCTTTATTAATATTAATATTTGTATAGTAAATTTTAAAAAATATATGTATATTGACAATCCATTTTTAATTAAAATGTATGTATTAATTATAAGATTGACTGCATGGTAAATTGGGCTTTACTGTTAAGCCATGTAATGTTTTATTAATAAATAAAAATCTGTGGAGTTGGACCATTTGACTCCTGTAGACCCTTATTTAAAAAGGTAAAATTTTTATTTAAAAAATAGGAATATTTGTCAATAAACATTAGCATTGTTATTTTATGTGTTTACTGGGAATTCAGGTTCATTTACCCTGTGTTTTTATACTTTAAGCTCTATGAATATTGTTCTACTTGGCGTTGCTCTATGGTTTTTATACACTTCGGTAAAAAAAAAACGAGCTTAAAGTGGAACATAACTTTAATATAGTGGCAACACTAAAGTTTGATTTTTGATCGAATAATAAAATAATAAATAAATATTTCCAGACTGGTCACACAGCTCCATCTAGTTTCCGTGGTAAGCTACGAGGCTTGTGTTACGGAAACTAGATGGTTGATAAACTACATATTATACTTTTTTTTTTGTAAATATATACATATTATACATATAAACACCCAGACCGAGACAAATTATACAATGTACAACTTGCCCCCGGTGGGAATCGAACCCACGACCTCCCGAGTTCACGGCAACGTTTGTTACCACTAGACCACGGAGGCGGTCAAGCCATGTGACAGGTTTTATTAACTTTGAGATAATATTTTTTAATAATAATAATAATATTCGAAATTTATTAGGTAATATCTCGCCATTGTTCTTTTTATTGCCAGGAAACTAAAAGATTGGAACTTCAACGTCTAACGGGCGCCTTAGTGAAGACCGAACAGAGGATACAAAATGTTAAAGACAGTCTGCAAATATTGTTTAGTGGATTTCGAAAAGATGCAACCAATGTAGACAGATTTATGGGTAAGGATAAATTCAATTCTATCAGTTTTTTTTTATGGATGATGAATGAGATGATTGGGAAGGCAAAGGGTCTTGCCCATACAGCCAAGTCTGACGTAATATATATTTCTTATTCATGAGTTAATGAGGTAAATCATCAAATTCCAGATGCTGCAGAATTTAATTTAAAACTCGCGGCATTATAGCTCAAACACATCGGGTAAAATATGGGAGTTGACAAAATAAACTGCAACTTGTGCCCCATATTTAAAGTCGAATTTACCGTTTTCCATAACTAATCACATTGTAGCATATTATTAAACAAAACAACACCACTTTTGACTAACAATATTCACAGTAAATTAATTTACAAAACGCAAAATGGCGCGAAGGACTCCCAATTTTTTTTTAAATTATAGGGTATATATACACTTATAAATTATCTTAGATTTTTTTTATCGCCTTTAAAAAAGAGACAAAATATCGGGCCTAAGTCTGTAGTATTTTCAGATGGTGATATGTCCATAGAGTTGTTGAAGTCTACTTGCGATTTTTACGAACAACGGCGCAATAAAAACAAAAACAAAATGGAGCTCAGTCTGGATTTGGACATTTCAGAACCTTCTTTCAGTGAAACCAAAGGTAAGTAAACACAGAAATATACCAGAAACTAGATAAGAAACCACAAAATAGGGCAGCTGTACTAACCTCTAACACTAATCTCCTTCTCATTCTCCTCCTCCTTTTTCATTTGCAGCAACTACATCATTATTTCTATATTACTTCCCTCATCGTTTAAATGGTTTATTTGTATATTTATTATGTGTAAATAGTATATATATATATATATATATATATAATTGCCTCCGCGGTCTAGCGGTTAATTGCGTGGATTTAGACTCGGAGGTACCGGGTTCGATGCCTGGTCGGGACACAAAAATATTTATTAATGTAAATAAATACATTTAATTAATATTAAAAATTATTTGTGATATTTCTCGAGTTTGGTACGCTGGAGACAACGACGAGCTTGCCACTTGTCATGATTGGCCTATAGTAAGGTTGGCTAAATGTGAATCCGCTTATTTATAAGCGTGGTTTCTGACCACCCCGAAAGGGAAACGGTCGTGATGATACTTTACATATATATAATTTATTTATGTATTAACGGAATCATACAGTATTTGGTTGGGTAGGGAGAGAACTAGAATGGTGGATGGTGAGCGTATTATCGCGCAATAGAAAAAAAAGGAGGCCTCCTTTTCTTAAACCAGCCTATTGTCGGGACAGCCGAGACACCATTCTTCTCATCTCTTACCCACACACGATGGACCCGGCACCCGCACGGTGAATCCATGGAATGCTTAGAAATTTGTCTCTTTGTCTTCTTCGTGTTATGTAATAGTAAGTATATATTGACCGCCTTCGTGGTCTAGTGGTAACAAACGTTGCCGTGAACTCGGGAGGTCGTGGGTTCGATTCCCACCGGGGGCAAGTTCTACATTGTATAATTTGTCTCGGTCTGGGTGTTTATATATGTATATATTTACAAAAAAAAAAGTATAATATGTAGTTTATCAACCATCTAGTTTCCGTAACACAAGCCTCGTAGCTTACCACGGAAACTAGATGGCGCTGTGTGACCTGTCTGGAACTATTTATTTATTTTTATTTATTTAATGCCGCTAGACATTCTTACTCGGTCAACCTTAGGGACATTACGAACATGGTATGTTCAAATATTTAAACAGGAAAATAGACAATTAAATTTCTACTAAATCTAATACTAATATATAAAACATAAATATATATATAATAATAGTAATTCAAATAAATAATAATACATACATACATACAATATTACTTACAGTTGTTAGGAACTATTCAAGAAGTGTGTGAAGACCATTCTTTTAAACAGCATTCTGTTGGGCGCTTGTCGGATATCTAAGGGCAGGTTGTTCCACAGATTTGCGGCAACAACTGCAAATGAGTCGGACATAAAACCATTATTAAATACACATCATAAAAAATTATTATGTGTATATTGTATATTTATAATTTATTTATTTATCTACGTGTTATGTAATAGTAAGTAAATATTGGTATGTATATATTGATATATATAAGAAATTAAAATTATTGACTGTTCCTTGCATTTATGTAGCCGAGATGTAGCTTCTCTGAGCGTGTTCTACCGGCTATACTATGGTGAGTGCTCTGAAGAGCTCTATAACCTAATTCCTTCCTCTCCATTCCGCAACCAAACCACACGCACAGGTCAGAATATGCACCCACATACCGTAGTCACTATCCCTTCGCGTACCTATAAATTTGGTGACTCATACATTGTCGCACAATAAAGATGTGGAATGCTCTTCCAGCCTCTGTGTTTCCACTTTTCTATAACCTTGAGTCCTTCAAGCGAAGTGTGAAAAGGCATCTAGTCAAGCCGGCATAGTGTTAGGGACTGATGTCGGATATAAGGGTCTGATTCCAGTTGCTAACATTCATGGACCCTGCCCGCCACTTACCATCAGGTGGGCGCAGGGTCACATGTCGTGCTAGTATAAAAAAAAATATATATATATACTGGACTGCTGTATGTTTGTAAAATTTCATCCAAATCTATTTCATACTCTCGGAAATAAGTGTAAATTTAATACAAGATACCCAAGTAGAATAGTTCCGCCTCATACAAGGAGCCATTGGCATAGCAGAAGTTGTGGTACAATGGCTATTAAAATCTTTAATAAGCTTCCACTAAGTGTGAGGGAATAAGAATTTTAAAAAATCTGAGATAAAATGTTTTTACAGTTTAAAAGAATATTTAGAATCAAAAAGTATTATATAAAATAGTATGCATGTATCCGGTTCATCTATTGTTACATAAATCGTGCTAGGTTGAAGTGGCTGCCAATTCGCTGTCGCAGGAATCTTAGAGTCCTCTGTCTCCTTCACTCTATTGTAAATGAGCCCACGACACCGAAATACCTCGAGGACAAATTCGCTTATCTCTCTTCTTTTCATGATAAATCTCTCCGATCTTCTCACAACTCACTTCTTTCCGTTCCATCTCATCATTCCGGATTTGTTTCGAATTCCTTTGCGGTTGTTGCTACAAATCTGTGGAACAATCTACCTATTACCATAAGGCAGGCATCTACGAGATCATCATTTAAAAAGCTGGTCTACTCACATTTTCTAAATAACTCCCAACAAAATTTGTAAGTTTTATATGTATGTTTATTATTGTGTATGTATTAGTATTTAGTATATATATAAGTAAGTTTATTATCTAAGTATTTATATCTAATTGATGTGTCACTTATACTTTCCTTGCACCAACAGTTGTTCTAATTAGTCCCAAAGGTTTGGCTGTCAGAGAATGACTACGGGCATTAAGTCCGCCTTTTGTACTTTGTGCATTAAAGTTTTGAAATAAATAAATAAATAATAAATGTTATACTAAGATATATATGTATAATTATGTAGCATAAGTTTGTATATATAATGTAAGTGTGACCAATAAATTTGCATGCTCTAAATGTATTGAGTAGAGATTGCAACCCGGTATGTTTTTCAACCCGGCCGGGTCCGGTCACATTCGCCGCCCACCTGGCCGGGCCCGCCGGGTTGATGTGTTAGGATGAAACCATTGAAGTATTTTATGAAAATTTGCTTTAAGTAAATGGAGGAAAAATACAATAATTCAAGGTTACGGAATAATATTTATTTCAAACCAGCAAATCAACAATAATCAGTCTTAATTAGTCTCAAAATCACGAGTTTTTAATACAGAATTAGTTAGTTTCACTTATGAACGCAATAGTAACATTAGTGTTACTAATTATGTTTAAGCAAGCATTAGTATTCAGTAATTAAGTTTAGCATAGAAATGATCTTCCACGCGCTGATGAAATGCTTGGATTTAGAGGATTTCGAGAAAAAGTTTGGAAAGTAGTCAAATTATTTAAGAAGTCGCCCGTAATTTAATTACTAATACTATACAGAGTAAAGAGAAAGACCTGCTTGCTTAAAGTTAATTACTAATACTAATGTAACTATTTGAAAACATAGTATTAGAATAATAAACTAATAACGTACTAAACTTGTCTTATCAACTTAGATAGATAAACTTTGGTAGCTTTAGTAAAAACAAAACAAATTCTTAAGAGCAATAACTATATAACAAAAAGCATATTTTAGCTTGCATAAAGCAAAAAACAAAGTATTAATAGTTTTCTACAAGTTGGGGCTTCCGTGCCGCAGTTTTCGTACCTACCTATGGCCGGGCCCCATGGATGTCTAAAAGGGCACCGGGCCCGGCCGGGTCCGCAGTATATTTAGTTCACGATGCAAATAACAAAGGAAAAATAGTCCAGACTCGAAAAAAGTTCTGGAAGGGGGTACGAGGGGCGTTCAAAATATTCTCGGTATTGATACGTTACAACCTCTTTTATATATATATTTGTTACTAGCCGCTAAGATTCATCCATTGACATTAAAAAAAAGTAAAATTGGAACCGAGATGTTCTTTTGTTTTTCTGCAATTGCCGAACAAACATGAACACCATGAGCGAATTAACAATTTTAACGAAATTAGAGCACCGATCCGTCATAAAATTCTTGACAAAACAGGGTAAAAATCAAAAAACCATAAAAGAGGAAATGGATTGTGTTTACCGTGAGTCTGCTCCTTCTTTATCTACTATTCAAAAATGGTCAAGCGAATTTAAGCGTGGAAGGGAGAGTATTGAAGATGACCCTAGACCTGGCCGGCCTGTAGTGGCTACCTCACAAGAAAATATTGATAAAGTGGAAAAACTTATATTGGAAGACGGCCGAGTGAAGGTAAAATCTATAG
The DNA here is from genome assembly GCA_910589645.1 of Tinea semifulvella. Lineage (NCBI taxonomy): Eukaryota > Metazoa > Arthropoda > Insecta > Lepidoptera > Tineidae > Tinea > Tinea semifulvella. The sequence goes on from OU342605.1 coordinate 5,339,569, forward strand.
CTCAAGTAACCAATCTCTCTATTGGTACCGTACATGACATTATACATGACCATCTTAATATGTCAAAAGTAAGTGCAAGATGGGTTCCGCGAATGCTGACGCTTCTTCAAAAGGATATGCGTGTGGCTTGCTGTTCAGATTTTATCGACCTGTGTGGTGAAAATCCCGAAGAGGTGCTGCAAAAAATAGTTACTGGAGATGAAACCTGGGTTCATCATTATGACCCAGAGAGCAAACAGGAGTCCATGCAGTGGCACATTAAGGGTTCAGCTCATCCCAAGAAGTTCAAGGTAATCCCGTCAGCTGGCAAGGTCATGGCCACAATATTTTGGGATTGTGAAGGAGTTTTGCTTATCGATTATAAAGAAAAAGGTGTAAATATCACAGGGCAGTACTACGCTAACGTTATACGTCAATTAAGAGATGCGATCAAAGAAAAGAGGCGAGGAAAGTTAACCAAAGGTGTTCTGCTTCTGCATGACAACGCCCCTGTCCATACTGCTCATATTGCCAAGGCAGCTACTGTTGAATGTGGGTTTGAAACTGTTACTCATCCACCCTATAGTCCGGACTTAGCCCCAAGCGACTTCTTTTTGTTTCCCAATCTTAAAAAGGATCTGCGTGGAAATAAATTTTCTGACGATGAAGCGTTGAAGACGGCCGTGGAGGAGCATTTTTACACCAAAGATAAAAAATATTTTTATGAGGGATTAAAAAAAATAATTGATCGATCTTATAAGTGTATGAACATAGGGGGGGAGTATATTGAAAAATAAAAATATCAAACTTTTCGTACTTGTTTGTTTTTATCCACATACCGAGAATATTTTGAACGCCCCTCGTATATACGTTTTTAAGGGTTGGTACTAAAGTAGTTTTTTCGGTTTTTAGCCTTTTTAAATATATTTTTACCTACAAGCAATATTATATTTTAATTCTATATGAAAGCTGAGATATCAACGAAAAAAATAGCACTGGTAAAGGTCATTTATCGAAAATTTGCTAATAAAATTTTACGATTGAAAATAAGGTCATTTTTAAAAATTTTCTATATAAAACATCGAAAAATGAATATTATGCTTTAAAAAAATTTGGGCTTGTTTGAAATACAAAAAACAACATTTTAAATGATTTTCATTAAAAAAATATATTTTTGCAATAGTTACAAATTAAAAAACGTAAAAACGGTTTTTCGCATTTTACTCGATAATGTTGAGGTTATGGGCAATAACGTACATGAGAAAAGTTATAGATTTTTTTATTATCTACAACTTTTACATTTAACTTTTTCCGATAGGATGCATAGTTTAGCCGCAAATCGTAAAAAAACGAGTACCAACCCTTAAAACGTATATATTACCACCACCCCTTCCAGAACTTTTTTCTAGTCTGGACTATTTTTCCTTCGTTTTTTGCATCGTCAACTACATTTTCCTACCACATGTATACCTACTGATAAGAATTTTTATTTTTTTACGATTTTTTGAGCGGTTTGGCCCTGGTCTATGTCTCCAGACTTTTCTGTTAGCCGTATTTAAATTTAATTAATCTAGGAATTAAATTTCTGAAAAATTATGGGTTGGATCCTTTTTGCGTAACTGCGTCTATTCATGTATGTTCTTTACAGATACAAACCAAGAGAAGAAATTTAGTGACGAATTAAAATTATATTTGAAGCGATTTAATTTGGAAAAGAACAGAAAACTTGTTTTAGAAAGGTGATTTTTTTATTTTTTATTTTCCTAGATATTCGTTTGAACGATAGACCAAAGGGGCAGTGAAATATTGACTATGTCGTTACATACATTTTTTTTTATCACGACCGTATCCCTTCCTGGGTGGTCAGAAACCACTCTTATAAAGAAACGGATTCACATTTAGCCAACTTTACTGTAGGCCAATCATGACAAGTGGCAAGCTCGTCGATGTCTCCAGCGTACCAAACTCGAGAAATATCACAAATAAATTAAATAATAATAAAATATTATTGTGTCCCGACGAAGAATTGAACCTGGTACCTCCGGTCTAAATCCACTTAACCGCTGAGACCACGGAAGCAGTCTTTTTATGCTTTACTAATAATAAATTTTTGATATGGTCGGTTCAACCCGGCATGTACCAATAACAAATACACTTTTCTTACGTACATTTGTCATATATTTACAACACCACCGTTCCCGTGCCTCGGAGAGCACGTTAAGCCGTCGGTCCCGGTTCCACTAATACCAACTTGTGGATTCGTAATCGTTAATAAATTGACATCAGATCCCCACGTCTGTTAGACCCCGTCTGGCCAGTGTGTTAAATGTAAGCCAAATTCTCCAGAATCTGGCCTACATTCTGGAGTTCAGATATATCTGCCTCCGTGGTCTAGCGGTTAAGTCCGTGGATTTAGACTCGGAGGTACCGGGTTCGATCCTGGTCGGGACAAGAAAATATTTATTAAGTTATGTAAATAAATACATTTAATTAATATCCGCCTCCGTTGCCGTGAACTCGAGAGGTCGTGGGTTCGATTCCCACTGGGGGCAAGTTGTACATTGTATAACTTGTCTCGGTCTGGGTGTTTATATGTATAATATGTATATATTTACAAAAAAAAGTATAATATGTAGTTTATCAACCATCTAGTTTCCGTAACACAAGCCTCGTAGCTTACCACGGAAATTAGATGGCGCTGTGTGACCTGTCTGGAAATATTTATTTATAATTTATTTGTGATATTTTGGTACGCTGGAGACATCGACGAGCTTGCCACTTGTCATGATTGGCCTATAGTAGAGTTGGCTAAATGTGAATCCGCTTATTTATAAGCGTGGTTTCTGACCACCCCGAAAGGGAAACGGTCGTGATGATACTTTACTTTTTTATATCTGGAAGGCCCATCTCCAACAGTGAAGGTCTAGTATGCTGTGTTCAAGGGGCTGTAATAAAAAAAATATGTTTTTTTTAGCGGAGAAACTCTGTGGAACTTTGAAAGCATTCCAGAATGTAGTCACCGTCTCCTGTTGAAGTACAGAGATGATACCACAACGGGACAATTTTTCTCTCCTTACCTCTCGGTCCATAATAATGTGAATAATATTGTCAATTCTCACTTCTGGTATTCCACTCAAGACGGCATGTTGAAGAACTTTAAGGCAAATGAAAGGAGATTTTGTAAAATTAATGGTATGTAACTTTTTTATTCGAAGTTAATTAATATAAATTAAAAATAAACTAAACTATAAATAAAAAATGTCCTATAGTGACGTCCCATCCGAGATAGTCCCAAGGAGACTGGCAACATTTCCCCTCTGTATAGCGAGGCTAATACGTTGGCAGAAATAATTGCCAGCCTTCCTGTCTCCAGACCTTTCTGTCAGCCGCTTTGACAACTCCTTGGCCAAGCGCCTCGCTGAAGGTCCCCATACTTTTTTATACATGTAATAAGAATCTTATTAAGAGGGTTGTTACGCTTTTAATTCCTCGCGCTCGAACAATCCAACATTTTTTAGATACAGTGTAAACTCCATGTAACGTCACTCGATTTAACGACGAACTTTTTTCTTCTTTTGGCTTTGGTTGGTTTCAAAGTCAATAGTCAAAATATCTTTATTCACGAGAATGATTCTACTCCTGCTAGTAGAAGACTAAGCAGCAAAGTGGTCCAATAAGTAAGCTGTTAGCAGAAAACCAGCAGCTTAGCAATTCCAGTGACCTGTTAATGTTTAATTTGACTGAGAAAGGAATCTGCAAGGAAAACTCAGCTATATCAGATTTACAAAATAAAACACATACAGAACTGCACCACAACGATCAATTAATAACCTTTTAAATTTAGTTACCAGTACCTATGAGATTACAATACCTGGTACAGCAGTTACTCACCAGGCAAGTCAGAATTAAGATAGACTACATGCCTATGTTCAACCCGAAAGTCGACAAAACGCAAAAACCTCTTAATTTAATAACAATAAATTGAACGTGTTCGGCAGAGGTCCCAGGCCCCCACAGCAGCACTTTTTTAATTTGTTTAGCTTGTCTTCCAATTCTGATTATTCTTCTCTCCATTTAACGACAACTCTCTATAACGACATAAAATGCATAGTCCCTTCAGTGTCGTTATTTTTGACCAATAATATCCACAGTAAATTAATTTACAAAACAAAAACTTGCAGTTGACATGTCCACGCAAAATGGCGCGAAGAAATCCCTTTTTTTTTTTTTTTTTTTATGACAATTTTTTTTTATCTAGAATAACCGCTAGGCCACGGAGGCAGTAGTTATTAATAACTGATTTAACTTCCAGATATAGAACCAATGACAACAGCGGCTGATGAAACAATAGACAGAATAAAGAAAAAACTGGATACCAATCTGACTAGCTTACAGAAAACCGAAAAACATCTCGCCCAAGGACAAGAAAACATGAAAATTGTATTGGAGAATAAGTTCAAAAACTATATCTCCGACAACAGAACTGTCGGCGGTCGACAATATAAATATTTTGAAAGTATTTATTTAAACAATATTAATCCAGAGCTCTCTTTGTAAAATTAAAACCCTCTGCAGCTGATAAATAAATAATAATAAAATAATAAATAAATATTTCCAGACAGGTCACACAGCGCCATCTAGTTTCCGTGGTAAGCTACGAGGCTTGTGTTACGAAAACTAGATGGTTGATAAACTACATATTATACTTTTTTTTGTTGTAAATATATACATATTATACATATAAACACCCAGGCCGAGACAAATTATACAATGTACAACTTGCCCCCGGTGGGAATCGAACCCACGACCTCCCGAGTTCACGGCAACGTTTGTTACCACTAGACCACGGAGGCGGTCAATGTGGTAGTCACCTAGACACCGTGGTTTTTTTTTCATTTCCTAAGTTTATGTTGTGTCAAAAGAGCTTGCCCAAAACCAGGCCCTAACTTTTTTGCAGCGTGCTTCAACAAAATATAATTCTGTAATTATAACAATTTATTGTGTTTTTATTAAATTTAATTACAACATCTCATTTACCCCATTTTTTTTTTGTTTTCTCCTCGATGGATGAGGAATGAGGGAAGGCGAAGGGTATATAGCCCATACAGCCAAGTCTAAGATGAGGTTATCATCAAATTCGATATGTTGCAGAATTTTATGCTTTTCTTGGAGTCACTCGCGGCACCATAGCTCAAACACGTCGGGTAAAATATGGGAGTTGACAGCGCGGGAAAACCGCAAAAAATAAGCTGCAACTTGTGCCCCATATTTAAAGTCCAATTTATTGTTTTCTATAATTATTCACATTGTAGCACATTATTAAACAAAACAACACCACTTTTGACCAATAATATCCACAGTAAATTAATAAACAAAACAAAAACTTGCACTTAAAACACTCTACAGCTGATGTGCTAAGTTAATGTTGTGTCAAAAGAGATTTCCCAAAACCAGGCCCTAATTTATTTGCAGCGTGCCAAAATATAATTCTGTAATTATAACAATTTATTGTTTTTATTAAATTTGATTACATCTCTTTTACCCTATTTTTTTTTTCTCTTCGTTGGATGATGAATAGGGTGATAGGGAAGGCAAAGGGTCTAGCCCATACAGCCAAGTCTAAGATGAGGCTATCATCAAATTCGATATGTTGCAGAATTTTATGATTTTCTTGGAGTCACTCGCGGCATTATAACCCAAACACGTCGGGTATAATATAGGAGTTACACAGCGCGGGAAACCCGCAAAAAATAAACTGCAACTTGTGCCCCATATTTGAAGTCCAATTTATCGTTTTCCATAATTATTTACATTGTAGCACATTAAATAAAACAACACTACTTTTGACTAACAATAATCACAGAAAAGTAATTTACAAAGCAAAAACTTGCATTTGTCATGTCCGCACAAAATGGCGCAAAGGACTCCGTTTTTTTTTATCTCCTGTGTTGTGTTAAATTTTAAATTCATGTTATTAGTAGGTATATGAAGGTATCAAACTTTTATAAACCTGCTATTTTTACCCGACTGTGTGGCGCAAAGTTTTTTTTTATACTAGCACGACATGTGACTCTGCGCCCACCTAATGGCAAGTGGCGCGCATGGTCTATGAATGTTAGCAACTGGAGTCAGACACTTATGTCCGAGATCAGTCCCTAACACTATGCCGGCTTGACTAGATGCCTTTTCACACTTCGCTTGAAGGGCTTCAGGTTATAGGAAAGTGGAAACACAGAGGCTGGAAGAGCATTCCACATCTTTATTGTTCGACAGTATGAGTCACCAAATTTATAGGTACGCGAAGGGATGGTGACTACGGTATGTGGGTGCATATTCTGACCTGTGCGTGTGGTTCGGTTGCGGAATGGAGAGGAAGGGATTAGGATTAGAAAGGATTAGGTTTTTCTAAGTCTGTACTTATTACTAAATACAGACTTAGAAAATTTAAGAAACATGTAATAAAATGGTTGCTCGATATTGGTATTGTAATATCAGAGCAAAAATTACTACACATTCTAGAATAAAGACCGGTAGGCATATATATTTAGTTTATTTATATCTTTAATATCCTCACCTAATTAATTAGTTTGTTATTATATTTATCTATGTATTTAGTAAACTTATATCTTATTTTATGCTTTAATATTATATTTACTGACGTTATTGACTTACATATCTTATAATAACCGTAATGAGCCTCAACGGAGTCAACCAATGCGCGGGCCCAGGCCCTTATTGGTGACCCAACCATACACCACCCAGCAGAGATGTACCTCTGTAAACAATATATCTCTCATATTTTGTACCACTAAAATTCTCTGCAATTCATGTAAACTTTGGTCAATAAATGATTTGTATTTATTTGTATTTGTAGGTTATAGAGCTCTTCGGAGCACTCACCATAGTATAGCCGGTAGAACACGCTCAGAGAAGCTACATCTCAGCGAAGTATCATCATCATCACGACCGTTTCCCTTTCGGGGTGTTCAGAAACCACGCTTATAAATAAGCGGATTCACATTTAGCCAACTTTACTATAGGCCAATCATGACAAGTGGCAAGCTCGTCGATGTCTCCAGTACCAAACTCGAGAAATATCACAAATAAATTAAATATTAATTAAATGTATTTATTTACATTAATAAATATTTTTGTGTCCCGACCAGGAATCGAACCCGGTACCTCCGAGTCTAAATCCACGGACTCAACCGCTAGACCACGGAGGCAGTTAATCTCAGCGAAGCTGCAGGGATTCGAGAGTTCCAGATATAGTGGCATCGTTCATTGTATTTGTATTTATTCTCATGTCAATCGATTAGTAAGAAATTCGAACTTTGATAACCGCATTTCCACTTTCATATACCTAATTTTAGACAGAAAAATAGCAAATACATTTATAACGATTTTATTCTTTATTTTACTAAAACAAATCTATGATTAATATATGACCGTAATTTTATTCCCTATAAAGTTAATAAAAGTACATTTATTAAAAGTAGGTAAGTACTTGAATAATTTATTTATGAAAAATGTACATCTTAATAATCTTACCAGACTTAGCATTTAAGGCACGCAGGGTCAACAGTGAAAGAGAGACGGTTTATCGGGTTTTAGTCCGTAGGCGCCTTGGGGTCTCATTAGGAGGCCTCACGGTGAGTCGGGCATGCGACCTCCCGCGGTGGCCCTTCAGGCTCGGGTCGTATCGTCAGGCGATTTTACGATTCCTTTAAAAAAGAAACTAAAATGATAACATTGTGCGTGTGAGAGGGATACAAAACGTTAAACCTAAGAGCAAGGACATAAACGCTCAAGTGTACTAGTCCAAACCGCAGAACAAGGCGGAGAACCTGATTTTTTGACTAGGCAACCGGATGAAATTGCGATTTAAAAAATTGACATCCGAAACTTATATATTTTAATCAAATAGTCAATTGGGTAAAATCATAGACATAGGATCGTCGCGTCGATTCTATATCTATGGGTAAAATTTATGTTTGAAATAGTTACCATGTCCTTAAATAAAAAAAATAAAAATTGAAATAGTTACAAAGCACTATTTAATACGATTAGGTTCTTTATTGTGATCTAGGTTCTTTATTGTGATCCAGATACTTTATTATAGATAAAAACTTTAAATCGGCGGCGGGATCGAAACTATGTAATTACACACATCAAAAAAGTCTAGGGATCAAGCATGTTTATGCGGATTTCTTGTGATTGAGATGTGGCTTTGTAATAAATTTATGATTTTATAAATTTATATGGATCCTTTTTGGTGCATTTCATAATTTAAAACAGGAACTGTCAATCAAATTCGAGTAAAAGATGAAAATCAGCTGTCAATATTTTCCCTATAAAAACATAAGACGCATTGAAGACATTATTAGTGCTACTGTTTCCCTACTACTGATTAAAACCAACGTTATTATGGAGCGGCGACGTCATTTAAGCAGGGAAGAAATGATCAGAGCCGTGGGAATGATAGAAGCTGGTTCCCGGCAACGTACTGTGGCTTTAGCTCTGAATACAAGTCAGAGTGTTATCAGTCGACTTTGGACACGTTACCGAACCACTGGTACCGTGGCTGAGCGCCATGGAGGACGGTATCGCTGCACCACACGGAGACAAGACCGATACATTCAAATCACAGCTCGAAGAACTCCAACAATAACCGCCATGATGTTAGCCGTGAGCCTTCATCGCTCTTCAGGGAACTTAATTAGCGACCAAACAGTCAGAAACCGCTTGCATGAAGTGAACCTTCATTCCCGAAGACCGCTACGGGTACCACCTATAGCAATGCACAATCGTAGGACTCGATATCAATGGGCTCTTGAACACAGAAATTGGACAGAAGAACAATGGCGTTTCGTGTGCTTTTCTGATGAGTCTCGTTTTGGTATGAGGCCGGATACAAGACGTATACGACACTGGAGAACCCCTGGACGCCAACAGCGATTAAAATCCTGCCAGGAAGTCCATCCTTATAGTGGTGGAACCATCATGGTATGGGCGGGTATTTCGATCGGCGGAAGAACTGAGTTGATTTGGATCAGAGGCAACCTCAACGCTCAAATTTATGCTGAGACGGTTGTATCAGACGTCATCGTTCCTCTACAAGTGCATATCGGTCCCTTATTTCAGTTAATGCATGATAATGCACGACCGCACACCGCAAGAGTTGTAAGACAGACTCTCGCCGCAGCTAACATCAATGTCCTGCCCTGGCCTGCTCAGTCGCCAGACTTGAACCCGATTGAGCATGCATGGGATATTCTTCAGAGAAGAGCTCTGCCGAATATGGAGGGTATCCAGTCGCAAGAAGACCTTTTTTTGTTGTTGCAACGAACATGGGCGGCCATTCCACAGCGTGATTTGGATGAACTCATTTTGAGTATGCCAAACCGATGTTCTTGTGTTGTTAGTGTTCGCGGTAGAAACACGGATTATTAATTGTTTAAGTTACCCAATAAAATTAAAAAAAAAACTGTTATTTCAGTCTTTTTTTCGAACTTTAATGTTAGTGGTTCAAATGTCAAAAATCCCTTTATTAGGAAAATGGCAATTTTTTTTACTAATGCAAAGGTGACTTGGTTTATCGTTACTGTAGACAAACGAAAACATTTTATTTGATCAATCCTTAAAGAAAATTTTAATGAATATCAATCAGGAGAAAAGTTATTGCAAAAATATATGTTGATCCCTAGACACTTTTGATGTGTGTATTAACGTAAAAAAAAGTTTTTGTCAATGTAAAATAAATAAAATTAATTACCTACAGATTATGAAAACACAATATATTAGCTATCTAATAAAAAAGAAATCATTATGGCACGAGAAGATTTTATTGGGCCCATTTCTCTAAGAAAAATTGGCATTCACATTTCAACAAGTTTATAATTCCTTTTACTTGATTTTAAAGTTAATATTGTTTAAATCGGATGGCATTCGAAAATATTAATAGGTACCTAATATTCACCTAGATTTTCCGACTAATCATCAGTAAGAAGTTTCAAGAATTATACATATTCTGCGTATAATAATGATGGCAAAAAAATGCAGATTCCCCTCTTCGGCTGTATGGCGAAAAGCTATCGTGGGCCTCAAAGGTCAAGTACCTAGGGCTCACGATAGACAGACATGAGCGACCACGTGAATGTCACCGTGAACGCGGCACGTTTGGCCCGAGCCAAACTCCGTCCAATGTTTGCATCCACATTGGCTCTACCTACGAAGCTGCTTATCTATAAAGCCTACATCCGTTCTCGTCTCACATACGGCATGGTACGCATTAACATCTAAAGCCCAAAGAGGTCGGCTACAGGTTCTATCAGAACCTCACGCTTCGTACCATTGTCGGCTCTACGCGCTATGTGAGAAACGATGCCATTCTCCGCGATCTGCGGATAGAAACACTGGACGAGTTCGTGTGCCGTCTAGCCAAGGGAATGTTCGCACGGGCAAAGAGGTCAAATTTCCCACTCGTGAGAGATTTGGCCCCTCTGCACGCCAGACCTCCCGAGGTTCCACGGCGCATGGCGCGCGATTTGATAGCCTGATCACGTTAACATTCCGCGGCCTCCGCCGCGCCCGTTCGTATTATTTTATTTTATTTTTCTTTATTAGGGTCAACAAACAGAATTGCACAGGTTTTAACATTTAACAATAATAAGATACATTAGATCATGCAATACCCACCACATTAACCACATATTTATAATTGCATGAACTTTACAGCTAATAATAATAAATAAATGAAAGGAAAAAAAACAAAGAAAAAACTAAATTAAACAAGTAAAAACAAAGGAGAAAAACATAATGTAAATAAAAAAAAAAGAGAAAAACAATAAGAACTTAAAAACTATTCCTTTAAAACCTTCAAGACACTTGTTCTGAAGGCCCCAGCAGTGGAGGCGATGATGTCAATGAGATTAATTTTTTTATTGTAAGTGTCAACCAGTCTATAGATAGGAGAACGCTTTCCAGAGTTAGTACGGCATGAGCTCAATGCGAATAATTGAAATGGGTTGCATTCTCATATTAAAAACCTATAATAAAGGTTCCCACGCCCTGCCCGTAGTTACGTGCAGCGAATGCTACTTTTGTTAGGAGGCCAATTCCAGTCTTCCGGGGGGTCTGAGATGACTAGTTGTATGTAAAAAAAATCAGTTGGTGCACATATGAATGCCGTCCGATCGTTATTACTCATAAAATGTGGTGGTAGGTACTAGTCAAAGTCAAAATATCTTTATTCACGTAAACCTATGACAGGCATTTATGAAACGTCATTAATGTAATTATTTCGAATCATTCTACTCCTGCTAATAGAAGACTAAGCAGCAAAGTGGTCCAATAAGTAAGCTGTTAGCAGAAGACCAGCAGATTCCAGTGACCTGTTAATGTTTAATCTGACTGAGAAAGGAATCTGCAAGGAAAACTCGGCTATATCAGATTTACAAAATAATACATACAGAACTGCACCACAACGATCAATTAATAACCTTTTAAATTTAGTTATCAGTACCTATAAGATTACAATACCTGGTACAGCAGTAACCCACCAGGCAAGTCAATAAATAGTTTTACCATTTTTGGACCGGTTGCCTCATAGGTAACTGTTTTTTGCCCGACTGCGCGACGCAAAGAAGGGTTATGTGTTTATCAATCTATGTTTGTTTCAGTCTGTATGTATGTATGTTTGTTCCTTTGTGGCACACTGGAGACCAAACGAGTTAACCAATTTTGATTATTCTCACGTCAATCGATTCGTCTACATCACGCGAGTGAAGATATGACATTAATAAAATTTCATTAAGGCTACAACCAGACGCAATGTTGTGAAAAATGAAAGTCGACGAACTATATTGAGTGCGGTATCATCGAATAGGTATTTGTAAGAGAAGGTGAATCAGGATGGCAAATAAAAATCACTTGTACTTTGCACTTAGTTTAATTCAGGAACGTATGCGTGTGTTTGCTTTTGAAGTTACAAGTGTTCTGCCGTGCCCCGCAAGGAATAACAATCATCGGGCCTCATTTAAGATAAACAATATTTTGATAAGTAGGTGGAGTTACAAACAATAGGGTTCTTATGTGTCGGCCAACCAAAGCGTAACCCAATTAAGTTATTGTAAACAAAGACGAGGCACACTTAGCAATGCGATCCATAGGTACTCGTACTAATTTTATAACATATTTGAAAACGATGTTGATATTTCTCTTATCATTTTTCATTTAAAGTGGAGTTCTTCGCGCCATTTTGCGTGGACGTCCAAGTTTTTCATTTTGTTAATTAGTTTACTGTGGATATTGTTAGTCAAAAGTATTTTGTTTAATAATGTGCTACGTTGTGAATAATTATGGAAAACGATAAATTTGACTCTATAAGAGTACATGGCGCAGAAGTTACACTTTATTTTTTGCGGTTTTCCCGCGCTGTGAACTCCCGTATACCCTTCGTGTTTGGGCGATATTGACGTGAATTACTCCAAAAACTCAAATTCTGCAACACTTCGAATTTGATGATCTCAACTCGGTTATGAACTCTGCTATGAACATATATTATGTAAATAAATTACGTGTTTAGGGCTGATGTATTCTGTACAATGTCCTTTTTTTTATTTTTATTTATAAACTCTTGGGAAGACCAACAACACAAAAATACACATTATATAATATATATAAGATTTAGGAGGTCAATTAAAGGTCTCCACTGATAGAAATAGTATGACTTCAAAGAAACACAAAAAAAATAATAGAAAGAAAGAAGTAACCAGAATTTAACAAAATTTGAATCTAATTATAAAACAAAAATAAAAAACAGTGATGATAACTTACTACGAGTACAATAAATAATCTTAAATAACACTTACAAGCACTTACTTTATGGTGGTTTGTCGAAAAAATTAGCACTTAACAATCTCCTGACTACCGGAATCGAATGATTTAAAAAGACTTTAAAAAAAAACAATCTCAAGGGATCCGTCACGCCAAAAAGATTGACACCATTGATATAATTTTATATAAGTATTTTATTACATAGCAACTTTAATAGTCGGGACCCATTGTTGGGAAGATTTGAACCTGTCTCGGTTTTTAATGGGTCCTGATTGTTAAAGTCGCTATTTAATAGCTTAGGTAGTTAGGCAGGTAGTAATCTTTTTGGCGTGATGGAGCTTTTTTTAGATTTTATTTATTTCTGTTCAGATTTTAATTCGAGATTATTTTTTACGCAGCGATATATTTTTTTTTTCTAATTTATCGATTGCGAAAAATATAAGCATTCCTCTAACTTAATAGAATATAAACTCTAAAGCAACCGCATTTTCATCCGGTTACCTCTTTTAAAAAAATACGTTTTGCTCCCCCTATGGTGGGGTGGTCTTCTCCCCTGCCCATTTGGGCCCCAAATGTGGGGTTTCATTCGGCCGGTACGAGGGGTTCGATCTCTTTAAGACCCATATTGCCTCTCTTATTACGATTCCGTATACATTGAGTTGTATTGTTAATCTGTACACAAGCTTGATACAATATAACACGCAATGTACGATGATTCAAATACAAGACTCGCGTTCAGTAAAAGAACGTCTATCTGGGGCTGTCGCAGCGCAGGCGTGTACGCGCGTCCCGCTTCCCCTTGATGCTCAAAAGAAGATATGCGACGCTCTACGCTTGGCTAGGGGTAGGGGCCCTCTAGGGGCTTTGTATATCAAACAAAGCGTACCTATTCTCAAAAGCCCCAAGCGCATACTCTTACAAGTATAACAATACTACCATTCCGTATTCGAACGAATGCTTCGTATCATCATATATATTTAAAGTTCTACTACCAAACCTCAACCACTTGACCTTTGCTCGACCCCTAAAGTTATAATTTAACCCGTCTTTCCCTAACTTTGACACTGGCAAATTGTAACAAATGCCATTATATAAAAAAAAATAAAAAAAAAACTATCATCACGAACGTTGGCCACGAGTTGAACGCGAGTTGGCCAGTCTAACATACTTTGCGTAGACTAGTACGTACTTGTCTGCAGTCTAAATACTCAATTCAAGGCGCGCTAATCTAGTGATAGTTTAAAAACCGTTTTTTTGTTTTGCGACGATATAACCATTTTTTGTTTTGAACTAGGTAAAACGGTCTTCGTTGCGCGAACTACTTGTAGGTACTGTGTTTGCCTTGTCGCTTTAAGCGCATTTTTCCCTTTATTTCGCTTTGAAAGTCGTTTGAGAAGTCGTTGCTCTATGGGCTTCACTTTCATACAATTTCAGCAACATTCAGTAAAAAATCACGTCGAACCTATGCTTTGCTTTCAAGTCAAACACGGAATTATTCAGCCGTACTTGTCGCAGATGTTCTAATTATAATAAAATAACCTTTATTGTTAATAAAATAAAGTTCTTTATATTATTTATTTATAAAGTAAATATACTTAGTTCATTTTTAAATTATAAATTAAACCTACTTAAATTAAGTAAATTAAACACTCATGCAAAAAAGTGTATTCTGTATGGCTCCAAAAATCTACAATAAAATAAATGATGATATTAAGTTACTACCTATACAACGATTTAAAAAAACACTGACGAAAATGCTAATTGACAAATGCTACTACTCTGTGCAAGATTTTTTAGAAGATTGAATGAACAACATTAATTTCTTACCTTGACATTAATTAATTAATCCTATTTGTCATTTCAATTAAATTAAATTATTATACCTCTCTTTAGTTTACTATATAGGTATGTCTACTATACTTAATTATTTAATCTTTATACGCCCATGGGCTAAACATAGTGTACCCAATTTATAACCATTGTAATATCCTATAAAATACCTATTGTTATAAAGAAATATATGAATTTGAATGAATTTGAATGAATTTGAATGAATTTGAATAAATTTTGACGAACTATTAGGTTAACAGTTTTATCTATTTTGACTCGTATTCTAATCTACTCTTATATCACCCGTAGTTGTAACTAGAACGTTTACGCAACTAATTTTCGTTATCCGAAAACGGTTGAGTTTGAGTTTTTTAACTTAATAAGTTTTAATTTCTAAATATATTAAATTGACAACGGCCGGTTGCAGAAAGGCTGATTATATTTTGACATGTTGCCTTTGAGACACGTCATAGGCTAAAATAATTAAAGTAATAAGCTAACATTTGGCGTACCTATATCAAGTATTAAATTATAGATTATTTTAATCATCATTTCGGCAACTGGCCGAATCGGGTTGTATAAAATAAGAGACGAATGTAGCATTGAACATTTATCGAAATACTATCTGTGAACATCACGGAAATAGCTATTGTATACTATCATTTCTCTAGTATAAATGCATATACTAAAACGGTTTCCCTCGATATACTATAGGTATATCTCTACAGCTTGGAAATTAACCCCCAAAATGGGATACTCGTAGGTTCGATGTAGCCCATTTTGTTACTTAGTCGCAAACGGTATAGTGGATTTCGTTATTTACGTCAAAGATTGCGTCATAATTACAAAATATTATTCAATTCTCAACTCTATAAGCGCTCGACCTTGACAGCGGCCGTGCAAATATCAACTTTAATAGCGTGATGTATATATAGTTAACGGATTTCATTATATAACGTTTGCGACTAAGTAACAGAATAGGGCTACAGGGTACACACGAGCCTAAAAAAATATTTACCCCATAATACCCTATGACCCCATATGGGTCTCGGCCATAGTTGACGAATTCTATAATTTTATCGAAATACGACGTACCTATATACGAGTATTATATTCCTATCGCGTAAGATATCGATTCGAATCTATATGTATGTATGCAAGTAGGTATATAAGATATGAAGTTCTGTAAAATGTTAATGCGATTATGACATAGATTTATGTTTGATACCTAAGTATTTTTTTAGTACAATACACGTACACAAAAATAACATTGTCATTAATTGTCTTAAGTAGTATAATAAATCCATTATAATAATAATGATGATGACAACAGAATAACAATTATGCAGCGAAGCATGATTCATTTGTATTCGTAATAAATAATTAATGCAGAAGTAGGTAACAGAAGGACAAGAATAATGCGGGACGGGCGAGCGGCGGAGGGGAAGAAGTAATCGGAAAACCGGTCGGTCTTTGTGCCGCTGTGCGCCTTTGCGCCACAAAATATGAGGCTATAGATAGCCCATGACAGGTTCGTGTTTGTCCGGACATATTCGGGTTCGGTATACACACATGCACACAAATGCATGGAGATAAACACGTTCCGTAACCAGCGGTAATTTAGTCTGCTCTTTAAATTAAACATTAATGTTTAAGTATTTATTTAATAGTTCTAAACATATTTGAAAACAATTATACATTGTAATTTATAATAGCAACTAAATAATCATTTCATTGAATGGATGATTTTTTACTGTTTCACAATTGGTTGTGTAACTGCAACGGTATTTTCTTTATCACAGCTGGTCTCGGAACGTACAATAACTACCACGACCACACATAACCACTCACACACGTAAAACATAATAAAAATAAAATAATTCACGCACACAAATAAAACGGCTTTGAAATGGGACTAAATTTGTCATTTTGAGCCGTGATATTATTCCTATGTCCATTTTTATTATCATACAAACAAAGGCGCATATGTACATTAGGATTGCGGGTTAAGACTTACACTTATATCCTTATTTAAAGGTTAATAAACCTTCCTACATAAATAACCATACAGTGTGTGGTAGTTTTTAGACAGGGCAGCAACCTATTCGGTTACTTACAAACGTTATTAGTGGATTTCGTTAGTTACGTCAGAGCTTGCGTCATAATTACATAATATTATTCAATTTTTAACTCTAAATACGCTCGTAATTAAAATTAAAGGTAACAAAAAAAAAAGATAACTATTTTTTAAAAACGCTATTGCGAAAACAATACTCCTAATTAAAAACTGAAATGAAATAAATAAAAACTAAAAGGGAAAAAAACAAGCCCAAGGATTCTGTCGCCAAAACTTTGATAACCGCATAACTAAACCATTGAAATAAATTTGTCAATATAATAGCGCCATCTATGATCGAATAGCGGAGCTATTTCTTAATGACAGCTTTTGGAATGATTCGTGTATTTTATTGAAATCTTAAATAAAATATATATTAATTTAATCAACATTTATTCAAAAAGCCACGATGTCATTGTAAATACGATCAACATTGTACTCGTAGTTACCTATAGGACCTAAATTTGTAGCATATACCTACCTAGTCCTGCATAAATATTGTTACAAGAAAAACATAGTTTTTTCCATTACATATTACATTTGTTACTGCAGTGTGCATTAGTATATAGATTAATATAATATATTTAAAAATATATATAATATATTTCAAGTTGATTTCCATTAGCTTTAATACACTCCTGTACACGTTGTGGCCAGTTATCAATTGAAACACGCAATTTCTCCTTCAAAAAAATCGTCACTGCCAATCTTATGAAATGTTTTAGAAACTTCTAATTATCTTGGCGTTTAGAGCATGCAATGCTCTCCAAAATAGATAATATCATAATCAAGTGGTTTAAGATTGGGACCACTACCATACAAAGGATATCGGGACTAGATAACGGCCAGTCTTCAGCTCTGATTAAGTCAGAAATGTTCCTTTCATGCAAATTGCATTATAAAAATATAAAATAATCACGACCAAAAGCACGCCTTTTTCAAAGAGTTACACGTAGCCAACTTTACTAAGTACCCCCATGACATGTACAAAACTTGTCGATGTCTCTGGCGTATCTGACTTGAGGGTTGGCATATTTTTTTGTGTTATCCACTAGAAAACGAACTCTGTACATCTGTATCTAAATCTGTCTTCATATAAGCCTCTTCTGTCTTCGCGATTCAATTTGCAGTCAGGACTCTTCCTTCTTCAGGCATCTCTTTATTTACTGGCTTCATTCTGTGCTGATCTTCTGCTGTTACGGGCAATTGTTGCTTCATGACCGGCTGAATGCAGGCTGCTTCAAGACTCCCGAATAGCATTTGGTATAGAACCGGTCGCGACCCAATCGTTGTACCTTATCACTAATTGTTGTTCTGGATCATGTCGTAACAAAGCAAATTAAAGTCTGTACTAGGTTCCTGTTTTAACTGTTGTTGTTCCTGTATTAACTAGCTAGTAGGCACAGTATCGTCGTATTTTATTTAAATTTTAAGAGCTAATCTGTACCTTCATAATAATAATGAATACCTAATAAATAATACATAATAATAATTAAATATATGGAATTTTAGCATGTTCTACAGCAGTTTAGTGCCTCCTAAATACTATGGGCATCGAACGTGGGCTTTTTGGTAACAGGCAATTTCCAGCAACGATAATTTCCAGATTCAGACCAGATGGTCTAACTAAAAACAATAATTAATAGCTACATAACGATCGTAATAAAGTCAACTATTTTAATGTAATTGTTTAACAGCTTGTACATCTTTTTGTACTTCCCCCGGGGTAGTGTAATCCATCGCTCAAATAGTACACGGCTTGCACTATTGTTAATGATCATGAAAAACAAAATTTAGAAATTTTCTACATCTAATCTAATTAACCATTGTTTCCTTTATTACAGAGACTGTACAGGGTAGAAAAATCGTGCCTGGAAGTACCGTAAAACTCATTAAAAACCAGTCTAAAAGGAAAAAAGATTTGTAGCAATTACCTTTTTTCCTTGCTAAATATACCTTTTTTTAAAAAATAAAATTATATGTAAACTGAAGCGACAGACGATACTGAATAAACAATATACCAATATAAAAGTTTTGTAAGAATTACCTTTTTCCTTGATAAATGTACTTTTTATGTACAAAAAATTAATTTATATATGTACCTACTTCAAATTATATACAAAAAGTCAGGGGTGGTCAAAAAGTCGTGGGGATTAAATAATAAACAAGGGATTAAATGGTTAGTGTGAAAGAGTGTCTGTCAAAATCATAAATCAGTGTGACAAGAACAGACACAACAGTTCTAACATTCCAACGTACAAAACAACTAATAAATTATTTTGAATAAGGCTAATTTATTGCCTCAGTGATCTAGCGGTTAAGTCCGTGGATTGGGACTCGGAGGTACCGGTTTCGATTCCTGGTCGGGACACAAAAAGTTTTGTAGGAATTACCTTTTGATAAATGTACTTTTTTTTAAACCGCAAATATGTTTAAAAAGGTAGGTACCTGATAGTGCTGCTGCCCTATCTTAAAATAACACTGTTTAAAAGATTGGCTGGCTACTTGACAATTATTATATGGTATTATTATTAAGTTATTATATTACATAGGTAGGTAGCAATAATACTAGTGTATACGTTCCATAATATATAATACCTACAATAGTTTCCAAAATAAGAAAACTAATACAATCCTAAATTTCTGTATATACGCAAATGTATATGCGCATTAACTCATATCACAGAGTATTATTACTCGAGCACAGTCGAGGCCGTAATTCGTATTTCTGACGATAAAATACGACAAGGCGGCTTACGACCGACGAGACGGGTTTATGGCTAAGTGCTTGCCTGTATAGGTACATATACAGTTATACAGTGTACAAATGTGGCCAACATGAGACAGAGTATTCATAAGCAATCAGAGGGAGCGAGACGGCAAATAAGTCAAAAGTGGCAACGCGGGTGATAGTTACGCTTGGCGCTACCCGGCTAGAGGCTAGAGTGAGCAAGACTGCTCACTCATACAACCTTGGAATCGTCGAACACTGACTGGGGGCTGGCGCGGGCGGCTGCCATTTTGTATGTCTGTTCAAGTCTGCTGTGTTTGTTCGGCTTGTTCGTGAACAAATTTTCTATAAACCAGAATTACAAGTTTTTTGTGTAATGGAATTGAAATATTAATTATAGTGTAAATAAATTGAATACTATAATAGATAATGTATTGTAAACTCATGTGATTATTCCATAATTACACAAGTTGTATATTCGAAATAGAATAGTTGTGTGTTGTGTTGTGCGTGCTTGTCATTTTTTTTCCGGCCATCTTATTTTCTCCCGGTAAAGTGCAGTTTTTTTTGTCGTTACTACTTATTAGTTTCAAACTTTTATTGAAGATGTTTAATCGGTATTAGTAATTAGGTAAGTAATATAAAATAAAGAATACTTGGCATGTTTCAATTTAATTAGTAGATCGTAGATGCACAGTTGGTTGTTGTTTTTTTATTAGAAAGTTTAGGTTATGTTATTAAAATACAATTGTTATTGTTTACATTAGTTTCTTTGAAAATCAAGTTTTTTTAGTTCGTTAGCATTTTGTAGATTCTTTTGCTGTGTAGATATTGTAATAATTAGTTATAGCAACTAAACCTAGGGTAACTATTTATTTTGCTTTGATAATAATATTGTGTGTACCTGTCCAACCATCAGCATGCATGTGTAGACACGTAGACTAAGCATAAGAGAGATACTGTATTGTAATATCTCCCAATAATATGTTTTAATAAATAAACATTATAACTAAGAACACTTAAAAAATATGTCTTAGAAAGCAAGAGAAATGGTTTTACTGTGAGAGTACCAGGTGGTGATGCCGCTTAATAGTGCACTATTAATTATCACTGTGTGAGGCAGTGATGTCCGTATATTCTACGCACTTGGCTTCCAGGAGACCTTTGTCAATAGAGTACAATAGTGGTGACATAAGATTGTATCAATAGTAATAAGGCTTGCCAGTTGCTTCGCTATTGATACCATTAATAGTATTAAGGCTTGATAGTTGCTATGCTAATGGTAGGTTCTATCAATAGTATTAAAAATTAATAGTCACTATGCTATTGATACTATTAATAGTATTGAAGCTTGCTAGTCACTATTCTGTTAATAGTAGTAGGTATAATAGGGTAGCTATCCCTCCCTGGATTTTGTTTCTACTATCTACTTTTGTCAATAAAAGTTAAGAAAAAGAACTTTTTTCCCTTTGCAATACAATACAACTTTTGTAATTATTATTTATAAAGTAACCGATAAGACCTCTTTACAGCCATAAACTAGACGTAAATTATTTGGCTTAGAAGTGGAAGAGTCCATACTATAATGGGAATTGGGGCTGTTCCTTGCCATACTGTATCACCTTATCTGGCAAATTTTGACTTAACCAAATGTACCGATAGGATACATTGTATGCCCCTGCATTTTGTTATTAAAGTCTCATACTTGCCAAAGGTTTTCCAAGCTCCCGCCGCGCTTCACTTTAAGCTCTATATATACTTAATGACATATAGGTACTAGGGTGTCAATTTCGGATAACTCAAGGATGACGAATTTATATTATGTAATATTAAAAAGTTTCTGAAGACACTCTTAAAATTTAAAATTATATAGTGAGACAATAATGCGTTCTAAAATAACTTACTATACTTGTATAATGTGTGTGATTAAAATAAATAATAATGATATGTTATTTATAAAAGATAGCTTTGGA
Source organism: Tinea semifulvella (assembly GCA_910589645.1). NCBI lineage: Eukaryota > Metazoa > Arthropoda > Insecta > Lepidoptera > Tineidae > Tinea > Tinea semifulvella. The sequence goes on from OU342605.1 coordinate 5,361,035, forward strand.
AAAGTCATTGCTAGATATGATAATTATCGTCTTATCCAACAGTTGTATTCGGTGTCCTAAAGGTTTGACTGGGAGGGAATTAAAATTCAAATGATTTATTAGCAATGAAAGGTTTTACAATATATGTTAACAAACAATTGTCGAACATTATTACAAAAATCATACGAATTAAATAATAAAGATAAAGAAATTAATTCTGTTAAGTGTTTAGCGAGCATACTAAGCAATAGGTCTCATAAATTGTTCAGTTTCATAGTAGTTCCAGTTTAGTAGGAGCTTTGCAACTCTAATCCGTGCCTCTTTAAGTGTTGAGTGCAGAATATCACATTTCTTTATTATTCTGTTATATAAAAACGAGTAAAGAAAGGAATTAAAACAGCCAGCAAATGCAGTTCTAATACAAATATTGTCCATTGCGGGGACACACTTCGCGAGCTTCTTTGTAGAAGAGCCCAATCTTATGGCAGTACAATGACAATGTACAGTGGATGCAAGGATAAACAATCCTCTAACGCTAAGCACCTCAGCCTCCTCATATAGCGATGTTGTGGGATGTCTAAACGGTTTCCTGAGCATTACCTTAAGAATAGAAGAAGAATAGAAGAGAATGCCAGTAACGATATTAATTCACCTTTTTTATTGTATAATAAAGTTTATAATTAATGAAATAAATAAATATGCAGTGGATATTAACGGTCTGGTATTCTGTATGTATATAGATGTCCATGGTTATCGCAGTTATGTTATAATTTTTTTTTTTTTTGTTTTTTAATACTGAGCACGACATGTGACATCTCATCGCCGCACCTGCTGGTAAGCGGTGCGTGAGATCCAAGAATGGGAGCAACTGACGCCAGCCTCAAGACGACCGAAATCAGTCCCTACCACTATGCCGGCCTACAAAGATGCTTTTTCACACTTCGTTTATAGGACTCCAGGTTATAGGAATAAATATATATTGTTAAATATAATCATTGTGGTTAGAGTTGATTAATTTGCCATTCAAGACGTTATATTTTGAATAAAGTTAGTTCCGCGCGCAATACGCATCTCTAATTTTAGTCAAGTCTAGCGCAGTCAATAATTATTTTTTTCATCAACTTTTTTATCATTGCATTCCAAAAAAGTTTATATTTTTGTGATCCAGGTGAATGTGGCTTTTCGAATATATTTTTTTTTATAAACAATATCTTTCACGGTTAAAAGATAAACGGCGTTTATATAAAAAAATGGTTAAAGTTTTTTACAATTTTTATATAAGACTAGGTAAAATTTCACAAATGAATTCGTCATCCTTTAGTTATCCGAAAATGATACCACACTTGTCCTACAACCTATATGTCAGTATATATAGCTCAAAGTGAAGCGCGGCGGGAGCCAACTCCCCTCCCCCTCCCACCAACATTGGTCCCTGGTGGCTACCGGGCTCAATCACCTCTGAACCACCTAAGAAACACTGGTACGACACTAACGACCCAGCTATAACGCTAAAATTGTAATAATTTTTACTTACTAGAGCGAATTAAACCATTTAGTTTTAAAAAACACCCGCGAATATTTTGACAAATCGCAAACAAAGCTTCCACTCGGGGTGTTAAGATTGGTTTAGCAAATAGTTTTGTTTTGTAAACAGTCCACGATTTAAACGAACGGCTTTAACATTTGTTCATTTGTACATTCACGCGAACAGCTGATCGGGATCGAAAAGTTCAAAATAAACTGTTTACGACGACGGCTTTCCGAACTAAACAAATGTCTGGCTTGTGACCGCAAAAACTGTGTCACTTTCTCGAACAGCATACTCGTACATAAAGAAGAAAGCATAGGGGAACAATAAGGAATAGAGTGACCATAGATTGATGAACCAGATATATAATGCGAACATTGTGGGTAAAATACCAATTACGATCATATAAAATAATGGCTGAAAGTGCATTAAAAAATCTTCGTTAAAATAGGGTTTATGCCCTATTTGATAAATGTCGACGAAGCGAAAGAGGTCGATCGTGTCAAGTGGCGCTCATTGTCTGCCACCCCGTAAGGGATCTAACGTGAAAATATGTATGTATTATTTTCAGTCAACGATAATAATGATATATATTCCGTCTTTTTGGTAAATTTAACTCAAAATGATATCAATGCCATTATCAAATCCATAAATATGTTTCAAAATTCCGTCACTTGCCAACAAAACTTTTAATGTTTCAAAAAATGTAACAAAGCCCCATGTAGGAACTTGGTTTGACGTGATAGTTTCGCGGTAGGCTTAATTGCTTTGTAACAACGGTCGAGTTTACCAACCCTACTTTTGCCACCGCAAAGCCAACTTTTTTTTTTTTTTTTTTTATTGACGGTGAATCAATAAATCATCAATGATACGCCCCCTGCCTGAAGGGCCAACGCGGGTGGGGGTCGCATGCCCGACTCATCCGTGAAGCTTCCTAGTGAAGCCCCAGGGCGCCTACGGACTAAAATCTTATAAACCGTCTATCTCACTGTTGGCCCTGTGTGCCTTTACAGCTAAGTCTGAGTACCAAAACGCGATAATCTTCAATCATTATTGCTCCCATCTCAAACGCAACTTTAGAAGTGCTCGTACAAAACATAATTGAATGATTTCAATGCATTTTCTGAGATGTCGAATGAAGTCGTGCTGGTATCAACCTAATTAGTAAAAGATAATTTTTTTGTCCATATAACGCGGGCCACAAGTTGTAACTCAGAAATTGTACTTTTGTATTGTATTATTGCATTAAAAAAATACAGTTGAATAATATATATTTTTTAATGTATTTGTTGATATTTTCCCTTAATAAATCAATGATTACGAAAAAAAAAAAACTTGAACCAAAAAAAGCGAAGAAAACGTTGAGTGCGATATCGATGTCGGGAAGAATGCACTTTTTGCGACTTTAATTGAGAGAAATGGCGAAAGAATATCTTACACTAATTACCCTCGCAAATAAAATTAAAATTCAATAAGTCCAGCAGCCCTATTCTGTTACTTAATCGCAAAGGTTTTTAGTGAATTTCGTTATTTACGTCAGAGATTGCGTCATAATTACAAAATATTACTCAATTCTCAACTCTATAAGCGCTCGACCTTGACAGTGGCCTAACAAATATCAACTTTAATAGCGTGATATATATATAGTTAACGGATTCCATTATATAACGTTTGCGCGCTACTGCACTTACTCTACAGTGCCCCCGTCCCCCGTGCAATCGTTTTATTGTACAAGATCGCGCAGTCTAATGACAGCTTTTACGTTTTCGCATCATCAGACACAGAAAGCAAACAGCAGCCCTATTCTGTTACTCAAGCGCAAACGTTATATAATGGAATCCGTTAACTATATATATATCACGCCATTAAAGTTGATATTCGCACGGCCGCTGTCAAGATCGAGCGCTTATACAGTTGAGAATTGAGTAATATTTTGTAATTAAGACGCAATCTCTGACGTAAATAACAAATCCAGTAATAAAGTTTGCGACTAAGTAATAAAATAGGGCTACCGGTTGACTTAAAGTACTTGGAGTCATTATAATTGATCCATAACTTGTCATATAAAATATGTATTCGAAAAAATATTTACAACATATAAAATAAAATTAATATTAAGGATAGGGATATATATGTATTATTTGGATGTAAATCTGTTATGTCCCATGTACATAAATTAAAATTTTGTAAATAACATGAGACAGGCTTTTTTGAATTGCACTAGAACATTTTATTTTTAATTCACGTGTTTCAATGCATTGAGCAATAAAGCATTTTAATTAAGCAATGTTCAATTCGATGGAATGATTTGAAAGACAGAATTGAACTGTGTAATATTAAGCCTTAAGACATTAGTATTTTTTGCTAAACCGATTCGACTACAGCTCAAAGCGCGCTTTTTTTTTTACTGATATTTGATTTGAATAGAATGGAAACGCAACTACAGTAGAAGTTTTTTTCGTCGATTTTTCGCACGTTATTATAGCCAAGCTTCTAATAACACACAAAGTAAATATGAAAAGGCGAGTAAAGCAGTTATGTTTTTTAAATCTTTTTGTTTCTGTTACTTTTGTCCCGTTCCTGTGACCCGCAAACCTCTGAAATAGGGTCGTTTTTTTTTTTTATGTCAAATATTTTATTATTCATTAGCTACCTTCCAATTACATTGATTAATGATTGTTATGTAAATTATAATTATTATTTATTAAAACATGATTATTGTTATTTTTTGGTACCTACATAAGTAGGTACTAACCAAAAGTAATAATAATAAATAAAATGAAATTACAACTCTTAAAAATTTTTTTAAATATCTGCTTGTTTGCAGGTCTGACATGGCTGCAAACTCTGAAACTGATTTGCCCCCCTCACCTTATGAAGATTCAGGTTGGTTTTGTTTTGAATTAAATGTTTTCTAAATTTAAAAAATCAGTTCTCTATTGGCTCAATGATCAATTTTGAATTTCTATTTAACTGGTACATTTTTATTATTATAAACCAAGTAACATTGTAAATATCCCTGCACCTTTTTTATTTTATTTGTTTCAGCTCCCTATTAATCTCAATATTGGTAACTGAAGTATACAAGGTTCTCAATACTTTGATTGTATTTTATACCTTTTGATTAACAAATGTACCCATGGTTGTTTACAGTACTCTCTTCGTAATTTAATTATTATATTAGTATGCTAGATTTATAGTTTAATATTTATTTATTTTTTGCATGGTTTTAATTATTTTATTTATGCTATAGCATCATGTATGTACTTAGCTTTAGGATAAATTCTAATTTGTGCTATTTCAATTTTATAATCGCATCCTGTAAATTGAAATATGATTAAGTTTATAATAGCTACCTATATTTACGAACATAATGAATTCTTACTGTATTTTACAGGTGAGGAAGAAGAATTTACAGGATTTGAACCTGACATCACAGAGGGTAAAGAAAACGCCGGTAACAATAATGAGACAACTGCGAAAAACAATGTTGAAAATTTACTAAAAAGACTTCAATCTTCAGGAGCATTAATTAAAACCCCAAAGAAAGAATATTATTGTCGCACGTGCAAAGAGGACTTTGTCGAGTGGCCAGCACTTAAGGAACATCTGCTCACCCACGTGTCCAGCACGTGCTACGTGCTTCTAAACAAAGTGGCCGACCCCGATCCAGACACGGCGAATTCGGACGATGACAACTGGTCCGACGAGGATGACGAACAGGAAATGCCACAAACGGCACCCAAAACACCCCAAAAGATAGATATTTCTCAAATCCTTAAGAAAGCCCTCAAAAACAACACAGGATCACCTTCAAACTCGACCAGTTCTGCACTTAGCAAACTTAGTGGGTTAGGCTTTACAATAAACAAAACACATATAAAAGAAGAAAAATCAGATGCAGATAGTACAGATTTAATAAAAAAACTAGGTAATCTAGGAGGTCTCAAATTAAAATTAAAATCTGAAGGTACGAATTCTAATAGTTTCAAAGTTGTCAATGGTTTGAAAGATTTTAAAACGTCTGATAATGAAGACAGCGGCGATGAAGATGAACCGAAATCTGGAGACGAAATGGATGACTCAGATGATGATAAAATTAAAGATGAAAACAATATTCAAGACCAGGGAACTGATGAAGAGCCAAGTTTATCAGAAGGTCGAAAAAGTTCCGGAAGCGATGGGAGTATGTCAGAAGACAAACCAACACCTAATGTTTCACTAAACAAAAAGATTGAACCAATAAAAATATTAAAAACATCAATTATTAAACCAGCTCAAATACCACAGGTATTAAAAATAGGAAGGCCATCCGTCAAACAGACTCCCAGGAGAACTCCAACTACAGAAAAAGTAACTACGTCTTCTAATGAAGATTCAACAGAGTCTACAAATGTGAAAATCACAGAAATAAAGACAGAAGTTCCCAGCGAATCGGGTCCCCAATCCACTATGCCACTGTTCAGTGAACAACAACAAATAAAATCAGAACGATTGTCACCGCCTTTAGAACCCGCGGCAGCTATGCCAATAATAATGACGACTATAAAGACCGAAGCTGAACCAGCCGCTCCTAGCACTCAAAAAGAACCTCTATTTTCTAATCAAACAAAAACCGTACCTTTGTTGGTTCCTAAACAAGAGGCTGACGTCATAGAAATTAATTGTGATGATGACGACGATGATGATGACTGTTGTGTGGTCTCGACAACACCAGCGCCCGACATTAAACCTATAATACCAAAAGTGGAAACCTTACCTGCATACCCGCCCCCGTCCTACCCTTCGTCAACTTCTAGTCTTTCCGCTACTTCAGCACCGTCTTTGCCGATTATGTCCCGGTTATTGACTTCTCCCATGTCGTCTTCTCAAAACAGTTATTCATCATATAACATTGTAGAAACAAAACCTCTAGTTGATTTAGGAGAAAAAGGTGTCGATGACATATTTGATACTCTGTTTTCACCAAAAAAAGAAAACCTATTGTCTGATACTAACGAATACATATCTCTGGATAAACTCGGCAGTCAGCACACATGTGATGTTTGTAATACTCGCTTCACAGATCCCTCCATGCTCGATGTTCATATTCGAAACACCGGCCATTCTAAGTCTATTATCACTCCATGTACCTCTACACTTCTCCCATATAATCCTTCTCCTTCAAGCGCACTTTTATCATCATTGTTTCCTGTAAAACAACTGGCGGAACAAGTCGGCAAGCTATCTACCATGGGAGGCCCCGGCTCCAATCCATTTACACACCAACAAAATGTGATGATTAACATCCAGGCCTACCCGGGCGCCGGTGGCCTGGTGCCGCCTCAGACTTACAACTCTTATGGGGGCCCGCAATCTTATCCACCCACTAGCAATATGTACGGTTCTCAAAGCCAGCAAATGCCCGGACAAAACTTTCCTGGTCAAAATTACATGGGACAGCACAGTTATGCGAATCAAATGCCATATAACACCATGCCGAAAACCTACCCGGGACCCGGCGGTTTTCCTTCCGATGGTAGTCCATACCCAACGCAGTCGCCGCTCCAAAGCATGCAGCAGGCGGTTTACGGCCAAAGTCCGGTTATGAACACAATGGCGCCCGGACAGAGCTTGGCTCCCGGGCAAAGCATGGCGCTCGGACAGAGCATGGCGCCGGGCCAGACTATCGCTCCGAACCAGAATATGGGGCCCGGTCAGAACATGGCGCCCGGCCAGACCATAACCTCGGGCCAAACCGTTAACGTCATAGGATCTATGGGACCTCCACTCCATCCTCCGCCGACCAGTCCTATGAAACCGGCTAGTGGCATTAAAATAAAAAACATTCAAAATTTGGGACCAGGACAAAATATACCGGGCGGGCCAGGTCTAATGCGGGCGCCGGGCCCAGTCGGTATTAGACCTCGCATGCAGACGACGGTGCGAGGCGGCGGCGCGGCGCGGGGCGGCGCCCGGCCCGGCCTGTCTCCCCGCGCGCGCCTGCAGGGACCGCGCATGGCCATGAAGCGACCCGGCGCGTCGCCCGCCAACGTGCCTCCGCACAAGCGCCGGGACATGCTGCTGCCGGGCCGACACGACAACGAGGACTGCCACGTTATGTCCATGCAGAAGCAGCAGGAAGGAATGCCCCTCATACAGCGAGTGCAGGGAGCCAAGGAAAAATTAAATATAGGAAAGCAGATCACAATCACCAAAAAGCCGGCGGTCAACAGAGAGGCCAGCGCGATGGCCAACGTTCTGGCGTCGCGCGGAATCATGGTAAAGCAGAAGCAAAGAAGCCGATCGCCGTCTCCGCAGCGGCCGATCCCGCACATCCCTAACCTGGGCTCGGACGTGAGCGTCAAGCACTCCGGCTCCCGCTCCAGCAGCTTCTCCATTCCCGAGGCAACGGTCGGCGGCGGCATGCTCTCGTGTAAAATCTGCGGCAAGATGTTCATGAACCAGAACTCGCTGATGGGGCACATGACGGCGACGCACCCGCACTCCAAGATCAATATGTTCAAATGCGACGAGTGCCCGGCGTCGTATCCCAAGTCTCTGCAGCTGCAGCACCACCGGCGCGTGTTCCACAACGTGTCGGGTGCCAACCGTGAGCTGGGGCTGCCGGTGGTGGACCTGTCGCAGGAGGACAACCTGCGGCGGCTCAAAAACCTCGGCATCTACAGCTTCATCCCGCTCGCCAACCGGGAGCAGGCGAGCGGCTGCTTCGGGATCCCCGTGGTGTCCGCGCACAACGCCAACAACGGCATGACCAACACGCTGCAGGCGCTAGGCGCGGACGGGCTGCTCAGTCTCGGGCCTCTCAAACCCTTACCGTGAACTAAAGTGATCAACAACTGGTCAGACTATTATTTAGATGTTTATGTAACAAATTATTTTGTTATGTGCAATATATTTTTTGTACCAAATATATCTAACTTACAGGTGAGAACTATTTTGGATCGGCAAAATAAACCTAATACGCAAGTCAGAAATGTCCAAGTCAAGTTAGAATGGTTCTATACAATGAAAAGTGTTTTTGAGACTTAAGATTCGATATACCAAATTTTCATAAAGTGTATTATTAAAATGATACATTAGTAAAAGGGGTCTAAATATGAAATTTCCGTTTTAAAGCAATGGCCAATTTAAATAAAATTTAACCTGCATGGTGTCAGATTTCGATTTGAAACTATTTCTCACAGAAAAGCTATTGCCAATGTTAGTTTTAAAGAGATGCCATACTATTTATTAAAATTAATAAAATCGAAGATTTTTTTGAATATCTAAGAGTACCAACGTGGAACTAAAGCTGCAGAAACTGCGTCTAATGTCAATGATGTACTTGTAGAGGATACGGCTATCAGGACTGGCTTAGTCATTAACCTCAATCATTAAGGCAAAAACACATAATAATGTAGAGAGATTAATATAAATTCTTTATACCAATTAATATCAGTTAGCAAACGGTGAATAAAATTGTTCTTACCTATTTTGAAACATAATATTATTATTTATTGGCTTTTACGTTGAAAATTTTCTTATATTGTTTTGCTGACAAAAGTTTCAAAGCGACCTTTGATTTTATATAGACAACAGGAGTTAAATAACTATTATAAACCTACAAAAATGATTTAATATTTCAGTACTAAACGGCAATTTCATACTTCAACCCCTAATAGGTATTAAAAATAATATTTAGATGTATTTTGTTTTGAGGGTAGGTATAGAAAAAAAAGACATTTTAAAGATAAGGCTCAATTCATAAATTCAATACAAATTAGTGTTGCTTAATTTAGGGAAGCATTTTGTTTTCCTTGTGGCATTAAACTAATTTGTATACGATTTATCTGTTTTGCTTATCTTACGTAAGATAACGTCACCAAATAAGGTCTATTTACAAATTAGAATATTTTAATAGCGGGCTTTATTTGGTGACTTCACCTTGGTACAAACTAAAAAAAATAGCATTAAAAAACCCAAAAAGTTTTTTGTTGCTAAATCATGTTATATTTAAATTTAATTAAAATTTGCAACCCTCGCTCTCGCACCAACAATTCAAAGATTTTTTAAGTCTTGAGTGTACTTTTGAGAATTATATTCAGAAATATCAGTTTTCTAAGAAATAAAATATCGAACGTTTTAGATGTAAGTTAATCACAGATTTGCTTTAGTAAAATAGAGGAAAATCGTTATAAATGATATTACCATTTTTATTTTTCATAAAATCTGTATATGAAAGTGAAAATATGTCTAAAATAACAGTAATTTATTTTAAGCTGATGATTGACTTTTCTCAAAAGTACCCTCATATTGAAAAATCTTTTAGAAATGTTGAGTGTTTGAGCGAGAGAGATGCAAGGCTTAATAAGGATGAATAAAGTATTAAACTTATATTTTTTGTTATAAATATGCCAATCACATTCGTGCTCGCACACAACCGTTGGTACGCACCTTATTTTTTTTAAGGGGCAGTTGTCATTACTATACCCCATGTTTGACAAGTCGCTATAAGCGCTTTTTTCGTTCGACTTGTGTTTTCATTCATTTTAAGCAAAATACGGTTTACAAAAGGTTTGCTTTCAAGTCCAACGGAAATTGTATAAAGATATATCTCGATGGTCGCCAATACAGTTATCCTGCAAGGCAACTCTTAGTTCAGCCAATCACGTGCCTTTTAATCAGAAAGTTCCGATATTTTATTCATCCTATGAGAAACTGTAGGTAAAGCAAATTACCTGTTGTAAAAATATCTTACTACCCACATTGTCACAAATAATTTCACGTCTATAAATAGGTGAAACAACTGTTAAGGCACATATGAAATATGAGCTATAATAATAATAATGTTTTTTATAACTTATACTTTTTAAAATTTAAATTTCAAAAAGTAATAAATACTCGGTATGTAAAAAATTACATCCACTGCGTTTACCGTTATAATATATAAATCTTGATGTAATGTGACATTTGGATCAACCACACCCTTTCTAATCTCCCGTGAGATATTGTCAAAATACGTACTTTAATTCCAAATACGTTAATCTGTTTTTAATTGCGTTGGAAATAAACAAAACGTGATATTTGCCGAAATTCTCGGTGAGATTCTGCTATACTAGGCTGGGGCCGTTACGGATTTTTATAGCTAAAAAAAAAAAAATTAGTAACAGGCAACGGCCGGCTGGAATATGTAGTTGAGGTCATAAACAATGAAAAAAAAAACTTTCGAACTTGACATTAAGGGAAGTAGTGAAATGGGGTGCTATTTAAGGGATGAAAACCGTTTTTCGTTATTCGTGGCGGAACGAGACCTCCTAGAGAAAAGTATTTTATACAAAAGTTGTAGATAATAAAAAAATCTAAAACTTTTATTATATATATTTTTCGACATAACCTCAAAGTTTTCGAGAAAATGACGAAAAACCGATTTTTCTGTTTTTTATTTTTTTCTCGCGTGGAAATTATTTAATTTAAATGAAACTTTGTGAAAATACGTAATTATTTGCGCACAATAAGCATGAATTTTTTCAATCATGGAAAATTAATATTTTTCGAGATTTCACCATTTTTCCGAAAAAACACCCTTATCTTTGGTGAACAACTTTATTGATTTTTTTTTGGTTTCTGGTGTTGTACAAGGTCTTTTTCTTTTCGTCGTGATGTCTACTTTCAAATGGTATATTGATTTTAATTATTCATTGTTATTTAGTAGCTTAAAATTAAAAAAAACCGAAAAAAAAAATTACATAATTTTTTGAGAACTTTTTTTATAATATTGTTCAGGGCCATTTTTTACATTTATGCAATATTTTTTCCGACAATTACTTTTTATACTATTATATTGAAAAAAAGGAAAACAAACAAAACTCAACAAAATGTTTTTAATGAGTCCCTGGTTTAAATTAATCAATATTATTTCGTAATGAACTTTTAAAAATGCAAAAAAACGAAACACTTTCAAAGAGTCACTGAATGATCCTGTATAATTTTGACAAAAATTAAAACGTGTACCTGAAGTATATATACGACATCTATAGCACAACGCGTCGCAAGCAACCATGCAAGATGTACGATCTCCCTTTCTCGTTTGTGTGGTATCCCTAACCGTATATTACGTTTGTAACACGTGCAAAATCTGAAATAAATTTTAGATGTATAAATATTTTTCTGAAATGTTAATTCGGTTTTGGTGAAATTAAGGCTAATAGTTGTAGCTTCAAGTGTACACATCAAAACAAAACATTATTGTAACATTTAAGAATTGTAATTATCATGTATGAATTTACAATAATATTAAAATTATAAAAGCTACTGACAATGTTAAAGGCTATAAAATTAATACTCAACTTACTTTGTTACTATCCAACGGCAGTAAACTACTGTCAAATAATAATTTGTTTAATTTTAATTGAAATCTTAATCACCACGTGTGTTAACAAAGGACGCATCAACAACTGAAAAAATATTTTCACACAACTAGTCGAATAGAAATTTACTACTACAACAGAACGAGCTCTGCTGCTCTTGTACAGGCTCACTTTATCCTACCCCTCTCTCTCCCCAACCTTCAGTCGTTTTTGGCGGGCATTTCAAATACCTGTATGCTGTGAAATTTTAAATTTTGTAATTTTTTTTTTTGAATACGTAACATTATTTTGTTATTTTTTATTCTATTAAATTATGGCGTTGTTTCCAATAAATAAATTCATTTAAATTTATTCATTTTATACCAAAGTAAGTTACTTCATCAAAATATTATAAATTATTAACATAAATATGCAAAAAATTGAAAATAATGAAAAAAATCGGTAAGTTTTTTGTTTTTTCGGTTTTTCTTAATTTTAAGCTACTAAATAACAATGAATAATTAAAATCGATATACCATTTGAAAGTAGACATCACGACGAAAAAAATAAGACCTTGTACAACATCAGAAACCAAAAAAAAATCAATAAAGTTGTTCACCAAAGATAAGGGTGTTTTTTCGGAAAAATGGTGAAATCTCGAAAAATATTAATTTTCCATGATTGAAAAAATTCATGCTTATTGTGTGCAAATAATTACGTATTTTCACAAAGTTTCATTTAAATTAAATAATTTCCACGCGAGAAAAAAATAAAAAACAGATAAATCGGTTTTTCGTCATTTTCTCGAAAACTTTGAGGTTATGTCGAAAAATATATATAATAAAAGTTTTAGATTTTTTTATTATCTACAACTTTTGTATGAAACACTTTTCTCTAGGAGGTCTCGTTCCGCCACAAATAACGAAAAACGTTTTTCATCCCTTAAATAGCACCCCATTTCACTACTTCCCTTGATCTGAAGTTCGAAAGTTTTTTTTTTTCATTGTTTATGACCTCAACTATATATTTCAGCCAGCTGTTGCCTGCTACTAATTTTTTCATCTCAAAAAGGTAATGGCCCCAGCCTATACTCCTTATCGCATCATGTAATTAATGGACGCCTTTCCTTAGTTTGCTAAGTTTTTTTTAAGTAATAAAAGAAAAACTATTTGCGGTGTACTTTAGTCTGCCGACCCTAAAGGGTATAGGCGGGTAACCATGGGAATTTTGACCTTGCGGGATTTATTATTGGCATTTAAGACGGTTAAATTTGAATCTTTAAATCCCTATCGCTCGCACAATACAACATGTTTAAAGATTATTGAAGTCTCAGTGTACTTTGACAAATTTAGATCCGTATTTTAAGACGTTTCCTCAACGCCTCCTCCACTCAACATTTCCTTCCAGCTGTCAAAAATTAAGTTTCTGAAATAGTTACGAATAAAGTAAGTTCTTCGCGCCATTTTGCACGGACATATCAAGTCGCAAGTTTTTTGTTTTGTAAATTAGTTTACTGTGGATAGTCAAAAGTGGTGTTATATATTTGACCGCCTCCGTGGTCTACTGGTAACAAACGTTGCCGTGAACTCGGGAGGTCGTGGGTTCGATTCCCACTGGGGGCAAGTTGTACATTGTATAATTTGTCTCGGTCTGGGTGTTTTTATGTATATATTTACAAAAAAAAATAAAAAAATATGTAGTTTATCAACCATCTAGTTTCCGTAACACAAGCCTCGTAGCTTACCACGGAAACTAGATGGCGCTGTGTGACCTGTCTGGAAATATTTATTTATTTATTTTGTTTAATAATGTGCTATATTGTGAATAATTATGGAAAACAATAAATTTGACGAGTATGTCGGGGCAGAAGTTACACTTTATTTTTTGCGGTTTTTCCGTGCTGTGAACTCCCGTATACCCTTCGTGTTTGGGCGATATTGACGTGAATTACTTCATGAAAAGCATAAAATTCTGCAACACTTGGAATTTGATGATCCCCAACTCGGTTATGAACATATATTATGCAAATAGATTACGTGTTTAGGGCTGATGTATTCTGTACAATGTCCTTTAAGATACTTAAAAAAAAAAAAAAAAAGTTAAAATACAGCCTCTCCGACAGTTTTATTTCGAAGGTCAGCCGTAAGCTATATTATGTTCTATAATTTGCGCGAACCTTCCACATACAATGTTCGTAATGTCCCTAAGGTTGACCGAGTAAGAATGTCTAGCGGCATTAGGTCCGCCTTTGTACATAGTGCAAAAAGTTTTAAATAAATAAATAAGCTGGTAGATTAGACGCCATTTTTTGTTTTAATCGTCTTAATTACCTACAGCGACTTAATTTTCGTTTGACAGCTAGAAGGAAATATTAAGTGGGGTAGCTTTTGAGAAAATGTCTTGGAATACAGAAAGTTAATAGTTAGTCTATTAACTTTCTAGGGCATATTTCTTAGACATATTTTCACTTTCATATACCTCATGGGTTGTATCAGGCAAAGATTTTTGTAGATGTCGCTAGCGGCAATGGTACCTTTTTAAATGTTTTTGTAGTTTTTTTTATTTTTATAAAAGAAAAATGTATTTTAGGTTAACGCTACCTACCTTAGAAGACGAACTAAGAAAGCGCACACGTCTTTAAAAATGAAAAAAAGTTTAAATTAATTGAACGGCAATTTTGGGATGCTATATCTTTGATTCCGCTTGGAAATCTTGATTTGTACAATTAAAAGCTGCTCACTCCGTCATAATCTCCAGAAAATAATAAATTTCGTAATATTAATACAAGATTTCTATGCAACTGACAGTTATATTAGGTACCATCTATCATGCGCCATCTATTGTGATAAAAAGTAAGTGATACACCCCATTGTGGACAGAGAAAAATTGCAATTTAATAAAAAAATCTATTAATTATTGAAGTTACTATTACTTAGTTACTAGTAAGTTGATAGACATTTCTTCACAGACTTAATTTTTTTTTAAAATGATGGATTGTGCGACCAAAAGTGATGCACATGCGTTGAACCCTCTTTTAGATTAAGAGCAAAAAAATTGAATTAAATTATTTGATATTTTCTCGATTTTGGTGGCTAGAGACATTGACGAGCTTGTCACTTTTATAGTAAAGTTGGCTAAGTGATTTTTTGATACGAAAACGATACCCGAAGTGCGAATAGAATAACGCTAGATTCTCCATGGTATACTCGGCTTATAACCCTTTTATTTTAGAGTAAGAGATAATTTGAATATTATATTGTTGTTTGAATATTATATGCTTGGTATTTCTCTGATGGATAGAATTCGAAACGTTGAAATTCGTCAGAGAACAACCAAGTTACTGACATAGCATTCAAAATTAGCAAGCTGAAGTGGCAATGGGCCGGACACATCTGCCGCAGAACCGACGACCGATGGGGCTAACGGGTTCTGGAGTGGAGACCACGTACGGGACGACGCAGAGTGGGACGACCACCCGCCAGATGGACCGATGACCTAAGGAGGGTCGCTGGTGGGGGTTGGATGAGGATTGCAAAAGACCGCGTGCAGTGGCGAGCCTTGGGGGAGGCCTATATCCAGCAGTGGAGAGACACAGGCTGATGATGATGATTATTGTCGCGAAATTGTTAATATCCTAATTTATTGTCAAGAGTTTCATTTATGTTTATTTTGTACATAATTAATATTAAAACAAATTATTATATTATTTTCATTTAAGAGCATTTGACGTACATTTCACGCTCGCACAATACACATTTTTTAAAGATTATTCCAGTCTCAGTGTACTTTTAAGAAATTTATGTCCGTTCCTAAGTTTTAGGTAAGTAGTTTAAGAAAATAATAATAATAATAAATATGTTTATTTGACACGTAGGTATATGCTCAATTTGAGGTTGTTGTTGCTACTTAATTATTACGTAAAATTTGACAGGTTTTGCAAGAAATGCGATCTTAAGAAATAATTAAGAAGTGAAACCGCCATTTACACAAATGTCCCATACAGCTAGGAAATAATTGGGTAGAGCTTTAATAAACTGGCTGTTTCTGTGTGTACTCAAAAGTACACTCACCTCTCATTCCGAATCGTGCTCAGAGCGCTTAGAACGAAAATGACACTGACCGTCGCGTCGTTCCGAATCAAATATCGCGATTTGGATGCTCAGAGCGTGAGATCAATTCGGAACGGTCTAAATCACATTTTCATTCATAAAATGTTAAGTTTTTTTTTTAAATGTATGGAATTAAATTGCGGATTCCACATCTTTAAGTATGAATACTAACAAATATACATCTCTTGATTTATTTATCTTTATATGTGTAAAGTTTAAAATTGTTAACTTTATTTTTTCACTTCCTACTTAAATATGAATTATAGATTTGTTTAAGAAGTAATATAGAAACAGTATAAACGAATTACACTATTAAATAATTTGAAAGTGGCGGTGGACATTATGACAAACAACTGACAGCACTCAGAGCGATCTACCTCGATATCGTGAGCAGTCTTAAGCGCGAGAAATGATGTCATTTGTGACGTCACATAGCATTGGCAAAACAGTTTAAGCGCGTCTCGGAACACCTTTAAGCGTGCTTAGGTTACTATTATCGTGTCTCGGAACGAATGGTCAGACTTGAATAATATTTTAAAATACTGTGTTGTGCGAGCGAGAAAGCGTAAATCGCTGTTAAGGTATCTTGCAACTGAGCAACGCTATTTAATTTAATTTTTGTATGTAAGGATAGTATACGTTTGTATAAAAAAAATGTACTTTGCTGAAGAAGTATATTGATATAAATAGTTTTAGAAAATAAATTGCAACTGTACCCCTATATACCCCATGACTAGGGAAGTGACATTACCAATAAATTTTATCGATATCGATTCACACTGCATAAATCTCGTTTTTTGTGTTATAGCTAATGTCACTCGCTACATAGAACGGGGTATAGTTTAAGATGCAAGTTTCGGAAAACGTAACTGATCTGTAGTAAAGTTATAGACTTGCTTATTAAGCACGAAAGCATGCTGTTATTGTACATTTGTCATAGATTTACAACACCACCGTTCCCGTGCCTCGGAGAGCACGTCAAGCCGTCCGTCCCAGTTACCAAATTGTGGAGTCGTTAATAAATTTTAAAAATTGACATCAAATCCTCGCCAATCCGTCTGGCCAGCGTGGCGAGTGTAGGTCAAATTGTCCAGATATATGTTTTGGAAGGCCCATCTCCAACAGTAAAGATCTAGGACGCTCTGTTCTTTCTTTTTCTGCTTATTTCGAGCCTTCTCAAAAATCAACTGTCGTTCGATTTTCAAACGTAAAGCTAGCAAATGTCAAAGGCTACGTAGCATGCTAGTTTTAAGCATATCTATCTGTACATTAACGTTTTTTTCATTTGTAATTGCGTGTAATAGGAATATGCACAATTTTTTAATATATTGATATAATATAGATTATTCACTAATATACCCTAAAAATTATTGCATATCTCGAAAGAAAACTGTTTTCATTACACAAAATAGATTAATATTTTACTATTGATGAAAACAGTACATCACTATCACGCCATTTTTGTGACGTCACAACACATTATGTGGAGTGGTTTGTATTGTTAAAAAATCATTTTGTTATGATCAAGCATACCTGCCTTTTTTGGAGGGTCACCAAGATTTTTTGTATCTATTAGAAGAAGAAAAGAAGTGCCAAAAAAGGCACAAAAATGTATGAGAGATTTGTTTGTATTGTGCGCTGTGACGTTAAAATATTTTCAATCAAAGATTGCTTTCACGTGAAGCAACGCTTTTTTTACCCAATTTTGTTTAAATTGTATGAAAATTATAGAGCAACGCCAAGTCGAACAACTTTTGCTATTAGACTTGAAATCAAATAAAACAAAGCTTGCTTTCTTCTTCTTTTGTTCCACTTGTCGCTTTAAGCGCTTTTTTTCGTTTTATTTCGCTTTTTTTTCGACTTGACGTTTGTCTTTGGTTTTCGTACAAAATTCCGTAAAAAAGTAAGCTCTGCTTTATATGCTTTCAAGTCGAACATAGCATTTGTATGAAAACCATAGACAAACGCCAAGACGAACGACTTTCAACGCGAAATAAATTTAAAAATAAACGCTTAAAGCGTCTAGTCAAACAAAGGGCAAGAGTAAATACAGCGTTTAGTTTCTGCAAATAAACTGATTTTGATTAATGAAATAAAAAACTAGTTAAAATAAACAACATTGTAGATAAATTTGTAATTTAAAAAAAAATACGGAATATATATACCAAAACTAGATTTTATTACATTATATGCATATTCTCTGTTACAAGCTTTGCTATAATAACGTACCTTTAAAATACATTCAAAAAAAACTATATACAGCAGTTACATTTTCTAAAACTGGCATTCCACACTACAGGTACTGGACCAAGTCGGATTCGGAAATTAAAATTACATCCATTAATTTTACCCATCACTTAGACAGCTATAAGTCTGTCTCGGTCTTTCTTAATCTGCGGCAAAAAATTGAATTCCGAAGCCGGCTATAATAAAAACAAAATTGACCAAGATCCTCGGCCAATAAAATTGTCTAAAATATGCTGTGTTCGACTTGAATGCAAAGTTTGCTTTTTTTATCGAATTTTGCTTAAAATTTAAGAAAACCATTGAGCACGCTAGGTCTAACGACTTTGAAAGCGCTTAAAGTCACAAGTCGAACTCAGGGATATTTTTGGATATCAATGCGCTATTTCATTGTTTCGCACGGACACGCTACGCTAAATGGAATAGCGAATATGCCTTGATTATATGGTAATTTAATTAGTCCATAATTAAGGCTTTATGTAAAATGTAAATGAACGCTTTAATGGTAAAGTACACTTTGCATCTATCTCGTCTAACTTTAAAAGTTTTTTATAAATCAAACTATTTAAAAAAAAAAAATGTAATAAAATTACGGACATTATAGAGATAAGAAAAAAATTAAAGAAATGATCAGGAACGGGTTCAAGACTCAGCTTTACGCAGTGGAAGTTGGTGCGAGAGGAGTTCCAGCAAAATCTTTGCATCACTTACTGAAAGAATTGGGCCTAAGCAGGTCTGCAGGAGATACATTTATGGAACGAGCTTCCAAGACGGCATTAACAGAATCATACAGTATTTGTTTGGGTACGGAGAGAAAAGGAGGTCCTTTTCTTAAACCAGCCTATTGTCGGTCGCAAGCCCGAGACACCATTTTGCTTATCTCTTACCTACACACGATGGACCCGGCACCCGCACGGTGAATCCATGGAATGCTTAGAAATTTGTCTTCTACATTTTGTTTTTAGTAAGAAGTTAAATTAGGTAGGTATATAAAAGTAAAAATTCCAATAACCAAACCATTTTTTTTTATTCAACTCTACTACTTTGAGAATTGTAGTTAATCAGTTTCCTAGTAAATAAAATTTGTGTTATTTAAAACACTGTTTTATAAACAATGTTTTACTAAAACGAGTCTATGAGAAGAGAAGAATTTTCTAATCAGCCCATGGATTCACCGTGCAGGCGCCGGGTCCATCGTGTGGGGGAAAGAGAGAGGATAAGAATGATGTGGCTTGTGACCGACTATAGACTGACACCTTTTTTATTGCGCATGAAAGATCACCATTCTGCTGAGGAGCAGTCCCTACCCAACCAAATACTGTATGATTCCGTTAATGCCGTATTGGAAGCTCTTTACATGACGGCCGACCTGTTTAGGCGTAATTCTTTCAGTAAGTGGTGCAAAGATTTTGCTGAAACTCCTCTCGCACCAACTTCCTGATCATTTCTTCTGTGAGATCATAATATATAAGATATACATGTATCTATCTATAATCAGTAATTTTATTAGCAAGGAAGCTGATTAACTCGATTCTTTAAATAACACTTGAATTTGAAAAAGTTGGCGGAGTGTGCGAGCGAGAGGCATGCAAAGTGTAACAACCCTCATAAACCGATCACTTAAGTGAACGCAGCCGTGGTGAATTAAGCCCTTAAGGTCTTCTAAGCTAATTAACTAAAATTATTTATATTGAATTGAAGAGGAATTTCAATGAATCTTTATTTGAGTTATGAAAAGAAAAAAAAAATATTTGTGATTATAAATTTGAAGTTGTTTTATTTATTCAATAAAATTATCCCAGTTTTTTTTAAATAAAGCTGATCAAACGAAAAAATATTCTGTTCTATTAGAAAATGGAGCAGCCTAGCAGACGGTAATAAATTTATTGTCTGTGGTTTGAACATACATGAGTTGTCATTCATTCATTAATTAATTAATGGGGTGTATCACTAACTTTTTATCACGATAGATGGCGCATGATAGATGGTACCTTATAACTGTAAGTTGCATAGAAAACTTTTTATTATGAAATTTATTATTTTCTGGATATTATGCAGAAGTGAGCAGCTTTTAAGTGTATAAATAGAGATTTCGAAGCGAAAGCAAAGATATGGTGATCTCAAAATTGCCGTTCTATTAATTCAACCTTTTTTTATTTTAAAGACGGTGTGCGCTTTCCTAATTCGTCTTTTAAGGTAGGTAACGTTAAGTTAAAATACATTTTTCTGTTATAAAAATGTAAAACTACAAATAAATTTAAAAAAATATCAGTCATAGGTGTAAACAAGGTACCAGTGCCGCTAGCGACATCTACAAAAAGCTTTGCCTGATACACCCCATTAGATCATTTTATTGTACATTTCGGCCATTGTTGTCACCAAGCAAACTACATGCACTACCTTAGTAAAAAAAAAAACTTATTGTGTAACTTTTGGTACCTACCTGATGTATAGTAGCGATATGTAAATATCGCGCGCATTTTTTGGGCTCAAAAATCGAATTTTGGATATAGTGCTACTATTTCTCTGCAGCCCTATCCTGTTACTTTATCGCAAACGTTACATTGTCAAAATAGTAGTGAATTCTGTTATTTACTATCACTTTTAGCCCGAGTTTCTCGGATCATAACCGACCTTACGTCAAAATAGCGTTTTCCACTATCTCAAAGGTCCATGGGGTTGCAACTTCAAAATCATTGGGAAAACGTTAATTTTCTAACGAATTTTTTAAACACCAACTTTTTATCACAATAAATGGCGTCTGAACTACCTAATAGAACTGTCAGATGCATAGAAAACTTGTATTTTTATTACGAATTTTATTATTTTCTGGATATATTACCGAAGCTTTTAAGTGTACAAATCGAGATTTCCAAGCGAAATCAAAGTATGGTATTCTCAAAATTGCCGTTCCATTTAACGTTTTTTTCTTTTTAAAGACGGTGTTCGCTTTCTTAATACGTCTTTTAAGGTAGGTAAAATTCATATTTATGTTATAAAAATAAAAAAACTACAAAAACATCTAATAAATGATCCGTCATAGGTGTAAACAAGGTACCAGTGCTGCTAGCGGCATCTACAAAAAGCTTTGCCTGATACATATTAAAGTTAACATTTATATTAATGAAACTAAGATTATATGTATATTTACATTATACATAGTTTTATGACACACATTAGGTAATAAAAAATATGGCAAATACTAAAAATGTTTTTTTTTTAAATGAACGCATCGTAACGTTATTTTGCTGTCATCTGTAGTTGGAACCTTTATACGAGAATACTTTTTTAGCGTTAAACACTATTTAAGGGATTCCACTATATAACGTTGGCGCTTAAGTAACAGATTAGGACTACTGGTTGCTTTTTCCAGACTGAAATTACGCACTATTGCCTTACCTACAAATGGCATGCTTGACTCGAAAAAAGTATACAACGATAGCTTGTGGGCGGCTCAAATCCCATTAACAGGAAAAAGGACCTAGGTCGGAAGGTAATTTTTTTTTTTGGTTCTATTCTCCCGATGGATGATGAATGAGATGATAGGGAAGGCAAAGGGTCTAGCCCATACAGCCAAGTCTGACGTAATATATCTTTCTTTTTCATGAATTAATGAGGTCATCATCAAATTCCAGATGCTGTAGAATTTGATGCTTTTCTTGGAGTCACTCGCAGAACCATCCACTGCCCAAACACGTCGGGTAAAATATGGGAGTTGACAGCGCGGGAAAACCGCAAAAAATAAACTGCAACTTGTGCTCCATATCTAAAGTTCAATTTATCGTTTTCCATAATTATTCACATTGTAGCACATTATTAAACAAAACAACACCACTTTTGACCAATAATATCCACAGTAAATTAATTTACAAAACAAAAACTTGCACTTGACATGTCCACGCAAAATGGCGCGAAGAACTCCCCGGTCGGAAGGTAAAATAAAACAAAATGCTACTTTGGATGATTTATTTGCCTTAAAATGAAAGCTTAAGTTAGGCTATTTCCTTGAAGAGAATTTGACGACAAACCTAAAAAAATACGTTTTAACTTTTTTAAATGCCTGTGGAATGCCCATTTTAGAAAAAATTGGGATGAAAAAAAAAATACTCCACACATAAGTAAAAATATATAAAAATACAAGTAATTATTGCAAAGGTTTGTGCAATTAAACTAGATCCAGACTCATTATTGTGAAAAACTAATAAATGCCTACCTATTTTACTATGGCAAAGATATTACTAGAAGTTGACCAACCATTTGATGCGATGTAAATTGATCAATAAAATTAATTTAAATGCGTCATATTGATAACCTTTAAATACCGGGCGATATTTTGAAAAAAAAAAAAATTATCCATTTTTGTTTCGACAAGAAAATAATTTACGATAAGTATTTACTAAAACTAAAGTCACACAAGGCGAATGCAATTTTCGCGAGCTTGTTCTTTTGCTGGGAAAACAAACGCTCGCCGCGAATAGAATTGATAATTTTCAACTATCATTGTCAAGAGTCGCAAACGAATGCGATCCTAGATTTTGGTATCGCCGTAAGTAATTAGCCTATTCATTGCGTCGTGTCAACTATCTCATAAACTCATAAATTTATTAGCAAGAAGCAATGCAAGAAAAGAAATATAATTTGCACTTGTGGTTTAATACCGCGCTTATTTGCAACTTCAAGGTTAAAAATCTTAAGTCTTTATTCTTGTTTATGTTCGTTTCGCTGCGAATAAGCGCACACGCCCCGCGAACACTGATTTCACGTGACTATATTGCTGCGAGCACACTAGCTATGTCTGACTTCAGCTTTACAGCCAAATTCAATTAATATATTTAGAAAAATAACCAATCATTATTTACTGTAATTAATTTATTTGATTTCAAGACAATATGGCAGCATTATAATAGTTTTTTTTTTGTATTTATTCGAGACGCAGAAGCTCGACGTCGAAGATGAGGGTAGAATTGGGAGGGATAACCCCGGGGTGACCTTGAGAGCCGTACGCGTAGTCCGGAGAACACGTCAGCTTTGCACGCTCGCCAACAGACATCTGAAAATTTTTACTTTTTAAAACTTTTGCATACCCTCATAATAATTTTTATAATTCTAATTATTATTATATAGAATAGATATATAGAATTCTCTGTTTTTCACGCATGTAAGCCGACCTTTAATTTCTACTCAACTCCGAGAAATTTTACCATTTAACCATTTTATATCATCTGTCCCACACACATACATTTATTCTTACAACCAGGCCACCACCGCTCTTACAACCGCGTGACCACCATTCTTACAACCAGGCCATCACCGCTCTTACCCGCGTGACCACTATTCTTACAACCAGGCCACCACCGCTCTAACAACGGCGTGACCACCATTCTTACAACCAGGCCACCACCGCTCTTACGACCGCGTGACCACCATTCTTAAAACCAGGCCACCACCGCTCTTACAACCGCGTGAACACCATTCTTACAACCAGGCCACCACCGTTTTACAACCGCGTGACCACCATTCCTACCACCGCTCTTACAACCGCGTGAACACCATTCTTACAACCAGGCCACCACCGCTCTTACAACCGCGTGACCACCATTCTTACAACCAGGCCACCACCGCTCTTACAACCGCGTGAACACCATTCTTACAACCAGGCCACCACCGCTCTTACAACCGCGTGACCACCATTCCTACCACCAGGCCATCACCGCTCTTACAACCGCGTGAACACCATTCTTACAACCAGGCCACCACCGCTCTTACAACCGCGTGACCACCATTCTTACAACCAGGCCATCACCGCTCTTACAACCGCGCGACCACTATTACAACCAGGCCACCACCACTCTTACAACCGCGCGACCACTATTACAACCAGGCCCATCACTGCTCTTACAACCGCGCGACCACTATTCTTACAACCAGGCCACCACCGCTGTTACAACCGCGCGACCACCATTCTTACAACCAGGCCACCGCTGCTTTTACAAAAGCTACTATAACTAAAGTGTCCTTCAAGGCTTCAATAAGTTTTTATGAATATAGTTTTAAATCTATAGCAGTGATATATATTGTTGTAACATTATAACACGAAAGAGCACCGATATCCCGCACTACAGGGCAACCTCGTGTAGGTATCACAAACACATCAGCCTATGTTGTTCACCTATTGTACATCTGTATACTTTTGTGACAATAAATGATTTTATTATTATTATTATTACCTGAGCAACTCCCTCATCCCAACCCTTGATAACGTCTCCCTTGCCGATGTTGAACTTGAAAGGTTTGCCGCGATCCCTGGAGGAGTCAAACTTCTTGCCGTTGGTCAGGGTACCTGTGTAGTGCACCACCACTGTCTGTCCCTTCTTAGGGTATGATGAGCCTGAAATTAGAAGAAGACAAATTTTTAAGCATTTCATGGATTTACCATGCAGGTTACGGGTCCATTGTGTGGGTAAAACATTAGAAGAATGATGTTTTGAGCTTGCAACCGACAATAGGCTGGTTTGAAAAGAATCATTACGGGGTAGTTGGAAACCACACTTTTTTTTGTTTTTTAATGAAACGGATTCACATTTAGACAACTTTACTATAGGTCCATCATGATAAGTGGCAAGTTCGTAAAATACGAAACTTGAGAAATATCACAAATAATGTATTGTGTCCTGACCAGGAATCAAACCCGGTACGGTCTACTTAACTGCTAGACCACGGAGGCAGTTATATGTATAAAAAAATATACAAAGAATTATAAAAATACACATCATTGCAGTCTATAAAACAGAGGGTGCCAGACCTCTAATGCTGAATATGGACCTTCCAGAACATATTTCAGGAAAATTAGGCCCACACTTGCTACGCTGGCCAGACAGGTTGGCGAGGGTCTGGTGCCAATTTTAATAACAATTCCACAAGTTAAATAGCATTAGTGTAACTGGGAACCAGGTTAACATGGAAATGGTAGTGTTGTAAATCTATGACAAATATAAGTGTTTTTCTCATTGGTACATGCCATTCCCATGAGTGTTGGCCAAATTTGTTTTATTGAAAAATAAGACGCTCACCATCCACCATTCTACTCCTCTCCCTACGTAACCAAATACTGTATGATTCCGTTAATGCCGTCTTGGAAGCTCATTCCATATATGTGTTGACAGCAGACCTGCTTAGGCCCAATTCTTTCAGTAAGTGGTGCAAATATCATCACAACCATTTCCCTTTGTGTCTGGTAAAATGAGATAAGAGAATGGTGTCTTGGGATTGCGACCGAACAGGTAATATTTTATTGCACATCAAGAAGCTCACCATTTACCATTTTGCTCTTGTCCCTACCCAACCAAATACTTTATGAATCCGTTAATGCCGTCTTGGGAGCTTGTTCTGTAATGTATTGATGGCAGACCTGCTTAGGTCCAATTCTGCTATTAAGTGGTGCAATTTTGCTAATTTGTTTTATATATTATATGTATGTATGAAGTAGGTAGCATAACTTTATTGTTTTATTATTAGTTAGTATTTGTCTTAATCAATGTCAAACATTAGAAAAAAAGAAGTATTTTCAGATGGTATGGAGATGCTTCTTATGACTGTGATCAGAAATACCATTTACATTTGTGTTACGAAGCGGTAGGAGAGATTTGGTGCGAGCATAATGGATGGAGAATGAATGGGACTCCGATTTTCAAAATTTTAGGTAGCCAGTTGTGGACGCGTTCCTCTCGCACCAACTTCCACTGCATAAAGCTGAGTTAATTTATTATACGAGTTAGGCATTTTAATTGTTCTTTCTGGAACTGGTCGTAAGTTTAGAAAATGTTTATCTATAATGATAAAAATAGTGCAAGTTTTCTATAATTATAAAATATGAATTTGCAAACCATAGTTACATTATCAGAAGTTGTTTACTTAATTTAAATCTAATAAGAGATTACATGAGGTGTGAATTTGCAGTCATTTCTATTTATAAAATTTTACCTGATACAAAAGTATATATTCTTACTTTTTGGTAGGTATTTAAACAATGTCGTATATTAACTAAGGATTTAGATATAATATTTCTAAAAGTGTGAATTAACAATTTGTGCGTTAAAAGGCGTTTAAAAAATAACCTATTTAGAAAATGTTTCATATAAACAGGCGAAATTACTATTTTAACAAATTAAGAATCAAAATAGAAATAAGCTTAGCAATTGTTGCTGAATGTCTGCGTAATAATTAGCATTTGTAATTAATTAGCTAGGACGGCATAGATTTTTGTGTAAAATGTAACGATTTTTTTACAACTAATAATAGATGATCTTTTACATTTTAATTTGTATTTATTGATAAAATGTACTTACCATCTCCGGGAGAAAGTGTTTCTACATCAACACCCATTTTCTACAGATATTTACGAGATAAATAACAAATTAATCGAATTAGAATCGGCGCGGTAAATGACCTTCGCAATGGCGCGCGGGGACCGGACGGAAGATGCGGAGTGCGGACAGAAAACAGCCGTCTTTTACTCGGGTTTTAAATTAATAATATACATTACGTGTTATTTTATATAAAGATTGTGATTAGTTTAACGATAATACGCAATGTATAATATAAGAATATAACCGAGGTTCGATTAAGAACGCGAGGCAGAGAGACGACGCCTCACAAAAAACAACTTTAACCATAGACAAAATCATATATTAAATTAATGAAAAAATCTGTTATATTTTGTAAAAATATGACTGCAAAGTACTATAGAAGTTTTATTATATTGTAATGAGATATATACATTAATTGCATATAACTATTATTTTGTTTACATCAAAGTACCTTAATTGTCTGTGGTTAAAAGGGTTACTGAGGTAAATTGTTATAATTCCCCGTTTCATGATTATTTGATGATGTGATCGCCTACTTTTTTAACACCCAAGAAATTGCATAAGGCTGTCTCTCTTCGCTGAACATATTTTTTATTATTGGCCAAGGTTATTTATTTATGGAGGATATACGATAAATTAAACACCTTAATACAAATATAAATATATAATTTATAACAAACTTTTCACTCTTCACGTGTAGTGCAGTTATTTTACCACATCAATAATTACGTTATTGAAATTAATTAGTATTATCCGGTAAAGATAATATATGGTTTAATTTTAATTTATTTTAGATAACTATTTCTCCAAGTACGTGTTATACATTGTGCAAGACTGCCAGTATACTATCTGCACCGGATATTATATTTTAATAAGTGGTTGTAACGTGAATATACATTATACTCTCTCATTTTTAACCAGTCGCACAGTAGCATAGCTAACGATGATATTTTATTTATTGCCTTTAACATAAAAAATGAACATTGTTTTATTTTGGCACTCCGCCTATATGTACAGTAATTGTAGACACGTTACAAGTTGTTAGACAAGTAGGTCAGCGCTCTGTAATGATTATTTATGAAATAGTTACTATTTCAATTATTGGCACTCAGCTGCTGGCTTCTGGTTAAAAAATATGAGATAACATGTTCGCATTTATTTTTGTGCTTTTGTATTTATTATATATATTTTAAAGCTAAATATATTATTTTATCACAACAAACATGTAACACAGATTTTGTTAAACATCAACTAATACGAGTAGATAGACATATAACTTAAAATGACAATAATTTTAGCGTAACAAATAACAAAGATAGCGATGATAAAATATGAAAAGTTCTTTTAATCATTAATAAATGTAAATATTTCTTTTTTTATCCTAGAAAGCAATGTAAGAAAGATAATATTAACCTATATTAAAATCATCTTTAAAATATATTTGTTATAGGAACTATTAAAAATTAATGATTACAAAGACACAAAATGTTTTCTAGTTCAAATGTGTCTTTGGGAATTCGCTGGTGATATGTTGTTATTCCACTAGTTTGTTTTAAATTGAGTGATAAAAAGGGAAATATTATTATGAAAATAGACAATGCTAAAGCACTACTATAACAATATTTGGCAAACGTTTTGGCTTCAAAGGACGAAATTTATTTAAAATCTTATATATTAATTTGTAAAAATTTCAAGGAAATTGAGAATTTAATTTAAATATAATAATAATATCATATGTATGTCGTAGTATGAATCATATTTATTACACAACATAAAGTATATATAGTGACTTGCAAAAAGTCGGGTAGTTTATATTTGCATAAAACGACATCCAAACATAAAATGTGGAAAGTGTACTTAATTAACATTAATTTATATTATTAACTATTTGATGACGTTTAGACACCTATGCAAACACATCAATCACAATAGTGTAAGGTTGGTACGATACACTTTGGAGAACATTGAATATAAATAAACGCGATACTTTGTCAACATTTACACATTAAAAGCTCTTAATAAACACGACATAAACTACATTACGTCACCAAATCAATCAATTAATTGTCAATTTTACTTATTTTTTTAAACAATTAATTGTGTTGTAATAACAATTTAATAAATAAAATTAACAATTTACTTAATCTTAAACATTTTAATAAGTAGATAAAACTCGTATAATTTGACTTTATATTAATATTTAGACGAATATAATTTATTCTTAGGTAATAAATAGAGGTTTAAAAATTAAAACAAATAAATACTTTAATTTAATTCGTTATGAAGGGACGGAACGAGCAATTTCAACTTGGCATTAACACATAGCTCGGAGTAGATGGATCTTATGTCTTCATAACTTTGTGCATTTTGACGATGATGAAACAATACTTTTTTTTTAATTTATACGAGATATTTTTTATTTATTTAATACCTTTAACAATGCTAAGATAAACATAAGCTAGAAATTAAAATTAACACCAATATAATATAATATGCTACAAATTAGCAATATTAATGGTGAATTTTACCCTTGCTTTACTTAGATGAGTCCTTGTTGACTGCCTGGTTTAAATAATGTTGCAGATAGTTTAATTTATTATTACAACGAGCATGAAGAATATATTTGATGCTCGTTGGTACATCAATAATACCCCGTTGCTGTACACGCGCACGTAATAGCGACGACACCTGAGAAAAAAATATATTTATAACTTAGTTTAATACCTACTATAATAACAGAACATAGGTCAAAGCTGCAAGAAGAAAGATAAAAACATAATTAAAAAACCGTTAAAGTGATCCAGTAGACCATATTTACAATTATATAAATAATAATAGGTACTCAATACATTTTATTTATTCATTTTATAACTTTATTGCATAAAGTACAAAGGCGGACTTAATGCCTTGGGGACAAATTTAACCATATATAGGTGCAATTATAAAGATAATAATAACATAAATAATGAAAATTAACAGCAAATTAATATATACTTACAATATATAAAATATTATTAATCAATAAACTAAATACTAATACATACACATTATTATACATCAACATACATATATATATATATATATATATACTTCTTACTAACGCTGTGTGGAGCCATTTTTAATAATATCCTGGTAGGTGTTATCTAATATTTTGAGAGTAATATAACAAATAATATTAATATTAAAATTATTAGTAATAATACTATTAATTTTATACTGTTAATGATTCCACATTAATAGACGTGATTCTACCTACCAAAAATATTTTTGTATGCGTGAAAATCGATGATACCAAGGTGCTTATGGAGTTGTTGCCGGTTCCTCTTCTTGATTGTGTTTGGCTAGCGCGAGAAGTATCATGGTTAATTGCTTGCGGCTTATTTTGCCATCGCTACTGTATTCTACACCTTGTAAAATTGTCTCTTCGAATTCCAGGAGATCTTGAGCGTCATAATCCTGAAAAAAAAATGGATTTATTTAAATAAGTTAAAAATAGAAAATTAAAAGAATAAGTCGTCTATTTCATGTTATCAAAGGATTATTGTAATAATGGGTTTCCATTTCCATAGAAATTGTAATTCCCTTAAATAGGGGAATATTTTTTCCATGACAACATTTGTTATGGCGGGTAATATTGCTTCTTTTTACAGATTCCATTCGCCGCTTCAAAGCAAAATTCAGTAAAAAATTGAGCTTTGCTCAGAACGACTTAGCAGTAGGTGGTTTTTTTAGTCATAACTTATTATTGACTATTTCATAATTGGTACAAACCTTCTTAACTAGTTCAAGAAGATCTTTCAGAAATCCGCGTAACTCCTCGTTTTCGATTGAACCATTGTTGTCCTGTAACATTTTAAAATTAATTTTAATAAATAAATAATACTTAAGATAGTTTATTGCACAATACCTACAACATTTTAAAAGATTATTCAAGTGTGAGTGTAGTTTTGAGAAATTACGGGTATTTTAGACATATTTTGTTTAGTCTTAGACTTTTATACCTAATTTTATACAAAGTTTATTATTGTTTTATACCAGCATGACAATGAATGGTAGCAACTGGAATCAGAAACTTATGACTGACATCAGTCCCTAATACTATGCCGGCTTGACTGATCATGACGGCAATTCGAGCCTGATCCCGAAACATTTAGATACACTTTACTGGGTTTATTTTAGGCACGAACGGTGGATACCTACTTCCTCGTCCCAGCAGAGTGGGCAATTTACCACCATCAGCCAGTCTAACTGATTGATGAAATCTTTGAATAATATAATTACTAAATGGGGTGTATCAGGCAAAGCTTTTTGTAGATGTCGCTAGCGGCAATGGTACCTTGTTGTACACCTATATCGCATCATTTTTTAAAATGTTTTAGTAGTTTTTTTTTATAACAGAAAAATATATTTTAAATTAATGTTACCTACACCGTCTTTAAAAAGAAAAAAAGTTTTATTAATAGAACGACAATTTTGATATCACCATATCTTTCATTTCGCTTAGAAATCTCGATTTGTACACTTAATAGCTGCTCACTTCGACATAACATCTAGAAAATAATATATTTCGTAATAAAAATACAAGTTGTCTATGCAACTTGTATTTTTATTCTTGTCCGCCTCCGTGGTCTAGTGGTAACAAACGTTGCCGTGAACTCGGGAGGTCGTGGGTTCGATTCCCACCGGGGGCAAGTTGTACATTGTATAATTTGTCTCGGTCTGGGTGTTTATATGTATAATATGTATATATTTACAAAAAAATATATATAATATGTAGTTTATCAACCATCTAGTTTCCGTAACACAAGCCTCGTAGCTTACCACGGAAATTAGATGGCGCTGTGTGACCTGTCTGGAAAATATTTATTATTTATTTAACTGATAGTAATATTAGGTACCATCTATCGTGATAAAAGTTAGTGATACACCCAATAAGGTGTATTAACATCATTGGATACACCACATTGATGAACTACATTCCTCAAAAATACACAGACTAAAAAAATCTTTTAAAATGTTGTATTGTGCGAGCAAGGCGTTAAACGTTCTTAAATTTTAATAAAAAATAAAGCTGCCTTCGTGATCCAGCGGTTAAGTCCGTGGAATTAGACTCGGAGGTACCGGGTTCGATTTCTGGTCGGGACACAAAAATACTTATTAATGTAAATAAATAATATTTAATTAGTATTTAATTTATTTGTAATATATCTCGAGTTTGGTACGCTGGAGACATCGACGAGCTTGCCACTTATCATGATTGGCCTATAGTAAAGTTGACTAAATGTAAATCTGCTTATTTATAAGCGTGGTTTCTGACCACCCCGAAAGGGAAACAGTCGTGATGATTTACTTAAAAAAAAAGGACCTTCGCGCCATTTTGCGAGGACATGTCAAGTGCAAGTTTTTGTTTTGTAAATTAATTTTCTGTGGATATTGTTGGTCAAAAGCGGTGTTGTTTTTTGTTTAATTATGTGCTACAATGTGAATAATTATGGAAAACGATAAATTGGACTTTAAATATGGGGCAGAAGTTGCAGTTTATTTTTTGCAGTTTTCCCGCGCTGTCAACTTCCATATTTTACTCGACGTGTTTGAGCTATAATGCCGCGAGTGACTCCAAGAAAAGCAACATATCTAGCAGCATCTAGAATTTGATGATGACCTCATTAACTCATAAAAAATAAAGATATATTACGTCAGACTTGGCTGTATGGGCTAGACCCGTTGCCTTCCCTATCACCTCATTCATCATCCATCGGCAGAAGAGAACAAAAAAAAAACTGGGACTCGTATTGAACGTCAATAGACATAAATTAACAATTAGAGAAATTAGAAAATTAAAGACTTACCATCCTTAGTGGCATTTATTCACTAAAATCCAAAAAATTGTATTTAAGTTTTAAAACTTTAGATTTTATGTAAATATCAGGCCTAAAATATTTTAAGCATAAAAACTTACTCTGTCGTACAGTGAAAAAACCCTCTCGATGTCATCTTTAGTTAATTTTGTTGCTCCCTGTAAACATAAAAATCGTAATTAATCTTATCTTCTTTAACTAAAAGGTGTTTCCGCGCTGTAAACTTCCATCCCTATGTTCCCTTTGAAAGTCGTTCCACATGGTCTGTCTATGGTTTTCATACAAAATTCGGTAAATAACTGTTTGGACGATATAGCGCTCGTTCCTGTTATAAGCCGCGTACATGATAAGCCAGCGCTATGTATGTAGCGAGAATTTTTGTATTAAGGAATGGGGTGTATCAGGCAAAGCTTTTTGTAGATGTCGCTAGCGGCAATGGTACCTTTTTTGCACCTATATCGCATCATTTTTAAATGTTTTTGTAGTTTTAATTTTTATAACAGAATAATGTATTTTAAATTAACGTTAACTACATTAAAAAACAAATTAAGAAAGCGCACACCGTCTTTAAAATAAAAAAAGGTTGAATTAATAGAACGGCAATTTTGAGATCACCATATCTTTGATTTCGCTTGGAAATCTCGATTTGTACACTTAAAAGCTGCTCACTTCTGCATAATATCCAGAAAATAATAAATTTAGTAATAAAAATACAAGTTTTATATGCAACTGACAGTTATATTAGGTATTATATCGTGATGAAAAGTTAGTGACACACCCCATTATTTATTAATAAAAAATAGTACAAAATATTTATAACAGATAAAAAAAACTACAACACTATTTTTTCCTAGTTTTAATTTTAGTTAAAATGTTTTGGTTATTTATTTAGTTCCGTTAACTTTGACAAATGGAACGATTTTGTTATTCTTGACATTGACATGTAAAAATGGAAAACCAAACTGCGTAGTTATTTGCCATGTTCGACTTGGCGCTTTAAAATTTGTTCGACTTGCGTTTCTCATTCTATTTAAGCAAAATACAGTAAAAAAAAAGTGAGCTTGGTCTGCTTTGCTTTCAAGTCGAACACGATACGGGTGTGACTTTGCGTGTAGTTAGTTGTCTTTTGTGTTAGTGAAAGACCGGATTGAATTATTTTTACTGTGTTTAAATATTTTAATGAATTATTTTTATGTAGAAATAATAACACATTTTTTTTTGCGCCGTTTGGAGTTTTAACTGTCGGGCCGTGGGGACCAAGAGCGGAAAAGAGATTATCCAAAACCAGGCTCCAAATTTTTTGCAGCGTGCCTCAACAAATTAAAATTCAATAATCATAACAATTAATTGTGTTTTTTTTTAAATTAATTACAACTTCTCTTTTACCCCAGCATTAAAATATATTGTAATTAAATAGTCAATAGGCTAAAATTTAAATAGTTACAAGGCACTATTTATTTGATTAGGTTCTTTATTATGATCAGGTACTTTATTATAGATAAAACTAGTTATAGTTATGACCGTAAAAAAAGTTTTTGTCAATTGTCGTTATGGTAGGGTAAAATAAATAAAATTAATTACGGATTATGAAAACACAATATATTAACTATCAAATAAAGAGAAATCATTATAGCACGAGAACATTTTATTGGGCCCATTTCTCTAAGAAAAATGGGTAGTCTCATTTTCAAGGCGGTGTGTGTCGAAACAGATCGTCAACACCTCGGGAGACAAGAGTCAATAGTTTAATTAGTCCTAAATTTAATTAGTAATAAATAGTATACATGTAAAATAATAATGTTCCTTCGAATAAATATATTATAACACAATTAAAGTAAAAGATACAACTTAGGTATATTCAAGACTGTAATGTAACATGCAGACACAACGCAAATCGATGTGCATGAATTACCTACCTACGAGGAAAATGCTAGGTCATTCTAGGTCAGTATTTAGTGTTAAATACCAGTACACACGTAAACTACACACAATAAATAATATGTATACGTTTTCTTGGTATTTGCGGTGCGTGAAATGCATGTAGGACTTCTTAATTTAAGGGTTACCAGCATAAAAAAAAGGTTTTTGATTTTTTACTGGACACTATTAGGTAACCCTTAATTGCTTTTTTATTTTATTTATTAGCTACACGTATCAAGACATTCATCATTACAGCCCCTAGAACACAGCGTCCTAGATCTCCACTGCTGGAGATGGGCCTTCCAGAACATATATCTGGAGAACTTGGCCTACGCTCGCCACGCTGGCCAGACGGCTTGGCGAGGCGTATCAAGACATTATCGACGTTGAAATAGAGTTGTAACATCACTAGTAATATATTTTAGTGGTTACCTTCTGTCCTGTCCTTCTCTAACATATAAGCAGTCTCCATTAGTTCAAGTGAACCAAAATATTTTATTAAGGCCGCGTTCGTTTTAAGAAATGTTAGCATGATAATATCACTTTTTTTAGCACTAGTCGTTCGTTTAATAAATTCTAACGTTTGATGCTAATTTCGTATGTCAGTACCATGTTGAAAGGGTTATTGATGTTACTTTTTGACAGATGTCATTTAACATAAGACATGGTTTGTTTACATTGTTGTATACAGTTTATATTATATTTGTATAAAATCTATTTTAAACGATTTTATGTAATAAATTCAAAGACCATAATACATTGTCAATTGATTTGTTATTATTTGTTAGCATTATTAAAAAAAGTGGAATTTCTTAACAAAAACGACATTTCACGCTGGTTTATGAAGTTGCAACGAAATGTTGGAAATGCTATAAAACGAACGCGGCCAAAGTTACTATTTTAGCGTTACTTCTACTACTCGTACTTGTCAAAGTCAAAATATCTTTATTCACGTAAACCTATTACAGGCATTTATGAAACGTCATTAATTTAATTATATTGAATGATTCTACTCCTGCTAGTAGAAGACTAAGCAGCAAAGTGGTCCAATAAGTAAGCTGTTAGCAGAAGACCAGCAGCTTAGTAAATTCCAGTGACCTGTTAATGTTTAATCTGACTGAGAAAGGAATCTGCAAGGAAAACTCAGCTATATCAGATTTACAAAATAAAACATATACAGAACTGCACCACAACGATCAATTAATAACCTTTTAAATTTAGTTATCAGCACCTATGAGAATACAATACCTGGTACAGCAGTAACCCACCAGGCAAGTCAGAATTAAGGTAGACTACATGCCTATGTGCAACCCGAAAGTCGACAAAACGCAAAAACCTCTGTTAATTTAAGAACAATAAATTGAACGTGTTAGGCAGAGGTCCCAGGCCCCCACAGCAGCACCCGATCACGGACATAACGCATGTGCCAGCCATCCCCCCGCTCAACCAGGCCCTTAGGGTGCGGACCGGGACCCGACACACGTGCCACCACTGCAATGACCTTCTAAGGAAGGGGCGACCACCGGACACGCCACACCATGAGAACCTGAACACTAAGAATGACCTTCGAGACACACACAAGCCATTATTCCAAACAAGTAGATACTACATAGTTACACTTTACGTGTCATCTCATAATTTAAGCATATAGCTTGCTATTATTACAACCTTTCTATTGTTAATAGTAAACTTCACAGCAAATACCAAGAAAACAGGTAGTATAGAAATAATTAGGCATGCTGAAATTGAATTTATTTCGGACCCTTTAGTAACACTCATTATACTGATCCGTCAGCCGAATTCTCGTCATTAAAGCGCAAACATTATAAATAATAAAATAATAAATAAATATTTCCAGACAGGTCACACAGCGCCATCTAATTTCCGTGGTAAGCTACGAGGCTTGTGTTACGGAAACTAGATGGTTGATAAACTACATATTATACTTTTTTTTTGTAAATATATACATATTATACATATAAACACCCAGACCGAGACAAATTATACAATGTACAACTTGCCCCCGGTGGGAATCGAACTGTGTGTGTGGGAGGCTGTCATTATATACGTAACTAACGGAATTGTATTGAACATATTTGCTCATGTGGCTGTATTTTTGATCAGCTTGGCTACCACGGCCTATCATGAAAAAAAGTGTCAGTCTCGCTTCCGCCACGGTTCTGTCAAGTCAAAAAAAAAGTCAAAGGGATGATAAAAGATAAGACGGATTAACCTTGGTGCTTTGGATGTTGTGCCGAGCAATCGTAAAAACATTTATAACCATTTTTATCTACGTCACTAAAAAAAACTATGATTAATATATAACCCTTTCAGCACGGACAATACCAAGCGTTGGTTATAAAAAAAAAAAACTAGCTGTCACCAAATTCTGTTTTGCCGTTGAGTTCTTCGCGCCATTTTGCGTGGACATGTCAAGTGCAGGTTTTTGTTTTGTAAATTAATTTACTGTGGATATTATTGGTCAAAAGTGGTGTTGCTTGGTTTAATAATGTGCTACAATGTGAATAATTATGAAATACGATAAATTGGACTTTAAATATGGGGCACAAATTGCAGTTTATTTTTTGCGGTTTTCCCGCACTGTCAACTCCCATATTTTACCCGACGTGTTTGAGCTATGGTGCCGCGAGTGACTCCAACAAAAGCATCAAATTCTGCAGCATCTGGAATTTGATGATGACCTCATTAATTCATTAAAAAGAAAGATATATTACGTCAGACTTGGCTGTATGGGCTAGACCCTTTGCCTTCCCTATCATCTCATTCATCATCCATGGGGAGAAGAGAACCAAAAAAAAAATCCTTTTTGCCGCTCTAAAACTGCCTCAATACGACTAGTTCGTACATCCATCTATCTACTTATTATTATTCTTATCTCTATTACTTTAAATTAAAGTAGTACAGTAAATCAAAAAAACATACATGTTATTATTTCCACTATGTTACCAAATGCACGATGATGCGCTAGTACATTAAAGACGCACGAACGTGCGGGGGGTTTATGGAATTCGCTAGGGGATGAATTTTTTCACTATTTATATGACATACTTTAGACCTTAATGATTTCAAAGTTATCAATAAACATTTCAATATCCAAAATATTTTTTGTCGTGCCGAAAGGGATAATATATGCCTAAAACTTCCATAATTGTATTCCCTGCTGTAAGTTGTTTCTCAAAAGTATATTTAAATAATTTTTGAATAAGTTGGATTATACCGAGAAGAATATGATCACGACGAATACTGTTCACACCTTTGGGATGGTTCCGCCAAGTACCTCACAGATGCTCTCAATGTCCTACAGAGGCGAGCTGTTCGAATTGTGGACGATGCCACTATATCTGGAACTCCCGAATCCCTGCAGCTTCGCCGAGATGTAGCTTCTCTGAGCGTGTTCTACCGGCTATACTATGGGAGTGCTCTGAAGAGCTCTATAACCTAATTCCTTCCTCTCCATTCCGCAACCGAACCACACGCACAGGTCAGAATATGCACCCACATACCGTAGTCACTATCCCTTCGCGTACCTATAAATTTGGTGACTCATACATCTGTCCCACAATAAAGATGTGGAATGCTCTTCCAGCCTCTGTGTTTCCACTTTTCTATAACCTGGAGTCCTTCAAGCGAAGTGTGAAAAGGCATTAAGTCAAGCCGGCATAGTGTAAGGGACTGATGTCAGACATAAGGGTCTGATTCCAGTTGCTAACATTCATGGACCCTGCCCGCCGCTTACCATCAGGTGGGGGCAGGGTCACATGTCGTGCTAGAATAAAAAATAAAAAAATAAAATAAAAAACGAATACAGTTTGCACGTCAAGGGTCCGAAATTACTCCAATTTCATACAGTATACATACATTGAGGACTTACCTCTATGCCCTCCTAGGTGTGCAGAACACAAGCGCCAGTGAATTAGGACAGAAAACAGACAGACAGACAAGCAAACACTGGCTTAGCACGCGCAGGTTTAAAAATGTCCAATAAATGAACGCTATATTTTTTATACTCGGTGTGCTAAGCCTGCCGGTTTCAGAAGTAAATATATACAGAATCAAAAACCCTGTGTATTAATTTTTCAAGTTAGTGTTACTGTTGAATGTATTAGACAAAAAACAAATAATAATAATAATAATAATAATAAAAACAATAACAGTTAATATGTAAATATGTATACCACATAAGGTACAGCAGTATTCTAAAATAGGGATCCTCGAAATTAGTATTCGGATGCCATGTTCGACTTAGCGCTGTAAGCGCTTTTATTAACTTTACTTCGCTTTGAAAGCGTTTTCATTCGCTTTAAGCAACGTTCGTTAAAAAATCGCGCATAATTTTATTTTGTGATTAGATATATTGAAAGTAATATACAAACAGTATAAAAGAATTACAATATAAATTAAAACTACTTAAAAGTAAAAATTGAAATAAATATAAACTAAAAACTTAATAAAAAATAAACTATAAGTAAAAAATGTCCTCTAGAGACGACCCTTCAGTGATAGTCCCAAGAAGACTGGCAACATTTCCCCTCTGTATAGCTAAGCTAATACGTTGGTAGAAATAATTGCCAGCTTTCCTGTCTCCAGACTTTTCCGTTAGCCGTTTGGACAACTCCTTGGCCAGACGCTTGGCTGAGTGTCCCATAAGCCCATCGTCTCGACCTGTGATTAGATAATAATTTGACACGGCGTCCTTTACAACCACGATCAGAATTATATATTAAATAACTTTAAATATAATTTAATTTATTATTATTGTTATTTATCATTTGTTGTATTATTATTTAGATAGAAGTTGCCACGGTCTCCTTACAGCCACAATCTAAATTTATAGACATATTGAATATAATTATTTTTAGTTGTAAGATGACACGGCCTCTTTACAGCCACGATTTTGAATTGATATTATTGTTATTTGACATTGTTATTTAGAATAAGTCGACACGGCTCTTTATAGCCACGAATTTGAATTTATATTATTGTTATTTGACATTGTTATTTAGAATAAGTCGACACGGCTCTTTATAGCCACGAATTTGAATTTATATTATTGTTATTTGACATTGTTATTTAGAATAAGTCGACACGGCTCTTTACAGCCACGAATTTATTTATTTATACATTCTTAGGTTAAGATATAATCTAACAACAGAAAAGTCTAAAAAACAGGAAAGCTAGTAATTATTTCTGCCAACTGCAAAAGTCTCGCTAGAGGGGGGAAATGTTGCTAGTCTCCTTGGGACTAACCCTGAAGAGTCTCTAGAGGACATCTATGTATATATATATTTATAGTTTATTTTTAATTAAATTTTAAGTAGTTTTAATTATATTATAGTCTAATTAATCTTCGTTTCTCTGTGGGGAGGTGGTGTAGCGTATACTGTATAAATATTATTTAATAGGCCGAAAGCAATTTCATTCGATATTACAACAGGACGTTAGAATAAGATAAATAAGTATATTGTTTAGGGCAACAGAAAAAGTAGCTGGTTTTATTTCCACCAAAAAAGTTTTAGGCCCAAAAAAAAAAAAATCCATTTTA
The DNA here is from genome assembly GCA_910589645.1 of Tinea semifulvella. Classification (NCBI taxonomy): domain Eukaryota; kingdom Metazoa; phylum Arthropoda; class Insecta; order Lepidoptera; family Tineidae; genus Tinea; species Tinea semifulvella. Next base: position 5,400,930 of record OU342605.1, read on the forward strand.
AGGTTGATTAAAAAAAAAGACAGCACGAGTCTTCAAAGGTCCAGAGGGCAGCAATGGAATAGAGCCTTAAATATACTATATTAAATTATTTATTTCAGTATGTAATGTTATATTGGTATATGTATGTGTACTACACGTGGAAATGTTAATATGTTGTTAGTGTGCGTCAATATATTGGGACCAAACAATATAATAAAAAATACTTTTGAAAAAATACTTGATAATTGATTGGTTTTTGTGTATGACTCTATCTAAACTACGTATCGCTCTTAGAGTTCGATTATAAGGTTTTAATAGAGATTTGATTTTGATATGTATTTTCTTCCCTCGCTAAGTTCTTAAAATTCTCCAGAAATGTCAGGAAGGCTCATCTCTAACAGTGGAGGTCTACGACTCATGTCATTTTATTCAATACATCACTTTACTTAGCTTGCTGTTAATTTCCAATCAGTTATACCATTATCTTGATTTTACTGTTTACAACAGTAAATAATGTCAGCAAATATATGGCAAAATATTTTTTTTATCAATCAATCATTATTTTACAATATTTACATAATAGAAGCTATGTAATAAAATTATTAAAAAAATATTATTTCAATTCAGTAATAAAATCTCAAGTTACGGTGCAGAGAAGTTTTCCTAAAAATATACTCATACAGAGCCTAATCAAGTAGGTAGCGAAAAGACGACGATCGCACGAACGTTGACTTACGTCATTCTTTCTCTCTCTATTTCGTCTCTCGGCTTTAGGCAAACTCAATTAATACTGACACTCACCAGTCTTTAGGTATTTATCATGATGGATATCGCGATTTTTAGATTTTTATCTTTAAAAAAAATGGCCTTTTTATATTTTAAATAGAGTTTCTAACAATGACACTTGAAGCCTAAAAAACACGCGGTATATGAACTTGTAGATACAACTTGAATATTTTTTTAAATTTAGTTATCAAAGCGTGTAAACTTAAGTTTGCATTTAGGTATAAATTATAACCCTTACAGCACGGAATACCAAGCGTGCGTTAATACAAAAAAATATCTAGCCGGCGGCGTTTCGTCGTCGCGAAATTCTGTTTGGTAAAAAACAGCCTCGATACGAGTTGGTCGTGCACTCATCTAGCTTAGTAAAAAACTATTATTCTTATCTCTATTAAATTGTTAGAACTAGTAAAGAAAAAAACATACATACATACATGATACCAAACGCACAATGGTGAACATACGGATACATCGTCATACAAAGACGTACGGATATGCGGAGGGGGTTTTGTGGAATTCGCTAGGGATAATTTCACTATTTATATGACCTCAAAGATCTCAAAGTTATCAATATCCAATATATTTTTTGTCGTGCTAAAAGGGATAACAGATATATAAAAAATATGTGTAAATTATTCAATCATTTAGTCCCACTATATTGACGTTAGGAATGTACGTCTATTTTTCAGCTTTGGAAATGATAGAAGCGATGCACTCAGTGAAACGAAAAGGAAATGTCGTGAAACGTTAAACTTATATCGCCTCATTTTATGTTACAACTAAAGTAAAGTGAACTGTTTTAAGACGCATTTAAGTCAAAAAGAGAAATAACTTCTTAATATGACAACATCGCATCGGTTAAAATTGATAAGTAAAACCTTAACATAATTTTGAATTACCTATTCGACGATACCCCACTCAATATAGTTTTTTTAATTTTTCACAATATGGTGTCTGGTTGTCGCCTTACTGAATTTAGATTAATGTCATATCTTTAGTGACACTCGCGTGATTAAAATGAATCGATTCACGTGATAATCATCAAAATCAGACCACGCGTTTGGTATCCTGTGTTCCACAAAGGAACATACATACATACATATGTTAATAAACACATAACCCTTCTTTGAGTCAGTCTCGGGTAAAAAAAATAAAAAAACAGAGGCCTGATTTGTTATAAAAAAATACGGTCCAAATGGTATATTTTGTAAAACTCGTACCTACTAATTCTCCTTAATATTTTTTTAATGAGCGATAAAAGTTTGTTAGGTGAAGCAGAGAATGTTAATTATAACCGTGCGATCTAATGTGCGATGCTGCATAATTGATTTAAACCTACCTTAAACACCTGACGACATAGGAAGTTCTCTTTCACTGGCAAAAGTCTGAAATAAAAAATAAAAAAAGTTAAAAATATTCTTAATATTCCACAACATGTATGTCATGTGGCAACACTGATATTACGATTTTGCGCGCCATCGCATCGAACGGAGCCTTCCGGCATCCCGGCGGATGAGCGACATACGATTACGACACAGCAGACATTCGAAATAGCCTACATATGGTTTCTGAGGAAAAGTTGTTTGATTCTATCAATAGAATCAAATATTAGTTTAATGTAAGACCAAAGTCACACATATATGTATGTAGACGACGACTACGACAAACAATTTAGTTATTAATATTGTTTGTCCGCCTCCGTGGTCTAGTGGTAACAAACGTTGCCGTGAACTCGGGAGGTCGTGGGTTCGATTCCCACCGGGGGCAAGTTGTACATTGTATAATTTGTCTCGGTCTGAGTGTTTTTATGTATAATATGTATATATTTACAAAAAAAAAGTATAATATGTAGTTTATCAACCATCTAGTTTCCGTAACACAAGCCTCGTAGCTTACCACGGAAATTAGATGACGCTGTGTTACCTGTCTGGAAATATTTATTTATTTATTATTTTCCATTCTAAAACTGACACTGTTCAATCTATGTTACATAGACACGTTAATTTCCGTCCAGATTAATGGACATTTTCCCAATTTCCACCTTTCCGACAAAAGCGAATCTAGGAAATTAACGACACTTACCTCCTACGCAGAAGCCACATTTTTTTTTACGAATATTACTTTATTAAAAAGACGTCAATCCAAAAATAATGTTTTTAGTTTTATTGTATTGTATTGTTTATTGTTCTTAGTTTAAGTATATTTTTAAGCGAGCACCCTACACCTAAGTACTTATGTAATTTTAGCTATCGGTGGAAACTTGTTAATAGCCATACACCACCTATCCTGTCTAAATGTCCTAAAGGTTTGGCTGTCAGAGAATACCTAGCGGCTTTAAGTCCGCCTTTGTACATAGTGCAATAAAGTTTTAAAATACATAAAAAAAAATAAAAAAATATACACTACCCGTATGTACTGACAGTACATAAAATAGCTAAAATTACATAAGTACTTAGGTGTAGGGTGCTCGCTTAAAAATATACTTAAACTAAGAACAATAAACATCTATATTTTATTTAGTCGATGGTCGCTTTTAAAAACAAACTTAAAATATATTTGTTCACATCTCAACAATCATTGCAGCAGCACGCCTAATCAAGAAAACTAGATTATATTACTATGTAAACATTATTTATTTATTTTAAAAATTAGGCAAATTATATAGCCATAGTTTTATGTATATTAGTTATTTATTTTAAGGACAAGTTTTTTTAAATTAATATTGCTTCTTTTTTAATTTTTACGTAATTAGTTTGTGTTAATACAATTATAATTAAATTAATTAAGTAAATAATTAAAGGTATATCATATTATAATTTTATTCGAAGTAATATATCTCACATCCAGGCGACCTCGTCAGGCGCGGGGAGAGCGGCTTTTTCTGCGGAGAACCTCAAATTGCGCAAATATGCCAACCTTGGTTCCGGTTACGAGTTTGCGTCGAGACGATGGGCCCCTGGGGACCGTCAGCGAGGCGCTTGGCCAAGGAGTTGTCAAAGCGGCTGACAGAAAGGTCTGGAGACAGGAAGGCTGGCAATTATTTCTGCCAACGTATTAGCCACGCTATACAGAGGGGAAATGTTGCCAGTCTCCTTGGGACTATCTCGGATGGGACGTCTCTAGAGGACATTTTTTATTTATAGTTTAGTTTATTTTTAATTTTATTATTTAGGTAGCTTTTATATTGTAATTATTTTATAGTGGTTGTATATATTACTTCGGTATATATCATTGTGAGGGATTAGCTGAAAATCAGCGCTGTGACCGAGTGTTGCAGCTTATTGCTGAGCTGATTTCCTATTTGTCACCACACTATCTTGTTTGTTGTATTATTATTATTTCACTGCTTGTGTTTTTTTGTGACAAATAAACTTTTTTTTTCTTTCTTTCATTTATCTAGCTTTAAGTTGTCTTTAAACATTAACTATTATTATTATTAAACTGCCTCCGTGGTCTAGCGGTTAAGTCTATGGATTAAGACTCGGAGGTACCGGGTTCGATTCCTGGTCGGGACACAAAGAGATTTATTAATGTAAACAAATACATTCCATTTATTTGTGATATTTCTCGAGTTTGGTACGCTGGAGACATCGACGGGCTCGCCACTTGGCCTATAGTAAATTTGGCTAAATGTAAATCCGCTACTATGTATATATCACTTACTTGGCCATTTCCGATAGCTGTAGTCTTCCATCCTTGTTGGAATCGAACACTTGAAGCTGTAAAAAATCCGGTGTTATTATTATCAAATTATTTATTGCCCAAAATAAGTGAACAAAGGTGAAGATTAATGCCTACAACATATCTATATTTTATTTATTTATATTTAGACAGTATCTAATAAATAAATAATAAAAATAATATAATGATTTTTATCTTAAAAAAGTGACAGTTTTTTCTCACAAAAAAATAAGTATCATAATTCAAAGGGGAAATGCTGCTAGTGTAATGGGCACCATGCCACATGATAGCGATTTGGAGGAGCTATTTTTTTTGTAAGTATTTAATATTTTTTTCTATGTATTTTTTAGGTTAAATTTAGATTTTGTAATATAGTTTATTAACTTATGGCTCTAGAACCCTTTTGTGGACTATCGAAAAGCACTTTCCGCGCAGCATTAAAAAAATGGAAACACGCACAATGTGCATCTGCCTGACAGGCAACTCCAGGGCAGAGGCATTCGAAGGAGCTAATCGTGGGCTACTCAGGTAAGTACACGATCAAAGCCCTTCTGCTATGCAAACCTAAATTAAGAACTCTCGCTAGAGCCCTAACTGGTCATTGTAAATTAAACAAGCACATGTTTACCATGGGCTTGGTAGAAACAGATAAGTGCAGATTCTGTCGCGAGGTGTCTAAGACACCTGTCCATCTCCTTTGCGACTGTTATGCCCTGCATCACAAGCGTAGCACCATCTTGGGTGCTCACAGTTTAAGCCCCGAGGAGGTGCGACGCCTCGCTCCTAAGCCCATACTAAGGTTCCTTGAAGCCGTGGGGCTAGCGAACGAACTATAATCTAGGGAGGTCACAATAGATCACTACTGGTCGCAGTGACTCGGTGACGAATAGCCCCACCCTATCTCACATAGAATAAAAATATAGTTTATTTAATCTTAAAAAAATAATATCATTTTTATTTTAAAAAGGGGTTCTACCAATAACACCTGAAGCCTAAATTAAATTTGATCTTTTAACAATTACACGCTAAACTTACCATAGTATCTGTGTATTCAATTAGTTTGTCCTCAGAAACGTCGTTGATTTTCTTAGCCTCTTTAAGAAGGTCCCGAAGGAAATTCTGGAACACAATGGTGGAATAACTAAGCAAAGCTCAGGCAGATATTAACACATTATCTTTATCATTACAGCCCCTAGAACACAGCGTCCTAGATCTCCACTGCTGGAGGTGGGCCTTCCAGAACATATATCTGGAGAATTTAGCCTACATTCGCCACACTGCAGCTGGCCAGACGGCTTGGCGAGGATATGATGTAAATTTTTTAAATGACTACTTTTTAACGATTCCACAAGTTGGTATTAGTGGAACCGGGACCGACGGCTTAACGTGCTCTTCGAGGCACGGGAACGGTGGTGTTGTAAAGAAAAGTGTATTTCTCATTGGTACATGCCGGGTGGGTTTGAACCGACTTTTGTAGGATTTAAGGAACGCGTTCTTACAACCGAGCCACCACCGCGCCAACACATAGTTCTTATCTATGTATTTAGGCAAGAAAAGTCAGTACATTATTGAAAGCAATGTTCAAGACATTATTGTTCTCCTCTCTCCTACACAAACGAATTTACGGCCAAGGAATTTAATTTCCAACCCAACTAAGGTTCAATATCGTATAGCAAACTGTCACAATAAGAGCTAGCTAGAGCACGACGACGCTACTTTGACATATCGTATTGACATTTCAGTCATCATTACAGCGTCCTAGACCTCCACTGTTGGAGATGGGTCTTCCAGAATATGCGTTCCAGGGAATTGGCCTATACTCGCCACGCTGGCCAGACGGGTTGACGAGGACCTGATGTCCTTAATGCATTGCGAATGTCCAACGATATTTCAACGAAATGGGTAGGGGAAAAAATACGTAAAGTATGTGTGCAGTATTAAAAACATCATAATCGGATGATGCCTGTGCCCTCTGCATTGCTGGTTGTAGGCCTCCCCCAAGGCTCGTCACTGCAACCCTCATCCAACCCTTTCTTAGATCATCTGTCCATCTGGCAGAGGATCATCCCACTCTTCGTTGTCCCGTAACTATCCACTCTATAACCCGTTTGCCACATCGGTCGTCGGTTCTGCGGCACATGTGTCCGGCCCATTGCCACTTAGGCTAGCTATTTTTCTTTTATAATAATAATTTGTTTATTATCAGGCAACAGATGGCCCATAGATAAATACCAACTAAAATACATATAAAATTAATTAATCTAAAGCTTCCGTATCTTCATCTTCTTGTGGTCATAGAAGTACCCATCAGGTACTGTGACCACCTTCTGAGGAGTACTAGAAGCTTCAGTGGACGGTGCCGGCGTCCCTGCTGGGGGTGGTGCAGAGGGAGTAGGTGCTTCGCGGGGCCCAGGAACATCGTTGGTGCTGCGTGAAGCAAATCCACGAATGTATTTGCGGTACACAACACCGAGCGGCCAGAATTCCTTCTTCAGGAATATTTTGAGGTGCTCTGACCGCACACGAATCCTAAATGCTTTGAATCCGGTAATGAATAAATTTTATTCCAGCACTATATGTAAACTTGCGCCCACCTGTTGGTAAGTGGCGCGCAAGGTCCATGAATGTTAGCAACTGGAATCAGACACTCATGACTCACACTCAAGCCGGCATAGTGTTAGGGACTGATGTCAGACATAAGTCAATTCGTCTTATACTTCGACAATACATTTTACTGGGTTGATCGGCACGAACGGTGGATACTTTCCTGCCCCAGCAGACTGGGAAAATTAGCACCATCAGTCCGCCTACCACCTATTGAAATTTTGAATGCTATGTCAGTAACTTTGGTTCTCTGACGAAAATCAACGTTTAAATTCTATCCATTATACAAATACCAAGAACAACTCTCTTCATAGCTCGCTGAGTGGCCTTGAATTTGTGAAACAGACCCACTGTCAGATTCCACGTCTCTGCTTGACATTACGGGGAGGACGTACTGGTTCAAGATATTTGTCTTTAAACACTGATGGACGATGAGAGGATGTGCCGAAGTATGCCGAATGCCGCCCATGCTAGCTGAATGCGTCTGTCGGTTTCTTTGCTGAAGTTTGCAGCGCCTAGCTGAACGTCTGACCAAGGTAGACGCATTCCTGCACAACTTCGAGAGTAGCCTTTCCCATACAGATTGGCCATGGCTATTAAACATGACATATTTTTATTTTTTATTTTCACCTACCTTAAGTTCATCAGCTTCGATGTATCCACTGCCGTCAGTGTCGTATTCCCGCCAAATCTAAAATTATTTAATTAATAAATTATGTATAATCTATAAATTTACTGCGTTACTCAGCTAAAACTTATTGTATATGTTATTTAACAGTAAGATTTGGTTTATGTAATTGTAATAATAAGTATTATTTATTTATACAGTAGAAATTAGTTACAATAATAAATACAATAGTGAAATATTTATATAATAAATTACACGAAGTGAACAATATTAACGCTACATATTTCCAATTGTATTGCACGTTGGAGCCCAAACTAATGACAAATTGTTACGATTAAAGTTAAAAATGGCGTCGAATGTACCAGCTGACGGCTGACATAATAAAACTGGTACAATAGAAGAACCTTTGTGCACTTAGGTTAAGTTTTTCAAAAAATGTTTTAATTGTACATTTTTAAGTTTATAATAATAATAATAATCATTATTTTCAGGCAACAAAATGAATATACAAAAGGCCCTTAAAAACTAAAATATATCCCTTTCAGCACGGATGATACCAATGCGTTATTACGAAACAATCTAGACCTCTCACCAAAATCTGTTTTACCGGCCGAGGTTCCTGCTCTCATCGAGCTACTTCGTAATTATATCTATTAAATTGTTAGGACTAGTTAAAAAAAAAACATACAAAAGTGATTTTTATTTCCAAGGATTTTTTTTACCATTTATATGAGATATTAAAGACCTCAAGGATCTCACAGTAATCAATAAACCTTTCATTATCTAAAATATATTTTGTCGTGTTGAAAGGGATATATAATATAAATATACACTGCAATACAGCTTCTGCATCTTCATCTTATTGTGGTCAATATTGTACCCATTGGGTACGGCGACCACATTCTGACGAAGGCTGACTGCTGTAGTGGGGGTCGGCGCCGGGGTCCTCTTAGGTGGTTCACGAGGGTTCGGTGCTGCAGTAGGCCTTATCGCATCTTCCGTGGTGCATAATGTAGGCTCCACTTAAAGATTTTGCAAGACGTGGGTGTAAAAGAGGACTAATACTATGTTCGATTTGAAAGCAAATAAAATGAAAACCATAAATCTACGCCAAATCGAACAACTTTAAAAGCGAAATAAAGTAAAAAAGCGCTTACAGCGACAAGTCGAACTCGGAGCTACTCGTAAAAAGATAACAGCGACAACATGATAATTATTTGGCAAAGAGTAATTTGGTGTGGACAGCGAGCAAACTAAATTAATATTTATGAACTACTGACTGTGTGTATTGTATTTTTATTTTTAAATATATGTAAATGTTTCATAATTGCATGCTTTTTGAGATAGCACTGGAACTGTATTGTAAAGAATTGAAATTTCAAAAATGTCTTGTACTCATTTCTGTTGTGTGTACCTAATAATAATAATGATAATGGAATAAATACCTTCATAAACTCTACGCTGGATTCGAGAGGATTGTCGAATCGGAACAGCAGCAAAAAGTTCTCTTCCATCGGCAACAATTGTGCTAGCTGATAACATAAGAAAAAATAATTAAAGTCAGTCAAAGTCAAAATATCTTTATTCACGTAAACCTATTACAGGCATTTATGAAACGTCATTAAATTAATTCTTTTGAATGATTCTACTACTGCTACTAGAAGACAAAGCAGCAAAGTGGTCCAATAAGTAAGCGGAAAAGCCTGCAGCCAGAGACCCGACTCCCTAGTGGAAACGACCATGAGGCGAGCCCGCTCTTTCATGTCAAGATAAAATATTTTCTATTATCAGTTTCCAGAGCGGCTCATCACGTCTGTGGGATAAATTTTGGAACAGTTTTTATTATTGCATGCTATATATATATGGTCGTATAGATTTATGTATGGAACAGAAAAGTGGACACTGTGACACCTCTTTTTATAATTAAATAATAATGTCAATAATGTCACGTTTGATAGATAGATTGTCTTTTTTTATAATAAAGAAGGTTGGTGAATAAAATTGCATGAAAATTATTTATCCATTTACAGTCCATTATCGCCCACAGACACTGAAGGTGGATCTGGCCCTCAAGTTTAAGGTCGCCCAGCGAGCTAAGAGAGCTATGCTCGGTATTTTTCTAATGGATAGAATCCGAAATGTTGACATGCGTCAGCAAACTCAAGTTAGCGACATAGCTTTCAAAATTAGTAAGTTGAAGTGGCAATGGGCCAGACACGTCTGTCGCAGAACCGATGACTGATGGAGTAGACATGTTCTGGAAAGGAGACCATGTACAGGTAAACGCAGAGTCTAAAGGCCCCTCTGATGGACGGAAAACCTGAAAAAGGTCGCTGGTGGGGGCTGGATGAGGATGGCAGAAGATCACGTGAAATAGCGACCCTTGGAGGAGGCCTACATCTAACAGAGGAGAGACATAGGCTGATCATGATGATGATTTTTACAAAATAATAAGAATGATAGTCTATGTCTAGTAGTAGTAAGTAGTATGTCGTACTATGTCTAGTAGTAGTAAGTCGTACTATGTCTAGTAGTAGTAGGTAAGTAGTACTATGTCTAGTAGTAGTAAGTAGTAGTGGTAAGTCTGCATGTTTTTCAGCTTAATGTATTGTCGTTGCAGCGGATCCTGGCTGAGACTGTAAACTGAACTTGTGTTTCTTGATCGTGGTTGCTTCATGTTATAGTTTAAACTCAGAGTCACTCAATTATTATTATTTTTATTTTGATTGTTCAAAGACCCAAATAATTAATACTGTGATAGCATGTGGTGGTTGCCTGTAATAGGTGTTGTATCTATTTTCTGCCTTAGTTTTAACTGTTGGCAACCCTAATAAATAAATGATAATTTTAAATCTAGACACCCTGTAGATACAATTATTTCAGTGTAAGTACGTTTGTATGACATTCGCGTGATGTGAACTGATAACTCGTTGCGTGGGACGAGTCGATGTGCGTGGGATGTGCTTAGTTCTAAAAATAAACCAACTATATATATATATCCACTTATATTTTATATGGTATATCCACTTACTATGATTTACTTAGGAACGACGTCGTCAGACTTAACGTTGACAAATTGGATTCTCTTAAGACATTTCTGTTAGACCTCAGACCCGATTTATCGGAACCCGTTTCAGAGAAACAAGTGAAAAAGAGCGTCATATATTCCTTAAGCTGTGCAAAAACGCCAACCTCAGTACAGATTACAAATTTGCGCCGTTTGGGGTCGCGACGATGAGCCGGGAATTGTCCAAACGGCTAACGGAAAAGTCTGGAGACAGGAAAGCTGGTAATTATTTCTGCCAACGTATTAGCCTCGCTATACAGAGGGAAAATGTTGGCCTTGGGACTATCCCTAAACGTGACTCGTATCTAAAATGAAAACATGTTTTATTCATAGTTTATTCTGTATTAAGTTTAGTTTAGTATATATAAATATTATTATGTTGTTTTTAATTATATTATTAAATAAATGTAATATGTTTTATACAAAAAAAAAAGTAAAGTATCATCACGACCGTTTCCCTTTCGGGGTGGTCAGACATGACAAGTGGTAAGCTCGTCGATCTCTCCAGCCAGCGTACCAAACTCGAGAAATATCAGAATAAAATAAAATATTATTTTAATGTATTTATTTACATTAATAAATATTTTTGTGTCCCGACCAGGAATCGAACCTGGTACCTCCGTGTCTAAATCCACAGACTTAACCGCTATACGTAGGCAATTAATTAATGGGTTCGATGTCTGGTCGGGCAACAATAATTTATTTGTGATATTTCTCAGGTTTAGAACGTTAGGGACATCGACGAGCTTGCCAATTGTCATGATAGACCTAGTAAAGTTGGCTAAAAGAAAATCCACTTTAAAAAAAAAAGGTTTGTTTCCCATGCCTCAGAGAGCACGTTAAGCCATCGGTCCCGGTTCCACTTTTTTTAATTGAAAATACTAATAATTGCGGGTATACGTCAAATTCCACAGAAAAATCTGAAAGGCCCAGTGGAAATCTAGGACTCTTGTGTTCTAGGGGCTGTGCTGATAACATACCTCTCTAATATCGATCTTCCCATCTTGATTGTCATCGTAGGCTTCCATGAAGCACGCCTTCAGTTCCACCAGCATCGAGTCAGAAACGGCCTGCCGACAAGAGAAACATACAAGGTCTGAACAATTTTGACCAGGACTGGTACATTTATGGTTTTTTTTTTGTCAATGAATTGTTAATGATTGTGTCTGATTTTTTGGCCAAACACGCAACGAGAGTCATCGCTCAGCCATCGTATTCGCCAGATTTGGCTCCCTGTGACTTTTCCTGTTTTCAAAACTCAGAAATCCGCTTCGGGGAACGTGCCATCAGTCTATTGAAGTCATAAAAAGTAATTCGATTTTTGTTTGTTTTGTTTTTGTATTGGCTTAAAAGGAGCCTACTTTGAAGGCGCGGTGGTCGTAAGAACGCCTTAAAATCCCAGAAAGTTCGGTTCAAACCCCGGCATGTACCAATGAGAAATACACTTTAATTACGTACATTTGTCATAGATTTACAACACCACCGTTCCCGTGCCTCGGAGAGCACGTTAAGCCGTCGGTCCCGTTAATACCAACTCGTGTAATCGTTAATAAAATTGTCATCAGATCCTGCTGTGGCCATCAGAACCCGTCTGGCCAGGCGTAGCGAATGCAAATATTCACCAAATATATGTTCTGGAAGGCCCCTGAAACAATGGAGGTCTAAGACACTGTGTTCTGTAATGTAAAATAATGTAAATGTGATGTGGACAGTCCGGGTCAAATTTGATCAATAGGATTTAATGAAATACAAATTATTTATTGACCAAAGTGAACATGAATTGTAGAGAATTTTAGTGGCACAAAATTTGAGAGATATATTGTTTACAAAGGTACATCTCTGCTGGGTAACGTGTGGTTGAGTCACCAATGGGCCGCCTTCGTGGTCTAGTGGTAACAAACGTTACCGTAAACTCGGGAGGTCGTGGGTTCGATTCCCACGTTGGGCAAGTTGTACATTGTATAATTTGTCTGGTCGTTTATAAGTATAATATGTAGTTTATCAACCATCTAGTTTCCGTAACACAAGCCTCGAAGCTTACCACGGAAACTAGATGGCGCTGTGTGACCTGTCTGGAAATATTTATTTATTTTTGTTGGGATGTTTTTTTTATTATTGTAGTTAAAATGTAATTTGTTAATTTTGTCCCATATGAATGTAATGGGAGCTATTTAACTAACTAACTGTCCTAAAATCCAATGACCAGAAAGTTACCTAAGTAGTTACAGCAAAGTGATATTGTTGCGCGTAAATGTTAACGACTTTCTTTATTATTTTGTTTGTCTCAAAAGTTCATGTGTATTTTTTTATAAATCGATTTTATTCAATAAGAAAGAAAAGGACATAATATCGTCGTCCCCAGAGAATAAAATGATATATATATTTTTAAATTGTCTTTAAAGGACATTGTACAGAATACATCAGTCCTAAACACGTAATTTATTTGCATAATATATGTTCATAACCGGGATCATCAAATTCCAGATGCTGCAGAATTTGATGCTTTACTTGGAGTCACTCGCGACACCATAGCTCAAACACGTCGTGTAAAATATGGGAGTTAAAAGCGCGGGAAAACCGCAAAAAAATAAACTGCAACTTGTGCCCCATATTTAAAGTCCAATTTATCGTTTTCCATAATTATTCACATTGTAGCACATTATTAAACCAAGCAACACCACTTTTGACCAATAATATCCACAGTAAATTAATTTACAAAACAAAAACTTGCACTTGACATGTCCACGCAAAATGGCGCGAAGAACTCCTGATAAAATGATAATTTACAAAAACTCAATTTTACCAGGAAAATTAAAAAAACATTATTCGATATTAAAATATTTGCTCTTTAACAAATACCACACAGTATAAATATGGCAGCAGAATTCCAAGAAATACAACTTAAAATGAATGATTTGTGACGAAGAAAAACAAAACGTCGAGAAAAATCAACCGCAATTTCCAAGTTTGGAATGAGCTTTGGATTTTAGAAAGACGACCAACTCTGTCTCCAGTTTAAAATTGCTTCCTATTCTTCTTCCGGGACCCTACAATGGACACCCACTTGTGTTGTATGTCCTCACATATGAAATTGACATTTTATATGGAAAATGTAAAACGAAAAAAAAATACATTATATATTTAATCAATCGAAGTATGTACCATTATTCCCCTCATTCCGAATCGTGCTCAGAGCGCTTAGAACGAATATGTCATATTCTGTCTAATGACCGTCTCGTTCCGAATCAAATATCGCGATTTGGATGCTCAGAGCGTGATATCAATTCGGAACGGTCTAAATCACATTTTCACATTATGCACGTTCGCCATTTTTTAGGTAGTTAGTTCATTAATTCCATAACTGAAAAAAATGTGGGAGCGAGAATTTATAAAATCTTTGAATAATTATAAGTAACGCGATATTTTAAATTTTCCATATTGTGAACAGACCGATATTAAAGTAAAATCTAAATGAATCATTTAATTCAAAACACAAATACACAAGCCTAAATTTGAAATTAAAAAAATATTTGAGATCAAAGTGCCCAGTTCTACAAAAAGTCCAATTCGTATGTAAGGACCTAATATTAGCATACCGCTAGCTAGCACGTCCCTATTATTTGAATAAATGTGACTGACTAGCAGGAAAAAAAACCAGTAACCCTATATTATTGTTTAGTTTTTTTTAATACTTTGTATATTTTATAAAACAATAATTGGAGTTCTTCGCGCCATTTTGCACGGATAAGTCAAATGGAAGTTTGTTGATGTGGATATTGTTAGTCAAAAGTAGTGTTTAATAATGTGCTACAGTGTACGATAATAATGGAAAACGATAAATTGGACTACCTATGGGGCACCAATTGCAGTTTATTTTTTTGCGATTTTTCTGCGCTGTGAACTCCCATATTATACCCGACGTGTTTGGGTGATAAAGCCGCGAGTGAGTCCAAGAAAAGCATCAAATTTTACAAAATCTTGACTTGATGATAACCTCATTAAATCATTAAAATAAAGATATGTATTACGTCACACTTAGCTGTACGGGCTAGACCATTTGCCTTCCCTATTACCTCATTCATCATCCATCGGGAGAAGTGAACACAAACAAAACAATAATTGTCAAACGTAACATTTTTTAAGTAAATAAATATGTCAAACATTTTTATGTCAAATTTTGCAATTAGCAAAACAGTATTTTCATTAATGTTATAAATTAAATTAAATATATACTCACATCATCACTTCATCAGCCCCTAGAACACAGAGTTCTAGACCTCCACGTTTGAGGATGGGCCTTCCAGATTTTCTGGATAATATAGCCTACAATAGCCATGCGGGGTAGGGCGAAATGCCCAAGATTTTGACATATCTGACAGACGTAATAGATCTTAGACGATACGTTTTCAGACGATTGTGCACTCCGCCTCACCTCGCAGACGGGTTGGCGAGCGTCAGATGTCAATTTTAAATGACAACTTATTAACAATTCCACAAGTTGGTATTCGAGAAACCGGGACTGTCGTGCTCTATGTAGCGTTGTAACCATGTACGTAAGAAATGTGTACAATGTACATTCCGGGGTTCGAACCGACCTTTTAAGGATTTTAAGAAAAACGTTCTTACAACCAAAACGCCACACATATATTGATTAAAATAATTATTTTCTTTTAAAAAACGCAAGGAAGCCAGACAGATAAAAAGATGGAGAGAATGAAGCTGGTATGTTTAAAGGAATGAATGAAGAGAGTATGATACTTTTATATTAAGAATTCTTATTAGTCGCTACACTCTTGGCAGAGTGGTCGTGGTCGTCACTTATTTATTTATTTATTTAAGGGGTAGCAAACATATTATTACAGTGATCAATATTTATAAAATACAATCTAATACCTTAAGGATCACCCACTTAGATTTAGTAAATAAAACTTTAACAAATAAATATCTTAAATTAAAAATAACATTAATTAATTGTACACTTAAAGCAAAATCAAGCGGACAAATGGTGTAAAACAATAAATATCTTACAGCAATGTAACAACAACTTAAATGTCAGTGGCACGCTTAACAAGCCGGCTCCTCTCGAACTGCAGCCATCCTGACGCACTCATGTAGGGAGTGATCCATTGCTGCTTTAACCACCTCATCTGAGACCTACCACGCATTCTATTGCCATTTACTTTTCCCTGAACTACTAGGCGCTCAATGGATTATTATATATATTATTAATGTATTTCCACGCCCCGCGACACGTGTCCGAATGTGAGAAAGCGTGATTGTACGATTGAGGAAAGGCGCTGTCTTATTTCCAGTTCCTCCAGGAGAGAGAGACTTGTTGATTCGGAACTCCGTCCATGATATGCTTAATATTCTCCGCCAACACCACATCTCAGAATAGCTTTTTAACATTATTTGTCTAACATTTAGCGCATTCCATTGAGACATTTGATTACAGAATTCAATGAACTAGTTACAAGTAAGTTTTCACGACTGTATCCTTTTGTGGTGGTCAGAAACCATAATTTTAAAGAAACGGCTTCTCCACAAATTACTTACGGGTTGTGATTAATATTTGTGGGTCCGTTGTAGGGTCGCGCGAATAGTGCGGAGAGAGCACAATAGGCAAACTTGGTCAGGTTTCATTGAAGAATAAATGAGTTTTTACAATGCTTGCGGATATATATAAGAGTATATATAGGTAAATTTTACCTACCTACTTTTAATCCTTCATTCATAATAATATTATAAGGTATATTTAAGGTATATATCAAATATATACTAACCTTTATATGTGCATAATAATTATAAACAGGTTTTAATCCATAATCGCGCAACCATCTTTCTTCATTTTCTTTATTTTGCCCTCTTACAACTGACTTTATTGTTGTGTACAAGCATATTATTATTATACTATAGGTACACTAACAAAACACACATGCACTCGCGCATCATCTTTCTTGATTTTATTTATTTTGTCATCTTACGACTGACTTTATTGTTGTGTACAAGCATATTATTATTATACTATAGGTACACTAACAAAACACACATGCACTCGCGCATCATCTTTCTTGATTTTATTTATTTTGTCATCTTACGACTGACTTTATTGTTGTGTACAAGCATATTATTATTATACTATAGGTACACTAACAAAACACACATGCACTCGCGCATCATCTTTTTTGATTTTATTTATTTTGTCATCTTACGACTGACTTTATTGTTGTGTA
The DNA here is from genome assembly GCA_910589645.1 of Tinea semifulvella. NCBI lineage: Eukaryota > Metazoa > Arthropoda > Insecta > Lepidoptera > Tineidae > Tinea > Tinea semifulvella. Next base: position 5,417,905 of record OU342605.1, read on the forward strand.
CAAGCATATTATTATTATACTATAGGTACACTAACAAAACACACATGCACTCGCGCATCATCTTTCTTGATTTTATTTATTTTGTCATCTTACGACTGACTTTATTGTTGTGTACAAGCATATTATTATTATACTATAGGTACACTAACATAACACACATACATCTGCGTATCCATCTTTTTAAATTTTCTTTATTTTATCCTCTTACGACTGACTTTATTCCCGGTCCTGGTTCCATTAATACCAACTTGTGGAATTGTTAAAATTGTCCTTAAAAAAATACATTAGACCCTCGCCAACCAACAACTTCAGATATTTCCGGAAGGCCCATCTCCAATAGTAGAAGTCAGGGAGGTCTGTGATGATGATAAAGAAATAAATATATATAGGATGTTTTTTTAGCTGCATGAGAAGTTCGATGGTTGTTGTCTATAGTTTGACAGTTGTGAATGTCAAACTGTGTTCATTTCTATTTAGTAAGATTTGGCTATTCATCATGAACCGTTTAGCTCCAGAACAGCGCTTCCAAATTGTGGAATAATACTTTAAAAAAAAAACAGTTCGCAAAGTTCATAGAGCACTTCGTCCATTTTACAGTCAACATAATCGGCCTAGTGGGCGAGCAATTCGTGCAGTTATTGATCGTTTTCGCACAAATTCTACTCTCTTTGATTCAATACCATCAACAAGACAAATTTATGACAAATGTACGTAAGAAAGTATCTTTCTTATTGTAAACGAGGGGATTGAAGCATAAGCTACCTTAAGATACAAGTATAAGGTAGGTACGTAATTTATATCAGGGAAAAATAAAATGACTAATTTAAAAGCATTATTATAGTAATGTGTTTGTGTGTTCGCTTATCATTCATCTTCTGATTCATGTATAACTAGCTGTCAAGATATCTTATCAGATGATTCTCTTAAAGATATTGGAGATATGGTTAAAAATATCATATGTAAGAGGAAGCCATCACAGCCTCCACCGCAGTTGAGTTATTAAGTGTGAATTAAAAAAAAACGTAAGTACCTGTTTTGTTTTTTTTTAAATATATATAAAACTATAAATAAATTTGGCTTTTATAATGTTAGCAACTGGAACCAGACGTTCATGACTTTCATCAGTCTCTAACACTATGCCGGCTTGACTGGGTTTATCGGCACGAATGGTGGATACTTCCCCGCCCCGGCAGACTAGGCAAATTGCCACCATCAATCTGCCTACCACCTGTTTGTTGTTCTCGTTGAAAGTATGTGCCATTTGCAATGATGTCAAATGCCAATTTTTACTTTTAAGAGTGCGTTCGTTTTTGTAACACCGCGTAGGGTTCTGACGTCATCGGTGTAGTTATTCGACACCGACATTCACGAACGATTTACGAGCACAATGTCACTGTCAAAATTGTCCCTTGAAATATTATCTCCACTAAAGACATATTTCGTATACACGTATTATTAGTCAGAAGAATGACAATTATATATTATTAGGGGATTTTACCCAAATAAGCATGTCAGCCCCATCGTAACTTAACCTAAATCGACAAACAATTATCAGTTTTTATCTGCCTATTCTTATTATAAATATTTAAAAAAATTAATAGTAACCTAGCCAATTGATTCGAATTAAGCGAAAAGCGAATTCACATTTAGCCAACTTTGCTATAGGTCAATCATGACAAGTGGCAAGCTCGTCGATGTCTCCAGCGTACCAAACTCGAGAAATATCACTAATAAATTAAATATTAATTAATTTTATAAGTTTTTATTCACTTTATACACTTATTAGCATTGTTGGAAGCTATTAGAAGGTGTAGATAGACTAGGTTTGAACGAAGTTAGAAGCTTGTCTTATGTTAACAGTGAGGTTCCATAAAATTGTGGCGACAACTGCAAAAGAATTTGAAACAAATCCAGAATGATGAAATTACCAATCACGTGCAAAATCACTTTGAAGAGCATTTCAGAAATCTAACAGACAGCCTTGTATGACGTCATAATATTCGAAGATTAGCATAAGAGCTATTTGATAAAAATGCACTTTATGTCTGTGGTTTTAAGACTCATAGCTTTATATACGTATTAAATTTTATTAAATGCTCATAATAAGATGAAGTTGGAAGTGAATATATTCAGCAACTCCCGCGCCGCTTTTAAAGCAAAAATCACAAAGCTGTTACTTGCGGGTAGTGTTGACCAATCTTGGTCTTGGTCTTGCATTTTGCAAGACCGGCTATGGTATAATAACAGAGGTCGTTGGAACCTGCTTCCATGTGACAAATAAAAACCGATTTTATTTTTTATTTTACTGGTATGGTTGCAAGACAAACACCAAGACTACCCTAGTTTAATTGATTATTGCTCTCCGAGGCACGGAAAGAAGTGGTTTTGTAAATAAATGACAAATGAACTTAAGAAAAGTGTATTTCTCATTGGTACACGCCACAGTTCGAACCCACCTTTTTTTTTTTTTTTTAATTCAAAATCGTTTATTGCACAGAATACAGGTAGATATAGGATAATACAATTTTACAGTTCAGCTGTATCCTACCATAATGGTATTGGTATGGTATTTACTTTATTTTTAAGGAATGAGTTCTTACAACTGAGCCACCACCGCTCTGTATAGTATACTTGTATATATATATATATATATATATATATATATAAACCTAAATAATGCTATAAATTATCCCTAAGGTTGACTAGTAAGAATGCCTAGCGGCATAAGCGCTAGGCATTCTTACTAGTCAACCTTAGGGATAATTTATAGCATTATTTAAGTTTTTATAATATTTTGGGATACACCTAGACCGAAATACATTGACTATTGCCCGGACTGTTCACCCACACAAATGTCGGTGTGGGGAACCTGTACAACATCTCGGACACCACGGCTTTCTTATGCTAAAAGTGCCGGCCGCATTTATCGCCACCCGGCCATCAACGACATCATCCGAAGGGCTCTTTGGTCGACATAACCAAAGTGACAAGCTAACCAATCACGTGGCGTATATCAAAACATTAATCAGATTATTTTAGGCCGCGTTCGTTTTATAGCATTTCCAACATTTCGTAGCAACTTCATAAACCAGCGTGAAATGTCGTTTTTGTTAAGAAATACCACTTATTTTTAACAATACTAACATTTCTTAAAAAAACGAGCGACAAGGCTACTTTTTGACAAGTATGACAAGTAACAAATAATAACAAATCAATTGACAATGTATTATGTTCTTTAAATTTATTACATAAAATCGTTTAAAATACATTTTAAACAAATATAATATAAACTATAAAGTATACAACAATGTAAACAAAACATTTCTTATGTTAAATGACATCTGTCAAAAAGTAACATCAATAACCCTCCTTTCAACACGGTACTGACATACGAAATTAGCATTAAATGTTAGAATTTTCATTAAACGAACGACTTGTTCTAAAAAGAGGTATTTTCATGCTAACATTTCTTAAAACGAACGCGGCCATAATCATCTTTTATGCAATCATTTTGCACTAGTGTGTGTAAATTCGCCGCGCGACCTGTACCGTGTACGTGTAAGGAATGAAGTTTAATTATATGATAATTAATGATGTAGATTTAACAAGCTATATTGTAGACAATATATCAATCTTTCTGAAGGTCGTGTTTGTTTAGTTTGTGATAGGTACACCGTGCATTTGTCGTTCACGTGTGTTCAAATGAGAGGGCAGTTTGTAACATTATTTTTTTTCGTCATCTTCTCTTGTCGATGAAGAACGTGTTTTAATAATAATAATAAATTATTTATTGTAGAGAACCAAAAATAGTGTGGGTACAAAAACGAGCTTAATGCTATAACTGTATTTTCTACCAACTAACCTTTAACTACCAACGTGGTATATGAGTCGTGCATTAATGTGGGACGCTACTTGTGTCGACACCCTTTTTCGACACGACAATTAATAATAATAATAACAATAATAATAATTTTATTGCATAGATACAACAACAGTTTTATAATGATACAGTGGACTCGACACCCCATCTGCATCCGCATATACGAGTCTGTTGGTTAATGCTATATGTGAAAAGAGGGCTGACAGTTTTTTGCGCAGCAAATCAGCATACATGCTGCAGGTGTTAGCACACTGCCACATGATTAACTCATGGGTTCATAATTATATATATTGATCATCAAATTCATTAGTGGAACATTTCGAAATTAACATTAAAATATGTTAAAACAGAAAGCAATGAATTTTTTTTTCTTTTTTCGTCAAGTTCCACTAATTAATTGCATAATCGATGTAGTTTATTTTAATTTAGTTTATCTACTCTCATATCGTAAAATGCTAATTACAAACTTCAAAACGAATTTATTTTGACATACTTTATAAACATACTGCTGAAATTTAAAAATAGAATCACATTATACCTTTTTTTTTCTAACAAAATTAGAATTATATAACACTTATTTTTTTAAGGCAAAGGTTTCATTACAAAAAAGTTTTGATTCCAATTTTTCCTTGTCTATGGCAGCGCCCACCATAGCGCGTGCGCGGTCATAAGCTAGGTTTTGGCGCCATTTCATTGTTTAGGACTTATGTATTCTGTACCATGGTCATTTAAAAAAAAAAAAATTGGTGCCATTCAATACGTTTTGTTGTATAGCATTTCGTGTGTTTTTTTTATTCTTGCTTAAAATTCTTACTCTTTTATCTTTTATTTAGTAGGTTCAATCCCAATGTATGAGAGTAGATAAATTAGTGTATGAAACTGCACATAACTAGATATTAAAACACTCGTGTATAATACCCCTTATTATGCAACAGTTTTATAAACTACTATTATATTATACTTGGAGGTATTGGAAATTGTAAGTTTAGACATCTAAAATTAGCACTTGTGTTCGCATTTTGAAAGCTACCAAAACATGTTTGTTTTTAATTCCAGAGAATGAAGACTGCATGGCTGTGCGTGTTCGCTGCCCTTGCCATCGGGTATGCCTCGGCTTCCCTGGTGATGCCCACCACTCGGGCCAACTTCGCTCTGGGCAGCATCAGCTATGGAGACAGACTTTTGCATAGGTATGTTAACCTGGATATTTAAAATCATTTATAGAGAGAGGTCGTAATGTACTTTTTGGACATATTTCCACTTTCATCTTACCTAATTCTAGAATAGCAAATTATTTATTATATTTTTCTCCATTTTACTAAAACATATAAGAGAAGACAAAGACAAATTTCTAAGCATTCCATGGATTCACCGCGCGGGTGCCGGGTCCATCGTGTGTGGGTAAGAGATGAGAAGAATGGTGTCTCGGGCTTGCGACCGACAATAGGCTCAAGCAACAAGGCGCTCACCATCCACCATTCTACTCCAATAAATCTCAAAAATGTCAGTAACTTTATTTTAGTGTCTACAAAAGGAGAAGCAAAAATATTTATATATGTACACTTATATACATATATATAATATCAATACATTTTAGTGGCTAATCTTTGCTTCTATTTCAATGTTAATAGCTGTATCAAGTGGGTAATCGTTGTAGATTTTAAATCTTTTAACGTTTCTATTGTTATACTTATTAATAAATAAAGATTTATCTACAAACTGTAGATACTCGTATACTTAAAGATAATATATCTAATTAGGCAAATTTTACGAAAATATGTGCATTTAAACATTGTTTTTAGGTGGCCAATAGCTATAGAATTTACCCTATTTTTTTTTTTTTTTAGACAAGTAATGTACCGTCCAGCCGTGACCAACTCGATTCAGACTGAAGACTTCGTGTACCGAGGCAACGCTACCACCTTCATCAGCTCCGTTCAGGCCACAGAAGTGGGTTATTCTCAATATGGCTCAGTTTACTTATTGAACGGCGGTGTTGGCCATAATAACGTATCTTTAAGGGTACAATCCTATACTGGCTACGGATATTATTATATTATTGACGTTTGGGGACGTGCTTAAAGCATTTTGCCAACTATTTATTGTCATAATAACCATTATTTGTGTAAAAAAAATATTACCAACCTTAAAATATTGACGTTTTTTATCAATAATAAAATCAAAACCGTATCATTCTCTCTCACTCATATATTATATACGAATAAATATATATATATTGTTTAAATAAGTTTCTGTATATTAATTAAATAAATATGAAATAATATTGCGTTTTATTAAAGTGTTAGGACTTTTGTTTAGCTTCCCCGCATTATAAACATTCACACCTCCATTTTACGGATGACATAGTCATAATAGTTTTTATAATTTTAACGGGTCTTTACGCGATTTACCTTAGAGACATATTTCTCCCGACGTTTTCTGACCGCATAGCTTCAGTCGGCCCGTGACCACGGCCAATGCAACTAGGCTGAGACGTCGGGAGAAATATAAAATTAAAATTAAAATTATAAAAACTGACATAGTCATAATAGCTAGCTCGCTAAAGGATCTTAGCGGAATGCTAAGTGGCGTCCCAGCAGGTTGGCCTCGGTATGAACTTGGACAAGACAAAAGTCATGTATAACGACCAAGTCGTACCGAGATCAATCTGCGTAGGTAATGCCACTCTCGAAGTTGTACAAAAATACGTCTACCTTGGACAGACTATGCAATTAGGCGTAGCCAACTTCAGCAAAGAAGCCGACAGACGCATTTAGCTAGGATGGGCGGCATTTGGGAAGCTGCGCCACATCTTCTTATCAAACATACCCCAGTGTTTGAAGACGAGAGTTTTCAACCAGTGCGTTCTTACAGTGCTGTCGTACGGAGCAGAAAAGTGGACACTGACAGTCCACAAATTTAAGGTCGCTCAGCGGGCTATGGAGAAAGCTATGCTTGGTATTTCTCTGATGGATAAAGTCCGAAACGAGGAAATCCGTCGGGGAACCAAAGTTACCGATATAGGGACATGTCTGTCGTAGAACCGATAAACGATGGAGTAGACGGGTTCTAGAGTGGAGACCACGTACGGGAAGACGCAGAGTGTGTCGACGCCCCGCTAGATGGACGGATGACCTAAGGAAGGTCGCTGGTGGGGGTTGGATGAGGGTGGAAGGAGATCGTGTGAAGTGGCGAGCCTTGGGGGAGGCCTATATCCAGCAGTGGAGAGACACAGGCTGATGATGATTATAAACATTTTTTTTTTATAAATACACATTATTTAATAGAAATAATCTGTCTACGCATTATTTTTTATACGCTTTACGATTTTGCGAGTCATCCTTACGCAGGGGCCAAAACTAATCTTCACTGTATCGTTCCAATGGGGTGTATCACTAACTTTTTATCACGATAGATGGTGTATGATAGATGGTACCTAATATAACTGTCAGTTGCATAGAAAACTTGTATTTTTATTACGATTTTTATTATTTTCTGGATATTATGACGAAGTTTTAAGTGTACAAATCGAGTTTTCTAAGCGAAATCAAAGATATGGTGATCTTAAAATTGCCGTTCTATTAATAAAACCATTTTTCGTTTTAAAGTTGGGGTGTGTGCATTTTAATTCGTCTTTTAAGGTAGGTAACGTTAATATAAAATTCATTTTTCTTTTATAAACATATAAAACTACGAAAACATTTTTAAAATGATGCGATATAGTTTAAACCTATATAAGGTACCATTGCCGCTAGTGACATCTACAAAAAGCTTTGCCTGATACACCTCATTTTAGTATATCTGGCGAAGCTCTGGTTTTGCTTAAAAATGCATAAATCTTTCGCATTTTTACATTATACGTATCGCATATCTATAAATTTCTCCTAAAATATACGCAATAGGCCTGCAGATATGTAGTTCATTATAGACAATAAAATAACTATTTGTCTACTATTCTCAATCTTTCTCACGATCTCCGACAGTTGGGACCAGATATGCCGTAGACATAATAAGAATAACAAAAATTCATGCCAACGATTTGGCCCGAAAAACTCCATTTTAGTGCCAACGAGAATTTACTGGCGACGGGCTAGGACGCATTACATATACCCCTCATTCCGAATCGCGCTCAGAGCGCTTAGAACGAATATGACACTGACCGTGTCGTTGCGAATCAAATATCGCGATTTGGATGCTCAGAGCGTGATATCAATTCGGAACGGTCTAAATCACATTTTCATTCATAAAATGTTAGTTTTTTTTTAAATGTATGAAAGATAAATTGCGGATTCCACATCTTTGAGTATGAATACTAACAAATATACATCTCTCGGTTTATTAATCTTTATATGTGTAACAGACATTTTTTTTCATTTCCTACTTAAATATTAATTATAGATTTGTTTTAGAAGTAATATACAAAGAGTTACAATATTAAATAATTTAAAAGAAAACCTAATTTAAATAAACTTGAAAATGGCGCGCGACATAATGACAAAAAACTGACAGAGCTCAGAGCGATCTACCTCGATATCGTGAGCAGTATAAGCGCGAGAAATGATGTCATTTGTGACGTCACACAGCTTTGGCAAAACAGTTTAGGCGCGTCTCGGAACACCTTTAAGCGTGCTTAGGTTACTATTATCGCGTCTCGGAATGTTCATGTTCAACATGTCGCTGTAAGCACTTTTTTTACATTATTTCGTTCGACTTTCGTTTTCATTCACTTTAAGCAATATTAAGTATAAAAAAACGAGCTTAGCTTCGCTTTCAAGTTGAACAAAATAATTATACCGCGTGGTTTGTATGCCCTTATTTTGTATGTATTTTTTATTATTATTTCTTAGTATGTAAATTAATTGTAATTTTAGGCTTAGAATGTAGATATTTTTTTTTGTAAATTGTATTTTGTATGGGTTATGCCTGAAATAAATTATATTGAATTGAATTTGCCTGGCTATACAGGTGTTGCCAGCATTATTGGGACTATTTCTGATGGGAATTCTCGTGAGGACATTTTTTATTTAAAGTTTTTTTTATTAGGTTTACTTTATGGTTATTTAAGAAGTTTGTAAAATAGAGGAAAAATGATATAAGTTATTACTATTTTATCGGTCTAAAATAAGGTATATGAAAATGTAAATACGAGTATGTCCAAAATGACCGTAATTTTATATCGTTATTGATTTGTAACCTTATTAGTTATTACAATAATATTATAGTATTTATATATCGCTAAAACCTTAATTACAACTTCAATTAAAACTACTTAAGAGTAAAAATTAAAATAAATATAAACTAAACCTAATAAAAAAATAACTATAAGTAAAAGTTCATTTTTTATTAGGTTTAGTTTATGTTTATTTTAATTTTTACTTTTAAATAGTTTTAATTTATATTGTAATTCTTTTATAGTGTTTGTATATTACTTCAATATAAAACCTTATTATAGTACCTAACTCTATTAAATTACAACTTCAAATAAAAAAATAATAATAAAAAAAAACAAAAAACCTACTTACATAACCAAATCTAAATAGAAATCCGCGCAGCATGACAAGAACGCTGACCACATTTCCTCGCTGAATCGCTATGCTCATTTTGTTTATAGCTTGAACTCCACGGGCCTAAAGTCTCTACATCAAACGGCACAAACATGTAGTATTTGATTATTATAGATGCGTATGTGTGCCGCTGCGCTTTTAGCAGCGGCTCCCGCTTTTAGCGCTGTTCCCCTGAGGTCTGACAAAGCCAAAATGTCGACACAAGTAGCATCCCACACTAAGGCCCGTCCCCAAGCCCACGGGATCAGCGTCATATTTATTTATAAATTCTTTATTGCACTTAAAAACTTAACAGTTGAGTACAAGGGCGAACTTAATGCCTCTCGGCATTTTATACAAGCTAACCTTTGGAAGTGTGGTAGACGATTGTGGGTGCATTAGAAATAAAAACAAATACTTAAAAAAGTAAAGTATCATCACGACCGTTTCCCTTTCGGGGTGGTCAGAAACCACGCTTATAAAGAAGCGGATATACATTTAGCCAAACTTTACTATAGGACAATCATGACAAGTGGCAAGCTCGTCTCTAGCGTACCAAACTCGAGAAATATCACAAATAAATTTAATAATAATTAAATGTATTTATTTTATTATATTATTATCAGAAATCGAACCCGGTACCCCTCTGAGTCAAAAATCCACGGACTTAACCGCTAGACCACTAAGGCAGTTAACAAATACTTAAACATACATAATAATAATTTACATACTAATACACAAATATATAATAATAATATATACATTTAACTAAATTTATGTAAGAATACATAACAAAATGAAGGAAAAAATACGTATATTTACACAGCAAATAAAAAGAGACAGAAATAGATATCAGATAGTATCATACCATTAGGTCTCTTGCCATCATCGCGTACTATTGCAGTGGGTTCCAGAATAGCTGGAACCTCAATTGTGGCAAGAGTCCGTTTTATGGTTTGATTAAAGGGAGCCAAGGCGTGAAAATCTTTAATTTTATTTCTAAGAAAATTGATATTAAGACTACATTTTTCAATAGAAAATATTGTATTTAATAGATATACGTCCACGGATATGCCATAAAATTTTACGACCATCCTCGATCTAATGCAGTAGAGAAAAAACACAGAACAAATTTAAAACCTAAGTATTTTGTTACAAGGCTCAAATTGTACTGGAAGACTCCACAAGTTGCGCAGTAAAAGTTTGGCATGAAGGAGGCGTTTGGGATCAAACGTTCAATTTGCTCACTGTCATTGTCGATAATGCAGGGTAGGTATCTCATTCTTCGGTAAGTCTTTCTTAACTTCACCATGATTATTAAGCTTTGCGTCTTTGCATCCATTTCGCTCGCAGACTCTAAGCTAAGAGTAGGTAGTTCCCGAACGATGCATAGAGCGCTCCCAGAAACTTTTTCCGTAAGTTTCAAGCGGTCTTATTTTTATATAAATATCACCATGGCAAGCTTACAATCCCTTCGTTCCGATACGCGATAATAGTAACCTAAGCACGCTTAAAGGTGTTCCGATACGCGCTTAAACTGTTTTGCCAAAGCTTTATAACGTTACAAATGACTTCATTTCTCGCGCTTAGACTGCTCACGATATCGAGGTAGATCGCTCTGAGCGCTGTCAGTTGTTTATCATAATGTCTCCATTTTCAAGTTAATTTAATATTAGGTTTTCTTTTAAATTATTTAATATTGTAATTCGTTTATACTGTTTCTATATTACTTCTTAAACAAATCTATAATTAATATTTAAGTAGGAAGTGAAAAAAAAAATGTCTGTAACACGGCAAGTTATTTTAAATTACCAAAATAAGTTAATAATATTAAACTTTACACATATACAGATGAATAAACCGAGAGATGTATGTTTGTTATTATTCACACTCAAAGATGTGGAATCCTCAATTTATCTACCATACATTAAAAAAAAAAAAAAACATTTTATGAATGAAAAAACGAATTGATATCACGCTCTGAGCATCCAAATCGCGATATTTGATTCCGAACGACGGTCAGTGTCGTATTCGTTCTAAGCGCTCTGAGCGCGAATATTAGTTCTCCTTGAATGGAAAAATTGGCATTTGACATTAATTGCGAATGGCACATACTTTCAAAGAGTACAAAAATAGGTGGTATGCTCAAGCTACGCCAACGTACACAACGGGACCATGGGGACCCTCAGCCAAGAGTCTGGCCAAGGAGTTATCCAAACGGATACAACCAATCTGGAGACAGGAAGCTGGCAATTACTCGTATTTCTGCCACGTATTAGCCTCGCTATACAGAAGGGAAATGTTGCCAGTCTTCTTGGGACTATCACTGATGATCTCGAGCTGGCGACCGAATATATTTTTTTATTTAAAAACCTAATTGCACTTTGTACAAAGGCGGACTTAATAGCCGTTAGACATTCTCTGACAGCCAAACCTTTAGGACATTTAGACATATAAAATTTATACATGTATAAATTATTCATTATGGATTATATTATATGCTATAGACTGATTTAAAAAGGAAGCCTTATCGTTTTATTGCGCAATAAATGCAGCATTCGGCCCCTCTCTTTACCTTTTGCTGGCATTTCTCCCGCACCAATTTCCATTGCGTAAAGCTAAGTCTTGAATCCGTTCCTGATTATTTCTTCTGTGAGATCATAATATTGTTCGGCTTCATGTTTTTTTTCATTCCCACCGGTAATTAATAATTTAAGTTTAATAAGAATAAGTTTTCTAAGTTCCGAGAAAATATATATATATAGGCTGATACAGCTGGGATCCTATAATGATGGTCAAATGTATCCATGACAATTATCCAGTCTGATGCGGCGCCAAGGATCGAGGTGGGTATGTATAGGATGTATTTTTAAAGAGCTTGAGAGCTTTAAATAATTCAAGACATAAATATTGTTGACATGATTCCGTGGTCTAGCGGTTAAGTCTTGAATCCGTTCCTGATTATTTCTTCTGTGAGATCATAATATTGTTCGGCTTCAGGTTTTTTTCATTCCCACCGGTAATTAATAATTTAAGTTTAATAAGAATAAGTTTTCTAAGTTCCGAGAAAAAATATATATATAGGCTGATACAGCTGGGATCCTATAATGATGGTCAAATGTATCCATGACAATTATCCAGTCTGATGCGGCGCCAAGGATCGAGGTGGGTATGTATAGGATGTATTTTTAAGAGCTTGAGAGCTTTAAATAATTCAAGACATAAATATTGTTGACATGATTCCGTGGTCTAGCGGTTAAGTCCGTGGATTTAGACTCGGAGGTACCGGGTTCGATTCCTGGTCGGGACACAATAATATTTAATAATGAAAATAAATACATTTAACTAATATTTAATTTATTTGTGATATTTCTCGAGTTTGGTACGGCTGGAGACATCGACGAGCTTGCCACTTGTCATGATTGGCCTATAGTAAAGTTAGCTAAATGTGAATCTGCTTCTTTATAAGCGTGGTTTCTGACCACCCCGAAAGGGAAACGGTCGTGATGATACTATACTATATGATTTTTTATTATTATAATCTAGTAGTTTTTTTTTTTTTGTATATGTAAGCCCTACGTTAATTTTTCCACGTAGTCGAAAGACAAAGTCCAACAAGTTGAGAACGGCGACGAATCGACATTTCTGCGTCTTCTTCGAAGTAGAAATATTCTCTTTGGTACGCACATTTATTAGCCTTGTTGGTGGTTTTAAATCGAGAAGAAAACGATCAATAATTGCACGAATTGCTCGCTCACTAGGCCGATTATGTTCACCGTAAAATGGACGAAGTGCTCTATGAACTTCGGGAACATATATATTTTTAAAAGTAAATTTCCACAATTTGGAAGAGTTGTTCTGGCGTTAAACGATTCATGATGAATGGGGTGTGTCACTAACTTTTTATCACGATGGATGGCGCATGATAGATGGTACCTAATATAGCTGTCAGTTGCATAGAAAACTTGTATTTTTATTACGAAATTTATTATTTTCTGGATATTATGCAGAAGTGAGCAGCTTTTAAGTGTACAAATCGACATTTCCAAGCGAAAGCAAAGATATGGCGATCTCAAAATTGCCGTTCTATTAATTAAACCTTTTTTTCTTTTTAAAGACGGTGTGCGCTTTCCTAATTCGTCTTTTAAGGTAGGTAACGTTAAGTTAAAATACATTTTTCTGTTATAAAAATGTAAAACTACAAATAAATTTAAAAAATTATCAGTCATAGGTGTAAACAAGGTACCAGTGCCGCTAGCGACATCTACAAAAAGCTTTGCCTGATACACCCCATTGCCAAACCTTACTGAAAAGAAATGACACCACAGTTTGACATTCTCAACTGTCAAACCATAGACAACAACCATCAAAACTACTCACCTAGCCAAAAAAACAAATAATTAACAATTAAATTATATTAAAATTTATAATAATTACGTTTTAAGAACCACACATATTTATTTTTCAACCTCTTCAACCTCCCGTAAATATGACGGTTATAGCACAAAATGACAAGTCAAATTAAAAGTTTATTGGGTACGAAACGTCGACAATTTCCTGTTAAGGTTTTGGCAAGCTGTAAGCTTGGATCATTGCCAGCTACCCTCAAATGTAGTATGGCATTATTATACACCTATGGTCTTTAATTTTTAGCTAATAACATCCTACAGCTGAACCACAAAGACTGGCAAACACTACGATAATAAAAAAGTGCACTGGTGTAAAATAGATATCACACTGGATAATTGTTATTATTTTTTATTTTTATTTAAAAACTTTATTGTTATACAAACAAAAGGCGGACATAATGCCTATAGGCACTCTCTTCCAATCAACCTTCGGGACAATGAAAACTTAAGAGGTAAGGTTAGCAAATAAACAACAAATATGAAAAGAAAAATAAAAATACAATATTTACTTACAACTAGGTACAATATAAAATTACATATATAAATGGGTATACACATTACATAAACGAAGTACATATACATACATATATAAAATCTTATATAAACTACATATACAACATACATACATATACTACACTACATTACAACATCTTTAAAGAAAACAGACAAGTGCTTATTGTAATTGTAAAAGGTGATTGTAAACTAGTTTTTTAAAGATAGCTCTGCTTGGGGCTTCACGGATATTAAGGGGCAAGCTGTTCCAAAGCAGCATATTATTAATATTAAAATACTTTATTGCACTTTAACCTCAAAGTATGTACAAGGGCGAACTTAAAGCCATTTCGGCTTTTTCTACCAGCTAACCTTTGGGAGAGTGAGACAGTATAATATGTGGGGTGCAATTTTAACATTATTTTAAATTTGAATAAACTACATAAATAGTAGATAGTATAATATTAATAAGAAGAAATATTAGACCGCCTCCGTGGTCTAGTGGTAACAAACGTTGCCGTGAACTCGGGAGGTCGTGGGTTCGATTCCCACCGGGGGCAAGTTGTACATTGTATAATTTGTCTCGGTCTGGGTGTTTATATGTATAATATGTATATATTTACAAAAAAAAAAGTATAATATGTAGTTTATCAACCATCTAGTTTCCGTAACACAAGCCTCGTAGCTTACCACGGAAACTAGATGGCGCTGTGTGACCTGTCTGGAAATATTTATTATTATTTATTTATTTAAATTTAAAATATACTGTTCTGCTTGTTTAAAAAGAAAGTATTAAGTTGTTTTTTAAAGATGTGAATGGAAGGAGCTTGTCTGATGGTCAGTGGAAGCTTGTTCCACTGACGAGCAGCCGATACGGTAAATGAATCTGAATATCTGCTGGAAGTGTGGGTTGGGATCATGAAAAATCTTAGTTTAAAAGATATCTTTTAATATTTACGCCGATTAGATCAGTACTACGCTTACCACGGAAACTAGATGGCGCTGTGTAACCTGTCTGGAAATATTTATTTATTTATTTACGAAAACAATGCCATTAAGCTCACTAATTACGATATTAAAAGTCAGTTGCAGAAACGCTGTCTTTTGACATAATATTTAACATATACTGATATGAATGAGGCATGTTTCAACGTAGATTCATGAGGTTTCTGCAATATAAATATGTAAGCAATATAATAATGCATTTAGATGCATACTAGAGTTGCCCTGGAGGTGTATGTTTGCTGAGAACAGAGTGGACGACTTTTTTGGCATAATAATAAGAATAATAATAATAAAATTCTTTCTTGAACACAAAATATAAAATATAAAAACATGTACATAGGCGAGCATAACACCATAAAGGTATTCTCTACCAGCTTACCTTTGGGAGAGTGAGAGAAGAATATTATGGGTGCAGAGTAAGAAAAATTAAGCAAAAAGATCAAAATATTACAATAAGTAAAATCAATAAATATATATATGGGTACGTAGGTAAGTATAGGGTTTAAACATCTAAGATGATAATAAATATATACTGTGAATAAATAATAAATAAAATACGTGCATATTTAAAATAAATAAATAATAATACTTATATGTTAAAGAAAGTAGATTAAGATGCATTTTGTTTTTTAAGAAGGTGAGAAATTAAGAGTTTTGACGTGACAACGTCTTATAAATTGGTTTGCCGGGTGACACTTCAAGAAACTGCGTTACGCTCCGCTCACGTTATGCGCTCACAATGAGAGCGAGTGAGAGGCACGCGTCCCTTCCACTCGGGCATGGTTAGCCCGCCTAAGAGCGAGAGAGACAGACATAAAAAGTGAAAGACATTGACTTGACATTTTCTAGGCACATTACAGCAGAAACACTTCCTTTCATTTCATATTTCTCCTATCATCGCCCTATCCTCAACAAAATCACTCAGATAGGAACAAGTTAAGTTGTAGTAAACGCTGTTTCATTGTACGCAAATGTATTGCAAGTTATTGTATGTATATTTGTATATAAATACGTATGTATGTGTAAAGGTAAAAATAAAATTTTGTTAATATGAAATTCAGTGCGAGATTCTTTGTATAAATTAATGTTTTAAATATAATTCTTTGTATAAATAAATGTTTTAAATTGTTACTATTATTTCATCCTTCTTCCTACTATACGAATGAATATTCACATTAAAATTATTTTACCACTCAAAGTCGTTGTCACGTAAAACTTTCGCCCGTATACCGACTTTACAGGCAACCAATTTTTTAAATATATTTAGAGACGGTGCCTGTCGGATAAATAAAGGCAGCCTGTTCCATTGACGGGCTGCAGAAACAGTTAGTAAATCTGAATATCTGCTGGAGGAGTAAAGAGGAATTGAGAGTTGGTTGTTGTGCGAAGAACGAATAGAACGAGAGTGAGAGTCGCACAGATATTCGAAACGATCGCTCAAGTAGGAAGGTGTATTAGGATTATTTAGAATGCCGAACAAGAAGGAAAGAATGTGTAAAGATCTGCGAAAACGGATATTAAGCCACTTTAATTGAATACGAAATTGAGAAACATGATCATACTTACGCAGGCCAAATACATAGCGTATGCATAAGTTGAGAAGACGATCGAGTTTATTCAGTAGCTCCTCGGTGAGATCGGGATAACAGATATCTGCGTAGTCAATAATAGGGAGTAGGTAATAGGGACGTAACTAACGTTAGCTTTGCTGAGCGCGGTATAAAGTTTTGAAAACGCTTTAGTGAGTGCATGGATCCGAAGATCTTTTTGCTAATTTCAGCTACATGCACGTTCCATACTCCGCATGCGGCACGGCACGCCTCTTTTGTGGACCGATTGAGACAATTAGATAACGACATAATTTAACCTTGGAAAGTATACCTATATTTATTTACATTATAGTTTATATAGTAAAAGTAAAGTATCATCACGACCGTTTGTTTTTCGGGGTGGTCAGAAACCCCGCTTATAAATAAGCGGATTCACATTTAGCCAACTTTACTATAGGCCAATTATGACAAGTGGCAAGCAAGCTCGTCGATGTCTCCAGCGTACCAAACAAATAAATTAAATATTAATTAAATGTATTTATATACATTATTAAATATTTTTGTGTCCCGACCAGGAATCGAACCCGGTACCTCCGAGTCTATATCCACGGACTTAGCCGCTAGACCACGGTTATATATAAATAAAATTAGAATTATTTAAGGGTTTCTAGATGCCTGAAATAAAATATATTTAATTTAATTTATCTCAACTACAGCTATTTTTAATAATACCGTGTTTGTTGTTGTGTTCACTTCTCTAGATGGATGATGAATGAGGTAATAGGGAAGGCAAAGGGTCTAGCCCATACAGCCAAGTCTGACGTAATATATCTTTATTTTTTATGAGTTAATGAGGTCATCATCAAATTCCAGATTGTCAAAACATTGGTTTTTTGACAGAGTTTATTTGAGTGTTTCCGAAACCTCCTAAATAAACTATTATTACATACTTAATTACTTTTATTTCCTTAGTTATTATTTATTATTTAATTATCAGCTCATAGTTTCCTATAAGTGGAAAATGGTTTGTAGATATATGCTTGATTTTTTAATTAGTTATTAAGTATGTTTTTTGTCCAATAAAAAAAATGAGATATAAATATAAAACATATAAATATTGGCCGAAATAACCAAAGTGTCAATAACTACCAATCACGTGGCGTATATAAAAATATTGATCAGAGATTATTTTTATCATCTTTAAACAAAGGCCGTTAGGCTGAATTGCATGAAAATGAAAAAAAAACGTAATTGTTACGAAGTTAAATATGGCATAGAATGTTGTTAAAATTATTAAATGCGCTGCGGTCCTCCGCGCCATTTTTTGCAAGTTTTTGTTTTGTAAATTAATTTACTGTGCTTATTTTCGGTCTAAAGTGGTGTTGTTTTGTTTAATAATGTTCTACAATGTGAATAGTTATGGAAAACGACAAATAGGACTTTGAATGTGGGGCACAAGTTGCAGTTTATTATTTGCGGTTTTCCCGCGCTGTGGACTCCCATATTTTACCCGACGTGTTTGGGCTATAATGCCGCGAGTAACTCCAAGAAAAGCATCAAATTCTGCAGCATCTAGAATTTTATGATGACCTCATTAACTCATAAAAAAGAAAGATATATTACGTCAGACTTGGCTGTATGGGCTAGACCCTTTGCCTTCTCTATCGCGTCATTCATTATCCATCGGGAGAAAAGAACAAAAATAAAATGCGCTGCTTACAATATTTACTGTACGTATTCCCAATGATTTTGAAGTTGGAACTCCATGGGTGACTTTTAAAATAGTCGAAAACGTTATTTTGACGTGAGCTCGGAAATGATCGTCAAATCTCGGGCTAAAAGTAAATAACAGAATTCATTATATTGACAGTCTATGCGCTTAAATAATGAAATACGGCTGCAGTACACGAGCAAAGCCAGATAAACCAGCTAGTCTTAAATAAACGAAAAAGTATTTTTAAAAATAAGCAAGTTACATAAAAACAAGACATAATTAAAACGTATATTAATAAGTGATTAAGAAATTATCGATTACATTACAAGTTATTGTACACCATTCCTCCGTAATTGGTTCAATAAAATGTCGTTTCTTATATCGGTAATAATAAACATTTTAATACAAAGCGTTGTTGTTGAAAATTTTCATTTACATTTCGAAATAGAAGAAGCTAACAGTCACGAAGGAAAAATCAGTGATAAGAAGGAAATAACAGCGCAAAATACAGAAACAAATAAACTAATCGAACCGGGTAAAGTACTCGACGAATATTTAATAATAACACCATCAGATGCAAGAGTTATAAAAGAAAATATTAACTTTATTAAAAAAGAGATTGGAAGTGTACAAGAGAAAATAAGCAGAACAAACAATATGGGACAAAATATAGAACTACCAAACAATAAACCTGATGATTATTCGAAATTAACTCCGTGGGACTTAAAAGTTATTATAGAAAATATTAATTTAATTGAAAAAGGAATTGAAAGTGTAGAAAAAGAAAATACAGGACAAAATGAAGAATCAAATAAAAATACGAAACCGGGTTTAGCGCCCAATGATGCTTTAAAAATAACGCCGTCAGAAGGGGTATCTATAGTAAAGACATTTCATCTAGTTATTAAAAAGGAAGTTGAAAGTGTACAGCCACAAATTAGTAATATAAAGGAAAATACAAGGCAAACATTAGAATTTAATTTGGCTAAACGTGTTGAAGATCCTAATTACTATTTAAAAACTCCAACAGATACAATTACTGTTGATAATTTAAAATTTATTCCACAAACTGAAAGTCTGCAAACTAAAACTAATGATAAAAAGGATAATACAAAACAAAATTTGGAATTTAATCCATTTGAACAGGGTAAGGATTTAAATTACTATCTAAGTACGCCTGTTACATTGGCTGTTGATAATTTCAAATTTATTCCACAAGTCGAAAGCCTGCAAACGAAAATAAATAATAAAAAGGATAATACGAAACAAAACTTGGAATTTAATCTATTTAGACAGGGTAACGATTTAAATTACTATCTAAAAACACCTGTTACATTGGCTGTTGATAATTTTAAATTTATTCCACAAGTCGAAAGTCTGCAAAGGAAAATTAGTGATAAAAAGGATAATACGAAACAAAATGTGGAATTAAATCTATCTGAACAGGGTAAGGATTTAAATTATTATCTAAGAACACCTGTTACATTGGCTGTTGATGGTCATCAAACGAAAACTAAAATCAGTGAAAAAAAGGAAAATTCGGAACAAAATGTTATTGCAAATTTAACAGTAAAAGCTCCAGAACAGTTACACGAATTAAGAGTCACACCTTTAGAAGCATTAGCTGGAAATAAATGTGCTACTGGTCTGGTAAGAGTGCTTGGGCAATGTGTAGAGACGGAATAAAACCTCTATTGATTTGCCACTCTGATGTAGGTTGCCAAGAATGGAATCTTTGATGTCTCAACTATTCAGGCAGGCACGAAAACACATGTTGTGCTAATTATTTCGTCATATAACGTCTGTTCACAACATATAATCCGCGCGCGTTCAGAATGGAATGGAATGTCACAGTAAATTAAATTGAATTGATAATTTCACTTGTCTCAGTTCCATCTAAAGACATATCCAGTCGGCCCGAGACCACGGCCAATCCAACTTGGCCGAAACGTCGGGGGAAGCATGTAGTAAGGTAAATCGCGTAAAAACCCATTAAAATGAAAAAGGCAAGAAACCAAACAGTATGGGAATCAAAGCTAGGTCAATCGTTACAGAATGAATTAGTCTATGAGTGTGCATTGTCGGTTTTGGTTGTGTTTTACTGATTATTTTGTTGTTGATTATTTAATATTCTATCTAAGACATATTTTTTTAAAACAAGTTATACTAGTGGAAATTAATGTAAGAAACATTTTGTATAAAAATTACAACCTATGCTCGCTCTATCTTATATTTCAACTCTTTGGTATCTTGGCATTCTGAATGCGCACGGATAATAACATCTAAAGTGGACCGACTCTTGTCGTCCTTTATTGAAAAAATATATGATACTCACCTTACCATGTGTATACATCTTTGAGGGATGTAAATTTGTTAAGTCAAATATTGATTTGTATCAACAAAGTATTAAAGATGGCAAACGTTCCATCATTAATACACACTCACACATCATTAGTAATGCCTATACCTAAATTAGAAATCTTTAAATGAAATAATCCTACATGAGTGTTAGTATGAGGGATGGATGAGGGTTGCAAAAGAAAAGGTCTGCATCCAGCAGTAAAGAGACACATATTAAACAAAAAAATGCGTTCGTTTTTTGTTGAAAAAAATCAGAGAAGAGATATAAAATTTAAAATTGTCTACCTAGGCTAAATGCTCTCGGATTCCATTATGGGGAAACGGGCGGGCAGTGGGCGGAGAAAATTTGATAAAATACTGGCAACTTTACTAAGCATCGCAGTTATAAAAGAAAAAGGCAAGACAATTTTGAAAAGGAGGTCAGGTAACTGACATCATTTTAAAAATGGTATGATAAAAAATGAAAATAATATTTTTGGCCAAGGATATAATACCAACACCTGTATTCTAAGATGTATCCTCAACGGCTTCTGTTTATTAAAACAAAGAATATTTAGTAAAATCACTTTAAATGCACACATTTTTTTGAATCTGTTTGAATTGACGGATGGCGACAACGCTGCCAGCCTACAAAACCGGCGAAGAGCGGTGTTGCTATCATTTATGTCGATAATTAAACATAGCTCCCCCAATAATAGGGAATCCTTGGCATGATAATCATGCTAATATGAATAGTTGTTGAAAGTCAAAACTGCATTCGTAAGGACAATTAACTTTCTGAAATCGGCAGTATAACCTTATTCAAGGCGCGACGGTGAAAACCGGATGCAGATTTGACTTCAATAATTCTCAACTCAACATTTCCTTCCAGCTGTCAAACGCAAATGAAGTTTTTGTAATAGTTACGATTAAAGTTAAAAATAGAGCCGAGCCGACAGTTTTATTTTGAGGTTCGGCCGTACGCCATTTTAAATTTTAATCGTCTCAATTACAGGGACTTAATTGTCGTTTGATAGCTGGAAGGAAATATTGAGGAAGCTGCTGGTTTTCTGCTAACAGCTTGCTTATTGGACCACTTTGCTGCTTAGTCTTCTACTAGCAGGAGTAGAATCATTCAAAAGAATTAAATTAATGACGTTTCATAAATGCCTGTAATAGGTTTACGTGAATAAAGATAATTTGACTTTGACCTTTGACGTTTGACTTTGACTTATGACTTTGACCTTTAACTTTGACTTTTGACTTTGACTTTTGACTTTGACTTTGACTTTTGACTTTGACTTTAAGTGGAGGAGCCGTTGAGTATACGTCTTAAAATACGGGTGTAAAGATTTCAACTTTCGTTACTGTTATTGATAGCATTAATGTTATTTTTACTATATATTACTGTGCTAATGTATATAAATTTAATTAATATTTAATTTATTTGTGATATTTCTCGAGTTTGGTACGCTGGAGACATCGACGAGCTTGCCACTTGTCATGATTGGCCTATAGTAATGTTGGCTAAATGTGAATCCGATTATTTATAAGCGTGGTTTCTGACCACCCCGAAAGGGAAAACGGTCGTGATGATACTTTACTTTACTATATTACTGTGCAATTAAGTTATTTGGAAAATTAAATATGTAATTTTCGTTTTAAATTGTAGTTTTAATTATTGCATGCACTTAAATAAATATAAAATAATTGTCTGATGGAAATGCCATATGTATATGCTTAGAATGCCTGAGAACTTTCTTCTTTGTATGATGTTTTAATGTGCATCTGTTGTATACATGGAATAAATAAATAAATCAAAAAGGAGGCCTCGTTTTCTTAAAACAGCCTATTGTCGGTCGCAAGCCTGAGACACCATTCTTCTCATCTCTTACCCACACACGATGGACCCGGCACCCGCACGGTGAATCCATGGAATGCTTAGAAAATTGTCTTCTTCCTTTAGTACTAGAACTGTCATGAAAACATTTTGCACAACTATTGGGGTGGCCAAACTGGCCAAGCTCATGTGGCTGCGGCAACTATTTGGGTCGATGCGAATTTAATTTAGCGGTAATTAAATATATAAAAAAAAATCGAAAAACCTGCGGGACACACTAATAAAAGAGAAAAGTGGAGACAGTGCGGAGAAATCAGAGAAATGATCTGTCTCCAGGAAAAGAAGCATGCACTAACCTTCGTCTTCTCGGCTGATGTGGATCCATAAACACTAACACAAATTTCACGAGGAATTATAGTCCTGATGGTAAACGTACTATTTAAATATAACGGCGGTGCGGGGACACGCGTCGGCAGAGACACCAAAACGCACTGCTAACGGAAAGCGGAAACGGAGGGAATATTAAAAGTGTGCCAACTAAAAAAATACTAATAACTTATTTAAAATTAAATAGGCGCGAGCAACTATATGTGTTTATTGTTTTTTCTACTTAAATTGTAATCTAGTTAGAATAATTTATCTAGAAATGTACTTAAAACTGTGAATATAATTTAGCTCAAATCCCCATATAAGATGACAATAGTTATAATATACAATAACAAAATATCTATGCTGGTGTCGTTTAACAGGTCTGTTGTGTTTGAACCTCTTTTGTACTTTGATTTACGTTGTTTTTTTTTTTTTATTATCATACCTTTTGAGCTGGCTATCAGAGGCTATAAGTATTAGTCAATATGGAACTGACTGACATCCTAGGACACAAGTTATCTTGGTTAGGAGTCAGGGACCGTCTTAAAATTGCCTATCCTTGTGGTTTGCATTCAATCTAAAATGTTTGTATGCGTAAAATGTAAAATTCAAGGAATATTTTATATATTGTTTACTCAACATTGTATATAGGTACCAATAAGAAAGCTTAATAAACGTTATTATTATTATTAAGATGAGTGTTGTAATTTAAAATAATATATTTTCTCTTCTAATAAATTAGATTTATAACTATTTATGTATTATTTATACCAATTTCCAGGCCCCTATTTCACCACGTCGACAATTGTCAGTGACAACAATTGTTTTTTCGTGATAGAAAATCAAATAAAGCACGTTTTTCTGCGCCCTTTAATATCCCCCTTGAACATATTATTACGTAACTCGATTAATAATTTACCTTTTTTTAAATTCCTTTTTATACGTCTCGATCAAATGTATTGATAAAAAGAACAACTGGGCCCTATTTCACCATGCCGACAATTGTCAAGAAAAAAATCACTGTCCCTATCACTATCTTTACCACTTCTATCACGGAGAGCCATTTTAAAAATACGCATAGGTTAACTATTAAACACTACAGTTATTATTGTAACTCAACCATGACACAGGTTTAATCACATGTCAAGATTTGCTGATAAATCTACAAATATGTCGACAAGGAAAATTAAAAAAAAACTATTATTATACATGTATATACATATATTATAAGTATGTTGGATTTATATTTATTCAGTATATGTAATATTAGTATGTAAGTCTCCGTTTCGTTGTTACCTCTCCACACTCTCAAAGGTTGGTTGTTAGAAAATGCTTAGTCATTAAGCTATGTACATTTTTTTTGTGCAATTAAGAATATTTTGAATTGAATTGTCAAGCGACAGGTAACATTTGACAATTTGAAAATTTTTCTACAGAAATTCCGATAAACATGACAGGATTTTGTTACAATAAAATTGTATAGTTAATGACAATTATTTTTCGAAATAAGTTTTTTTTTTCCTTGTCGACATATTTGTAGATTTGTCGGCAAATCTTGAGCTGTGTCATGGTTGTGTTACAATAATAATTGTTGTTTGTAGTGGTGACGATAGTGATAGTGACAGTGATTTTATTCTTGACAATAGGCATAGTGAAATAGGTTCCAGGCCATCAATACTTCAAAGTCAAATTCAAAATATCTTTATTCACGTAAACCTAATACAGGTATTTATGAAACGTCATTAATATAATTATTTTGAATGATTCTACTCCTGCTTGTAGAAGACTAAGCAGCAAAGTGGTCCAATGAGTAATCTGTTAGCAAAAGACCAGCAGCTTAGCAGATTCCAGTGATCTGTTAATGATTAATCTGACTGAGAAAGGAATCTGTAAGGAAAACTTAGCTATATCAGATTTACAAAATAAAACATATACAGAACTACACCACAACGATCAATTAATAACCTTTTAAATTTAGTTATCAGTACCTATGAGATTACAATACCTGGTGCAGAAGTAACCCACCAGGCAAGTCAGAATTAAGATAGACTACATGCCCATGTGCAACCCGAAAGTCGACAAAACACAAATACGTTCGGCAGAGGTCCCAGGCCCCCACAGCAGCACCCAATCACCGACGTAACGCATGTGCCAGCCATCCCCCTGCTCAATCAGGTCCGGGACCCGACACACGTGCCACCACTGCAATGGCCTTCTAAGGAAGGGCGACCACCGGATCCACTTTGATCGAGACGTATAAAAAAGGAATTTAAAAAAAGGTAAATTATTAATCGAGTTACGTAATAAATTGTTCAAGGGGTACTGGTTTGGAAAATGTTTGAAGATATTAAAGGGCGTAGTAAAACGTGCTTTATTTGGTTTTCTATCACGTTCGTTACGTTATATATAACAAACAATATACATATAATTAGACCTGGAGTACCAAAACTGTAAAAGAGAACTATACTTATTACATTTTCAAAATACAATTAAACCATAAAAGAAAGAAAAATCACATTTAAGTCTATTCTATCGAATACTTAACTCTAATTATCTCACGGACTCTGCTCCTATACACTGACTTAGAGCAAGCAAATATGTCCACGTCAACCAAGCAATCATTATATAGTTTTACTGCTCGTCTTAAAAATGTGTTTTTTGCATAATTTGTTCTGCTAAAGGAGGAAATGAACAAGTGGTAAGAACGTGAGGTAAGTCGAGGCACTCTAAACGTGACATTGTCTATAAGAGTAGGAGAGTCTATGTGATTATTCACTATTTTGTACAGAAACATGGAATCGTTTAAAAAACGGCGACTTTGCAAATAATTAACTTTATGACGTTCAGACGCAGCCTTGTAACTTAAGAACTCGTTCCTAGTGCGGTATTCTATTGCTTTCAGGAATTTATTTTGTAGTTTTTCCAATCGGGATATGTGCACTGCGTACTGAGGGCTCCACACTATGCTACCGAACTCCAAAACACTTCGAACGTAAGCGTTAGATATATGTTGACGTTCGTCAGAGAACCAAAGTTACTGACATAGCTTTCAAAAAATATCAAACTGTGACAATGGAACCTACAACTGATGGGGCCAACGGGTTGTTGAGTGGAGCGGGACGTCGCAGCGTGGAACGACCAACAGCCGGATGGACGCATGATCTAAAGAGGGTCGCTGGTGGGGGTTGAATGAGGGTTGCAAAAGACCGCGTGCAGTGGCGAGCTTTTGGGAAGAGACACAGGTTGATTACAAAGACGAATAAGCTTCACCATATTCGATCTATAACCAGCTAGGAAACCAACAGCCATATTCCATTATTTAAGCGCAAACGTTAGATTGTCAAAATAGTGGAATATATATATATTTTTTTAATAATAATAAAAATAAATATTTCCAGACAGGTCACACAGCGCCATCTAATTTCCGTGGTAAGCTACGAGGCTTGTGTTACGGAAACTAGATGGTTGATAAACTACATAATATACTTTTTTTTTGTAAATATATACATATTATACATATAAACACCCAGACCGAGACAAATTATACAATGTACAACTTGCCCCCGGTGGGAATCGAACCCACGACCTCCCGAGTTCCCGGCAACGTTTGTTACTACTAGACCACGGAGCACATTAAGACCCGACAGCACATTAGCCGTGTAGACACATTAGCCCCATCACACATCCAGCCAGGCGACCTCGTCAGGCGCGGGACGTGCGGCGGTTTCTGCTGAGAACCTTAAGCTGCGCAAATACGCCAACGTCAGTACAGATTACGAACATGCGCCGTTTGGGGTCGAGACGATGGGCCCATGGGGACACTCAGCCAAGCGTCTGGCCAAGGAGTTGTCCAAACGGCTAACGAAAAAGTCTGGAGACAGGAAAGCTGGCAAAAATTTCTGCCAAAGTATTAGCTTAGCTATACAGAAGGGAAATGTTGCCAGTCTTCTTGGGACTATCACTGAAGGGTCGTCTCTAGAGGACATGTTTTGCTTATAGTTTATTTTTTATTAGGTTTAGTTTAAATTTATTTTATATTTAATTTTAAGTAGTTTTTATTTATATTGTAATTCTTTTATACTGTTTGTATATTACTTCAATAGAGATATTATTTGCCGTAGAGACGATGGGCCCTTGGTCTGAGGACGCTAAATCGTTAATACGCGTTGCCATCCGAGCGTCAACAGGTGATCCTTTGAGTAGGGAATATCTTATTCAGAGGATCAGTGTTGCCATCCAACGAGGCACCGTCGCCGGAGTCCTCGGAACATTGGGTTCATCTTCTCCTGGATTCGATGACATGTAGATTATAATCAAGATATTTGTAAGTATTTAGTTTTTATATTAATTAGGTTTATCTTTTAGTTTATTTAATTTAAGGTTTTGTTTAGTTTATTTTTAACTTTATTGTTTAGGTAGCTTTAATTTATGTTTAATTAATAATTTAGTTTATTTTCTTAAATAAAACTAAGATTAATTACATTAAACATAGTTTTATAACACACATAGCCGACATAAAAATGTTCTTTAATTGAAAATTAAATAAATGTAAATTAATTACTCGTAGTGATTATATGTTTTTTGTGTGAGTTTGGCATCGGTTCCCATGCGTTTAGTGCGCTTTGCCATTTCCTCTTGCTTTGGTTATTTCTAGTGTGAAGAACACATCATGCGGAAAACCCTTGAAGACTGGGAGGGCGGTGTAACGTTTGGTGGTAAAAAGATCTCAAACCTACGTTATGCCGATGATACAACCCTGTTTGCCGCGTCAGAACAGGAAATGGTAGAACTCTTGAACCGTTTGGAAAACGTCAGCACAAAATTTGGTCTTTCCATCAATAGAGCCAAAACAAAGCTGATGGTAGTCGACAGATCTCACAGGATAACGCGCACAACTGACCTTGATGACTATGAAACCGTGGAAGATTTCCTTTATCTCGGCTCTACTGTCAGCAATAAGGGAGGTTGCGAAAGTGAGATTCGTCGACGAATTGGAATGTCTAAAACAGCAATGACCCAGCTCGACAAAATATGGAGAGATACCAACATATCCAGGAAGACAAAAATCCACATTGTCAGAACGCTCGTATTCTCCATATTCTTGTACGGTTCAGAGACGTGGACTATAAAAGCCGCAGATAGGGCAAGAATTGATGCATTTGAGATGTGGTGCTGGCGTCGTTTGCTTAATATTCATTGGACCGCACGACGCACTAACGTTTCTGTGCTCGAAGAGCTCAAACTTGCTAAGGTACAGAGACTTTCTGCCGTCTGCTTTACCCGAATTCTGCAATATTTTGGCCACATTGCTAGAAGAGGCGCCGACAATCTGGAAAAACTCTTAGTAACGGGAAAGGTAGACGGTAAAAGAACAAGAGGAAGAAGCCCCAAACGATTGTCCAGTCAGGTGACTGACCACCTAAACATCCCAGTACACCAAGCCATCCACTGCGCTGAGGACCGCAACCACTGGAAACGGCTAGTGGATGGACTGCGACGGAGTCACGATCCCCAACAGTGGGGTACCGACTAAGGAGGAGGAGGAGTGTGAAGAACAATTAAATACGACCCTACCACTGCGGTGGCCTTTGTTTGCTAGATTTCCATTGGCTTTAAAATAAAATTCTGATTCATAAAGTTTTGCATGATTATGATTTAAAAAACAATTATTAAATTTGTCTAGTCAAATTTAGTTGAACATTAAAAATATTAAAATAGAAATAATAAATTAAAAGATAAAAATAATTAATATAAAAACTAAATACTTACAAATATCTTGATTATAATCTCTACATGTCATCGAATCTAGGAGAAGATGAACCCAATGTTTCGAGGACTCCGGCGATGTTACCTCGTTGGATGGCAACACTGATCCTCTGAATAACAGTCAACAGGTAATCCTGTGAGTAGGGAGTATCTTATTCAGAGGATCAGTGTTGCCATCCAATGAGGTAACGTCGCCGGAGTCCTCGGAACATTGGGTTCATCTTCTCCTGGATTCGATGACGTAGAGATTATAATCAAGATATTTGTAAGTATTTAGTTTTCATATTAATTAGGTTTATCTTTTAATTTATTATTTCTATCTTTAAAATTATATTATTTAAATATGCCTCATTTAGTACGACTAAATATTTATTTGATATCCAAAAATAAATTCAGCATTCTAGAAATTAATTGCCGATAAATTTAGAAATATGTGTTGGTTGCAATACGTTGCCGACCAACTAGTCATTTTGGATGACCGAATACATTTTTCGGCTTACAAAAATATTTTCATTTCGGCTAAGTAGTCATTTTGGCTGACCGAATACATTTTTCTGCTCACAAAAATATTTGCTTCCCGTTTCAATGATATTATTATTATTTATGTCTTTGTTGCCATACGTTGCCGCCCAACTAATCATTTTAGCTGACCGAATACATTTTTCTACTCAGAAAAATACTTTGCTACCGTTTAAGTGATAAATAGTATTATATATATTTTTGTTGCCATACGTTGCCGACCAACTAGCCATTTTGGCTGACCGAATACATTTTTCTGCTCACAAAAATATTTGATTATCGTTTAAATGATATTATTATTATTTATATCTTTGTTGCCATACGTTGCCGACCAACTGATCATTTTAGCTGAACGAATACATTTTTCTACTCAGAAAAATACTTTGCTACCGTTTAAGTGATAAATAGTATTATATATATTTTTGTTGCCATACGTTGCCGACCAACTAGCCATTTTGGCTGACCGAATACATTTTTCTGCTCACAAAAATATTTGATTATCGTTTAAATGATATTATTATTATTTATATCTTTGTTGCCATACGTTGCCGACCAACTGATCATTTTAGCTGAACGAATACATTTTTCTACTCAGAAAAATACTTTGCTACCGTTTAAATGATAAATAGTATTATATATATTTTTGTTGCCATACGTTACCGACCAACTAGCCATTTTGGCTGACCGAATACATTTTTCTGCTCACAAAAATATTTGATTATCGTTTAAAGATATTATTATTATTTATATCTTTGTTGCCATACGTTGCCGACCAACTAATCATTTTAGCTGACCGAATACATTTTTCTACTCAGAAAAATACTTTGCTACCGTTTAAATGATAAATAGTATTATATATATTTTTGTTGCAATACGTTGCCGATTAACTAGCCATTTTGGCTGACCGAATACATTTTTTTACTTACAAAAATATTTTGCTAAACGTTTAACAGATAACAATATCTGCCTGACCCTCGAGGGAACCGGGGCGAATATGTAAGTATATCATATCAATCTACGTACCTCTGGGCTGATATCAGTGAAGTTGGCGCTGGATACAAATTCTCGGAGAAATCCGTCCAGCTCCGTTCCCTCGATGTAGCCGTTACCTGCAAAAAAAAAAGTTTTGTTTACTGTTGTCGCTGTGCCAGTGAAACGAACTGCCAATATTAATCAGACAAGCATTCATTCCTAAAAAAAATGGTATTTTCACATTATTTAAAAAACTCCCAATAACTATGTAGTGTATCATCATCATCATCATCAGCCTGTATCTCTCCACTGCTGGATGTAGGCCTCCCCTAAGGCTCGCCACTTAACGCGATCTTTCGCTACCCTCATCCAACCCCCATCAGCGACCTTCTTTAGGTCATCTGTCCATCTGGCGGGGGGTCGTCCCACTCTGCGTCTTCCCGTACGTGGTCTCCACTCTAGAACCCGTTTGCCCCATCGATCATCGGTTCTGCAGCAGATGTGTCCGGCCCATTGCCACTTCAGCTTGCTAATTTTAAAAGCTATGTCTGTAACTTTCGTTCTCTGACGAATATCAACGTTTCGAATTCTATCCATCAGAGATACACCAAGCATAGCTCTCTCCATGGCTCGCTGAGCGACCTTGAATTTATGGACCAGACCCACTGTTAGTGTCCACGTCTCTGCTCCGTACGACATTACCGGGAGGACGCACTGGTTAAAGACCTTAGTCTTTAAACATTGTGGTATAGACGATGAGAGGATGTGCCGGAGTTTCCGGAATGCCGCCCATCCTAGCTGAATGCGTCTGTCGGCTTCTTTGCTGAAGTTGGCTGCTCCTAATTGGATAGTCTGCCCGAGGTATACGTAATTTTGCACAACTTCGAGAGTGTCGTTTCCTATGCAGATTGGCCTCGGCATGTAGTGTATGTAAGAATATAATTATTTATGCTGTTTATGTATTATTATTGTTATGATGCTTATCGTATATTTAATTTAACTAGTACTAATAAGTGTTTTTTTTTTGTATTTTTTTTTGCCATGCCTAAACTTCGATTTCTTGTCCCGAAGGTTGATTGTATGAAAATGCCAAGCGGCATTTGTAATAAACAATAAAGTTTTTAATAAATAAATAATTTATGTAAGTGTAGATACAGTTTCCAGGGTTTATCGGCACGAACGGTGGATACTTCCCCGCCCCGGCAGACTGGGCAAATTACCACCATCAGACGGCCTACCACCTATTTATTGTTCTTGTAGAAAGTACATATATGCCACTTGCAATGATGTCAAATCATTACTTACAAGGAGAACTAATATTGTAAAGCTTGATGATATCTATAACCTCTCGTTCCGAATCACGCTCAGAGCGCTTAGAATGAATATGATACTGACAGTCGTTCCGAATCAAATATCACGATTTGTATGCTCAGAGCGTGATATTAATTCGGAACGGTCTAAATCACATTTTCATTCATAACATGATAGTTTTTTTTTTTTAATGTATGGGAAGAATAATTGCGGATTCCACATCTTTGAGTATGAATACCAACAAACATACATCTCTCGGTTTATTCATCTTTATATGTGTAAAGTTTTAATATTATTAACTTATTTTGGTCTTTTAAAATAACTTGCCGTGTTAATATTAATTATAGGTTTGTTTTAGAAGTAATATACAAACAGTATAAACGAATTACAATATTAAATAATTTAAAAGAAAACCTAATAATAAATAAACTTAAAAATGGCGCGCGTCATAATGACAAAAAACTGACAGCGCTCCGAGCGATCTACCTCGATATCGTGAGCAGTCTAAGCGCGAGAAATAATGTCATTTGTGACGTCACATAGCTTTGGCAAAACAGTTTATACACGTCTCGGAATACCTTTAAGCGTGCTTAGGTTACTATTATCGTGTCTCGGAACAAATAACACTGCTTGATACAAGACTAAATGCTCAATTGAAGTAAATGCCACTAATAAAATATGAATTAAAAAAAAATAAGTATTAGTTTTTTTTGTTATTAATACGTAAGTAAAAAGTAATTCAACCTTGTAAGTTTATAGCTGTTGTTTGCTAAGAAATTATACACCTGTTGTGACACACGAAAATTCGATCGCCCTACTGATATTTTATTTATATGAAACAGAATTTGTGAATATCTGTATGTGACGGGCTGTAACAGTAAGCCCTAGTTCGCACCAAATACCTAATTCTTACTTATATGTCAGTTCAATGTTTGACTGCCTCCGTGGTCTAGTGGTAACAAACGTTGCCGTGAACTCGGGAGGTCGTGGGTTCGATTCCCACCGGGGGCAAGTTGTACAGTGTATAATTTGTCTCGGTCTGGGTGTTTATATGTATAATATGTATATATTTACAAAAAAAAGTATAATATGTAGTTTATCAACCATCTAGTTTCCGTAATACAAGCCTCGTAGCTTACCACGGAAATTAGATGGCGCTGTGTGACCTGTCTGGAAATATTTATTTATTTTTATTTAATGTATTCGAGTAAAAGTGCCTTTTTACCCGCTGCACGACGCAAAAAAAGGCTAATGTGTTTATCAGCCTATGTACACGTATGTGTGTCTTTACGACATGTGACCTTGCTCCCGCCTGATGGTAAGTGGCGCGCTAGGTCCATGAATGTTAATATCTGAAATCAGACACTCATGACTGATCAGTCCCTAACACTATGCCGGCTTGACTGGCCATGACGGCAATTCGATCAATCCCGAAACGTGTGGATACATTTTACTGCGTTTATCAGCACGAACGGTGGATACTTCCCCGCCCCGGCAGACTGGGTAAATTGCCACCATCAGTCTGCCTACCACCTAATAATCTTTTCCTTTGGGGCAAAATAAGGGCGGGCCAATTTTGTTGATTCTCATATCAATCAATTCGTCTTAATCATGCGAGTGTTACTGAAGATATGTCATTAATCAAATTTCAGTAAGGCGATAAAAAGACGTCATATTGTGGAAAAGAAAAAAATAAAGTCCTGAAATATATTATGGGCCCATCAGTAGTGGTGTGTTAAAATAATCGAACCCGGGACCGCATAAGTTCAAGGCCAGCAGACTGGTCGGTAATCTGATTAATTATTAAATAAATAAAACTCCAATGTGTCCTTCAGGTAATGCTTCGGCTACACTTTCAACCGTTGTAATCACCATTATAAAAAAAAAACAAAAAGAAATACAATTATTCAAAATTACCACTTTCCATTGAGAAATTGAGGTTAAAATGGTAGATGTATCTGGAGATAGTCGGTATAAAAAATATGTAGAAGAAAAATACAGACAGTTTTATTGGTACATTTAATCAATAAATTTTCGTTGGTAGAGTTATTGTTTGTACATTTTTTTATTAATAAATAATTCAGATTACAAGTAAATGTTTAAAAATAGTGCGTTGTCCAAGATAGAAAACATTGATAAATTATTAGTGTGTGCAACTTTAATATACTGTGTGTTCTAATGAAAATGTTGCGATAACTAGATTCGTCTCCCTCTAGCTTACATGGCCTTATTGACAAGAAAGAGATAGCAAAATTAATTTGAAAGTGCACGTTGAAAACAAGCATAACCGAAAATACGTCAGACACTAATTAATTCTGTGTCGATTGGTTTAGCTTTAATTCTCATACTATTTCTCTTCTTTCCCCGTCTTATTATATATTTAACTAGCTGTTTTACCCGGCTTTGCCCGTGTAAACGGCGACACGAAATAAATTTCGTTGCGCATTCTTTTGATTTTGCTATATCTCCTAAGGTATTCATTGTATAGGTAAAAACTAATATTAATGAAATGGTCTAGTCAACTAAAGCATTCAAAATGATAAGGATTAATACTGTATTTGTGTAAATAGCTTTCCAATTACCGCTTTAAAATTGCCCATTTTTTTAAGTATTAAAATAGATATCGTTATGAGATAGATACGAGTATATGCCAACCATACAATTTGTTTAAACCTATATAAGATACACAATTACACCATACATTATTTTGTTATATCTCAATGGGTTTATGCAGCGTTTTTGTTGAAATGTATACAAAAAATAACAAATTATGTACTTCTTCGAGAACAATAATAATAATAATAATGCTTTATTGCACAAAAACTAAAATAACTTAAAATTAATGTGCACAGGCGAGCTTTATGCCATGAGGCAAAAAACAACTCTATTCATTGGTGAAAACAGCATGAAAATCAGTGCAGTAGTTTTTGAGTTTACGCGTTTATTGGAGGACTTTGTTTTATAATATGTAGTGTTGCCTTTAACTAGAAAGAATATGTTATTTTATATATATAAGTAAGTTTATTATATAAGTATTTATATCTAATTGATGTGTCACTAATACTTTCCTTGCACATACAGTTGTTCTAATTAGTCCCAAAGGTTTGGCTGTCAGATAATGTCTACGGGCATTAAGTCCGCCTTTTGTACTTTGTGCATTAAAGTTTTGAAATAAATAAAATAATAAATTTTACATAAGTGTAGCCAAAGCTTTACTGGATCGAAATGCCAATGACATGCCGGAAGCGATTCCATATTGAATAACGTATAAAAGCTTCCTTAGTTAATAGAATGTTCTATTTTCATAATATTCATTAAAATAATATTGGAAACGCGGAGGATCATTTGAATTAGTGTTGCCCATTCTTGGTCTTGGTTTAGTAGTAAAGGCCACGCACATTTATTTATTTATTTATTTATTCGAAGAGAAAGGACAGAGACAGGCAACATAAGAACATAAAAGAAAGCAACAGAGTAGAAGCAATTAAAATTATACCCGCCACCAGAATATTTCTCACTGTGAACAATTGCATATCGCACTCTTTGTGCGATACAAAATTCGGAAAATATCACCTTGGCCAGGTATAAAGAAAACAACTGCATTGTGTTTGAATGCATTAAAACTGTTAGGCGAACTCCGAAGCAAACTGCCCACACTTTGCGAGCTAAACCGAAAGTAGCAGCTTCTTGATTTTGGCTTTGAAGGCGGCGCGGGAGTTACTGAATATATCCACGTCCGATACACGCCTGTTGTACGTGTCGCACATCCGACGTGCAGGTGCGTGCATGCCAGATATTGTACGTACGCGGCAGACATGGAAGAGATCGCAGGATAGTTACAAAGACGGAGATCCCTAAATCATCAATGAAACGACCCCAGCCTGAAGGAACACGGTGGGAGGTCTTTCACAGTAAACTAATTTACAAAACAAAAAACTTGGATTTGACATGTCTGTGTAAATTGGCACGAATATTTCTTGACAGTTCTATTTCTCGAGCATTTGACAGCTGGAAGAAATAATTAAGTGAAGCGGTTCCTCTTGAGGATACGTCTAAAAATACGGGTGTAAACCTCAGTCTACGAGAACTAAGTGCACTCTTTTGAAAATAGAAGAATTTTTTTTTAGTGAAAATGATGTAATAATAAATTATTTATATTAGAATTAATTCCATAATTGTTAGTAACATAGAACTATAGTAGTTAGTAGGTATACACATTAATTAAAAAGTTCAAAACAAACAGCAAAAATAATAATAACAATAATATTTAATTTATATAAATTCATAAATATTTGTAGCGATTTATACTACGCAAATGCTGTACATATCTAATTTACACATTCCCAGTTACAACTCCAATCCAGCGCTTAACAAAAGCGCTGTCAAAGCGCGACGATATCATCCTCAGAATGCTGTTGTCACTGTCTCTCACTCTTTGCAGTATCGACGCTGCCTTTTTGCGGATTATGGCCGGAAATCCATCCACACGCGCCTCCGCAAAAATGCCCGACGCACTGCTTCGTCGAGGCAGTCCCATCAGCATTCTGAAGATATTATTGTATTGGACGCGCAGAGCGTTGTAGGCCCAACTAGAGTATCACACCCACAGACTGCTGGGGTAAAAAGACGTGCGTACGCTTTAAAAACCGTGATTTTTACACCGTCTGAACTTCGAGCAAATCTGCGAGCGAGCATGTTCCCCCGCACCGCCAACGCTCTGGGTTCCCTCTCAATATCAATATTGTTTTACAGGTCTTCTGTTACCATATGGCCCAATTATTACCACTACAGACGTAATAGACATAAAATACCAGTCAGTCAGTGGAGTCGTCCAGGCCAGGATGGCTAATGGGCCTGGGTTGGGGATGGGGACATTCCCACGTTTTCCACGGCAGGATCTCAGCAGGTAAACACCCGCTGGTAATTCATGCACTTTCGGTGCTGGGCGCGCCCGTGTGGCTCACGAACCCAGGGGGTCTAGATTCGACTACTTCAGCTCTCCTCCAGGAGCACTTCTTCATCTGGAGATGCTTGAAGTGTCCGTTGTCGGCACGATAGAACATACGTCTAGTCAGGCTGACGACAAACTCCTCAATAGTAGGCATTTCCAGATCTCGAGCTATGACGGAATTACGCACGAACCACGGCGCTTGGGAGACCACTCTGAGCGATATGTTCTGCTGACTTTGGATCTTGTCCCTATTGGTCTTCGCCAGAAAGCGATGCCAGGCTGTAGATCCAACATCTTGTAGATCCGGACCTTCAACCTCAGCGGCAAACTGGAATTCATAACACGACGTAACATGGCTAGGGCCGCTTTACCCTGATTAACGGCGTGACAGGCCATTTCACCCATTCTAAACGTCCTGTTAATGATGCAGCCCAGGTATTTTACGGTTGGAGTTCACTCGATATTCTGTCCCCGAAGCTGCAGTGGTGGAGGCAGCCGGTATTTATTTTATTTATTTATTTTATTTAAAATCTTTATTGTAATTTACAATCGGCGAACATAATGCCGTAAGGCATTCTCTGACCGTTGACCGTTGGGACAAATGACATTTCTTCATTAGATCGAGGATAGTGAAAATGATATTTAGAAATTATTTTTATTCCAATAAATACCATAAAAGTAAGCAATTCCTATATAAATATACATATACTTAAATACTATATACATAACATTAATACATACACATACATAACATATAGATAACATTAATACATAAACATATATTATAAATACTATACATAAAAATAACTACTGGTTTTAAGATAATCATATTTATTATACATAACACTACAAGACCAACTACCCACCAGGGTCTCCAGGTTTGACAGTGACAGTGAAAGAAATCTACAAGGACTTAATAAAGTGAGTGTAAACTCTCCTTTTAAATAAAGCTCTGTTAGAAGCTTGTCTAATGCTGACAGGCAGGCTGTTCCAAAGAGAGGAGGCAGTAACGACAAAGGATTTAGAGACATAGTTGGTGTGATGAGAAGGTATAGAAAGAGCGGAGTTAAATGAGGAGCGAAGTGTTCTATCGTGTAGGAAGCAAAGAAAGGAAAAATAAGCTTTCAAGTATCTTGGTGTATCTAGATGTCATCAATGAGGCAGTTTTGCCGACATTAATGGACATACGCCACACATAAAAGAAGATTGTTATTCGCCCTTATACATTAAAAATGACATAAAACAGTATTTTTTACCTCAGGTAAGAAGTGCCTATATTAAAGTATTGATGTAAAATTCGTGCAACTGCTCTAAAAATGTTTTAGAATGTTAATTATCAATGAAAATTTGATAAAATATATTTTCGGATAAAAATGTGAAAGCCAAAATTGCTTTCAAAGGATTTCAAGTATTCGGAAAGGGCGGCTTAGATCAATCAATCCGCCAGGAAAAGGCGCGATATTAAAATTTTGACAAATTGCCTTTTCTTATAAGACAAGCCCTAAATATTTGGGATTTTACAGCCACGAATATGTATTAAGTTGACATACCAATTATAATAATAATTATTATTTAGATCGCAAGCTGACACGGCCCCCTTACAGCCACGAATTTACATTTATTGACATAAATATTGTAGTTATAATACATTTTTATATAATATATTTTTATGTATTTTTAGATTGTAAGCTGACACAGCCTCTTTAGAGCCACGAATTAATTCTTAACTTGACATGCGTAATTTATTTTAGTCTATAAGCCGACACGGCCTTCTAACAGCCACGAATTAATTTGAATGGTGATTAATTTTGTGAACAAATTGGGACGATAGTTACCTTCACTGCATCTGGCAAAGGGCTGTCGTCAATACAAGTCTAAAAATAAGTGTTGATTACATTGATTTGTGTAAAGTCCCGGTTAGCCTGCAGAGTGCACAATCGTTCGAAAACGTATCGTCTAAGATCGATTACGTCTGTCAGAAATGTCAAAATCCAGGCGGAATGCCTAAGATTTTCACCTCATCCCACTGGCTAACTGACTACAAAGAGCAGTCCTCAAAGTTTTCATGTTCCTCTATCGATACCTATCGACCTACTTATAGTTTAACCGTGTGACGACAGCGAGGAAACGGTCGTCCCAAGCCAAAAAAAAAAAAAAAAATCATAATAATAATTATTACCATTTTGAATGTGAATTAATTATTTTCTAGTCTCGGAACAAACCTTTTGTTATTTTTAAGCTGGAAAAACGACATCTATGGCGCCATTTTATATATATATATAGTCATTGGAATCCATTTGGCGCTATATATAATATGTTATTTTATGCTTATTTTCACAAAACAAACCTAACAAACAGTATATCTAAAAATCTTAAACAAAAAAGTCACTTGTAACGACCATGTAGTGACACAATATAGTGGCAAGCTTGTCGATGTCTCAAGCGTACCAACTCGAGAAATATCACAAATAAATTAAATATTAATTAAATGTATTTGTTTATAAATTAAATATTAATTAAATGTACTTATGTATGGAAGCGAGACGTGGATATGTCAGAATACGCATGAGAGTAGAGTTAATGCAGTAGAAATGAGGTCTTTACGTCGGATATGCGGCGTAACTTTGATGGACCGTATACGTAATAACGAAATACGCAAAAGGGTAGGTATAAAAGAAAGCATAGGTACAAAAATAAAGAAAGGCATGCTCCGATGGTTCGGGCATGTCGAAAGGATGAGCGAAGAGAGATTGACGAACCAGATATATAATGCGAAAGTTGTGGGTAAAAGAGGCCCTGGCAGACCAAGACTTGCCTATCATGATCAAATAAATAAAACATTAGCTGAAGGTGAATTAAAAAGCCATCGAAACAAGAGGGCATGTATGAAGAGGTTGATGAATGTCGAAGAAGCGAAAGAGGTATGTCGTGATCGTGACAAGTGGCGCTCAATTGTCTCTGCCTACCCCGCAAGGGATTTGGCGTGAAGATATGTATGTATGTATGTATGTTTACATTAATAAATATTTTTGTGTCCCGACCAGGAATCGATTTTACCAGACTTTAGATCTCAAAAGTGCTAGAGCGTGTAATAATTCTGACACAATGAATATTTCTAATAAGGCTTTCAATGTTGCTAGAAAAAAAAACTTATCCCTTTCAGCGCGGTCTATGCCAAGCGTGCGTTATTACAAAATAAATGTAGCCGTGTCGCCAAATTCTGTTTGGCCGCTCCGAAACGTTCTCGATACGAAAAGTTCTTGCACTCATCTAGCTACTTAGTAATTATTTCCATTTCATTGTTAGGACTAGTAAAAAAAGTGGTTTTGATTTCCATTGTATAACCCAAACCACAATAGCACATTAGAAAACGACAACGCACGAATATGCGAAGGGGGTTTTATAGAATTCCCTAGGGGAGGAATTTTTTCACTATTCATATGAGATATTTTAGACCGTAAGGATCTTAAAGTTATCAATAAATCCTTCAATATTCAAAATATCTTTTGCCTAGCTGAAAGGGATATATTATTATTATTATTTTATATTTATTTAATACCGAAAATGTTTAAAGTAGGTAGATAAAATGTATGCCTTTCGAGGTTTGGAGAGTTTACTTTGAGCGCTTTTAAGCTATTGCATAGCGGTGCGGCGTTGAAAGCCGTGCATCGTCTATCGTCGTTTCAGTTCGACAGACTTCGGTTTGTGTGCGTGCGACTAGACGTATGCGTGTAGACTAGCTGCTAACTGCTCATAACTGATTCTATCTCTTTTAGACACAATGCTAGGTGGGACAGCGTGATTTTAGGCTACGTAAAAAAAATACTGCATAAATAAAATAAATAAATAATTATAATTGCATAAGTTGATAAAAAATGCTAATAGCTTTGCCGCGGCAGTCTCCGAGTGCCACACGTATTTTTTTTTTCTTAATTTTCGTGCGGTAGGGCATTAATATTTGTATTTAGGAATAAAGCCCAATCAATACATTAAGTCAAATATTTATTTTCCTCAACATTGTATCCGTCGTGAAGTTGTAGGTAATCCGTTTACCTGTTAAACGATTTATAGCCCATCTATATTGACGAATTTATTCATGTTGGAATAAAAAATCTGTATTCGACCATTAACACTGTCCCGTTTAGGTATTTTGAACTTAATTCGACTTGAATATTGCTTGAAAAAAGATTTTATATAGGGGGAAAAACGCTAAATCATAAAAAATATTTTGAATGAATAATACATTTGTACCACGTTAAATCCTTTTTTGAAAATAATAATCTCTTTTTACATTGGCAACACAAATGCTTAAGAGTTGCGTTTCTTATTCCTAAATGTATAGCATTAAATTAGAAGATTAAAAGTTAAAGACAAATAAGAACATTGGCAGCCTAACTTAATAAAACACGCCATTCATTAGCGTGATAAATAATCCATAATATATTTATATATTTATTTGTTTGTTTTTTTGTAAAATGGAACGCACTTCGCATTTTCAAACGAATATGACCTTAAACCGAGCTGTAATAAAACAGCTGTTCAAAATACAAATATTCGCGAATATTCAAATTAAACGACTCAATTAACGAACAAGATTCTTCCAATTCTCGAGAAGGCAGTGGAGATCTAGGATACTGTGTTTTAAAGATTAGAATGAATAAATCAATGCACTTGGATCGAATTATTAGGTCGAAATGGAAACAAACCGTGGGAGTGACGAGTCAATTACCAAACAGCCGGATGTTTTATTTCGTAATGCGATATATTTAGAGATTTCCCCAAAAACATACTAACTAATAAATAAGACGCTATTCGGCTAATCATTCGATTCTGGAATGATATGAATGATTATTACGGATTAATTGTTGCATCTAGTGGTGGGCATTGATGAGACGAATCGTTATTAGGGACCGTTTTATCGTTTTTAGAGACCGTTTTTTGTTCTGCGACAATTTTTTATCCTGTTTCATTTATTTATTTATTCACGTACGTAGTACGTAAGTAAAAGGTAAAGTGAAGACCGCCTCCGTGGTCTAGTGGTAACAAACGTTGCCGTGAACTCGGGAGGTCGTGGGTTCGATTCCCACGGGGGCAAGTTGTACATTGTATAATTTGTCTCGGTCTGGGTGTTTATATGTATAATATGTATATATTTACAAAAAAAAAAGTATAATATGTAGTTTATCAATCATCTAGTTTCCGTAACACAAGCCTAGTAGCTTACCACTGAAACTAGATGGCGCTGTGTGAGCTGTCTGGAAATATTTATTTATTATTTATTAAATATTTATCATCACGACCGTTTCCCTTTCGGGGTGGTTAATAACCACATTTAGCCAACTTTACTACTTAATCATGACAAGTGGCAAGCTCGTCGATGTCTCTTGCGTACCAAACTCGAGAAGTATGAATTAAATGTATTTATTTACATTAATAAATATTTTTGTGTCCCGACCAGGAATCGAACCCAGAGTCTAAATCCACTGACTTAACCGCTAGACCACGGAGGCAGTTATAATTGTATTTTGTATCGGTAAATATAATAAATAAAAACTAATAAATAAATCATAAGCTTAGAATTTTCATAAAAAATCCTATAAATATCTGAAAGATCAATCCATCTCTCGTCTATATCATGAAACTGACGTCATCACACTCGTGTTTCAGCGAGTATTTGTCTTCCAAAAGAAGTAATATTTATCTACTTAGTATCAAATGATGGCAGTAGTTTATCAGTTAGACCAAACATACCTAAAAGCTCGTTTTCAATTTCTTTGTGACTCGCACGGTCTTTCACTTCGTTCTTCCTATAACAATTTACTTAAAATCCCTCCCCACTCTTCCAGCAGATATTCAGACTCCTTTTCGGTATCTGCAGCTCGCCAGTGGAACAGACTACCTTTGGTAATCAGACAAGCTCCATCTCTCAAAATATTTAAAGACAAATTATACAATTTTTTACACCATAAACAGAAAAACTTACCATAACTTTCTACAATGTACTTAGATATGTATTTATTATTTATGTATATATTTATTTAATATGTAGGATATGTATATTTAATTAGTATGTATTTATATTTCATAATTGTTGATCACAATATTATTTCTGCACCCGCTTATAATGGCTCCCCATTCACAAAGGTTAGTTGGTAGAAAATGCATTTATAGCATTAAGCTCGCCTTTGTACCCACACTATTTTTGGTTCTGTACAATAAAGAATTTATTATTATTATTATTATAAATCTAAAAGAAGCTTTGCCTGTCTGTCTGTTTGTTTAAAACGCAGTTTTCAACCACTCCACGCAAGGGACTATAGATGTACAGATATAATCCATATCGTTGTATCGGAAAAGTTCGTACCTATTTATCGTGCTTTCTCTTTCTTAGTGTGGTTGTAACATCTCTATATCCATATATATAAAGGTGGTCTGTGTGTGTGTTCCCTATGCATTGCAAAACTACAGCCTATCAGTCATTGAATGGTCAAGCTTGATATAAATTTCTGAACGCACCCATATACGACTATATTTGACAACCAACATTGTTCTCGAGTTATAAGTGTTCTAACAAACCCGACATTGTTTTATATATTAAGATATACTTATTATACAATCTAATATGTCAGAAAGCATCGCTGATGTTCACACAACATATTCCCAAAGTTTCATCCCGATCGGTCAAGTAGTTTTGAAATGCATAGGGAACATACATACACACAGACATTCATTTATATATAGATAATAATTTTCATTTTGACATTTGACACTAAAAAATAAAGGTCAAGGTATTTTTTTTTTTCTTTGATATTAATTCAAGTTTTTTATATTACTCGTGGACGCGGCCAAAAAGCACGCTGTCTCACCTAGCGTTGTGTCTAATAGAGATAGAATCAGTTATGAGCAGTTAGCAGCTAGTCTACAGGCATATGTCTAGTCGCACGCACACAAACACCGTGCCGAAGTATGCCGAACTGAAACGACGTTAGACGATGCACGGCTTTCAACGCCGCACCGCTGTGCCGGTCGGAGTGGGGGGTGTTAGGTTTATTTTCGTTACGGAATTTCTTGATTCGGTCGCCGCGCTCAAAGCCCGCGATAAAAGCTATGCAATAGCTTAAAATCATTCATATTTTTATCTACGAAAGTGTCACTCATTTAATACACACTGTCGATTCGACTTGTCGCTTTAAGCGCTTTTTTTCACTTTCTTTGCCTTTGAAAGTCGTTGGACTAGGCGTCGCTCTATGGTTTTCATACAATTTAAGCAAATTTCGGTAAAAAAAACGTTGTACGCTTTTCTTTGCTTTCAAGTCAATCACAGCAACAATATTGATTGACACCTCGTGTGCCGTCGTATTCTGATTGAGACCCCGAGTGTTCCCGATGGAAATACATTATGCCTATATTTTTAGCTGAGAACATTTTAACACCTAAACATTAATCTAAGAAACGTACTTCCTGAACAAAGTGCGTTTTCTTGTTATTTTACAATATAATTTTGTCAAATAAGAACTCAGTATATATTGTCTAGTTTAAAATATTTTTTGTTACTTTTAAGCCAAGGCCTTTCACTCTTTGCGAA
Organism: Tinea semifulvella; assembly: GCA_910589645.1. Classification (NCBI taxonomy): domain Eukaryota; kingdom Metazoa; phylum Arthropoda; class Insecta; order Lepidoptera; family Tineidae; genus Tinea; species Tinea semifulvella. The sequence continues at coordinate 5,462,151 of OU342605.1, forward strand.
TACCTTGTCTTTGTGTTTTATTTTTGTATTGTAATGATGATATTAGAATAAAAAAAAATATTTATTATATTAATTAAAAAAATAAAGCAACACATCATCATCATCATTACAGCCCCTAGAACACAGTGTCCTAGACCCACACTGCTGGAGATGTGCTTTTCAGAACATATATCTGGAGAATTTGGCCTACACTCGCCACGCTGGCCAGACGGATGATGTCAATTTTTAATGACAATTTATTAACGATTCCACAAGTTGGTATTAGTGGAACCGGGACCGACGGCTTAACGTGCTCTCCGAGGCACGGAAACGGTGGTGTTGTTAATCTATGACAAATGTACGTAAGAAAAATGCATTGCTCATTGGTACATGACGGGTTTAAACCGACCTTTGTAGGATTCAAGGAACGCGTTCTTACGACTGAGCTACCACCGCGCCAAAGTAACACAACGATTCTGTAAATATAAAGTTAAAAATGGCGTCGACTGTAGCAGCAAAACCTTCAAAGTAAAACTAGTACATATTAACACGCCAGTTTTAACTTTAATAGTTAAAATTACAGAAAGTTTATTTTATGCATTGAGTCACGGCCAGCTGAGATTCTGTCGGGAAAACCGGGATAATAAATTCATCAACCGGGCCTGGAAGACTCCATTGTTGTTGTTGACCGTTTATTACATTGAGAAAAATGGATAGTATTTGATGTAAATGATAATCTTAGCCGTCGATTTCGTCAATCGATAAATTTTAAGCTTCACGACAATTCTTAAACTAACTTATGTCATTACTATCACGACACTACGAGTTGAGAAAATATTACAACTCTTCCTTATTAAGAAAGGAATACGGATATAATAATAATAATATTTCCAGACATGTCACACAACGCCATCTAATTTCCGTGGTAAGCTACGAGGCTTGTGTTACGGAAACTAGATGGTTGATAAACTACATATTATACTTTTTTTTTGTAAATATATACATATTATACATATACACACCCAGACCGAGACAAATTATACAATGTACAACTTGACCCCGGTGGGAATCGAACCCACGACCTCCCGAGTTCACGGCAACGTTTGTTACCACTAGACCACGGAGGCGGTCGAATTCATATTTAAAAAACTGGGTAAATTTTTCTTAGTGAATATTTTCTATTGTGCATAAATATGCCGTTGTAAACTAGACATTATTTAAGAGAGTTTTCCAACAAGACAATTCTCTCAAAGACAAGGCTTAAAATTTACATAATTTATCAGCTGAATGGCGTTTTTGGAATAAGTTACATAAAACAAATTCTTAAAGAGAAAATATTTTCTAGTTCTCGAACTACTTGAATGTTCAACTCTTTGAATGTATTAATATTGTTATAGATAAAATAATATTTACATAAAAATAATAATTACAAACTGCCTAAATAAAAATAATCAAATTAAATAACTATTAACTAAACATATTAAAAAAAAAATGTCCCTAACACTATGCCAGCTTGACTGGCCTTACTTCAAAGTCAAAATCAAAATATCTTTATTCACGTAAACCTATTACAGGCATTTATGAAACGTCATTAATTTAATTATTGTGAATGACTCTACTCCTGCTAGTAGAAGACTAAGCAGCAAAGTGGTCCAATAAGTAAGCTGTTAGCAGAAGACCAGCAGCTTAATTTAAACCCTACTAAGCATGTGCTCATATTATGCTTAATTTAGTTTTTTTTTAAATAATTAGTTTCTATAATAATAATAACAATTTGTTTATTATCAGGCAACAGATGGCCCATAGATAAATACCTTACAACCAAAATACATATAAAAATAACATTAAAATTAATTAATCTAAAGCATCAGTATCTTCATCTTCTTGTGGTCATAGAAGTACCCATCAGGTACTGTGACCACCTTCTGAGGAGTACTAGAAGCTTCAGTGGACGGTGCCGGCGACCCTGCTGGGGGTGGTGCAGAGGGAGTAGGTGCTGCGCGGGGCCCAGGAACATCGTTGGTGCTGCATGAAGCAAATCCACTAATGTATTTGCGGTACACAACACCGAGCGGCCAGAATTCCTTCTTCAGGAATATTTTGAGGTGCTCTGACCGCACACGAATCCTAAAGGCCTTGAATCCGGTATCATCCCAATGGGAAGGTAACTCGTCGATGGCAGCGACAGAGTCAATCTCCCCTCGGTCCCGTATGTGTCCGAGAACATCTTGGGATGACATGTCCTTGCGCAGCCGCGATACATAGACATAGGATGTCGGTATCGCAGCTTTTAAAGCGCACTGTTCGGGAGGCGCAATTCCTTCTATACTCACCAACCGGTCTCGGCCAGAGTGTGGACTTCGGAAGAATCAGAAATACAGAATTATGTTTCAGAAGATCCATATTCGGCAGATGTTGATACCGTACAACTAGGCAAAGTCCGAACACGCTTCATAGATCTCAAACCTACGTTTTTTTTCTATTTTTTGCCGTCCGTTAGTATTCCTGGCTAAAGTCCGTCCGACCTCTGACCTTGCTGTGTCGACCTTGGCTGAATGAGTTCACTTAAATGGCGCCTAAAGCCCTCCTTAATAACCTCTTTATAAGGTTTAAATACCTTAATTACCTTTTAGTACATTAAATTTATGTCTTATTAAAATACCTATATATAGTACAGTCGGGTGAAAAATTGGTTAATATTAGTTTGCAGTTATACCTAAAACTACTATAAAGAAATAAATGCTGATTATATAATATTATTATTATTGATTAAAAGGCGAGCAGTGCATTGCTGATATGCCTATATCAAGCAAGGTGTAAAGTTTATTAAATTGTTAGTTATCACCATAGTCTATGTCTATTGTCACTAGCCACTTGTCCAGTTTGTTTTTAAAAGTGTTTACAGTTGAGGACTTTAATATATCTTCTTGTATTTTGTTCCACATATTTACAACTCTGTTATCCATGAAGTGATATCCTATATTTGTATTGCTGGATTTTCTCATTAGCTTCATTCACGGTCACGACGGAATATGAAGAGAATTGTAGTAAAATATTTCTTTTACTCGTAAAATATACTACTAGTAAAAATTACTACCTAGCCCTGTGTTTGACTTGCCGCTTAAAGCGCTTTTTTCGCTTTGAAAGTCATTCGACGTTGCTCTAAGGCTTGCATACATTTTAAGCATAATTCGGTAAAAAAGCGAGCTTTGCTTCCAAGTCGAACATACTCGTAGCATAGGTAATAGGTGCGTAATTTCATTTTGGATAAAGCAACTGGATGACTCTGGGTATTTAAGTTCCTGAGGCAATTTGGAAACTTTTTTGTATAGTACCTACCTCATAACCCCAAAATGAACGGAATCGCAGAAAAAGGTGGGGGTAAAAATGAAAAACAAAATATTTAGAAACCGAATGGAAAAGTAAAGTGCGCTTACTATTGTTAAAAAGAAACACGGTTTTTTTTTAAATCAAAAAATAGGTAGCGTTTTTGAGTAAAATAATTGTTTTTGTGAAGAGTGTGGCTACAAAAAAATGTCATCCGTTTCTGCTAGACGTTTTAAAGAAATTATTGATTTAAGTGGAAAAAATAAAGATTTTTGCACGCTTTTTTCAAAACATAAAAAAAAATGTTAAAAACTGATGACGTTTTTTACACATGTTCTCAGAGGGTCCAACTATGATATTTATCAATGTGTACATATTTACACATTTTGATTTATATGTATTTTGTAAATACATTAGTATTGAGTTGTTCAGTTTATATCATGTTTAATTTTTGTATAGCTTCATATAATTGTATAAACTTCTAAATGTATCTGACGTGTAAAAGTGCTTGTAATATTGCCAATTTACTGAATAAATGAATTTGAATTTGATACAAATAAATGTTATTGCATTTAATTTTGATGACTGTACGTATACTGGATCTTGAAATAGAATAATAATTGTCACTCACCGTCTATATCATAGTGACTCCACACTTCCATGAACTGATTTGCGGACAATTTCTTCAGCTCCCTCGAGTCCGGATCCCTAAATTGCCTCATAAAGTTCGAAGCTCTCTCCAAATTCAACCTTTTCGCCGACGAATTAGAATCGAAACTCATATTCAACTTCGATATTCCAAATTGGAATACTACAATTTCTGCTCTCGGCTCAAAAGCTTACGTCCAAAGCTTCTTGTTTAAAAATGGCTATTGTCGATTTATTATTCGTATATTTATGGCTCTACTTTTTCATTTGTAAATGTACTTTTGGCTTTATTTTATTGTCGGTGTATTGATATAAAATATTTTTTGTAAATATTGAGCTTCTAACTTATTTTTATTGTAGCATAGTACCTAGTAAATATATTTATTTTTTTCCTCTATTTGGATTTTATCTGAAACAAACAAAAGAAGCATTAGGATTCATTTCATTTCATTACAGCCCCTAGAACAGAGCGTCCTAGACCTCCACTGCTGGAGATGGGCCTTCCAGAACATATATCTGGAGAATTTGGCCACGCGCTGGCCAGACGGGTTGGCAAGGATCTAATGACAATTTATTAACGATTCCACAAGTTGGTATTAGTGGATCCGGGACCGACGGCTTAACGAGCTCTGCGATGGGAACGGTAGTGTTGTAAATCTATGACAAATGTACGTAAGAAAATTTGATTTCTCATTGGTACATGCCGGGGGGGTTTGAACCGACCTTTGTAGGATTTTAAGAAAAGCGTTCTTACAACCGAGCATCATTATTTACATAAGGATTATTAAAGTATTGAAATTTAATGAAAATTATTACCCTAATAATGAGTTTTTTTTATAGCTGCAGGAGATGTTTGTTTTCTTGTTTTTTGTTATTCTCTTTTCTTTGGATGGTAAATGAGGTGATAGGGAAGGCAAAGGGTCTAGCCCATACAGCCAAGTCTGACGTAATATATATTTCTTTTTTATGAGTTATTGAGGTCATCATCAAATTCCAGATGCTGCAGAATTTAATGCTTTTTTGGAGTCACTCGCTGTGTTATAGGTCAAACACGTCGGGTAAAATGTAAAAGTGGCTTGACGAGCTTCGTCGATGTCTCCAGCATACCAAACTCGAGAAATATCACAAATAAATTAAATGTATTTAATTACATTAATAAATATTTTTGTGTCGACCAGAAATCGAACCCGGTACCTCCGAGTCTGAATCCACGGACTTAACCGCTAGACCACGGAGATAGTTTTTCCAATTTCCAAAAATCAACAAGACAAAGACTGCGTTCCGAAGAGAATATTGACGACGAAATGTCGATTAGTCGCAAAGAAGTGAAAAATAGGACTGATCGAATGGACTATTAAAAAAACATCATTTGCATTAGTTAAGTACTGTTTATAAAATTTTGCAAACACTTTACGTCTTTCATGCAAAGAGATCACAAAGATTTAATAGGTGGTAGGCAGACTGGCCGTTGTGGCCGTCTGGCCAGCGTGGCGAGTAGTAAGGCAGTGGAGTAGACGCTGTGTTCCAGGGGCTGTATTTATTTATTTATTTATTAAAAACTTTATTGTTTAATACAAAAGGCGTATGTAATGCCGCTTGGCATTCTCTTACCATCAACCTTCGGGACAAGGAATCGAAGTTTAGGCATGGCAAAATAAAAAAACAAAAAAAAAAATCAATAAAAATAATTAAATCACTTATTAGTACTAGTTAAATTAAATATACGATAAACATCATAAAAATAATATAATGAAATTAAAAAAAAAGGCAGACTGATAGTGGTAATTTGTCCAGTCTGCCGGGGCGGGGAAGTATCCACCGTTCGTGCCGATAAACCCAGTAAAGTGTATCCACACATTTCGGGATCAGGCTCGAATTGCCGTCATGTCCGGTCAAGCCGGCATAGTGTTAGGGACCGATGTCATAAATGAGTGTCTGATTACAGTTGCTAACATTCATGGATCTCGCTCCCCACTTACCATCACGTGGGCGCAAGGTCACATGTCTTAGTAGTATAATAAAAATAAAAAAAAACAAAAAGATAAAGCGGGTATCAGTTGAAATTTTTACATCTTTTTATTCATATTTTGTCGAAAAATAAAGTGTTCGGTATATCAGTTCTGCATATTGTTAGTAAAAAAATCATTAAATTAAAGTGCACGTCAAACACGACTATAACCGGCAATGCAGTGCATTGCTAATACTAATGAGACTAATTAATTCTGAGACAATTGTCCTAGTTTTAATTCTCATACCGTTTGGCTTCTTTTCCAATCTTGTTATATACTTGTATTTAATACTATTTATGGTCTAAATAAAAGCTTTTCTCGTCGTTATTGGAAATTATTTATTTATTTATTTTTATACACTTTATATGGTAATTACAGTATATACTCCAATACACCTATAATTATCACACACAAAACATAGTATAAATATAACTTATCTAATATATGTACCAATTAGGTTTTATAAGCAAAATAGCATTCACCAATATAAAAAGAAGAAGAAATTTGAAACGTATTACTTTTAAAACAAAAAGAAAAAAATTAACAAACAAAATATAAACTTTTTAAACTTTCGCGCACATTCATAATAGATTTTTATATCGAGGGGGGGGGGGGGGTTATAAGCTATCTTCATCGTGGAATCCAGTAATCAATAGGTTTCGACGCCGGGAAAAATCGCCCGGTATCGCCAAGGATATTGTAAGTGTCGTGTGTCGTGATTTCTAAAAACTTTTAAAAGTGATAAGTGGGTAGGTTTACATCTGCCGCCCAGTATGTACGAGACTACACCGCATAGCTTCAGTCGACCCGTGACCACGGCCAATGCAACTTGGCTGAAACGTCGGGAGAAATATGTCTCTAAGGTAAATCGCGTAAAGACCCGTTAAAATTATAAAAATCTAAAACAAAATATAACTTCTAAAATAAATATATTTTTTTTCTTTTTTAATAGAATTATTGAATTTTAAGCAGTGAATATTTTCTAAATAATATAGTCAATTAAATTCTCGCCAACCCGTCTGGCCAGGCGAGTGTAGGCCAAATTCTACAGAAATTTCTGGTCTAGGACTCTGTGTACTAGGGCCCGTGATGATGATGTTAGTTAAAATAATAGATACCACCTTTTAATTGTATTTATTTGATTAAAATAAATTTACTATGTCAGCGCAGCTATCTCAGGGGTTTAGATTCGTTATAAATCCTAACTAAATAGAAAGCTGAACACAACCGTTTCAACTCGCAGAACATCTAAAAGGATCTCTCAAGGGACTACAACCAAAGTTCAAAGAAACATTGACTAAAAACTCATGATTGGGCATTTATTTATTTTAAAAATTAATTGGACTATGTCGAAGGCGGACTTAATGGCTAGTAGGTATTCTCTGGCAGTCAAAAGTTCATACTAATACATATAAAAATATATATTTGAGCAAATACGCCAACCTTGGTACCGGTTACGAATTTCCGTCGAGACGATGCCCATGGGGACCGTCAGCGAGGCGCTTGGCCAAGGAGTTGTCAAAGCGGCTGACAGAAAGATCTGGAGAGCCTTCCTGGCAATTATTTCTGCCAACGTATTAGCCTCGCTATACTGAGGGGAAATGTTACCAGTCTCTTTGGGACTATCTCGGATGGGACGTCTCTAGAGAACATTTTTTATTTATAGTTTAGTTTATTTTTAATTTTATCATTTAGTTAGCTTTTATTTTATATTAAATGTACATATATTAATTAACTTCGAATAAAGTTAATATCTTCTCCATAATGTTTTATCACAAATATATAATTACTCAATATCTATATATATAAATATATATTTAGGCTTTATTTGTTAGTATAAATTTTATTCGTAGTAAATTAATATACATTAAATATAAATTAAAAGTTAAATAATAAAATTCGAAGTAGATACAATAATATTAAAATAAAAAAAAATTAATAATAATTAAAACTAAACTAAAAATACCTATGTAATTAAAACTATCGCTCGCCGCATTTAATCGTTGAATTATAATGGAAATAAAAGAAAATATAAATTGAATTATCATCGTAAATAAACAATAATATAAAACTACATACATGATAAGGGAAGCGAAATAGGATGGTGTTGCTGTAAATGAGGATAGTAAGTAAATGGAACAGAAACATTAATTTAGGACAGTTTAGTTAGAAAGGAAGTGTTTTAAACCATATTTTTAAAGAAGGCTCAATTTGTAGCTTACCAACTACTAAACCCTTACTAAAGGTAGGTCTTTCCAAAGATTTGCAGCAACAACAGCAAAGAAATTGGAGACAGAAGAGGTGTAGAAACTTGTACAATACGTCAGCTTATGCGATCCCACAGCTCACGCATCGGTAATGCCGACACAGTTGCTTGAAGGAGTTTTTCCTATGCGTGAATTAAACATTGTCACACACGCAAATTTACTCGTCCGCTCGCTAAGGAAAAATTGCGTCGGTAATCCGATAGCTGGCAGTAGCGTCGGCTGGTGGTATGCTGCAGTTGACATACTGCACTACAATTTTAAAAAAGCGTGCGATTTGGAACTGTAGATACAAATGTACCTATAGGTAGCGATGGTGTGCTGTCTGTTAATAAGAGTTTCATAGATTACAGTTTCAAACAAAACGTCGAAAGAATGCATTGAATAATAATGCCTGGTCAAAACATAGTAGTCATTGAGAAAGAGGGGATAAAGGCATACAGGTAAACGTAGTTCCCTTATCTATCTTTACATATACTTTTAGAAGGTTTTTACTATAAAGCACGGAAATCCTTAATGTGAAAAAAAAAATGCATTCGTTTTCATTATATAATAAAAATTTCGTGACGTTACACCTACTAAGAGGAGCACTACACAAATGTGATCTGATACCATATAGGTTTTAAATTGGAACTAATCCCGTCATCTGAGAACGAATGGTGTTAACAGTTATTATCCACATTTATCCCCATAGAAACATAAAGTAGTTGTTACATGAATGAATATTCAGATTTATTCCCTTGATATTATAAGATAATTTGTGTACAAACAATTCTCTTGAATTTCATACTATTATCGTTGGAAATAACGTTGAAAATGCTTCGAATATTCAATTGCTAGTGAGACTTATTCTTGACGATTATGAGTTTAATATCGTAGGTATATAGTTCGAGCGTTTTTTTTTTAATTTAAATAATTTAGAACGTTACCACCTAATAAGAAAAAGATGTTTATTAATTATAATAGAGAGACAAGCATTTTGTTTTTTTAACGTTATATTTATTATGTATTATGTTTTTTATGTTATGTGGTTCACGTCGATGGTAACATACTTATTTATTTATTTATTTTATTTATTTATTAAATAAAACTATTGACATTTAATTCACAAGTATAGATACAAAAATAGAAACAGAAAGTCATTTACAAGTTTTCACTAGAAGTGTTAGAATAATACATATTATGAACGATAAAAGCATCTACAAACTATCACTTCGCAATAAACTAATAACTGTACAATAACAAAAACTATTATCGTTTAAAGAACGCATAATCGTTAAACGCATTTCTCACTGCCATCACCTTGTCATGAAAGATATCAACATCAGTTTCATCAATGAATGCATTCGACCGCCTCCGTGGTCTAGTGGTAACAAACGTTGCCGTGAACTCGGGAGGTCGTGGGTTAGATTCCCACCGGGTGCAAGTTGTACATTGTATAATTTGTCTCGGTGTGGGTGTTTATATGTATATATTTACAAAAAAAAAAGTATAATATGTAGTTTATCAACCATCTAGTTTCCGTAACACAAGCCTCGTAGCTTACCACGGAAATTAGATGGCGCTGTGTGACCTGTCTGGAAATATTTATTTATTAAGAGTATTACAGCTCTAATTAAAAATGTATTTTGTCTGTAGTTAGTGCTCGCCATTGGTATGCGAAAAACAATTAGTTTATTTAAATGTTATTATATATATGTGTGTGTTACTGTTAGTAAACCTAAATAAATAAAAAATATATATATTCAATTGTTTATAGTATTCTCGATCCCATCTATTCAGAACCAACTGGTCTGAGTTGAGACGATGGTAAGCGTCCCGACGGAATGACATTAGTACTTTGGAGATTGGGCCATACCTGGTGTGGGATTCCCTAGCCCCTTCCCACGTTCAAGGCACTTCTGCAAGTGTCGAAAATATGAAACGATTTGCAATAGTTACTTATTTTAGACGTTTTTGTTGAACAATATTAATTAAACTTGTTTTGTACTCTAGATAATCTTAGAGTCCTTTGTCTCCTTTTCTCTGTTTTAAACGTGCCTGCGACACCAAAATACCTTAAGGATAATTTTGCCTATCTCTCTTCCTTCCACGATAAATTTTTACGTTTTTCTCATAACTCTCTTCTTTCTGTCCCTTCACATAATTCTGGTTTTGTCTCCAACTCCTTTGTAGTCGCTGCCACAAATTTATGGAATGATCTTCCGGTGAGCATAAGGCAGGCAACTAATAGATTGTCATTTAAAAAATTGGTCTATTCACACTTTATAAATAGGTCTAAACCACGTTAGTAAGTTGTATTTATGTATGTCTATGTATAATATTGTGTATGTATTAGTATTTAGTATATTGATAATATATTAGAAGAGAAGACAAATTTCTAAGCATTCCATGGATTCACCGTGCGGGGGCCGGGTCCATCGTGTGTGGGTAAGAGATGAGAAGAATGGTGTCTCGGGCTTGCGACCGACAATTGGCTGGTTTAAGAAAAGGAGGCCTCCTTTTTTTTCTATTGCGCGATAATACGCTCACCATCCACCATTCTACTTCTCTCCCTACCCAACCAAATACTGTATGATTCCGTTAATGCCGTCTTGGAAGCTCGTTCCATAAATGTATTGACGGCAGACCTGCTTAGGCCCAATTCTTTCAGTAAGTGATGCAAAGATTTTGCTGGAACTCCTCTTGCACCAACTTCCACTGCGTAAAGCTGAGTCTTGAACCCGTTCCTGATCATTTCTTCTGTGAGATCATAATATTTATTCGACTTCATGTTGTGGTCTTTTGGAATATTTGATTCCCACGGAACGGTAAGTTCAATAAGGATAACTTTTTTCAAGTTCCGAGAAAACACTAAGATGTCTGGCCTATAGGCTGATACAGCTAGTTCATCTGGGATCCTATAATGGTGTTCAAATGTATCCATGAGAATTTTCCAGTCTGATGCGGCGCCAAGGATCGAGGTGGGCTTGCATTTAGTTTTCGTGCTTTGCCCTTCCTTTACAAATGTGGTCAAAGTTTTATTTGTAGTCAGTCCCTTTCTGGCTCTTGCAATAGACAGACTTACTGCTTCACGGATAACACCTAGGACTTTGTCATGTCTTATATAAAATTATATAAAACTATATAAGTACGTATATAATATATGTTAAGTCATTCTTTAATTGTATATTTTACCATTGCTTTCATTGCACCTATATTTGTTCAAATTTGTCCCTAAGGTTTGGCTGTCAGAGAATGTCTACGGGCATTAAGTCCGCCTTTGTACTTTGTGCAATAAAGTTTTTAAATAAATAAATAAAATAATCTTTTACACTATAAAATCTATCGCCCAGTAGCCACTTCGTCAGTGGTAATTTTAATTTAGGGCCCTGCAATACCTTTTTTCGTCAGGAAGCAATTATATATTATTAAATACGTTTTTCTTATTTATATAGCCTTTTTTAATTGACAATATTGCCAGTAAAGTATGTATTTTATTTTTAACTAAGAACAACTTAATTGAAGGCGAGGTACGGTATATTTTTTAAAACCTTGTTTTCAAAATAAGGGAGCTGCCACTAAAACTGTTCAAATTAAGAGTCAAACAAATGCTGGTTAATAAATGTTTTTATTCGACAAAAGAATACCTAGACACTAAGCTCGACAAAGTCATGTGACTAAATAAATATTTGTATGCTAGAAATAGCGAAGCATGTGATATAATTACATATAATAATTTACATCCCTGTACCTACCATGTTTCTGACAAATAAATTATTTTATTTCATTTCAAAAACCTAAGGATAGACGCGTTTTTTTATTCTCTCTCAATCGGGATTTCCATATTGAGTATACTTAAAAAAAGAACCTATAAACAATTGGTATAAAAGTAGGTACTTGAGAATAGCGCTCCCGGCTGATTGCTTACACGTGGTGAATTCGGAGAAATCATATTTGTAATTCAAATAACTTGGATGTACTTGTTAGGGACGTAATAGGGAAAATTATGGAAAATTACTCGCTGTTTGATATCAAAAACATGTAAAAAAAACCCTAAATAATAACAACATGCTCAGGGGCCTAATTCTAGTGCTTTTGACTTGCGTGTCGGTTCGAAATATTCAAATTAAACACTTTTGATATTGAATTTATTTGTGATATTTCTCGAGTTTGGTACGCTGGAGACATCGACGAGCTTGCCACTTCTCATGATTGGCCTATCTATAGTAAAGTTGGCTAAATGTGAATCCGCTTATTTATAAGCGTGGTTCCGAAAGGGAAACGGTCGTGATGATACTTTTTTTTTCTACATAATAAATGCATGATCCGAAAGTAACGCGTAACCCCTTATTGCTTTGTGTAAACATATACGATACGTGTATAAGCAAATATGTTATACAAAATTTTATGGCGGGAAAATAAATCCCCGCACAGATGGAATCCGCAACACAATATGCAAACAACAGACGAAATGTTTTCACATTCGACACGTACAAATTAGATTTTAATGGGTCTCAAAGATTCAATTTCAGCTTCAATTTGATGTCGACTTCGGAGTATTGCGACTGCGACAATTTTTCGCGACAATAATCGACCTTAAATATCAATAATAATAATAATAATAATATAATTCTTTATTGCACACAAAATATAACATATAAAATAATGTACATAGGCGAGCATAATACCGTATGGTATTCTCTACCAGCTAACCTTTGGGAGAGTGAGAAATTATCATAATGGGTGCAGAGTACGAAATAAGAATAATAATAATAGTTAAAATCAATCATAAATATACCATATTAAGTATAAATAACATACCAATATATAAATATGTCATACGATATAATAAATACTTAAATTAAATAAATACTAATATAATAATTATCTATGTCAAGATGAGGAAATTAGATGTCATTTTGTTTTTTAAGAAAGCATGTAATTAATAAATGTTTGAATATATTTAAAGATGGGGCCTGTCTTATAGATAAAGGTAGCCTGTTCCATTGGCGGGCTGCAGTAACAGTAAGAGAATCTGAATATCTGCTTCAATAGTTATTACCTAAGTTTACTACTAGTTTGGCTAAGAAGGCCTGCTTGAAAAACAAAAGGCGAACATAATGCCGCAAGACATTCTCTTCCCGTTAACCTTTGAGACATTGGGGCATTTAAATATGCGTACGGTGCAAATAGAGAAATAAAATATTTAAATTAAACATAAATAATATAAAAAATTTACATACATAGACAACTATAATATATATAATACTACATAAATATAATACAATAAAATTATATAATAATACATAAATACCTTAATGTTAATAATAACTACTTACAATAGATTATGTAAATAAATGCATTTAAATAATATTTATTTTATTTGTGATATTTCTCGAGTTTGGTACGCTGGAGACATCGACGAGCTTGCCACTTGTCATGATTGGCCTATAGTAAAGTTGGCTAAATGTGAAACAGCTTCTTAAAAAATAATGCGTAGTTACTGACCGCCCCGGAAGGGAAATAAGCCGTGATGATACTTAACTAACTTTTGAAAATAATTATTATTAAAAACTTATTAATAATTATTAAAAACTTATTAATAATTATTGAAATAATTATTTAAAACCTATTAATAATTATTGAAATAATTATTTAAAACTTATTGATAATTATTGAAATAATTATTAAAAACTTATTAATTATTATTGAAAAATTATTATTGAAATAATTATTATAAACTTATGAATTATTATTATTAATTATTGAAAATTTAAATGATAGTCGTTGCTAACAAAATTAAATTGTTATAGATCCTAAATGGTCACTTGAAATGAAAAATTATAAGAGAAACCTTAGCATGATTTTAAAATACCTATTCGACGACACCCCACTCAATATACTCGTAGTTCGTCAACGTCGTCGCCTGGCGGCTGGCATGTTCACACGCGCAGAGGCGACAAATTCTCCACTTGAGAGAAACCTGACCCCTCTGCACGCCCGTCCGCCGGACGTCAGACAATATAACGCTCGACCCCTGCTACCAATCATGGAGTCGTAAACGCAACCCCGCCGCCAGGCTTGTATGCTTCAACTTTTAATGGTTACCCCATGCCCTGTCCGCTGATATGAATCCGCTTATTTATAAGCGTGGTTTCTGACCACCCCGAGAGGGAAACGGTCGTGATGATGATGATGATACAATAGATTAAAGTCAGTAAAAAGTTAAGCTAGGGACTTATAAAAATGACTGTACACTCTTTTTTTGAATATTGGTCTGCTGGGTGCTTGTCCAAAATAACAATTAAAAACTATTAAAAGGGCTCTAGCCACCATCGAGGTTCCAGCTCTTCTAGAGCCTGTTGGAGATATCCTAGATGATAGCAAGACACCCGATGGTATGACGTTGGTCCCCTGGGAACGGGGACGTGCTCTGGTGTGGGACGCCATGTGCGTCGACACCCTCGCCGCGTCGCATCTCAGGGGGACATCGCATAAAGCGGGAGCCGCGGTGAAAAAAGCGGAGTCCAGCAAGCGGCGCAAGTATGTAAGTATATTAAAAGATTACATATTTGTGCCGTTTGCTGTAGAAACTCTGGGCCCATGGAGTCCAAGCCCAAAAAAGTTTTTAAAAGACAACACCGCGTCTTGTCGTCTCCTCCGGTGACAAGAGGGCTGGCTCTTTCTTCGCCCAGAGAATCAGTATTGCAATTCAGCGGGGAAATTCAGCCAGCGTTCTTGCCACCATTCCACGCGGACGGGACTTATATCCCTATCCTTAATATTAATATTATTTTATATGTTGTAAATATTTTTTTCGAATAAATGTATCTTTCAGTCTATTAAAAATATGTTTATATAAATTATGGTCGTATTGTGTGACATTTTGTCGCTGCGTAAGTCGGTGAGTTGGTAAATCTAATTCGGCGTATTCATGTATGAAATTAAGTTTGTCAATTCGAAAACGACCTTGAGAAAATAAATCCTATTTCATGTTGATATTATATGAAAATTTCGACGTGATCTTTACGACCGTGATTATTTGCAGGGATGGCCAGTATATAATTTAATATTCGTGGTCTAGCGGTTAAGTACGTGGATATAGCGCGGTAGCACCGGATTCGATGCCAGGTGGTGAGACATATTGGTTATATTGCCGAAGTGAGCAGCTTTTAAATGTACAAATCGAGATATCCAAGCGAAATCAAAAATATGGCGATCTCAAAATTGCCGTTCTATTAATAAACCTTTTTTATTTTTAAAGACGGTGTTCGCTTTTTTAATTTGTCTTTTAAGGTATGTAACGTTAAGTTAAAATTATTTTTTTTGTTATAAAAATAAAAAAACTACAAAAACATTAAAAAAAATGATCCGTCATGGCTGTAAACAAGGTACCAGTGCCGCTGGCGACATCTACAAAAAGCTTTGCCTGATACACCCCATTGTTATTCGAATTTCGTGTTGTCGTTGACTCTCTCTCATCCAAGTAAAATAAGTGTTAAATAAATAATCGAAGTAAAAAAGTGTGTTTAAAAATCTACACGGCCTTTAAATCGTAATATGCGGATAAAAGGCACTATGTGTGGAAGGGTTAACTTAGGGGCGATGTTAAATAGGGGTTTATCTTAACTTTTTTAATAGCTTCCCTTGGGGTAGCGCAGTTTCCGCTCTTAAGAGGGTATTGTACAGAATATTTCCTTGTTCCCCCCTTTTTTGTGCACAACTTAAGAATTTATCTTTAACCTTGACATCAATACAGATTTTTGTATTTGTTTTGCGACGCTTTGGAGCACTAAAAATGGAGAGAGCTACGCGGGCAGTAGCTTTAAATATATAAGAACACAGGGCGAGAAACTGTCCGTCATTATTTTTTTCATTTTATATCATCATCAGCCTGTATCTCTCCACTGCTGGATATAGGTCTCCCCCAAGGCTCGCCATTTTACACGATCTTCTGCCACCCTCATCCATCCCCCACCAGCGACCTTTCTCAGATCATCTGTCCATCTGGCGGGGGGTCGTCCCACACTGCGTCTTCCAGTACGTGGTCTCCACTGCAGGACCCGTTTACTCCATCGTTCATCGCTTCTGCGACAGACGTGTCCAGCCCATTGCCACTTTAGCTTGCTAATTTTGAAAGCTATGTCGGTAATTTTGGTTCTTTGACGGATGTCAACGTTTCTGACTTTATCCTTCAGAGAAATCCCGAGCATAGCTCTCTCCATAGCTCGCTTAGCGACCTTGAATTTATGTATCAGACTCACCGTCAGCGTCCACGTCTCTGCTCCATACGACATTACTGGAAGAACACACTGGTTGAAAACTTTTGTCTTTAAACGGTGTGGTATGTTTGATAGGAAGATGTGTCGCAACTTCCCGAATGCTGCCCATCCTAGCTGAATGCGTCTGTCGGCTTCTTTACTTCGGCATTTTATATATTTAAACTTAATTGCACAAAGTACAAATGACCTAATGCCGCTAGACATTCTATGACGGTCAAACCTTCGGGACAACGAGAGCAGTAAATACATAAGGTAGATGTAAAACTTAATTTGTAGTTTTATTCGAAGTTAATTAATATAATTTAAATATAAATTAAAAGCTCCTAAAAATAAAATTAAAAATAAACTAAACTATAAATAAAAAATGTCCTCTAGAGACGTCCCATCCGAGATAGTCCCAAGGAGACTGGCAACATTTCCCCTCTGTATAGCGAGGCTAATACGTTGGCAGAAATAATTGCCAGCCTTCCTGTCTCCAGACCTTTCTGTCCTTGGCCAACCGCCTCGCTGACGGTCCCCATGGGCCCATCGTCTCGACCCCAAACGGCGCAAATTCGTAACCGGCACCAAGGTTGGCATATTTGCGCAATTTTAGGTTCTCCGCAGAAAACGCCGCTCTCCCCGCGCCTAACGAGGTCGCCTGGATGTGAGATGGAGCTAATGTGTCTACACACGTCGCATCCCACACCAGAGACCTGCCAAGTTTAGGCATAAGGTAGGTGCAACACTAAATAAACTTGAAGAGTTTTATTGCAGATAACATGTGCATACTTATTAATAATTTGATATAGCTTCTCTGAGCGTGTTCTACCGGCTATACTATGGTGAGTGCTCTGAAGAGCTCTATAACCTAATTCCTTCCTCCCCATTCCGCAACCGAACCACACGCACAGGTCAGAATATGCACCCACATACCGTAGTCACTATCCCTTCGCGTACCTATAAATTTGGTGACTCATACATCTGTCGCACAATAAAGATGTGGAATGCTCTTCCAGCCTCTGTGTTTCCACTTTCCTATAACCTGGAGTCCTTCAAGCGAAGTGTGAAAAGGCATCTAGTCAAGCCGGCATAGTGTTAGGGACTGATGTCGGATATAAGGGTCTGATTTCAGTTGCTAACATTCATGGACCCTGCGCGCCACTTACCATCAGGTGGGCGCAGGGTCACATGTCGTGCTAGTATAAAAAAAAAAAAAAAAAAAAAAAAATACTAAAAGTAAAGTAAAGTATCATCACGACCGTTTCCCATTCGGTGTGGTCAGAAAACACGCTTATAAATAAGCGGATTCACATTTAGCCAACTTTACTATAGCCCAATCATGACAAGTGGGCAGCCCCGTCGATGTCTCCAGCGTACCAAACTCGAGAAATAAATTAAATGTATTTATTTACATTAAATTTTTTTTTGTGTCCCGACCAGGAATCGAACCCGGTACCTCCGAGTCTAAATCCACGGACTTAACCGCTAGACCACGGAGGCAGTCATAATCAGTTATATGTATGTATTAGTATGTAAGGCATAATTACATACTAATACATCCATATGACCTACATAAATAAAATATTAACAATACAATATAATATATACACAATACTATACCTACTAATGATAAATCACAGTCTGATTAAGACTAAGCCAAAACAAAAGGAGGAACATGGAAAATTAATAATAATAATAAAATTATTTATTGCACATTAAAATATACAAAATAAAATGAAGTACATAGCGAGCTTAATATCTTGTAGGTATTCTCTAACAGCTAACCTTTGAGAGAACGAAACAAGAAATTGTGGGGTGCAGAGTTAGAAGGAGATAGAATACCTTTCACTGGGTATATCATATGTCGTATTGAAAAGTAATGAAAATAAATTAACCAAGTGTGCGTTATTACAAAAAAAAAAAACTAGAGTCGCCAAAGTCTCTTCTACCACTTCAAAATGGCCACTTTAGTGTACTTATATTTTATAATATACTGGTGGTCGGGAAACAAAAAAATATTCTCTTCTCGATTTTGGTACGTTCATCAACGAGCTAGCCAATTGTCATGATTTTTTTATATTTTTTTATTAGGTACAAACAACAGAAATGGATACAAAACATTTTTTAAATTTCAAATCTTTACAATACAGTTCCAGTACCATCTCCAAAAGCATGTGCACACAACAGCATGCAATTATGAAACATTTACAAAAATTAAAATAACAATACAATAATAAGTGAGTATAGTTCATAAATATTAATTTAGTTTTTGTTTGCTCGCTGTCCACAGCAAATTACTCCTTCCCAAAGGCCAGAAATAATCCACTATAGAAAGCGAACACCTAGTTAGGATAATTCATTTATTTTTTGTGTTTTTTATTCCTAATATCTTGCATATAGATTGATAATATAGATTGGCCTAGTAAAGTTGGCTAAATGTTTGTAAGCGTGGTTTCTGACCTTTTTTTTTATATTTTATTACATTGTCGTAGTTAAGAAAAATCATGCATAAATGGATTTTATTTCAATTACATTACCGGGGGGGTTTGTGGAATTCGTTAGGAGAGGAATTTTACACTATTTTAATGAGATATTTTAGACCGTCGTGCTGAAAGGGATAAATTAACATGCCAGTTACATACACAAAATAAATATTTACATAAATAATAATCTAAATAAATAAATACATACACTAATAATAATAATCCATGTCATGTATATAAATTAAATATCATTTTGCTTTTTAAGAAAGTAGAAACAGAGAATTTAAATATAAAGAAGAATTGAGAGTTGGTAATTGTGCGAAGAACGAAGAGAACGAAAGTGAGAGTCGCACAGATATTTGAAACGATTTCTAATATACTCGTACTTATTTTTGTTGTGATAAGAAGTGTGAATAGGCCATGTTTTTAATAAGAGACCCAGATAATGATTATCGTAATGATACTTCACGAGTATGTCCTACGAGCGTAGTCATTGTGTCCCGGAGCCGGACGCTCTGTTATTATCCACAGTGAAACATGACCAGTTATTATTCATACTATATTACAAATAGCTTTAATGGGTTGAAAAACACTCAGATATCAACCACCGAAACTACACACATCAACACTGTCTAGGGATATTTTGGATATACTCAATTTACTCAAAATTTATAAAAAATAACATACAACATGTATGTATTTTTATAAATCCCATTTATCAGATTACAATCCTTTTCAAATTAAAACTTAGAATCGTTCAAAAAGGTTTACAAAATAAGCTTTCTTCAAAATAATTTAAAACTGGCCAGTATTTTTTGAGTTTAAGAACTTTATACCTAGACAGTGTTGATGTGCCACGTTCACAGGTGGCGCTGGAGGGCTATAGTTGTAATATTTTCATTTGTTGTTGCTTTTGTTAGTTGTATTGTGTATTTGTAAAGTAACTTATACCTTTCTATTCGGATATTTTACGTATTCTTCTTCTCAGTTGTTTATTTTGCTTTCAATGAAGTTTGTATATAACATACTTTTATCATTTAACTCTGTAACTGTAAGTATTACTTTTAGTCATAGTTCTCATTATTTTTTAGCTTTTAAGTATTGTTAATATTATTATTTAAATTTCTTAAACATATAATGTATCATAATTGAATGTAGTTTGACATGTTGTGGTCACCTGTTACTGGGGTACCATTCACTAATGTTTTTTTTTTACTGTTTGCTTCTATTGATAGAATTGGATTCAATGTGTACTCTGTTGGTGATCCTAATTAAATAAATAAATGTGTGTACATTAAAAGCATCACCAAACATGCATTTACAGACTGGTGTAGCAGTTACGATCGTAAAAGACAATGTTTCGGGCAAATTTTATTCTATTAAAGTCCATTATAACCCTTCTGTAACACAAAATTGGCGCGCGCGATGCAAAATTTAAGACAATCTCTTTGTTAAACGTTTCTCTTTATAGGCGTAGTTTCCAACCACCCCGGAAGGGATACGGTCGTGATAACGATACTTTTAGCTTGTTAAAATATAATTAATAGGTAATAATAATATGAAGGCTTCACTAATGAGATAACCACACAATAGAACCCTGTCTTACCAAGTATGTACTGAAATACTACCACATAAGCTTTGGGCCCGGTATATCATACGTAATTATTTATTCTCAGTCGTAGCCGTGACATTATGGAACAGCCTATCTTTAAGTATCTGTTAGGCACCCAACATGGGCCTAATTCTCGAAATATTCGAATCTATTTATAAATAACCGTCAGTTTTATTCGAGCAAATTGAGCGGACATGCATGTCGAAGGAGCGAGAATCCGGGCCCAGCTGTATTTAAAAGACAAGTATATTCCCACTTTTTAAAGATGCAAAAAAAAATATTTCACTGTAAAGTATGTGTATAATATAAGTTTGATTATAATTTAGTTAAACATTATTCATTATTAGAAAAATATAATTTACAAAATATTAAATAAAAATTACAAACTCCTCCTCCTTAGTCGGTACCCCACTGTTGGGGATCGTGACTCCGTCGCAGTCCATCCACTAGCCGTTTCCAGTGGTTGCGGTCCTCGGCGCAGTGGATGGCTTGGTGTACTGGGATGTTTAGGTGGCCAGTCACCTGACTGGAGCATCGTTTGGGGCTTCTTCCTCTTGTTCTTTTACCGTCTACCTTTCCCGTTACTAAGAGTTTTTCCAGATTATCGGCGCCTCTTCTAGCAATGTGGCCAAAATATTGCAGAATTCGGGTAAAGCAGACGGCAGAAAGTCTCTGTACCTTAGCAAGTTTGAGCTCTTCGAGCACAGAAACGTTAGTGCGTCGTGCGGTCCAATGAATATTAAGCAAACGACGCCAGCACCACATCTCAAATGCATCAATTCTTGCCCTATCTGCGGCTTTTATAGTCCACGTCTCTGAACCGTACAAGAATATGGAGAATACGAGCGTTCTGACAATGTGGATTTTTGTCTTCCTGGATATGTTGGTATCTCTCCATATTTTGTCGAGCTGGGTCATTGCTGTTTTAGACATTCCAATTCGTCGACGAATCTCACTTTCGCAACCTCCCTTATTGCTGACAGTAGAGCCGAGGTAAAGGAAATCTTCCACGGTTTCATAGTCATCAAGGTCAGTTGTGTGTGTATTAAATAAAAATTACAAACTACTTAAATAAAAATAATGAAATTAAATAACTATAAAAAACATAGTTTTAGGTATTTATTAAATTAGTTATTAAAGTTAAGTACATAGTTTAAATTAATGTTAAATTTATTTCACTCTTCTTTTTTATTATGTATTTTTATAATTAATTTCATAACGATAAAAACTGCTCCGTGGTCTAGCGGTTAAGTCCGTGGATTTAGACTCGGAGGTACCGGGTTCGATTCCTGGTCGGGACACAAAAATATTTATTAATGTAACAAATACATTTAATTATTGTTTAATTTATTTTTAATATTTCTCGAGTTTGGTACGCTGGAGACATCGACGAGCTTGCCACTAGTCATGATTGGCCTATAGTAAAGTTGGCTAAATGTTTATCCGCTCATTTATAAGCGTGGTTTCTGACCACCCCGAAAGGGAAACGGTCGTGATGATACTTTACTTTTTTTTTTTAAAGTCGATGGTAAGAAAATGCCAAACGGCATTACATACGCCTTTTGTTATTAAAACAATAAAGTTTAAATTTAAATAAATAATTTAACTCAGGATTTAAACCTAATGAAATAAATTTCACAATAATACTAATCGCCCAGTGAATACAAGTTGTCAACAACGATTTCATAAAGTCAAAATATATTATTACGTATTAAAATCATTTGTGAAACGTTATTATTTTAGATAACAATAATAACTTGTTATTAACATTAGTAGTTACAATTGTGGCCGATTCGGTTTGGCATTGGCGACGCAAAGACGGGTTATATGAGCCTATGTCTGTATGTTTATTTCTTTATGGCAATCAGGAGCCCAAACGCGTGGGCTGATTTTGATGATTCTTAAGTCAATCGATTCGTCTTCAATGGGAAGATGAGCTGGTCTCGGTTTTTAATCGGTCCCGACTGTTAAAACTATGATTCGCTTTAGATATTTTTTTATGTGTGTATCAATCATAAATTTATTTTAGCGGGGACTCGAATTTCTTTGGTGAATGCAACCTTGGCCTTGTATATTTCTTTTCAGTTCTTATTTAACGTTTTTTTTTTCCGCAGTAATATAAATATTTAATAATAATAAATAGAAGCATTTATTCCAAAAAAATATTTACAAAATATAATATAAAATTAATATTAATACTAAGGATAGGGATATAAGTCCCGTCCGCGTGGAATGGTGGCAAGAACGCTGGCTGCATTTCCCCGCTGAATTGCAATACTGATTCTTTGGGCGAAGAAAGAGCCAGCCCTCTTGTCACCGGAGGAGACGACAAGACGCGGTGTTATGTCTTTTAAAAACTTTTTTGCACTTGGACTCCATGGGCTCAGAGTTTCTACAGCAAACGGCACAAATATGTAATCTTTTAATATACTTACATATTTGCGCCGGTTGCTGGACTCCGCATTTTCCGCCGCGGCTCCCGCTTTATGCGCTGTCCCCCTGAGATACGACGCGGCGAGGGTGTCGACGCACGCGGCGTCATAATAAATTGTAATTCAAGAATAACTACAGTTTAAAGAAAGAGAAATAGCGGTCCCCAAAAAACTTTCAGATGAAGGATTATCAGTATACGGGCTGAGAGAGTTTTAAGGGCCCAAACAATGTACAGTCTAACACAGGATGACTAAGCTTCCATGACCCTTACACCATTGGAATAAGGATCACTTCAAAATGGCAAGAATTAGCAAACCAAGTGTAACATAGCAGTAGAACTTTCCAAATTACACCACGCCACGTCCATGTGGATATATTTAGCACTGTAATTAAATTAACCTTTACTTTGTTATGCTATCATATTAAACGTAAATTAATAAAGTCGAGAGGAAATTATGATAAAAAAACTGAGCTTTTAAAATATTTTTATTAACAATAATAACTCGTTATTAACATTAGTAGTTACAATATTATTGTGACTACTAATATACATACAAATATATATGTATATAATATATATACGTCATACCGATGGTATGACGTTGGTCCCCTGGGAATGGGGACGTGCTCTGGTGTGGGACGCCACGTGCGTCGACACCCTCGCCGCGTCGCATCTTAGGGGCACAGCGCATAAAGCGGGAGCCGCGGCGGAAAATGCGGAGTCCAGCAACCGGCGCAAATATGTAAGTATATTAAAAGATTACATATTTAGGCCATTTGCTGTAGAAACTCTGGGCCCATGGAGTCCAAGTGCAAAAAAGTTTTTAAAAGACATAACACCGCGTCTTGTCGTCTCCTCCGGTGACAAGAGGGCTGGCTCTTTCTTCGCCCAGAGAATCAGTATTGCAATTCAGCGGGGAAATGCAGCCAGCGTTCTTGCCACCATTTCACGCGGACGGGACATATATCCCTATCCTTAGTATTAATTTTATTTTATATTTTGTAAATATATATTTTTTAAGATTAAATAAAACTTTTATTAATTAATAAACCTACCTAATAATTATTTATTTATTTAAATTCTTTAATGCACTTAAAAATAGTACAGAGGCGAGCTATAATGCCAGTAGGCATTCTTTACCAGCTAACCTTGGAGATCGAGTAAGGTGATAGGCAGGATGAAAAAAAAAGATTTTTTTTATGATACAGTTAATAAGTTACTTAACTAATTATAATATACTACACATTATACCTAAACACATGAACATACATAAACCATACATACAAGTACATAATATAAATAAATAAATAAATATTTCCAGACAGGTCACACAGCGCCATCTAGTTTCCGTGGTAAGCTACGAGGCTTGTGTTACGGAAACTAGATGGTTGATAAACTACATATTATACTTTTTTTTAATATATACATAGTATACATATAAACACCCAGACCGAGATAAATTATACAATGTACAACTTGCCCTCGGTGGGAATCGAACCCACGACCTCCCGAGTTCACGGCAACGTTTGTTACCACTAGGCCACGGAGGCGGTTAAAAGTAGAACTAATATATATATATATATATATATATTATAAACAAAAGACTTGCTCCAAATCGCTACCAATGGGCAAAGTGCCCAGGATACTGGCAGCGTTGCCACGTTGAATGGCAATGCTGATTTCTTTAGCCAAAGTATTGCTCAGCCCTCTTGTCTTCCAAAGTAAATTTATTTTGAGACTAAAATAGTATGTTTACCTTGAAGAGTTCCATCTCGACAAACATCTCGTCATCATTAATATATAGTTAATAAAACAATTAAATATAGTAGTATTAGATTTATATTAAATTTATGGAATCATTTAGTTAATCCTGACATTATTGTTGACGAGCTATGTTTGTACCTAATATAGCCGAAATTTTATTGAAGTAATATACAAACAGTATAAAATAATTACAATAGAAATTAAAACTACTTAAAAGTAAAAATTAAAATAAATATAAACTAAACCTAATAAAAAATAAACTATAGGTAAAAAATGTCCTCTAGGGATAGTCCCAATGGGACTGGCAACATTTCCCCTCTGTATAGCTAAGCTAATACGTTGGCAGAAATAATTGCCAGCCTTCCTGTCTCCAGACTTCTCCGTTAGCCGTTTGGACAACTCCTTGGCCAGACGCTTGGCTGAGTGTCCCCATGGGCCCATCGTCTCGACCCCAAACGGCGCAAATTCGTAACCTGTACTGAGGTTGGCGTATTTGAGCAGCTTGAGGTTCTCAGCAGAAACCGCCGCACTTCCCGCGCTTGACGAGGTCGCCTGGATGTGTGATTGGGCTAATGTGTCTACACATGTCGCATCCCACACCAGGGACCTGCCAAGTTTCCACGGCTCATGCCGTCAGGTCTTTTGCCATCGCTCCGCGCAATCCCAGAAGGTTCTAGGATCGCGGGTACTCCAGCAGTGACAAAAGCCCCTCGAATGATGTCGTTTAAAGCAGCGTGACGAGGAATGCGGCCAGCATTTCTAGCGGAAGAAAGCCCATGGTGTCCATTAAATTTATGGAATCATTTAGTTAATCCTGACATTATTGTTGACGAGCTGTGTTTGTACCTTATAAATTATAATGAAAATTATAGTAATTAAGTCATTAAACTTGTAAATATAAAAAAAATACGGGGACTGCCGCGGTAAAGCTAATTGCATAGCATTTTTTATAAACTTATGCAATTATAATTATTTGTTTATTTTATTTATGCAGTAATTTTTTCTTTGATATTAATTCAAGTTTTTAAGACACGGGTCCCATACATAGTTTTTTCACACTCCCAAAGGTTGGTTGTTAGAAAATGCCTGGCCATTAATTTTAGCGCATATAAGTATTTAAAATAAAAAAAATAAAAAAATGTTTTTTCAGAGAGTGTGGATAGAAATAAATAAAAATAAAATGCCGTTGTAAGTGGCTCTTTACACCCTTTTCAAGAGCTGAGGGTTAAGTTATAGTAATATTTGGAGTTTATCTAAATAGGATCCGTGTCCCTGGAGTTGGACGGAATATATAACCCGTGCAATTTTCATTGCTTTTGTTCTCATACGATTTATTACCCGGGGAGTCATAAAGTGCACTGACAGTGTTATACTGGTTTTGTTTTAAACTCTAAAGGAAAATTATATTTCACGACCGTAATGCTTTGCGGGATTGTAAAATACACGTTTTAACAAAATAAATAAATAATAAAATAAATATATTTCCAGACAGGTCACACAGCGCCATCTAGTTTCCGTGGTAAACTACGAGGCTTGTATTACGGAAACTAGATGGTTGATAAACTAAATATTATACTTTTTTTTTAAATATATACATATTATACATATAAACACCCAGACCGAGACAAATTATACAATGTACAACTTGCCCCCGGTGGGAATCGAACCCACGACCTCCCGAGTTCACGGCAACGTTTGTTACCACTAGACCACGGAGGCGGTCTGCGAGTTGTATATTATTTGATAAGATGACAATGCCTATTTATAGCAGCTATAATTATAAGTGTGATTTTGGAATTTGGTGGAATTATGTGTATAAATCACGTAGGTTTTATTAAATATTATTTTATGTTTGTATCGCACTGCTCTACATTTAAGTAAGGTTGTGTAGTTTCATGGAGTTCTACCCGGTAGAAGGTGTGAAATTATGTAGCCTAATATTATAGTATACTTATTGTAAATTTGACATGTAAAAGTGCAAAATACATTTTTTTTTGTCCTATGCCTAATTATAGAAAATAAACGAATTAAATTGAATTGAATATTAACCACGGAAGCAGTCGTATAGTAACTTATCGCAAACTATTTATTACATTGCGCACTTGAGTACGGAGGGCGGTGGTGGCTCGGTTGTAAGAACGCCTTCCTTAACATTGTGAAGAGGTGGGTTCGAACCCCGCCATGTACCAACGAAAGATACACTTTTCTTTCGTACATTTGTTGTACTCGTCAATCTAAATTATGGTTATCATTGTCCCAAAGGTTGGCTGTCAGAGAATGTCTAGCGGCATTAAGCCCGCCCCTTGTACATAGTGCAATAAAGTTTTAAATAAAAAAATGTCTTAGATATACAACCCGGTGCCTCGGAGAGGACTCTAAGCCCGGTTCCATTAATACAAACGTTAAAAAAATGACGTCAGGTCCTCGCCAACCCGTCTGGCCAGCGAGGCAATTGTAGGCCAAATTCTCTTGATATACGTTCTAGAAGGCCCATCTTCAACAGTGGAGGTCTAGGATCCTGTGTTCTATGGGCTGTAATGAATGAACTTGAGCACAACTATTAATTATAATATTTTTAAGTACACTATTACGAAACATATTTCTTTTGAGAAATTAATTTGTGTATTCAAAGGATAATCGAAATAATACGAGTAAGTAATCACTAAGGTTTTATTAAGAATGCTATCAATATCATTAGATTTTTAAGAGTATATTTTTATCATAGAAAGAAATAAAATAATTTCATTGTCGTGACAAAATTAAAAAAAAAAAGATCACTAAAACGACTGCAGCTAAAATCGTTATTAGACGACATTAAAGCTTTAGCTTCGCTTTAAATCTACCGTAAGTGTAAGTGAATATTACAGAAAAAAAAGCCACATAATGTGCATTAGAGTATATAATAAAATTTCTAGAGAGATACGAGAGTTACCTATAAAACGTTTTACTATTGAGTTAAAGAAAATTCTTATTGACAACTCTTTTTACTCAATAAAATAATTTTTAGCATGCAAATTTTGACATTAACATTGTATTCCAATAAATTGTCAAGAACAATATTAAATTTTAACTATATGTAAATAAATATCTTGATATTGACATAAGCATATTGGGCAGATCGCATCATCATGACATGTACATTTAACTGTAATTGGAATAAGCAATTTATACAATAAATAATTTTGAATTTGAATTTTTAGCTCAGCTTTAGCTCAGCTTTAGCAGTAGCACTGATTTTCAGCTGACGCCTTTTCTGAGATGGTTACAATCGCTGTGGCAATAATATCATACATTTATCCATTAACTAAAATATGCTAAAAAATGAATCTTTCTCTATAACATTATTGAATATATTTTTTTATTACATACCTACTCTTTACGACGAGAAAATTGCAATAAATAATATTGTTTAGCAACGATGTTCTAGTTGAATCACTGTGCATCGCGTTTTATTTTTGTAGCATCTCGTAGTTCGTAGCTGCAGCTACGGCCGGTTGTAGCGTTTGAGAAAATATTTATTCAGCGAACATCAAACTTCAGAATAATTTATCGTAAATTTAAATAGAGGTATCCTTGCGCTAAATAAACTGGCAAACTCAATACGAAACTTATAAAAAATTTCAAGCTACTTTTTATATCACGAAATCATTAAATAAAAAATATAAATTAAAAGCTACCTAAATAGTAAAAATAAAAATTAACTAAATTCCTAAAATTTAATATACATTTATTCGAAAAAATATTTACAACATATAAAATAAAATTAATATTAATATTAAGGATAGGGATATAAGTCCCGTCCGCGTGGAATGGTGGCAAGAACGCTGGCTGAATTTCCCCGCTGAATTGCAATACTGATTCTCTGGGCGAAGAAAGAGCCAGCCCTCTTGTCACCGGAGGAGACGACAAGACGCGGTGTTATGTCTTTTAAAAACTTTGCGCTTGGACTCCATGGGCCCAGAGTTTCTACAGCAAACGGCACAAATATGTAATCTTTTAATATACTTACATACTTACGCCGCTTGCTGGACTCCGCATTTATAAACTAAACTATAATTAAAAAGATGTCCCAAGGAGGCTGGTAACATTTCCCCTTTGTATAGCGAGGCTAATACGTTGGCAGGAATAATTGCCAGCCTTCTTGTCTCCAGACCTTTCCGTTAGCCGCTTTGACAACTTCGTGGGCAGGCGCCCTGTTGAAGACCCCCATGGACCCATCGTCTCGACCCCAACAGCCATTCCACGCGGACGGGACTTATATCCCTATCCTAAGTATTAATATTAATATTATTTTATATTTAGTAATTTTTTTTTTTCAAGTAAATAACATATCTTAGTCATTCGATAATTATTTGTGAGTTTATTCTCGTGTGCCTATTTTTGTGATATGCCACAAATAAAGCGTTTAGCCTCCACAGGTGGCCTAGAAGTTAGATGACTGTAGCTTTTATTAAAGTAACAATTAGGTAACTTTTCGATTGTTTCATGTATTATTTACTTATATCGATTGACCGTGAGCCGTGAGATCTGCCAATTAATGAAAATCCTCGGTTTTGTATTATAGTATAGGTAAAGTAACATCACGACCGTTTCCCTTTCGGGGTGGTCAGAAACCACGCTTATAAATAAGCGGATTCATTTTTAGCCAACTTTACTATAGGCCAGCGTACCAAACTCGAGAAATATCACAAATAAATTAAATGTTAATTTAATGTATTTATTTACATTAATAAATATTTTTGTGTCCCATCCAGGAATTGAACCCGGTACCTCCGAGTCTAAATCCACGGACTTAACCGCTAGACCTCGGAGGCATTAAAATCATAATTTATATACGTCTTTTTTTTTTTCATCACAGGCCTTACAACACAGAGTCCTAGACCTCCGCTGTTGGGGATAGGCCTTCCAGAAATTTCAGGAGAATTTAGCCTACACTCGCCACGCTGGCCATACGGGTTGGCGAGGATCAGATGTCAACTTTTAATGAAAATGATTAACGATTCCACAAGTTGGTATTAGTGGAACCGGGATCGACGGCTTGACGTGCTCTCCGAGGCACGGGAACGGTGATGTTCTAAATCTAAGACAAATGTACGTAAGAAAAGTGTATTTCTCATTGGTACATGCCGGGGGGGTTTGAACCGACCTCCAACTGAGCCACCACCCGCTTACATATATATAAAAAGATAAAAGACACCTAAAATATTGGGAAAAACTTTTTTTTTATAAAACGACGTCCACCTGATGGCAAGTGGCGCGCGAGTTCCATAAATGTTAGCAACTGGAATGACATCAGTCTCCAACACTATTATTATTCTTCAGCTCAAAGGAAGTATTTAATTCAAGCGTGTGCATACTTCAACAACTCTGATAGTTTTTCGAGCATTGCAGTTAAACTTATATTTTATTATTGTTGTTTGTCATTTAGACCAGGCCACTGTGTGTGCTTTACCAACTACAGACAAAGTTCATTCTTTTGGAGGTCATGTAACTACTTTAATAGTAACTGTTCAGAGCTTGATTTATTTACCGTGAAGCCATCGATTGCTCGTAGCTACTTGACCAGATCTTTTTGTACTGACCATGTGCCTTAGCATTGTATGTGTATGCAGGCACTTTTTTTAAAAGACCTGTTTAGTTTGTATAATGGTTTATTTAATATATACATATATATATATATATATATTGAATAAGCTATTATACATACAAATATATGTGTGTACATACATACAAGTATATATATATATATATATATATATATATAAATAGTTTGTAGTCTATTTGTGGTAACTTTTAATTGACCTTTTATGTTTCCATTTTTTTTTTGTCTTTATGTGTTTATTAGTCGTTAGTTATCCTGTAATAAATAAATAAATAAAATATGTTAACTTGAAGCTTTTAGTTTTAGTTTAGTTTTATTTAATTTAATCTTTGAATTGTTTGTTAATTTTTTAGTTTTAAATTTTGCTAACTCACCCCAATCAATGTACAAATTTTTATGTTCTTGGTGAGTACTTTTTATGGAATCTGGCTCACATATTGTTAATATCTGTTGTTAAATGCTTACTTTAGCCATGATCTCCATTTGTATTCCAAATGCTAAATAAATAAATAAAGCAGACTGGGCAAATTACAACCATTAGTCCGCCTATTGAAATTAAATTATTGTGTGTAACCGGGAATCGAACCCGGTACGGCTAAATCCACGAACTAAACCTGGACCACGGAGGCTTTTTTAATATTGTACTTATTGAATGCTTGAATTACCAATTCAATAGATTCGTAAAATATTAAATAAATATTTATTGACATTTCATTATCAATATGAAAAGCAAAAAGAGACTTAAAAATATAAATGTGAATAATGGGTCCGTGTCAACTCCGAAAAGAAACATCTTATTTCTAACAAAACAAAAAATGTATTAAATATTTCGTGTAACTCACCTGTCGTAGATTTTTACACTAATATTTCGCTTCCTTAATTCTCAGGGCTGTTCTAGCGTTTTTACTGCTTTTCGGTTAATAAAGAAGATAATTCTAGCCGTAAATAGACTGTGTTTATTTTCTATTGACACGACACTATGATTTTCAGGAGGAATTATATAGACACGTCCGCTTTCCGTGGCTGTCCGGCCACGAATGAATGAAAGACTCGGGGTAGCTATCTGGATGATGTTGAGGGCGGGGCAGCGATGGGTGGTGTAATGCGACTGGTGTGAACATACACTAGCACTATAAATTATTGTCCGTGAAAAGTGTGTTTTTAATTTAGGCGTGTAACGGAAAATCTCTCGCTTAATCTGTGTGCGATCGTTGTACTATATAGACTTATTAGGGTTATTCTACAATGACAAAGGTGTGTTTTTTTATATAGTCCTATTGTAATGTTTGTACTTACTCGTTGTTTTTGACTTCTCGTTATGGAATGGGTTATTGAACATGTGAGACCATCACAAGTTGCCGCCGTCGCAGTACCTATATTTTTTTACTTTTTTTTTTTACAGCCCCTAGCACTCAGCGAGGTCAACCTTGCACTGTTGGAGTTGGATCTTTCAGAATATATATCTGGATAATTTGGCCTACAATCGCCACCCTAGCCAGACGGGTTGGCAATTTATTAACGATTCCACAAGTTGGTATTAGTAGAACCGGAACCGGGCTTAACGTGCTCTGCGAGGCACGGGAACGGTTGTGAGAGTGTCCTTAAACCATCAGGTCTATCACGTAGTGATGGTAAAAGATTGCCACATTTTCTCTACTTGAGGTAGAGGCCGGTTCGGCTGCTCATACATTTTCTTTACAGCCCCTAGAACACAGCGTCCTAGACCTCCACTGCTAGAGATGGGCCTTCCAGAACATATATCTGGAGAATATGGCCTACACTCGCCACGCTGGCCAGACGGCTTGGCGAGGATATAATGTCATTTTTTATGACAATTTATTAACGATTCCACAAGTTGGCATTAGTGGAACCGAGAGTCGGCTTAACGTGCTCTCCGAGACACGGGAACGGTGGTGAAGAAGAAGACAAATTTCTAAGCATTCCATGGATTCACCGTGCGGGTGCCGGGTCCATCGTGTGTGGGTAAGAGATGAGAAGAATGGTGTCTCGGGCTTGCGACCGACAATAGGCTGGTTTAAGAAATGCCGGGTGGGTTTGAACCGACCTTTGTAGGATTTAAGGTACGCGTTCTTTCAACCGAGCTACCACCGCGCCTACTACCTCATATGCGCTCATACTACCGAATCTAAAAAGCACAGAAAATATAATAGCATTGCAAAAACTATAACTTTGTGGTGTTGAAACAATGCGGTATATTTTCTTGATACTAACCGCCCCGGCAGACTGGGCAAATTACCACCATCAGTCCGTCTACCACCTATTAAAAATCATTCCATTGGTATCATTTTTAAATGCTTGTGTAATTTATCGCACTGCAGTGTTCCCGACTCTATCCCTGTGTTTGCTTGTCGCGTTAAGCGCTTTTTTAACTTTATAATTATATATATGTATGTATAATAATGTGTACGTATTAGTATTTAGTTTATTAATATTATAATATTTTATATGATGTAAGTATATATTAGTTTACTGTCGCTTTTATTAAATTAACATACAAACGGTACAATGATTTTAAAAAAATATAAAATATTAATTAAACTAAAAACTTACATCTTAAAACATAAATTACTATTATTAAAAATAAACCTAATTAATAAATAAAAATATAACTAAAAACTTAAATGAAGAAAAACAAAATAAAAATTATTATAAATAAAAAATTTGCTCCAAGTCGCTGCCAATGGGCAAAGTGCCAAGGATACTGGCAGCATTGCCACGTTGAATGGCAATACTGATTCTTTGGCCCAAATATTGCCCAGTTTACTGTTAATTTTCATTAATTATATTATTTTTATCGTTATGATTGCACCTTTATATGGTTAAATTTGACCCCAAGGTTTGGCTGTCAGAGAATGTCTTCGGGCATTAAGTCCGCCTTTGTATTTTGTAAAGTAAAAGTAAAGTATCATCGCGACCGTTTCTCTTTCGGGGTGGTCAGAAACCACGCTTATAAATAAGCGGATTCACATTTAGCCAACTTTACTATAGGCCAATCATGACAAGTGGCAAGCTCGTCGATGTCTCCAGCGTACCAAACTCGAGAAATATCACTAATAACTTAAATATTAATTAAATGTATTTATATATACATTAATTAATATTTTTGCGTCCCGACCAGGAATCGAACCCGGAACCTCCGAGTCTAAATCCACGGACTTAACCGCTAGACCACGGATTTGTAAGTTTTTAAATAAATAAAATTCTTGTGCTAGAAGTGCTGGCCGCATTCCTCGTCACGCGGCTCTCAACGACATCATCCGAAGGGCTCTTGTCACTGCTGGTGTACCCGCAATCTTAGAACCATCTGGGATTGTGCGGAGCGATGGCAAGAGACCCGACGCAATGACTGTTGGGCCGTGAAAACTTGGCAGGTCTCTGGTGTGGGATGCGACGTGTGTAGACACATTAGCTCACATCCAGGCGACCGCGTCAGGTGCGGGGAGAGCGGCGTTTTCTGCGGAGAACCTCAAATTGCGCAAATATGCCAACCTTGTTGCCGGTTACGAATTTGCGCCGTTTGGGGTCGAGACGATGGGCCCATGGGGACCGTCGGCGAGGCGGTTCGCCAAGGAGTTGTCAAAGCGGCTGACAGAAAGGTCTGGAGATAGGAAGGTTGGCAATTATTTCTGCCAACGTATTAGCCTCGCTATACAGAGGGGAAATGTTGCCAGTCTCCTTGGGACTATCTCGGATGGGACGTCTCTAGAGGACATTTTTTATTTATAGTTTAGTTTATTTTTAATTTTATTATTTAGGTAGCTTTTAATTTATATTAATTAACTTCGAATAAATTTAATAAATAAAAGTCGTTCGACTTGGTGGTGTTTTACGGTTTTCATACAAAATTCGTTTAAAACAAGCTTTGCTATATTTGCTTTCAAGTTGAACATAGCATATGTATGCTAGAGTTGCACGATTCACCTATATGTATTTCGAGAAATGATATACAATTAATGTCAAATGAATCTTCAAAATTCATAAATATTGACGTTTTGTTGCAATTAATCGTATAAACATATTGTTCGGCTGTGAAATTACATGTAAACAATAAAGTCATTTACTATTTTTGGAATATTTGGTTAGTTCGGTTACGTTCGACTTCTGTATAACCATGAAAATGTTGCCGAACGCTACAGCCAATGCATGAATGGCTAAAAGACGTGCAGTCGGTGGTCGCTTTTAAAGACAAACTCAAAATATATTTGTTCACATCTTAACAATCATTGCAGAAGCTACTGAATATTAGTATAAAACCGCCGCATAACCGAGAGATCAACCGTCACTAAAACCGCCGCATAACCGAGAGATCAACCGTCACTAAAACCGCCGCATAACCGAGAGATCAACCGTCACTAAAACCATGTAGTGAATATTTAGTATTTCCGACCGAAGTTTTTAAACATCTCCTTATAGACACATCACGTAAATTGGGTAAATCCGGCTCGAAGGACCAGATTTCCAACTCCCTCACCCGTGGTAGATAAATAAATAAATATTTCCAGACAGGTCACACAGCGCCATCTAATTTCCGTGGTAAGCTACGAGGCTTGTGTTACGGAAACTAGATGGTTGATAAACTACATATTATATTTTTTTTTTGTAAATATATACTTACATATTATACATATAAACACCCAGACCGAGACAAATTATACAATGTACAACTTGCCCCCGGTGGGAATCGAACCCACGACCTCCCGAGTTCACGGCAACGTTTGTTACCACTAGACCACGGAGGCGGTCATCGATGAGTGGACTGTATATTGTTTGGGGGGGTTTGATGACGAGCCAGCTCCGTGAAGTCCAAAGAAAGGGGCAGAAGCACTTACCTCTTCCAGCAGCAGCTGACAACGTCTCAGTGGAGTCGACCCCAGGGTTCCTGAAGAAGACCATCTAAAACTCTTTTCACACAAAACTAATAATCCAAGTTCCGATCGATAAATACACTCGCGTGGCTATTCAGCAGACACTGCTGCAGCACCGAAAATTGAGCCACACGGTGTGACGTCACCGAAACACAAATTGTTGACGTCCGCCGCCGACCGAGGCTGAGGTGCGACTCTCCCCACCGATGGATCATAGAACTGGCTTTAACAATGCCTAATCAAGAAAACTAAATTAAACATTATTTATTTATTTAAAAGATTAGCCAAATTATATAGCCATAGTTTTATGTATATTATATTATTTATATATTTAGGTATAGCATTGTGAGGGATTAGCTGAAAATCAGCGCTGTGACCGAGTGTTGCAGCTTATTTGCTGAGCTGATTCCCTATTTGTCACCACACTATCTTGTTTGTTGTATTATTATTTTTACTGCTTGTGTTTTTTTGTGACTTTTTTCTTTCTTTCTTTCTTTAATTTATTTTTGACACCGTATAATCATACATACATGCATACTTATCTTCACACCAGATCCCTGGCGGGGTAGGCAGAGACAATTGTGCGTCACTTGACACGATCACACATACTTCTTTCGCTTCCTTAACATACATTAACCTCTTCATACATGCCCTTTTGTTACGAAAGCTTTTTAATGTGCCTTCAGCCAGTTTTTTTTTTTTTGATCGTGATATGTGAGTCTCGGTCTGCCAGGGCCTCTTTCACCCACAACTTTCGCATTATATATTTGGTTCGTCAATCTTTCTTCGCTCAACCGTATAATCACAATAAAATATGTGCAATTGTAAATCAGCGTGTGACGGTTGTAAACCTCCAGTATGTACGCGTAGGGATATTGGCTGCTGTATGGAGGTGCATATTTTGACCCGTCCGTGTGGTTCGTTTGCGGAACAGAGAAGGGATAAGTTTGGTTGGCACTTCAGAACACTTACCGTAGTAGCTTATACTCGTAGAATACGCTCAGTAGCCCTATTCTGTTACTTAGGCGCAAACGTTATATAATGGAATCCGTTAACTATATGTATATCACGCTATTAAAGTTCATATTTGCACGGACGCCGTCGAGGTCGAGCGCTTATAGAGTTGAGAATAATATTTTGAAATTATGACGCAATAACGTTTGCGACTTAATAACAGATACATATAGGCGACGCTGCAGCGAGTTTTAGACACTAGTCGTCCACTATCCTAATCTTAATCCTTTCTACACTCGGCCGTTAGACATTGTTAGACATTCTGACCGAGACACCTCTTATGGAAGAATAAAAGTATTATCTCAGTCAATGCTTTTATTTATGTCGACTAAATTTCTATATATAGATATAATAAAAAAAAATATGAAACGTAACGTGGTCTAGCGGTTAAGTCCGTGGATTTAGACTCGGAGGTACCGGTTTACATGTCGTGCTCAGTATAAAAATAATAATAAATAAATCTAAGGATTCTATTTATTCACCGTGCGGGTACCGAGCTCATCGAGTGTTGAGAGATGAAAAGAATAGTGTCTTGGGCTTGCGACCGACAATAGGCTGTTTTTATTTTTATTTTATTGCGCAACAAGAAGCTCACCATCCACCATTCTACTGCTCTCCCCACCCAACCTAATACTGTATGATTCCGTTAATGCCGTCTTAGAAGCCCTTTCCAATATATTGACGGCAGACCTGCTTAGGCCCAATTCTTTCAGTAAATGGTACAAAGAATTCCTCTCGCGATTGCCACCGCGTAAAGCTGAGTCTTGAACTCGTTCCTGATCATTTCTTCTGTGCGATCAAAATATTTGTTCGACTTCATGTTGTGGCCTCCTTAAAATGTACAGATCTGTATTTTTTATGTTAAA
The DNA here is from genome assembly GCA_910589645.1 of Tinea semifulvella. Lineage (NCBI taxonomy): Eukaryota > Metazoa > Arthropoda > Insecta > Lepidoptera > Tineidae > Tinea > Tinea semifulvella. The sequence goes on from OU342605.1 coordinate 5,499,285, forward strand.
ATCAAAATTGATATGTTACAGCTTCTTCAAATATGCGATAACTTTAGCGTAGTTTGGCGTGAAAATCTATTTTCAGAAAAACTTATTTTGCTACGGATCAATCACCTTTATTGCTTGCAATATAAAGGCCTAATTTCTGTGTGTATAAATACATTTGTTACGCGAACAGCCACTTCTTGGTATACATAACTACGACGAAGTTTGTCCTTTAACTAGATTTCGATCTTAGATATATAACACTTAGATGCAGTAGGCTAAAAAGATAACGTATTAAAGATTTAGAGTTGTAACATTTTCGATCGATAACATATGAGCAACTGATGTCATACTTACCTCCGTCCTGTGTGTTCCAATAAACATTTCTGCCAATATCAAAGTCGGTCTAAACTAGGCTTGAAAGACGGACATCAATACTCACAAAGAAAGACGGGTGTCTATTAAGCTCTTTGTTGGTCAAATTTAATTTTCCAGCGTTGCTATAGCCAATATCATAGAAATATAATGTTGGGTTTTAATATCAGACATCGACGATCCAATTGTCATAATGGGCCCATACTAAAGTTGACTAAATGTGACACAACTTATTTAAAAGTGTGGTTTCTTACCACCCCAAATGTCGTGATAATACTTAATTTTAATTAAAGTTAATTTAATGTTCTTTTCTCCATAACCTTTGAGCTCAAGATATTTAACTATCCTTTCTTATGGGTATACAGTATAACGAAACGAAACGATGCGAAACGAAACGAAACGAAACGAAAAGAAACGAAACGAAACGAAACGAAACGAAACGAAACGAAACGAAACGAAACGAAACGAAACGAAACGAAACGAAACGAAACGAAACGAAACTAAACTAAACGAAACGTAACGAAACGAAACGAAACGAAACGAAACGAAACGAAATGAAATGAAATGAAATAAAATGAAATGAAATAATTTATTTGTCAGAAACATGGTAGGTACAGGGATGTAAATTATTATATGTAATTATATCACATGATTCGCTATTTCTAGCATACACATATTTATTTAGTCACATGACTTTGTCGAGCTTAATGTCTAGGTATTCTTTTGTCGAATAAAAACATTTATTAACCAGTATTTGTTTGACTCTTAATTTAAACAGTTTTAGTGGCAGCTCCCTTATAGTAACTGGAAGCTTATTAAATATCTTTGTTGCCATTGCATAACAATTTCGGCTATATTGAGTACTTTTATGAGCTGGAATAATTATTCTACTAGGATAACGCGTTTTAAAATTGCAATTATCCCCAAGAGTTTTAAAAAGTTCCGGATGGATTTTTACAAATAAACAGCATTCAAGTATATAGATAGAAGGAACAGTCAGTAATTTTAGTTTTATAAATAAAGGACGACAGGAAGTCATAGGAGGTGTGTTACAAATAGCACGAATGCATTGTTTTTGTCCAATAAAGATTCTATTTATTTCCACTGCATTGACTGCAATGACACGTATACCTTCTTCTTCTTGTTCTTAGTCGCTACACTCTTGGCAGAGTGGTCGTGGTCGCCATTTGAGTGCTAGTGGCACGCTTAACAAGCTTTCGCCACTCCTTTCGGACCGCAGCTTTCCTAGTGCACTCATGTAGGGGATGATCCATTGCAACATTCACCTGACCGGTCCATCTCATGGGAGACCTACCACGCATCCTCTTGCCATCGACTTTCCTCTGGACTACCAGGCCCTCGATGGATGTTTCTCCACGCCGTGACACGTGTCAGACGAAAGTGAGAATGCGTAATTGTACAGTCGAGGAAAGGCGTTGTCTGATCCCCAGTTCCTCCACTATGGATTTGTTGGTTCGGAACTCCGTCCATGATATGCCCAGCATTATCCGCCAACACCACATCTCTAGAGCATTAATTCGTTTTTTTTTCTGTTTCGTGGTAGGATACTTTAGATAGAGTAAATAAAAAAAAGACAATATAATAAAGTACGGTAACTTAAAATAAAGATGGCGTTGAAAAAAAAAATATTGAATAATTAAATCGGCTTCTCATATAAATAAAATACAAATAGTTAGATAAAGATCCACATGATCGTAAATAATAGTTTCATACAAAAATAGTCCAGCGCCTTTAATGTACACCACACAACAACAACTCTTTACATTATAAAAAATATTTTACACGATATAATATTCTTTGATATAGTATAGTATAAGTCAAAGATATAATGCCTCCGTTAAGTCCGTGGATTTAGACTCGCGAGGTACCGGGTTCGATTCCTGGTCGGGACACAAAAACATTTATTAATGTAAATAAATACATTTAATTCATATTTAATTTATTTGTGATATTTCTCGAGTTTGGTACGCTGGAGACATCGACGAGCTTGCCACTTGTCATGATTGGCCTATAGTAAAGTTGGCTAAATGTGAATCCGCTTATTTATAAGCGTGGTTTCTTACCACCCCGAAAGGGTAAACGGTCGTGATGATACTTTACTTTTACTCTAACCTTGATATAACGGTATTTTTGGACGTACTTACGAGTATTTCACAGCCCATGCTAGGGGGCAGTTCGCATCAATTATTAGACGCAAAGTTACACGTTACTCTATCTGGATGGTTATAGTCTTAGTAAGATTTCAAGATTTGAGCATCTTCAGATGAACCATGAGACACGTAAGTTTGTTAGACTTTGACTGTGAAGGGACTCGCCTTTTAACCAGTTTAAAGTTTGCTTTGAAATTGTCTAGCTTCAAATTATATTCAGATGAGTCGTTTTGTTTTATTTTTATATACTGTTGGGCCGTGGAAACTTGGCAAATCTCTGGTGTGGGATGCGACGTGTGTAGACACATTAGCTCCATCTCACATCCATGCGACCTCGTCAGGCGCGGGGAAAGCGGCGTTTTCTGCGGAGAACCTCAAATTGCGCAAATACGCCAACCTTGGTATCGGTTACGAATTTGTGCCGTTTGGGGTCGAGACGATGGGCCCATGGGGACCGTCAGCGAGGCGCTTGGCCAAGGAGTTGTCAAGGCGGCTGACAGAAAGGTCTGGAGACAGGAAGGCTGGCAATTATTTTCGCCAACGTATTAGCCTCGCTATACAGAGGGGAAATGTTGCCAGTCTCCTTGGGACTATCTCGGATGGGACGTCTCTAGAGGACATTTTTTATTTATAGGTTAGTTTATTTTTAATTTTATTATTTAGGTAGTTTTTAATTTATATTTAATGTACTTTTATCTACTTCGAATAAATTTATTAAAGTTTTTAGTTTATTTAAATTTTAAATTCTTAATTTTTTTTTTTTTTATTATACTAGCACGACATGTGACCCTGCGCCCACCTGATGGTAAGTGGCGCGCAGGGTCCATGAATGTTAGCAACTGAAATCAGACCCTTATATCCGACATCAGTCCCTAACACTATGCCGGCTTGACTAGATGCCTTTTCACACTTCGCTTGAAGGACTCCAGGTTATAGGAAAGTGGAAACACAGAGGCTGGAAGAGCATTCCACATCTTTATTGTGCGACAGATGTATGAGTCACCAAATTTATAGGTACGCGAAGGGATAGTGACTACGGTATGTGGGTGCATATTCTGACCTGTGCGTGTGGTTCGGTTGCGGAATGGGGAGGAAGGAATTAGGTTATAGAGCTCTTCAGAGCACTCACCATAGTATAGCCGGTAGAACACGCTCAGAGAAGCTACATCTCGGCGAAGCTGCAGGGATTCGAGAGTTCCAGATATAGTGGCATCGTTCACAATTCGAACAGCTCGCCTTTGTAGGACATTGAGAGCATCTGTGAGGTACTTGGCTGAACCATCCCAAAGGTGTGAACAGTATTCCACGCATGATCTGATCTGTGCTTTGTACTGCAACAGTCTGATTGATGGCGGGAAAAACCGCTTCACCTTGTTCAGTATACCGAGCTTTTTTGACGCTGTTTTGGTGATGCTCTCAATGTAGTTCCGGTGGTTAAGGTTGCAATTGCAGTAATTGCGCCAAAACTTAAAATTAGGTACATAGGGGAGTTTAATGTCTGTTCGTGAAACCCGTTTTGACTTAAGACAAACTTAAAGATAATGGATTAATTAGCTAGGAAATAATTAATGAGAGCTTCGAGAAATCGGCTGTAAGCTTTCGTTTAGTTTTGCCTTCAGTCTCCTACATAAATGTTTCTAGAATATTGTTACTAATTTGAGCTTTGTTGAAGAAAAAAATACTTTATTTTTATTTATTTATTCATTAGCGATCGCCAACTTAGTGATTTCAGGTGGCTATTAACGAGCCTTTCAACCGTAACCACGCGTAACTTTCCAAATTTGTTAGTTGACACGGCCTATTTACAGCCACGATCTTATATTAAGTAGTTATTAAGTTACAATTACCTTGCTTATGGCAATAATGCAATACACACATAAATCTGGATTATTACCTGTTACGGTCCAACCATGATTACCTAACTTGTGTTTTTTTATGTTTTCGTTTTATATTATTTTAGTGCTGACAATATTTAAGTTGTTACAAGATAACCAAAGGAAATAAATGATTTGATTTTAATTGATCATCAGTCAGCTAAATAATTTAAGGATTTAAGGTATGCAGGCGCATGAGGGTTGTTCAGGATATCTACAGACAGAGACACGACAAGATGGGTAAATCTTCGAAAGCGGATATTAAGCCATTTTAACTGATTACGAAAATGAGAGATATGATCATACTTGCGCAAACCGTATACGTAGCGGATGCATAAATTGAGCAGACGATCGAGTTTGTTAAGTAGCTTTCCAGGGACGTCGGGATAGCAGATATTTGCATAGTATATTATGGGAAGAAGCAGCGAACTGACTAGCATTAACTTTGCCTTAAAAAGAATAAAATATTGTAAACGTTTCCACGAATGCAGACTGCCATGAACTTTCTTTTAAATTTAGTAGACGTGCTGATCCCAAGAGAGATCACTGCTTATGTGAAGGTTTTTCAATTGGAAGTGAGATATTGTCAAATAATAATTGGTTAAAAGGTATACTCGTATGATCCAATTTCATCACATCACAGCATCTGCCTCGTTCCAGCAATCATCACCTGCGTCTTCGAAGGTAATCTTAAGTTTTGAGACTGTATTTTAATAGTTTCAATATCCTTATTAATTTTAAGAATAGCATAGCATGTCATTAATCTTACAGTGAAGCGAAAGTTGGACATCGTCGGCGTACAGGTGGTAGAAACTGAAGTGATATTACCTGAGTGATCATGTTTATAAAAACAGAGAAGAGCAAGGGAGATAACACGCCACCTTGCGGTACGCCAGCAGTAACCGGATACCAATCCGAGTACGTATCATCTAACCGAATACGTTGTTAGCGTCCGCAACGATAAGAGTCGAACCATAAAGCCACATTCTGTAAAATATTAGGAGAACGCAACAAGACCGTAAGGATATCGTGATTTACGCAATTAAAGGCGTTAGTAAAGTCTAACAACGTGAGGATTGTGAGCTTTTTATTGTCGATAGAAAATCTGTAAGAGAATCATTAATCCCACCCGCCTCTTAAACATAGTGCAATAAAGTGTTAAATAAATAATTACAAACAAAGCTTAAGGTAAGTCGCTCACGTGGAAGTCGAGGCAGACTGCAGAGTCGCGGCGCGCGTCGTTTCTCGGTCGAGGCGTGGTCTTTGTTTAGAGTCGAGGCGCGCGCCGCTACGTCACTCCAATACGTCTGAACGCGGCTGCATCCGAAACGAGATTCCAATATGGCGGCGGCGTCCGCCCCGCCTCGACTGCGCCTCGACTGCGTTAGATGAGCGCACCTGCTATGTAATGCTAAAGAAAACCTAGATGCGACGCGCATTATCTAGAATATAGAATTACTCGGCCTTAGATGAAAGCAGTAAAAAGGCAAATACATCCGTTACTTTAGCGCCTTGTTTTTCTCACGAAATTATATTGTTTACTCGCAAACTTAGAAGAAGTCTTCCTGAAAAACACATCGGTGTCTAGTCTTTATTAGTTACAGTCCTATTGTAGAAATGAAGATCATATCATTACGACCGTAATGATCAAATCATAGCATAACAGCCCCAGAACACCCCAGGCCTCAACAGCTGGGGATTGGACCTTTCAGAACATATTATTCAGTTATTAAATCAGGATATCAGAGTGCAGTGGTGGCTCGGTTGTAAAATCGCTCGACTTTCCTTGAAATTTACTAATGCGAAATATTTTTGCTTACGTACATACGTCATAGATTCACACACCACAATGCCTCCGAGAGCACGTTAAGCGTCAGCCCCGGTTCCACTAATACAAAATTGTGGAATTATTCAGTTGTTATTAAAATTGACATCTAATGACCCTCACCAACCCTTTTGGTAGAGCATAGGCCAAATTATCCAGAAATGTATTCTGGAAGGCCAAACTCCAGCAGTGGTCTAAGACTCTGGATTCTAGGGGCTGTGACGATGTTGATCAAGCTGACGTCATTCTTGGAAATCACGTAACGCTTACTTACGCTATGTATTTGGCCTACGTAAGTATGATCACGTCTCCCGATTTCGAATTCAGTTAAAGTGGCTCAATATCCGCTTTCGCAGACGTCAGCATATTCTCACTACCCTCTTTGGAGTCCTAAACAACCCCCTTTCCCCATTATACCTTAGGGAACGTTTTAAATTTCTTTCTTCGACTCATGTTCGTGACTTGCGATCTACCCAAAATAACCTTCTTGCTATTCCTCTCCACTCCTCGACAAGATATTCAAATTCCTTCACTGTTACCGCAGAGAATCTCTGGAACACTCTCCCTCTCTCTCTTCGAAATCTAACGACTGCGCTTTCATTCAAAAATTATCTTTACTCCCATTTTCTATCGATTCAGAATAAGTTATGTATCTGTGTTAAACTGTTCTTTCACTCTTTTCTCTATTTTTAACCTTAACCCTATATTATAGTGTGTATTTATTTATTTCTGTATATATGTAATTATATGTATTGTATTATAGATATACTTGTATGTATTATAATATGTATGATATGTAGTTTATGTAGTATTAGTATAAATTATTGTTTTTGTTAGTAAATACTTGGCACTCTGCCTGTAATCCGTTAAAACTCCCAAAGGTTAGCTGGTGGAAAATGCCTTACGGCATAAAGCTCGCCTGTGCACATTAATTTTAAGTTGATTTAGTTTTTGTGTAATAAAGAATTTTTTATTTATTTTATTTAAGCGCGGTGTAGTGTTGCCCAATTTAGACCAAGACCACCCAATATTAGAAAGACCATTACCAAGACTTACCCTAGTCTACTACCTAGAAAAAACTTCTTGCTTAAACATTTTTCCTAATTTTACTAAAATTGCACATATTCTTGACATTACGTTTTTCTTTAATTGGTAACTGTTACGTGTTTGTCTTCTTTAAGGTTCAGAGGTAAAAATATTGAACCCTTATAGTAGATGAATTGAAATAATTCCAAATCTAATCCATTTTTGAATACATGTTAGTAAACAATATCTTACATACAAGATATAACCATTTCAGTTTGTGGATAGACACTAAAGTCCCACAAATAGAAACAAATATATAATTTCAGTCAGAGCTAGAGTCACATGTCGTGCTGGTATTTAAAAAAAATCGAACCCAGTACCTCTGCGTTTAATTCTTCTGCTGTAATCGCTAGACCAGAAAGGAAGTAATTCAGAGTCGGTAGTGGAAATAGGTAAACAAATAAAAAAGACTGATATTGTAGCAAACAAGTTTGAATTATTTTCGTGCGAATTATTTCTTATTACTTGAAGCTTTTGCATCTCTCCGCACAGTTCAATATTTAAAAAGATTATACTAACATTTTAAAAATATTTTCTCTTTCATACCTTTGTTTTTTTTTGCCTAGGAAACCCATACGGATACCAATCCCCGCTTGGAGGCAGAAGGGAAAGGTTATGTCGGGCTTGCACTGACTAAAAACTGACGGCGTTCCTTCTCTGCGTCTGAGTGGCGGGTTCGCGGGAACCCATGAGGATACGTTTCATATCTACCCAATTTTAGACAGAAAAGAATAGCAAAAAATATATAAAACAAATATATACCGCCTCCGTGGTCTAGTGGTAACAAACGTTGCTGTGAACTCGGCAGGTCGTGGGTTCGATTCCCACCGGGGGCAAGTTGTACATTGTATAATTTGTCTCGGTCTGGGTATGTATAATATGTATATATTTACAAAAAAAAAAAGTATAATATGTAGTTTATCAACCATCTAGTTTCCGTAACACAAGCCTCGTAGCTTACCACGGAAACTAGATGGCGCTGTGTGACCTGTCTGGAAATATTTATTATTATATATGATTTTACCATAAAACGTTCCAGCTATTCTGGAACTGGATTAGTCCGCGATGGTGGCAAGAGGTGGTATTACGCTGATCCCCTGGGAGCGGGCATTAGTGTGGGATGCCAATTGTGTCGACACTTCGGCTTTGTTACACCTTAGGGGAACAGCGCTAAAAGCGGGAGCCACAGCTAAAAAGTCTGCGCAAATACGTATCTATAATCGAAGACTACGTGTTTGTGCCGTTTGCTGTAAAGACTTTATGCCCGTGGGGTCCGAGCGCCATAACATTTTTAATAAACTTCACTTCTTGCCTTATTGTCTGCTCTGGTGACAAGAGGGCTGGTTCTTTCCTCGCCCAAAGAATCAGCATAGCGATTCAGCGAGGTAATGCGGCCAGCGTTCTTGCCACCATGCCCCGCGGATACGATTTATATTTAAATTAATATACAATATACTAATCAATATACATCATATATAAACGTACATACACCCATATATACATACATATACTACATAATAATTAGAATTACCTAAAAACACACATTAAAATAGATATTTATTAGGACTTAATTAAATGCGTGAACAAAAGCCTCTTAAATGTGGCTCTATTCCACTGACCACTTTTTAAGGATTTAGTTAGACTATATCATATATAATGATATAAAATATGACAATAATTGCCGTACAAAATGCGACCATCTTAGAGACGTGTAGAATTTAATTAAAAATGAAGTGATAAGGGCGTCCTGAATACAAATGGGCAAAATGGCGCCGACAAAATTATTTATTACTCCAGATATAACTCGCGTACGTGTTTATTGCGAATTCTCTACTGTAAATTATACTATCTGACACACGTTTTTAATTATATTTTAAATGTAATATTATGACGAGAAGAGATCAGCCGTTCAATAAAACCAACTTGTATGTGATAATTTGTGGCTTTAATCACATAAAACGAATTTAGATATAATAAATATAAATATAATAAATATTTCCAGACAGGTCACACAGCGCCATCTAGTTTCCGTGGTAAGCGACGAGGCTTGTGTTACGGAAACAAGATGGTTGATAAACTACATATTATACTTTTTTTTTTTGTTGTAAATATATACATAATATACATATAAACACCCAGACCGAGACAAATTATACAATGTACAACTTACCCCCGGTGGGAATCGAACCCACGACCTCCCGAGTTCACGGCAACGTTTGTTACCACTAGACCACGGAGGCGGTCAAAATAATAATAATAAATAAATAAATAAATATTTCCAGACAGGTCACACAGCGCCATCTAGTTTCAGTGGTAAGCTACGAGGCTTGTGTTACGGAAACTAGATGGTTGATAAACTACATATTATACTTTTTTTTTTTGTAAATATATACATATAAACACCCAGACCGAGACAAATTATACAATGTACAACTTGCCCCCGGTGGGAATCGAACCCACGACCTCCCGATTTCACGGCAACGTTTGTTACCACTAGACCACGGATGCGGTCAAATATATAAAATATAAACACCATTCTTACAAAATTATAATTGACAGTCAAATGTCATTATTGACATTTTCTAATGTTTTCTAATATGAAGCAAATTATAAAGAAATAAAAAATAACATAAAACTCTTTCGATACACTTCCAACATCCTCCCCACCTTTTTAGTCGTTCCATGTTGATTTTACAATATTACCCAGTTTCCACAAAGGTTCCGTGATGAAAATCGCGTGGGTGCAATTCAAAAGTGTTGCGTTCTTCTTGCTGGTGAGAGGGACCTCAATGGTTAAAGTTATGTGAGAATGAATGGCCAACATCAGATGTAACCGTTAATGAAGATGAAGTGAATGGGAAATAATGTACGCTTATATTTTACCTAACAGACGTTGCATTGGATTTCCGGACAGGGCATGGGGCAACCGTATCGGTTTTAGTACACAAGTACGAGCCAAACGGCGGGTCTCCGATTATTCTCTGTAATAAAATACACATAATTTTAATATTAAAAACATTTATTCGAAAAAAATATTTACAAAATATAAAATTAATATTAATACTAAGGATAGCGATATAAGTCCCGTCCGCGTGGAATGGTGGCAATAACGCTGGCTGCATTTCCCCGCTGAATTGCAATACTGATTCTTTGGGCGAAGAAAGAGCCAACCCTCTCTGTAATTAGATTTATATCTATACATGTAGGGAGTCTTTTCGTCACTTAGGTATTCTTACCATAAATAGTATTTATGTGTTAGTATGCTTGCTATACATTAAAAAGAATGAAAAAAACTTGACTAAATTCTCTTACCTGCATACCCATAACACAAGGTTTAAGGATGACATTAAATGCCCCAAAACTCGCCTAACAAAATCATTGAAAAGTTTTCTAAGCAATGGTTGGGGAACTGGAACAATTGAGCCAATTATGCGAGATGCAACTTTTAGTCAGCCCGCACTTGTGGGAGACTTAATGCTTCACGGAGTATGGGAACCAGCGAGGAAAGCGTTTTTTGATATTCGCATTGTTAATGCTGACGCAACCTCATACGGAACCCGTACCTTGGGAAGCATCTCCCAAACCCATTCACACGAGAAACACCGTAAATACGACAGGGCAGCAGAAGATCTCAGAGCTTCATTTACGCCGTTGGTTATCTCGTGTGATGGCTCATTAGGTGCTGAGTACGCGGCTTTTGTCAAAAAGACCGCTTCACGACTTTCTGAAAAATGGCAGAAGCCATTCTCACAAGTTGCAGGCTGGCTAAAAACAAAAATACAAATTTCTGTAATAAGGGCTATAAGCTTAAGGATCAGAGGAACCAGAAAGCGAGTGAGATGGATAGGATGTGAGGATGGAGCAGGTATGTTTGAAGGAACGAATGAATGATTGAATGTGAATGAATGTTAGATGATTTTATATATTTAGTTTTATGTTTTTTTAGTTATTATTGTTATTTTGTTAAAATAAATTTTATTATATGGTATTAGACTATACAATAAACTATCTAAGGAAATAAAATCTAGAATGTTCAAAATTTAAAATAAAGATTAAATCAATATTAATTAATAAAAGTTACTATGATCTTAAGGACGCACTTAAAGATACCATTGCATAGAAATTTGTTTCATATATTAGTAATATTTAGATCTTAAAGGCCTTTTTACAGCCACGAATTGGGTTTTGTTGACATTATTAATAATTGTAATTGTTTGTTTTAGATTATAAGCTGACACGGCTCTTTTACAGCCACGATTTTTTATTTAGGGACATAAATATTGTTATTACTAGATTGTAAGCTGACACGGCTATTTTACAGCCACGAATTTATATTTAAGGACATAAATATTATTATTATTAGATTGTAAGCAGACACGGCCATTTTACAGCCACGAATTTATATTTAAGGACATAAATGTTATTAGATTATAAGCTGACACGGCCTTTTTACAGCCACGAATTAAATTTTAAGTATCTAGTTATAAATAAGTACAAAATCCTCGCTTATGGCAACAATGTTTTATTTATTATAAATTGTATTGCTGTTAGATTCGGTCCAGCCAAGTTTATATTGTATAAAAATATATGTATTGACAATATCCAAGTGTTGTGTACTAACCTAAGGAAATAAATGATTTGATTTGATTTGATTTATCACAAGTGGGAACAAGCTATACTACTGGGGCGTCTGCACACATCGGTCTCCAGTAGTGGGGGGTCGTACCCTTCTGCGAAATGCGGGTTGCAAACTATCCCACTAATACACTGGGGTTCTATATAAATATAAAATTGCATATTAAAAAAAATTGCATATTTAATAAAAGCGGATTGGCCTCATCTCGCCAATACAACCTGCAAAGAAGAGTATTGTAGTGACTCGGAGCTCGCAGAGGGGATTCGGCAGACGTTTTGCTGAAAAACGTCTGACCCGAACCCCGAACCATGGACGCCCGGCCCCCCACCCCCACCGAGGATGTTCCCCCGGAGGAGGAAGAGGGACGAGAAGCTCGTCAGGAGGATGAAGAGGAGGGGGGAGCACTACCAACCCTGCCCCCCCTAGCAGTGACGCCACCGGAGAAGGAGGGGGGACCACACCTGCTCCCCCCCACAGTGACGCCAGAAGCGGAGGGAACACCCCCGCTCCCCCCAGCACCGATGTCCCACCTCTCGCAGCAGGACGTCGAGGACGCAGTGCAGTCCATGCTAGAGGACCTGTTCGGGCACTCCGGCCGTGGAATGCGCCGGAAACACAGCCCCGAAGAAGACGAGGAGAGGAAGAGGGGATGTTTTATCCCCTCCCCTCCTCATCCACTCGGAGGAGCAACCGCGCCGAGCACCAGGCCGGGACCAGCCCGGGACACCGCCGAACTAGACCGGCAAGCTGCGCGACCAACCGCGACCGCGACCGCGCGCCCAACCGCGCCCGCGACCACGCGACCAATCGCGGCTGCGCGATCAACCGCGCCCGCAACCGCGCCCGCAACCGCGCCCGCAACCGCGCCCGCGACCGCGCGATCAACCGCGCCCGCGACCGCGCGATCAACCGCGCCCGCGACCGCGCGATCAACCGCGCCCGCAACCGCAACCGCGCCCGCGACCGCGCGATCAACCGCGCCCGCGACAGCGCGATCAACCGCGTCCGCGACCGCGCGATCAACCGCGCCCGCGACCACGCGCCAACCCGCGCAGTGTTCGCCGCCAGCCACCACACAAGATTTGAGGCCTGCGCGTGCAAACCCAACGTCGCGCATGGCGACACGACCGAAGCCGCCTCCGACCACCTCGCGTTCGGCGCTACCTCCGCGAACGCTGTCCTTCGCAATGCCGCAGGCAGCTGTTCCGCGTGAGCTGAACCTCACACCGAGAGTGGTCGTAACGGTCAAGCAGAAGACGCCGCCGCCATGCGCCGCGCCTGCGCCTGCACCTGCACCTGCGCCAGTCCCTGCGCCAAGGAATACAAGAGACCCGCGCCTCATGAGAAGAGAGGAGGAGAGTGCAGCGACCTCAAAGTCTCCAGTGGCGAGACCCCGCGACGACAGAGTGCCACAGGAGCCGCTCCAAATGGACTTGTCCGGTGACTTGCGGCCGGACCACGCCATTCCACAAGGCGAGGAGGATGTTGAGGGTGAGTTGTTAAGCCTGTCAACGTCCACCTGCTACGCCGACGTAGCAGCAGCACCCGCATCACCGCGCGCGATTGCCGATGCGGGTGAACCAAGTGTCTCCTCACACCCCATCTCAGGGTCGACAACCCCAGCGCCCAAGAAGGCCAGGTATCCACCTTTAGTGGTGGAGCACCTGCCTAATTGGGCCCACCATTTCCGGGAGCTCCGCTGCAAGCTGGGTCACCCGCCCAACGCACGCCCGTTTGGGAAGGGAGTGCGCTTCACCCCCGGAAGCGAGCGGGAGCACAGGACTATCCAGCGCTACTTGGTAGAGCTGGAAAAGTCCGAAAAAGTATCCTGGTTCTCCTACTCGCTACCGGCGGAGAAGAATTTGAAGGTCGCCATCCGCGGCCTCCCCTATGACACCTCCCCGGACGAGATCGTCGTAGATCTCGCCCGACTCGGCCACAGTGCCGAGTATGTGCGCCCCATCAGGGCCAGGGCGGGAAGGCCTGGGTGTATATTTTACGCCCAAATCAAAAAGACACCCGACACCACCCCGGGCATATTCGCAATCACAGAATTGCTGAACATGCCCGGAGTGCGCGTCGAAGTGTGGAGGGGTCGGCCTGGCGTTGCTCAGTGCCACAGGTGCCAGCAGTTTAGGCACTCTTCCCACCACTGCCACCGACGCCTTATGTGCGTGATCTGCGGGGACGAACATTCGGCTTCAAGCTGTCCCCGCGCCAAGGAAGAGCCGCCTACCTGCGGCAACTGTGGCGGTGAGCACACCGCCAACAACGCGTCGTGTCCGGTGCTGAGGCGCGAGCGGAGGAACAAGGCTGCAGGGCCAGTAGCCCGCACTGAAGGTGCAGAGCCTCGTCCCTCCGTTCGCCCCAGCGACGGAACCACGCAGGCCCCGACCACTCTCCGCCCAGAGGCCAACGACCCGCAAAATGGCGGACTGGCCCACAGGCGTAGAAGAGGCAGGGGAGGGAAAAGGAGGAAGGCGGCCAAGGCCAAGCAAAAAAAAAAAAAAAACAAAGCTTCCTCCTCGTCCATCCCCGAACCCAGGCCAGTAGTAGCTGCAGCGGAGGCCCCAGTTAAGGAGCAACCCCAACACCCAGCCATAGCTCAAGCAATCCCGACGCCCTCCTCGGCCGGAACAGCGCCAGAAGGCATGTTTCCGATCAAGGAGGGCATCGAAATCCTAAACTCCATCTTTGAGGCTATCAGAGACGGGAGAGACGCGATCCCAGAGATCCTCAGCGGCCTTGCGAGGCTAACACTGTCCTCTTCACAGTCCAGGCGCTGAGGATCGTTCATTGGAACGCCAACGGCTTGCGTCGTAAGAACAAGCTGCTAAGAGCATTCCTTGCCGAACAGCGTGTCGACGTTGCGCTGATCAGTGAGACTCACCTTCATCCCAATGACAAATTCAAGGTCCCGAACTTTGTCATTTATCGCCAGGACGAGTGCTCTCCGCACGGACGAGCTTACAGGGGCCTAGCTGTTATCGTGCGGAGAAGCCTCATCCATCAACCTTTACCACCATCCCCTCTTACTTCCTTCTATGCTGTGGGGATTGCGGTAAGTGTCGCGGGAAAGGAGACACACCTTTATGCGGTCTACCGACCGCCTGCAGGTGTGCCTCTTGACATGTCGGAGATCCACACACTTTTGGATGCAGGCCCTCCGACAATGCTCGCCGGCGACATGAACTGCAAACACGCAGCCTGGAACTCCGCTATCGCCAACCATCAGGGAGAGAGGCTCTTGGAGGATTCGGAACTCCACGGATATGATGTGTTGGGACCAGACGCCCCCACTCGGATTCCTGGGAACCCGAGAGGGCAGGCGGAGGTCCTCGACATCATCATTGTCCGTGGGATTCCGGAAACCCCTCGACAGGAGGTTCTCTACGACCTGGAATCCGATCACCTTCCTGTACTGGTCGAATTAACCGGCCATCCCACAAAAGTCTCGCTGGCAGTGCCGCGGAAACGCACTGACTGGCAGGGATTTGCCGCCCTTATGGCCCAGCATACTCCCTCCTACCCGGTGTCAACGGCCGAGGAGGTGGAAAGGCTGTCGTCTGAAATCGCCGCACAGATCCGTAGTGCACTAGGGCAGACCTCTTCCGCTGTGGCGGGAAGGGCGGGGCTACCCCCGCTCCCCCACCACATCCGGTTGCTACTACAGCAAAAGAGGCGCCTACGGAAACTGTGGCAGTTTAACCGCTGCCCGGCGATGAAGACGAGCCTGAACGCCCTCTCGGCGAAGATACGAGAGGAGCTGGACACTTACGACGCCAGCCGATGGCAAGAGCACATAGATTCCATAGGCGATCACGTACCTAGTGCGCACCGTCTATGTGCCCAATTATCTAATGAACGACCTCCCGTTCATCCTCTGATAGCCTCAGACGGAACCCCGAGGTTCCGCGCAGCAGACCGAGCCGAAATCTTTGCCGAGTGCCTGGAGGGGCAGTTTAGCCCCAACCCTTCATCGGATCGGGTGCACACGGAGACAGTGGATCGGCACGTCAGGGACTACCTGGCGGCAGAGCTGTCGGCCGGTGACGAACCGGTGACCTTCACTCCCGGCATGGTGGAGCGTGCCTTCTCCCGTGTGAAGCTGAGAAAGGCCCCCGGCGCAGATGGCGTTCCAAACATGGCACTACGGTGTTTGCCGCGACGAACAGTCGTGGCTTACACCCGCCTGTTTAACGGCATCATGCGCAGCGGGCATTTCCCAGCAGCATGGAAGGAGGGGCGCGTCATCATGCTCATGAAAAAGGGAAAAGATGTGAGGAAACCGGAGAGCTACCGACCGATAACTCTGTTGCCGACGGTCTCGAAAGTGTTCGAGAAACTGTTGCTGTTGCACCTGAACCCGTGCATCACGCCGAGAGCCGAGCAATTCGGCTTTCGGTCTGAACACAGCACGACGCTCCAGTTGACGAGGCTGCTGCACCACGTGGTGGTTTCTTCTGAGAAGAAACACACCACGGTTGCAGTATTCCTCGACATGGAGAAGGCATTCGACAGAGTCTGGCATAACGGGCTGCTGTACAAGTTGTCCCAATCCCCTACCCCTGTTAGGATCGTCAAGGTATTGGCCTCCTTCCTTGAGGGCAGGAGCTTTCACGTAGCAGTGGAGGGCGTGGCCTCGAGTCCACGTCCCATACGAGCCGGCGTTCCCCAGGGTAGCTGCCTTTCTCCGTCCTGTTACTCCTGGTTCACCAACGACATACCGCTGGCGGAGGGGGTCGAGCTGGCGCTGTTTGCTGACGACGCCGCGTACTTCACAGACTCTAGGGTCTTGAGCTACGCGGTGACGAAGATGCAGCGCTGTCTCGATCTCCTCCCCGAGTGGCTCTCCCGTTGGAGGTTGTCGGTGAACGCCAGGAAGACTCAGGCTACGTTCCTTGAGACTGGACTGAGAAGGCTGAAACCCGACCGTCCGCTTCTGTTGAACGGCGAGAGTCTATCGTGGACTAATCCAGTAAAATACCTGGGCGTCACGATAGACAAACGCATCAACATGCGCGCCCACGTGACCGCCACTGTGAACATGGCGCGGGTGGCGAGAGCCAAACTTCGCCCAGTGTTTGCATCCAGTTTGCCGCTTCACACGAAGCTACTCATTTTTAAAACCTATATCCGCAGCCGACTCACGTACGCCGCGCCGGCCTGGTACGCTCTCACCTCAGCCACGCTGAGAGCACGTTTACAAGCGCAACAAAACCTAACGCTTCGTACCATTGTCGGCGCCTCGCGGTACGTGAGGAACGATGTAATCCATAGGGATATGCGGATGGAAACACTGGACGAATTCGTGCGTCGTCTGGCGGCTGGCATGTTCGCGCGCGCAGAGGCGACAGATTTCCCACTTGTGAGAAACCTGGCCCCTCTGCACGCCCGTCCGCCGGACGCCAGACAATGCTACGCTCGTCACCTGCTGCCAATCACGGAGTCGTAATCGCGGCTCCGCCGCCTGGCTCGTATACTTCAACCTTTAATGGTTACCCCATGCCCTGTCCGTAGTTACGGAAAGCGAACGCAACCTCTGTTAGAAGGCAAATACCTTGACACAGATTCCCCACTCCCCCCTGCGGGGGGTGTGAGAAGACTCTTCTACTACTACTACTACTAATAAAAGCTGAGAGCACGTTTACAAGCGCAACAAAACCTAACGCTTCGTACCATTGTCGGCGCCTCGTGGTACGTGAAGAACGATGTAATCCATAGGGATATGCGGATGGAAACACTGGACGAATTCGAGCGTCGTCTGGCGGCTGGCATGTTCGCGCGCGCAGAGGCGACAGATTTCCCACTTGTGAGAAACCTGGCCCCTCTGCACGCCCGTCCGCCGGACGCCAGACAATGCTACGCTCGTCACCTGCTACCAATCACGGAGTCGTAAAGTAGTTACGGAAAGCGAACGCAACCTCTGTTAGAAGGCAAATACCTTGACACAGATTCCCCACTCCCCCCTGCGGGGGGTGTGAGAAGACCCTTCTATATATATAATAAATGTAGCAAATGGTACAGTCGATAGTCCTGAGTTGCTGGCTGGTTTGGGTTTGCGAATACCTAGGTTTAATCTTCGATGTCCCCCACTCTTGTTCGTACCATATGCTAGTACCAGGAATAGACAGAACAGTTATTTATTAAGAACATGTAATAACTATAATATTCTTGCGGAAGATTTGGACATAGACATGTTTAACTCCAAAGCAACATATATTAGACGTCTAATGACGCTTCGTTACGTTGAATCGATCATCGGCAGCAATCCCTAATGAGTGATTTGTTATTTCATTATCAACTTACTTATGGTTCTCTTGCTCTTTATTACTTAACTTTAAATTTATATGTGAAAACCTTTCATAGTTCTTAGTGAATTTACTGTATATTATTTACTATAATATTGTCAACTGTTGGTTTTCCAAAATGAATAAATAAAAAAATAAAATTCAGGCACACTGACAATGTGCGACCATTTCCCTTCTCGATCAGGCTCAATCGACGAAGATAGGACCCTCTGATCCAGTTGCAGCTGCCTTCATCTCCCAGCTCCATCTCTATGGCTTCACCGCTCTACCCTTGAGGTTCGGCCTGCTACCATCGAGTAGGCTAAATTGCTTTGCATACTTGCACATACTCAGACGTAGCTGTAAAGGCACACATGGCCAACAGTAAAGCGAGACGGTTATAGGATGTCTTCTTAGGAAGGCTCACGATGAGTCGAGCATGCGAACCCCAACCCTCGTGCAAACAAAGATTTCGTGACTTCCATCTATAAACATGCCACGTTTAGGCCGAGCTTAACTTCTTTCGGGGTTTGCATTCACAATGGCACTAAGCTCAACAAAACCTTACGCTGCGTCGTGTGAAACGATTCATCCTTACTGATTTAAGGATGGAAAAACTGGACAAATTGGTCGCGTGGACTGGTCTAGGGAATGTTCCACAGGCGGAGAGGACAAATTTCTCACTTGTGAAAAATTTGGCACCCCTGCACGCCAGACCCTGCTCGTAGTAATTCGAACCCACGACCTCCCGAGTTCACGGCAACGTTTGTTACCACTAGACCACGGAGGCACCAATTGAAATTAGAAAAATAAATAGTTTGTTTAGCAAGCTCCTGGCCTAGGCGCCAATATATATAGGAGTAGCAAATAACATCGTTCCTTATTGCGGATAAGGCAATGCAATTTGTTAGTGAAATAAACGGATCAGGGTCGTTTCAACGAGAATGAATACCAATGAAATGTTTATGCAATTTTCTATTCAAAAATGCTAGAAATCGAAACGATTTCGAAGGCTTCTATAATATTCTTTAATGAAGCAGCCCGTTCTTTAACTTACCTAAGCGCAAACATTATATATAATATGGCAAAGCTAATGTTAGTCACATCTCTGCTGCTTCCTATTATAGGATTCCTATTATATTAGAAATACCTCAAGGACAAGTTTGCCTATCTCTCATCACTTCATAACAGGTCACTTCGCTCGGCCCACAATTCTGTTTTATCTATCCCATCTCATCACTCTAGCTTTCAATCAAACTCCTTCGCAGTAGTGGCCGCCAATTTGTGGAACAATTTGCCACTAGAAATTCGCCAAGCACCCAATAGATCACTCTTTAAGAAAATGGTATATTCACATTACTTAAACAGTTCCCAACAGCGTATGTAAGATATATAGTATGTAGTATATTTATGTGTAAATATGTATAGTGTGTAGTATATGTATTATTGTGTACATATTTGTATGTATATTGATATGTATTATGATATCATAGAATAAGTTTATTTTATTTTTCTTTTAAATTAAGTTTCATATTTGAGCCCTTTGCACCTACCTCTTAATCAAAATTCTCTGTATTGTCCCAAAGGTTGGCTGCTAGAGAATGCCTAGCGGCATTAACCCCGCCTTGTACATAGTGCAATAAAGTTTATAAATAAATAAATAAATAGATTATGCTGACGTCTGCTATCCTGATCTTACTGAAGAGCTACTATATAAACTGGATCGCCTTCTAAACTTATGTATCCGATTTGTTTTCGGCTTGCGTAAGTATGACCACGTCTCCCATTTCCGTAGACAGTTAAATTGGCTTAATATCCGCTTTCGCAGATCAGCACTTCAGCATCTTCTATACATTCTATACAATATTATTTACAACCCTGTAGCTCTCTCTTATCTTAAAACACACTTTGAATTTCTTTGTGATTCGCACGACCGCCCTCTTCGTTCTTCTCATAACAACCAACTCAAAATCCCACCCCACACTTCCAGCAGATATCTATTCATTTATTTACCGTATCGTCTGCTCGCCAGTGGAACAAACTTCCACTGACCATCAGACAAGCTCCTTCCATTCACATCTTTAAAAAACTACTTAATACTTTCTTTTTAAACAAGCAGAACAATATATTTTAACTCTACAAATTTCTACTTCCTAATAATATATTATCCTCATATATGTATATCTTCTATAATACTTATATATTGATGAGTATTTATGTAGTCTATGTATACATACAATTTATTGGTTAGAATTGCATCCCACATATTTATACTGTCTCACTCTCCCAAAGGTTAGCTGGTAGAAAAAGCCGAAATGGCTTTAAGTTCGCCTTTTGTACATACTTTTAAGTAAAGTGCAATATAGTATTTGATAAATAAATTAAAAGCACCCTGTGGTTGACTTGTCTCAACCAATCTTAGTTGAATGCGTATATAGACTATTGCCGAAGTTGGCTACGCAAATTTATTAAAAGCGTCAGTCATCTAATAGTCGGCGTCAAGAAGAAAATAAAAAATACCTACTTGATCTTCGTTGTACTCAAAATTTTAAAACACCTTTGGGATTCAAAGCGTGTTTGCTTACAGAAAAGCTGTTTATTCCATAGTTGCAGATGGCGACACTGGAAATAACCTCGAGACCACAGTATTAAGAATAGACTAGAAATGGCGTTAAAATAAATGAAATGCAAGATGTCGCGATACGCAATACACTGATAGACATCAATGGTCTTAGGCATATGCCGGCTTGACAAGGTGGTTATTTAAACTTCGCTTTGGTTATAGGAAAGTGGAGACACACACAGAAGCTGGAAGAGCATTCTACATCTTGATCGTACTACAGATGCATAAGTCTTTGTCTTATTCCGTCAGTGCGACTATTATTACCTAGTAGTATGATTTTTTGTTTCAATTTTTTTTTATTACTATTCAAAAACTTCCCTTGGCCTAAACTAAACGAATAAACAAAAAGAATCATTTAAATAAAGCATAAACTGTCAAACGCCATTATAATGGATGCCCAAACTTAGCCCTATCACTCTTTATGCATCAGTTCACTGAATACATTCCATCTCCAAATCCACCACCACTCGAGTCCACGCCAAGACAAGGTACCATGTCGTCGGGTAGTGCGCGGCAGTGGTGCACAAAAAACAATGAAAAAACTGCACGTGGCCATGAAGTGACCTGATTATTCTATTTTCTATTCAATACTTAGACAAGCTTCGCAGCTGTCAAAATGAAGTAGATTTATAAGATAATTAAATTTAAACATGAAAGAAACAAGATCTTAGGCTAATATTTTTTTGTTGTGTGCTGAAGGTTTTACAAAAAAAAAGCTTACACGTTGGGCCCTAATTGCTTACTGCGTAGTCATCCGGGGTAAACGAGTTCACGTTTTCGCTGCACGTAACAACGGACGGAGCGTGTGGAACCTTTAGTTTAGGTTTGATTTAATACGAGCGGGCGCCGCTTAGGCCGCGGAAAGTTAACTGTTACTTAGTCGCAAATGCTATTAGTGGATTTCGTTATTTACGTCATAGATTGCGTCATAATTACAAAATATTATTCAATTCTCAACTCTATAAGCGCTCGACCTTGACAGCGGCCGTGCAAATATCAACTTTAATAGAGTGATATATATATATATATATCTATATATATATATAGTTAACGGATTCCTTTATATAACGTTTGTGCTTAAGTAACATAGGGTTGCAGGTAACCAAATCGAGTGCAATGCGTCGTGGGGCACCTGGAGGTCTGGCTATCAGAGGAATAAGAAATCGGCCAAACCGCATATCGTGGTGGATGACGTCATTTTACACGTTGCACCTATAATGGTACTACATAATGGTTTCGTTTCGCTTGCAAATTGATGTTAAGATGCCAATTGCTAGTTTAGCGAAATGTTGATATCCCTTTCAGCACGGATCATACCAAGCGTGCGTTATTACAAAAAAATCTAGACCTCTCGCCAAATTCTGTTTTACCGGCCTCGATATGAGTAGTTCCTGCTCTTACCTAGCTACTTCGTTATTATCTCTATTACATTGTTAGGACTAGTTAAGATTAAAACATACAAAAGTGATTTTTATTTCCAAGGATTTTTTTACCCTTTACTCATATTTTAGACCTCAAGGATCTCGAAGTAATCAATAAATAAATAATCTAAAATATATTTTGTCTTGCTGAAAGGGATATAGCTCTACTGATCTCAAATGAAGTTACTTGCTCTGTAAGTAAAAGTGATTTATAACTATTCTAGTCTTTTTCTAAGCTCTATGCTCGAAGTGTTGTCTTTGATCAGAATCACGCGGCCCTTTTGATCTCGCCCAACGTCATGAAATCGTAAATACTTTTTTTCAATAACACTTAATGGAATTTAGTGGTATCATCTTCTTCTATTAGATTATTTACCTATCTAATTT
Source organism: Tinea semifulvella (assembly GCA_910589645.1). NCBI lineage: Eukaryota > Metazoa > Arthropoda > Insecta > Lepidoptera > Tineidae > Tinea > Tinea semifulvella. Next base: position 5,521,949 of record OU342605.1, read on the forward strand.
GTCTATTAATCATTAAGTGCATGTGTCTCTTCACTGCTGAATAGAGATATGCTTCTGCACCTTAGATTAAATCATAGAGGAAGATACGGTACGAATACATTAGGCGTGGAACTAACAAACTATTTCTAATTGACGCGATTGAATCACTAGTAAGCTAGCCATCAAGCCGTAAAGCTGATTACAGATTGCATATGCGCAAATTTTCATTTTTCATTACAGCCCCTAGAACACAGCGTCCTAGACCTCCACTGCTGGAGATAGGCCTTCCAGAACATATATCTGGAGAATTTGGCCTACACTCGCCACGCTGGCCAGACGGCTTGGCGAGGATATAATGTCAATTTTGAATGACAATTTATTAACGATTCCACAAGTTGGTATTAGTCGAACCGGGACCGACGGCTTAACGTGCTCTTCGAGGCACGGGAACGGTGGTGTTGTAAATCTATGACAAATGTACGTAAGGAAAGTGTATTTCTCATTGGTACATGCAGCAGAACATATCGCTCAGGGTGGTATCCAGAGCGCCGTGGTTCGTGCGAAATTCTGTAATTGCGAGAGATCTGGAGATGCCTACTATCGAGGCATTTGTTGTCGGCCTAGCTAAACGTATGTTTTACCGGTCTGACAACGGTCCTACAAGCATCTTCAGGATATCGCTCCTACTTTCGCACGGCCCCCGGAGGGAAGGCCACTACCTAGGGAGGCGCTCTTGGAGAAGAGCTAGAGTAGACAAATCTAGGAGACTAGATTCGTGAGCCACAAGGGCGGTGTTGTAGTAGGAACAGCGCCCAGCACCAACGGTGCGTTGAATCACCGGTGGGTAATTAGCGGCCGAGATCCTGCCGGGGAAAACGGGAGTTTATCCCATCCCCAACCCAGGCCCATTGAACATCCGGGCCTGGATGACTCCGCTGTCTGTCTGACATGCCGGGGGGGTTTGAACCGACCTTTGTAGGATTTAAGGAACGCGTTCTTACAACCGAGCCACCACCGCACAAATATTCTTTGCTATTTTTTTATACTAGCACGGAATATTGGTAAAAGGTAATGTTGGTAACGTGGTGGAAAGTGGCGCGCAAAGTCAATGAATGTTAGCAATTTTCTTTATTATAATACTCAGAGTTACACTTATTGAATTTATATTTTATTTTTTGGTTTTGTTAAAGGGTTCAGTGAAAATCAGCGCTGCAGCATCTACTGTTGCAGCCTTTGCTGACCTGAACACCTATCTGTCATAGCAGCTCATTTTCTTTTCTTTTTTTACCAAGTTTATATTATTTTAAGTTTTTTTACTATTACTTTTTTTTCTCTTTTGTAATTGTTATGTCTAAGCTGTTTTTTGATAAATAAATGTTTTCTTTCTTTCTTTCTTTCTTTCAACTGGAATCAGACACTTATGACTGACATCAGTGCCTAACACTGTGCTGGCTTGACTGGGCATGACGGCAATTCGAGCCTGATCCCGAAACGTGTGTATACACTTTACTTGGTTTATCAGCACGAACGGTAGACTTCCCCGCCCCAGCAGACAAATTACCACCATCAGTCACCTACCAACTATTTGTTCTAGCTAAAAGTATGTGCCATTTGCAATGATATCAAATGCCAATTTTTACTTTCAAGGAGAACTAATATTGTAAGGTTGTAATGGTGATATTTATACAAAAAAAGTTACACTGCTTGAAACAAGACTTACCTTGTTCGCCGCAGTAAATTCAAATTCAAAATCGTTTATTGCCGAGAATACAGGTAGATATAGGATAATACAATTTTACAGTTCAGCTGTATCCTACCATAATGGTATGCAAATAATAGTACATGTCAAATTACAACTAAAATTTTATTTGTAAACATTTATAATGTAAAAAATTCTTGGATACTATAAAAACATTGTTCTTTTAACCATTTAATTAACAGCTTCTTAAATTTAATTATTGATGTCAATTGTTTTAATTCTATAGGCAAACGGTTAAATATTTTAATACACATTTGGTGACTATTTTTAGAAACAATGGTAAGTTTTGTTGTAGCAGGTTTCCATAAATTGTATTTATATTGAGTCTGAACATTTGTTCGCCCGTCCTCGTTAACAGGCCGAAAAAGACTCGGGTAGTTTTTAATAAACATACATGCGTCTAAAATATACAGACACGGCAATGTTAGAATATTATATTCACCAAAGTATGGTCTACAAGAGTCGCGCTGTCCGAGATTAAAAATTGCACGGATGCATTTTTTTTGGATTATAAACAGCGTATCTATATCTACAGAGTATGAAATAATGATCAGGTTCTCAATCTGTTTTGTTGAATAAGGTGCACAAAGACATTATATACCTATATCATAGTCATTCTTATTTGTTTAAGACATTGAGTGAAACATGTAAGTTTAATACCAGGTATCCCAGTAGGCTAGTTCCACCAGTTAGTAAAAGCAGCTGGCTCACCAGAAGCTGCTGCCTTACTTTCATTAAATTGTTTAATAAACTACCACTGAATATTAGGGAACTACCTACGAAATTATTTAAAATTAGGGTTAAAAATTTACTTGTCCAGAAATGTTTTTACGCGACCAAGGACTACCTGAACTGCGACAAGCTTATATAAGACCAAAATAGATTTGGTATTTTTTGTTTAATATTATTTGGGTTATTTTGTGTTCTTTATTATTATTTTTTGTGTCTTATTTCTTCATTATTATTTTTTGTGTTATATTTATGTTAGATATAAGTTTAGTTTTTAAAATGAAATTTTGTATGCCAGAAATGGCGAAATGTGTCGAGCCAAAACTTACGTGTTTTAGTGTTTTCATACCATATTTCATACAAATAAATATTTTCATTCATTTCATTTCATTACCTATATAACAAGATGGGACAAGAAGCCAAACGGTGTGAGAATTAACGCTAGTTAATTTTAGTCTATGACAGTACATTGACGGTTATGGTGGTGTTGGAATTACACTTCATTTTTTTTTATTGTTTTGCTGACGATATAGCGTACTACAGAAGTGTAGTACACATCATTCAAGCCTTCTCCTTCTCCTCCTCGAAATAAATAAATAAGCGAAGAAGAAAAAATGTAACGAATTTTCTTTATGAAAATAATTACTGTGTATCACTAACTTTTTATCACGATAGATGGCGCATGATAGATGGTACCTAATATAACTGTGAGTTGCATAGAAAACTTGTATTTTTATTACTTTTTCTGGATAGTATGCCGAAGTGAGCAGCTTTTAAATGTACAAATCGAGATTTCTAAGCGAAATCAAAGATATGATGATCTCAAAATTGCCGTTCTATTAATAAAACCTTTTTTTATTTTTAAAATCGGTGTGCGCTTTTTTATTTCGTCTTTTAAGGTAGGTAACGTTAATTTAAAATACATTTTTCTGTTATAAAAATAAAAAACTACCAAAACATAAAAAAATTATGCGATATAGGTGTAAAACAAGGTACCATTGCCGCTAGCGACATCTACAAAAAGCTTTGCCTGATACACCCCATTCCCGCTTTATCTTATATTTGATCTATTTGGGTACGCAATAACCCTGCAGATCTATTTGGGAAGTATTTGGAAAAAAACTTAACGAGCTGTCTAGACGTTTTGTAAACATGGCCATCATTTTGTTTACAAACAAGCTTAATATGATCAAGTATTTATTACGCATTGCCTATAGGTACACACACAAGTTCAACAGATTGGGTACATACATAATTCTTACATTTCTAAAATATTTATTTTTGTTCCTAAATTGATGTATGTACTACATCATCATCAGCCTGTGTCTCCACTGCTGGATATACCCCTTCACCAAGGCTCGCCATTTCACACGATCTTCCGCCACCCTCATCTAGCCCCACCGCTTTTTCAGGTCATCCGTCCATCTGGGGGGGTTCGTTCCACTGTGCGTCTTCCTATACGTGGTCTCCATTCCAGACCCGTCTACTCCAACGGTCATCGGTTCTGCGACAAACGTATCCAGCCCATTGCCACTTCAGCGTACTAATTTTAAATTATGAAATACAGAGCAGCAAAAAGTAGTGTACAAGGGCAAACTTAATGCCTTCCGGCATTTTATAACAGCCAACCTTTGGGAGTGTGGCAGAGGATTGCGGGTGCATTAAGATAAATATAATTTATTATTATTTTATTATTATGACAGCCCCTAGAACACAGCGTCCTAGACCTCCACTGCTGGAGATGGGCCTTCCAGAACATATATCTGGGGAATTTGGCCTACACTCGCCACGCTGGCCAGACGGCTTGGATAATAACAACAATAATAACAATATAATTACTTAAGAATAATTAAATACTATTACATAAATATTTACATAATATATAATTAAAATGATATATATAACAGCTTCGCCGAGATGTGGCTTCTCTGAGCGTGTTCTACCGGCTATACTATGGTGAGTGCTCCGAAGAACTCTATAACATAATCCCTTTCTCTCCATTCCGCAACCGAACCACACACACAGGTCAGAATATGCACCCACATACCGTAGTCACCATCCCTACGCGTACGTATAAATTTGGGGACTCATACATCTGTCGTACGATAAAGATATGGAATGCTCTTCCAGCCTTTGTGTTTCCACTTTCCTATAACTTGGAGTCCTTCAAGCGAAGTGTGAAAAAGCATCTAGTCAAGCCGGCATAGTGCTAGGGACTGATGGCAGTTATAAGTGTCTGACAGTTGCTAACATTAATGGACCTTGCGCGCCACTTACATCTGGTGGGCCCAAGGTCACATGTCATGCTAGTATATAAAAAAAAAAACATTTATATATATATTAAGTATGAATATATAAACACACTAATAGATAGGTATTCGTATCACATTATATAGGTACCTAAACACATAAACATACATAAACCATACATACAATGGGGTGTATCAGGCCTTGTTTACAGCTATAACGTATCATTTTTTAAATGTTTTTGTATTTTTTTTTATGTTTATAACAAAAAAAATAATTTTAACTTAACGTTACCTACCTTAAAAGACGAATTAGGAAAGCGAACACCGTCTTTAAAAAGAAAAAAGGTTTAATTAATAGAAAGGCAATTTTGAGATCACCATATTTTTGATTTCGCTTGGAAATATCGATTTGTACACTTAAAAGCTGCTCACTTCGGCAATATAACCAGAAATTAAAAATTTTGTAATAAAAATACAAGTTTTATATGCAACTGACAGTTCTATTGGGTACCGTCTATCATGCGTCATCTATCGTGATAAAAAGTTAGTGACACACCCCATTACATCATATACATTAGGTATAACTTAAATAAATACACGGTCTTTCATTATTTAATTAACTTATATTTAAGTTTTCTTACAATAAGTTAGAAGTACTTGTAATTACAGCTACGTTATATGTCCCTACAATTAAAAGAACATGCGTGCTAACTATTTTACTACATATATCGTCACAAGGTATCATTACGATCACGCGGCGAACGAGTGCCTTCACTCCGTAGCCACGACTCAGACTTAGCTGTAAAGACACGCAGGGCCAACAGTGAGATAGAGACGGTTTATAGGATTTTAGTCCGTAGGCGCCCTGGGGCTTCACTAGGAAGCTTCACCGATGAGTCGGGCATGCGACCCCCACCCGCGTTGGCCCTTCAGGCAGGGGGCGTATGATTGATAATTTATTGATTCACCGTCTATAAAAAAAAAACATTACGATCGTAGATTTTTTTAAAGTAGCACGACATTTGACCTTGCTCCCACCTGATGCTGAAAACTGCCTCCGTAGTCTAGCGGTTAAGTCCGTGGATTGAGACTCGGAGGTACCGGGTTCGATTCCTGGTAGGGACACAAAAATATTTATTAATGTATATAAATACATTTAATTAATATTTAATTTATTTGTTATGTTTCTCGAGTTTGGTACGCTGGAGCTTGCCACTTGTCATGATTGGCCTATAGTAAAGTTGGCTAAATGTGAATCCGCTTATTTATAAGCGTGGTTTCTGACCACCCCGAAAGGGAAACGGTCGTGATGATACTACATGGAATCAGACACTAATGACCGACATCAGCACCTAACACTATGCCGGCATGACTGAGCATGACGGCAGTTCGAGCCTGATCGCAAACCATGTGGGTACACTTTACTGGGTTTATCTATAGGCACACTGGGGAACTTACCACCATCAGTCCGCATACCATCGATTTAAATAGATAATTCTGTTGCAGGGTATAATGTGACTTTTTTTTACATTTAGGAATATTTACTATAGGCTCATCAATGTTTCTAGCGTACCAGACTCAAATAATATCACAAATTAAGTAGGTATAAATCTACGGACTTAACCGCTAGACCACTGAGGCAGTAGTACTCGTACATAGAATTATAAATAATAATGATATCATTTGGCCTTCTGGAAAATTAATTCGAAGGACACAGGAAGTTATTAATTTAATTATATATTTGTGAATATTACTTTCAGCAAATATTGGTGTTGTTTATTCGAAGTTAATAAAATTAAAAGTACATTAAATATAAATTAAAAACTACCTAAATAATAAAATTAAAAATAAACTAACCTATAAATAAAAAATGTCCTCTAGAGACGTCCCATCCGAGATAGTCCCAAGGAGACTGGCAACATTTCCTCTCTGTATAGCGAGGCTAATACGTTGGCAAAAATAATTGCCAGCCTTCCTGTCTCCAGACCTTTCTGTCAGCCGCCTTGACAACTCCTTGGCCAAGCGCCTCGCTGACGGTCCCCATGGGCCCATCGTCTCGACCCCAAACGGCACAAATTCGTAACCGATACCAAGGTTGGCGTATTTGCGCAATTTGAGGTTCTCCGCAGAAAACGCCGCTTTCCCCGCGCCTGACGAGGTCGCCTGGATGTGAGATGGAGCTAATGTGTCTACACACGTCGCATCCCACACCAGAGATTTGCCAAGTTTCCACGGCCCAACAGTCATTCCGTCGGGTCTCTTGCCATCGCTCCGCACAATCCCAGATGGTTCTAAGATTGCGGGTACATCAGCAGTGACAAGAGCCCTTCGGATGATGTCGTTGAGAGCCGCGTGACGAGGAATGCGGCCAGCACTTCTAGCACAAGAGAGCCCGTGGTGTCCGAGATGATCGACTGGTTCTCCGCATCGACACTGGTGCGGGTGGACAGTCCGGGCTCCGAGACGAAGGCACACCGCCATGGTCAGTGTATTTCGGTCAAGGAGTGTTCCAACCGATGCTGAGGGAAAGGCCTGCAACCAAAGACCTGACTCTCTAGTGGAAACGGCCATGAGGCGAGCCCGCTCTTTCATATTACTGGCAGATAAAATATCTTCCTGTACCAGTTTGCAGAGCGGCTCGTCCCATAGTCGTTGGATTTTTGGTAAATTTGGAACCGAAACGTTTGGACATGCTACTGACCAGGCATCTCTGGCGTCTGACAAGTACGACGGCTCAACGGAACCCAAAGATGGGTTAGTGATTCTTCCGTATAGCTCGACAGTACTATGTACAGACGACAGAAAAGCTGGCGGTGCTACACTAGAAATTTTGCGGGTGCCTAGGCCTCCGAACCGAATTGGTAGTGAGGCCTGGGCCCAAGTACGGTCATTCATGGGGCAATTTAGAATTTCGGTTAGTGAATTTTGCAATTGTTTGTCTAATAAAAAATGTTCTTCTGAAAATTTCCAAAGTTGAGAACAACGGAGTACATACGTAAATTTGGGGGCGAACAAACAAAATCGTATGATAAAAAGTGCCATGTGGGGTTGAATTTGGAATAAGCGTTCTGAAGTTGAGTTAAATTTAGTTAATTGTTCCTGAACATAAATTTGAATGGATTCATCTAGGATTGGTGATCCTAGGAGCCGAAGAGATTCATTATTTAAAATTTTGATATTGGGCGCTAGACTATTAAATTTGGAAATAATTTCAATTTGTTTGCCATGAGTTAATAAATTTGATAAATAAAGTTCACATTTTGAAAAATTTAATTCTAAACCTATGGTGCCAAAATCGTATATAAGTTTTTGAAGGTCACCGAGAACTGTATCCGCATTTCCTCCGATCGTGCCATCATCGAGATACCATATATTAAATTTTGAATTTAGGCTGCTTATGATATTATGTATTGCCAAACTGAAGATGGCAGGACCGAGCGGATCGCCCTGTTGACAACCAACTGCCGAAAGTAAAGAATTGTTTTTATAAATTAATTTTGAAGGGGTGCTATAGCACTGCCAAATGTAACTAAAAATTTCCGGGGTCTGTTGTTTAACTTGGTCCAACATGACACCTCTATCAACCGAATTAAACGCGTTTTTGACGTCCACCTTCAACATCACATCTCCCCCGTGATGCACTACAAAGCTCCGAGCAGCATGTACAGCAGCTTCGCAGCCACCCTTGGAGCCAAACCCCACTTGTAAAGGTTGAAATTTCGAGGTAAGTGTAGGTAATATGATTTTACTACAAATTTTGGATACTATACGGCGCAAAGTGCAGCCGACGGCAATCGGTCTGATACCACCGTCTTTTTTTTTAAGTGCGCATATGTTTGCGCCGTATAGTATGTCAGTGATGCTAATAGGTACTTGGCCGGATAACATAACATTCACAAGTGAGGTTAAGGCGACAAGGAGGGGTTCAGCAGCGTCGCCTGCTGTACCGCTGATCAGGTCCTTGTAGTGCTATTCATATTACTTTCTAATTAGAATACATAATTAAAATGCTATAGGATATGTCATAGTCTCATTATCACATCCCTAATAACACAAAGTTCTTGAACACCACTGTTATAGAGCCTTACAGAACATATTTCTAGAGTATTTTATCTCTTTGTTGTTTTCTCTTCTCCCGATGGATGGTGAATGAGGTGATAGGGAAGGCAAAGGATCTAGCCCATACAGCCAAGTCTGATGTAATATATCTTTATTTTTTATGAGTTAATTATTATGAAACATAAGTTGTCAAAATCAATTAAGACGTTTGAAGTTGACATATTTGTTGTGACTTGAATTTTAGCTTTTGCTTGTCACATATTATTGTTATATTGTATTTCTGTTTGTTTATTATTATACTCTTAAAGTTTACCCTAGTATTCCTTCCATACCTCTACCTCACCACCAAGATTGCGCCGCCACAGGTTATGGGCCCAGGCAGGCTAACGCCACAGGTAATTTGTTCAGTTTACCGAGAGAGGTTTAGGTCCGAAGCATAGAACCAAAATTCTATAATGGAAGGGTTTACTTCGAAACTGCAGATTGGTTTACTTGAAGGCAAGTCAAATTGGCCGACATGGAAATACAAGGTTTCGATCATGTTGCGTGGCACAGAAAATGCCATGGATGTAACTGAAGGGAAAATGCGGAGACCGAATATGCAAACTGAAGCAGGAGACGCACAAATCGCAGCATATAATTTGGATGTCGCAAAATATATGAAGGCTGAAAGTTGTGCTCTGCTTATTTTGACAACTAATATGACAGAAGACACGCTGAAAAAGGTGATGCGCTTTGTGACAGCAAATGAGGTATGGCAAGAATTACATAGATTGTTTGATGGTCAATCAGAAGATAGAGCTTACAATTTGTGCATGAAATTCTTTAGCTATAAACAAGATTCAGCAGATGACGTAGCGTCACATATGTGTAAACTAAAGAACATATGGAGTGATTTAAATGTAGAAATCTCGCATGAAGGTAATCAAGAACTACCAGAGCTGTTCCTGATCTGCAAGATTTTAGACACGTTAGACGAGAAGTACTTTGCGTTCAAGTCGAGTTGGTTATTACTGGCGAAGGAACAAAGGACGATAGAGAGTTTAACGAGTCAACTATGTACTTATGAAAGATCACTGTCTGATAATGCCGGAACTAGTCAAGAGGCCCTAGTCACCAGGAAGTTTGTGCAGAAGTCAAGAAGAAAGGATGAAAGGTTCAAGTGTCATTACTGTTCTGAACGAGGCCACAGAGTTAAAAACTGTGAGAAGTGGATTAGCGATGGGCGACCACCTAAGCCTAGTAACTCAGCAACAGACTCTTCATCCAATCAAGTGCAAAATATAACGTTAATGGCAACAGAGGTGTGTTCACTGAGAAACCATGATAGAGATAGCTGGTATGTGGATAACGGTGCTACAGCTCACATAACGAACAGAATGGATATATTTCAAGAGTTTAGCGAATTCGATTCGAGCTACACAGTAACGACTGCAGATGGAAGCAAGATTCCTGCAAAAGGGAAAGGATCTGTTACAGTAGAGTCAAATGTCAATGGCAGGAAAGAAATTATACAATTATGTGATGTCTGGTACGTACCCTCATTAACGAAGAATTTATTTTCACCTTTGGCTGCACAAGATAAATTAGAAAGAAGCATCTTTACATCTACAAGAACTGAATGTAAGTTAGAGGTAGATAGTATTGTAAAAGTAATTGGAAAACGAAATCATAAAGGAGGATTGTATAAATTGACTATGAAAGCAGTAGTACCTTACAACAATTCGATAAATACTGTGACTGATTCCAATTTATTGCAAATATACCACGAGAGGTTTGCTCATCAGAACAAAAGACACGTAAAGGAACTAGTGAAGAGAGAACTAGGAATAGAGTTGAAGTCTGATGATGTCAAATGTGAAGGTTGTATATATGGCAAATCTCACCGCTTACCGTTTGGAAGACGAGAGAGAGCATCAATTCCAGGAGAACTTATACACGCAGATGTGTGTGGACCTTTTGAATGCAGCTTTACAAAATTTAGATACTTTGTTTTATTTAAGGATGACTTTACCTGTTACCGTTTTGTTTATTTTATGAGAGAAAAGTCAGAAGTTAAAGATAAGTTTGTACAGATGTTAAGTGAAGTGAAGACTACTGGACATACTATCAAGACCTTACTGAGCGACAACGGAGGAGAGTTTGACAATAGAGCTATGAAAGATATCTTGGTTAAGCACGGAATTCAGCAGCGATTAACTATGCCCTACACACCGGAGCAAAATGGTTGTAGTAAGAGAGAAAATCGTACGTTAGTCGAAGCTGCTAGATCCATTATGCATACGAGAGAAGAGTTTCCACCAGCACTATGGGCAGAATTGATTAATACTGTTGCGTATGTATTGAATCGCACAGGCCCTACTCGAGTAGAGAATAAAGTTCCGTTTGAGCTATGGCATGGGAAGAAGCCTAAAATATCTCACTTAAGGATTATAGGAAGTGAGTGCTATGCCCATATTCCAAAACAGAAGCGACGTAAGATGGATAAGAAAGCATTTAAAGGCAGGCTTATTGGCTATGACAACGATGACGGATATCGGATTTGGGATGGAAAAAAGGCTATTAAATCCAGAGATATCACCTTCGAGACAGATATTGAGTATAGAATATCGACAGGCATTGAAAGAGATCCTGTACAGTCAGAGGAAGACAGAGTCAGAGAAGAGCGTAGAGTTAATGTAGAGCCAGAAATTATACCACAGCCAATTAAATTAGAGGAAGATAATAATGATGTTGATGAGTATGTTGATGCAGATGATATAATGGACTTTGATGAAAATGGACCTAATGTGATTGATGAACATGACAAAGATAATGATGATGAGGTCGCAGAGCCAAGATATATCAATTTAAGAAACAGAGGTAGACTCAGACATCATTTAAGATTGTCTTCTGAGAACTTTTAATTGAGGGAAAGTATTATGAAACATAAGTTGTCAAAATCAATTAAGACGTTTGAAGTTGACATATTTGTTGTGACTTGAATTTTAGCTTTTGCTTGTCACATATTATTGTTATATTGTATTTCTGTTTGTTTATTATTATACTCTTAAAGTTTACCCTAGTATTCCTTCCATACCTCTACCTCACCACCAAGATTGCGCCGCCACATTAATGAGGTCGTCATCAAATTCCAGATGCTGCAGAATTTGACGCTTTTCTTGGAGTCACTCGCGGCATTATAGCCCAAACACGTCGTGTAAAATATGAGAGTCCACAGCGCGGGAAAACCGCAAAAAATAAACTGCATCTGCATTAAAAATCCAATTTATCGTTTTCCATAACTATTCACATTGTAAAACATTATTAAACAAAACAATACCGCTTTTGACCAACAATATTCACAGTAAATTAATTTACAAAACAAAAACTTGCACTTTTAATGTCCGCGCAAAAAAGCGAAAGAACTCACGATTCCACAAGTTTATAGTGGTATTTATAGTGGAACTGTGACCAAAGAGTCTAGGCAAAGGCCTACCCTATCACCTCATTCATCATCCATCGGGAGAAGAAAACACACATAAAAAAAACAAATGAAATAAATTTTAACAGCACAATATTACCCTAAAAGCTTCTGGTACTACGGTTTTCAATCCAAGTGGTCGTAACTCAAGTAAGTGGCCGTTAAAACCGTCGTTTATTGAGTAAAATCCATAAAAGAGTTTTGCTTTGCTGAGATTTTGTTCAATCTTGGCCTGTCCACACCTAACGCGACTATTTATTGTTTTAGTCAAAGCGAGGCGCTTGCGAAATATTGTAAAACCAGATACTAACGGCCAATTGCGCTAAATATTATTTTTAAAAAATATGATGAGTATTTTGCCATATGATTGGTAGTTAGCTCGTTCACTTTGGTTATTTCAGCCAATGACGTGCCTTTTAGGCATACGTTAAACATGTTAAAGTATTTATTATAAAACTATGACATAACAGTATCCGTAGAAGAGTGAACTTCACAATCCACCTAAATACGCTAGCAAAAGTGTCGCTGATTTTTTGCGTGGATGGTTACTGTCTAAACTACGAGGTATATCGAAAAATTCTGAAAGAAGTGTAAATGGGAATTCACAGCTGTTGAAAACTGCAAAAAATAATTTGAAACTTGTGACTCAATATTATATTATTATATTGTATGGAGATCTTAAAATTAAAAGTAATGATAAAGCTACTTAAAGGTAAAAAAATAAAATAAATATAAACTAAACCTAATAAAAAATAAACTATAAGTAAAAAATGTCCTCTAGAGACACCCTTCAGGTATAGTCCCAAGAAGTATGTATAGCGAGGCTAATAGGTTGGCAGAAATAATTGCCAGCTTTCCTGTCCCGAGACTTTTCTGTTAGCCGTTGCTTGGCCAGACGCTTGGCTGAGTGTCCCCAAATTAAAAGTAGTAATAAACGACATGATTTTAAAACGTTTTCGATTATTTACTTAAGATTTATTAACAGAGTTTGGGGAGTTCTTCGCGCCATTTTGCGTGGACATGTCAAGTGCAAGTTTTTGTTTTGTAAATTAATTTGCTGTGGATATTATTGGTCAAAAGTGGTGTTGTTTTGTTTAATAATGTGCTACAATGTGAATATTTATGGAAAACGATAAATTGGACTTTAAATATGGGGCACAAGTTGCAGTTTATTTTTTGCGGTTTTCCCGCGCTGTCAACTCCCATATTTTACCCGACGTGTTTGAGCAGTGGATGGTTCCGCGAGTGACTCCAAGAAAAGCATCAAATTCTGCAGCATCTGGAATTTGATGATGACCTCATTAACTCATAAAAAGGAAAGATATATTACGTCAGACTTGGCTGTATGGGCTAGACCCTTTGCCTTCCCTATCATCTCATTCATCATCCATCGGGAGAAGAGAACCAAAAAAAAAATTAACAGAGTTTGGAACGCTCACTAAATTGTCAAATAGTTGTCATTCTCAAATGAAAGTAAACATAACCTCAATTATATTTATTTTCGCATTAAAAATATAAAGAGCCAACTATAAACATCTACAGTAATTACTCTAAATGTTTAACTAAACCTTATAAACCTGCAAACAACAAAAATATATTTAAAATGGGTCATTTTGTTAAACTGCGACCGATAAAAAGGATAATTTTCCAAACAGATTTGATTTTATCCATTACTGCTCGGAATAAATACAGTACAGTGGCAAAATCTGTTGCTTACGTTCAGGTGAACAATAAGAAATACGTTGCTGATGATTACACGAACGTAACATCAAAAATTGTATCTTATTTGAATAGAAATTTGCACTTGCAGAAAAACAATCCCATTTCTATGGTTAGACAACGAATTGTTGAATATTTCTACTCCACATTTACTCGTGGCGGTAAACCTGTATTCAGCGTGTATGATAACTTATCTCCTATAGTTTCTACTAAGCAGAACTTTGATAATTTGTTAATTCCGGAAGACCATCCAAGCCGTGCTAAATCGGATTGTTACTATATAAATAGAGGTATGTTGTTACGGGCTCACATGACAGCACACCAGAGTGACCTGCTCAGGTCAGGATTGGACAATTTTTTGATGATTGGAGATGTTTACAGAAGAGATGAAATAGATTCTACACATTTTCCTGTTTTTCATCAAGTAAGTGTGTTATTTTTGGGAAGTAATTATATGGTAAGCGTTATTGTTGTGCAATAAAATGATAAGTGCTCCTTTGTAAACCTGCCTATAGTCCAGGGGTCGGCAAGTAATTATTAATGGGATCTTCTTACAATGTTGTCCAGAAACAAAAGCTCACTAGTTAAAATTACTTTTTACTAGGTAATGTAAGATAAAGTATTGTAATTATATAAAACACAAAGGGATTCTTAAAAAAATATGTTTACAACTAACTAAATTAAATTCTACATAAAAGGTACCTTAAGAAAACAAATTTCTATGCATTCCGTTCATTCACTGTGCCTAGACAAAGTATTGTTGTTAAAAAGCTAAACATATATTTTTACAGTTGGATGCAGTGAGATCACAAAGGAAGGAGCAGTTATTTCAAAAAAACCCGGATTTGGAGCTATTTGAACCAGAATTTGATTCAAAGAATCCTCAAACCTTTAAAAACACAATAGACGACCCATCAAAACAGAGCTGCCATACTTTGGAAGCAGTAAAACTTATGGAAGGTCAATTAAAAACCCACCTTTTGGGAATGGTTAAGTTTTTATTCGGCGAAGATACTCAATACAGATGGGTGGATGCTTATTTTCCATTTACCCACCCATCTTGGGAGTTGGAGATTTTCTACGACAATAAATGGCTAGAGGTTTTGGGTGCTGGAATAGTCAGGAATGAGATTTTAGCTGAAGCGGGTCCGAATAATAGCATTGCTTATGCATTCGGTCTGGGCTTAGAACGGCTTGCTATGCCATTGTATAAAATACCTGATATTAGGTTAATGTGGAGCAACGACTCTGGGTTTTTGAGCCAGTTCGATGGGAAATGCCCAGGTGACAAGATAACTTACAAATCTGTATCATCATATCCTCAATGCACTAATGATATGTCATTTTGGCTTCCGGAAACATTAACTGTAGACACGTTTATGAATAACGACTTCTACGATCTTGTTCGGGATATTGGAGGCGATATTATTGAACAGGTAATCCATAAGAGGTTTTTATTTATTAGGGTCGCCAACAGTGACAGCAACAAAACATACATCGATTTTTACTTACAACTAAGACAGAAAACAGATGCTGCACCAATTACAGGCAACCACCACATGCTATTACAGTATCCATTAATTGGGCCTTTGAGTAGCCAAAATAAAAACAATACAATTACAGCAACAACTAAGTAAATCCAAGCAAAACCAAAAGAACATAAACGATTTTGCATCTCTGTCGCTCACACAATACAATATTTACAAGTTGGTATTGTTGGAACCAGGACCGATGGCTTAACGTGCTCTCTGAGGCATGAGAAGGGTGGTGTATTTCTTATGGGTACATTCTGGAGGAGTTTGAACCGACCTTTTGTAGGATTTTAAGCAAAGCATTTTTACAACTGAGCCACCACCGCACCTGACCAATAGTAAAGTTAAATGTGAATCCACATTTAAAAGCATGGTTTCTGACCCAGCAAGGGTTATGTTCATGATGATACTTTACCTTGTGAAATTTGTCAATTCAACCACTACCAGTCTCTAGCCTTTATCCTTGAGATTGTGCTCATTGAGAAGTTTTTAAATTAAATTACCTTATGATTTCAGGTTAAATTAAAAGACAAATTCGTCCATCCGAAGACCAAGAAGCACAGCCTCTGTTACAGCATAGTGTACCGACATCTGGAACGGACTCTAACGCAAGATGAAGTCAATCAAATACACCAATCTATTGAGAAAGCTGTTACACAAGCATTTAATGTTATTGTACGATAGAACGGTGGTGCCTCGGTTGTAAGAAGATTGAACCAATGACAAATAAAACTTTTCTTAAGGATATTTGTCATAGATTTATTTACTAGAAAAAAGTTATTCTTATTGTACTTACTAGTAACCCCATTATTACAGTTGCCTTGAAATGAAATATTCCAAAAGACCATAACATGTAACTTGCCGCTCAGGTTGAAGGTCCGGATCTACAAGATGTTCATCCGTTCCCGTCTGACCTATGCTGCGCCAGCCTGGCACCACCTTCTGGCCCAGACCAACAGGGACAGGATCCAAAGTCAGCAGAACATATCGCTCAGAGTGGTTTCCCGAGCGCCGTGGTTCGTGCGTAATTCCATAGCTCGAGATTTGGAGATGCCTACTATTGAGGAGTTTGTCACTGGCCTGACTAGACGTATGTTCTATCGGGCCGACAACGGACACTTCAACCATCTCCAGAATATTGCTCCGTCTTGCGCACGGCCCCCCAACGGGAGACCACTTCCAAGGGAAGTACTACTGGAGGAGAGCTGAAGCAGTTGAATCTAGCCCTCTGGGTTCGTGAGCCACACGGGCGCTGTTAAACTGCTAACGGCGCCCAGCACTAAAAGTGCATAAATTACCCGTGGGTGGTTACCCGCTGAGATCCTGCCGGGGAAAACGGGGGAATATCCCCATCCCCAACCCAGGCCCATTAGGCATCCGGGCCTGGACGACCCCACTGTCTGTCTGTCTGAAGTTGAACAAATATTATGATCTCACAGAAAAAATGATGAGGAACGGTGTTAAGACTCAGGTTTAAGCAGTGTGTGTCGGTGTGAGCGGAGTTATAGCAAAATCACCACTTACTGAAAGAATTTAGCCTAATCTTCCGTCAATACATTTATGGAACGAGCTTCCAAGAAGGCATTAACAGAATCATACAGCATTTGGTAGGTTAAGGAGTAAAATGGTGGATGGTGAGCGTCTTATTGCGCAATAAAATAAAAAAGGAGGCCTCCTTTGTAAACCAGCCTACGGTTTGTCGCAAGCCCGAGACACCATTCTTCTCACATCTGTCCCACACGCGATGGAAGCAACACCCGCACGGTGAATCCATAAAATGCTAAATACTATGTTTTTATGTATAAGTTGTGAACCCATTCATGGTATTGTGTAAAATTTGATAATATTGTATTTTCTATTAATGCTGTTGGAGTTCCAGATAAATAATATATTTTTTAGTAAAAAAAATATATGGACATTATACCCCATGTTTAACTTGACGCTTTTTATAGATGTCGCTAGCGGCAATGGTACCTTGTTTACACCTATGACGCATCAATTTTTAAATGTTTGTAGTTTTTTATTATTTTTATAAAACAAAAATGTATTTTACCTTTACGTTACCTACATTAAAAGACGAATTAAGAAAGCGAACACCGTTTTTAAAAAGAAAAAAGGTTGAATTAATAGAACGGCAATTTTGAGATCACCATATCTTTGATTTCGCTCGGAAATCCCGATTTGTATACTTAAAATCTGCTCACTTCGACATTATATCCAGAAAATAATAAATTATAAAAATACAAGATTTCTATGCAACTGACAGTTATATTAAGTACCATCTATCATGATAAAAAGTTAGTGATACACCCCATTAATAGAACGGCAATTTTGAGATCACCATATCTTTGATTTCGCTCGGAAATCCCGATTTGTATACTTAAAATCTGCTCACTTCGACATTATATCCAGAAAATAATAAATTATAAAAATACAAGATTTCTATGCAACTGACAGTTATATTAAGTACCATCTATCATGATAAAAAGTTAGTGATACACCCCATTAATAGAACGGCAATTTTGAGATCACCATATCTTTGATTTCGCTTGGAAATCTCGATTTGTACACTTAAGAGCTGCTCACTTCGGCATGATATCCAGAAAATTATAGATTTCGTAATAAAATTACAAGATTTCTATGCAACTGACAGTTATATAAGGTACCATCTATCATGCGCCATCTATCGTGATAAAAATTTTGTGATACACCCCATTGCGTTTTGTTTAAATTTAATAAATAAATAAAATTTAGTAAAAAATTTAGTAAAAGATTTGTTAGTAAATAAAATAGAGGAAAGTCGTTAAAATTAGGTAGGTATACGAGTTTAAAAGTGAATATATGTTCCAAAACATTTGTAATTTTACTTCCTAGAAAGTAAATAAACATGAAAATAAATTATTTTAATTTCTTTATTGCACCAAAACTAAAATTAGGTACATAAGCGAGTTTAATGCCTGTTAGGCATTCTCTGACTTATATACATGCTATGTTTGACTTGAAAGCATATAAAAGCTTGCTAATTTTTAGCGATTTTTTTATGAAAAAAACCAAACACCAAGTCGAACGAATTTCAAAGCGAAATAAAGTTTTAAAAAAAAGCGCTTAAAGCGACAAGCCGAACATAGTATATTTTAATAACTGAAATGCCATCTTAAATGTTTGTCTATGAAGCTACGGGGTAGTAAAAAATGCTAAAATAAAAAATATATGTACTTAATTCAAAATTGTTTATTTTTTACCTAGGTACCTATTGCATCGACTACACAAAATAAATTAGAAGCCTTTCCACCAGATATAGGTGTGTGAGAAAAATATTCACTAATAATATAGTATTATGTGATAACACTATCGGCCAGTTGCAGAAAGGCCGATTATCTTTTGATATGTCTAACGTATGAGGCACGTCATTGGCTGAATAACCAAAGTGACAAACTAACTACCAATCACGTGGCGTATATCAAAATATTGATCAGGGATTATTTTATTAATCCTTCCTGCAACTGGTCGTATGATTCAGTTTTATTTCAATAAATATATGGTTGACTTCAGTTATGTCAAAAATAAGCAACAAAAATGGACACGCAGGAGAGAGATGCACAACGCATGCTCTTTCTTTTTTCTTCCCGTTACATTTTAAATTATTTGTCTTGCTCTTTGATAAATGAGAAGGTGCAATCATTGCGTCTATTACCTACATACTCTATTTACGTAAATATGAGATAGGTAAGTTAAACGCTTTTCAAATGTCCCTCCCGGACCAGAGTAATCTGGTAAGGTGGGGAAAAGCTACGGAAAAGAACTGTACATTGTGTGGTGCTGCCATAGGAACTGCTAGACACACACTTGTAGGGTGCGTTACTCTTCTAGAAAAGGGCTATTACTCACGCCGACATGACAAAGTCCTTGGTGTTATCCGTGAAGCAGTAAGTCTTTCTATTGCAAGAGCCAGAAAGGGACTGACTACAAATAAAACTTTGACCACATTTGTAAAGGAAGGGCAAAGCACGAAAACTAAATGCAAGCCCACCTCGATCCTTGGCGCCGCATCAGACTGGAAAATTCTCATGGATACAGTTGAACACCATTATAGGATCCCAGATGAACTAGCTGTATCAGGCCTATAGGCCAGACATCTTAGTGTTTTCTCGGAACTTGAAAAAAGTTATCCTTATTGAACTTACCGTTCCGTGGGAATCAAATATTCCAAAAGACCACAACATGAAGTCGAATAAATATTATGATCTCACAGAAGAAATGATCAGGAACGGGTTCAAGACTCAGCTTTACGCAGTGGAAGTTGGTGCAAGAGGAGTTCCAGCAAAATCTTTGCATCACTTACTGAAAGAATTGGGCCTAAGCAGGTCTGTAGGAGATACATTTATGGAACGAGCTTCCAAGACGGCATTAACGGAATCATACAGTATTTGGTTGGGTAGAGAGAGAAGTAGAATGGTGGATGGTGAGCGTATTATCGCGCAATAGAAAAAAAAGGAGGCCTCCTTTTCCATAACCAGCCTATTGTCGGTCGCAAGCCCGAGACACCATTCTTCTCATCTCTTACCCACACACGATGGACCCGGCACCCGCACGGTGAATCCATGGAATGCTTAGAAATTTGTCTTCTCTCTTTTTTGTTGTTCTGTTCTCTTCTCCCGATTAATGATGAATGAGGGATAGGGAAGGTAAAGGGTAATTGTATATATAGTTTTAGTAGTGTTATAGCAGTCAATATAATTATAACACGTCGTAGACATAACAATTAATAAAAAAAACAGGAGTTCTTCGCGCCATTTTCCACAGACATGTCAAGTGCAATATTTGTTTTGTAAATTAATTTACTATGGTATTATTGGTCTAAAGTGGTGTTGTTTTGTTTAATAATGTGCTACAATGTGAATAATTATGGAAAACGATAAATTGGACTTTAAATATGGGGCACAAGTTGCAGTTTATTCTTGCGGTTTCCCGCGCTGTCAACTCCCATATTTTACCCGACGTTTTTGGGCTATAATGCCGCGAGTGACTCCAATGCAGCATCTGGAATTTGATGATAACCTCATTAACACATAAAAAAGAAACATATATTACGTCAGACATGGCTGTATGGGCTAGACCCTTTGCCTTCCCTATCACCTCATTCATCATTCATCGGGAGAAGAGAACACAACAACAACAAAAAAACATGACGTTCAGACTGCTCACGATATCGAGGTAGATCACTCTGAGCGCTGTCAGTTGTTTGTCGCGCGCCATTTTCAAGTTTATTTAATATTATTTTATTCACTCATTTCCACAGAACATAAAGGTAAGTATATAATTGAGTTTATACATTGGCCGAATTAGGAAACGAAATGTAATTTAGACCGTTCCGAATTGAAATCACAGTCCAAATCGTGATATTTGATTCGGAACGACTATCGACTGTCAGTATCATATTCATCGTAAGCGTTCTGAGCATGATTCGGAAAAAGCAGTAACTTCACTCATGACGTCAGAACTTTATGCGATGTCACACAAAAAAGAACGCAGTTCCGGGTTTAATTGGCACGAACGGTGGATACAGCCCCGCCCCGTCTGACTTTACAAATTACCACCATAAAATAATTATTCTTAAATAGACATAAGTTATATTGTATACCTATTACTTGTAGGTATAAACAAAACGATTTATGAGCTAAATAATATGAATAATATCACAACAATATCCTAATCAAAACTATACATTGTTTTAAATAAGAATAATAATTATTAGATAGATAGATAGATAAATTCTTTATTGCACAGAAAATAATACATTTTACCGTACATAGGCGAGCTTAATGTCTAAAAACATTTTCCAACAGCTAACCTTTGGGAGATGTGAGCAGGGATTGTAAGGTGCATGACCACTAATATTTGAAATAGAGATATTTATTGAGTCAAAAACTTATAACTAAATAAGAACGATATTAAATCTATAATATAAATACATAGATAACACACATACATATACAATAATATTCCTATCATTATTAAATAGTATTTAATGTATCATAGTTATTAGTATGTATTTTAGTAATATAATTGTATTTATATGTATATAGACTTATTCATTATTATAATATTTGTAGTAAATATTTACACCTACCTTACATTTAAAATGGTCCACATTGTCCCTAAGGTTGGCTGTCAGATAATGTCTAGCGGCATTAAGTCCGTCCCTTGTATAACGTGCAATAAAGTTTTAAATAAATAAATAAGGTTGATTTTCCCTTGAAACTATAACTAACATTTTACTCGACCTTAGCAATATTTTTATTTCAAAGAAAGGTTAGATACAACTGATAGAACACTATCTTGGTCCACTGTACCAAAACGAAGTCTCTGTAACTAACGATCAAAGTTTAAAATGGCGTCGAATGTATCGGTTTTATTTTGAAGGTAAGCCGTTGGCTGGAACATTTGACGACATTTTTAATCGTTCGTTTTGGTAATAAGGATTACCTTAGGCCAAGTTGAGTTGAGATTTCCGCCAAATAATAATTTTTATTATATGTAAATCTGTCAGATAGGCCGCGTTCGTGTTATAGCATTTCCAACATTTCGTAGCAACTTCATAAACCAGCGCGAAATGTCGTTTTTGTTAAGAAATACCACTTTTTTTAACAATGCTAACATTTCTTAAATAAAACGAGCGGTGATGCTACTTTTTGACAAGTGTTTTCGTTCATGTTTTATCATACCATGGCATCCAATACACGGGATATTATTATGGTCTTTGAATTTATTATATAAAATCGTTTAATATACCTTTTTAACAAATATAATAGAAAACTATAAAGTATATAAAAATGGTAAACGATCAATTTGACATCTGTCAAAAAGTAACATCAATAACCCTTCTTTCAACACGGTACTGACATACGGAAATTAGCATCAAATGTTAGAATTTTCATTAAACGAACGACTTGTGCTAAAAAAAGTGGTATTTTCATGCTAACATTTCTTAAAACGAACGCGGCCCTAGTGTTATCAGTATGATGTTACTTGTCATAATTCTATGGTATAATGTATCAGACTGGGTTTTTCAAAATATTGAAATAAATAATTACAACATGCCTAAAAAGAGTGAGAGAGAGTGACTGTGGGTTAAAGATGAGTGATCTAGTGATGAACTGCCTGCTTTATGCAGATGATGCTGTTCTTATGGCATCGTCCGAACAACAACTGCAATCACTAGTCACGGAAATGAAAGAGGGATGTGCAGAAAAAGGACTCCGTGTTTGAAAGAAGAAGGATGACAACCGTGACGATAAAGATTGATGATGAAACTCTAGAACAAGTAAATGAAATTATATATCTGGGCAGTGTTTTCACTGCGGATGTTGAAAGAAGAGTAAATGCGGGAAATAGTGTTAACGGTGCCGTGGGGTCACTGATCGCCAGTCGAAATGTCAGTGACAAAGCTCGACTCGCCATTCACAATGCCATGCTGGTACCAACACTTATGTATGGAAGCGAGACGTGGATATGTCAGAACACGCATGAGAGTAAAGTTAATGCAGTGGAAATGAGGTCGTTGCATCGGATATGCGGTGTTACTTTTACGGACCGCATACGTAATGACGAAATACGCATAAAGGTGAGTATGAAAGAAAGCATAGGGACAAAAATAAGGAAAGGCATGTTCCGGTGATTTGGGCATGTTGAAAGGATGACTGAACAGAGATTGACGAACCAGATATATAATGCGCAAGTTGTGGGTGAAAGAGGCCCTGGCAGACCAACTCACTTATCACGATCAATAAATAAAACAATAGCTGAAGGTGCAATAAAAAGGCATCGAAACAAAAGGGCATGTAGATCGTGACAAATGGCGCTTAATTGTCTCTGCCTACCCCGCAAGGGACCTGGCGTGAAGTATGCATGATAGGAGTAGGCAATAAGGTTCAAGTACTGAGAAGTACAGCTCTCTTAGACCAATGACTCGCCATTTTACACGATCCCCTGCCACCCTTATCCATTCCTCAGGTCGTCTGTTTGTCTCATTCTGTATCTTCCATTACGTGGTCTCTACTCCAAAACCCGTTTACGATTCTGCGACCGACGTCCGGCCCAATGCCACTTCAGCTCGCTAATTTTAAAAGCTATGGCTGTAAATTTGATTCTCTAGCGGATGTCAACGTTTCCGACTTTATCCTTTAGAGAAATAAATAGCACAGCTCTCTCCATAGCTCGCTGAGCGACCTTGAACTGGTGGACCAGACCCACATCAGTGTTCTCGATTCTGCTCTATACGACACTACTGGAAGAACGCACTGGTATGTTCGATAGGCACATGTGATTTTACTTTCTGCATGTATTTGTAAGCGTATTTACTAAAATTGGATGGTCTGTCCAAGGTATACGGTTTTTTTGCACATAGTTGCCCAAGCAAATTGATCTCGGTTTGACACATGAACTGATAATTTGCGTAATGTCTATTTTTTATAAAAACGCAAATGTTTAAAAGTTAACCACAAGCCAAAATTTGCAAATATATCGTAGTTACTATCCCTACGCCTACATAATAAATTTGGAGACATTCTTTCGCACGCTGTGTTTCCACATTCCTACAACCTGGAGTCCTTTAGCGAAGTGTGAAAAAGCAAGTGCTGACAGTTTCTCCCATTCTTAGATCTCAGCAAACGCGTACCATCAGGTATCACATGAAGTGAACATATATAAAGTACTCATATCCCTAAAATAGATTCTTCGTCTTCTGGAGGTTCTTCCGGAGGTATTTCAGGTTCTTTAGGAGGTATTGCATCTTCTTCCGGGGATATTTCTGGTACTTCTGGAGCTGATAGTGACTCTGTAGGTTCATTTATACGCCTACGCTTTACCTTTAAGGACAGTGGTTCGTCGTCAGAACTGACTTCCTCAACAAATCCAGGCGGGAAATTTAAGCTCTCATCATCGCTATCCAATAGATGTTCCTCTATCATCGGTGCCAGACGTAATTCACGTTTCCGCTTACCGTGAAGAATTGATATCAGCGAGCGACGAGGACGGCCCCGACCTCTTTTAGGAGGCACAGTTTTACGTAATATTAAAGGCTTTACGGCTCTTTTACCAAAGGGTATGCCAGGTTTTCTATTAGGCTTTTCAACTTCATCGTCAGAGTCGTCTAGTTCAATAACGTTATTACTATTAATACTTCCTGTATGTTTAGTATTAGCGTAGTTAACTCGCTTCATGATCTTTCTTCTTACTTCAATTGTAACAGCGAACACGTGACCTGTTTCAAAATTCAAAGTGTAAAACTTTCCCCTGTTATTCGAAGCCCATTTCAGTTCCTCTAATGAACAAACTGGAGATAATTCCAGTGCCTTATCCTTTGCTTTTGTATTTTGGTTCGTTTCGTTTATATGTGTCGTTAGCGTTGTTGATACAGTAGTGGTGTCAGTAACGCTGTCGTCAGCAAATATTCCAGACATTTCCATTAGATCTGATAATATTGATTTTTTACCATTGTCATTGGGCTCAGATTGATTCACGTCTTCTATCTTTTTATCAATGTCAGTGGTTATACTTCGTTCCTCTACAGGACCGTCGGCGGGTATCAATGTATCCGAGATTTTAATAGTTTGTAGATTTGTACTATCCTCTTGTAAACTATTATCCATATTATTAGATTCGCAATTATTATTTACAGATTTCATTCCATTATAATCATTTGCCTCTTCATTTTGGTCTACAGTAACGCCGATGCTCTCATTAGCAGCAATTGCCAAAGTGTTATTAGACGGCATAACATTAAGTACATTGACTTCGGGTATTGTTTCAAGATTAGAAATGGCGTTGTATGTATTAACGTGGTTTACAACGTCAGTTGTCGCTGTTAGATCGTCGTTAGTTAAAATTTTATTAGTAGATTCAGTTCCTTCCTTAATAAGTAAAGTATCAGTCGCCGTGTCTTCTGGAATCGTATTATAACTGTCGTGATCCACTTCCATGGCTTCACTGGAATTATAAGTTAACGTTTTATGGGTTATAATTTCATCAACATTTTGTTCTTGACATATTTGGTTTCTTTGTTCGTGCGATATGAAACTGTCAGTTTGAACGCTATCAGTTCTTTTGTCAATTTCGTCATCTACTTCCATACTTTCGCCTTCTATAGATGGTAAAGTTTTATTAGTAGTAACTTCATCACATTTTAATAAT
The DNA here is from genome assembly GCA_910589645.1 of Tinea semifulvella. Taxonomy (NCBI): domain Eukaryota; kingdom Metazoa; phylum Arthropoda; class Insecta; order Lepidoptera; family Tineidae; genus Tinea; species Tinea semifulvella. The sequence continues at coordinate 5,547,629 of OU342605.1, forward strand.
GGTTGTTGGTCGTCGTCAATGAGATTTATCACAACCTGAGGCTGAACATTATCAATTTCGACCAATTTTTCGTTTTGTTGCCGCATATTATTTAAATTAGCTGTGGTTAATAAAATTTTCTTTTTACCGACGCTTAATGGATGCTGACCGAATGTCTGAGGGCGAATCACAAATGATATAGTGTTTTTACTATCAGGAGATATAGAGGGTTCAACTAAAGTGGCATCGATACTTATTTTACCTTTTTCGGCTCTAATAATAAAAGGACTATTGGGTTCTTGTATCGCTGATATTTCTTGTGTATTATGTACAGGCGATGACACTCTCGGGGGTGTTGTTGGTAATTGTAATGGTAAACTTATTTCTAATTCCTGAGATGAACCTTCTTGAAATGCTTTTGGTGGGATAAATATTGATATATCACCATTTGAAGACTTTTCTATAGTTATTTTTTTTTTATTCGTTGGCAATGAAACTGATGAATTCGTTACTATTCGTTTATCGAACATATCTTTGGGTTTAACATTTACCTTACATATGGGAATATTTTGTTTGGGTGGCGAAGGGCACATTTGTTTTGTAATCTCTGCCACTGATCTAGCAGTTTCAGCGTCAGTTTCGGAGTTGAGTTGTGATTCTTCATCGGAAATAACTATACAGCTACTATCAGTTATTGCCGACAATTCTTCAGGAGTTAATTTTGAAAACTTCTTCCTTTTTCTCCTCTTTTTTGAACCAGTATTAACGTCAATACAAAGATTATTACAACAGCACGTACACATAGATTGTGTTTGATAACACATATGTTTTTCCGTAAAGGGACCGATGTCCTTATTAATCATTCTTTGTTTTCGATAACAAAATCTTGCTCTGACCCAGCAACAATATTTAAATGATTTCTTTTTTTTCTCACGTATCTTTAGGGCTTCTTTATTAGATGCTGACTCAACAGACGCCGGAGTTATGATTGATCCCTTCGAATCAATTAAACATAGGGCTTTTGACATAGCATCCTTAAAAGATTTGTTATCTTGATTTAAATACATCAACATCTTTTGAACGGTATCAGAAGCCAATAAAATGTCCTTTTCATAATTTATAGGTGCGGCGCTATTAGAATACCACGGGGTGATAACTCGTTTCGGTGGTTTCTTCTTTGTTTTGGATGCTTCGCCTACTCTTGTAACTGAATGTTGACTAGCTGATTTCGACTCTGAAAGTTTATTTGTTGACACGGCATTATCACTTGAAATATTTGTAACTGTATTCTGAGGTTCTTCTTCTGCGTTTAGTATCATTTCGTTATTACTAACACTTATAGTAAGGTTATTAATTGTCGGGACGGTATCTTCTTTATTAACAGATGTCTCAAAGTTTGTTTCGACTATTGGATTTATTGTGTTTATTGTTTCATTTATGTTCACTAATTTAAGAATACTATTTAATTTATCACATTGATTTGAAGTTACTATATAACCTTGAGGTGAAATTGCCGATGACGCAAAGATCGATTCTTTAATATATTTACTCTGAGTTTGATTAAGACCATGGCTATATACTACCGAATTATTTGAAGTTGATACGAGTGGCCTTATTTGTTCAATGGGGATCGATTGAAAAGAGTACGAATTGCTCGTGTTTACTGTATAGGCTTCTGCGGAATCGAATAAAGCTTGCGCCGGCAATGCGGATGGCGCCACCATTGAAATGTCAGCATTTGTGTTATCAAGTGTCGGCTCAAAATTAATTGTCTCACTAACGCTTATACTATTGTGTTTTAAATAAAGCACACCATCGACTAATTTACTTTCAAATGCTTTATGGACATCAATTGATATCGGTTTGCAGGCATTCATTAAATGTCGATTTTTAGGCAACATTAAAAAACCTACACTCAAACGTTTTAATCTCGTATTAAAATCTGGATTCTTACACAACACAATTGTATTGTACGTACAGTGTTTTGGCTTTTGTAATAATGAACAGTTCAAATCAACTCTATCATCATCTTCGATGTCTGAACTATTCTGAGGATCTAATGCTCTTTCACAGTTACCTATTTCACTTTCATCACTTTCATTACTTTCGACCGCCGCAGTATTTTCACTTAAAATATTAGCATTTGAGTGCACTGTTAGTATTTCGGTAATAACATCATTACATGGTTTAGTACCAATTACGGGTACCTCACAATCTACATCGTGCGCATTAGGACCCTTACTTTTAATATTCACATTACAGTACACTGGTTTGCTTTCAACAATAATATCATCAACAATATCTTTAACATTAATTGTAAAAATATCTTTCGTTTTTAACACTTCCATATTAAATAAATTAGTCGTATAAACTATAGGTGTCATTATCAATTTCACGTCCAATTTAGTATTTTCACTCGAATCGTTTTCTAGTTCTGCAATAAATCAAAATGCAATGTTAATTGTGAGGGTATATTATATTTAGGTGCATTATTATATAATCAGTGGGATTTCGGACTTCTATCTAAAGATCGCAAGGCCCCAGCATGTACCATAGACTTTTCTAACATAGGTACATTTGCCACAGATTTACAATACCATTCTTATGCGTCGGAGAGCACGTTAAGCCATCGCTTCTGGTTCGACTTGTGGAATTGTTATAAAATTGTCCATAAAACATTACAGCCAGGTTCGACATCATGTCAGGCAATGTTAAGCCTAATTCTCCAGAAATATGTGTTGGTTCATCTTTAGCAGTCGAAGTCCAGAACTATGTGTACTAGAGGTTTTATTGAATAAAAATAAAGTCGCGTAATTTTGTACTACCTACTTACCATTATGTTTCTTTATGGAATTATTCTCATGACCATATTCAGGTTCGTGGAACTCTATCCCTTCATCTACGAACTCTATATCCGAAGTACACAGTTCTTCATCAGACGAACCACATTTTATATCAAGAATTTTTGAAGATATTATAATATTCGAATTTATATGATCATTTTTATATGTATTTACAACCAAAGATGTTTCATGTTCAATTTCAGCTGAATTTGCATTTACAGGGTCAGCTATATTTTCTAATACTTGTTGTTTTTTATCAGATTCTGTATTATTTGATACTTCTTGGTGAGTATCAATACTGACTGCTTGTGGGATGTGAGTAGTGCCTACTATTTTAATTTGAGATAAACAATCTGTTTCCCGATTAGGATCAAAATTGGATGCTTCTATGATGTTATCGACTGGCTCTTCTTTTATCACATTTGAAAGTATTTCTCTACTATTTTCAAATTTATTTATACCATCATTATTGCACGTTACAGAAGGCGTTAAAGCAGTATTTTTATTAATTTGAATTTTAGTGTTGGTATCTTTCTTTGAAGTCGAGTTTATTTCAGCTTCCTTTGAAATATCCTTATTACGTGAAATTTGATCGCTTTTGCTGATTAGTTTATTATTTATCAAATTTGTAGGTATTTCTCTACCTTTTTCATTTTCATTTATACCATCATTATTACACATTACAGACGGCGTAGCCTCAGTAATTTTATTAATTTGAACTCCAGTGTTAGTATCTTTCTCCGCAATGGAATATGTTTCAGCTTCCATTCCTTCATTACGTGCAACTTTATCACCTTCGCTCATTTGTGTTGAATTTTCATCGCCGTCGCTATTTTTTGTTGAATTGTCATCTTCTGAATCATCATCTAAATTTACAATGTCGACTTTCGGCTCTAATAAAACTAAATCTGGTTCAGTGCTTTTAGCTGAAAGAAATATTTTCTTGATTAGTTACCGTTTTATTTACAAGAGTCTACTGGGGCGCGGGATAACACCTCCTTTAGGTGGAGGAACCTCCAGCCTCCTCAGCATAGGCTGTGATATACGTCTAAAAAGGCCTAAACACGACTTCCGTCTAAACACGTAATTTATTCATAATATATATATATGTATAACAGTGTTCATATCCGAGTTGAGATCATCAAATTCCAAGTGTTGCAGAATTTGATGCTTTTCATGGAGTAAGTAATTCGCGTTAATATCGCCCAAACACGTTGGGTATATAGTTCACAGCGCGGTAAAACAGCAAAAAAAAACTAAACTGTAACTTCTACCCCAAATATAGAGTCGAATTTATCGTTTAACATAATTATTCCCATTGTAGCACATTATTAAAAAAATAACACCACTTTTGACTAACAATATCCCAGTAAATTAATTTATAAATCAAAAAACTTGGGACTTGAAATGTCCGTGCCAAAGGCGGGAAATCATATCTTATACTTAATTTAATACTTACAAGTTTCGGGAATCTTCTGATTTATTGCTTTTTCCTGAAAAAAATAAAAAAAATAAAAATAAAACAGAAGAAGTAGGTCATTTCTGTTTATTTATGTATATTTATAAGGAATTGCAATCCAAGGGCAGAGTACACGGCAAGCTACACATAGCTACTTAAATAATTAGAATCAACTGTGTCTCTCAGATTATTAGAAAGAAGTAGAATGACGACCGTGACGATAAAGATTGATGATGAAAATCTAGAACAAGTAAATGAATCTGGGCAGTGTTTTCACTGCGGATGGAAAGTACGATAGGGATGTCGAAAGAAGAGTGAACGCGGGAAATAGTGTTAATGGTGCCCTGGGGTCACTGATCGGCAGTCGAAATGTCAGTGACAAAGCTCGGCTCGCTATACACAATGCTATGTTGGTACCAACACTGATGTATGGAAGCGAGACGTGGATATGTCAGAATACTCATGAGAGTAGGGTTAATGCAGTAAAAATGAGGTCGTTGCGCCGGATATGCGGCGTCTCATTGGCGGACCGCATACGAAACGTCCAAATATTTTATTTTATTTTATTAAAACTTTACTGCACAATATATACAAGGGGCGGATTTAATGTCGCTAGACATTCTCTGACAGCCAACCTTAGGGACATTGTAGAACATTAAAGACGTAAGGTAGGTGCAATTAGAGAAATATGATTATGTAATAAATATGCAATATTATCTAAACTACAATAATAAATACTATAATAAACTAAATACTAATAATACATACACATAACGTTTTATTAATACATTAAGTACATACATTACATAACATTAATACATACACTACATATAATAATATAATAAATAAACTAAATGAGTTGTTATGAGCTATTTAAATATTATGAATATACCTTTTTTTTTTTAAATGCTTCGGTTGGATACTTGTCGTATATTTACCGACAGCTTGTTCCACAAGTTTGCGGCAACAACAGCAAAAGAATCGTTCATGAACCCAGAGTGGTGCGATGGAATAGACAGAACAGAGTTGTGTGAGGAGCGAAGAGACTTATCGTGAAATGAGAAAAGATAGGCAAATTTGTCCTTGAGGTATTTCGGTGTCGCAGGCTCGTTAAGAATAGAAAAAAGTAAGCAGAGGATTCTGAGATTCATGCGACAGCGAATTGGTAGCCACTTTAACTTCGTTCGATACTCAGAGATGTGATCATATTTGCGAAGGGAAAAGATGAATCGGATACAACAGTTAAGTAACCGATCCATCTTGTTGAGCAACGCCTCTGAGAGATCGACACTACACACGTCACCATAGTCGAGAAGAGGAAGTAGAAGGCTTGGAGCAAGGGTAATTTTAGCTTTTAACGGCAGAAAATGTTTAAATTTATTGAGAGCGTGCAGTGAAGAAAATATTTTACGACTCGTGTTGTTAATCTGGGTAGTCCAGGTTAGATCAGAATCTAGATATACACCTAGATTCTTCACTTCGTGACTAAACGGAATTGGCGTACCGTCAAACCGAAGTGGGTCAATACTATTTAAGTCAACTTTGCTTAGCAATCGAGAGCTCCCAACAATGATCGACTGGCACTTATTCGGGTTGACAGCGACCCCAAAACGTTTTGACCAAGACTGTTGTTGCAAAGATCTGAGTTTAGCCAAGCTATTGCACTATTCAGTGTAGTGATATCTGTCTGCACATAAAGCTGCAAATCGTCAGCATACAGGTGGTAATTAGAATGGAGAGATAGGGTGATGGCATTAATAAATACGGAGAACAGTAGAGGAGAGAGAATGCCACCTTGTGGGACACCTGTAGTCAGGTCGCACCAATCCGACAACACCTGATCAACTTGAACCCTTTGTTGGCGACCATGAAGGTACGCAGAAAACCAGTTGAGGGCCTTGGGCGAGATCTTAAGACGAGACATGATGGTGATAAGTAAATCAGGATCGACTGTGTTAAAGGCATTTGTGAAATCAATTAGGACAAGTACTGTCACCTTGGTTTCTTCCATGCCACATCGGATATCCTCAGTTACTCGTACTTTAAGTAATGCTGAGGTTGTGCTATGACCGGGGCGGAATCCAGATTGGAAGGAGTTAAGAAGATTATTTGAGTCAAGGAAATGGGATAACTGTTTGTGAACGACCGACTCAAGGACCTTGGACAGGAAGGGTAAAATAGAAATAGGACGAAAATGGGTGGGAAGTGTTGGCGATGTAATTTTGGGTAGCGGGATAATAAATGCTTAGTAATATATATAATAATAAATAATAAATACGGAAAAGGGTTGGTATAAAAGAAAGCATAGGCAAAAAAATAAGGAAAGGCATGCTACGATGATTCGGGCATGTTGAAAGAATGAGCAAAGAAAGATTGACGAACCAGATATTTAATGCGAAAGTTGTGGGTGAAAGAGGCCCTGGCAGACCAAGACTCACATATTACGATCAAATAAATAAAACATGTATGGAGAGGTTAATGAACGTCAACGAAGCGAAAGAGATATGTCGTGATCGTGTAAAGTAAATAATAAATAAATAAATAATAATAATAATAAATATTTCAGACAGGTCACACAGCGCCATCTAATTTCCGTGGTAAGCAGTAAGCTTGTGTTACGGAAACTAGATGGTTGATAAACTACATATTATACTTTTTTTTTTTTTTTTTGTAAATATATACATATTATAGATATAAACACCCAGACCGAGACAAATTATACAATGTACAACTTGCCCCCGGTGGGAATCGAACCCACGACCTCCCGAGTTCACGGCAACGTTTGTTACCACTAGACCACGGAGGCGCCATAAAGTGGCGCTCAATTGTCTCTGCCTACCCCGCAAGGGATCTGGCGTGAAGATGTGTGTGTGTTCTCAGATTATAATAAAATAGGTTTCATCCATTTACATCATTATCAATATATTAATATTAATACTATCAAGAATAAATATATTATTATTAATGTCAATTTGTGTTCAAAGTTATATCATATGTTTTATGTTAGTATAAGTCAAAAAAGTTAATATCAAAGTAAAGTATCATCACGACCGTTTCCCTTTCGGGGTAGTCAGAAACCACGCTTTTTAAAGGAGCGGATTCATATTTATCCAACTTTACTATAGGCCAATCATGACAAGTGGCAAGCTCGTCGATGCCTCCAGCGTACCAAACCCGAGAAATATCACAAATAAATTAAATATTAATTATTTAAATCAATAAATATTATTGTGTTCCGACCAGGAATCGAACCCGGTACATCCACGAAATTAAAAAATCCCTGAAATGTCGGTTCGGACCCGGCATGTACCAAAGAACAATACCAATACACTTACGTTTGTCATAGATTCACAACAACACCATTCCCGAGCCTTGAAAAGCACGTTAAGCCGTCGATCTCGGTTCCATTAACTAATAAAATATATACAAGGTGGGCCAAAGGAAGTCATCCGATGTTGTTTGGCTCTCTTTTTTTATCTAAATGAAAAACTTCGATTCTGTTTTTTGATTACAATAAAATAAAATTATAAATCCGATTTACTTTACCATCACTCTCACACACCAATTTACATATATTATATTATTTATTTATTATATTGTATTATGTTATGTTATGTTATATTATATTATATTATTACACACAAATCGGCTCGCCATACACAATGCCATGTTGGTACCAACACTGATGTATGGAAGCGAGTCGTGGATACGTCAGAATACGCATGACAGTAGGGTTAATGCCGTAGAAATGAGGTCGCTGCGCCGGATATGCGGCGTCACATTGGCGGACCGCATACGTAACGTCGAAATACGGAAAAGGGTTGGTATAAAAGAAAGCATAGGGACAAAAATAAGAAAAGGCATGCTACGATGGTTCGGGCATGTTGAAAGAATGAGCAAAGAAAGATTGACGAACCAGATATATAATGCGAAAGTTGTGGGTGAAAGAGGCCCTGGCAGACCGAGACTCACATATCACGATCAAATAAATAAAACACTGACTGAAGGTGCATTAAAAAGCCTTCGTAACAAAAGGGCATGTATGAAGAGGTTGATGAACGTCGATGAACGAAAGAGGTATGTCGTGATCGTGTCAAGTGGCGCTCAATTGTCTCTGCCTACCCCGCAAGGGATCTGGCGTGAAGATGTGTATGTATGTAAATACAAAAATATGCTTCTTCTTCTTTATTATTATTGCATGATTTTATAAGTTTAGTTTCTTTAAATATACCTAATAATAATTTATAGAAATAATTATGTAACTTTTAAATATGTTGTGTCCCGGAAAGAGACCTGCTAGCTATATTTAACAGTAGTTGAAAGACTATTAGTTTAGCTAGCAGCGACACATTTGTCTAAATTACTAGTTTAGATATTGTTTGTAAAAGTGCCTACCTACATCTTCTGTAGGATTATTTTTTGTGAAACCCTAGTAATAAGTATTTTTGATTAATAAACAATTTAAATTTGAATATGTTTATTTGAACCTTTAGAATTTTATTGGCCAAGTCAAGAATATTATATCGGCCAAATGGGCGCCGTCACAATTGATTGCCATACGGGCTCGTTTTCATCACTTCGGCGAGAACTTAGGGCGACAGATTATCGCACTCGTGTCGATTGTTGTCCTTGAGGGCTTCCAGAGTCTCGGGCTTGTTCACGTAAACACGGGACTTAAAAAAACCCCACAAAAAAAGTCTGAAACGTTTAAATCGGGCGATCTTGTGGGCCAGGGCAAATCGCCAAAACGAGAGATGAGGCGACCCGAGATTTGCAAAAATGAGAGCATCTTCCAATAGGGTGATTTCTTTTGGCCCACCTTGTACTAGCTGACCCGGCGAACTTCGTACCGCCTTACAGTCATTGAATGTTTGTAAATGAAATGAAATGAAATGAAATATTTATTTGCAGGAAACATGGTAACAAACAATATTAGGTCTTATTAATATTAAATGGGTCACATATTTCGCCATAAGCATGCAAAAATTTACAACAACTGTTATAGAAGTAAAGTTACTAAAAAACTCAGCGTTGCTTCTTCAGTAACTTTACTTCACAAAAACCTTTGTGTTGCTTAAAATACACATAGTATTCCTCCAAAGTATAGAAACATTCCTGAACTAGCCACGCATGCAGTACTGTACAGAATCTTTTATAAGGCATCTCTGTCCATACCTTTGGCAAACAATTATATATTTTAGCGCTCATATAGGAGGCGTTTCGTCTAAAGATTTCTAATTCAAAATTGTAAACCTTAGTTAGCAAGTATAAATCCTCAATGTCAAATGCTTATACGCAATGCAAAACGAATCGCAGACAATTTCGCGACGTAAAAGTGAGACCAATTTATTTGACAGTTTGTTGTTTATTTTTTTTAATATATAATTTGTTCCATCCATTATTATTGCACACAGTTGCCGAGAGGCTGGTTACAGTAAAACAATGTTTAATGAGGAATGCACTGAATTATTAATATATGTAAGTACGCGTATAGTTTTATTGTGTCAAAAAAACTGCCTTCTGGAGCCCAGAATTTCTTTTCGAGAAGGCAGTGCTCACTAACTGAAATTATTTGATTGGATTGATGATCCAATAAACGTTATTATTGTTATTATTATATTGAAGGAGCTTGATATACATTTCTGAACGCACCCTTATATATTTGACAACCAACATTGTTTGACAGCTACGAAACCCTCGAACTTTTTGTATGGGAAAATGTTTTTTCTTTTTTTTTCTTATATTCTTCAATTTTACAATTTTTTTATAGTTATTTGATTTAGTAATGATGGAGACAAATCCAACAAATCAAAAACCGTGAAAAAAGTTATAAGTGTTCTAAAAAACCCGACTTTGTTTTATATATATATATATATTTTTTTAATTGTCTTTAAAAGACATTGTACAGAATACATCAGTCCTAAACACGTAATATATTTGCATAATATTTGTTCATAACAAAGTTCATAACCGAGTTGGGGATCATCAAATTCCAGATGCTGCAGAATTTGATGCTTTACTTGGAGTCACTCGCGGCATTATAGCCCAAACACGTCGGGTAAAATATGGGAGTCAACAGCGCGGGAAAACCGCATAAAATAAATTGGAACTTGTGCCCCATATTAAAAGTCTAATTTATCGTTTTCCATAATTATTCACATTGTAGCACATTATTAAACAAAACAACACCACTTTTGACCAATAATATCCACAGCAAATTAATTTACAAAACAAAAACTTGCACTTGACATGTCCACGCAAAATGGCGCGAAGAACTCCTTTATATATTAAAATTTACTTATTTATTATGCAATCTAATATGTCAGAAACCTTCGCCGATGTTCACACAACAACATGTTCCCAAAGTTTCATTCTGATCAGTCAAGTAGTTTTGAAATGCATAGGGAACACAAACACAAACATTCATCTATATATATATATTTCTTTTTTTTTTTTGTAACATGGAATAAATTTATTTCAACAAAATAACAATAATAACTAAAAAATACAGAAAACTAAATATATAAAATCATCTAACATTCATTCACATTTAATCATTCATTCGTTCCTTCAAACATACCTGCTCCATCCTCACATCCTATCCATCTCACTCGCTTTCTTGTTCCTCTGATCCTTATGCTTATAGCCCTTATTACAGAAATTTGTATTTTAATTTTTAGCTTTTAAAAAAATATTATTTTAATTTTTAATTTGTTCTTTATATAAGTATATATAGATTATTATTTATATTTATATGACTTATTTTTTTTTTATTTATTTATCTTACTCATATCTTTCTTTTGTTACTAATTGTTGTTTAACTTCACTATCTGACGTTACCTATTTATATAATCTGTGGTTTACGTAACTTTACTTAACATTTTGTTTATTTAAATGTTATTATATATATGTGTGTGTTACTGTTTGTAAACCTAAATAAATAAAAAATAATAAAAAAATCTATGACTTATTAAATTATTATTCGTAATATCTATTGAATGCATCGATGTATATAGATAGGCCCTCACTGATATAAAAACGTTCCCGTAAAACCAATCGAAGTCATGTAGCTGCACCAACAGTCGCGAGATAGCAAGCGTCGAGAGCGCCTAATATTAATATTTATATCAAGTAAAACTAGTCTTTTTGTATGCATTATGATATAATTTCCGGTGAATAAAGCATGTGGCATTATCCTTGCTTGAGAATTTCCCCCCAAAGTTGGTAGGTACACAAAGCAAGCGGCACGTTTTTAAAAGTGCGTTTTGTATTGAATAGGTTTATCTATATACATCGATGATTGAATGGAATAGCCGATTTGAACAATTCAAAAAGTGATATACATGAATTAAAACAGTCTTGAAAACAATATGATTTATTTGGTATAAATATGAGTAACATGGTCTAATTTTGGTCGGTAATTCTATCAACTTTTAAAATGTAAAAAGTGATTATTGTGACATAACGATATTTGGTTTATATATAGTTGGACATATGGTATCGCGAAGTTTTTTGTAGATATTGATATGTTCTTTAATATTGTAAAACATACTTTTGTTTTATCATCAATAGTTTCCGCAGCGCATGCGACGTAAGACGTTTTATGGCATTTTTTTTACACCTTGGGTTACGTTACTAAAGTTTTAGTAAGGATTACTAATCTTTTCTAGCAATAAATATAGCCTATGTTACTCAGGGTGAATGCAGCTTTCTAATGGTGAAAGAATTTTTGAAATCGGCACAGTAGTTTTTGAGTTTATTCATTACAAACATACACACAAAAATACAAATCTTTCGTCTTTATAATATTAGTGTAGATTTACTTACAAAGTCAGCCAGTAACACAATTTCTTTATTCTCAACCTGATCCTCCCACTTCAGAATATTACAGCAAATTATATGTGGAAACCTGAAAAATATAAAATTCAAAAAAAAAAAAAATGTCAACCTGTTTTTATAACGGACTCAAACGTATAAAATAATTTCTCTAATCCCCTATGAAGGACAAAACCACATACTGATTTATAACTTTTGCCTAATTATCCTGAAAAATGTTTTATTCACTTCTTGTACTTAGATTTCTTTCACCGTCACTGTCAAACCTGGCGACCCTGGTGGGTAGTTGGTAATACAACAAGCAAACACAACATCGACATTTTTGACAGAAGACTTTCGACACTGAAGTCGAGTTTGAAGGATATAATGTAACACCTGCTTTATTTTTATTTTTGAACTGATGTTCATTGATTTTACTTTTGGTCTCTTTTCTTTGTTGTTTTTTTGAAATAGTTTAATTCTCTTTCTTTTATTTGTAACACTTGATTTACTTGTAACTAAAAAAAAAAAACACGTGATTATTTATAATACATGGCTGATATTGTGTACACATGCTTTGAGTTTTAGCAATGTCTATACACTATATCCATTATTTTTAGAAACTGTAATGCTAAAATTTGTTTTGTGTGCCTACTAAATAAATAAATTAATTAATTTTTTTTCAAGGCGTTGTCAAAACAGCTCGTCGTTTTTAAACAATTGGTCACTAACTTGTTTCTTGATAAGCAGGAGCACACTGCATCTAGTACACATTAAATAATTGGCACGCAATATGTTTGTGTATGTCTATTTGTATATATGTAAATAAATATGTACATTTAATTCATATTTAATTTATTTGTGATATTTCTCGAGTTTGGTACGCTTACCACTTGTTATGATTGGCCTATAGTAAAGTTGGCTAAATGTGAATCCGCTTATTTATAAGCGTGGTTTCTGATCACCCCGAAAGGGAAACGGTCGTGATGATACTTTTTTAAATTGTTATTTACTTTATTTATTAGAATAAAAATATTTTCTTAATATCATTTCACTATCCTCGATCTAATGAAGAAATCTCATTTGTCCCAACGGTCAGAGAATGCCTTACGGACTATACAGAATATACAGCTCTTGTCAAGTTATGTGGTTCGTGTCTCTCCACTGCTGGATATAGGCCTCCCCCAAGGCTCGCCACTTCACACGATCTCCTGCCACCCTCATCCAACCCCCACCAGCGACCTTCCTCAGGTCATCCCTCCATCTAGAACTCGTCAACTGTAGTGAAGATTTACCTGTTAGCTATTTCAATGAATAAAGGTTTCGGTCTTTCCGTGGACGCTTCAAAGTTCCTATTATGTTTAAACCAAAAGCTATAAAAAGATCTTCGGGTTTCCTCTTTTATCTGATGCCAGCGTTTTTGTAGCAGCATTGGCGAGCAGTAACGACCACTAAAAAAAGATAATAAAAAAATATTATTATTTATATACAATAAAATAGCCCTTCGTTCCGATACGCGATAATAGTAACCTAAGCACGCTTAAGGTGTCGAAGCTATGTGACGTCACAAATGACATCATTTCTCGCGCTTAGACTGCACACGATATCGAGGTAGATCGCTCTGAGCGCTGTCAGTTTTTTGTCATTATGTCCCGCGCCATTTTCAAGTTTATTTAAATTAAGTTTTCTTTTAAATTATTTAATATTGTAATTCGTTTATACTGTTAGTATATTACTTCTAAAACAAATCTATAATTAATATTTAAGTAGGAAGTGAAAAAAAAAATGTCTGTAACACGGCAAGTTATTTTAAATTACCAAAATAAGTTAATAATATTAAACTTTACACATATAAAGATGAATAAACCGAGAAATATATATTTGTTAGTATTCATACTTAAAGATGTAGAATCCGCAAATTATCTTCCATACTTTAAAAAAAAACTAACATTTTATAAATGAAAATGTGATTTAGACCGTTCCGAATTGTTATTACGCTCTGAGCATCCAAATCGCGATATTTGATTCGGAACGACGGTCAGTGTCATATTCGTTCTAAGGGCTATGAGCGCGATTCCGAATGAGGGGTAAATTACACATTGACATCCCTGTCCAATTAATCAATTTGGACTCTATAATTATTTTTTTCATTAAAATTCAAAAGAATTACATCATTGGAAATGCTTTATTTATCTATTTATTCGTGGGAAAATTTATAGCCTTTACAATATTATGTATACAAAAAATATCTAATCTCAAAGCCTTACAAATTTTCACTGTTAGCTATAATGAACTCTCCGTTGCCTCGTGCACTTCATGCACTTAGAAATTTGCTCGAGTCAACACCACATCTAGACATCTTTGCTGACGATCTGTCCAAACTCAGTAAAGCATGTTGGAAATTTTGTGAGTAAATGAAATTGATTAAGATTTTAAGTATTATCTTTTGTTATTGTTATTATTATTATTTTTCTTGGACTTAGTATTAATTAACTATTATCTAATAAGTTTAAAAAATGTGTTATTTTTATATTATTAATAACGTCTGACTCCTCCTTGCATGGTGTATTGGAGTATCTGTAATACCATGTAAAGTGTATGTATGTAAATAAATAAATAAATAAATGAAAAATAAGAACCAACAAAATCAGTACAATAACAATGAGATATGAAATAACAATTGCATTTGTATACTGATCCCGTTTTACAACTTAAGAATCATACAATATAATAAAAGTAATTAAGTGTAACAACATTTGATTTTACATTATCACAGTATTCGAATAATTCGAATATTAGTCGAAAAATATTCGAATATACAACCTACATTTTAGCCCTAAGTACTATCCTGACTTAAAGTTTATCTCTCGTATTTATATGCCAGACTTACCTTAATTTAATTAGACAAAAGGACTGGGCAATTTTTGGGCCAAAGGATCAGTAGTTTGACCGCTTCCGTGGTCTAGTGGTAACAAACGACGCCGTAAACTTGGGAGGTCGTGGGTTCGATTCCCACCGGGGGCAAGTTGTACATTGTATAATTTGTCTCGGTCTGGGTTTTTATATGTATAATATGTATATATTTACAAAAAAAAAGTATAATATGTAGTTTATCAACCATCTAGTTTCCGTAACACAAGCCTCGTAGCTTACCACGGAAATTAGATGGCGCTGTGTGACCTGTCTGGAAATATTATTATTATTATTAGTATTGCCATTCAACGTGGCAATGCTGCCAGTATCCTTGGCAGCGATTTGGAGCAAATTTATTATTTATAATATTTTTTATTTTGTTTTTTCTTCATTTTAGTTTTTAGTTATATTTTTATTTATTAATTTGGTTCATTTTTATTAATAGTAATTTATGTTTTAAGATGTAAGTTTTTAGTTTAATTAATATTTTATTATTTTTTAAATCATTGTACCTTATTTCCTTCGAATAAAACATTAATTTAGCACCCTTAATTATTTATTTATTTTTATTTACTTACTTATTATTGTATTCAACGGTGAGTAGAACCCAAGCCCTGGTCAAGAGGTCTTTGCTTATAGAATTGATTTTGTGTTTTATTATCAAAGCCACAAGTTCTATTAACGGCGTGTCCACGTTATCTTCAGAGTTCTGTTACAAAAAAAAAACATATTTATAATTTATATGCATAGTAAAGTAAAGTATCATCCCGACCATATCCCTTTCAGTGGTTGGAAACCACGCTTATGAATAAGCGGATTCACATTTAGCCGACTTTACTATAGGCCAATCACGACAAGTGACAAGCTCGTCGATGTCTACAGCGTACCAAACTCAAGAAATAACACAAATAAATTAAATATTAATATATATTAATAATACACGTTCTCAATCACCCTAAAACACCTTCGTACCTTAAATCCCGCTTTGAATTTTTCTCCAATACGCACAACTGTGCTCTTCGCTCCTCTCACAACAATCAGCTAAAGATTCCTTCGCATTCCTCTAGCAGATATTCAGATTCCATCACTGTTGCTGCCGCTCGTCAGTGGAACAAGCTACCCCTGACTATAAGGCGTGCACCGTCCGTCAACGTATTTAAAAACCTTCTAACCACATTATTTCTTGAGAAACAGAATGTATGTCTCTCGAATTAGTTGTTTGACTTTTTATTTATATATATATCTATTTATTTATAGTGTATGTTTATGTATGTATATATTATATAGTATGTATGTGTGTTGTTTTTTTTATATTGTGTATGTACGAGGGGCGTTCAAAATATTCTCGGTATTGATACGTTACAACCTCTTTTATATATATATTTGTTACTGGCCGCTAAGATTCATCCATTGACATTAAAAAAAAGTAAAATTGGAACCGAGATGTTCTTTTGTTTTTCTGCAATTGCCGAACAAACATGAACACCATGAGCGAATTAACAATTTTAACGAAATTAGAGCACCGATCCGTCATAAAATTCTTGACAAAAAAGGGTAAAAATCAAAAAACCATAAAAGAGGAAATGGATTGTGTTTACCGTGAGTCTGCTCCTTCTTTATCTACTATTCAAAAATGGTCAAGCGAATTTAAGCGTGGAAGGGAGAGTATTGAAGATGACCCTAGACCTGGCCGGCCTGTAGTGGCTACCTCACAAGAAAATATTGATAAAGTGGAAAAACTTATATTGGAAGACGGCCGAGTGAAGGTAAAATCTATAGCTCAAGTAACCAATCTCTCTATTGGTACCGTACATGACATTATACATGACCATCTTAATATGTCAAAAGTAAGTGCAAGATGGGTTCCGCGAATGCTGACGCTTCTTCAAAAGGATATGCGTGTGGCTTGCTGTTCAGATTTTATCGACCTGTGTGGTGAAAATCCCGATGAGGTGCTGCAAAAAATAGTTACTGGAGATGAAACCTGGGTTCATCATTATGACCCAGAGAGCAAACAGGAGTCCATGCAGTGGCACATTAAGGGTTCAGCTCATCCCAAGAAGTTCAAGGTAATCCCGTCAGCTGGCAAGGTCATGGCCACAATATTTTGGGATTGTGAAGGAGTTTTGCTTATCGATTATAAAGAAAAAGGTGTAAATATCACAGGGCAGTACTACGCTAACGTTATACGTCAATTAAGAGATGCGATCAAAGAAAAGGGCGAGGAAAGTTAACCAAAGGTGTTCTGCTTCTGCATGACAACGCCCCTGTCCATACTGCTCATATTGCCAAGGCAGCTATTGTTGAATGTGGGTTTGAAACTGTTACTCATCCACCCTATAGTCCGGACTTAGCCCCAAGCGACTTCTTTTTGTTTCCCAATCTTAAAAAGGATCTGCGTGGAAATAAATTTTCTGACGATGAAGCGTTGAAGACGGCCGTGGAGGAGCATTTTTACACCAAAGATAAAAAATATTTTTATGAGGGATTAAAAAAAATTATTGATCGATCTTATAAGTGTATGAACATAGGGGGGGAGTATATTGAAAAATAAAAATATCAAACTTTTCGTACTTGTTTGTTTTTATCCACATACCGAGAATATTTTGAACGCCCCTCGTATATGTATATTTAATAAATGCGTAATTAATTATGTTTATTTACTAATTTAAGCTATTTTAATATTTTTCTTTATCCTGCCCATCACCTTACATGATCCCCAAGGTTAGCTGGTGAAGAATGCCTTATGGCGTTATAGCTCGCCTATGTACTAGGTTTTTAAGTGCAATAAAGTATTTAAATAAATAAATAAATAAATATTAATTAAATGTATTTATTTACATTAATAAATATTTTTGTGTCCCGACCAGGAATCGAACCCTAGACCACGGAGGCAGTTACTAAGACTAGATAGAAGACGAATTAAATAAAATAATAAAAAAATATTACTAACCAGTCCGATAACGTCTATTGGCTCGTGTACCAGCACGAGATCGTACATCAACCAATCAGTGCGCGACATTCTAGCGACTTTGGTTATTTGGCTCATGGTGTCATTGGCAGGCAGAAGTCGCATCAATTTTTTCAAAGTTAGAGCTTTCATACGTTGCCTGAAATAGGTACGAAAAGCTAGTTATAAAAGAAAAATTTTGCTGGCGGACGTTAGGAGGCGTAAAACATGATGTAACTCTGCCTGTAATTGGTTACTTTTCACAAAGGTTAGCTGGTAGAAGATGCGCGAATACGATTTATATATATATTTTTTTAATTTGTTCTCTTCCGATGGATGATGAATGAGGTGATAGGGAAGGCAAAGGGGCTAGCCCATACAGCCAAGTCTGACGTAATATATCTTTCTTTTTTATGAGTTAATGAGGTCATCATCAAATTCCAGATGCTGCAGAATTTGATGCTTTTCTTGGAGTCACTCGCGGCACCATAGCTCAAACACGTCGGGTAAAATATGGGAGTTGAAAGCACGGGAAAACCGCAAAAAATAAACTGCAACTGGTGCCCCATATTTAAAGTCCAATTTATCGTTTTCCATAATTATTGACATTGTAACACATTATTAAACAAAACAACACCACTTTTGACCAACAATATCCACAGTAAATTAATTTACAAAACAAAAACTTACACTTGACATGTCCACGCAAAATGGCGCGAAGAACTCCCCGATTTATATTTAAATTACGTTTTGTATGTAGGTTTTTTTTGTTTTAGTTTATTTTTATACCTTTAGTTGACTTGATGAATAAATAAATATAACATCATCAATAAAAAATATAAATGTAATTTACCATAACAATTTACAGTCACAGCCTGTGGTTGTTTTCATTTCCTCCCATATTTTGTCAGCCGGCGTTTTCAATTCTATTTGTTTTGCCACGTTCCGAATCAAACGCCTCTTGAATTTGTCTAAGTCGGTTGCTGGCGTCATTTTCTAAACACTGAAAATAAAAAAATATTATGCCATAGATTAAAACAAAAGGGGAAGGTACAGAGTTACTCCTATATACCGAAATATCCTATCTCTTTTCGTTCCGTGATAAACCTCTTCCATCCTCTTAACTCTAGTTTCATTTTTAACCCATTTGTCTACGAAACATTTGTTCTCGAACATTTCAATTAATATTTGAGTAGCTTATAATTTATTTAACAAGTGTTTTGTTTCGTTTTTTTAAGGTTAGTACTTACTAAATTTGTGCAATTTTTATGTTTCCTTATTAGTTCTATTAAAAAGGGAAAAATGTATAATTTTATTTAAGAAGTCATATTTTTATTTTGTAAATTTGATAGTTTTTTTTTTTTTTTTTTATATATTATTTTATTAGATAAGTTATAATTATACTATGTTATGTGTGTGATAATATATGTAATATGTGTACAAAATAAATAAACTGATAAATATCTTATAGATCCGGATCTTCAACCTAAACAGCAAGGTGGAGTTCATAACCGCCTCCGTGGTCTAGTGGTAACAAACATTGCCGTGAACTCGGGAGGTCGTGGGTTCGATTCCCACCGGGGGCAAGTTGTACATTGTATAATTTGCCTCGGTCTGGGTGTTTATATGTATTATATGTATATATTTACAAAAAAAAAGTATAATATGTAGTTTATCAACCATCTAGTTTCCGTAACACAAGCCTCGTAGCTTACCACGGAAACTAGATGGCGCTGTGTGACCTGTCTGGAAATATTTATTTTATTATTATTTTTTTATTTTATAACAGGACGTAACATGGCTCGGCCGCCTTCGCCTAAATGACGGAATTAAAGAGTACCCATTTCATAACACCCACTTTTTACTACACTTTACTGGCTCCATCTATCTTGCTCAGTAGCTTTTAGCTCACTAAGACGTTTTTAATTATGTCGACTAATTGCAGTAGTTGCAGCATTTTTAGTACAAATATGCGACGTTTTTTTTATATGTAAGTTATCTTTCTTTTAAGTTCATCCATTTTTCTATCAATAGAATAACATATTAGTCTAACGTAAGACCATACAATGGTGCGGTGGTGACTAGGTTGTAAGAACGCGTTCCTTAAATCCTACAAAGGTCGGTTCAAACCCCCCCGGCATGTACCAATGGGAAATACACTTTTCTTACGTACATTTGTCATAGATTTACACTACATTTCGGAGATATAGGTAACTTAGGACTTTGTATGGTCTTATCATTATCATTACAGCCCTAGAACACAGCGTCCCAGACCTCCATTGCTGGAGATAGGCTTTCCAGAACATATATCTGAAGAATTTGGCCTACACTCGCCACGCTGGCCAGGCGGCTTGGCGAGGATATGATGTCAATTTTTATTAACGATTCCACAAGTTAGTACTAGTGGAACCGGGACCGCTACTTAACGTGCTCTCCGAGGCACGGGAACGGTAATTTTGTAAATCTATGACAAATGTACGTAAGAAAAGTGTGTTTCTCATTGGTACATGCCGGGTGGGTTTGAACCGAGACCTTTGTAGGATTTAAGGAACGCGTTCTTACAATCAAGCCACCACCGCGCACCGGGACAAAATAACATGTATTAATGATAGTGATATAAGTGATATTTCCCGAGTTTGCCACTTGTCATGATTGGCCTATAGTAAAGTTGACTAAATGTGAATCCGCTTTTAAAAGCGTGATTTCTGACTACTCCGGAAGGGAAGCGGTCCTGATGATGATGGTAAATTGAATAATTTTGCAACTTTTTTACAATCGTTTGTTAAATGGCTTTAAATAAATAAATAAAATCGGTACATAGCGGTGGCAATTTTTATACAATTGGGCCCCTATACTCTTGAATGGTCAAGTCAAACAACATTGCGACTAGGGGTTGAGTAATTCTTTTGTCGTTTGTCATTTATTGCAGCTGCTGTTTCTTTTATAATATAAGATCTCTGCTATATTTATTTCTCTCATTATAGTCATCATATAGTAGGTATATTATATTTATGTATATTTATAGAACGTATGTATGTGTATGTATTAGTATGTAAATATCTGCAACAAATAAAGTGTGTTAGATGTGTTTCTTACTTGGTAAAATATATAAATTGAAGCTTAAAAAAATTTATTGCCAAATATTTCGCCTCTCTTTGGAGCGGCGTCATCAGTGACAGTGACTGAAGGTCTTTGTCATAAATTTTGAAAAAGTAATTTTATTTTTAGCAATGGTAAAGGCAATGCACTATACAGTTTTGTATTTATTTTTTAGAAAAATATCATCATCACCTAGCGCATCATGGAAAACATCATCAGTATGTTATGTCCATTGTTGGTTCGATATTAATAAATTTACAAAACAAGTTAGACAAAATATAATTATATTATATTTGGCAATAATTTTTTTTAAGCTTCAATTTATATATTTTACCAAGTTAGTATGTAAAAAAGTATTTATTAACTAGTATATTCAATATATATAATATTATCTATTAGTTTATATGCTTTATCTTGTCGTAACTGCTTTAGTTTAGTTGTGCAATAAAGTTTATAATGAATAAATAAAATAAGATCTGCAGAAGAGAGATCTTTACCAATCAGTTATTAATTAGATCTCCAACAAAATTTACAAAAGTTTTGATCCAGAGTACATGTCGCTGCTTCAATACAAAAGAGCCATAATTAAAAATATAAAAAAAAAAAAAAATCCAAAAATTGCCCTGTACATCAATAATTAAGCTCTATGTTTACACTTTCCTATAACTTGGAGTCCTTCAAGCGAAGTGTGAAAAAGCATCTAGTCAAGCCGGCATAGTGTTAGGGACTGATGTCAGTCATGAGTGTCTGACTTCAGTTGCTAACATTCATGGACCTTGCGCGCCACTTACCATCAGATGGGCCCAAGGTCACATGTCATGCTAGTAGAAAAAAAAAAAGAATTCCCAATAGATTTATTCATGGCCGCTGTTAAACGCATCTTATACTATAGGTTGTGTATATGAACGCTTAGCTTAGCTATATGTATCGGCACGTAAGTCTAGTTTCGACAGTTTAACAGTGCGCAGTAGTCGAAAATAAGGTATCACAGGTCGTACGTGATGCACAGTAATCCCCTCTCCACATTACCATACAGTTTGACTTAATAATACGTGAAATAAACAATATTTAAATATACAATTACAATATATATCTATACTGTCTAAATAAATAAACTGCCTCCGTGGTCTAGCAGTTAAGTCCGTGGATTTAGACTTGGAGGTACCGGGTTCGATTCCTGGTCGGGACACAAAAATATTTATTAATGTATATAAATACATTTAATTAATATTTAATTTAATTGTTATATTTCTCGAGTTTGGTACGCTGGCTGGAGACATCGACGAGCTTGCCACTTGTCATGATTGGCCTATAGTAAAGTTGGCTAAATGTGAATCCGCTTATTTATAAGCATGGTTTCTGACTACCCCGAAAGGGAAACAGTCGTGATGATAAATTAAAAAAAAAAAAAAAAAAAACAGTACATAAAATTCACATTTTAAGATGTAGATACGATACCAACAGATAACAGAGCAATAGACAAAATAAAAAATTAAAAACTTTTATTAGCTCTAATGTAAAAAAGTATTATTTTGGTTTGTGTCCCTATTGCATTGAAGCAGCGATCTATGTATGTAACAAGGCAAATGTAATTTGAATTAAATGAGAATACCACTTAAAATTACTATGTAAGGTAAGTATTGTTTCAAGCGGTGTTATTTTTATATAAGTATCACTAAAATGTAAAAATAAGCTTGCAATCTTACTATTTTTTTATTATTTTTTATTTTTTTGTTTATAAACTTATTTGCACTTTGTACAAAGGCGGACTTAATGCCGTTAGACATTCTCTGACAGCCAAACCTTTAGTAGACAGTATCAATGGTAAGTAGGTGCAATATTATTAAATGACAATTTGTAAGATATATGTAGGTATATGTAGACATAACAACAAATTACATATTTGTGCCGTTTGCTGTAGAAACTCTGGGCCCATGGAGTCCAAGCGCAAAAAAGTTTTTAAAAGACATAACACCGCGTCTTGTCGTCTCCTCCGATGACAAGAGGGCTGGCTCTTTCTTCGCCCAGAGAATCAGTATTGCAATTCAGCGGGGAAATGCAGGCAGCGTTCTTGCCACCATTCCACGCGGACGGGACTTATATCCCTATCCTTAATATTAATTTTATTTTATATGTTGTAAATATTTTTTCGAATAAATGTATATCCTAACAACAAATACATACTAATAATACTTAATAGTAAAGTATCATCACGACAGTTTCCCTTTCGGGGTGGTCAGAAACCACGCTTATAAATAAGCGGATTTACATTTAGCCAACTTTACTATAGGCCAATCATGACAAGTGGCAAGCTCGTCGATGTCTCCAGCGTACCAAACTCGAGAAATATCACAAATAAATTAAATATTAATTAAATGCATTTATTTACATTATTAAATATTTTTGCGTCCCGACCAGGAATCGAACCCGGTGTCTCCAAGTCTAAATCCACGGACTTAGACCATGGAGGCAGTTAAAAAAAAATGGACTTAAAATATCTTCGAAAATATGGGATTGTGCGAGCAAACGGAATGAAAAAGCGTAAAACCCTCTTAAACAAATTTATTTATTGTATTTAATACAGGGACATACTAAAAAAAATATGTTTGATTTTTTTGTATAAAAATGGCCACCAATACTAATTAAATTTGACGGCTTTATGTGTATAAATACGAGAACTAACAATTAACAAATTAACAAGCAAATTAGCTAACGTAACATTAACAAAACAATCATTATTTTATTAATCTTTTCGGAAGTTTAGATCGGCTAAAACTAAAATTATGTATAAACTAACAATCGCGCATCATCACTCATCGCTCGGTCAGCGACCGCGACCGCCTGAGCTCAATCATGAAATGTGCTTAAGTACGCTTCCGAAATGAGCGACAAATGTTCTTAAAATATGATTATTTTTATTTAAAAAAAATACTTATCTCAAAGCTTAACAATAAGATGCCATGAACACTGTTTAAAACAAATATTTTAAAAATGGAGAAAAAAATTTTTTTTTAATATACTTCCACGACATGTGACCTTGCGCTCACCTGATGGTAAGTGGCGCGCAAGGTCCATGAATGTTGGCAACTGGTATCATTATGACTGACATCAGTCCTTCACTATGCCGGCTTGACTGGGCATGGCACGAACGTGGATACTTCCCAGCCCCGGCAAACTGGGCAAATTACCACCATCAGTTCGCCTATTTGTTGTACAAGACTTACCATATTATAAACTTTTGGATTTTTTAAATGACAGGACTATTATATAGCCTACGTTAGACATTATAAAAAAATATATTTTATCGACACCAATTTTAACAACGTATACATATAAATTACAAACTAGGAAATTTAGTTGTCTTTAGTTAATATTAAGTTATTATTGTTTGTCTATTTTTGCATTGAAATATTTTGTAGTGTTTATTTTGACATCCTTATTGTTTATTATTTATATTAAATTATTACCTATTTTTTTTTAAATATTGTGTCTAGTTTTGTTTTGCTTTTGGACATACATATCTTTTTAGTAAAAAGTTGATAATTTTATGTTGTCAATTCATTGACTTAGTTTAAAAAGTATTTTCATACCGAATAGCCAGTTTTTTTTTATTTGAGAACACAAATTTAAAGACTTTATTGTAAAAAACCTGGGAATAAATATATTGGAATTAGATCTCACGCATCAGACCCGCCCGCAGATTTTTATTGTTTTATTTTACTGTTATGTCGCGGACAATATTAACTTTACTTGATTTATTTGATTTTGAAGTCGCAACCCATGGTGTCTTTTAAAATAGTGGAAAATTTTGACGTAAGCTCGTCTATGATCGAAAAAACAAGGGCTAAATAACAGTACCCAGTGAGAGCAAATAACAGGATCCTCTATTTTGACAATCTAACGTTTGCGCTTTTTTCAAAGTCAAAGTCAAAATATCTTTATTCACGTAAACCTATTACAGGCATTTATGAAACGTCATTAATTTAATTATTTTGAATGATTCTACTCCTGCTAGTAGAAGACTAAGCAGCAAAGTGGTCCAATAAGTAAGCTGTTAGCAGAAGACCAGCAGCTTAGCAAATTCCAGTGACCTGTTAATGTTTAATCTGACTGAGAAAGGAATCTGCAAGGAAAACTCAGCTATATCAGATTTACAAAATAAAACATATACAGAACTGCACCACAACGATCAATTAATAACCTTTTAAATTTAGTTATCAGTAGCTATGAGAAAACAATACCTGGTACAGCAGTAACCCACCAGGCAAGTCAGAATTAAGGTAGACTACATGCCTATGTGCAACCCGAAAGTCGATAAAACGCAAAAACCTCTGTTAATTTAAGAACAATAAATTGAACGTGTTCGGCAGAGGTCCCAGGCCCCCACAGCAGCACCCGATCACGGACATAACGCATGTGCCAGCCATCCCGCCGCTCAACCAGGCCCTTAGGGTGCGGACCGGGACCCGACACACGTGCCACCACTGCAATGACCTTCTAAGGAAGGGGCGACCACCGGACACGCCACACCATGAGAACCTGAACACTAAGAATGACCTTCGAGACACACACAAGCTAAACATAACAATTACTTCCTAAGTACCCAAATGCTGCCGTGCAATTCCGTTAACAAACTTATATATTAGTTAATAAAATAATAAAATAATAAAAATAATAAAAATAATTAAAAATAGAATACGGCTGCTGGGTAGTGTAAATGTATTTTCAACGTATATTGCGTGTGATATTTGTAGCAAGTTTGTGTTTAGTTTAACAACAACACGCAATGTATAATGATAATGCAGTGTGAGATATTCATTTCGTTTTATTAGTAGCACAAAAGTAAGTTGTTTACGTGACTAGTCTTTTGTGCTGACATACATATATTATTTTTATTTTTCACTTACGAGTTTCCTATAGAAAAGCGTTTATTTTGAAATAATATCCATAGGGATTAGTAATTTAGTGTTTGCTATATTAGTATAAGGAGGATTCGCACACAATTTATTTGCAAGACGTACGCAAAAATATTCGTTTGCCGAAAAGACACACAATAGTCCTGCAGAATATACAAGATAGTCATTTCGGATCGGATGATAAATAAAAAAATAAAAATAAAATATTTCAGACCACATAATCCAAATTATGTTGTTGGTATACTTACAGTCAAATATACACATCCAAAAAGGATGATTAAAACAATAATTTAATATAATTTTAATATACGTCACGTGATTGGTAGGTATCTTGGCACAAAACAAAATAATTTAAATAATGACGTGTTTACAAATGCCTGTATATTTTACTTTGATACTTTGTTTATTTCAGCCTTCTGCAACCGGCCGTCGTTCTGTTAATCTTAAAATTGTACATGTTCAACATTTTGTTATACTTTATTATTTTAGCCAATCGCGTGACTTAAAAGCAAATTTTAATTTAATATTACATTTGTAGTTTTATACAAAATATTGTTGTTATATTTTTTTACATTTTGTTTACTATTAAAAGCAAAAAAAATATAGGCGAAACAAAAAAAGGGCATGCGACTAAATTTAAATTACTACCC
The DNA here is from genome assembly GCA_910589645.1 of Tinea semifulvella. Lineage (NCBI taxonomy): Eukaryota > Metazoa > Arthropoda > Insecta > Lepidoptera > Tineidae > Tinea > Tinea semifulvella. Next base: position 5,574,253 of record OU342605.1, read on the forward strand.
GTGTCGCTTAGTTTGAAACTGCACCTAGTTTACAGTGTTGCCATGATATAAGATAAAACTAATAAGAAAAAAAAAATCTTATTCTTATAATGCCTAATTACTTGTATTAAATATGTCTCTGTCTAGCGTATTGTCGTAAATTTACTTAATGCAGACGACTTACTTTTTTTTCTTATTCTGTCCAATTATACCTCATTTTTTTTTTATTTACATCGCTCAACCTAAATTTAATATTGCGTTTAGTATGAAATTAATGATCGCCAAACCTCGTATGATTTTACGTAATAACATGAAGGTAGTTGTTAAATTGATAACTAAAAAAGGCAAATGCATAAGTATAAATGTTAATTTGTTTTTTTACAAAGGTCACCTAATTAATTACTTTAATAAATTAATTTATTATTTTTACATTAGTGGTTTCATATTAAACTATTTTATTTTTATTTTTACGTATAGCAACACTGGAATTGTTTGACAAGCGCAAGCGCAATGTGTCAAAACGGACGCGTCATTTTATTTTTAATCACGCGCGCGACCCATCGTGCGAGTAAAATAATCTTGATTAAATAAAAACCTACAACATTAAACTAACAATACCTAATACGTATTTTTATTAAGTTATAAGTAATTAGTATTTGCCTTGTTTAAATCTTTAAATGCGTACCTACAATTTAGTACACTGAGAGCTATCGACTTATCGGTACTAGGTATAGAATCATTTTGGCTCGCGACAAAATAAAACGCTCGTAACTGTACCAAACTTATTTTCCTATAATAATAAACTTGTATGGTCATTTACTACTTACCAAATCTATAATATCTTGCATTTAGAACACTGTAACACAAACAAAATAGTACTTAAAAGGCTAGAATTATATATTGTAGTATATTCGCTTTGAGTTCTTGCCGCGTTGACGTCCGAATAGAAACTGGCTATTTGAAGTGAAACAACATGGCGCACGAGAACTTTTGTTATAGGAGTAAAAGAGACACAGATATTCGTTTAAATTTTCCCCAGAAGCAGGCGGCAGACGTTTCGATCGACGCGCGTCCATTCCGCTATTAGCCGTTGCGGCGGATGCATGTTCCTCTCTTCTTTTCAGCGATACCCAAAAAATATCGAATTATATATATCTGAAAAGCTTTAAAATTTATTAAATATATGCTAATAGCATGCTATGTAGTGTTATGTACAAGAATGTCTTATAGATGTGCCGGTATAATGAGTTGAAAGTTTTATAATGAAATGATTTCATTTTCGTTTGGCCTTCGATCGGTCGTAGACGCGTTTTGCCTCAGCTCGTTATCTAGCGGTACCCCGCGTTATTCCTACATGAATAAAAAGAGACAGATATAGTATAAACATGTGGCAAAAGAAACGGTACAGGTACTATCTAGCATCCATTTGATTTTTAGGGTAGGTAGGTACCAATATTTAGTTTCAATTAATTGCTATCATTGTGTTATGTTAGGTTGGTAGGTACTTACCTTATTCATCTAATTAATAGATACGTAACCTAGGTACCTACTATGGCTTATTCCAAATTAAGTAAGTAGGTGTCTACTAATTAGGTATCTTATTAAATATATACCGTATACCTACCTATATCAATACTCATCCTTCCTAATCCACACTAATATTACTTAAGTACCTACCTATAAAAGGAAAGATTTGGTGTTTCTTATAGGAAATACACCTATTTATAGGTATATCTATATTTTTTTAATTAGAGATCCTTACGCATTTCTCTACCTACAATGTAGTGTATATGTTTCTACGATTAAGGAGTTGATTCTTGATCGATAATGTGTTTGCCTAGGATTTAATCTAATTTAATTTTCTTTATTAGGGTCAATAAACAGAATTGTACAGGTTTTTATCATTTAACAATAATAAGATACATTAGATCATGCAATACCCACCACGTTAACCACATATTTATATTTGCATGAACTTTACAGCTAATAATAATAAACAAATGTTGATAAATGAAAAAAAAACAAACATAAAACTAAATAAAACAAGTAGGTAACATAAAATATATTTAAAAAAACATAAAGAACCAAAAGCTATTCCTTTAAAACCTTCTAAACACTTGTTCTGGAGGTCCCAGCAGTGGAGGCGATGATGTCAATGCGATTAAACTTTTTATTGTAAGTGTCAACAAGTCTATAGATAGGAGAACGCTTCCCAGAGTTCGTGCGGCATGAGCTCACTGCGAATAATTGAAAGGGTTGCATTCTCGTTGGTGATGTTTGGGGTACTCTACAGCATAATCTGTTGTTGAGGAAGATGTAATGCATTATGGTTTTCCATCGCATACTATCGGAAAAGTTCGCTTTTATCGCACACTCTTAATTAGCTTCAGTACCATTTGACACTAAATAAATAAAGTTCTATATTAATAGATATTAAAATGTCACTCAATAATACAATAATATTGATTGGCACTTGGTGGTGCCGTCGGATGCCGATTGAGACCCGAGTTTACCCGATGGAAATACATTATGCATTATCTGTAGATAAGAGTGATCCATCTGTCACAAAATTTTGCTGTCAGCTAAGATTGTTTAACAAATCTAAATTTAACCCAAAAATAAATAAAATTAAACCTTAAAAAAAAAATAGCTCCTTCAAATCACTGTCTTGTGGCATGGTTCCAAATCATCGATGTATATTAGATAGGCCCTCACTGATATAAAAACGTTTCCGCAAAACCAATCGAAGTCATGTAGCTCCACCAACAGCCACGAGCCAGCAAGCGTCAAGAGCGCCTAAACTAATATTTATATCGAGTGTAACTAGTCTTTTTGTATGCATTGTAACAGAATTTCCGATAAACATTTCATGTGACATTATCATTGCTTAAGAATTGCCCATCAAAGTTGAGAGGTACATGTAGCAAGCGGCACGGTTTTAGAGTAAGTTTTGTATTGAATAGGCCCATCTATATACATCAATGTTCCAAATACACTAGCAGCATTTCCCCTTATGAATTAGGATACTAAATTTTTGTGAGAAAAACTGCCACCTATTGTCACCAGAGACGTCAATGAGCTTTGGAACAATTTCTTTTTAAAGAATGCTTTCGATTCCGATCCCCACGGGCCCATCGTTTCTACAGCAAACGTCGAAATAAAATAATAAATAATTTTCTAGGAAATAAAATTACGTTTTGGACATTATTTACTTTCATATAGCTTATTTTAGACAGAGAAAAATAGCAAGAAAATAATATTTAATTATAATTTATTATATTATAATATATAGAGGATAATTTATAACGATTTTCGTATATTTTACTAAAACAAATAGGTATATGAATAATATATCTCCAAAATGATCGTACCTAATTTTATTTCCTAAAAAGATAATAAGTAGATTACAATTCTTAAAAGTAGGTAGAATAAGATTTGTAACAGTAGTTTTAATGGGGTGTATCACTAACTTTTTATCACGGCAGATGGCGCAGATGGTACCTAAGATAACTAACTGTCAGTTGCATAGAAAACTTGTATTTTTATTACGAAATTTATTATTTTCTGGATATTATGCCGAAGTGAGCAGCTTTTAAGTGTACAAATCGAGATTTCTAAGCTCCAAATTGCCGTTCTATTAATAAAACATTTTTTCTTTTTAAAGACGATGTGCGCTTTCTTAATTCGTTTTTTAAGGTAGGTAACATTCATTTAAAATACTTTATTCTGTTATAAAAATTAAAACTACAAATACATTTAAAAAATGATGAGATATAGGTGCAAAATAAGGTACCATTGCCGCTGGCGACATCTACAAAAAGCTTTCTTTGCCTGATACACCCCATTGCCCGGACATTTTGTAAAAGATACTGTTTTGTGCCCCTAAAAGAATGACTAGATCTCGCTTGCTGTTTGCGACGTTCCACGAGCCAAAACGAATGCGGGCAAACGGGCGCCATTCGCCAGAACGTGTCGCGTCCACGACGACAGACTTGCCTCGGTCGACATGTTCACACAAAGCAGCAGTTACAAATCTAATATCACTAAGGTACTTATTGATGATCAGCAAAATTGTTAATTGAATAATTTATTGATGCAACATTGTAGAAGACAAAGAAGACAAATTTCTAAGCATTCCATGGATTCACCGTGCGGGTGCCGGGTCCATCGTGTGTGGGTAAGAGATGAGAAGAATGGTGTCTCGGGCTTGCGACCGACAATAGGCTGGTTTAAGAAAAGGAGGCCTCCTTTTTTTTCTATTGCGCGATAATACGCTCACCATCCACCATTCTACTTCTCTCCCTACCCAACCAAATACTGTATGATTCCGTTAATGCCGAAGAATACATCACTCCTAAACACGTAATTTATTTGCATAATATATGTTTATAACAGAGTTCATAACCGAGTTGGGGATCATCAAATTTCAGATGCTGCAGAATTTGATGCTTTACTTGGAGTCACTCGCGGCACCATAGCTCAAACACGTCGGGTAAAATATGGGAGTTGACAGCGCGGGAAAACCGCAAAAAATAAACTGCAACTTGTGCCCCATATTTAAAGTCCAATTTATCGTTTTCCATAATTATTCACATTTTAGCACATTATTAAACCAAGCAACACCACTTTTGACCAATAATATCCACAGTAAATTAATTTACAAAACAAAAACTTGCACTTGACATGTCCAAGCAAAATGGCGCGAAGAACCCAAAAAAAAAACCTGGTAAAATAAATTATTTCATAAAGTTTTTTTTTTTTTTAATACTAGCAAACTATCACACGAAACGGTGTGGCGATCCCAAATGCCATAACTACCTAAAACAGAATATGTCGATTATAATTCAACGAGGAAATTCGGCGAGCGTTTTAGGTTGTAAGACCTTAGTTTATTTTGTAGAATACTCGTAGTTTTAATTTCATAGGTATTTTTAGTTTTAGTTTTATTTATAATTAGTTCTTTAATCAATTTTATTTTAATATTTTTGTATCTAAGTACTTCGAATAAATATACTAGCATGACATGTGACCTTGGGCCCACCTGATGGTAAGTGGCGCGCAAGGTCCATGAATGTTAGCAACTGAAGTCAGACACTCATAACTGCCATCAGTCCCTAACACTATGCCGGCTTGACTAGATGCTTTTTCACACTTCGCTTGAAGGACTTCAGGTTATAGGAAAGTGGAAACACAGAGGTTGGAAGATCATTGGGTTCGTGTTGTATTTAAACCACCAAACTATGTTCCTATATGCTCTCAGTGAGAAATATTAAAGGAAGTGATTCGAATGCGACTCTTCGTTTTTATATTTTTTGCCTAATTATATGTATCATTTCTGTTTTCATCAATATCCACTTTCGTAGGTCAAATCAAAATAGAAATACCTAGGTATTATTTTTTAGAATACCGTGTAGGTACAATATAGTGCGGTGCGGTGGTGGCTCGGTTGTAAGAACGCGTTCCTTAAATCCTACAAAGGTCGGTTCAAACCCACCCGGCATGTACCAATGAGAAATGCACTTTTCGTAAGTACATTTGTCATAGATTCACAATAAAAAAAGTCAATTAAACACCACCATTCCCGTGCCTCGGAGAGCACGTTAAGCCGTCCGGTCTCGGTTCAACTAATACCAACTTGTGGAATCGTTAATAAAAATTAACATCATATCCTCGCCAACTCGTCTGGCCAGAGCGTGGCGAGTTAGGCCAAATTCTCCAGATATTTATGACCACCCAGAAAGGGATACGGTCGTGATGATATTTTGTTTTAAATGCTATTAAAAATAACACACGAAATTGCTCGTTAAGAATAAATAGGTAAGTAATTGTTATAATTTTAAAATCACGATCGTTCTTTTTTTTTTTTATAGACGGTGAATCAATAAATCATCAATGATACGCCCCCTGCCTGAAGGGCCAACGCGGTGGGGGTCGCATGCCCGACTCATCCGTGAAGCTTCCTAGTGAAGCCCCAGGGCGCCTACGGACTAAAATCCTATAAACCGTCTCTATCTCACTGTTGGCCCTGTGTGCCTTTACAGCTAAGTCTGAGTCGTGGCTACGGAGTGAAGGCACTCGTTCGCCGCGTAAACGATCGTTCTTAGTACCTATTTAATTTATATTACTAACTATAATACGAAATACCTACACGAAATGATTTTTTTTTTGTTATCGTTCATTTCGTGTTATTTAGTACCAAGCATTTGTTTATTTCGACGATAACACGCGATGTATAATGAACACAACCAAGCGTGTCGGTTGGGCGCGGGGCAGTGTCATGACCTTAGAGACATCTACTTTTCAAGGTTATCAGTACATTTGCTCTATTAGCCCCGTGTTCGACTTGAAGCTCTTATTACCTACTGAATATTGCTTTAAAAGTTTAAAGTGAATAAAAATGCTACTCGAACGCCATTTAAAAACAAAATAATGTAATAAAAAGCGGTTACAGACCCAAGTCGAACATGTGTATAATATCGATTGAAATCGGGAAGTTCAATGAGTGTAAGCTGCTGGTCTTCTGCTAACAGCTTACTTATTGGACAGATTGCTATCTTAGCGAGTTCGGTCGGTAAGTCGTATAAAAATAATGCCACTTACAAAATCAATAAGCTTTGACAGATAAATTCTATACGATTCCGACATTTTTATGACTAAAGCTAGCCACTCGCTAAATGTACAAACAAACCCGTGGTGTTTTAATCACTATTCGAATAGCGTGCGTCCAATTATTGAGCAACAAGATTATGAAGTTGACGTCGTCGCAACGCAAAATAAACTGAATGTACTTAGACGTAATCCAAAGCTGTGACATTGTTTAATAAACGATATACGTTTGCGACAATCGTGAACAAATTTCGGAAAGTGATCACGCTATTTGGTCTGCTGGAAGGCTCGTCAATGGCCACCTTAAATCGATAAGTTGAAATGTCGAAACTGCTGCCCTGCAGCTCAATTGTGCCTACTTAAGCGCAAACGTTATATAATGGAATCCGTTAACTATATATATATATCACGCTATTAAAGTTTATATTTGCACGGACGCTATCAAGGTCGAGCGCTTATAGAGTTGAGAATTGAATAATATTTTGTAATTATGACGCAAGCTCTGACGAAATCCACTAATAACGTTTGCGACTAAGAATACAGATGTAAGGGTATGTTATGTTAAAATAAAACAAAAGAAAAATGTAACTAAATCATTTATTAAATAACCACGGCGAATCCTTAAAAACATAAAATTGTTAACTTAAAATCTCAGTTCAATGTTTTTTTTTTAAATTAAACTAATCCGAGTACTTATGCGATTTACATCAGATAAATACTTCTCCCTTTTGAAGAGAAAAGTAGGTACCTAGTTTTAAATTAACGCCTAATTAAATTAATGTTTAACGCTCTTGCATTCCTCTCGCTCGCACAATCCATTTTTTTTTTGGTTATCTTCTCCCGATGGATGATGAATGAGATGATAGGGAAGGCAAAGGGTCTAGCCCATACAGCCAAGTCTGACGTAATATATCTTTCTTTTTAATGAGTTAATGAGGTCATCATCAAATTTCAGATGCTGCAGAATTTGATGCTTTCCTTGGAGTCACTCGCGGCACCATAGCTCAAACACGTCGGGTAAAATATGGGAGTTGACAGCACGGGAAAACGGCAAAAAATAAACTGCAACGTGTGCCCCATATTTAAAGTCCAATTTATCGTTTTCCATAATTATTCACATTGTAGCACATTATTAAACCAAACAACACCACTTCTGACCAATAATATCCACAGTAAATTAATTTACAAAACAAAAACTTGTACTTAACATGTCCACGCAAAATGGTGCGAAGGACTCCTTAGGCTGGACTCGCACAATCCAAAATTTACAAATATTTTTGGCAACAGTCTGAGCTGCGTCCGTAAACGAACAGCGAACGTGTAAGGTTTTTAACACGAGTAGCGACACTGGGCGTTCGAAAATGTTTCGGGTTCAAACACTGGTGTTGATTCAGGGTTCCTATCAATGTCAAAGTGACAAGTACTATAAGTGGAGTTCTTCGCGCTATTTTGCGCTGACATGTCAAGAGTTTTTGTTTTGTAAATTAATTTACTGTGGATATCGTCGGTAAAAAGTAGTTATGTTTTGTGTAATAATGTGCTACAATGTGATAAGTTATGGAAAACGATAAATTGTACTTTGAATATAGGCCGCAAGTTGCGTACATTACTACAGACTCGTACGTACAGACTACATTTCTCAAAACCACATATATACATACATATCTTCACGCCAGATCCCTTGCGGGGTAGGCAGAGACAATTGAGCGCCACTTAACACAATCACGACATACCTCTTTCGCTTCGTCGACATTCATCAACCTCTTCATACATGCCCTTTTGTTACGAAATCTTTTAATTGTACCTTCAGCCAGTGTTTTATTTATTTGATCGTGATATGTGAGTCTCAATCTGCCAGGTCATCTTTCACCCACAACTTTCGTAGCATGCCTTTCCTTATTTTTATCCCTATGCTTTCTTTCACACACTTTGTCTTAAATAATCTTTGAAAATATTGGATTGTGCGAGTGAGAGGGATGTTAGATCCTCTTAATGTGTGTAAAGAGTTAAAAATAATTGCACATAAAAGGTAAAATGTTCGACTATTATACATATATTAACCACGATTATTTTAAAAGCAAGTCTTAATTATAATTGGTATATGTAGGTACATGTGGTAAACCCTCCGTTTCTCTAATGGTGGGGCTATGGCGAATGTAATTGCAATTAGTGTCGAGTAGATCCTTGCATAGGTTAGTAATCGGGCAATGACGAATTCTTCAAATCAAATCATGTATCACAACAACGCTTGGATATTGTCAATACATTTTTTCTCCATAGTTTACTATTATTTCGATTATAAAATAACCAGCAGCTACTATGGGTGGACCCATCATATCAGCTATACCATCATCTTCGACTAAAACAGTGTTGCCATAAACAAGTTTTTGCTTAAAACTAGGTAGTTAAAATTAATTCGTGGCTGTAAAAAGGCCGTGTCTTATCGGGGCACTGTTGGTAAAGTGGCGCTCATCAAAGGGTTTTGTCGCGACAATATTCGCTTGCGTGGCTATACTTGCATCACTTCATTGCAGTCTAGACTTTGACGTAGGGGGTAAAAACTTAGATGTCAATTTTTTATTCATATATAAAGTGACGCCCGATTAGTTGTTACTGAGAACTAAATTCTTGTCTGTGGTTTGAACATAATAGAGTCGTCATTAATTCAATCAAGCCAATGTTGTCAACAAACAAACTTATTGACCTTTTGTACATTATAGACTAGAGCAACGAAACAGTTTTGGAGTTCATTCAATTTATAAAACATCGAATCCTGGTAACCCCCAACATGAATAATAAACATTTAGAACAAGATGCGTAAGTCAGAATTAAAAATAGTTGGCCACTTCCTCCACTTTGACATTTCGGACAACCTCCAAAAAAATGCCATTAACAATCTTTAAAACAAATATTTAAAAAAAAATTGGAGAAATGCTATTACACAATAAATGATTTTTTAAATGATAGTACTATTATATAGTCTACGTTGGACGTTAATCTTTAGTTTATCTTAAGTTATTATTGTTTTGTAAATTTTTGCATTAACAACTTTTGAAGTGTCTTCTTCTTTTTATATTGGTGAATGCTGTGACACCTAATTGGTACATATATTAGGTAAGTTATAATTATACTATGTTATGTGTGTGATAATATATGTACTGCTGTATGTAATTATATATATATTACTACGTAAGAACAGGAACAGGTTGAAAAACAGCGTCGTGCAGGTGTAAGTACTTGTACTGCTGCACGACAACAGCTGACACCTGATTCCTTTTGTCACATATTGTTCGAAATTGCAAAATTATGTGATAATGTTATGTGACAATAAATAGATTTTTATTTTTATTTTGTACTAAATAAATAAATAAAGTGTTGTTACTTTGTTTATTTGACATCTCTTATTATTTATAGTAATTTGTTACGTATATATAAATTTAAATATTGTTTCTATTTATTTATTTATAAACTCTTTATTGCACAAAAAACTTAAAAGTAATGTACAAGGACGAACTTAATGCCTTTCGGCATTTTATAACAGCTAACCTTTGGGAGTGTGGTAGAGGATTTGCGGGGTGCATTATTATAAATATACAATTTACATACAATACATAATAATCGTTACATACTACTATATATATATATATTGGTTTCGTATTTGTGTATATATATATATATATAATAAGCAAGTATATAGTACTGTTTACACACAATAAAATAGTATGATAGATATAGGTACTAGGAAGATCTCTGTTGTTTGTTTAGAAAGTGAGCGATAAGTAGATTTTTAAATATATTAATAGACGGCGCCCGTCTGATAACCAGAGGAAGTTTGTTCCACTCACGAGCAGCGGAAACTGTAAAAGAATCTGAATATCTGCTGGAAGAATTTCTAGTTTGTTTTACTTATTTCTCTATTTGCACCGTACTCATATTTAAATGTCCCAATGTCTCAAAGGTTAACGGGAAGAGAATGTCTTGCGGCATTACGTTCGCCTTTTGTATAGATTTACAATAAAGTTTTTAAATAAATAAAAATAAGTAAATGTTCTTTGTTGTTATTTATTGACTTAGTTTAAGAAGTATTTGCATGCCGGAGCCGGTTTTTTGGGAACACAATGCTAATAAGACCTTATTGTAAAAAACCTGCAAATTCGAATTACTGCCTACGTTGTCAGCCGTACCTTCTTCGAACACCACCGCACAACGTGTAGTGCGCTCCATCGCGACATGAACTAATGTAGACAAGAACATCGCGGATACCCGTGCGTGCACCAACATTCCGACAATGTCACGAATGTTCGCCCGCTAATGTAGCCCCAGCATAAGAATGATTAAGATATCGAATTTTAATTATTTTGTTATTTCTCACGTCCGATATCTTATTCGTGCTTTGATATCGAGGTTAATAACTAACCTATATTCCTAAAATACATTCATTACCTCCTTCATCATTTTGTACTTCTGCTTTATTACTTTTGTCTAAAACTGGGTCTAAAGAAATAGCATCAGAATAGTCCGGATCTTGTGGCAATAAGACTAGCTTCTCATCGGGATCATCAGTAGTTGGTAATATAGATATATTGTGATCAGATTTAGATTCACTTATAGTTGGATCAGAGGAAACTATGTTCTCCTGCGCTACACTTGATTCTGTAACCGGTCGATCCTCAATATTTGGTGCGTCAGGCGTCTTCTTCATACGGTTGTTTATAGAATTTACATCAATGGACTTGGAGAAATCTAGGGAATTTACATGTTGTTGCGAATAATTAAGTATTTGCGTTAGAATATTGATTTCTAATGGGGAAAATGTACTAATGTGTTCGTTTATTAATAAACCAACTTTGCCATTGTTTAGAGTCAGTTGAATTCCATTAAATCTTTTTAATATTTTTGAAACTATATCCTCCACTTGCGGCGATTTGCTATTTAGGGTAGACGATAGTGGATCATCGTCCATTTCGTTTGCGTCTGGTATTATTTGATTTAACTGATCTACTCGGTTTGTATCAATTAGTAGTGATTGATCAACGACAGGCACTATACAATCAGTAGTAACCTTACGTTCAGGCGTGGATTCACGTTCATGCCTCTTGAAAGTTTCGTGTATAATTGGTTTATTATTTTTATTTGTGTTATTTTTCTTTTTGGTATCCTGCTTATCTAAAATTCTTGAATTTACAGCCGGTTTAACATTATTCTTTTTTTTTTTTTTCTTTTGTATCTTTGTTATACAATCTTTGTAGCAACAACATTCACAACTGCCAAACTTAAGTTGTTGGTTAGTAAGGCAAGCATGCCTATTTCTTAAATAAGATAAACCGACTTTAAACTCTTTTTCTAAAAAACAAACAGTATTATGTCTTTGTGTCCAGCAACAAATTAAAAAAATACGAGAATTTTTATCAGATAAAACGGTTTTCGCGTGATTCGTATTCGATGAAATTGTCAAATGCGAAAATAAAAACCCAAACTCGTTAATTGCATATACATCCATCAAGACATTCATGGGATATGTAAATATTATGTTAGGCCCACGTCTCCTTTCCATTTGTGATAGCATAGTAAAGGGGTATCTAATTTTTTTATCAATATTATCACGCGAGACGGCTCTCACAGCCAGTTGTTTTTGTTTTTGTTCTTTTTGTTGTTGTTGTATTTTTGGAGTATCGGTTTCTTTATACTCTTTTACCACTATTCCGATTGCATTTGATTTGCTAGGTTTCAAAACAACTGGTGCAATCTTCTTTTCAACGTTATTTGGATCTTTAATTTTTTGACTTACTACTAGTTTTTCGGTAGTAACGTTTCCGGCAGGACAACAGCATGTGCAATTATAAGGCGGACAATCGTGTTGACCTTTCATTTCGTCAAAAGTTTTTTGTGTTAACCTTATCTTAAGAGGAACGAGCTCACTTAAACATTTAACTTTAGAATGAAAACAACAATACTCAAAACGTTTAACCATAACATTATCAGTTTTATCGCCAGCCGCCCAAGATGGGGTGTTAAAATTAGGCACACAATCTTGATATGCATTGTATCGTGTGGATACAGATTCCACCAATCTTCCAGTTTGTGTGACTGTATATGCTTGCCCTTCTAACTTCTTATAAAACCGACCTCTTGGACCAATCCAAAATCTTCTTGAAATATTTTTCTTTTTATTAAACATTGTTATGATTGCTTTTCTTTGACAATACGGTCTAGGAACAAGGGGCGGTTTAGGGGCAAGAGATCGGGGATCGGAGATGCAAATACCCATATCATCGTCAATTGTGATTATGTCTTCATCAGCTGGCTTAATAGGGATTTTCAAATTAGGTGGTAATAATGGTTGCAGTGGAGAAGGCGGTGATGGTAAAAGTGATAATTGTGCAATTTGAGGGGAAGGTTCAATATTTTGTTTTTCGGTTGTCTCTGTTTTTACGTTAATGCCTAAATCTATAGATGGTCTTCGACACATTGCTGCTGTTATAATATCGTCTATTGTCTTGGAAAGGTCAGATATTTCATTAAAATTTTCTTCATCGTCTTTTGTTGTTGATTTGTGATTCTCGTCTTTTATTGCTTCATTTTGCGTCATATATTCAAAGTACGACTTGAACTTGCTTGCGACTATATTATTGATATTTAACTCATCATTATACAACTCGCAAGCTTTCTTTTTGGCAATGTCATCTGGGTCAGAGGGTGAATCATTCAATACTCTTTTGACTCCTTTAACGGAAATTGCAGAATCTTGAAAAGACTCTTTTGTATATATTTCCTGCTTAATTTTTTCTTTTTCTAAATTTGTTTGGTCTCCTTTTATGGTAATATCATAATTTGTGTATGATTGACTATTACTTTTTTGGTTATACGAGCATAATAAATTATAAAGCAATTTGTTTTTCTTAATAAATAGAGAATCAGCTTTATTATATGTCGGTTTACTTTCTCCGATAATCGAGGATAATAATTTCCGTTTAACTTTTATTCTTTTTAATGATTTACCTTTTAAAACCGTCATGTCTTCAAGTCTTGTAGTATAAACTAAGGCTTTTGGGTGTGTTTTTTCTGAAAACAAATAAAAAAATACAAAATTATTTGCCAAGCTGTTCCCTCCACCTACTAAGTTTTTGATGTCAAATAGAAATATTTGATGATGTGGGCTTAGAAAATTCACTTATCCTTAGTCCATTCGCGTAAACAAAATAGTGTATTATGCTTATTGTGCAGTCAGCCGAAAGCGTTACTAGTCTTGTGTTTGACTTGTCGCTTTAAGCGCTTTTTTTCACTTTATTTCGCTTTGCAAGTCCACTTGGTGTTACTCTATGGTTTTCATACAAAATTCGGAAAAATTTACTTGCTTTCTTGTCGAACATGGCCTAGGCCGGCAGACAAAGGCCCATGCAAGGTCATGAGGTCTAGGACTGTCTTCTAGGGGTTATGATGTCATAAATATACTTACGTGTTTTAATTTTAGCAAGAGTGCTCAGAGCAACATCTTCTGAACTGTCACTTGAGAAGCCCATATCAATATTATCCTTGTCCATTTTCTGGTCACGCAACGTTTCTAAAACAAAATTATATCTTTTACAGAAAATGTCACTAGACATTAAGTTCGCCTATGTTTAAATGTGTTTTTGTTTATTGTGCAATAAAGTATTTAATGATAACTTTGATCCTATTCTATTTTTTTTAACCCATCTTTCCCTGACTTGTTTCCAATGCCAAAACAAAAAAATAAATAGGAATACAAAATTTCCGATTAATATCTCATGTGACATTATCATTGCTTGAGAATTGCCCCCCAAAGTTGATAGGTACACGTAGCAAGCGGCACGTTTTTAGAGTGAGTTTTGTATTGAATAGGCCCATCTATATACATCAATGGTAATAATCGAGTTTAAATAGGTATTTTTCAGTGATATTTTTAGTTTAGATTTAGGTGAATAGGTTTATTTATTGAGTTGAAACGGTTGTACAGCTTTGGGGGATAGGTATTCGTACTGTTTCTGCGCATATGTACTGCGAGTATATGTAGTAGTATATAATAAGTTATATATTTATATTGTGTAGTAGGTATATTTAGTTTGGTTTTAGTATCACTTTCAGTTCGCGTTCTGGGAGCTTTCAACAAATACGCTGATTAAACCCTTTGAGATATAACAAAATAATGTATGGTAGATTTGTATATCTCATATACGTCTACATAAAAGTCCGCGTTGGCATATATCTATTTCTTAAGGATAACATACTATATCCATTTTAATAAATTGGCAAATATAAATTGTAAAGCTATACACATAATACGATATTAATCCTTATCATTTTAATTACGTTAGTTGGCTGACCATGCAAAACAAAAGACGGATAAAACAGCTTTTCCTGTAATATATTTATTCGCACCATGCTTATGATTTTTTTTTACTTTCTTAAAGGTCAGTTGCTTTATTTTTTTTTAATTTTTTTTTTAAATCACAGCTTATTATATTAAACATATAAACAAAGTAGCAATATTGGAACACAAGCCAAAGAGATTTTATATTATTTAGACAATACAATTAAAACAGAAATAAGAGTAAAATATAGTAATTAGATTTAAATTATTAGTGCAATTGAACTGTGACTAGCAAAAGCAAAAGAAAAAAATAATAATAAATAAGTGAAAACCAATAGGTTAATGATTATTTACCTAAGACAAAATGAATGAATGAGAGGCAGGAGCAAAATTATACTATATATATATATCTTTGATTATAATCAAAGGTCAGTTGTTAGAAAATGTCTAACCGGCATTAAATTCGATGTAGCCGACCAGAAATCAAACCCAGTACCTCAACTTACGGACTATATTATCTAAGTGACGTTTGAATACAATGTAAAAAATAACGCGTGATAGCGTGAGGGGAATGCGGGCGGGCCTAACGGAAAGGGGGGATCGTGCGCCGCTGTTCTCTACCCCTTCCCTTCATGCCCCGCACCCGGCCGTCTTGTCGTCGTCGACCGCTCGAAACGGGTCCGACTCGATCGAGGTCATACGTACGCACAATAAGAGCGCAACTTTTTAAATACAGCGGAAGATTGATAAAAAATATTCAGTTATGAATATTTTAAACGTGTACATTTAACGAGCATCTGTTCATAATATTATTTATAATTATAATATTTTTTTATAATTTTAATTTTTATACCTAAGTAAAATAAAATACGAATAATAATTAGGGTTTTTAAGTCCGAGTGCACTTTTAATGTTATAAACAAAAAAATCATAACTCCTTAATAAATAGAGTAAAAACAAGGTTCAATGGAAAGTTGCATAAAACAAGAATTATCCATCTTCGTTGTTTAGTTACTGTCATGTTGACAACTGTCAGTCGGGGTCGCCTACACAACCCTCCTGGTTTTTTATGCGTAGCGATTTGGAAACCATTAATTTTAAATGTCTTCTCCTGTTTTGTACCTGCATTGTTTCATTGTTATTAATGAAAAAATATATTTTCAAAATATTTAATAATGATTCCAAACTACTAATAAAATGAAATAACTATAAACATGACTCCGTGGTCTAGCGGTTAAGTCCGTGAATTTAGATTCGGAGGTACCGGGTTCGATTCCTGGTCGGGACCCAAAATTATTTATTATTGTAAATAAATACATTTAATTAATATTTAATTTATTTGTGAAATTTCTCGAGTTTGGTAAAGTTGGCTAAATGTGAATCCGCTTATTTATAAGCGCGGTTTCTGATCACCCCGAAAGGAAAACGGTCGTGATGACTTTTCTTTACTAACTATAAAGTAAGCCTACAAAAAAATGAAAATAATACTATAAATAAATATAATAAAAATGCCCTCAAGCGACCTGCATTGTTTGAGTAAGAAAATACCATAGACAACTAGTTTGCAATTTAAAAGTCATAATACAAAATAAATTCCATGTTTGGTGCTGCATTCATTAACTTTTTACTGTAAGATAATTTTAATTTATTTGGTCCAGTTTTCTTTTTTATACAATAAAACAATATACCTCCTAAGTACTTTTACGATTACGACGAGACTATCTTTAAATAAAACATGCCACATAAAATTGATAATAATAAACATGGTCAGCATTTGAGAGACAAATTCGACGGCACTAATACAAAATCAATGCTTCGCAGCGCACTTCATTTGTTCGAATGTATATTAATATGATGTTCACTAACTATACATAGGTATTCTTTTAGCGTGGGTTTATTAGATATTAGAATAAATTAAACCAGGAATTAGTTATATATTGTATTAGTAACTAATAATTTTGCAAAAAAATATTCACTACGTTGAGGTCAATAACCTTAGCGAAGTGAAAGTTACAACGTCAGTTACTGCTACGACAGATATATAATTTTAGTTTTAAAAGGGACTCGAATAATAATTACCTCTGCTTTATACTGTCAACGCGAAGTATATATCTATATGTATCACTGTTTGTTACTTTTATATTTGTTTTCTTGATAGAAACACGTCCTTTTGTCGCGTGAATTATTTTATACTGACTTACGGGTGGGGGAGGGACGTGCGCTCCCCGCGCGTCCCGCGTAGCAACGGCCTCGGTTCTTCCGCTCCCCACTGATCATGGATCAGTTCGAGCGGTCGACAACACGCGCGGGGAGAGTAGCTAGATATTTATAAGTACTTATTAAAGAATATTTTGACAGTTGCTATTATAATGTTCCTATAGGTATATGCGAGTAGGTAGGTTACGTTAGGTTAAAAATAAGGTACCTATATTTGGTTAACGCAACTTGTATAAATAAAGTATCATCACGACCGTAAACCTTCCAATGTGGTCAGAACCCATATTTTTTTGTATTTTTTTAGCGGATTTACACTTTTAGCCAACTTCACTGACACGTGGCAAGCTCGTCGATGTGTCTA
Source organism: Tinea semifulvella (assembly GCA_910589645.1). Lineage (NCBI taxonomy): Eukaryota > Metazoa > Arthropoda > Insecta > Lepidoptera > Tineidae > Tinea > Tinea semifulvella. The sequence goes on from OU342605.1 coordinate 5,591,745, forward strand.
GCGTACCAAACTATACTTACCAAATATAAATTACTGTACCAGGAATCGAACCAGGTACCTCCGAGTCTTAATTCACGAACTTAGCCGCTAGACCACGAAGGCAGTTTATAAAATAAAAGTTACGTTATACAAATATTAACTTATATAGCGGTTTGTATTAAATGTGTTTAAGGATGCATCAACTCGCTCGCACAAAAATACGGACTTTTTTTTTTATTCTAGCACTACATGTGACCTTCATAGTAAGAGCGCGCGAGGTCCATTAATGTTAGCAAATTAGACACTCATGACTGACATCAGTACCTAAGACTATGCCGGCTTGACTGGACATGAATTTTGGGACATATTTACCTACTTTTAGACAGAATAGCAAATCATTTATAACGAAATGTCCTCTACTTTACTAAAACAAATAAATATAATAATAATATAGTTACCTACGTAGGTACGAGTATATGATTAATATATGTATATCCAAAGTGTTCATAATTTTATTTCCTAGTAAGTTGATAGACTACAATTTTTCTAAAGTAGGTACAACGACTTGAAAAGTAAAGTATCATCGACGAACGTGGTCAGAAACCAAGGTTATAAATAAGCGGATTCACATTTAGCCAACTTTACTATAGGCCAATCATGGCAAGTGGCAAGCTCGTCGATTTTGAAGGAATGATATCCTTATAAAAAAAACAGTATCGATTGATATCAAATAAGAGACTGTGTAAACAATTTACTTGCTGACTGTTTTTCTTTTGTCCAATATCTGTGAAAGCAGTTCAGAATATCTTAGAAAGTTATGGATAATACCAATATCCTAGGAACGTTTCCCTGTAACTATAACGGTTCCTGCAGCCCTGTTCTGTTACCTAATCGCAAATGTATATATATCACGCTATTAAAGTTGATATTTGCACGGCCGCTGTCAATGTCGAGCGCTTATAGAGTTGAGAATTGAATAATATATTGTAATTATGATGCAATCTCAGACGTAAATTACGAAATCCACTAATAACGTTTGCGACTAAGGGCTACAGCCCTTACTGACCCGTCTCAAAAATCCACCCTGTATTTTTGAGACTTCACCAATCTGTTATCCTAATGAAATTTACTTTTTATATAATAAACTTGTTCGATCCTTAGTCGGGTCCAAAATGTGGGTAGTTTTGACTCGGTGAAAAAAAAACTACAACGGCTCCTGAGAACTAAAAGTGACACGACACGTTTGTGTACTCTTCCGTGGCTAAATTCGTATTTATAAAGTCGTAAAATAGTCAAATTGTGATGTGTATCCAAAACCATAAAAGTGATATAATACTTACTATTAGACTTTGCCTAGCAAACCTTAAAATAAAATTATTGGTACTTACCTGAAGAAAGCTGATACACGGGCTAGCCCAGGACTTCTATCAGCATCTGCAGCAGTCGTTGGAGAACACCAGGTCAGTGGGTCAGATTACTTGCCTTGAGGGTTGACTGGGATTGTCATATCAGCTATCGAAGTTCAGTGACCACTCATAAATTTGGCCTTCGAGCCGGAATCCTTCAGACGTATTAATTCCAAATAGGTAACACATTATTTCAATTTAAATAGTTAATTAAAATCATAAATAAAGTTACTGCATAAATATTTTCGCTAAAAAAATAAAATGGCGTCAAAAGATGACGAGCCAAAATTGTCAAAAACTGAAGTTGCTGTTCAAAGGGAAATTCGAAAACTAACAATGTTAAAACAAAGAGCATTTTCTCAAATACAAAAAGTGTACGACATAGGTAGTAAGGTTAGCACACAACCTAAGCAGATGGATTTATTCTTAGTTCGAGCTGAGGATATTAACTTATTTAAAGAAAATTTTGATAAATATACCGCGCAGATCTTTGAACAAGAAAGTATTCTAGATCCCAATGGAAGTGTCAACTGCCGTGAGGTTGATAGTTTTGACGAACTATACTATAGGATAAAGGTCCAACTATCAAAATTTAATAAAATTGATAAAAACAACGAAAGCAATGATAATAACAGTAGTCAAAGTCGTCCGCGCCCACCTAAAATCGAGTTGTTTACATTTGATAGAAACATAGAAAATTTTACAACATTTTTTGAAACATTTAGCTCTTTAGTACACAGCCAGTCCAATATTACAAAAATAGTCAAATTTCATTATTTACTGTCTTGTACCTCGGGCTCTCGCTCAACATTGTCAAAAGTGTTGATTACAGCGGATAATTGTGACGTGGTGTGGCAGGCATTGTTAGATAAGTACCAGGACAATCGTATGCTAATTGGCTGGTATCTAGACAAAATGTTAAGTTTTTCTCCATTGAGTAGGGATTCTTCAACCAGCTTAAATATTTTTCTTGAAGTTTTTCACCATTCTTACAAAGCTATAAATGCGTTAAATATAAAAAACTTATCCAGTTACATCAGAGTTCTTGATGCCAACACTAGAAAATTGTTCGAGCAAAATATAGATCAGAAATCAATACCAACATATGAACAATTAATGTCATTCGTTTACAATCACGTGAAAGTGTTGGAGCATAGCATATCATACTCAATAATACCGTCATGCAGTAATCAACAAATAAATGTAAATGTGGTTTCGAAAAACAATCAAAAAATAAACCAGAAAAATATAATAGAAAAACGTACACACAGACTATCGAAGCCGAGGCTTGTGCTCATTGCAAAAAAAAACATATGATATACTTACCGTTGCGAGCATTTTCGCAATTTAACTGCTTTGGAACGAATCAGCCGTGCTGACGTTCTTAATCTTTGCCATAATTGCCTAAAAAATAACCATCAGACATCCGATTGTAGAAGCACATGCTTTATATGTAAGGGATCACATCACGCCTTACTGCATAGTGATAACTGTAACGTGACAGCTGTTCTCGCCCCGCTCGCCGCTGCGCCCGAGTCACGTGATGTCGTCGTCTCAAGATGTCTCACCTCTCTCTCGCACCAATACAATGTGCTTCTCGGTACTGCAGTGGTGTGCGTAGCCGATGCTTTCGGTCAACAACAACATTGTCGCGTACTTATCGATCCCGGCACAATCAAACTTTATCTCGCAGAACTGTCTAGATCGATTAGGACTTTAAGAATAATGGCATGGTTTCCTGTACGATACAATCACGTCTAAACAAATCATCTTTTAAAATCGATGCCATTGTTCTTCTACAAATAACGTCAGATTTGCCAAATATTACTTTACAGGAAAATGTTGTCAATAAATATAAAACTTAATCTTGGCCGACCCATATTTCTACAAACGTGCGCCCATCGACGTAATACTTGCGAGCGATGTATTTCCATATATATACGACGCGACGGCAAGAAAATATTAATTGACTCATCTCTTCCTACGGCCTTGCATAGTATATTTGGCTATGTTATTACAGGAAAAGTGAACTTTCAGTCTGCTGAAGCGAATAGCCATCTCATTGCCACGAGTAGCCTAGTGTCGTACACAGTGACCTAATTAATAATTATTTACAAAAAATCTGGGAAATTGAAAGTTCACAATGTACCTACACACCCTTTGGACGAAATGGCCGAAAATATTTACATTAAAAAACATTATCGAGAATCCTCTGGTAGATATGTTTCCCCACTCCTACGTAACCCTACTAAGGTCACCCAGCTGGGTGAATCATATAATTCTGCCTTTAGGCGCCTTCTACAGTTAGAGCAACAAGTCTTGGGCGCTCTCCTCAACTTTACAATTCATATATAGAATTCATCGCGAGTATGAGCGTCTCGGCCACATGTTTGTGTACGATGGTGCAATTAAAAATAAATAAATAAATAAAATAAATGAAGTTTTATTTCAGGTATACACCCATATCAAATAAAATTTACAGTAAAAGTATTACAATTATAAAATATAAAAATACATAAAAAAACAAAATAAAATATTTGCCAAACATCGACTAAAGTTCATTTACGGTTCGGGCTCTGCTGAACAGACAGCCAATGTGAGTGTATTTTACTGGGGATCCCGTCGCAAACCGCTCTCAGAATGTGATTTGTTGAAGAGCGTAGCCGCTCCCAGAAAGACGTGACACGGTTTCGGAGCACCGCGAAGAAGTCTGGTACCCTCGCCTCAGCGAACATGCCCGATGCACTGCAGTACCTCGGTCGGCGCATGATGATACGGAACGCATCATTGTACTGTACCCTCATGGCACTGTATGATTTCCTATGGTAACTGACCCATAGTTGGCAAGTGTACACAATTAAGACTCAGTATTTTATTCGTCACCACTGCGTAACTACAAATACCACTACACCTGTGCGAGCAGTGTTCGATGGTTCTGCAAAAACAAGCAATGGATTATCACTTAACGACATTTTACTGACTGGATCGAAACTGCATCCTGATATTTTAAAAATCATGCTTCAATTTAGGTTGTTTAAGGTGTGCTTCTCGGCAGACATCTCAAAGATGTACCGTAGAAGAAGACAAATTTCTAAGCATTCCATGGATTCACCGTGCGGGTGCCGGGTCCATCGTGTGTAGGAGATGAGAAGAATGGTGTCTCGGGCTTGCGACCGACAATATATAGGCTGGTTTAAGAAAAGGAGGCCTCCTTTTTTTTTTTTATTGCGCGGTAATACGCTCACCATCCACCATTCTACTTCTCTCCCTACCCAACCAAATACTGTATGATTCCGTTAATGCCGTCTTGGAAGCTCGTTCCATAAATGTATTGACGGCAGACCTGCTTAGGCCCAATGAGGATAACTTTTTTCAAGTTCCGAGAAAACACTAAGATGTAATGATAGATCCTTGTGAACGTAAATTTCGGCATATCTTGTGGCGTGAAACGCCATCTGATCCTATCAGGACATATGGGCTCATGACGAACACCTACGGACTACGAAGCGCGCACACTGCGCCAGTTAGCGACCGACGAAGGTCAAAATCATCCCCGCGCGGCTCACCTACTTTGCGAAGCGTGTTTTGTAGATGACCTACTCTGGTCCACTGACAGTATTGACGATGTGTGTAATTTGCAGGACGAATTGATCTCATTATTAAGGTTAGGAGGCTTCGATTTACATAAATGGGCCAGAAATGACATTAAGTTATTATCACGTGTTCAGAGTTCAGGCGAGACTGTCTTTGAATTTAAAGACGAGATGTCTCATAAAGTCCTAGGATTAAAATGGTTGCCTCAGGATGAAATATTTTCAGTATAACTATTCCTTGACCGATACCGTTAACACAAAAAGGTCAGTATTGAAGTTGTTGGCCAGTATATTTGACCCTGTCGGGTTCATATCACCGTTAGAGATTGCAAACCGCCCTTTTAGACATCCATCGGGCCCGGCCATTCATACCGGGCCCGATGTAGTACGAAAACTGCGGCACGGAAGCCCCAACTTGTAGAAAACTATTAATACTTTGTTTTTTGCTTTATGCAAGCTAAAATATGCTTTTTGTTATATAGTTATTGTTCTTAAGAATTTGTTTTGTTTTTACTAAAGCTACCAAAGTTTATCTATCTAAGTTGGTAAGACAAGTTTAGTACATTAGGCTGCGTTATTAGTTTATTATTCTAATACTATGTTTTCTAATAGTTACATTAGTATTAGTAATTAACTTTAAGCAAGCAGGTATTTCTCTTTACTCTGTATAGTATAAGTAATTAAATTACGGGCGACTTCTTAAATAATTTGACTACTTTCCAAACTTTTTCTCGAAATCCTCTAAATCCAGGCATTTCATCAGCGCGTGGAAGATCATTTCTATCCTAAACTTAATTACTGAATACTTAAACTTAATTAGTAAAACTAATGTTACTATTCCGTTCATAAGTGAAACTAACTAATTCTGTATTAAAAACTCGTGATTTTGAGACTGATTAAGACTGATTATTGTTGATTTGCTGGTTTGAAATAAATATTATTCCGTAAACTTGAATCATTGTATTTTCCTCCATTTACTTAAAGCAAATTTTCATAAAATACTTCAAAGGTTTCATCCTAACACATCAACCCGGGTGGGCGGCGAATGTGACCGGAACCGGCCGGGTTGAAAAACATACCGGGTTGCAATCTCTAATCACCGTGCACCTTTATTGCAAAATGTATTATGCAAGATTTATGGAAACTTAGTGTGGGGTGGGATGAACCTATACCTGTAGATATACTAACTAACTAACTAAGTCATCTCAGACCCCCCCCTTCCGGGGGAAGACGGGAATTTGTAACGAGGTGTTGGCCTCCTAACAAAAATAGCATTCGCTGCACGTAACTACGGACAGGGCGTGGGAACCTTTATTATAGGTTAAATTTAATACGAGCGGGCCCGGCGGAGGCCGCGGAATGTCAACGTGATCAGGCTATCATCGCGCGCCATGCGCCGTGGAACCTCGGGAGGTCTAGCGTGCAGAGGGGCCAGATCTCTCACGAGTGGGAAATTTGACCTCTCTGCCCGTGCGAACATTCCCTTGGCTAGACGGCGCACGAACTCGTCCAGTGTTTCCATCCGCAGATCGCGGAGAATGACGTCATTTCTACGTAGTAAGTGGATGCAATTTATATCAGAATTACCGTGCTTATCGGATATAAAAATTTTACGTCATATTTTGATAACGGACTTTATACGTGTAAGATTCGTAGAATTTTGTGATGCGTCATCACGTGGTTATGCTTCATGCGTTTATGCCTATAGTATTGATAAAAACGGTCAAACTAAAAGTCGACTAGTCGTAAGACTAAAGTAGCACCTTTAAAAATATTATCTATTCCTAGAGTTAATGGCAGCCGTGCTGCTATCGAAACTAATTAAGCTCATAAAGCTAAATATTAAAAAAAATCACTACGATATTATCGCACTCACTGACTCCAGCGTAGTTCTTGCGTGACTGTTGACGCCTCCATACAAACTTAAAACTTTTATATAAATAAATAAATAAATATTTCAGACAGGCCACACAGCGCCATCTAATTTCCGTGGTAAGCGGTAAGCTTGTGTTACGGAAACTAGATGGTTGATAAACAACATATTATACTTTTTTTTATATCTAATCGTGTAGTGCAAATCATAGATGTCGTACCACCGAATTGTTGGTACCACGTCAACAGTAGTAATAATGCCGCAGATCTATGTTCGCGTGGGTCATTACCATCCCAGATGTTGGCCAATGTAACGGACCGGCATGGCTTCGCCAGACTGATGAAAAGGAATGGCCCATCAGCTCCTTTTACATAAAAAACGAGACAGATGTCTTGGAGTTAAAATCGAACGTCGATTTATTTGCCTTAACATCACCACGCAAAAAGGATAATGACCTGGATTTTTTTTTTTTTTTTTTAACTTGTTAGAGTATTGGCTTGGTGTCATAGATTTATAAGCAATCTGCGTAGTAAACGAGACAATCGGAAGTTAACCCGTTGTCGACAAACGAATTAACAGAATCGCATAACTCAATTATTAAAATTATTCATGGCAATCATTTTCATAATGAAATAGGCATACTTATTTATTTAAATACTTTATTGCACTTAAAAACCTAGTACATAGGCGAGCTATAACGCCATAGGCATTCTTCACCAGCTAACCTGGATCATGGGCAGGATAAAGAAAAATATTAAATAGCTTAAATTAGTAAATAAACATAATTAATTACGCATTTATTAAATATACATATACATACACAAAATAAAAAAAAACAACACACATACATACTATATAATACATACATACATAAACATACACTATAAATAAATAGATATAAGAAATAGATAAATTTGTCTGTCTGTTTCACGGTTCATACCCAGTTCCGAAGCCAACATTCGAACTGTTAAACGCCGATCTTCACGCACACGCTGCGCATTCGTGTCAGTCCGCACCTCGACTGGTCTCCCGCTCCGCGCCTCGTCTTCCACGCTTTCACGCCCCTCCTTAAACTTTTTATGCCATCGAAACACCTGGGCACGACTAAGAGCACTATCACCATGCCATTTTACAATTTTAGCGTACGTTTCCGAGGCTGTTTGACCCAATTTGACGCAAAATTTTATCGCGATGCGTTGCTCTTGATTTCGTTTTTCCATTTTAGTGACAAGCACCACGAACACACGTTTACTCAACACGACAGAGCAGGCGAACTAAACAAGCTAGAGCGATGGCAAATAATCAATGTAGAGGGGAAGGATGCCGAGAGAAGGGAAAGGGAATTTCAAGCTTGCAGGGTTACCACAATCGCGGCAATATAATCAGTCTCATTACTTAATTGTCACACCTCGTATATATGAATAAAAAGTCAAACAACTAATTCGAGAGACATACATTCTGTTTCTCAAGAAATAATGTGGTTAGAAGGTTTTTAAATACGTTGACGGACGGTGCACGCCTTATAGCCAGGGGTAGCTTGTTCCACTGACGAGCGGCAGCAACAGTGAAGGAATCTGAATATCTGCTAGAGGAATGCGAAGGAATCTTTAGCTGATTGTTGTGAAAGGAGCAAAGAGCACAGTTGTGCGTATTAGAGAGAAATTCAAAGCGGGATTTAAGGTACGAAGGTGTTTTAGGGTGATTGAGAACGTTGTAAAGTAAAGAGAGAAGATGGACAGACCGGCGAAAGCGGATATTGAGCCATTTTAACTGAAAGCGAAATTGGGAGACATGATCATACTTACGCAAGCCGAAAACGTAGCGAATGCATAAGTTAAGCAGACGGTCGAGTTTATTCAGTAGCTCTTCAGTGATGTCGGGATAGCAGGTATCGGCATAGTCTAAAATAGGAAGGAGCAGCGAACTGACTAACGTAAGCTTCGTTTTAAATGGAATGAAATTCTGGAAACGCTTCAACGAATGCATACTGGCGTGAATTTTTTTACTTATTTCTGACACATGGTAATCCCAGGAAAGATCACAGCTCATGTGAAGGCCAAGGTTTTTCACATGCTGGCAAAAGAGAAGTGGAATGTTATTAAACAGTAATGGGGAAAGTAATCCGACATCCAATTTACTCAGCATCTGTCTCGACCCTGCAACCAAGACCTGCGTCTTTCCAGGATTAACCAAGAGCCCAAGGTTTTCCGAACGTACTCGCATAGCTTCCAGGTCGCTATTCATCTTCAAAATCGTGCTATGAATATCCTCAGCATTGAAGTGCAGCGAGAGTTGTAAATCATCAGCAAAGAGATGGTATGAACTGAAATTTATGTACATGAACCATCTAGTTTATGAAAACCGAGCTACGAGTATATAGTAAAAATAAATACGTACCATCATTGCGGAGACTAGCACCCTTTATTGACACCTGTGGGTATCTCAGGGTGGGGGGTCGTCTTTCTCACTCAAATCTTAAATTTAATCAAAGACATCCATTGCTTCTTCCAAAGAAATGTCTTATTACAACTTTAATTATAGAATATTTTTATAAGAAATATTTGCACGTTGGGCCTCGTACGTTACAGAGTATTTTATTACAAAATTATTGGATATTATGTGCTCGTAGCACTATCCAATCCGTACTGTCACAATGTGTTACATGTTTTAAGTGTAACCCAGTCCCCTTGCAACCTTACATGGGCTTCTCGCGTTCAACTTGAAAAGGTGTTTAACCACGTCGGCTGCGATTTGGGCAGACCCAACTAAGGCTGTTCATTTGGAAGTCTTTAAGTGATTTGACTTCTGAATGTTTCCTAGCTGCCTTAGACAGAATGGTGGCTCGTCGCGGTATATGTTCGTGCCTGTATAGCGATTGCGGTACCAACTTTGTTGCTGCGTCTAAGCACTTAACCGAAGTGGCTAATTTTTTACTTTCTCGGAAAAGCGTTGACGCAATCTTAGAGGGTTGTACAGCTCGTAGCATTGAATGGAAATTCAACCCTCCACATGCCCCGCACATGGGCGGGCTGTAGGAGGCCGGTATAAAATCGGCTAAGTACCACTTACAGCGTGCAGTGCATCGTAGTTTAATAATTTTGATAGCTTACAATAGGGATGAGCAGTATAAATCTATTCGATTATCGATTTATAATTTCATAGAAATTGGAATCGATAGTTTATAAACAAAGTAAATGTTATTCAAATATTTAATGTGTGATAAATATAAATATATTAAAACTATAAAAGTCACCATGTAAATTAAACAAGGTAGGTATTAGGATTAAAAGTTATTTAAAAAAAAGTTCTTATATACAAAACCATCCTCAAACCAATTTGGACATATGGTATTCAGCTGTGGGGAACAGCTAGCAATAGTAACATCGACATCCTGGAGAGATTTCAGAGCAAAGCTCTGAGGCTTATGCTTAACATTCCTTTCTATATTAGAAACAAATATATTCACGAGGACCTAAGAATGAACACTATAAGAGAGGAAATAACCTCATACAGCCACGGGTATCAACTGAGACTCGCATCACACCCGAACGTGCTCGCCTCAGACCTGAGAGGGTCTGGCAGCATCACACACCGCAGGCTCAAGCGAAAGAGTGTCCTTGGTGCCAGATTTAGCAGAGATTGAGGAAGGAGCCAATGGGTTCCCCTCCAATACTGACATCAATACAGATAGATATCAAACAAAAGAGTGGCCCATTGTACCTGTACAGATTGCCACGAATGCAGAATCCAAAGGAGAGAAAAAAAAAAAAATGCTAATATAATGGTGTAAAGTCGTCAGTCCCTATTCTGTGCTGCTAACAAGGAAGAAATTCAATTAATTACTTGGGTAAAAAGGCTATGAAAATTGTGAGAGAAAAAACGTGTGACCGCTCGGTGCTCGGATTGATTCCACTCTCGTGGGCGCCGTTCGGAGCGCTGGCCACCGATCCCGACGATAATGTCGCTGTGATCGCGACTAAATGGTGCAATGCACCCTAAATCACTTTCATAATTATCATCTAGTGATGATGACACTAGAACTGTCCCTTAAGCAGCATAACCTAAAAAATAAAAATCTATTTAAGTGGTGGAAGCAATTTAATAGTTATATTTGACAACAGATTTTCTATTGTCAATAGTTATTCGTTTCCAAGGCACTTCACTAAATGGGCGGTACCCGTCAATAAAGTACGATATTATTTGTAGACACTACCCGAAAAATATGCAATAATAATATATTGCTTCTAACATAACCAGGCACGATTTAGGTAATAAATTTATTCGAAGTAAGATACACAAATACAAACAATAAATATAAATTAAAAGCTACCTAAACAATAAAATTAAAAATAAACTAAACAAAACCTTAAATTAAATAAACTAAAAGATAAACCTAATTAATATAAAAACTAAATACTTACAAATATCTTGATTATAATCTACATGTCATCGAATCCAGGAGAAGATGAACCCAATGTTTTCCGAGGACTCTATAGGTAATTAAATTAAAATCAAATATTGAATGTATAAATTGATGTAATCATGGACCTAACCAAATTCCGGTGGGAACGTGCGGTGACAAATAAAGAATAAGAATACTTGATAGGCGTAATGTTGGCAACAATGAAAAAAATGTAGATTATAATAATTGTGTTTATTAAAACTGGCAACTCTGTCTTTCCCGTTTTGGTGTTTGGTACTAAGCTGTAATGGCGTATGTATAATTTTATTTTCAATAAATAAGTGTTAACGAGTAAATACTGCCTTTTTCTTTTGTCTCGCATCACGTAAACTGTCAAAATTTTAAACATCACTATTTGCCACTGGCAAATTGTTACTAAATGCCATACAAAAAAAAACATCAGTAATTTTTTTTACGAAATTTCTAAACGTCTTTCGTATCTCTAACATACGAGAATTATTAGTCAAAGTGACCCAAACTATAAAGTTGCTATTTAATCTTGATGATGGCAAGAGAACTGATGGTATGTCGCTGATCCCCTGGGAATGGGGACGGGTGGGATGCCACTTGTGTCGACATGTTTGACCTCAGGAGAACAGCGCTAAAAGCGGGAGCCCGCAGCTGAAAGCGCAGAGTCTGGCAAGCGGCGCAAATACGTATCTATAATCAAAAATAAAAAATGAAATAAAAAATTAAGAATTGAATAAAAAAATCAAAAATTAAAATTAAATTAAAGATTACGTGTTTGTGCCGTTTGCTGTAGAGACTTTAGGTCCAAGCGATTAAACCTTTTTTTAAAAAAACATCACCCCTCGTCTAATTGTCTGCTCTGGTGACAAAAGATTCTTTCCTCGCCCTGAGAATCAGCGAGGAAATACAGCCAGCGTTCTTGCCACAATGCCGCGCGGATACGATTTATATTTAAATTAGGTTTTGTAAATAGGTTTTTTTTTGTTGTTTATATTTTTTTTTTTTTTTTTAAATTAGGTTTAGTTTTAAAAAAATATGTAATAGTTATTTTAGCATGGTTTCTATTACAATTGTCGTTATTCTAAGGCTGGAATAGATTGAAACTTACAGAAAACAATACTCAAGTTTCAAATCTACTGCCAAAAACGCAAAAACAATTTATAATGACATTTAAGCTGTTTATTATTATTATTAATCTGTGGTTTCTAAAATTGTATTTTGATATTGTTTAATTTAATAAATATTTTGATATACTTATTATATATATAGTTTACTACGTGATGAAAAAAGGAAAGAAAGCCTAATGCATTTGATAAAATCTATGTTTGGTGTGTGCAGCAATCCTGGTGGCAAAAACGAAGTCCAGGACATTATTCGGAGGGTTTTTGGCAACGAAATGTTGTTAAAAGATAATAACAATTTACATACCCAGTAAGATATAAGGCTTCATAATTATCACAATCATTACAGCCCATAGAACACACAGTCCTTGGTCCTAGACCGCCACTGTTGAAGATAAACTTTTTTTTAAACATTTATTAACCCTTAATTCTAACTTTACGTATTTACAAAAATGTTCAAGGGTCTTTAACCATACTCATTATCATGACCCCTAAAACACAAGAGTCCTAGTTGGAGACGGGTCTTCCAGATTTTTCTAGATAATTTGGCCTACAATCGCCAGCGTGGCGGCGAGTCTGATGTCAATTTTAATGACTTTTTTGTGATCTTGCGCTCGCACTTTTTGGTAAATGGCGCGCAAGGTCTATGAATGTTTTATTATTAAGTTTTATATATGTATGTTTATGTATAATATTGTGTAAATATTTGCATTTATAATTGCGTATTGATTTTATAATATATATAAAGGTATATAAGTAGTTATATAATATTTTTAAATTATCCTATAATTATATTATTGTTACTGTCACTTTCATTGCACCTATATTTATTCAAATTTGTCCCTAAGGTTTGGCTGTCAGAGAATGTCTACGGGCATTAGTCCGCCTTTGTACTTTGTGCAATAAAATAAAGTTAAATAAATGTTGACAACTGGAATCAGACACTTATGACTGACGTCAGTCCCCAACACTATGCCGGTTTGACAGGGCATGACGGCAATTTTAGCCTGATCCCGAAACGTGTGAATATACTTTACTGGGTTTATCGGCACGAACAGTGGATACTTCCCCGCCCCAGCAGACTGGGCAAATTACTACCATCAGTCCACCTACCACCTATTTGTTGTTGAAAGTATGTGCCATTTGCAATGAAAGAAAGAAAGAAAGAAAATACTTTATTTATCGCAATAATTACAATGGTTACAAAAAATATATAATGTGAAAATTAAATATCACAAATAAATTAAATAACATTAAATGTATTTATTTACATTAATAAATATTTTTGTGTCCCGACCAGGAATCGAACCCGGTACCTCCGAGTCTAAATCCACGGTCTTAACCGCCAGACCACGGAGGCAGCATTACTTTATTAATCTGATATATATTTTTTAGACGAAGCAAATACATAACTTATGTCAAAGAGAATCTGGGTAAGGTGGTAGACTTGAAGACTACTCCACATAAGACTAAAGGAGGAAGAAAACATTCAGGCAGTCATATAACTCAGGTAAAGATAGATTAAAATGGACATCCTTGCGTCGTATTTCTCATTGCCAAGGTGCGTGACTTGCGGAAGGATGACTGTGCGACTTATTGATACCTCGCCACCCGTCCCTTTCTTCGGCGGCATGCACAGCATCATTGACGTTAGTGTTGGTGGTGGAGCGAATGTGGTCGAAACAGCGCACCTTGCTAGTAAAAAAACATTTTTGTCCGAAGTACTACAGTATCCGTATTTGTCTCACAAAAACTCGCACCGAATTTTATTTTTCGCACTCGCCCCAAAAATACATTCACTTTAATTTAGTTCTTACTTGCCCCACTTATTTGCCCTAAATAAATAATTAATACTAGCACCAAACTTTAGTACCTACTTTTCATGGATATTGATTTTTTGGTTTATGAAGTTGCTACGAGATGTTGGAAATGCTATAAAACGAACGTGGGTTTGTTAAGACAAGTTTCCATTAATTTAATGTAACGCCGGGTTAGAGCGAAAACCAACTATTTTGGTTTTTTTTTAGTAAATTAACTTTTTTACACCAGTCGTTTAAAAAACTTCTGCTTTTTCCAGTGATAAAATCGACTAAGCACTGTGGCGCTTAGTTTCGAAGATAGTGGGTCTTCTTAAACGAACGGTTTTAGCCAAAAACGCAAATTATAAAGTAATTCAAATTGCATAATATTATAGACTAATAAATACGCCTTGCGGGGTAGGCAGAGACAATTGAGCGCCATTTGTTACGATCTCGACATACTTTTTTCGACATTCATACATGCCCTTTTGTTTTTTGCTTTTTATTGCATCTTCAGCTAATGTTTTATTTATTTGATCGTGATAAGTAAGTCTTTGTCTGCCAGGGCCTCTTTTACCCACAACTTTCTCATTATATATCTGGATCGTCAATCTGTCTTCAGTCATCCTTTAAATATGCCCGAACCATCGGAACACACCTTTCCCTATATGCTTTCTTTCATACCCACCTCTTTGCGTATCTTCTCTTCATTCCATGATAAGTCTCTTCGCTCTTCTCATAACTCTGTTCTCTCCATTCCCTCTCACCATACTGGATTTATGGCCAACTCATTTGCTGTTGTCGCCGCAAATCTGTGAAATGAACTACCGGTAGAACTCCGACAAGCATCCAACCCAAAAATGTTTTAAAAAATGGTGTCATCGCATTTTTTAAATGGTTCATAACTTATGTAATGGTATCATATGTACGAGTAGTATATGTATTATTAGTATTTAATATATCATAATTATTAGTATGCATTTAGTAATATCATTGTATTTATATGTATATAGATTTATTTATTATTATTATATATAAATACCTACCTTACATTTGAAATGGTCCACATTGTCCCTAAGGTTGGTTGTCAGATAATGTCTAGCGGAATTAAGTCCGCCGCTTGTATAACGTGCAATAAAGTTTTAAATAAATAAATAAATATTTTAGCGCAAAAATGGCTAATAACACGGCGGTATGTGTATTTTTAGGAGCCTACAGAAGATGTCAGAGAAGGTCGCATAGGACCCAAAACAGTCGTCTTTGATGCTGCAACTGGTAAAGTATCATAATCATCACAACCATTACAATCATCATCATTTCATCATTACAGCCCCTAGAACACAGCATCCTAGACCTCCACTGCTGAAGATGGGCCTTCCAGAACATATATATAATTATTCATATATAATTTGGCCTACACTCGCCACGCTGACCAGACGGCTTGGCAAGGATATGATGTAAATTTTTAATGACAATTTATTAACCGGGACCGACGGCTTGTGCTCTCCGAGGCACGGGAACGGTAGTGTTGTAAATCTATGACAAATGTACGTAACGTACCTCCGTTATTATATTTAAGTTCGTGGATTTAGACTCGACTCTGCGAATAAGAATACAATAGGGCTACTGGCCTGTCTATGTACGATTTTAGTGCAATAAAGTAGTAGCGGTTGAGTGCGTGGATTTGGACTTGGAGCTACCGGGTTCGATTCCTGGTCGGGACACAAAAATATTTAATAATGTAAATAATTACATTTAAATAATATTTAATTTATTTGTGATATTTCTCGAGTTTGGTACGCTGGAGTCATCGACGAGCTTGCCACTTGTCATGATTGGCCTATAGTAAAGTTGGCTAAATGTGAATCCGCTTATTTATAAGCGTGGTTTCTGACCACTCCGAAAGGGAAACGGTCGTGATACTTTTTTTTTTTACTAAAACAAATGTTTTTATTTTTATTTTTTTACACTAGCACGACATGTGACCTTGCGTCCACTTGATGGTATGTGAGGACCGAGATCCATGAATGTTAGCAACTGTAATCTCAGCTCTCACTCATGACTGACATCAGTACCTAACACTATTCCGGCTTGACTGGACATGACGGCAATTCGAGCCTGATCCCTAAATGTGTGGATACACTTTACTGGGTTTATCGGCACGAACGTTGGATACTTCCCCGGCCCGGCAGACTGGCCAAATTACCACTATCAGTCTGCCTACCATCTATAAATATACATATGATTTATATATGTATGTATAAGTTAATAGAATCCCTTAAGAACTGTACGATTTTAAGATAAATAATTTAGCTTTAATTACATTAGGTACAGGCCGTCTAATACTGGTAGGTGATGAGAGAGTGAGCGTCCAGGGCATATCGAGTTTTGCTACAATCCGCGCTACAGCCTGCGTTTACTCCGGAAAATGGATGTATGAAGTCCAGCTAGGCACTAAAGGGATTATGCAGGTTTATGTTTTTTTCAAGTTTCTTTAAAAGTACACATCTCGTCTATATTCCCCTAACGTGTAAAATTGCAAATTCTACCCCATTACGTAGAGTCAAATTTATTTTACATATTTTTTTTACATATATAACTACCTCCGTGGTCTAGCGGTTAAGTCCGTGGATTTAGACTTGGAGGTACCGGGTTCGATTCCTGGTCGGGACTACTCGGGACACAAAAATATTTATTAATGTAAATAAAAATACATTTAATTATTATTTAATTTATTTGTGATATTTCTCGAGTTTGGTACACTGGAGACATCGACGAGCTTGCCACTTGTCATTATTGGCCTATAGTAAAGTTGGCTAAATGTGAATCCGCTTATTCATAAGCGTGGTTTCTGACCACCCCGAAAGGGAAACGGTCGTGATGATACTATACTATACATTTTTTTATAGCTAGTAGGCTATTAAATTTTTGCCTCTCCTACTGACCATTGAAATTCAATACGCTAGTTTAGTTCACAATCATATTATAAGTATACATTTATTCTGAAATTGCAACTTTATGATTTGTGTTCTATCGTCCTTATTACATAGGCTTTTTCCCGTTATTAGTATTATTGAACTAGGGGATAGTTGTGTCAGTTTCTAGATTACGGACGTAAGAGTGTTCACTTGTCACTCGTTTCTTTGTTGTATAATAATGTTTTTTTTATTGCTGTAAGATACATATAATATATACATTGAAAACAGACACAACACAGTTAAGATATCCAGCACAACGCGCCCCGACAGGCACCCAACAGTACTCCAGGATATAGCTGTGCATAGGATATGGGGCACTATAATTCACACCGTAATTCCTGCAGCAATAAACGGGCCCTAAGCTCAGCATTCGCGAATCACACAGTTGGATCTGCGACGCTGTTCTTTCGCTAGTACCCAATAAAAGATATATATTTTATTTTATTCTTGATGATGATGACTTTATTAAGTAGATATTGTTGAAGTATTATTTATCACCTACTTAAATATTCGAGATCTAATTATATATCTGAATCGACGAGTACTCTCGAATCAACTCGATTATTTCTTTATCTTGCGTCGGCTTAGAAACAATCAATAGAGAAATGCAGAAGAAATGATGCTTTTCGTGTTCGTTGACCAAGTTGGTTCTTCATCATCAGCCTGTTCCTCTTCACACTGCTGCATATAGGCCTCCCCCAAGGCTTTTGCAACCCTCATCCATCTACCACTTGCGACCTTCTTTAGATAGGGGTCGTCCTAAACGTGGTCTCCACTGTAAAACCCGTTTGTTTCATCAGTCGTCAGTTCTGCCGCACATGCGTGCTAATTTTAATAGCTATGTCAGTAACTTTGGTTCTCTAACAAATATTAACGTTTACATTTCTATCTATCAAAGAAATTACAAGCATAGCTCTTTTCATATCACGCTTGACCTTAACGTTATTATTAAGCAACATTGTATGCTCATCTTTAGTCCTGAAGTTTTTAGTAAACGAAGTAATGATCTTGTGTGTGGAAGCTCTCAAGCATTTCGAAAAGTCTTTACTAGCAGATTTTTCTGTTTTCTGTGTCCATATTTATATAATAAAATTAATAAATAGGTAGCTATATATCAATGCACTAAAGTGATATGTAGAAAGAATGTCACACAATGGCTACAGTCTCTTGATTATAATACAACTGAGGAATTACTGTCAATAGTAAAGTAGGAATGCGATAATAACAAAGTATGTAAAGTTTACACACCCTCTTACACACACTCACATACATCATAAACAAAAAGAGGACCTCAACCACACGTTTTTTTTTTTTTTTTTTCTGTACATTTTGTTTCTTTTTTTATTTTGTAATTAAAAGTAATAATATATTTAAAAGGGTGTCTGGGCGTTGACTGCCGACGGACAGACCTATACATATAGGCTTAGTTCGGCTGCAAATGTCTGTTTTTCTGTGCATGCATAATGAAATATGTTATTGTTTTCATATCTTGTAACTTTTTACTGAATAAATATATTATTATATTATTATACTAGACCCACTGTCAGTGTCTCTGCTTCATGCTACATTACGGGGGTTGGTTCTTATTGTATATTACCTACGATTCCTTTTATTCCATTCGGACCGTCAAGCACTACTACGTCAATATCACTTCTATCTACAGTATCTAACAATACCTACATTAAAAAAATAATAATAATTTGTTTATAATAACGTTTATGTTTTAATAATAATGTTTTAATAATACATCTCGTTGTTCTCATCTGAGTTCTACGGATTTTCAGATAGGCTGGTGCACCTCATCGTGCAGCTTCTCCACGGATACTGGAGTGGGGGACACATCACATTCCTACGCGTACGATGGTGGACGAGTCCGCAAATGGAATGTAGTGACGTCATCGTACGGAGAACCTTGGCTGCCTGGTGACGTCATCGGATCCTGCATTAACTTGGACAAAGGAACTATGGAATTTTATAGGTTTCTTATTACTTTAAAGATTTTATTGTAAAGCAGTAGGCATGTTATAATCTAAAACAATATTGTTACTAAAGAATACTTATATGTTAATTACTACAAAAAGTACTGACATTGACTCTACAATGTTTGTATAGTCGAAATAACTAGCTACTCGTACCAAGCGACCAATTACGAATTTACTGTCTTGTTTGTGTATAATTAGGTAGAGATCACCTTTTTTCACTTTGGTTATTTCAACTAATGACGTGCCTCATAGGCATACGTTAAATATGTCAAAAGATAATCTTTCTGCAGTCGGCCGTAACAAAAGAATAAATGTCGCCATTAATGTCTAATACAAGTTAGCGATATCTTTATATTAATTGATTTGCTCCCTAGAAAGAAATTCTACTCTGATCAACTCTTAGACTTATAATATTTTATCGTATCAGAAACGGCAAGTCATTGGGAATAGCTTTTGACAAAGTGCCACGTGGATCGGGCTTAGCATACTTCCCTGCGGTATCCCTAGCACTGCAAGAACATCTATACGCCAACTTTGGACACGTGCCTTTTGTGTAAGTTTATTTAATGTTCTACTAATGTATAATTCTAGAAATTGCAGAGTTATTAGCGCATGGATATATGTAAAAATCTTAATTTAACGCCGTTTAGTTTCACCAGAGTTTTTTTCCTATATTGTCCCACCTGCTGCTGTTGCCGAATAGTAAAAAATACGATGCGTAACTTAAATGTTTTTTTCCTGTTCATAAACTCTTTATTACACAAAATACCCTAATGAGTATTGTACAATGGTGAACTTAATGCCTTCCGGAATATCATAACAGCTAACCTTACCTTTGGGAGTATGGCAGAGTATTGTGGGTACACTATATTCTTTGACGCAATTTTATAGCAATGATAAGACGCGATATTTTCGTCAATAAGCAAACGTACCATTTGCTTACCATAAAATCACTGTTGTTATTCATAATTATAACATTTCCAGATTTCCAGTCGAAGGTTTTCAGCCTATACAATGTGCACCGTCTATAAAATGTGCTCGAGCTAGTGTATTGTTTAGATTTGTTGATGCTTTGCTTGACGAGTTCACTCATCCTTATACATCTCGGCCTCCCTCTACTAAGAACAGTAAGGTAACTAAGCATTTAATTAATGTAATTGGTTATTGATGGTAAGCGAGATACGAGGTCCAAGAATATGATGATCAATGATAGGATTGAATAAAGCTTGATAGATGTTGCTAGCATAGCTGGGCACCGTTAATCAAATAGTTAACTTCGTTAATCGTTAATCCGTTACAAAAAAAGTTAGCTTCGTTAAACGTTAAAGCGTTACATTTCGGAAGAATTAACGGTTAATCGTTAATCCGTTAATATGTGTAAATATGCATTTTTATATCGTTGCGTTAGAAACTTATAAAACCTGTTGGTTTAGGTTCTGGAAGTTAACAGGATAATATATAATATTGTCAGAATGAGTTCTCTTTTTTGTCTTGCCTCGGTTAGAGCCCTCCTTAACAATCTCTTCAAACTGTACGTATTGTGACTCATGTACCCTTCTTACATGTTGTTTCAAATTATTCAGATTGATACATGAACTTTTATTTTGGTGCAACGCTTACAAGCATAAAGTATTTGCTGGCCCGATCTGGATACAAATTCCACATACTCAGTCAAATGTGACCAAGGATTCTCATCAGGACTGCTGAAATCCGATTCCATGTCTTCCATGATATAGTTTTAATTACTACACTGCACAGTACACTTTTCTATCTAACTAATTACACTGCACTCTTCTTTATTAACACGCAAATTATCAATGACAGTAATTTATAATAACAACAAACACAACACTCGTCACTCTAAGCACTGGCGCTAGTACTTCGCAGTTTTCCTACTCGCACGCGCCGGCAAAATATATCTAGTTTTGTTTTTGTCTCACGCGCCGACGCGCCCGGCACTTGTCGTTTCATACTTGTCTGAACCTGTTTTTCGAATAGTGGCATTGGATTAACGATTAACGGACTTCTGCATATTAACGGAAGTTAACGTGTCCGTTAACATTTTTAAAAGTTAACTTAAAAGTTAACCCGTTAATCAAAATGTTAACTTCGTTAATTAACGATTAACGGACTAACGAGTTAATGCCCAGCTATGGTTGCTAGCTATGATGAACTCCCCAAATATGTATAGGGTAAACTATGTATTGGCACTGTCTGTGACATTTTATTGAAGATATTGGAAATTTATTAGTTTTTTTTATTAGTAACAACACAAATTATATATTAAACGTTAGCCATGTCAATAGCACTGCCAATATATATCTAACTCATGGTGCTAATTACTGTGTTTAAGGTGCCAATCATTGCATGATTTACTGTAGGTTATAATAATTGTAGGTAAAAATTTTATCTACAAAAACTACAGAAGAAGAAGTGGCTCTAAGAATTCACAGTGAACACTCCATGTGGACAGCAAAACCCTCACCAAATGTATTAAACGCAGATGAAAAACTGATGTCAAAAAAAGTAAGAGCAAATTCGGCAGCACCGCTATTGTCTGCATGTAATATTTTATAATTATACTCTGTTCGTAATCTTACAATAAATAAAGAAGGACAAACGTATTTTTCAGGCTTTCCTCATGTCTCTAATTCGTCTAGTTTTCATAGAACTGGGCATAATTCTGAAGTCATCTTACGTGGTAATAGCAGAGTTATTACCAAGGATTCGAGCTTCGTTAGGCTTAATGACAACTGGAGTTACATGTGATCCTATTGCCAGAACCTTCTACTTGAATGCCGTTGAAGTTGGTTATGTAAGAATGTTTTGTAAATTCTATTTCACGGCATTAGCGGAAATCGTACATAATAATAAATACACATGTACAGTGATGTGGATTGATTTTCGTAATAAAAACGCTCCCTGAATCCGGGAATAAATTCGTGATACGATTTTCTGTACACGATGTAACTGGCAAACACATGGTGA
Source organism: Tinea semifulvella (assembly GCA_910589645.1). Lineage (NCBI taxonomy): Eukaryota > Metazoa > Arthropoda > Insecta > Lepidoptera > Tineidae > Tinea > Tinea semifulvella. Next base: position 5,613,896 of record OU342605.1, read on the forward strand.
TTTTATGTGTTTTATGATGCGCCGGGAATGATATTTTTTCTTCCAAAATCAAAATAATCATATATCTTGGTATGTTTATTTAGTTTAGATATTACAGGTGGCTGTGAGCTACAAAAGTGGACCCTCTACTAAGTATATAAATATGAATCAACAATTTGAGAAGTTATTGTTAAACATTAAAATAAAACTACAAACAAAGTAAAATATAAACATTCGCATTCAGGCTACAACATAAAATGTCATTTCCTCTTTAAATTCCATCTTTGTGACGTCTAATACTTGTAAAGTATGAAAAAAAACATCAATAAAGTGAAACGTGAAAAAAAAATGATAAGAATGAATGCTTTTATTGCTTGTGTAAGTTAAATTTTATGACTAAATTCTCACGTATATTTAATGAGGTTTTGGTGTGTTTAATTTCAGTTAGATTTAGCGAAGAAGCTTCGGAAGCAGCCTCAGGCTCGTCTCTGTACAATGTTGGATTGGTTTTGGACTTTCTTAGATGAATCTAGTCTTTGTGATATTTTGGAGCATTGCATTGTTAGGGAATGTCTGCTATTTGATTTGGTTTCTCAGGTGAGTACGAGGCAAAAGCACTGATGGCAAGTTAATTGCCGTTTTCTTGGATGTGTGTAATATATTATACGATTGTATATACTTTTTGTACTGTACACGGCATGTTACTATACATGTGAATATTTATATACTTTTAAATATAGTTCAAAAACATGATAAATAATAATAATGATAAATCAAAATCAAAATTAAAATATCTTTATTTTCTACAATACTGTGTACAATATCATACTGTGGTCTTCATCATCATCATCAGCCTATGTCTCTCCACTGCTGGATGTAGGCCTCCCCCAAGGCTCGCCATTTCACACGATCTTTTGCCACCCTCATCCAGCCCCCACCAGAGACCTTTTTTAGGTCATCCATCTATCTGGCGGGGGGTCTTCCCACTTTGCGTTTTCCTGTACGTGGTCTCCACTCCAGATCTCGTCTACTCCATCGGTCATCGGTTCTGCGACAGACGTGTCTGGCTCATTGCCACTTCAACTTACTAATTTTAAAGGCTATGTCGGTAACTTTGGTTTTCTGACGGATGTCTACGTTTCGGACTCTATCCATCAGAGAAATACCGAGCATAGCTCTCTCCATAGCTCGCTGAGCGACCTTAAATTTGTCGACCAGACCAGTCAGTGTCCACGTTTCTGCTCGGTACGACAATACTGGAAGAACGCATTTTCAAACACTGTGGTATGTTTGATAACAGGATGTGGCGTTTTAAATTAAATTATGTCAATAGCTATTTAAAAATAACAATAAAACCATGATAGGACACACCTAACCAAAAAATATTGAAATTATTAATTATATGTCTGAATATTTTAGGACATGAAGTTCAAAGGTCAGATTGAAGATGTTTATGTGCTTTGTGGCCTGATGCAGCACAGAGAGACGCGGCAACACCTTGTCAAATATGTATTTTTTAATAAAATATCGTAAGTTATTTATTATTATGAACTAAATCTGCATGATATTTGTATGAATTTCTATGATTTATTGATAGGCTGGTAGATTTTTCTACATACTTTAATATAAGTAATTCAATCTTTATTAATAATCTTATTGTTTTTAGGTTTGATAATTTTCTAAACATTAAATGTCCAGATGAAAAAGTGTTAAGATCAATAATTCGAGCTCCATGGTGGCAACAGCCTACTTCTGTTATAGGAGAAATGGATCCTAAAATTAAGAGTACAAGATTTTTTCTTTATTGTGATCTATTTTATTATAAAACTTTATTGTAAAATACAAAAAGGCGATCCTAATGCCGCTACGTTAATCTTTGGGCATTGGAACCATTTTATATTAAATACAGTGCAAGTAGAAAGAAAAAGAAACTAATCAATCATAATAATACCTAAATAATAATGATACCTTAAAAAACTACTGACACGTTCCAGCTGGTTACGATAAGAAATAAAACAACAACAAAAGAAAAGTTACACAAATTACTGATATCATTTTACGAGTTACCAAAGATTTTAATTGGACGTAGACTATAATCTTTTTAACCTAACTTAACTATAGTTTATTTATTTATTTTTAGGAAAATTTACAGCCTCTACAATAATACAATAGAAATATAGTAACTTAAAGCCTTACAAATTTTCACTGATAGCATTGAGTTAGTAGTAAACACAGCAGACAAAACGTGTTAAAATAATACAATTCAAATACAAAGCCACCACCAATACAATTAAGAGAACAATTAAAGACTAAACTAGTAGAACCATTAAACAACAACAAACATTTCCATCGAGAAAAATGATAATAATAATAAAATTTATAAAATATGGTTGTATAATTCCTGAAGACACAAAACCAACGAAACACAATCAGTAGTGAAGTAGACCTATCCAAACTTCATGTTAAATATAGTAAATATAGTAAACTGACACATAAAGCAAACAGTGTAATTTGCGTTGTCGAACCTACTCAAGATGCTTATCACAGTACTGGGCAGTCATTATTTATTCATTTATACGAACCTTTGTAATTTAGTTAAATATTTCATAGATAAACAAAAAGACGAAGACAATGATGATGATGAGCTAAAGAGAAAATATAAAGAAGACTGTGATAAAATAACAGCAGCTATTGCACCGTTAGAACAAATACAGGTAATCAAATATTATGAAAAAAATGCACAAGCAGTTGAATTGGACCAATATATTTTTTAAAGCTATATCTTAGTGAAAATAATTTATCATACAAACCACACAACAATAATACTAGAAATAATTAAAGTAAAAAAAAAAGAATCAATAATAAATGCACTGTTTTGATATGGTTTCAGCTTGAATTCTTGTTGATTTTACTGGACAATGCTGATGGTACAAACATAGTACCTTCAACGAGAAAAATATTTATAGAGAAGTTCAGAAGATATATTATGGACAACTGCATCTTGGATATGGTGAATAATAGTAATTAGCTGAAAAATAGAGCATTAACAGCATTAGATAATAAAATATATGGAATTTTAAAATTATTAATGTGACATTACACGGATTCCTTTGCTTAAATTTATTTCTTCGTTTCGCTGAATTCTGTTATACTAACCAATAAACTACATAAATACTTATCATTAAATACTTGTAGTAGATATACATGACGATGATATATTATTGGAAAGTAGAAATTTCTGAAGTTAAATTATATTGTTCTTGATTAAAAATAAAGCATTTAGAAGCTTGTTAGATGAGCAGTGGAAGATTATTTCATATTAATGGCTTGTTAGTACATACCACCTATTAACACTTTGTTTATTAACGTTAATGCATTTTATAGAGATTGTTCAACGTGTCTCGAAACTCTCCAGCTATATCTTGGTGCTGTCATGATCGCCTTCTTTCAGCCATCGCAAAGCTGTGGGTTGAAAATCCATTAGGAAACTCGTAAGTAGTAGTAGCTTTGCTTCAGTAGGCCTCTGTTTCTTAAAGGATGAAAAAGATCGAACATTTAACTTGATTTTAAAAGACGTAATTGCCTTTACTAACAATGTCTGTCATCAAACAACAGATAACAAAAAAACGATCGATATCTTGTTCTTTGAAAATCTGAGAACGAGTAAGAGCACATCATCTGACTTTGTAGATACAGAATTCATGTTACAATATCCAGGTCCAAATAAAAATACAAATGTATTTATTCAAACAGAAAACACAAAGACACCATATAAAAAGAACCGAATAAAGCAAAATAATATTTCTCCAAAATATCGCTGTAATAATTACCAGAAATATAAATATTTTAATAGTCTAAAAATCTCTTACCCTATTAAGGGTTAATATGTTGCGCTTTATTTGTAGAGGTTTGAGTGGAGGCATTAGAAAGGGGTAAACCATTATAATGACAAGTCAAAACTATGGACTGGAGAAGAGACGGCATTAAATTAATAGTAAAACCATTGATTGTAAGGAAATTGCTACCATTACAGACAATAATATTGTAATTGACGAATATGAATGAAGTCATAATTAATTTATACACTTGCATAATAGAGCTTATGTGTAAAATGAATAATCGCTTTAAATTTTTGTTTACAGTACGAATATACCAATGCACATTCCAACAAATAGTTTTTTAGACGGCGAGTTAGATTTTTACAATGTTGATAGATTGGGAGGTGTATTACCTTTCTTGGTCAGAACTCTACGGTAAGTGGAAACAAAATTATGATGTAAAAGCATTTATTAATTGTAAAGCATACGAAAACAATATTTCTTTCTATGGTAAAGTTTGTAGATCTTTCAGACTCAACAAGATGGATTATGAGTGTATCCGGTTTATCTTTTGTTTACGTAAATACGAGCATACGAGTATCTCTGATTATTTTGATTTTAAATTTGCACCTATAATTGTTCTAATTTGTCCCGAAAGTTTGGCTATCAGAAAATGTCTACGTGCATTAAAAGATTGTAAATTTAATTTTAAATACATACATCATGCCCATTCTGTTAATTTCAGCCAAGACTTAGTAACTGCTTTGGGAGAAGACAATTTATTTATACAAAGCTTTGATCCAATTTATAATCGGAGCGGTGGACTTGATACTGGTACCTAATAATTATAATTATTAATAACATTAGGTCCTTGGTAGTTAGTTTTTTTTATATTGAGAAATTGAGGAAAAACATCTGGACCCTGAGTGCAGAGGGCCTATCCTCTAAGTCCAAGCTCTGAGCAAATATACACTAACAATATATAAATTATAGTAGTAGTGTGAAGATAGGAATTTGACTGCCGGTGTAATACACTAAGGCAGTGAGGGAATGGGAAAGATGGTATTAATGTCCAAGAGCGCAGGCTCACATGATGTGCCTAGAGGCAGGTGGCTAGGTGTCTTGACCAACGTGATGGATCCTAAGGCCGGGTAGGGATTCTGGATCGATCGAGCAGGCTCACAAGATCGTACCTAGAAGAAGTAGCACGCAAAGGTGTCTTGAGCAACGTGTTGGAAATGAGATTACAACATAATCTGGTTTATTTTCAAAATTACTTAAATACTAAATTTACATTGATAGCATACAGGTATATTAATCTCCACTACGTTTATACATATTTGTTGTAAAATTTGCTATGTCATATCATTGTGACAGCTGCGGCCTAGAATCGAGAACACGAGGCATGTTTAGTCAGCTGAACATTCTGGCGTCTCTCGGGGTTGCAGGGTTAGACCACAGCCTCTAGGTTGTCTGCTGAACTAGCAGTCTGGCAACATTCTGGAGATAGACGGTCTAAAAAAAAATTAAAACATAAAAATATAGCACTGCAGCGTGGGAATGCAGCCAGTGTATTTGGTACTTTTATACTTGAAATTTTCGTTGGTAGAGATTTTGAAGATTTTTTAATCTGTTAGAAATATTTTGTACATTTTGTATATTTTTTTATTCATTTATAATTTACCACTAATTATATATTACTTACTAAAGATATTCACGATAAATTTCATCATTCTAACAGATGTAATGGCAGCCATATCGCCAAGATCAGCTACGCTTCCTCAAGTGATATCATCAATGGCTCGATTTCTTAATGCTTCTATGGCACCGATAACACCGAGGTAAGAATTAGGTCTTCTAGATTTTCTGATAATTAGCAAACCGAAGCCGTTCGTATTATTAATATTTAATAATGATCATATAACAGCTCATAGAATTCAGAGTTCTAGACCTCTACTGTTACTAGACGCGCCTTCCAGAAATTTCTGGATAATAGGGTAGTGGAGTAAATCTGCTTAATTAAGTTGTTTTTTTCCGAGTATTTTATTAACAAATAAAGTTAGTGTCACTCTAGAACAAGTAAATTAAATTATATACCTGGGCAGTGTTTTTATTGCGGATGGGAAGTATAATAGGGATATTGAAAAAATAGTGAACGCGGTAAATAGTGTTAATGGTGCCCTGGGGTCAATGGTGCCGTCATTCACAATGCCATGTTGGTACTAACACTGATGTATATACGATATACGAGTATAAGAATACGTAGAGTTAATGCAGTAGGAATACGTCGGATATGCGGTGTTACATAACATAACACGACCACATACATAACAACAAAATGCGGAAAAGGGTAGGTAGACAAAAATATAGAAAGGCATGGTCCGATGGTTTGGGCATGTTGAAAGGATAAGTAACAAAAGATTGAAGAACCAGATGTATAATGTTAAAGTTAAAACAAAAGGGCATGTATGAAAAGGTTAATAAAAGTCGACCAACCGAAAGAGGTATGAGTATGTATAGATCTCTGAAAATGTTACAGGAACCCAGAAGAGACAGTGTTTACTCTTAAAGGAACACCTTCAATAATGCCTGGAGCTGGAAGCATAGATATCAAGACTGCATATCTTTGTCTGGTTGACGGTTTACTGGCACTGTACCACGGGGCAGCAGTAAAACATGATGAGAAGGTATTTGTCGGTATCTGTCATATGCTTATGGTACAAGAAATCCCAAGTTATGATATTTAAATATGACAATTAAATATAAGCATACATCTCACACCTCCAGTTTGAGATAGCGAATCTTAGCGGAATCCTGAACGGCTTAAACGTGGCGTCATTGCGGGTTGGTCTCAGAATAAACTTTGACAAGACAAAAGTTATGCTCAACAATCATGTCATACCAAGACTAATCTGCGTGGGTGACGCCACTCCCGAAGTTATACAACAATACTACTTGGACAGACTATTCAATTATTCGTAGCCATCTTAGGAAAGAAGCCGATAGACGCATTCTTCTTATGCAAAACCAATGCGTTCTTTTAGTATTGTCGTACGGAGCAGAGACGTGGACGTGGGCCTGGTCTATAAGTTTAAGGTCGCTTAGCGAGCTATGGAGTGAGCTGTGCTCGGTTTTTCTCAAATGCCGATTTTGAGAATTGTGAGATAACTACTCCAACAGACATGGCCCATTGCCACTTTAGCTTACTAATTTTGAAGGCTATGCCGGTAACTTTAGTTCTCTGACGGATGTCCATGTTCGCATTCTATCCATCAGAGAAATACCAAGCATAGGTCTATCCATAGCTCACTAAGCGACCTTGAATTTGTGAACCAGACCCATTGTCGACGTTTCTGCTCCGTACAACTTTACGGGAAGGACGCACCGGTTGAAGACTTTTGTAGTGTGTACGATGGGAGGGTGTGCCGAAGTTTCCTGAATGTCGCCTATCCTTGCTAAATGCGTCTGTCGGCATCTTTGCTGAAGTATGCAGCGCCTAGCTGAATATTTATTAATTATTTTCTATCAATAGACAATACACATTAGTCTAAAGTAAAAGCATACAAAATTACGCGGTATAATAAGATACGCCAACAAAAGCGGCGGTAATGGGTTGGTCGGGAGTTGTAATGCAATAAAGTTTATAACAAATAATATCTTCACAGCTGTGTGAAGTGCGAGACAATCAGCTGGACATGGCTGACTGTTTACACGATATTAATCAACGAATAGAAATAGTCACAAAGGAACTAGAGGATTACGGTAATAATTATTGTTGTTTGTAGTTATTTATTAATTTAATATCTGTAGACACACTCACAATATTGTGCTTATGTAATTATTTGGTAAACTGTATACTTACTCATTTAAGCTGTGTTACTTTTTTTGGCGCCGGTTTATTTAACATTGACAAGTAAATATGGTACGGCAGGTGGTAAGCACTTTGACAGATAGTCAAATTATCTGACAATTGCAATTTTACTTGTCAATGCCAAAAAATAGAATTAAACCGGTCGATTAATCGGGGCCTTAAAAAGTAACACGGTTTATAACTGGAACGGTTTGTAAATCATCAACCCATTAGCTGATTAATTTAAAATTATGTAAGTACCTACTTTATTTGCCACATTTTTTGTAACATTATTTAATAACGTACCTATTGCGATTTTATAATATATATTTTTACAGAAACATCTGAGAATAAAGAATTTACTGAAAAAAGAGCATTGATGGAGAATGTTCTTAAGGAATTGCAAAGATCTAAGCGAGTATATGAGGTAATTTTATATTTTCCTAATATTATCACTTCACTGGATAATAGATCCGAAGTAACATTACTAGAATCAACCAAGCACAATCCAATATTTTCAAATATTTTTCAAATCCGATTCAAGTCGCTATTAAATGTTGGGTGCTGAGATGCGTATACAAGATGGCTACGTACAAGTATGCAATAAAATATCTTTAAAGACTATCAATAGGATAGGCCTTACTGAAATTCATCGATCAAGAATCAAACCATCATAAAAACGTTCGAAAAACATTACCTTCCTTTCCAGGTGGGTAGCATTCATGTAACAAGCAATCCCAAGAAACATTATAAAAATTAATAAATAGTAGTTGATTATGGTATCAACTCCATGCCTTCTCCTTTCGTGTTGTAGAAAAAAATCGTCGAAAAAAGTGGTCACTTGCAGTCGAGGCAATTTAAAACTTGTGTATAAATGAATTAGGTTGATTTTGTAATTAATATTTAATATTATTTATGTTATTTTATTTCTGACCGATCGCCTTATTATCGTATGTTCTTTAGAGAAAGAGATAGCATGTACGTAGAGGTCCGCTTGCCAGTTTATCGCAGTTATTTTGTATGTGACTATTATCGTAGCTCAAATATATATTTTTTTTTATTAGGAGAAATTAGAAGGAAGTGCATTGCAAATGGCGTGGGTGATAGGCGCTATCTGGACGAGAAGAAGACAACAGAATCTGGCAAAGCAGTTCATCGGCGTCCTCCATTCCATGAGGCTGGCTTCTGACAGTGGATATGCTGCTGATATATTGGTAACCCAAAATATCTTTATTCACGTAAATTACGGGCATTTTTTATCTTATTATCTTTTTTTAGGTTGCTAGTAAAGAGATCCTGCAGGACAAGAGTTCGATGCTCGGTAACAGCAGTTATGCGTCTCTTGAACTACAGTACACCTCCAGCTCGGATCAAAGGTTGTTAAAATTGTTTTTTTTAGTTAAAGCCTTCCAGAACAATTCGCCTTGGTCTTGGTCAGACGGATTGGCGACGCTCTTGTCCTTTTCACCCGAAAGCTCGACGCAAGGAAGGCCTTTAAATTTATCAGCCTATGTATGTATGTATATATATATATGTGTATGTATGTTCTTTTGTGGCAAACTGGAGACCAAACGCGTAGGCCGATTTTGATAATTCTCACGTCAATCGATATGAAGATATGATATTGATCAAACTTCAGTAAGACTACAACCAGACGCCATATTGTGGGAAATAAAAATAATAATTATTATTATATATATTAAGGCGCGGTGGTGGCTCGGTTGTAAGAACGCGTACCTTAAATCCTACAAAGGTCGGTTCAAACCCACCCGGCATGTACCAATGAGAAATACACTTTTCTTACTTACATTTGTCATAGATTTACAACACCACCGTTCCCGTGCCTCGGAGAGCACGTTAAGCCTTAACTAATACCAACTTGTGGAATCGTTAATAGATTGTCATAAAAATTGACATCATATCCTCGCCAAGCCGTCTGGCCAGCGTGGCGAGTGTAGGCCAAATTCTCCAGTTCTGGAAGGCCCATCTCCAGCAGTGGAGGTCTAGGACGCTGTGTTCTAGGGGCTGTAATGAAAATGAATATTAATTAATTACAAAACGAGAAACTTGGACTTAACTTGTCCGTGAAAAATGGGAACTCCCCTCCGATATTTATTCACACGGCGCGACGACGGTGGCGACGCGATAGCCTCCATGACGATTGATTGTCTTGCGCGCTATGATCATATCTAGATTCAACAATCGAGGGTTGATCCTACGATCAATAGTCGTGCGTCATTAGCCTTGCTATACAGCGGGGAAATGTTGCCAGCCTTCGTGGGACTATCTCTGATGGGACGTCTCTGAAGGATACATATATATATTTTTGTTTAAGGTTTTTAGTTTGTAATTATTATTTGAATTAGTACTTATTAAATTCCGTTTAAAATATAAAGGTAAAAAAATATATCATGTGTAATAATAGACTGAATAGAGGCCCGTGTTCAGTGAGCTGTTGGTTGACAATTATGATAAATTGAAGACACGACAGTCTTTCTTTTCAGCGTTCTTACAACCAGGCGATTTTCTTTATTTATGCTTTCTTTTCCAGCCCTACAAGTCCAATATCGATTACAACCGATGGAAGTGGGTCACAGTCCGAGTTGCCGTCGAGGCGTAAGAAATATTTTTTATTTACACATTCTAGTTTATGGTCTGAGACCTACGTGTGGTCTAGCGTTTTGGGACGTAGATTTGGACTTCGCTATAGTAAAGTTCATTTCATTCATTATTCATTACAGCCCCTAGAACACAGCGTTCTAGACCTCCACTGCTGGAGATGGGCTTTCCAGAACTGGAGAATTTAGCCTACAATCGCCACGCTGGCCAAACGGCTTGGCGAGGATATGATGTCAATTTTTTTATATGACATTCTATTAACGATTCCACAAGTTGGCATTATTGGAACCGGGACCGACGGCTTAACGTGCTCTCCGAGGCACGAGAACGGTGGTGTTGTAAATCTATGACAAATGTTCGTAAGGAAAGTGTATTTCTCATTGGTACATGCCGGGTGGGTTTGAACCGACCTTTGTAGGATTTAAGGTACGGATTCTTACAACCGAGCCACCACCGCGCTCATTTAACAAGTTTTATTTGTACCAAGACTACAATTATGCGTTCTGTATATATTAGAAAATAATGGTTGGTAAGGAATTTCATCAAAAATGTTTTTAAATCAACTTTATTAAAAAAAAAAAAAAAACTTAGAAAAATAAACATAATATAGGTATCCTTTTATATACATATATAAGTGGTAGTACAATATTAATAATTAATTTTATATAAGAATATGTGACATATGTCCTTAAGTTACGCCTAACGATACGACCCCAGCCTGAAGGGCCACCGCGGGAGGTCGCATGCCCGAATCACCGTGAGGCCTCCTAAGGAGACCCCAAGGCGCCTACGGACTAAAACCCTACAAACCGTCTCTCTCTCACTGTTGGCCCTGCGTTCCTTAACAGCTAAGTCTGAGTCGTGGCTACGGAGTGAAGGTACTCGCTAGTCTGATTTATACTATACAAGATTAACGTGCATCATCATCATCACGACCGTTTCCCTTTCGGGATGGTCAGAAACCACGTTTATAAATAAGCGGATTCACATTTAGCCAACTTTACTATAGGCCAAAAAAACCTGACGGCGTTCCTCCGTGGCGCCTGAGTGGCGGCTTCGCGGGAGTCCGTTAGGAAACATCCGCTAACCGCCGGCGCTGTCCGCCTAGGCAGACCCTCCAGTGAGCAGGAGATGGAACACGGGAACACCACGTGCGCCATTTCTCGCCCTCGCGAGTAGGTCACACTCCATGACCTGACTCGGGCGTGCGTGCACTCGCTAACCGTAAAGAAGTTTACGGCAAGGAGTGCACGACTTGCCTCCCTAAAGTGGTCTCGACGCGGCCGGCTGTGAGCACGTAACCGCGGAGACCACCGCTCCTTCGCGACTTCAAGAGTCGCGAAATAGGCCAATCATGACAAGTGCCAAGCTCGTCGATGTCTCCAGCGTACCAAACTCGAGAAATATCGCAAATAAACTAAATATTAATTAAATGTATTTATTTACATTAATAAATATTTTTGTGTCCCGACCAGGAATCGAACCCAGTACCTCCGAGTCTAAATCCATGGACTTAACTGCTAGACCACGGAGGAAGTTAACGTGCAAAGAAGTAATAACTAGATAGGTTAACGTATTTAGTTTGATTGAATAGATGATATGGAGCAATATCTTGCGGCCCCACACTAGTTCAGTAGTCCTGTCATTGGGGACCAGTATGAATCCAGTAATTGAAATAAATATCCCGAAAGTACCGGGAATCAAATTTAATTACCTGGTTCCATTGACCGCCTCCGTGGTCTAGTGGTAACAAACGTTGCCGTGAACTCGGGAGGTCGTGGGTTCGATTCCCACCGGGGGCAAGTTGTACATTGTATAATTTGTCTCGGTCTGGGTGTTTATATGTATAATATGTATATATTTACAAAAAAAAAAGTATAATATGTAGTTTGTCAACCATCCAGTTTCCGTAACACAAGCCTCGTAGCTTACCGCGGAAACTAGATGGCGCTGTGTGACCTGTCTGGAAATATTTATTTATTATTTATTATATTACTGGGTCTAAACCCTAGCAGATATGTTAAGTAAATATCCACCTATTTGGCAGACTGATAGTGGTAATTTGTCCAGTCTGCCGGGGCGGGGAAGTATCCACCGTTCGTGCCGATAAACCCAGTAAAGTGTATCCACACATTTCGGGATCAGGCTCGAATTGCCGTCATGTCCAGTCAAGCCGGTATAGGGACTGATGTCAGTCATGAGTGTCTGATTCCATTTGCTAACATTCATGGATCTCGCTCCCAACTTACCAACAGGTGGGCGCTAGGTCACATGTCGTGCTAGCATAAAAAAAAAAAAAAAAAAAGTCCGTCATTTCGGCATTAAATTTTGAATTTTTCTCTAGGTGATCAATACGCTGCATCTCTGTTCGCTTTTGTACCAGAATACCACGTCGACAGTTTGCTAGAATTATGCAATACATTGCGTCTTTACATGCATCCAACTGTTCCACTGCGTCAAATACCAGGTCTGTGATACGAGTTGCAAATTATAAATGTAATGCGAATACAAAACGGCTCTAGTTTAAATAAAATAAAATAAATAAAAATCCATTTATTGTCACATAACATTATTACACAGTTTTACAGTTTCGAACAATATGTGACAAAAGGAATCAGGTGTCAGCTGTTGTCGTGCAGCAGCACAAGTACTTACACCTGCACGACGCTGTTTTTCAACCTGTTCCTGTTCTCACGTAGTAATATATATATTTTTTTAATTACAGGGTAGACACTTATAAATTAATAGATACACAATTATACTAAAAAGCTAGGTATACATGCATGGCAGAGTAGATGAATGAGGCTCGCTTCGTCAGGAATATCAACATTGTTGCAGGCCCTTTAATTATACATTTTCTAGGGCTAATAATTAAAATTAAATAAGATTAATAATAAAATTAAACGCTTTTGCAATCGCACAATCCAATATTTTCTAAGTTTTTTCAACCTGTACATATTTATTCATATTATTATATTATGGGTCGTCCAATAATAACGTGATGTCTTTTTTTTGTTGCCTTTTTTAACGCCCTCCCCCCCCCCCCCCCATCGTCCCACTCAAAATCAATCATTTATTAGTCTCTGAATTAATTCTGTAATTAAATCTGACCGCCTCCGTGGTCTAGTGATAACAAACGTTGCCGTGAACTCGGGAGGTCGTGGGTTCGATTCCCACCGGGGGCAAGTTGTACATTGTATAATTTGTCTCGGTCTGGGTGTTTATATGTATAATATGTATATATTTACAAAAAGTATAATATGTAGTTTATCAACCATCTAGTTTCTGTAACACAAGCCTCGTAGCTTACCACGGAAACTAGATGGCGCTGTGTGACCTGTCTGGAAATATTTATTTATTTATTATTATTTATTTATTAATTAGTCTATGACAGCAGTGTTTCAAATTGATTTTGTTGTTTTACTTACACCGACCTGCATGCTACGAAAGTATAAAACACGTTCTTCTTCAACAAGAGAACTTGTTTTACAATAGATACCGTAAAAAAAGTAACAAACTATTTGTATGAAAATAACAACCAATGCCCGCTCTATCTAATACTCGCATTTGGTTTCTTTGTTGATAAATATTAGTTTGATGTATTTTGACAGAATGGGAAGAATTGGTGGTGTCGTGTGCTTCGTTTTTGTGTGCGGAATTCGCGGACCAGAGAATTATATTGGCGAGCACAAGAGAGTCCTTGGTGCAGACTTTGGCCTCATTTGCCACACAAATAGAGACCATGCGAGCTATAGAACGAGTATCTGGAAAACAGTAGGTGACTTTTAAGCACTTAACGACACTTAAACCCGGCACACCATTAAAGACAGATTCACCGAGCGCCATGGTTCGTGCGAAATTCTGTAATTGCTAGAGATCTGGAGATCGTAGTATAGTAGTATCGAGGCAGTTGTTGTCGGCCTAGCTAAACGTATGTTTGACCGGGCTGACAACGGATCCTACAAGCATCTTCAGGATATCGCTCCTACTTTCGCACAGCCCCCGGAGGGGAGACCACTACCTAGGAAGGCGCTCTTGGAGAAGAACTAAAGTAGACAAATCTAGGAGACTAGATTCGTGAGCCACATGGGCGGTGTTGTAGTAGGAACAGCGCCCAGCACCAAAGGTGCGTTGAATCACCGACGGGTAGTTAGCCGCCGAGATCCTGCCGGGGAAAACGGGAGATTATCCCATACCCAACGCAGGCCCATTGAACATCCGGGCCTGGATAACTCCGCTGTCTGCTGTCTGTCGAACTCTTCGCTCTAGTTTCAACTTTACACTTTCCATTCCATCTCGCCACACCTCTCCTTTGTCTCCCATTCGTTTACTGTTGTTGCTTAAAATCTCTGGAACGACTTACCATTAAATATAAAACAACCTTTAAATCAAGCCATCTTTAAAGATTTAGTTTAAATCTTTCAGCACGGAAAGTACTAAGCTTGCGTTATTTTTTTTCATTCATTCATTACAGCCCCTAGAACACAGCGTTCTGAGCCACGCTGGCCAGACGGCTTGGCGAGGATATGATGTCAATTTTTTATGACAATTTAGTAACGATTCCACAAGTTGGCATTAGTGGAACCGGGACCGACGGCTTAACGTGCTCTCCGAGGTACGGGAACGGTGGTGTCGTAAATCTATGGCAATTGTACCTAAGAAAAGTGTATTTCTCATTGGTACATGCCAGGTGGGTTTGAACCGACTTTTGTAGGATTTAAGGTACGCGTTCTTACAACCGAGCAACCATCGCGCCATTACAACATTGTTGTTAACGTTGCGTTATTACAACAGCATAAATCTAGCGGTCTCCAAATTCTGTTTTGCCGCTCCGAAAGGGCCTCGATAGTTCGTGATGTGTACTCGTACACTTAGTTATTATCTTTATTACATACAATGTTAGGACTAGTAAAGAAAAAAACATACAAAAGTGGTTTTTATTTCCATTATATACCTAACCCAACGCACTAGGTGCGCTAGAACAATAGAAAACGAATATGCAATTTATAATATGGTTTTTTGTCACAATTTTTACGGGATATTTTAGACCTTAAGGACCTCATAGTTATCAATAAAACATAGTTATCAATAAAACATAGTTAACAATAAATCCAAAAAAAAAAAAATCGTATTGAAAGGCATATAAGTACTTCTTGTGAATAGAAAGTTATTTCAACTTCTCTATTCTTTTGTTTATTCCCGTTTTCATTTGCATTAACATCATTATTTCTATATTACTACCCTCATCGTGTGATTTATTTGTATATTTATTGTCTGTATATATTATATTATTACTAATTTATGTACGTGGTGTGTATATACTCGTATTGACTTACTTAATATTGCATCTACAATGTCCTAAAGGTTTGGCTGTCAGAGAATGCCTAGCGCCATTAAGTCCATACATTTAGACAGTATGGTAGATAGTAGGTTCAATATTAAGTAAGTCCATATATATCAATATATACATACCAATATTTACTTATTATACATATAAGCGTCATGTTGCGCAATAAAATATAAAAGACCTCTTTTGTAAACCAACCTGAGACACCAAAGACTTCCACTGATGGGAGTCCATCCCAAACTAGAATTTAAAATATTATATGGATTTCAGACAAATGTCAATGGTAGAGCAATTATTAAAACCGTATCAGAATCGAGCGTGGGCTCAGTCCAACTGGGTTCTGGTCAGGTTCTGGCATGGCTCCGGCTTCGGCTTCCATCACAGGCAGTGGCCACATTTGGCTGCTAGGTTAGTTGTTTATTAATTAAATAGATTAAAATTATATCACTTTTTATAAATAACATTTTCATTACAGCCCCTAGAACAGCGTCTTGGACCTCCACTGCTGGAGATGGGCCTTCCAGAACTGGAGAATTAGGCTAGCTATTTTTTTTTGGAAGATTTTCTATAGACACCTCCAACAGATTTGAAACACTTGTCATTCGAAGCAGTCATTTCTAGACCTATTACAGTTAAAATAAAAAATAAAACAATACGTTATTAGAAGCGCTGAGAACACTTTACAGCTTAAAGCGAGCTGCGTGAACGAGCTGTTATATTAAATATATGTTTTTTATAGTTAAAGAAACTTAATATATTTTGTTTATCAGATATGGAGACAGAGCACCTACTGTGAATAATTTGGGAGCAAAAGTCGATGCTGGGCTGATGAGCCAATGTTTTGGTTAGTTTATTGAAGCATTCCGTATTTAACTCGATTATTTAAAAAACAGCATAATCTTGTCTGTGAACTGGCAAATATCCTATCTCAACTTTTAAGACATAATACCTATAGGCGCAAATTATTATTTGTAGCGTAATCAACCAAAAATAAAAATATATACCTACTTAACAATAAAATAACTCAATAAACGAAATTTAAAAAGTTTTTTGTTTTTACCTAACAATAATTACTTACGTTTTCTTTGTCTTAAAATGAGCAATTCACAGTTACAAATTACTAGTTGACAGACGATATGTTGCTGCTTCTAAAATTGATACTCAAGACTTATTTTTAAAAAAGAAATGTATTTCTCAATGTGGACGATAACATCAATGGGCGCTGGAGGCCTAGAGGGGGGCGGTAAGGGGCTCAGACAAAAAAAGGGGGGTGTTAAAGTAGTTTACGGCGCGATTTGTAACTTCATTTACCAACACTGACAGAAATTAAATCCTACCTACTTTACAACACCGATTATTTATTGAAATTTAGTTTTACGAATACTCGTATAACTAAATTTTATGTATATATTATATATACATATATAATAATTATTTATTTGCTCCCACTGCTACAAAAGTCTCGTTTATAATTATATTTGGCCTACACTCGCCACGCTTCCCACACGGGTTGCAAGGGTCTGATGTCAATTTTTAATGACAATTTATTAACGATTTTACAAGTTGATATTAGTGGAACTGGTCCACGTCGTCGTTCCCGACGGCTTAACGTGCTCTCCGGGGCACGGGAACGGTGGTGCTGTAAATCTATGAGAAATGTACATAAGCAAAGTGTATTTCTTAGCTACTAATATACCACATAAAAATTAAAGTAATGAATGTCAATCTGGTTTTTTTATTGTGGAAAAAAAAATGGGGGGGGGGGGGGGGGCGCTTAAAAAATATATTTTTTTTTATGTAGATAAAATAGGTTTTTATAACTTCTGCTTAATAAGAAAAGGAAAAAATATTTTGCTTTTATTTAAAGGGATTACCTTTTGGTTATAGGACCTTGTCCTTCAGAAGTGGTGCAATGTAGGATCCGAGAGTATTTGGTGAAGCATCCCAAAGAATCTACCCTGTTTCTCAACTCGCTCCTCACGCAACTCAACTGGGCTTTCTCAGAATTCATCACCATGATGCAGGAGGTAAATATGTATAAAATATTAACATAAGGTATGAATGTGCAAGACAAGACAGTGGACATGTCTGTCGTAGAACCGATGAACGATGGAGTAGACGAGTTCTAGAGTGGAGACCACGTACGGGAGGACGCAGAGTGGGTCGACCCCCTGCTAGATGGATGAATGACCTGAGGAAGGTCGCTGGTGGGGGTTGGATGAGGGTGGCAGGAGATCGTGTGAAGTGGCGAGCCTTGGGGGAGGCCTATATCCAGCAGTGGAGAGACACAGGCTGATGATGATGTGATGAATGTGCAAGACGGCTCCTGTTGTTTGTTCTCTTCTCCCGATGGATGATGAATGAGGTGATAGGGAAGGCAAAGGGTCTAGCCCATGATATATACATAAATGGATGTATGTTAGTATATTACATTTAGTATTTAAGTTTTACTATACTATAATATACTTTATAGGAAGTGATTCGAATTTAACTTATGACTCTTTGATTTTGATTCTTTGCCTAATTGTATGTATCATTTCTGTTTTTTTCTCCGAATAAAAAAATAAATAAATAAAACTATATACTAATCATCAGTACACACACTAAATAGAATTCATACTATCATTATATATGAATAGAATACATAGGTACATATAAATAATAAAACATACATATTTATATAATACAATATTTTGGCCTATCTTTCTTCGTTCCACGATAGATCTCTACATTTCTCTCTTCTTTCTATCCCTTCGCATAATTCTAGTTTCATTTCAAACTCGTTTGTCGTTGTCGTCACTTATTTGTGGAACAATTTGCCTCTTAGCATCAGGCAGGTAACCACCCGATCGCTATTTCAAAAATGGACTATTCGCATTTCCTATCCCAATAAAGCTAGTAAGTATATTATTATGTATGTATGTATGTAGGTTTATACGAGTATATAAGTATGTATTAGTACGTAGTATATTATATATTTAGTTAATAAATATTATTTTTTATTTTCCTTTATTTTTGCACCTACTTTTCAGTAAAGTGTTTAAAGTTATCCCAATGGTTGGCTATGATAAAATGTCTTGCGGCATTAAAGCCCGCCTTTGTCTTTGTGCAATTAAGATTAACAAATAAATATTATATATATTATATATATATATATATATATATAATACTTTTATAGTTACTGGGAGCTATTTAGGAAAATATTTCTCGTAGTTTAGACAGCGGTGGTTACAGTTGATGGCTAATCAACGACTACTTGAAACAATCAACCCTGTTTTTTTTTAAGCTATTGCATAGCTTTTATCGCGGGCTTTGAGCGCTCCCCCACTCCGACCGGATCAGCGCGGTGCGGCGTTGAAAGCCGTGCATCGTCTGACGTCGTCGTTTCAGTTCGGCATACTTCGGCACGGTGTTTGTGTGCGTGCGACTAGACGTATGCGTGTAGACTAGCTGCTAACTGCTCATAACTGATTCGTGGCCGCGTCCACGAGTAATATAAAAAACTTGAATTAATATCAAAGAAAAAAAAATACTGCATATATAAAATAAATAAATAATTATAAAAATGCTTTTCAATAGCTTTACACCGAGTGCCACACGTATTTTTTAAATATTTTTTTATACTATGACATGTATGAAGATATTTCGTTAGGCAACCCATCAATCACCATTGCTTTTATTGGCGTATTTTATTTCATTTATAAACAGATCTCTTCTACGTCTATTGCAGTATAAATCTAAAACTTTTGTTTCTAGATGGACCACACTGCAAAAGACACACAATTAGAAGCTCGCCAAGTGAAGTTATGTGCGACATGCTTCGACTTATATCACGGGCTGTGCAGAGCTCTAGAAATGACACTAAGCCTGCTGCCGTATATCCTGACCAAATCTGAAGCCAGTGATAAACAAAATGAACTGCTACTTGGAAGAACTTGTCAAGTAAACGCTCTAGTATAAAAAAATAATTAAAAAAAGATAGTGGTTAATGCCGAGAGAATTTTTTTAAAAACTTCACGACAAATGCTTTCGTTCTTCTCATAATATATGTATATATATATATATATACGGGCTTATTTTGTATGGTCCTACTCTAAATTGTTATTCTATTGATAAAAGCAAAATACTTTTCTAAAAAAAACATATGTCGGAAAAGACAAAAATTTTTGGCTTCTCCATACTTACAAATTGGCAATTTATAAAACAGTTATATAAATTATTATATTTTTTTATAATAATCAATAATATTTTATACCTATTAAAAATAAAACTATAAAAATTACATTACAAGACGTTGATACAGTGATCGCCAGTAGGAATGTCAGTGACAAAGCCCGACTCGCCATACACAATGCAATGCAAGTACCAAAACTAATGTATGGAAGCGAAACGTGGATATGTCAGAATACGCATGAGAGTAGAGTTAATGAAGTAGAGATGAGGTCGTTGCGTCGGATATGCGGCGTCACCTTGACGGACCGCGTACGTAATGACGAAATACGCAAAACGGTAGGTATTAAAGAAAGCATAGTGACAAAAATAAGGAAAGAAATGCTCCGATGTTTAGGGCATGTTGAAAGGATAAGTGAAGAGAGATTGACGAACCAGATATATAATGCGAAAGTCGTGGGTAAAAGAGGCCAGGGCAGACCAAGACTTACCTATCACGACAAAAAAATAAAACAATAGCTAGGTGCATTAAAAGCCATCGAAACAAACGGGCATGTATGGGAAAGTTGATGAATGTCGAAGAAGCGAAAGAGGTATGTCGTGATCGTGACAAGTGGCGCTCAATTGTCTCCGCTAGGGATTTGGCGAGAAGATATGTATGTATGTATGATACAGTACTACAGTTAGTACTGTATATAAGAGATAATAGACAAAAAAATAATGCATTTTTTAAACTTTGATTAGCTCTAATGTAAAAGTGTTAATTTGGTTAATGAATCGTTTTTTTTTTTTAAATAAAAATCTTGGGAAACAGTAAAGATGTCGTGTTCGACTTGAAAGCAAAGCAACGCGTGCCTCTGTTTTACTAAATTTGGCTTAAAGCGAATGAAAACGCAAGGCGAACTACTTTCAAAGTAAAAAAAAAAGCTCACAGTCGTTCTGTTCTTAACAGTGTTCATAACCGAGTTGGTATCACAAAATTCCTAGTGTTGCAGATTTTGATGCTTTTTATGGAGTAATTTATATACACACTGGAATGTATTAAAGATCAAATATTTTTATATTATAATCTAGAATAAAAATAAAGAACGTACATATTAATTTTTTTCATATTTAGTAATAATATCGTAAGTTACGGTGCAGAGAAGTTTTCCTAAAAATATCGCCACTCATACAGAGCCTAATAAAATAGGTAGGGAAAAGTCTAATCTCGTCACACTCCCCAGCCGTTAGGTATGCTTCATATTATCAGGTATTATAACGATAGATATTGTGATGTTCTGACTCGGCCTTATTCACTATACAGTAGTGTTTTGTTTTTCGGATAATGATTTTTATCTTTAAAAATAAGTTACCTTTTTTATTTTAAAAGGTTGGGGTTCTACATATAACACCTGAAGGGTAAAAAATTTGCTCTTGCAATGGGGTGTAAAACTAACTTTTTATCACAACAGATGGCGCATGATAGATGGTACCTAATAGAACTGTCAGTTGCATAGAAAACTTGTATTTTTATTACGAAATTTATTATTTTCTGGATATTATGCAGAAGTGAACAGCTTTTAAGTGTACAAATCGAGATTTCCAAGCAAAAGCAAAGATATGGTAATCTCAAAATTGCCGTTCTATTAATTCAACCTTTTCTTTATTTTAAAGACGGTGTTCGCTTACCTTATTCGTCTTTTAAGGTAGGTAACGTTAAGTTAAAATGCATTTTTCTGTTATAAAAAAAAAAAATACAAAGGACCCGTCTTAGGTGTAAACAAGGTACCATTGCCGCTAGCGACATCTACAAAACCTTTGCCTGATACACCCCATTACACGTATATAATAATTGGGAGTTCACAACAAAAATAAACTAGACTTGACCATGTCCGTAAAAAATGCCGCGAAGAACTATTTTTGTATTAAAGTTGACACGATTGTTTTTTTTTACAGTTATTAATGGCAGTAGTTTCCCGCGTATGCGTTCGTACAGGGGGCGGTGCCGGTTTTGTTCGACTGGTCGCTCGGGGGTTGCCGGAAATGGACAGGGTGCACTTCTATGTAGCACTTGCACCTGTCGCGGGCTGCCTCATTGAAATGCTAAACCCCAAACTGACGACCGAAGTAAGATAATTTATTTTACGAATCTATATTATCTATCCTTAAGTAAATTGATTTTTTGAGTTTTAAATATGTAACAACAGTTTACGAGATGTGCAATGTATTTTGCATTGGTAAAATGTTAGAATGTGATTATCGTAGACCGAGCCAACAATAACTGGCCAGAAATTACAAGGATAGCAAAGTGCGATGTGGTCCGATCTTACATTTATCTGGGAGCACTAATATCTAATAACGGTGAATGCGAAGATGAAATCAAGCGACGAATGGCAGTTACAAGATCTGCTATGGACAAGCTGAAGAAGATATGGAGGAACCGAAACGTTACCAAAGGCACTAAAATCCGGCTGGTTAGAGCTCTTGTGTTCCCTATTTTTCTGTATGCTGCGGAGACTTGAACCTTACGCGAAACAGAATAAAATCGAATTAATGCTCTAGAGATGTGGTGTTGGCGGAGAATGCTGGGCATATCATGGACGGAGTTCCGAACAAACCATTCCATACTGGAGGAACTGGGGATCAGACAGCACCTTTCCTCGACTGTACAATTACGCATTCTCACTTTCTTCGGACACGTGTCACGGCGTGGAGAAACATCCATCGAGCGCTTGGTAGTCCAGGGGAAAGTTGATGGCAAGAGGATGCGTGGTCGGTGTCTCCGATGAGATGGACCGATCAGGTGAAGGCTGCAATGGATCATCCCCTACATGAGTGCTCTAGGAAAGCCGGGGTCCGAGAGGAGTGGCTTGTTAAGCGTGCCACTAGCACTCCAATGGCCACCACGACCACTCTGCCAAGAGTGTAGCGACTAAGAAGAACAAAATGTTAGAACATGGGAATATACGAGTATAGGTATTTGGTATAGGTATGCACCGGGAATCTGTAAAGAGGTGTTGGCCTCTTAAAAGAAGTAGCATTCGCTGCACGTAGCAACGGGGAGGGCGTGTGGATCCTCTATTATAGGTTTAATTTGTACGTGCAGGCGCGGAATTTCAGCGTGATTAGGCTATCAAATCGCGTGCCATGCGTCGTAGAGCGTTTTTTACTTTTTTCTAAGTTCTTTAAAGGATATTGTATAGATACGAGTACGTAATTTATTCATAAAATTTCGATCATAAATATCCTAGTGTTACAGAATTACAGCGCGATAAATCGCAAATAATTAACTGCTACTTCGGCCCCATATTAGTGTCAAATTTGTCGTTTTAGTTGTCGTAGCACAAAATAACACCAGTGACTGTAAATAAATTAAAAAAGTAAAGTATTATCACGACCGTTTCCCTTCCGGTTGGTCAGAAACCACGCTTATATAGAAGCGGATTCACATTTAGCCAAATTTATTATAGGCCAATCATGACAATCGTGCAAGCTCGTCGATGTCTCCAGCGTACCAAACTCGAGAAATATCACAAATAAATTAAATTTTAATAATTTAAATTTATAAATATTGACAATTAAATATTGACAATTAAATATTGTCCTTCCAAAAAGCGGGAATTTTAATTAATAGATTGAATTTGACAGCATCTAGGAAAAGTAACCAAGGCGTTGGTGAATGAGCCACTGTTTCGTGCAGACGGTCTGGAGTTCATGCTGGGAAGAGGAAAAAAGAAAATATTCTCTTTTTATGATTGTTAGTAATATTCTGTAGCTTTCATCGGTGTATTATAAGCTTATTCGATACAAAACGCAGTCTAAATAAATTTAAAAAACACGACTATTTAAAAAAATAGTGCCTAAAATTAGTGACTAAATAAATGAAAGGGTTACTACTCCATAAATGCCTTCCTAAGTGGTAAAAAAGAAAATTATATACTTGAATTATATTAATTAAGTAAAATTATGACATCTAGAAACTTGACATAGTATTAGACTACTTAATTATTATTTATGACTTATAAGAATGTGCCAATAATTCTCAATGTTTAATTAAATTTTATAATTGTATTTTTTTTTGTATCATTTTATTTACCAATGGGGTGTATCACTAACTTTTTATCACGATAGATGGCGCATGATAGATAATACCTAATAGAACTGTCAGTTGCATAGAAAACTTGTCTTTTTATTACAAAATTTATTATTTTCTGGATATTATGACGAAGTGAGCAGCTTTTAAGTGCACAAATCGAGATTTCTGAGCGAAATCAAAGATATGGTGATCTCAAAATTGCCGTTCTATTAATAAAACCTTTTTTCTTTTTAAAGACACTGTGCGCTTTCTTAATTAGTCGTGTAAGTTAGGTAACGTTAATTTAAAATACATTTTTCTGTTATAAAAATATAAAACTACAAAAACATTTTAAAAATGATGCGATATTGAAGTAAAACAAAGTACCATTGCCGCTAGCGACATCTACAAAAAGCTTTGCCTGATACACCCCATTAGGTCTACGAACTTATATAACTTTGCGACAGACTGCCGAATCCACTAATACTTGTGAAATCGACAATAATTTGTCATTCAAATTGACATCGGACCCGTCCGGCCAGCAGCGTGTAGGTTAATCCAGAATTATCTTCTGGAAGACCAATCTCAAGCAGTGGAGGTCTAGAACTCTGTGTTCTCATAGCTGGGCACCGTTAATCAAATAGTTAACTTCGTTAATCCGTTACAAAAAAAGTCCACTGAAATCCGATTCCATGCCTTCCATGATATAGTTTTAATTACTACACTGCACACTTTTCTATCTAACTAATTACACTGCACTCTTCTTTATTAACACGCAAATTATCACTGACAGTAATTTATAATAACAACAAACACAACACTCGTCACTCTAAGCACTGGCGCTAGTACTTCGCAGTTTTCTTACTCGCACGCGCCGGCAAAATACATCTAGTTTTGTTTTTGTCTGACGCGCCGCCGCGCCCGGCACTTGTCGTTTCATACTTGTCTGAACCTGTTTTCCGCGCCACACCGCGGTGCCGTGCGGTAAATAGTGGCATTGGATTAACGATTAACGGACTTCTGCATATTAACGGAAGTTAATGTGTCCGTTAAATTTTTTAAAAGTTAACTTAAAAGTTAACCCGTTAATCAAAATGTTAACTTCGTAAATTAACGATTAACGGATTAACGAGTTAATGTGTGTTCTATTATTCTATTATTATAAATAGATACTCTAAATAAAACTGATACAGAACAAGGTGAAATGTTTATTTGGCGGTTTTTCTCACCCTCACTTAGACTTAAGCTTTATAAAGCACAAATAAGGTCATATCACCTCTGGGAAGGTTCCAAGTACCTTACAATTACTCTCAATGTCCTGCAGAGGCGGGCGATTTGGATAGTCAACTACAGTGCAGTGTCTAAAACTCTCGAATCGCTTCTATCTATGACGGTGAGTGTTCTGAAGAGCTCCACAACCTTATCCCTTCTTCTCTAATAATCAACTTAAAATTCCGCCACATTCTTCCAGCAGATGTTCAGATTCTTATACAGTATCAGCCAGCTCAATCATTAGTTTAAAAAAAAATCTTACCAAACACTTTCACAAAAAGCAAGACGAATCTACATAACGTTACAGAGTCCGTATATTATTGTATGTATTATTTGTACATTTATATATATCTATATATATATATATCTTTTAGTTATAAGTTGTTTTCTCAATAAGACTCTTTGTTAAACATGTGGTCATGCACCCACAATCCCTGCTCACTTCTCCTAAAGGTTAGCTGTTAGATAATGTTTTTAGACATTAGGCTCGCCTTAACTCGCCTATATACTGTAAAATGTTTTATTTTCTGTGCAATAAAGAATTTATCTATCTATGTATCTATTTGGCAACCAAACCAGACGCACAGGCTAAAATATGCACCCCCATACTGTAGCCCATATGTACTCGTACATATACATTTTGAGACTCTTACATCTGTCACACAGATATGGAATGCTTTCCCAGCCAGTGTTTCCCTATTCCTATATGAAGGTTATACTGATGCTGAAGTGCTGTACTGATGTCGGTCGTCAGCTTCTCCTATTTTTGGACCTCGCGTACCGCTTACTACGTCTTAGTAGACCAAATTCTCCAGATATCTTCAGTAGTGTAGGCCTAGGAATCTTTGCTCGTAGCTGTGTGATATTAATAAATAAAATCTTTTATTCAACGTATAGTTCCAGAAGACGTGACGGCCGAGGAGCTTCATTCGTTAGAATGTGTAATAGAACGTCTCCAGTTTGCCCAAGACTCGAGGTCTCCGGGTTCTAGTGCCCAGTCCGAACTTCTTTGCACCATATGTTACGCTAGACCAGCTGATACTGCGTTTGTACCATGTGGACATAATTCTTGCAGGTATTAAACTTAAATAAAATAAATAAATATTTCCAGACAGGTCACACAGCGCCATCTAATTTCCGTGGTAAGCTGCGAGGCTTGTGTTACGGAAACTAGATGGTTGATAAACTACATATTATACTTTTTTTTTTTTGTAAATATATACATATTATACATATAAACACCCAGACCGAATGAATGAAGTCGTTATGTCGATTACGCGGCGCCACTCTGGCGGTCCGCATACGTAACGACAAGCAGAAGGGTAGGTATGAAAGAAAGCATGGGAACTAATATAAGGCTCCGATGGTTCGGGCATGTTGAAAGGATAATTGAAGAATGAAACGAACCCATATATATAATGCTAAGTTGAGGAAAGGTACTGGCAGATCACAATCAAATACGCTCGACCTTGACAGCGGCCGAGCAAATATCAACTTTAATAGCGTGATATAAATATAGTAGATAAATATAGATATAGATACGCTGTTTATAATAAAAAAAAATGCATCCGTGCAATTTTTAATCTCGGACAGCGCGACTCCTGTAGACCATACTTTCGTGACTATAATATTCTAACATTGCCGTGTCTGTATATTTTGGACGCATGTATGTTTATTAAAAACTACCCGAGTCTTTTTTGGTCTGTTAACGAGGACGGGCGAACAAATGTTCGGACTCAATATAGATACAATTTATGGAAACCTGCTACAAAACTTACCATTGTTTCTAAAAATAGTCACCAAATGTGTATTAAAATATTTAACGGTTTGCCTATAGAATTAAAACAATTGACGTCAATAATTAAATTTAAGAAAAGAAGAAATTAAATAAATGGTTAAAAGAACAATGTTTTTATAGTATCCAAGAACACATTATAAGTGTTGACAAATATAATTTTAGTTGTAATTGACATGTACTATTATTTGCATACCATTATGGTAGGATACAGCTGAACTGTAAAATTGTATTATCCTATATCTACCTGTATTCTGTGCAATAAACGATTTTGAATTTGAATTTGAATTAGTTAACGGATTCCATTATAACGTTTGCGCTTAAGTAACAGAATACGGTTGCAGTTCTCTTTTGGTCGATTTTTTTTTTTAATTATTATTACCTACAATGTAAATAGTTTTTCTTAGGTACTTACTCGTACATATCTAAGTATGCGGCTACTAAAATCTGGAATAATCTGCCTCCACCACTTCGCCGGATGCAATCAGTTATTGGTTTTAAAAATAAACTGAAATCAATGCTCATTGCTACTCAGCGAGCATGCTAGCTGCATGCCTGAATCCACCTTTGTTCACCTTTACTATGCAAGGCTGGGATGTTATTATTATTATGTGTGTGTGTATTCGTGCAATGTATGTGTTAAATAGGTTGTATTTTAGTACATCTGTGTTCGTGACGTGATTTTCATCCGTAAGGCGGCGGCTGAAAATCGGCGCTATGGCCTATCTATAGGTTGTAGCGGACGCGATCGCCTTTTTGTCGCTATACATGTGCTGGTAGGCTAATTATTTTGCGCATAATCTTTTTACTGTTTTTTTTTTGTATAGTTTAAAAAAAATATGTATTATGCTATGTGTATCGTTTGGCGACAAATAAATATATTTCTTTCTAAAGATCTATTTAAATGAAAATAACAGCAGTGGGTTGAAAATATACCCAAAAGTCCCGGGTCCTTCAACAACTAATCCCGAAATTCCCGGGACGCAAGAAGAGTACCGGTTCTTCATTCCCTACACGCACGTATTAGAGCAGCTCGCGCTGCGCCGAACGGTTGGTGGGGCAAACAAAATAATAATAATAATAATAAACTTTATTGTTTTAAAAAAAAAAAAACTATACAATATACATTTGGAACAGTTAAATTGATCAATGCTTTGTATACAATTTTAGCATCCTCTGACTCCCGAACTATTTGTGTGTGTTTAATTGTTATGACAAAATATGATCTGTTTTTCAGGGCATGCATCATGCAACATCTGCTCAACAACAACCAATGCTTTTTCTGTAAAAATCAAATTGAATCTGTGAAGGAAATCGAAGCTATCAATTTATGAAGAAATTGAAGTTCCTTGGAAATGTGATAGTAATATTCAAGTACTTACTAAGATTGCGTGCGAAATTTAGATTATTCTTCCTAACATATGCATCCTGAAAATGAAATAGATGTCTGTCAAAAGTGGTAAACCTGTATTATTTCCATTCGTTTATTTTCTATTGAAAATTTCTTAGAACATAACCTATACGTAGCCACAGCCTAAATAAAATATTATTACATAAAATATTTCGTTTAAAAAAAATACAACAAAGTCCTTCGCGCCATTTTGCGCGGACATGTCAAGTGGAAGTTTTTGTTTTGTAAATTAATTTACTGTGGATATTGTTAGTCACAAGTGGTGTTGTTTTATTTAATAATATGCTACAATGTCAATGATTATGAAAAACCATAAATTGGTTTTCCCAAGCTGTGAACTCCCATATTTTACCTGACGTGTTTGGGCTATAATGCCGCGAGTGACTCCAATAAAAGCATCAAATTCTGCAACATCTGTAACTTGATGATAACCTCATTATCTCATAAAAAAGAAAGATATATTACGTCAGACTTGGCTGTATGGGCTAGACCCTTTGCCTTCCCTATATCATTATCCATCTGGAGAAAAGAACACCACATTTTTTTTTATAATTTATAAATTTCTGTCTTTACCGTTTACTGTAAGTGCCCCCTGCCGTGATATTGGCACTATTGCCTTCAATCTGTTGTTGTCAGATGGTCAGATCGTCATATAGCATAGATATAGCATACTAACAAGATCAACAAAGCAAATTGCAAAACACGCCAAAAAGTTAATTATTTTAGTGTGCGTAATTATTCTAGTGTGAGTAAAATTTAGAGATGTTGATGTAGTATCGATACATTTTGCAGCAATATATTTAAATAATGCCTCCGTGGTCTAGCGGTTAAGTCCGTGGATTTAGACTCGGAGGTACCGGGTTCGATTCCTGGTCGAGACACAAAAATATTTATTAATGTAAATAAATACATTTAATTTATTTGTGATATTTCTCGAGTTTGGTACGCTGGAGACATCGACGAGCTTGCCACTTGTCATGATTGGCCTATAGTAAAGTTGGCTAAATGTGAATTCGCTTATTTATAGGCGTGGTTTCTGACCACCCCGAAAGGGAAACGGTCGTGATGATACTTTAATTTACTTTTCTATATTTAAATAATCACTCCTCGTCATTTACTTTCATATTTTAGGCTTAAACAAAACATATTTCAATAATAATAACTTTACGACTTAATGAGGTCGTCATCAAATTCCAGATGTTGCAGAATTTGATGCTCTTCGGAGTCACTCGCGACTTTATCGCGCAAATACGCCGGATATATGAGAGTTGACAGCGCGGGAAAACCGCAAAAAATAACTGTCACTTTAGCCCCATATACCGTGTCAAATTTATCGTTTTCCATAATAATTCACATTGTAGCCATCGATGTATCACTGATATAAAAACGTTCCTGCAAAACTAATCGAAGTCATGTAGCTGCACCAACAGTCGCGAGCTAGCAAGCGTAGAGCGCGCTTACCTAATAATAATATTGAGTGAAACTAGTCTTATAATATCCATAAGACATACTACTAGCATTAAGCTAAAAAAAGGGGTCTTCCTATGTGGATAAGGACATTACGTTTCCATCTAGAGAACGCACTCCACCAACATCAGAAGACCCAATGTCCTTCAACTGAAGTATTGACTCCAAGAAAACAGAAACTTCTGCACTGTAATACACATCTTAAAAGAAAGATTTTGGGAAAAAATAAGCTAATAAGAAATTTAAGAGCTAAGTTCAAAAGGACTACAAAGCGCCTTTTAACTTTAAGGGAAGTTATTAAAGAATTAAATAGTAAATATTCATGTTTTATTTAGTTTTTCGTTTCCATTTAGTACTCGGTTTCTATAGAAATTTTCTAAAGAAATTCAGCTTTATTGCCAGCTCTAACTAAAAATATTTTAATTTCGCGCCACCACCGTGCTGCCTAACTTAAGGACGGATGCTAGTATCCAAACCACTATTTGCATATACGAGTATAACATTTGAAAATTCCCATATAAAAAAAAATTTAGGTTATGTGATAAAATTGTGTATACAAAACTTATAGACTTTTTTATTACCTACAACTTTTACATTAATCATTTTTTGATAAAAGGTTTGGTTTAATTTAAAATTGTAAAATACCATTTACCCCTAAAAGTTAATCCCATTTTACCCTCGTGACTTAGATCGACTTTAATATATTATTTCAGTGAGTTGCGATATATTTCCTTCCTTTTCCAACCATTCTCATGTTGTTATTAATTAATATTTCATCACGCGACTACAAAATGTCGATAACTATCGATAAAAAATGTCAGTTATAGTCAAGCACTAGTGTAGGTGCATCATTTTTTCACGTACACAAAATATCTTTATTTACTGTTGAAAATATAGTTATTGGCATTTAAAAAGATAATACTACATGTATTTCACAATCTCAACTGATTTTTTTGTCACATAGAGCGTTAAACATCCAAAAATATGCTAAAAAAACATTGGTATAGTATTGAAGAATTACCTGTGAAAAGTACACTTCTTTGCGTTATTCCGCGCCGTCACTTCACAGTTAGTAAAGGAACACGACACGATACTCGTATTTCACAATATATTCACTTTATTACTGGAAAATACGTAATAATCGCGAAAAATATGCGGAACGCTAAAGTGAACGGGTTGATAAGCGCTGATGTCAAAAAATAATTTGGCGTATTGGTTGTTTTCATGCTCACTCTTTCTAGCACACGCTATTGTGGTTATCCTCGAGGTCTCACTCGCATGCTTCGTTCGTCTTTAAGCGATGACGCGACGATCCTATGTCTATGTCATATAGTGTGAACTGCTCCGCTTTTTTTTATGTAATTATTTAATAAGCATTATCACGACTGTATCCCTTGCGGTCAGAAACCTCGCTTATTTTTTATATGATAGGCATTTCAATATTTCTATGGCAATATTTTTCCAGTTAACTAAAATATACTACACAACCGGACAAAGTCACACTCTTTGGGTAAAGTAGCCATGTTTTACGAAAACCTTACGCGCCAATGTTTTTAAATTGCAACTAATTTATTGTTATTATCGCTATATTTTGTCTATAAATATATTTTTAGCAATAATTTAGTTTGTTTAATTTATCCAGTAGCCCTGTTTCATAGCCGCAAACGTTATTACCGGATTTCGTTATTTACGTCAGAGGTTGCGTCATAATTACGAAATATTATTCAATTTTCAACTCTATAAGCGCTCGACCTTGACAGCGGCCGTGCAAATATCAACATATATATATAGTTAACGGATTCCATTATATAACGTTTGCGCTTAAATAACAGAATAGGGCTGCTGGTAGTAAGTGGTAGGTGCAATATTATATATACTCCGTGGTCTAGTGGTAACAAACGTTGCCGTGAACTCGGGAGGTCGTGGGTTCGATTCCCACCGGGGGCAAGTTGTACATTGTATAATTTGTCTCGGTCTGGGTGTTTATATGTATAATATGTATATATTTACAAAAAAAAAAGTATAATATGTAGTTTATCAACCATCTAGTTTCCGTAACACAAGCCTCGTTGCTTACCACGGAAATTAGATGGCGCTGTGTGACCTGTCTGGAAATATTTATTTATTATTATTAATTAAGAATACATAAATGTGTGTGTGTATATATGAGGCGTTATATGCGAATAAAAGCATTAAATTTTAACAAAATATATTTAATCTTAACAATCACAGAATACATATTAGCAATATCATCACGGCCCCTTGTTGTTTCCTTGGGGGTAGACCAGGAACGAAGGACCGCAGTCGCAAGTACCTCGAGGACCTGGGGTTCCGCGGGGCCCTATAGATCCTGACAAAAAACATTGAATTAAAAATCAATATATGTATAACTTTACAATAATCATTTGCCGCCATTTTGTTTCATCTCTCTCTTTCTTATACACGATTGACCCGACACCGGTCCTGTATCCACGAAATTGGTAAGCATTATAAAACTTTACAAGATTAATTTGCCGCCATTTTGTTTTATCTCAAAAATAAACCAGCCTACAGTCGGTCGCAAGCCTGAGACACAATTTTTCTTCTCTCTCTTATACACGATTGACCCGACACCGTTCGTGAATCCACGCAATTGGTAACCATTATAAAACTTTACAAGATTAATTTGCCGCCATTTTGTTTTATCTTAAAAATAAACCAGCCTACAGTCGGTCGCAAGCCTGAGACACAATTTTTCTTCTCTCTCTTTCTTATACACGATTGACCCGACACCGTTCCTGTATCCACGAAATTGGTAAGCATTATAAAACTTTACAAGATTAATTTGCCGCCATTTTGTTTTATCTCAAAAATAAACCAGCCTACAGTCGGTCGCAAGCCTGAGACACAATTTTTCTTCTCTCTCTTTCTTATACACGATTGACCCGACACCGTTCCTGTATCCACGAAATTGGTAAGCATTATAAAACTTTACAAGATTAATTTGCCGCCATTTTGTTTTATCTCAAAAATAAACTAGCCTACAGTCGGTCGCAAGCCTGAGACACAATTTTTCTTCTCTCTCTTTCTTATACACGATTGGCCCGACACCGTTCCTGTATCCACGAAATTGGTAAGCATTATAAAACTTTACAATATTAATTTGCCGCCATTTTGTTTTATCTCAAAAATAAACCAACCTACAGTCGGTCGCAAGCCTGAGACACAATTTTTCTTCTCTCTCTTTCTTATACACGATTGACCCGACACCGTTCGTGAATCCACAGAATTGGTGAGCATTATAAAACTTTACAAGACTATTTTGCCGCCATTTTGTTTTATCTCAAAAATTAACCAGCCTACAGTCGGTCGCAAGTCTGAGACACAATTTTTGTCCTCTCTCTTCATCACACACAAAAAAATATAACTTACCATCTCGTCCAGGATCACCACGTCCCCCAGATCTGCCTTCAGGTCCTGGAGGACCAATAGGACCTGAAACAGGATCAGGGTTAAAGACTAATTCCGAAAACTGGTACTTTGAGTAAAACACATGATTATTTTGGTATTTATTTATTTATTTATTTATTCGAAAAGAAAGGACAGAGACAGGCAACATAAGAACATAAAAGATAGCAACAGAGTAGAAGCAATTAAAATTATACCCGCCACCAGAATATTTCTCACTGTGAACAATAGTGCACTCTTTGTGCGATACAAAATTCGTAAAATATCACCTTGGCCAGGTATAAAGAAAACAACTGCATTGTGTTTGAATGTATTAAAACTGTTAGGCGAACTCCGAAGCAAACTGCCCACACTTTGCGAGCTAAACCGAAAGTAGCAGCTTCTTGATTTTGGCTTTGAAGGCGGCGCGGGAGTTACTGAATATTGTTTATTAATTATCCGTAGGAACCTTCTTTCTGGGAACACTTGGATTTGTCAAAGTTTACCATTTTTTATATGCAATGTAATTAATAATAATAATTCATTTATTTCGGATTTGATCCATATATGTTAGTAACAATTTAACTTAGAACTATGTTGGTAGAAATACACATTAATCAAAAATTAAAACAATGCAAATATAAAAAATATTGTTTATTGTGTGTGACATTAAGTCACAGCCCCATAACATTGGGTAACGCAAACGCTGTACAGATTTACACGTTCCCAGTTACAACTCCAATCCAGCGCTTAACAAAAGCGCTGTCAAAACGCGACGATATCATTTTCAGAATGCCGTTGTCACTACCTCTTACTCTATGCAGTATCGACGCTGCCTTTTTGCGGGTGATGGCCGGAAATCCATCCACACGAGCCTCCGCAAAAATGCCCGATGCACTGCTGCGTCGAGGCAGTCCCATCAGCATTCTGAAGATATTATATTGGACGCGCAGAGCGTTGTAGGCCCGACCAGAGTATCTCACCCACAGACTGCTGGTGTAGAAAGACGTGCAGTACGCTTTAAAAAGCGTGATTTTAACACCGTCTGAACATTGTGCAAATCTGCGTGCGAGCATGTTCCCCCGTACCGCCAACGCTCTGCGTTCCCTCTCAATGTCCATATCTTCTGTAACCATATGGCCCAAATATTTAAAAAACTTTACGACAGCTCAGTCCCATCTAATACAACCGGTATATAAATAATAACTATATCTATTAATAATATATATACTACATACTAATAGTACTTACATACATACATAACTATACTACATACAATATCTACTTATATACGCTGTAGGGAGCTGTTTAATTAATGTGAGTAAACCAATCTTTTGAATATTATTCTGTTGGATGGATTTACTGCAACAACTGCGAAAGAGTCAGACATGAAACCAGAATAATGTGAAGAATGGAGAGGACAGAGTTGTGTGACGAACGAAGAGACCGATCATGAAGAGAAGAAATAATCTTTATAAAATGCTCAAGCCACAGTGGGAAATATTTTGGTGGCGGGTATAATTCTAATAGCTCCTACTGTATTGTTTCTTAATTGTTCTTATACTGCCTGTCTCTGTTCTTTCTCTTCGAATAAATAAAAGCCAATTTCGTATTTAAAATAATAAGGATTAACACCGTATTTGTGTAAATAGCTTTCCAATTCGCATTTTAAACAGTTCGAGTTGGGCATACATACATATCTCCACGCCAGATCCCTTGCGGGGTAGGCGGAGACAATTGAGCGCATTTGACACGATCACGACATACCTCTTTCGCTTCGTCGACATTCATTAACCTCTTCATACATGCCCTTTGGTTACGAAGACTTTTTAATGCACCTTCAGTCAGTGTTTTATTTATTTGATCGTGATATGTGAGTCTCGGTCTGCCAGGGCCTCTTTCACCCACAACTTTCGCATTATATATCTGGTTCGTCAATCTTTCATCGCTCATCCTTTCAACATGCCCGAACCATCGTAGCATGCCTTTCCTTATTTTTGTCCCTATGCTTTCCTTCATACCAAACCTTTTCCGTATTTCGACGTAACGTATGCCGTCCGCCAAAGTGACGCCACATATCCGCCGCAACGACCGCATTTCTACTGCATTAACCCTACTCTCATGCGTATTTTGACGTATCCACGTCTCGCTTCCATACATCAGTGTTGGAACCAACATGGCATTGTGTATGGCGAGCCGAGCTTTGTCACTGACATTTCGACTGTCGATCAGTGACCCCAGGGCACCGTTAACACTATTTCCCGCGTTCAC
The DNA here is from genome assembly GCA_910589645.1 of Tinea semifulvella. Classification (NCBI taxonomy): domain Eukaryota; kingdom Metazoa; phylum Arthropoda; class Insecta; order Lepidoptera; family Tineidae; genus Tinea; species Tinea semifulvella. The sequence continues at coordinate 5,649,378 of OU342605.1, forward strand.
TCTTCTTTCAACATCCCTATCGTACTTTCCATCCGCAGTGAAAACACTGCCCAGATGAGTTGGGCATTTAAAATATATTTCACTCAATAAGTAACTTGATTCTATATAATTGTTTATAATCTTATTAAGAAACGTCGGGCCTTTAAGGAAGTTAAAGGAAAGCCATTAGTGGATTTCGTTATTTACGTCAGATGTTGCGTCATAATTACAATATATTATTCAATTCTCAACTCTATAAGCGCTCGACATTAACAGTGGCCGTGCAAATATCAACTTTAATAGCGTGATATATATAGTCAACGGATTCCATTATATAACGTTTGCGACTATGTAACAGAATAGAGCTACCAGTTCCACCAATGGAAACGTTAATAAATTGTCATTAAATACTCATATGACATCGGAACCTCGCCAACCCGTCTGCCTAACATGGCGAGTGGATGCAAAATTTCTAGAATTTTCTGAAAAGCCAGCAGTGGAGTTCTAGGACTGTTGTGATGATGACGATGATGATTTTACAAAGTAGACAATTGTTTTGAGAGAGCCATCTTGGATCACTATTTATGACTTTTGTCTCTCTATTATCCAAAAAGTATTGCGATGTTATAAAATTACCACCGTTTTGGAAGTTATAAGCAATGTCACTTCCCCATATCTACACTTGACCCTAACTCATCTTATCAAAATAACAAACCTGGTAGTCCCCGTGGTCCTTCTGGCCCTTCTAACCCTACACCTTGAGGTCCTCTTTCTCCTTTGAGTCCTTTTTCCCCCCTTGGTCCAGGTTGCCCCGGTATCCCTGGCTCTCCTGACTCTCCCGGGTAACCACGAGGGCCGGGAGCACCTGATTCCCCAGGTACACCTGGAAAAAGGACATCGACCTGCTCTTTAAAACATAATTGTGGTTTCTGACTATCGATGTAATATGAATAAACTGCCTCCGTGGTCTAGCGGTTAAGTCCGTGGCTTTAGACTCGGAGGTACCGGGTTCGATTCCTGGTCGAGACACAAAAATATTTATTAATGTAAATAAATAATTAATATTTAATTTATTTGTGATATTTCTCGAGTTTGCTACGCTAGAGACATCGACGAGCTTGCCACTTGTCATGATTGGCCTATAGTAAAGTTGGCTAAATGTGAATTATCCTCGAAAGGGAAACGGTCGTGATGATACTACTGATGATACCTACTTATGAATAAACACTGGAGGCGCAGTACGATTGAACCAATCAGATGAAGGCGCGGTACGTATCGACCAATAATGCGACTATAAACTAATTTATATTTCGTGGGAACGTTTTTTTATCAGTTATGGCCTATCTATACTGCGTGCAATTTAGTAAAGAGCAAATATTTTTATATTATAATCTAGAACAGCTATACTCTAAGTGTGTTCCGCGGAACCCTAGGGTTCCACGATACCCCTGTAGGGGTTCCGCAAGAATTTAGAAAAAAAATCAAAACACCTCTCTCTGCAACATGTCAAACGAGATATATGACCGCCTCCGTGGTCTAGTGGCAACAAACGTTGCCGTGAACTCGGGAGGTCGTGGGTTCGATTCCCACCGGGGGCAAGTTGTACATTGTATAATTTGTCTCGGTCTGGGTGTTTATATGTACGAGTATAATATGTATATATTTACAAAAAAAAAACAAAGTATAAGCCTCGTCGCTTACCACGGAAACTAGATGGCGCTGTGTGACCTGTCTGGAAATATTTATTTATATTTATATATATAAATATAAAGAGATTCTTTTAGAAATGTCATCAGACACTAGTATGGAGTCACTGTTCACAACGACGCCTCTTAACGATTTTTGGTGCAGAATCCGTGATGAATATCCAATGCTTTGCAAAATGACTCTGAATATTTTTCTCCCGTACCCAACAACATATTTGTGCGAAACAGGATTCTCAACCTATGCAGCCACGAAAACAGAATTTCGCAATAGACTGGACGCCGAACCTGATATGAGACTTCAACTTCTATCAAACCTAATATCAACCAATTGATGAAAAATAAAAATCATTTTTTTAATATCTTTTATTATTGTACTTGCCATGTGGTAAAGTAATTAATAATTAGTTACTGTTACATTGTACTTTTATTATGCTTATTAATAAAGAATACACTTTTAAAAACTATTATTGTTTTATTGTAGGCTTCTATAAAGTATTTTGCTTTCCAAAAGGGTTCCGTCACCAAAAAAGTTTGAGAACCGCTGATCTAGAATAAAAATAAAGATATACTTATTTTTTATTTTAATTATTCAGTAATAAAATATTTAGTTACGATGCAGAGAAGTTTTCCTAAAAATATCGCCACTCATACTGACCCTATTTAAGAGGTTGACGATCGCGCAAACGTTGACTTACGTAATTCTTTCTCTCTCTATTTCGTCTCTCGGCTGTGAGCGAGATCAATTAATATTAACACTCCCCAACCTTTAGGCATTTATCACGATGGATATCGCGATTTTCAGACGCAGCCTTAACACCATGCAGCAGTGTTTTGTTTTTAGGATAATTATTTTTGGCATTAAAAAAAAGTGACCTTTTTTATTTCAAATAGAGGATCTACCAATGACACCTAAAGCCTAAAAAAATATTTGTTCTTTTGAAAATTACATGCGGTATATAGCTTGTGATTATTACCTTGTAATCCAATAGGTCCTGGTTTCCCAGGAGAGCCTCGTTTTCCTTTTCCCGGAGGTCCTGGAGGACCTACCATCAGCAACGACAGCTCTTTTAAACGATCTAAAAGGTTAAGAATAGCGAATTAAACGGGGAGGTGCTGGATTCGAGAACACAAAAAAAAAAATAGTCGTGACATTTCTTGAGTCTTTAATTTTCTACTTGTAACGATGGGCCTATAAATTGTCTAAATGAACTCGATTATTATTATTTATTTATTTTTTAGCACGACATGTGACCTTGGGCCCAGCTGATGGTAAGTGGCGCGCAAGGTCCATGAATGTTAGCAACTGAAGTTAGAAACTCATGACTGACATCAATTCCTAACACTATGCCGGCTTGACTAGATGCTTTTTCACACTTCGCTTGAAGGACTCCAAGTTATAGGAAAATGGAAACACAGAGGCTGGGAGAGCATGCCACATCTTTATCGTGCGACAGATCTATGAGCCCCAAATGTATATGTACGCGAAGGGATGGTGACTACGGTATGTGGGTGCATATTCTGACCTGTGCGTGTGGTTCGGTTGCGGAATGGAGAGGAAGGGATTAGGTTATAGAGTTCTTCCGAGCATTCACCATAGTATATCCAGTAGAACACACTCAGAGAAGCCACATCACGGCGAAGCTGAAAAGTGTGGTTTTGCCCACCCTCACGGTCATGATTATACCTTTTACAAGGTCAAGATAACATTTGCATAATCTAGATAGTTTTATGGAATTTTAGTGGAATTAGTAAAACTATAATTTAGGCTATGACTGCCTTCGTGGTCTAGCGGTTAAGTCCGTGGATTTGGACTCGGAGGTACAGGGTTCGATTCCTGGTCAGGACACAATAGTATTTATCAATTTAAATTATTAAAATTCAATTAATATTTAATTCATTTGTGATATTTCTCGAGTTTTGTACGCTAAAGACATCGACGAGCTTGCCACTTGTCATGATTGGCCTATAGTAAAATTGGCTAAATGTGAATCCGCTTCTCCATATATAAGCGTGGTTTCTGACCACCACGAAAGGGAAACGGTCGTGATGATACTTTACTTTATAATTTTTGAAACTAAAGTTGTTATCAAGCATCTAGTTTTTTATGAAAGTATCATTATCACGACCTTATCCCTGCCAGTATAGTCAGAAACCACGCTTATAAATAAGCGGATTCACATTTAGCCAACTTTACTATAGGCCAATCATGACAAGTGGCAAGCTCGTCGATGTCTCCAGCGCGGCAGCGTACCAAACTCGAAAAATATCACAAATAAATTAAATATTATTAAAATGTTTTTATTTACATTAATAAAATATTTTTGCGTCCCGACCAGGAATCGAACCTGGTATCTTAATCCACCACAGGTGGCAGTTTAGTGGACTTTTTTTTAATACTAAACATCGCGCCTAGCTGGTGGTAAGCGGTACGCGAGGTCTAAGGTTGGGAGCACAAATTGCACTGATGCCAGCTTCTAACGACCGACATGTCTCTACCACTATGCCGCCCTCCCAAACAAGATGATTTTTCACATCATCATCAGCCTGTGTCTCTCCACTGCTGGATATATGGAAAACAATAAATTAGACTTTAAATATGAGGCAGCTGGGAGAGCCCAAGGCTCGCCACTTCACACGATCTCCTGTCACCCTTATCTATCCCCATCAGCGACCATCCTCAGGTCATACGTCCATCTGACGGTGGATCGTCTCAGTATGTGGTCTCCACTCTAGAACCCGTCTACTCCATCGTTCATCGGTTCTACGACAGAAGTGTCCAGCCCATTGCATTCGGGGTGGTCAGAAACCACGCTTATAAATAAGCAGATTCACATTTAGCCAACTTTACTATAGGCCAATCATGACAAGTGGCAAGCTCGTCGATGTCTCCAGCGTACCAAATTCTTCTCGAATTACACATAAATTAAATGTATTTATTTACATTAATTAATATTTTTGTGTCCCGACCAGGAATCGAACCCGGTACCTCCGAGTCTAAATCCACGGACTTAACCGCTAGACCACAGAGGCAGTTATTGCCACTTCAGTTTACTAATTTTGAAGGCTGTATCTTCGCTTCGACGGATTTCCACGTTTTTACCCATAAGAGAAATCCCGAGCGCTCTCTCCTCAGCCCGCTATGCGACCTTAAATTTATGGACCAGACCCACTGTCAGTGTTCACATCTCTTCTTCGTACGGCAGTACTGGAAGAACGCACTGGTCGACAAAACCTTGTCTTCAAACTTCAAACTCTCGCCTAATAGCTTAATCTGTCCAACTTTAAGAGTGGCATACTTAGAAATGAAAAAAATACAAGAAAAAAAGTGGTGTTAATCAGTGTCATTACCTCTCATAAGATCTTCACAGATGTTTCTGACTTCTTGTTCAGACATAGACTGCTTCTGCAAGTAAGAAGAATTTCTTAGCATTCCATGGATTTACTGTGTGGTGTGTATAGTATTATAGCGTGTGGGAATTAGAGAAGAGAACAATGGTGTCTTGAGCTTGCCGCCGACTATAATAATAAAATTTCGATGGCATTCTCTACTAGTTAACCTATGTGTTTACACCAATATTTTAACTTATATTTGTAATAGTTGAATCGGTTAATAATGAGCAATACAAAATTCCCTCCATTTCCAATAACCAAGTATGCCACCACAAGATGGCGCCACTTACTTCAAATTTGCAACATTTGAATATTTATTAATTATATTCGCAACGAGAAGTACCCACTTGTGGACTTGCAGAAAATAGGTTTCTTTGTAAGCTTCATTGCTTGCAAAGTCTGTCGCACGTCGCGCCCCGACCCAGTGAGAAGTCTATGATCTACCGTGATCCCGCTCTTCTGGAAGACGCGCCGTTGTGTTCTCCGCGGACGGCTGTGCTAAATAAAGAACTATAATAATCGTGAAGTGATTGAGTTTGGCGAATATCCTGGCCAGGATAGGTGATAGTGAAGCTGTAAAAAGGTACGTGGCATACTTTCCTTGTATAAGTGACCCGTCCTACTCTGTTTCCGATATCGTACCTCTGTGTCCGGATTGCTCGTTACCAGCCGTTTTGCTATTATAAAAATTCAAATACAGTCCACTTTTAGAAGGCCTTTGTTCGCGTTTGGTCCGTGCTTTTGGCATAAGCATAGTTAGCTGGAAGGTTCTGGATCAGGCGCGAACACTATGTGATGGTAAAAAGTGAGGTAATGGGGTGATTGAGATTGGAAATAATAATAGTATAGTAATAACATGAATAAAGATATAAATAAATACTTATGAGATTAATTATTAAATTATATGTGAAATTTACTCATAATAATCATGCAAACATATATATAAAATAGTAATTTATTTATTTATTCATTAGAACCCCAACAAGATGTACACCAATTCATTACAACATAATAAGAATAATATGGGGCTAAGTGCCACATTAATTATAGGAGATTACAGAATTCAAATTAGAGTATATATACAATTTTAATATAATTTAAATTAGTTCAATTGTTAAAAAAATAAATAATATGTAAAGCCATAAAATTTTATAAAGTGATAATTTATATAAACATAATAATACTTAAAACTATAATTAAAAATATAATTTTAAATTAAAATACAATTAATAATTACACAATAAAATACCCTAACAATTAATAATTAAAATAGTAATTATTGACCAAAACTGCTGACCTCTATTTGTTTTAAGTACCTTTTATAGTTATGTTCTCTTGATAATAATAATAATATAATACAATAAGTACATAAATAAACAATTAAATAAACGTACATATATTATTTATTACTATGTCAAAGAGTGAATTGGGTCATTTTACAATTTAAGGAAAGACTAGTAGACCAAGACCTTGTGGTATAGTACTATAGTGTTTAGGAAATAGAGATGAGAAGAATGGTGTCTTGAGCTTGCGGCAGAATTAGGCTGGATTACAAAGGAGGATTCTTCTTTTTTATTACGCAACAAGACGCTCACCATCCACCATTCTGATTCTCTCCCTACCCAAACAAACACTGTATAATTCGGTTAATGCCATCTTGGAAGCTCTTTCCATAAATGTATTGACGGCAGACCTGCGTAGTCCCAATTCTTTCAGTAAGCGGTGCAAAGAATTTCTTTCGCACCAACTTCCACTGCGTAAATCTGGATGCTTTGAATCGGTTCCTGATCAATTCTTCTGTGAGATCATAATATTTATTCGAGTTCATGTTGTGGTCATTTGGAATATTTTATTCCCACGGAACGTTCAATCAGAAAGATGTCTGGCCTATAGATACAGCAAGTTCATTTGGGATCCTATATTCAAATATATCCATAGCTGGGCATTAACTCGTTAATCCGTTAATCGGTAATTAACGAAGTTAATATTTTGATTAACGGGTTAACTTTTAAGTTAACTTTTAAAAATGTTAACGGACACGTTAACTTCCGTTAATATGCAGAAGTCCGTTAATCGTTAATCCAATGCCACTGTTTACCGCACGGCACCGCGGTGTGGCGCAAAAAACAGGTTCAGACAAGTATGAAACGACAAGTGCTGGGCGCGGCGGCGCGTGAGACAAAAACAAAACTAGATATTTTGCGCGTGCGAGTAAGAAAACTGCGAAGTACTAGCGCCAGTGCTTAGAGTGACGAGTGTTGTGTTTGTTGTTATTATAAATTACTGTCAGTGATAATTTGCGTGTTAATAAAGAAGAGTGCAGTTTAATTAGTTAGACAGAAAAGTGTACTGTGCAGTGTAGTAATAAAAACTATATCATGGAAGACATGGAATCGGATTTCAGCGGTCCTGATGAGAATCCTTGGCCACATTTGACTGGGTATGTGGAATTTGTATCCAGATCGGGCCAGCAAATACTTTTTGCTTGTAAGCGTTGCTTACCGAAAGACACCAAAATAACATGAGTACAGTTTGAAGAGATTGTTAAGGCGGGCTCTAACCGAGGCAAGACAAAAAAGAGAACTCATTCTGACAATATTATATATTAACCTTCCAGAACCTAAACCAACAGGTTTTATAAGTTCACTAACGCAACGATATAAAAATGCAATTTTACACATATTAACGGATTAACGATTAACATTAACTTCCGTTAATTCTTCCGTTTTAACGTTTCCTTTAACGTTTAACGAAGCTAACTTTTTTTGTAGCGGATTAACGATTAACGAAGTTAACTATTTGATTAACGGTGCCCAGCTATGAATATATCCATGAGAAATTTCCAGTCTGATGCGGCGCCAAAGATCAAGGTCGGCTTGCATTGAATTTTCGTACTGGAAAGACTTACTGTCTAGCACCAAGGACTGTGTCATGTCAGCGCGAGTTTTTCTAGAAAATTACGCACCCTAGGATTATGTGTCTGGCAGTTCACAATTCACAACACATCTATGCATAACTTTAGATAACGTAGAAAATATGTTTTTGTATGGATTTATTCGAAGGAAGTAAGGTACAATGATTTAAAAAAAAAAAAACTAAAATGTTAAAACATAAATTACTATTAATTAAAAAAAACAAAATAGAAAATATCTATACTTAATAAATAAAAATACAACTAAAAACTAAAATAAAGAAAAAACAAAATAAATTATTATAAATTAAAATTTGCTCCAAATCGCTGCCAATGGGCAAAGTGGCAATGCTGCCATTGCCACGTTGAATGGCAATTCTGATCCTTTGGCCCTAATATTTCCCAGCCCTTTTGTCTCCCGAGGTATTGATGAGCTGTTTTGACAGCGCTTTGAAAATTTCATGTGCACTTGGTCCCCACGGCCTGAGAGTGTCAACTCCAAACGGCGCAAAAACACATCTCCTAATAAGCTGAGAGTATTTCCGCCGTTTGAGGTTAGTTAGAATAGATGTTAATTTTTAGATATAATTACCACAGAATACATGACATTTGGTGTGGCTGGCGGTCCGGGAGACCCTCTTGGACCTGGAGGTCCTGGCTGACCCTCCATTCCTAGCATTCCTGGGATGCCTGGGGGACCTGGATTTCCTGCCTGAAATTATATTATTAAAACTTGTAAAAGTAAACCAATATAGTTTATTTTACGAGGGCTGCCTCTCTCTCGTTCGCACAATCCAACATTTGCAAAGATTTTTCAAGTCAAAGATGCTTTTCTTGGAGTCACTCATGGCATTATAGCCCAAACACGTCGGGTAAAATATGGGAGTCCACAGCGCGGAAAAACCGCAAAAGATAAACAGCAATTTGTGCCTCATATTTAAAGTCCAATTTATCGTTTTCCATAATTATTCACATTGTAGCACATTATTAAACAAAACAAAACTTTTGACCAATAATATCCACAGTAAATTAATTAATAAAACAAAAACTTGCACTTGACATGTCCACGCAAAATGGCGCGAAGAACTCCTGTAGATTTTTATATAATATAATTGCGGAGACTCAATGCTCAACAACAATGACAAGAGTTCTTCGAATGATGTCGTTAATCGCCGCCTGACAAAGCATGCAATAAATGACTAATACTTACCTCTCCCCTGTCACCTTTAGGTCCTGGAGGACCAGGAATAGTTAGGGTTGGCGTAGAGCGGGTTTCTCCAGGAATACCAGGAGATCCTGGTGGCCCTGGCTTACCCTCAGGACCCTGGAAAATTACCAAATAATCGAAAGCTATCTTTGGGTTCTCGCTTATTGGTTTGTGATTTGTGTTAGAAATATTTATGTAAGAAACACTTTTCTAACGTACATTTGTCATAGATTTACAACACGTTCCCAGTTCAGATGAACTGAATACCAACTCATTTATTTATTAGGTTTATCAACAGTGCTAGCAACAATACATACATGAATTTTCACTTATATACATACATATATTTACTCCAAATCCCTTGCGGGGTAGGCAGAGACAATTGAGCGCCACTTGTCACGATCACGACATACCTCTTTCGACATTCACCAACCTTCTCATAGATGCCCGTTTGTTTCGATGGCTTTTTAATGCACCATCAGCTATTGTTATATTTATTTGATCGTGATAGGTAAGTCTTGGTCTGCCAGGGCCTCTTTTACCCACGACTTTCGCATTATATATCTGGTTCGTCAATCTCTCTTCACTTATCCTTTCAACATGTCCGAACCATCAGAGCATACCCTTCCTTATTTTTGTCACTATGCTTTCTTTAATATCTATCTTTTTGCGTATTTCGTCATTACGTATGCGGTCCGTCAAAGTGACGCCGCATATCCGAAGCAACGACCTCATCTCTACTGCATTAACTCTACTCTCATGCGTATTCTGACATATCCACGTTCCGCTTCCATACATAAGTGTTGGTACTAGCATTGCATTGTGTATGGCGAGTCGAGCTTTGTCACTGACACTCCTACTGCCGATCAGTGATCCCAGGGCACCGTTAACATTATTTTCCGCATTCACTCTTTTTTCAACATCCCTATCGTACTTCCCATCCGCAGTGCACACTGCCCAGATATATAATTTCATTTACTTGTTCTAGAGTTTCATCTTCAATCTTTATCGTCACGGTTGTCATCCTTCTTTTTTCAAACACTAGTACCTTGGTTTTTCTTGCATTCAAACGGAGTTCTTTTTCTGAACATCCCTCTTTCATTTCTGTGACTAGTGATTGCGTGACACGTGTCCGAAGAAAGTCCGAACCGTGAGAATGCGTAATTGTGCAGTCGTGGAAAGGCGTTGTTTGATCCCCAGTTTCTATCTTATACCAAAATTTTCAAGTAATTTTAAAATTTGTTCCAAACTGTGTAATGCATTTAGCAAGTAAACTATACTCACAGCTCGTCCTTCTTCTCCCCTTTCACCATTGGACCCTGGAGTACCCCTCATTCCTGGTATACCCGGCGGCCCTATAGCACCTACTTCCCCTGGTTGACCCTAAAATGTTATTTATTTTAATTTCCCTTACTAATATTATAAATGTGATAGTAACTCTGTCTGTAATCACGCCTAAACTACTGAACCAATTTAAATGAAATTTGGTGCAGATATAGTCTATAGTAGACAAGACAGTTAGGTATTACTATGTATTTTATATCATTTATATATTATCATTTATTTATTTTTCTTCAATTTTTTATTATGTAGTTACGAGATCACCACATGTCTGGCAGTGATGAGTGTGGAGATCACTGTAATATGTTTCGCATTAAAATAGTTTTTTTCCAATTTATCGTTTTCCATAATTATTCACATTGTAGCACATTATTAAACAAAACAACACCACTTTTGACCAATAATATCCACAGTAAATTAATTTACAAAACAAAAACTTGCAATTGACATGTCCACGCAAAATGGCGCGAAGAACTCCTTTTTTTTTTGTATGAGTTTTATTTGCAAAATATATCATCATCATCATCAGCCTGTGTCTCTCCACTGCTGGATATAGGCCTCCCCCAAGGCTCGCCACTGCACGCGGTCTTTTGCAACCCTCATCCGAACCCCACCAGCGACCCTCCTTAGGTCATCCGTCCATCTGGCGGGGGGTCGTCCCACTCTGCGTCGTCCCGTACGTGGTCTCCACTCCAGAACCCGTTTGCCCCATCGGTCGTCGGTTCTGCGGCAGATGTGTCCGGCCCATTGCCACTTTAGCTTGCTAATTTTATTTATTGCCCGAGAAATACGCAATTTCAAAAGTCACAATTTCTCGGGCACATCTAGTATTAAATGAATGTCTTTGACTTATCCCGTTACTAAAGTCACAATTTCTCGGGCACATCTAGTATTAAATAAATGTCTTTGACTTATCCCGTTACTAAAGTCACAATTTCTCGGGCACATCTAGTATTAAATGAATGTCTTTGACTTATCCCGTTACTAAAGTCACAATTTCTCGGGCACATCTAGTATTAAATAAATGTCTTTGACTTATCTCGTTACTAAAGTCACAATTTCTCGGGCACATCTAGTATTAAATAAATGTCTTTGACTTATCCCGTTACTAAAGTCACAATTCCTCGGGCACATCTAGTATTAAATACATGTCTTTGACTTATCCCGTTACTAAAGTCACAATTTCTCGGGCACATCTAGTATTAAATAAATGTCTTTGACTTATCCCGTTACCAAAGTCACAATTTCTCGGGCACATCTAGTATTAAATAAATGTCTTTGACTTATCCCGTTACGTATATGTAATAATCATTTTGTATCTTATACAAGTATTTATACGTATGTATATGTACTTCTTTGTATCACTTTGACTTTTGGCTATTTCAATTTTTTTTTAAATATATATTTACCATCTGACCGTCTAAGCCTGGTGGTCCTCTTTCACCCGGCGCACCATCACGACCATGTTTGCCAGGAGACCCTCGTTCACCCTTAGACCCTATAAAACCAATGCACTTAATAATTTCCCATTAACAGTAACATCACTTACGAGTACGCACGACCGTACATTGTTTAGTCAGGGTGGTCAGAAACCACGATTTTGTCAGGTGCGAGTTAGATATCTCTGTTAATCTCGCTATTTGATATTATAATCTAGAATTAAAAAAAATTATACACATTCAAAAAACAAAAAAAAAGTTAAGTACAGTCTACACTAATATTATAAAGAGGAAAGATTTGTATTTTTGTATGTTTGTAACTTTGATTATAAAGGTTTGTAATGAATAAACTCAAAAACCGATTTCAAAAATTCTTTCACCATTTTTTTTTTTCCTTTTTTTTTTTAAATAAATATAAATAAATATTTCCAGACAGGTCACACAGCGCCATCTAGTTTCCGTGGTAAGCTACGAGGCTTGTGTTACGGAAACTAGATGGTTGATAAACTACATATTAGCTTTTTTTTTTAATATATACATATTATACATATTAAACACCCAGACCGAGACAAATTATACAATGTACAACTTGCCCCCGGTGGGAATCGAACCCACGACCTCCCGAGTTCACGGCAACGTTTGTTACCACTAGACCACGGAGGCGGTCAAATGTCTATCAAATCAAATGTCAAATGACATGTCTATCGGGTACCTGAAGGTTTTTTTGTCGACGACACAACATTACTCCGGGTCAAACAGCTAGTACGTAAAAATGTTAAAAAGGGGGTCAGCAAATTCCTATTTTTTTCTCAAAGGGGTCAAAGTTCATCTAACGTAATATGAAAGGTCCCTTACCTGTTAATATAGAAGCATTGAATGCAGCAGTCGTTCCGGGAGGTCCAGGAAGTCCCGGAGTGCCTTGTGGACCCACAGGTCCGGGGATCCCCGGAAGCCCCTAAAATCAAATATTTTTATTATATTAATTTGCACAAATTGCCTCCGTGGTCCAATGGTTAAGTCCGTGGATTTAGACTCGGAGGTACCAGGTTCGATTTCTGGTCGGGACACAAAAATATTTATTAATGTAAATAAATACATTTAATTAATATTTAATTTATTTGTTATATTTCTCGAGTTTGGTACGCTGGAGACATCGACGAGCTTGCACTATAGTAAAGTTGGCTAAATGTGAATCCGCTTATTTATAAGCGTGGTTTCTGACCACCCCGAAAGCGGTCGTGATGATACTTTACCCGGACATCTCGGGCTTTCTTGTCATTCCTCGTCACGCGGCTCTCAACGCCATCATCCGAAGAGCTCTTGTCACTGCTGGAGTAACCGCAATGTTGGAACCATCTGGGATTGTGCGGTGGCAAGAGAACCGGCGGAATGACTGTTGGTCCGTGGAAATTTGGCTGGTCTCTGGTGTGGGATGCGACGTGTGTAGACACATTAGCTCCATCCACATCCAGGCGACCTCTACAGGCGAGGGGAGTGCGACGTTTTGTGCTGAGAACCTTTTAGTTTCACGTCTTATTAGGTTTAACTTAATTTATTTTTTTCTAGTTATAATAAATAATAATAATAATAATAAAAGTTTATTTCAGAATAAATTCCATATGTGTTAGTAACATTTTTTAAAGCAATCTTATAATATCTAGTGTTAGTAAAAAAAAAAAAAAAAAATATAATACAAGTTTTTTTTTTTTTTTTTTTCTTCCTTTTTGGGGCCCAGGTCACCTACTGACATGCAGGCGTATCCAGTGCCCCAAGAACGGAGAGTCCCACCTATCAGCCCACACGGCCAGGATGCTGCTGGGGCTGCCCCTCACGCGGGCGAGGATTGAGGCACAGCGGTTCCTCATAATAGCATGGAATCCATCCACCCGCGCCTCTGCTAGCATCCCAGAGGCACTGCAACGACGGGGCAGCCCCATCAGCACCCTGAACGCGTTATTGTACTGGACACGAAGGGCGCTGTATGCCTTCTGCGTATAATTGACCCACAGGCTGCATGTATAGAAGGTTTGGCAAAAGGCTCTAAAGAGAGTGACTTTTACCTCCCCCGCACAACGAGCAAACCTGCGTGCCAACATATTGCATCTAACAGCCAGCGCCCTGCGTTTCCTTTCCCTTTCATGCATGCTGTTATGGTCTGTAATAAAAAAGTCAATAACTGTGTGTAGTTCTACTCCTCATTCCGAATCGCGTTTAGAGCGCTTAGAACGAATAGGACACTTGACCGTCGTCGTTCCGAATCAAATATCGCGATTTGGATGCTCAGAGCGTGATATCAATTCGGAACGGTCTAAATCACATTTTCATTCATAAAATGTTAGTTTATTTTTAAATGTATGGAAGATAAATTGCGGATTCCACATCTTTGAGTATGAATACTAACAAATATACATCTCTCGGTTTATTCATCTTTATATGTGTAAAGTTTGATATTATTAACTTATTTTGGTCTTTTAAAATAACTTGCCGTGTTACAGACATTTTTTTCACTTCCTACTTAAATATTAATTATAGATTTGTTTTAGAAGTAATATAAAAACAGTATAAACGAATTACAATATTAAATAAATTTAAAAGAAAACCTAATATTAAATAAACTTGAAAATGGCGCGGGACATAATGACAAAAAACTGACAGCGCTTAGAGCGATCTATCTCGATATCGTGAGCAGTCTAAGCGCGAGAAATGATGTCATTTGTGACGTCACACAGCTTTGGCAAAACAGTTTAAGCGCGTATCGGAACACCTTTAAGCGTGCTTAGATTACTATTATCGCGTATCGGAACGATGGGCTAGTAATATTGACGATGGCTGTTCCTTGTACTAATGGTCGATTGAATTGAATTAAATTGAACTATATATGTAGCTATAGGTCTATCTGGCCAAATGTTTATATATAATTTAAAGAAAAAAATACCTGTACTCCATCCGTTCCTGGTATACCTGAGAACCCTACCAATCCTGGAGAACCTGGTTCACCTGTGATTTAAAATTGACATAAAAATACGTTCACATTTCCTATTTTAAGGCAAAATAAGATCCACTGTTGGAGATGTGGCCAAACAAAATGAAATAGGCAAACTTTGTCAGAGCGAAAAAAAAACAAAAACAAAAAAAAAAAAAAAACGGGAGTCCTTCGCGCAATTTTGCGCGGACATGTCAAGTGCAAGTTTTTGTTTTGCAAATTAATTTACTGTGAATATTGTTGGTCAAAAGTGGTGTTGTTTAATTTGATGATGACCTCATTAACTCATGAATAAGAAAGATACATTACGTCAGACTTGGCTGTATGGACTAGACCCTTTGCCTTCCCTATCATCTCATTCATCATCCATCAGAAGAGAACAAAAAAAAAAAAAAACGTCAGTGCTACAACGGAACAAACAGTAGGTAGTTGGAGATATTTCATGGGTACAAGCAGATACCAAAGTCATCCATAAGAGTTCTATATGTTTTCCTCTGAACCTTAACAAAGACAGACACGACGCAGTTACAATTAGAAAAACCCAATAAAAATCTAGTCATTTTTCATTCATTCATTACAGCCCCTAGAACACAGCGTCCTAGACCTCCATTGCTGGAGATGGGCCTTCCAGAACGGTTTGGCGAGGATCTGATGTCAACTTTTAATGAATATTTTTTATAAGTAGAACCCGGACCGACGGATTAACGTGCTCTCCGAGGCACGGGAACGGTGGTATTTGGCTGGGTAAAAAGAGTGTCTCTTTCTAAACCAGCCTATTGTCGGTCGCAAGCCCGAGACACCATTTTTCTCATCTCTTACCCACGCACGATGGACCCGGGTATTTGAAGATATGGAATGCTCTTCCAGCCTGTATGTTTTCGCTTTCCTATAACCTGGAGTCCTGAAGCGAAGTGTGAAAAGGCATCTAGTCAAGCCGGCATAGTGTTAGGGACTGATGTCGGACATAAGGGTCTGATTCCAGTTGCTAACATTCATGGACCCTGCGCGCCACTTACCATCAGGTGGGCGCAGGGTCACATGTCGTGCTAGTACTAAAAAAAAAAAAAAAAAAAAAAAAAAAAAAAAAAAAAAAAAACCCGGAACCCACACGGTGAATCCATGGAATGCTTAGAAATTTGTCTTCTGTCTTCATGACAAATATACGTAAGAAAAGTCAATTTCTCATTGTTACATGCCGGGGTTCGAACCTACCTTTTTAGGATGTTAAGGATATCTAATCTAATATAATGTAAAATTATGTACCTTTTGAACCCAAATCTCCTTTGTCGCCCTTAGGACCACGTTGTCCAGGTTCCCCTTTAGTTCCATTATTTCCACCCTCCACTAGTGTCTGTAAAACGAAATATTACACGCGTTATTACCACAGAGAGACTATTTAAATAAAAAAATAATAACTCACAGAAGGTCCAGGATCACCCTTTTCACCTTTAACACCTGGAGGTCCTAGTAGACCCTGTGGTCCTTCCACTCCACGATAACCCTGAAAAAACATTACAACAGGTAAGTAATTTTTTTTCAATATAGTGAGCACAACATGTAACATCGCGCCTAACGGTACGCGAGGTCCAGGAATAAGAGCAACTGACGCCTGCCACTGACGACCAACATCGTCCCTAACATTATGTCGGCCTCATATAATATAACATAACATAACATAACATAACATAACATAACATAACATAACATAATATAATATAATGCACGAGGCCGTGCCTTGGTTTGAGATGCCATATATGTTGACAAACTCTGTCCGTCCATGTGACATCCAGCCATAAGAATCTCGGTGCCGCTGCAGTGTCAGCCACGCACCTTAAACGCAACAAGTACACGGATCATTGTAAATCACCACTTTAACCCATTTAAAGTCGGTTCGTGGTCCAAGGAGGCTCTGGCGTTCTCTCGTGAGCTTGAGAAATAAATGCGCTTGGCGACGGTGACCCTTTAAATAGAGAATATTTTGCTCAAAGGGTCAGCCTCACCGTTCATCGGGGGAACGCAGGGGGTGTCCTCGGCACACCACATCCAATTTTATTTTTTATTTTTTAGTTTTAATTGTAGTGTGGTTTATTTTATTTTATTTATAATTTAATGTTGAATTTTATATTATGTAAAAAAAAAATCGAAAAAATTTTAATTTTCCTATATAAATATCCTAAAAAAATTCCAATTGATCATTTATTTAATTCGAGTATATGCCACTAGTTTTTACATAAACTATAGATTTTACAGGTCAAATTTAAAAATTCAGTAACATCTACATTGAAAATAATTGCCAGTTAAAAATAATAAACATCGGCGAAGGTTCCTGACATAGTACTACTGTTGTCCGATAGGTGGCGCGCATCAACGCTGATTTGTGGGGCATACCGACCGAGGGTACCGACCGGGAGCCTAAATAATTTAATAAATAGAAATTTAAGACGGTAAAATCTAAATATGACATGCATTTGAAGGTTTTTTTGTCGACGACACAACATTACACGGGCAACGCCGGGTCAAACAGCTAGTAAATAATAAAAAGCAATCAAGCATACTGATGCTCAGCTTAATTCAGAAAGTTCTAGTCTGGGGATCTGAGTTGCTTCAAATTTAATGTTATTGCATTTATATTTTTGTATAGTTAAAAATCTACTTACAGGTAAACCCGTAAATCCACGAGGTCCTGGAGGACCTGTTGATCCTGGTTCTCCTACAGGACCCTAAAACATTTCAAATGTAAATCTATGTTTAAATCATCACCGGTGTGAAGTTAGTAGCCAAATCTCAGGAGCCAATTATAACTGACCGATTTAAGAAGTCTTTTTTTTTGTTGTAATGAAATACGTAAATATATCATGCAAATAATACTATCAAGACAAAAAAAAAACATATGTGGGGTATCCAGCGACGTAGTTTTAACAAGATTTTTGTATAAATACATCAGCCTGTGCCTCTCAACTGCTGGATATAGCCTTTCTCAAGGCTAACCGTTTCACACGATCGTCTCGACATGGTCTCCACTTCAGAACTCGTCTACTCCATCGTTCATCGTAACTGCGACAGACGTGTCCGTCCAGCATTTTTATATGGACCCAGTGTTGTAACATCACGGGCAAAGCGTTAATCATCAATTAATTATTCTGTCTGTCCACGTTTTTAAGCGCTTGGTCACTGCTTTATTTCTAGACAAACAGGAGTCGTCATCAGGCTAAAAATATATATTTGGCATAATATATATATGTGTATATACGTTTATTTATAGGTATATGTGTAATTTATGTAACAGTGTAAGTATCTATTAGTATGTAGTGTGTGTAGTATATTCTATATTGTTAAACTTGATATAGGCACTACCCTTAATCTCACACTCTCCCAAAGGTTAGATGTTAGAAAATGCCTTGTAGGCATTAATCTTCGCCTTTGTACACTTATTTTGTGCAATAAAGAATTTAATAATAATAATTATTATTATTATTATTGATTGAGTGATTACACATTACTTACGCTCCTAACATGAGTTAGGTACAGCAGGTATGAGGTACAGCCCCCTAGAACACAGCGTCCTAGACCTCCACTGCTGGAGATGGGCCTTCCAAAACTAGAGAATTTGGCCTCGCCACGCTGGCCAGACGGCTTGGCGAGGATATGATGCATTTTTATTTTTTTATGACAATTTATTAACGATTCCACAAGTTGGCATTAGTGGAACCGGGAAAGTCGCCGAGGCACGGGAACGGTGGTGTTAAAAATCTATGAAAGCACGTAAGAAAAGTGTATTTCTCATTGGTACATGCCGGGTGGGTTTGAACCGACCTTTGTAGGATTTAAGGTACGCGTTCAACCGAGCCACCACCGCGCCCGACCTACTAACTAGACTTAGTTAGACTTCTAACTATTTAATAATATTTTTGAAAAGGAAAAAGTGAATATAAAAACTATACAATTATAAAAAGCCGAGCAGGTGCAGCGGTTGAATTGGCTGCAAACAACAAACGTAATAAGTACATAGAGTTGGCAAATCGTTACCATTTTGTGCCGTTTGCCGTAGAGACGATGGGCCCTTGGGTCTTGGCTAAATCGTTAATACGCGACATAAGCGTTGCCATCCGAGCGTCAACAGGTGATCCTTTGAGTAGGGAATATCTTATTCAGAGGATCAGTGTTGCCATCCAACGAGGCAACGTCGCCAGAGTCCGCGGAACATTGGGTTCATCTTCTCCTGGATTCGATGACATGTAGATTATAATCAAGATATTTGTAAGTATTTAGTTTTTATATTAATTAGGTTTATCTTTTAGTTTATTTAATTATAAAAATACAATAAAATTAGCTAAAAACTTCTATAGATTTCTTTTGTGTTTACAGAATTTGGGTCATAAACTTCCAATTTCATTAACGCCCCCTTTGTATAAATTTTAGGAAGTCGAATTCGGACAGAAGTCGACAGAATACTCCATCATTAAAAATCTAAATAATTTTTGGCCCTCGCTAAATCACTGCATTACTCACCGGTGGACAAGTTTCATTACAAATCTTAAACGAACTATCCTTTTCAACAGAAAGCGTTGCGTCAGGATCCTAAAAAATATAGCAATTTAATTTTCAAATAATATACATTAAAGTAAAGTATCATCACGACCGTTTCCCTTTCGGGGTGGTCAGAAACCACGCTTATAAATAAGCAAGCTCGACGATGTCTCCAGCGTAAACTCGAGAAATATCACAAATAAATTATATATTAATTAAATGTATTTATTTACATTAATAAATATTTTTGTGTCCCGACCAGAAATCGAATCCGGTACCTCCGAGTCTAAATCCACGGACTTAACCGCTAGACCACGGATGCAGTTATTGTATGATGCAGTATATTATTATACATTAAATATATACATATATACATAGATTCATGTATAGGTTCATTATTATAATTTATGTTAATACTTTTTGGATGTCCGTTTTTGTTAATAAATTGCATGTAACCAGTCTATTAGTCTAATTATTGTATTATTTATGTCAAACTCGTATTTGTCGTTATATTTAATTAATTAAATACTTCTTACTTAAATATTAATTATAGATTTGTTTAAGAAATAATATAGAAACAGTATAAACGAATTACAATATTAAATAAATTTAAAAGAAAACCTAATATTAAATAAACTTGAAAATGGCGCGGGACATTATGACAAACAACTGACAGCGCTCAGAGCGATCTACTTCGATATCGTGAGCAGTCTAAACGCGAGAAATGATGTCTTTTGTGACGTCACATAGCTTTGGCAAAACAGTTTAAGCATATTTGTTTACAATAATATCAAATAACTCTTAAAATCAAACTTACATGAAAATCATCTTCTTCATTTATTATTAGAGATTCAGCTCGATCCTGAAATAAACAAAAAAAAATTTTTTTTTAATAAAAAAACATAAAACCCATTTTTATATACCGCGTGTAATTGTGAAAAGAGCAAATATTTTCTTTAGGCTTCAGATGTCATTAGTAGAACCTCTATTTGAAATAAAATAGGTGTTTTTTTTTTTAAAGATAAAAGTCATTATCCGAAAAACAAAACACTACAGCATGGACACTATGCATATTTATCAATTTATTTGACATTAATATTATAGTTGTGTAGTTGTAAGCTGACACGGCTTTTACAGCCACGAATTAATATTTATGGTCATAAATATCATTATGTTTAGATTGTAAGCTGATATGGCCTTTTTACAGCCACGAATTTATATTTATATTTATGGACATAATTATTATTAGATTGTAAGCTGACATGGCCTTTTTACAGCCACGAATTTAATATTAAGTATCTAGCTGTAAGTAAAAACAAATTCCTCGTTTATGGCAACAATGTTTTAGTTATAATTATTGTATTGATGTTGGGTTCGGTCCAGCCATGGTCAATGGTAATATTTTTTATTGGTTTTTTTATTTTTTAACCATACGGAAATAAATTATTTTGATTTGATTTAATGGTCAATAAGGCCGCGTCTGAAAATCGCGATATCCATCTTGATATACCTACAGGGTGTTTGGAAGGGAGCTGTAACAAAAAAACATTAGTCATTACCAAATTTTTTGTTTCATTTGCCATCCTTTTACGATCGAACACATTTAATTTTCATTAGTTGAAATTTTTGCTTAAAGTGCCCTAGTTGCGGAAATTAATTAATAACTTTAAAACTAAAAGTGATAATTACACTTTTAGCATATCGTTAGAAAGGGCATGGACTGAGGATGTTTTAAAAAAATCAGAAGAACTCCAACCCTGTTAGTTTTTTTTTTAAACCCCATAGAAAGTTGCCCTTAAAATTATTTCTTTACCTTACTACGGTACTTCA
This sequence comes from Tinea semifulvella, assembly GCA_910589645.1. Classification (NCBI taxonomy): domain Eukaryota; kingdom Metazoa; phylum Arthropoda; class Insecta; order Lepidoptera; family Tineidae; genus Tinea; species Tinea semifulvella. The sequence continues at coordinate 5,670,691 of OU342605.1, forward strand.
GGCCCCATAACTTTTCTTCTCCACAATTTTCTGGTGTAAAATATTTTTTTTCAGGACCCTAAGACTCTAACGATTAAAATAAGACTATTAGCAGACCGGTCCCATGGATAGATTTTGAGCTACATGTAGTTTTAGTAAAAAATTCACAAAAAAGTCAAATAAAAAATAAAAATAAATTTAAAAAAAACCTTGAGTACAAGGTCAATATATTGGGCGGGGGTAGGTAGCAGACTATCCCTAGTTTCTACCCTAGGCGTATGTACAGCTCCCTTCCAAACACCCTGTATATCTAAAGTCTGGGGAGTGTTATTATTAATTACACTCGCCCACAGCCGAGAGACGAAATAGAAAGAGAAAGAATTATGTAAGTCAACGTTCGTGCGATCGTCGACCTCTCGCTACCTACTTGATTAGGCTCTGTATGAGTGGCGATATTTTTAGGAAAACTTTTCTGAACCGTAACTTACAATTTAATTACTGAATAATTAAAATAAAAATACGTTATTATTTATTTTTATTCTAGATTATAATATTAAAATATTTGCTCTTTACAAATACCACGCATTATAAAAATGTTCACCCATGACTTGACTTGGTTCATGAGGCGGTGTGCCAAACACTTGCAGCATTCCCCCGCTGCACAGCGATGCTGATTTGCTGCGAGAAAAAACTGCCAGTCCTCTTGTCACATACAGCATTAACCAGCTGCTCAGACAGTTCTTTATATAAATTCTAAGTACTTGACCACTTTTTCTTTTATAGGTATTTTTTTTTTATTGTTTATTTGTTAAAAAAATATATACTTCGATTGAAGTTCCCAAATATGTTCGAAAATGTAAAACAAAAAACTTACTAGCTCTTCACAGCTTTCATCGGTCAAGTTATACAGGTTGCAGCTCAACGATAACCATTGTAGATCAATCTGGAAACAGTATCTCATTTTACCTCATAGAGTTATTTTCATTTTCATATTTGTTTAATCATATTTAACGCTTATTTACTTCGAATAAATATATTTATATAAATAATCATTGGTTAAAACATATTAATAAATATAATCAGAATCAGAATTTGGATCAGAGTGATCTGGTGAGAGTTAGACTTAGAGTTAGAGTGAGAGTGCGAGTGTGAATGAGAGTGAGAGTTAGAGTTAGAGTGAGAGTGAGAGTGAGAGTGAGAGTGAGAGTTAAAGTTAGAGTGAGAGTTAGAGTTAGACTTTTTCAGTTTTTGTAATATAGTTTGATCAGAATTTGGATCAGAGTGATCTGATGAGAGTTAGACTTAGAGTTAGAGTGAGAGTTAGAGTGCGAGTGTGAATGAGAGTGAGAGTGGGAGTTAGAGTTAGAGTGAGAGTTAGAGTAAGAGTAAGAGTAAGAGTAAGAGTAAGAGTAAGAGTGAGAGTTAGAGTTAGACTTTTCAGTTTTTGTAATATAGTAAAGTATCATCACGACCGTATCCATTTCGGAGTGGTCAGAAACCACGCTTATAAATAAGCGGATTCACATTTAGCCAACTTTACTACATGCCAATCATGACAAGTGGCAAGCTTGCCGATGTTTCTAGACTCGGGAAATATCACAAATAAATTATATATTAATTAAATTTATTTCTTTAAATTAATAAATATGATTGTGCCCCGACCAGAAATCGAACCCGGTCTAAATCCACGGACTTAACCGCTAGACCACGAAAGCAGTTTAATATAAAATATTTTTTTTACCGCAGCTGGTTTTCCATCTTCACTAGTAACCACTGACACTATACTAGCATTGCTAAAGTCGTGGGGCTCTATGGGCTGCTCAAATATCTGAAAACATTTCAAAAAATATATCAAATTAGACTACGAGTAGTAATAATTATATACTTAGTTAAAAATGAGCTCTTCGGCACACTACGCTCATATGATATTTTTTTTTTTTTTTTTTAGTTTTAATTTTTTCTATTTATAATTTAATGTTTATTTTATTATATCTAGCGTACCAGAGTTGGGAAATATCACAAATAAGTTATTGTGTGCCGACCAGGAGTCAAAAGTACCTCAGCATTTAAATCTACGGTCTTAACCACTAGGCCACGGAGGCAGTTGAAAATGATATTAAAGTAGGTATTTATTTATTTATATATATATTATAGTAGGTATATATATATATATATATATATATATAAATACCTACTTTAATATCAATATATTTATATATATATATATATATTGCCATTCAACGTAGCAATGCTGCCATTATCCTTGGCACTTTGCCCATTGGCAGCGAATTGGAGCATTTTTTTATTTCTAATAATTTTATTTTGTTTTTTCTTTATTTTAGTTTTTAGTTGTATTTGTATTTATTAAGTAGGTTTATTTTTATTAATAGTAATTTATGTTATGTTTTGTAAGTTATTTTTTTTTTTTTTTAACCCTTGTACCTTACGTCCTTCGAATAAAATAATATAAATTAAAAGCTACCTAATAATAATAAAATAATAAAACCAACAATAAACTAAATATATACTAAAAATAACCTAAACTATGTAAAAATTGCCCTCTAGAGACGTCCCAAGATACCCGAGATAGTCCCAAGGAGACTGGCAAGATTTGCCCTCTGTATACCCGGCTAATACGTTGCCAGAAATAATTGCCAGCATTCCTGTCTCCAGACATTTACGTTCTATTATTATGTTATATTATCTTAACTGACATTGACATTTATATTCTTATAATTGTGTCTGTCTTAGCTTATAGTGTGACAATGCCTATCTACAGCAGCTATAATGTTAAGCGTTATTCTGCATTTATAATTTTGTTATTTTATTGTTTCTCTTTTCAAATGATGGTTATCATGTACTGCTCCAGATTCACCAATATGTAAGTACTATAAAATTATATCGTTTTATATCAATATTGTGAAAATTGACGTGTAAAGCTCGGCATTGACGGTCAGTTTGGATGTAGGTTTGGTTGGATGTGGGTGGGGATTACGGTAGTCACGGAAAAATTCGTGGCGCGTCGTAAAACTCTGGAGTTGGGTTTCAAATTTTGGATGTAATCCACACTTTTACGTTTGGTTTGACTTAGGCGTCAATGTCCTACTTTAAAGTGCTGAATACATCTCTTTTTGTCCTATGCCTACTTGCAAAAATAAACGAATTGAATTGAATATTATTATATAATAATTTCATAATAATACGATTATCTTACCTCTACACAATCTACAGCTAAATATATGCTTTCGTTAGTTACAGCTGCATGCACTTTATGCCATCCGCCTGAAAATATCTGTAACAAAAAAATATTTGCCTAAACTCTATTCACCGAGAACTGATAGTAACGTCGTAATACAATGGTGTGTTCAACCTTAAGGCTGCCATCAGACGGACTGCAATTGCACGGCTCGTTCCCAATCATGCTCAGATCGCTTAGAATGAATATGATACTGACAGTCATTCCGAATCAAATATCACGTTTTGGATGCTCAGAGAGTGATTTCAATTCGGAACGGTCTAAATTTTTTTTTATTCATACCATAATAGCTTTTTTTTAATGTAGGTATAGAAAATAAATTGTATGAGTACTAACAAACACCTCTTTCGGCTTTTTCAGCTTTATAATAACGTTTAATATTTATAACTTATTTTGGTCTTCTAAAATAATTTACGGTGTTACAGACATTTATTTTTTACTTCCTACTTAAATATTAATTATAGATTTGTTTTAGAAGTAATATACAAACAGTATAGTTTATACTACAATATGTTACAATATTAAATAATTACAAAGAAAACCCAATTAAATAAACTTGAAAATGGTGGCACGCGACATAATGACAAACAACTGACAACGCTACCTCGATATCGTGAGCAGTCTAAGCGCAAGGAACGATGTCATTTGTGACGTCACATAAACTGTTTTATGCACGTCTCGGAACTGCTTTAAGCTGTCTGTCTGATGGCAGCCTTAGCCCATTGATATATATTTTAAAAAATGTAGTTACCTCTTCTGAGTAAAATGTAGCTTTGGAATCTCCAGCTGTGACGATAATGAGGTTTGTCTTCGGCAGCAGGGTCAAGGAGAAGTCTAGAACTGTGGATTTGGCACGAATCAGGCTCCAGGGCTTTCTCTGCCCGCGAGAGTTAAAGGTACCGATAACGGAAAACTGATCCGGGAGACCTTTGGGAAACACCTTTCTAAAAATAAATAATTAATTAATAATTAACATTATAATTAATTAAATTAGTTAAAGTTTATTTACTGGCACATCCACACATCGTCCATACCACAATGTTTATATACGAAGTCTTTTAACCAGTGCGTCCTCTTTTGTCGGACGGAGTCAGTCACTGGTGTCGTCCATGCCCGGATGGCTAATGGACATTCCCCTGTTTTCCCCGACAAGATCTCAGCGGGTAGTGTGGCTCACGAACCCAGGGGGTCTAGGTTTGACTACTTCAGCTCTCCTTCAGAAGCACTTCTCTAGGAAGCGGTTGGCAAGATGGAGCGATATTCTGGAGATGCTTGAAGTGTCCGTTGTAAGCCTGATAGAACATACGTCTAGTCAGGCCGACCACAAACTCCTCAATAGTAGGCATTTCCAGATCTCGAGCTATGATGGAATTACGCACGAACCACGGCGCTCGGGAGACCACTCTGAGCGATATGTTCTGCTGACTTTGGATCTTGTCCCTATTGGTCTTCGCCAGAAGGTGATGCCAGGCTGGCGCAGCGTAAGTAAAACGGGAACGAATGAACATCTTGTAGATCCGAATGTCGGACGGAGCAGAGATGTGGACACTGACAGTAGGTTGAGTCCATAGATTCAAGGTCGCTCAGCGAGCTATGGAAAGAGCTATGAAAAAAGAGTATTTCTCTAATAGATAGAATTCAAAACGTTGATTCGTCTACGACACCGATGACTTGCTCACGACGAGGCTCAATCTACTGATTGAGGCCTCCGCCAAGTCCTCCGGCCGCCAACCTAAGGACCCCCCGACCCTCCCACCGTTCCAGTCGCCGATCCAGCTGCCGCTCTCTTCGTCCCCCATTTTCCCCTGTATGGCTCCACCGCAGATCCCTACCCCTCAGGTTGGGTCTGCTGCCGTCGAGTCGACTTTTGCTTCGCATGCTTGCATGAATGCGGCGAACGAGTGCCTTCACTTAGTAGCCACGACTCCGACTTAGCTGTTAAGGCACGCAGGGCCAACAGTGAAAGAGATACGGTTTATAGGGTTTTAGCCCGTAGGCGCCTTGGGGTCTCCTTATGAGCCTGAAGAGCTGAGCTTAAAGAGGTACTGGGTTCGATTCCTGGTCGGGACACAATTATTTATGAATTTGATATTTCTCGAGTCCGGTAAGCTGGAGACAGCGACGAGCTTGCCACTAGTCATAATAGGCCTTCGTTAAAAAGCGTAGTTTCTGACCACCCCGAAAGACACACGGTCGTAATGATACTTTTTTTTTACTTACTTTAAAGGCATAGTAAGGTGTGCATCTTCATATATTCTATAAGCCCTTTGCAGGTCGCTGGATCCTTGAACCATGCTGACTCCAGGAGCTGCAGGTCTATCCAGTCGGTACACGGCTATCAGATCAAAGGTCTGGAAGTCTACGTCTCCAGGCCTTACTGGAGAACAAGGTCCAGCTGGCGATATTGTTGTTGAATTGTCTAAAATTTTTTTTAGTAATACATAAATTATTTCGAAAAATAATATTTACAAAATATAAAATAATAATTACAAACTACTTAAATAAAAATATATAACTATAAACTAAACCTAATAAAAAAACAAAAAACTATACCTACCTAAATAAAAAATACTAAAATATAATTAAATTAAAAAATGGATTAAGAATGGGGAAACACACCGGCTGGGAGAGCATTCTACCCCTTTCAGCACGGACAATACCAAGCGTGCGTTATTAGAAAAAAAAAATCTCTACTCGAGTTTGGTACATCATCAACGAGCTAGCCAATTGTTATGATTGGCCTAGTAAAGTTGGCTAAATGTTTATAAGCGTGGTTTCTGACCACCCAGGAAGGGAAACGGTTGTGATGATACTTTATTATATTTTATTACGTTGTTGTAGTTAAGAAAACAACATGCATAAATTGATTATATTTCAATTATATTACCGGGGGGGTTTGTGGAATTCGTTAGGAGAGGAATTTTACACTATTTTTATGAGATATCGTCGTGCTGAAAGGGCTACATCTTCAGCGTGCGACAGATGTAAGAGTCTCCAAAATTATATGTACATGCGTATGTATGTATGTAGGGATAGTGACTACGGTATGTGGATGCATATTTATCCATTTATCCATTAGATATAAAAACAAAAGGATCGCCTCCGTGGTCTAGTGGTAATAAACGTTGCCGTGAACTCGGGAGGTCGTGGGTTCGATTCCCACCGGGGGCAAGTTGTACATTGTATAATTTGTCTCGGTCTGGGTATTTATATGTATAATAAATAAATAATAAATAAATAAATATTTCCAGACAGGTCACACAGCGCCATCTAGTTTCCGTGGTAAGCAACGAGGCTTGTGTTACGGAAACTAGATGGTTGATAAACTACATATTATACATTATTTTTTTTTGTAAATATATACATATTATACATATAAACACCCAGACCGAGACAAATTATACAATGTACAACTTGCCCCCGGTGGGAATCGAACCCACGACCTCCCTAGTTTACGGCAACGTTTGTTACCACTAGACCACGGAGGCGCCATAATATGTATATATTTATAAAAAAAAAGTATAATATGTGGTTTATCAACCATCTAGTTTCCGTAACACAAGCCTCGTAGCTTACCACGAAAACTAGATGGCGCTGTGTGAGACCTGTCTGGAAATATTTATTTATTTATTAAAAAAAAAAAAAGTTTTGCAAGAGAGCTGTAGCTGAATGGCTCCAGCATCAAAGCTATTATGAGACCATGAGACTGAGCAAATGATAGTCGTAGTGAAGTAGAGTGAATTGTTATTTTGTATATTATAGCTAACTGTTAAAATTATAAATAAGATAACTCTTTATTTATCATCAATGTAAATACTTGCTAGTCCGAGGGGTGTTAACTGGTGACCTGAGATACAGGTATCTTCTAGGTACCCCGTTCAGGCACCAGCTCTCATGCTCGGTAAGTTAATTTGTTTAAAATATACATTTTGTTTTTGGGTACAATATCTAATAGGTATGTATGTACTATATTGTAACTGTTGATATTTTTAATGTGCCTACATATGTATTTTATGAGAGAAATAAACATTTGTATTATTTATATTTTCCTAGAAAGTGGATAGACTACAGTCCTCAAAAGACTTGATAATTTTTTGAAAATATTAGATTGTGTGAACGAGAGACATGCAATAGATGTTCTAGTAGGTTTTTTATATGCTTAGCAAAAATCAGTGCTTTCATTTAGTACATACCTATTTCAGCTACTAATTTTCCAGTTAATATACTCGTAGCAAGTATAATCCAGAACTCTGCAATCCTACAAGATAGAATCATTATATAAATAATTTAATACAGGGATTTACGGGAGAATCACTAACCCATCTTTGGGTTCCGTTGAGCCGTCGTACTTGTCAGATGCCAGAGATGCCTGGTCAGTAGTATATCCAAATGTTTCGGTTCCTATTTTACCAAAAATCCAACGACTATGGGACGAGCCGCTCTACAAACTTGTACAGAAAGATATTTTATCTGCCAGTAATATGAAAGAGCGGGCTCGCCTCATGACCGTTTCCACTAGGGAGTCAGGTCTTTGGTTGCAGGCTTTTCCCTCAGCATCGGTTGGCACACTCCTTGATCGAAATACACTGACCATGGCGGTGTGCCTTCGTCTCGGAGCCCGGACTGTCCACCCGCACCAGTGTCGATGCGGAGAACCAGTCGATCATCTCGGACACCACGGGCTTTCTTGTGCTAGAAGTGCTGGCCGCCTTCCTCGTCACGCGGCTCTCAACGACATCCGAAGGGCTCTTGTCACTGCTGGGGTACCCGCAATATTAGAACCATCTGGGATTATGCGGAGCTATGGCAAGAGACCCGACGGAATGACTGTTGGCCCGTGGAAACTTGGCAGGTCTCTGGTGTGGGATGCGACGTGTGTAGATACATTAGCTCCATCTCACATCCAGGCGACCTCGTCAGGCGCGGGAAGTGCGGCTTTTTCTGCGGAGAACCTCAAATTGCGCAAATACGCTAACCTTGGTATCGGTTACGAATTTGCGCCGTTTGGGGTCGAGACGATGGGCCCATGAGGACCGTCAGCGAGGCGTTTGGCCAAGGAGTTGTCAAAGCGGCTGACAGAAAGGTCTGGAGACAGGAAGGCTGGCAATTATTTCTGCCAACGTATTAGCCTCGCTATACAGAGGGGAAATGTTGCCAGTCTCCTTGAGACTATCTCGGATGGGAGGTCTCTAGAGGACATTTTTTATTTATAGATTAGTTTATTTTTAATTTTATTATTTAGGTAGCTTTTAATTTATATTTAATGTACTATAATTAACTTCCAATAAAATTTATTATAGCATACAGTCCTTTATTAATTTAAATACTCTTTATATGCTTAATGATTAATCATTTTTGACAACCGACACAACACCACGTTTTGTCGCCTCCTCCGGTGATAATGTTAGGGTGTTAGGGACTGATGTCAGTCATGAGTGTCTGATTGCAACTGCTAACATTTAGTGTCACATATCGTGCTCAGAAACCACGCCTATGAATAAGCGGATTCACATTTAGCCAACTTTACTATAGGGCAATCATGACAAGTGGTAAGCTCGTCGATGTCTCCAGCAAACTCGAGAAATATCACAAATAAATTAATTTCAATTTGTTTATTTTGCAAGTAGGCATAGGACAAAAAGAGATGTATTCTGCACTTTCACACGTCAATTTTTACAATATTAATAAAAAACAATATAATTTTATAGTACATATTGGTGTATCTGGAGCAGTACATGATAACCATTATTTGGGAAGAGAAACAATAAAATATTAAAAATAACTAAATTTTAAATACAGAATAACGCTTAACATTATAGCTGCTGTATATTATAGGCATTGTCACACTATAAGCTAAGACAGTCACAGAGAAGACAAATTTCTAAGCATTCCATGGATTCACCGTGCGGGTGCCGGGTCCATCGTGTGTGGGTAAGAGATGAGAAGAATGGTGTCTCGGGCTTGCGACCGACAATTGGCTAGTTTAAGAAAAGGAGGCCTCCTTTTTTTTCTATTGCGCTCACCATCCACCATTCTACTTCTCTCCCTACCCAACCAAATACTGTATGATTCCGTTTATAATAGTTTATATAAGATATAAAAATAAAAATATAAATGTAAATGTCGGTAAGATAATAGCTGCTGTAAAGAGGCATTGTCATACTATAAGCTAGGACAGTATATTAATTACTTAAATGTATTTTTTACATTAATATTTTTTTATTGTCCCGACCAAGAATCGAACCCGGTACCTCCGATTTATGAGTATTTTATGAAGATTATTTTTTCCCTTTACCCATGCAAATTAAATAAATACCCTAGGAGATAGAGCAAAATCAAAATAATGCGGCAAACCCGGGTGAAACAGCTAGTTTAGTATAAAAACCGAACATCATTAATTCATGCGTAAGCAATCAAAAAGTTATAAGTGCCATCAATAATGCCATCTGTTTCCAACGTTGTCCCACTTTTCTATATCAATGGTCAATGATCATCAAATAATTGTGCCATTTCATTGGTTGACCTAAATCAGGTGACCTTCATCAGACAATCAGTGCCGTGTCAGTCTGTCAATCTGCAGTTCTTATTTGTTATATTAATAGTTTCTTGAATTTTGAAGGCCAAGGTTTTTTACAAAGTAGGTTCCTTCTAGAATCACCTACTCAAGTACAACTTGGACGTAACAGAATACAAACCATAATTTTTCAGATATTTAATTATGAATGTCAATCATGTCCTTAGGATAACGTGACCATTTATTCTTTGACTCAAAACGGGACAGGTTTATTTAGGTCAATTAATAGGTAGTCAATGACAAAAAAAAACACTTAAGTTTTAAAAGTTATTTATTCAGAAAAAGTTAGCTTAAAAGTTACGAATTAAAAAATATACCCAAAATGTTTAGTTATATTTATATTTATCAGAGGAACAAACATACTCTTTCTACTGGAGCATTTGTAGCAGGCAAACATAAAATATATTCAATTAAAATAGAAAAGTTTTCATGTTGAATATTATTGGCATGAAAGTGTTTGAATACCCAACGAGTTTCCATGGAAACATTTAGATTTTTCCATTCCATGAAAATTCGTCAAAAACTTCTGTATCTTTATTATAGTCAATATATTCCTTGTCAATTATTACATCCAGAGATTTTTTAACGTCTTCCCATGTGGGGACCTTTTTTAAATCTGTGTTATAAGTGTTAAACAACAACAAAACAAATAGCGAGGAGTAGACGAACGAAAAACTATCAAACAAGCGCGAGGAATGACGTCGTGCTATCGTCGCCGTGTCGTGTCGACCGCCAACGCTGTCTCGCTCTCGCACACCGCTCGGGTTTGGCCACAGACCATATAGCTGGTTTGGCAGGCATGCGGAGCGGCGGCCGTCCGGCCCTATTAAAATTTTTCGCGGCGCGGTTTTCGAAAACGGGACAATTTTGGGTCCCGGAGTTCATTTCGGGGACACATAAAAAGGGACAGTCCCGTTCAAAACGGGACGTCTGGTCACGTTACCTTAGGATGATATATTTCATAACAAAAATGATCCAGTTATAAATACTGTTTTATGTTTGTATAATTTTAAATGTTGGACTAATCAAAGTTCCAAATTCAATGGCCTATAACTTGAATTAACTTTAATTATTATTATTATTTAATTAACTAACTAGTCAACTTGCCTCTTTCATTCTTTCTTGATTTGTCATTTGGTAAAAAAAAACAAGTCATACTTGAGTGTGTGTTGGTTCTTGAGATCGATTTGTTACTACGGGCCCTAGTATTTTAGGGGAATCGTTTTTGGTGCTTGTATTATAATTTGTGTGTCCCTTAGCCAGTCTTGGTCTTTGTCTTGCATCAGAATAGGTGGTCTTGATCTTGCGTAATAGTCACGCAATATTATGCACATATCGCTGCTTCAATGCAAAAGGGACACAAACCAAAATAATACATTTTTACATTAGAGCTAATAAAAGTTTTTAAATTTTTATTTGTCTATTGCTCTGTTATCTGTTGGTATCGTATCTACAATCTACATCTTGAAATGTGAATTTTATGTACTGTTTTTTTTTCTTCATATACTTAATTATTGATGTACAGGGCAATTTTTGGAATAAAATCTTTTTTTATATATTTTTAATTATGGCTCTTTTGTATTGAAGCAGCGATACTTTTGAATTTGCGTTTTCGGCTAAAACCGTTCGTTTAATTGCTTTTAAGACCCACTATCTTCGAAACTGCCTCCGTGGTCTAGCGGTTAAGTCCGTGGATTTAGTACCTCCGAGTGTACCGGGTTCGATTCACACCAAAATATTTATTTATGTATTTACATAAATATTTATTTAAATACATTTAATTTATTTGTGATATTTCTCGATATTGGTACGCTAGAGACATCGACGAGCTTGCACTTGTCATGATTGGCATATTATATTGATGATTGGCATATTGGCGTAGTACAGTTGGCTAAATGTGAATCCGCTTATTTATAAGCGTGGTTTCTGACCACCCTGAAAGGGAAACGGTCGTGATGATACTTTACTTTTTTTTTCTATCTTCATAACTAGTGCTTAGTCGATTTTATCACTGGAAAAATCAGATTTTTTTTAAACAGCTGATACTTGAACTTCTAGTACTACCAACGTGGATTCGTAATTTAAATTGACATCAGAACCTCGCCATCCCGTCTGGCTAGCGTAGCGAATGACGGTCATATTCGCCAGAAATTGTTTTTTCCAATTAATTAAATAACATACTGCGAATCCGGACATACAATACTCTGTAATCTAGATTCTAGGCCATCTTAGTTAGATCATACTCAACCATGCCAATCAATTAAATCCGCACTAAACACAATTTGGGTCAATAAAAAATAGCTTGTTGTCAACAGTCTACTAGATCATGTTTTAATTTACGTAAACCTATATGTACTCGTATTACCGGCATTTACGACACGACATTATGTTATTATTATGTTATTTTTTTAACCTACCTACCTATCTACCTACCTACCTATTTATCTCATCGTTTGAAAGCTAAGCATATCTTCCCTTTGTTTCCTATTATTTCTATATATAATATAATGATTAACTGATTTTCACTCACTAACTTAGCTATTTGTAAATATTTTAATATTATTATAATTTTAATTTTGTATTGTTTAATATTTTCAATTTGTTTTTTTTTTTTTTAGTAAGTATTTAACCCACTGTTTTTGAGAAATGAAATGTACAAATAATATAAAATCTTTCTGGCTCAGATCTAATTATTAATTAATTTATAATATTGTAATTTTTATGTCCTAGTTATAAGCTGTCATTTTTCTAAATATATATATATATATATATTCTACTAGCAGGAGTAGAATCATTCACAATAATTAAATTAATGACGTTTCATAAATGCCTGTAATAGGTTTACGTGAATAAAGATATTTTGACTTTGACTTTGTCTGTCTTTTGGTATTGGAGCGTGGTGTGGCGAAGTTAATGCTGTGCGTGACAAGAGAGCTGGCAGTTTTTCGAGCATCAAATCAGCATAGCTGTGCAGCGGGGGAATAATACAAGGTTTAAAGATGATATCTAATGCCCCAAAACTCGCCTAACAAAATCTTTGAAAGTTTTCTGTGTAACGGTATCAAACTATATAATAAACTATCCAAGGAAATAAAATGTCTCGAATATTCAAAGTTTAAAGTTAAATCTATAAATTAAAAAAAAGTTATTATGATCTTAAGGATGCACTAAATGATGTCATTGCATAGAATACTGTTTCACATATTAATAATATTTATATTAATAATATTTATATCTTAAGTTGGACACGGCCTTTTTACAGCCACGAATTAACATTAAGTAATAAAAATTTATGTTTTAGATTAATAGCTCACACGGCCTTTTTACAGCCACGAATTAACATTAAGTAATAAAAACTTATGTTTTAGATTAAAAGCTCACACGGCCTTTTTACAGCCACGAATATACTCGTAATATGTTTAATTTGGACATAGCAATTATTTTTTAGATTGTAAGCGCACATGGAATTTATAAATTTATTTGACATTAATATTATAGTTGTGTAGTTGTAAGCTGACACGGCTTTTACAGCCACGAATTAATATTTATGGACATAAATATAATTATTTTTAGATTGTGAGCTGACATGGCCTTTTTACAGCCACGAATTTAATATTAAGTATCTAGCTGTAAGTAAAAACAAATTCCTCGATTATGGCAACAATGTTTTAGTTATAATTATTGTATTGATGTTGGGTTCGGTCCAGCCATGGTCAATGGTAATATTTTTAATTTGTTTTTGTTTTTTTATACCTTAGCTCGTATGTATTGACAATACAATATCTAAGTGTTACGTACTAACCATACGGAAATAAATTATTTTGATTTTGATTTTAAATGCTGCAAGTGTTCTTGACACACCGCCACATGATCAAGTCATGGGTAAATATTTTTATATATACCTAGTTTAGTTTTATTTTTAATTTAGTTTAAAATTATTACAAACTTCAGTATAAATAATTTAAATATTAGCTTTATTATCACCACAGCCCCTAGAGCAGACAGAGTCATAAACCTCCGCTACTGCAGGTGAGCCTTCCAGGAGAATTTGGTCTACTCACACCACACTGGCCAGACAGACGATTCCTGCCAAAACGCTGGCTTAACAAATTGGTTTCAGCTTTGCTTTAAAATTTAAGTCCTAAATGATTATAAATAAGTTATAAATAAGATAATTAACTCATTTTTTTATTATTGAGAATTCAATCGCTCAAACTTTAAAATAAAAACTTACCAGCTTAACTCCATTGTCATAATTATTAAAAACAAAATACTCTATGGAACACATTTAAAAACACATTTTCGCGCGCTTTTGCAGATAGGTACGTGTGTGAGCTCAAGGCGGCAAATCAAAGATGGAAGCTCGCTGGGATTTGAACTGTGCTCGGACGATTGGCGGCTATATATCAATTAATTCTTTGCATGACAGACTTTTTAATAGATGAACAACTCACGATGGCTGTTACGAGTGTATAGTCCAAGTGAAATTCTGTTTTTCTTTAGTAGGTACAAACGTTATTCAACAAATCCTTTTTAACGAACACACATGATATTTTGTAATTTTGTTGTCGGTAGTTTGTTTGTGTCTCGCGTTTCTATCTATACAACTGACAGTAATAAATAAATAAATTTAGTATTTTGGCAAATAATTTTGAAGAAACAGAATTATGCCACAGTTATTCTTAAAAGGCTTCCGCGGAATCGAGGGGCTCCTGCGACATTCACCAGTCGCCAGCGTTTCGCAAAAAGTTACCTATAGGTATTTTATGAAAATTATCTGCTCTATTATGGAAATGAGGTCGTTGCGTCGGATATGCGGTGTTACTTTAACGGACCGCATACGTAATGACGAAATACGCAAAAAGGTGGGTATGAAAGAAAGCATAGGGACAAAAATAAGGAAAGGCATGCTCCGATGGTTCGGGCATTTTGAAAGGTTGACTGAAGAGAGATTGACGAACCAGATATATAATGCGAAAGTTGTGGGTGAAAGAGGCCCTGGCAGACCAAGACTCACTTATCACGATCAAATAAATAAAACAATAGCTGACGGTGCAATAAAAAGCCATCGAAACAAAAGGGCATGTATGAAGAGGTTGATGAATGTCGAATAAGCGAAAGAGATATGTCGTGATCGTGACAAATGGCGCTCAATGGGGTGTATCAGGCAAAGCTTTTTGTAGATGTCGCTAGCGGCACTGGTACCTTGTTTACACCTAAGATTGATCATTTTTTAAATTTATTTGTAGTTTTACATTTTTATAACTGAAAAATATATTTTAACTTAACGTTACCTACCTTAAAAGACGAATTAAGTAAGCGAACACCGTCTTTAAAATAAAAAAAGGTTGAATTAATAGAACGGCAATTTTGAGATCACCATATCTTTGCTTTCGCTTGGAAATCTCGATTTGTACACTTAAAAGCTGCTCACTTCGACATAATATCCAGAAAATAATAAATTTCGTAATAAAAATACAAGTTTTCTATGCAAATGACAGTTATATAAGGTACCAACTATCATGCGCCATCTATCGTGATAAAAAGTTAGTGATACACCCCATTGTCTTTGCCTACCCCGCAAGGGACCTGGCGTGAAGATATGTACGTATCTTCTCCACTCGCCCTTAGTTAAAACGGGCACGTTTATGTGCAATAAAAAAGCATAGCTCATAGTTACACACATGTTACATAGGGTATTTCATTGATCTTGTGTCTATAACGATTAGAGTTGCTATTCATCCGGGTTTCCCCGAATGTGCCCCAGTTAAAAGGGCGTCCGGTTAGCTTCCGGGCGGGGTTAACTGAAACCGTCCTTAGTGGCATTTCTGCACTTAAATAGGCGTACGTAGGTACTGTCAAACTTTTTTTTGTTATTAAATATAAATACCGGCCCTAAATCATTATTGTTTTTAAAAATAACAAAGTTTCTTAAAACTTTATAAAAATATTCTTTTGTTTCTAAAGAATTTAAAATTGACTTAAAAGTTGAAAAAAAAACTTTAAAAAACCCTCTTTGCATGTCTGGGTGTATTTCTAAGGTCCAAAATCCGGGGTTATCCGCTCTTATTCTGGTTTTGGTAAGAGTTTAGAGATGCCAACCCCAGGTACCTACTACACAAACTTGTCACGATGCCTGCCTAGTAGGAATATTATAGTTGGTCATTTATAAAAGCTTGGTTTCTCACTTATACGGTCATGGAGAAGTCCATGTTCGATCGAGCCGACCACAGCCGCTTCGATCATCTTCGGGGAATCGCGCCTCTCCACGCACGGCCACCGGAAGGCCGCCGCCTGCCCCGGGAGATCCTGAGGACCGAGGCGTAGCCCGTGCCGTTGTTACCACATAGACACTGCTCACAAGGGGCCACACCTTTCGTAGCCCCTTCCTTGGCCACCCTTAGGCCAGGGTAAAAATAGAAACCGGCGGGTTGTTGCCCGCTGAGACAAACTGCAGCCTAACGGGGCCACCCCATAGGCTTCCGTACGCTAGCGCGTGCGTTGAAAAAAAAAAAAGAAAAAAAAAAAAAAATGGAGAATCTTTACACGAGTACCTACCTACTATAGTAATTTAGTCAATGAATAATGGTAGTTATTATAGTTATGCAGATGCAGTTCTTAGAAACACGTCATTAATGTTTATGATTGTTTCGAGGAACATAGAACTGGTACATAATATAATCAATCATAATAAAGTATCATCAAAATATAGGAAAGACTAAACTAGATAAAGTCAGACGCTAACTCATTTATAATAATACTCGCACCGCTATGAGAAAGGCGGCGGAAAATGTGCAATGAATGTACAGAAAAAATCTTTAGGTGTTTCAGCATGCTTAATGCGGACTGTATGCGCGGACGGAACGTTAATAATATTCTATCTATATATGCGATCTCTCTATCCACCACTATGCCATTATTTTACATTATGGGATTAAATAAACTTTATTCGTTAAATATAAGTTGAACTAACCCGTAAGAACGTAGCATAAATAAAACATTGGTGAATTTTGAACGCTATTATTACGAGTACGTTCCAATATAAGAGACAAATTTTTTTTTATTAATAATTAAGTATATATTTCAATATTAAACGCTACATTATTATTAAAATTATTCATATTATTTATTTACAGTTATTTAATTAGTTTAATTGCTAATAAATTACAATATATGTAATAATAAACCACGCACGTGTTAAATAATTGTCAAATATCACAAATGTCAGCAAAATCAGAAACGAAACGTATCTGCTGTTTCGTCAACGTGAACGATCTGTTAATTATTTCATCAGAAAACATTATTTTATTAATAAATTAACTAAATACCCTGAGAATTGATATTTCTAAAGGTGATACTAATGTGCTATTTGTGATAAGTTTTATTATTATTTGGTAGTTAATTTTGAGGTTATAGTTGTGATTTAATTTTTGCTTTAGGATGCCGTTGTCGTGTCGATTTTACCAGGAGAAATATCCTGAGGTGGAGGATGTGGTTATGGTGAACGTGAGATCCATAGCGGAGATGGGCGCGTACGTTCATTTGCTCGAATACAATAATATTGAAGGAATGATATTGCTATCTGAGTTGTCCAGGCGTCGTATTAGGTCTATTAACAAATTGATCAGGGTCGGCAAAACAGAACCCGTCGTCGTTATTAGGGTTGATAAAGAAAAAGGTGAGTTTAACCTGTTTTATTTACCAAATACTATATCCTATTATAAAGTACACATTACCACAATTGTACAAATATACCTAGGCATTATTATTCCAGGTAATTGCTGTATTAGAATAAAAACCAACTAAGTTAGCTATTTATACACATTAAACTACTTATGAATTTGCGTTTTCGGCTAAAACCGTTCGTTTAATTGCTTTTAAGACCCACTATCTTCGAAAGTAAGTGTGCTTAGTCGATTTTATCACTGGAAAAAGCAGAAGCTTTTAAAGAAGCGGATTCACATTTAGACAACTTTACTATAGGCCAATCATGACAAGTGGCAAGCTCGTTGATGTCTCCAGTGTACCAAACTCGAGAAATATCACAAATAAATTACATATTAATTAAATGTATCTATTTATATTAATAAATATTTTTGTGTCCCGACCAGGAATCAAACCCGGTACCTCCGAGTCTAAATCCACGGACTTAACCGCTAGACCAAGAAGGCAGTTTTTAAATGACTGGTGTAAAAAAGTGAATTTACTAAAAAAATTGTTGGTTTTCGCTGTAACCTTAATTATGATTTCTGTTCCAATCCCAAGTTAAAAAGAAATTAACTAATTTAAAAAAACACTAACCAACTCATTTGGCTCTAATTTATGAAACTTTTAAAATCATTACACTTATTTAAAATAAAATGTAGTTTAAAGCATCTGTAATCCCTTATCAACACTACCAAAAAATTGTGCTCAATATATAAAAACGCCCCATCATATATCTGCCTTTTCTGTTTATTTTCATTTACATAGGTATACTTTTTTTCAAGAGCGGTAGTGATTTGGTTGTACAAATGTTTCCCTTAAAATCCAAAAATGGTTGCATTACAAACCCTGGCATGTACTATAGAGAAATACACTTTTCTTATATAGCACAGTGCATGTTAAGCCATCAAACCCAGTTCCACTAATACCAACTGGTGGAGTTGTTATAATTTTTTATAAATGTTGCCATCGGACCATTACCAACCAGTCGCCATATGTTTGCCATCATGGAGAGTGTAGGCCCAATTCTCCAGAATGTTCTAGAATACCTATCTCCAGCAGTCTAGGACTATTTGTGTTCTAGGGGCTGTAATAAAGGTGGATTTTATTTACTTTCCATGCACCAAAAAATTATCTACCTAAAAATTTACAGGATACATAGATTTATCAAAACGGAGAGTGTCCGGAGAAGATATTGACAAGTGCACAGAACGGTATGCTAAAGCAAAAGCTGTGAACTCCATTCTCCGTCACGTAGCCGAACTTCTCCATTACGAGAGCTCCGATCAGCTAGAAGACCTATATCAACGCACAGCTTGGTTTTTTGAAGAGAAATACAAGAAAAAAGCATCAGCCTACGACTTCTTCAAACAGGCTGCTATGTAAGTTGTATTCATAATAAAAACAAACTGGACAAGTGGCCTGTTCTTCATTATCATCAGCCTGTATTTCAACTACCACACATATTTTTTGCTGCATCCTGTAACCATATTCAATTGTCTGACTGAGTTTGTAGTTTTCCTAGGCCAGTTTTATAGTAGCAAGGACTGTCTCCATTGCGGTCAATCTATTGAGCAGACATTTGAAAGATATTAAATTCATCCAAGCTTTCAAGATGGCATTAGCGGAATCATACAATATTTGTTTGGATAGGAAAAGGAGCTGAATGGTGGAGGTGTCCTTTAAATCCAGCTCATAGTCGTTAGCAAGTCCGAGACACCTCCTCTCTCTCTCATACAATGGCTTCTCTCTAAATTCATGTTAAGAAATTTTGTCTACTCTTTCTTTCAGCGACCCATCAGTATTAGATGAGTGTGGTCTAGACGAGGAGACAAAAGACGTACTCCTTGCTAACATCAAACGCAAGTTGACATCTCAGGCTGTAAAAATTCGTGCTGATATAGAATGCGCGTGCTATGGGTACGAAGGTATTGATGCTGTGAAGGCTGCACTAAGAGCTGGACTCGCAGTCTCCTCCGTAGAACTGCCCATCAAAATTAACCTTATTGCACCACCTTTGTATGGTAAGTGTCTATACATATATACAAGTATTTATAAAAAAGCAGTATTTGTTTAAAAGTACCCAAGCTTTGGGATTTCCACACTGCTTAAGGAAGAAGTCATAAGCTAATAAGTCTCAGGGATTGCAGAATGAGGGGAGATTTTATTCCGATAGGGAAATATCATTGTTTTAAACCTAAACATTTTGGTTAGGTGAGGGCAGTTATACCTGCCTGTTAGAATTTTAAATATCTCAATTATATCTTCCCTCATTCTGCGATCTCTGAGACTTGTTAGCTCTCTGGTCATAAGACTTCTCCCTCAAGCAGTGTGGAACTTTGGTTGCTCGCCTTTGTATGCCTTCAAGAAGTTCTATGTATGTATGTTTTATATAATTTTATAAAAGTGTTGATGTTGACTTGCTGGAAGGATCTCTTGATTGCATAAAGGACTGAGTTGGCTTGCTTTTCAATCCCATCTATATGTTCAGCCCATTTAAGATTGGCAGTTACTATGACACCAAGATCTTTTTGGGACTTGACTGGTGTAATAGGAAAATAAAGGAAAAATATATTTAAAAAAACGGGTGCTTCGCGGGAAGTACCGCAAAAGTGGGAACTAAACTTGCAGGTTATTGATTTCATAGTTGGTAGGAATATTGAGATTAAATGAATGCGCGTGGCTGCGTGCGCACGCATAGTTGCAGACGCGTAAAGAGAGAAAGAAGGAGCGGGAGACAGCGAGAGCTATACGCGCGGCGTGCGCCTATCCGATCCTCTTCCCCTTCCCCGCCGCGCTGTTTTGAGAAGAAGAAAGGAGCGGGAAAGAGCGATAGGCAGCTGCTATACGCGCGCGCCTATCCGCCCCTCTTCCCCTTCTCCGCCGCGCTGTTTTTCCCCTTGAGCGCTGTTCTGATGTACGGACGTACGTTCAACGAAATATTGAGTTCTCACTTTAAAAGGTTGCCTTGTTTAAAAACGTTTCGTCTTTTGCAGTAATGACAACATCGACTCCTGAGAAGACAGACGGCCTGAAAGCGTTACAAGACGCCATTGATCAGATAAAGGAAAACATCACCAACGCTGGCGGAGTATTTAACATTCAAATGGCTGTAAGTTACATTACGTTATATTAACCAAGAGGTGGTGGCTCAGTTATAAGAATGCATTACTTAAAATCCTACATCAGTCGTAGAAGGTCAGTTCAAACCCGCCCGGCATGTATTGTCATTTATTGACAACACCATTTGCATGCCTCAGAAAACATGTTAAGCCGTTAGTCCTGATTCCACTAATACTTGTAGAGTTGTTTATAATTTGTCATTAAAGCCTCACAAGTTGCTCACAAGCCCAAGACACCATTTTTTGATCTCTCTTTCCCACATGCAATGGACCCGGCACACGCACGATGAATCTATGGAATGTTTAGAAATGAGAATGCCCATTTTTCTTAGAGAAATGGGCCCAAAAAAATGTTCTCATGTCATAATGATTTATTTTTTATTTAATAGTTAATATATTGTGATTTCAAATCTGTAATTAATTATATTTATTTTACCCTAGCATAACAACAATTGAACCTTAATAATTACTTAGTTTTTATCCCGACAATTTGAAATCTAGTGTTTTATCTGTAATAAAGTACCTGATCATAATAAAGAACCTAATCATATAAATAGTGCTTTGTAACTATTTTTTTTAACCAATTGACTATTTCATTAAATTATATTTTAATGCTGGGGTAAATCAAATGTTGAAATTAAATTTTAAAAAACCACAATAAAAAGATATGATTATGGAATTATATTTTGTAGGCACTCTCCAACAAAGTTTGGGCCTGGTTTGTTAAGGCACTCTCAAACAAAGTTGGGGCCTGGTTTTGTTAAGGCACTCTCCAACAAAGTTGGGGCCTGGTTTTCTTAAGGCACTCTCAAACAAAGTTGGGGCCTGGTTTTGTTAAGGCACTCTCAAACAAAGTTGGGGCCTGGTTTTGTTAAGGCACTCTCCAACAAAGTTGGGGCCTGGTTTTGTTAAGGCACTCTCCAACAAAGTTGGGGCCTGGTTTTGGGCAATCTCTTTTGTCTTTCTTACTTCAATTGTTACATTTACGGAGACTTCATTTTTATCGATAAATCTTGGGTCTGTAAATAATATATATTATATTGGAATTTTTCAGCCTAAAGTGGTGACAGCAACAGATGAAGCAGAATTAGCTCGACAGATGGAGCGCGCTGAAGCAGAGAATGCTGAGGTTGCCGGAGACTCCGCAGAAGAAGACGAGGACAATGGTAAAAAACTTATTACTTGGTCTAGCGGTTAAGACTGTAAATTTTGACACAGAGGTACTGGGTTTATGTCCTGGTCGGGACACAATAATTTATTTCATTTGTTTGTGATATTCATTAACAAGGCTCGGTCGTAGGAACACTTTCTTTAAATCCTACAAAGGTCGGTTCTAACCCTCCCGGCATGTACCAATGAGAAATACACTTTTCTTACGTACCTACATTTGTCATAAATTTACAACAGCACGTTAAGCCATCAGTCCCGGTTCCACTAATAGCTACTTGTGGATACCTAAACCTAATAAAAAATTGTCATTATAAATCGACATCATATCCTCGCCAACAGCGCGTGGCGAGTGAAGGCGAAATTCTCCAGATATATGTGCCTTCCAGAACAGTAGGCTGGTTTAAGAAAAGGAGGCCTCCTTTTTTTCTTATTGCGCGATAATACGCTCACCATCCACCATTCTACTTCTCTCCCTACCCAACCATATACTGTATGATTCCGTTAATGCCGTCTTGGAAGCTCGTTCCATAAATGTATCTCCTGCAGACCTGCTTAGGCCCAATTCTTTCAGTAAGTGATGTAAAGATTTTGCTGGAACTCCTCTTGCACCAACTTCCACTGCGTAAAGCTGAGTCTTGAACCCGTTCCTGATTGTTTCTTCTGTGAGATCATAATATTTATTTGACTTCATGTTGTGGTCTTTTGGAATATTTGATTCCCACGGAACGGTAAGTTCAATAAGGATAACCTTTATCAAGTTCCGAGAAAATACTAAGATGTCTGGCCTATAGGCCGATACAGCTAGTTCATCTGGGATCCTATAATGGTATTCAAATGTATCCATAAGAATTTTCCAGTCTGATGCGGCGCCAAGGATCGAGGTGGGCTTGCATTGATTTGATTGGATTTAGTTAACGTAAAGTTCTCAGTAGTTTTTTTTTTTTCAGGCATGGGTGATGCGCCAATGGATGACGCGCCACAGCAAAACGGAGCCGCTTCCGACGACGAAAACGACAACTAACCTAATTCTAGTTATTATATATTGTCAATGCAAAGGGCAACGTGTAAAATATATACAATTTTTATATATACTTTACGATTGTTTTTCTTTTTTTGTCCACATTTTCAGGACATACTTTATACTATGCATATTTATATCGTCGGTAAAGCTCCATTAAGTAATATACTCGAAATGACAAACAAGTGTAACGTTCATAACCATGCTTGTATTTAATATATATATATATATATATATATTGTCACATAACTTCACATAGTTTTACCAATTTCTAACAATATGTGACAAAAGGAATCAGGTGTCAGCTGTTGTCGTGCAGCAGTACAAGACAACTTGCACCTGCACGACGCTGTTTTTTAACCTGTTCCTGTTCTCACGTGGTATTTTTTTTTTAAATTACAGGGTAGTTTTAAATTCAAATAAACACAATTATACTAAAAAGCTAGGTATACATGTATGGCAACTTTACCTTTTTATTTTAGCTGTTGTGTATTGATGGTTGTCTGGTGTTTTATATTTTTATACTGGCAACACTTATAACGTGACATTGCATTGGCAATGAGTAGGGTACAATGGCGTCCTCACGTTTACGATTCATTCCTGCGCCGCGCCGATTTGATTTGGTATTGGTTCATGCTAATGGTTACACCTGGTTGTATCTGTATAGTGTTTAGTTTAGTTGTAGTTAAAGGTTAATTATTTACGCGGGGTCAGTGTTGCCAGATTTTTTAAATCCGTAACTTGATGCTAAAAAATCTATAGATTGCCTTGATAAACCACCTAGAGAATTTAAAAGCCAAATCTGAGTTTGAAGCGGCTAGACAAGCCTTGTCTTTTCAGAGACTAGAAAAAACTTTTTTTAAATATTAGTGGTTAAGGCCTGGTAACTAAATCTGTATTTAAATAAATAATCTGTATTTAAGTGAACAAATACCGCTATGGAATGATTCAGTTACAGTAAATAAAAATCATTATAAATAAATAAAAATATATTAAACTATTTGGTCTTAAAATAAATTATAATGTACAATTAAAATCTACTATTACTGTCATCAGCTGTGTCACTGCACTGCTGGATATAGGCATCTCCCAAGAAGAGACACTTCAAACGATCACCTGCCACCCTCGTCCATCCCCAAACATGAACCTTCCTCAGGTCATCTGGCGGAGGGTTGTGTCCCACTCTGGGTCTTCCAGTACGTGATCTCCACTCCAGAATCCATCTACTCCATCGTTCATCGTTTCTGCGATAGACGTGTCCAGCCCGTTGTCAACATTTCTGACTTTATCCCTAATCCCGAGCATAGCTTGCTAAGCGACCTTGAACTTGTGGACCAGAACCACTGTCAGTGTCCACGATTCTGCACCATATGACATTACTGGAAGAACGCACTGGTCTTCAAATACTGGTATATTCGATAGGAAGATATGAGCGTCATATTATTATTATTAACTCCTATTATTGGCTTTATCGTATAACAATTTTCTCCTATATATGTATAAATTAGCTGTAAGAATTCCTAAATAAATAAATATCATTCAATTTTGCTTTTTTATCTACAATAAGCTACTAGATGTTTTTAACAAGGACCTAGCTAATGCTGCGGCTCGTGAGGCAAAACGTATTATTAGGCAATATGTATAAAAACTAGACTACGACGAAACTGAAAGGATGTTACTGGCCACTAAATAAATAAATTATTTAATCAATGACTCATGGTATTTTATATTGTATTAGATTATATTATGTTATATTGTATTATATATATTACACACACAGTAGTTTTAAGATTATATAATAATAATAATAATAGTTTATCATTACAGCCCCTGGAACACAGCGTCCTAGACCTTCACTGCTGGAGAAGGGCCTTGCAGAACATATATCTGGAGAATTTGGCCTACACTCGCCACGCTGGCCAGACGGGTTGGCTTACTTTTATAATAAACCTACTAACTTTGTCTAGTGGTAGAAACTATCTGGAATTACCTTCAGGGCCCCTGCAGGACAAAACACTAGTGTGGGGGCCAACAAATGTCATTATTGTTAATTGTTTTTTATCTGCCTAAATAAATATTTCATTTCATTTCATCATGTGACGTAGATTCCCGATTGCCTTCCATCCCAGCTGAATGCGTCTGTCGGCTTCTTTATTGAAGTTGGCTATCCTAATTGGATGGTCTGTTCATGGTAGACATATTTTTGCACAACTTTGAAAGTGGCGTTTCCCACGCAGATGGGTCTCGGTATGACATGCTCGTTTGAACATGACTTTTGTCTTCTCCAAGTTCATACCGAGACGAACCCGCTGGGGTGACACATTTAAGCCATACAGCATTCTGCTAAGATACTCCAGATTATTACTGGATGAAACAATATTATCATTTAAATAGGCCGGCATGATGGTAGGGATTATTGTCGGTTGCTATGATTCTTGCACCGCACCCACCGGCCACCGCTTACCATCAGTCCCTAACAGTATGCCAGCTTGACTGGGCATGACGGTAATTTGAGCCTGATCCCGAAACGTGGATACACTTTACTGGGTATGGTACGAACGGTGGAATTTATTTATACCGCCTCCGTGGTCTAATGGTAACAAACGTTGCCGTGAACTCGGGAGGTCGTGGGTTCGATTCCCACCGGGGGCAAGTTGTACATTGTATAATTTGTCTCGGTCTGGGTGTTTATATGTATAATATGTATATATTTACAAAAAAAAAAAGGATAATATGTAGTTTATCAACCATCTAGTTTCCGTAACACAAGCCTCGTAGCTTACCACGGAAATTAGATGGCGCTGTGTGACCTGTCTTAAAAAAAAAAAAAAAAATTACTACTATATTACTATATTTACTGTAAGGAAGGATCTAGTTACCGGTATAGAGCCCTAAGTTGCTAATTAATTCTAGACTTTTTTTCCGTTAATTTTACTTAATTTGCTTCTATGAACTTTGTCAAAAAACAATAAACCAGCTGCACGTTCCACGGCTTCAGGAGGTACCTGAAAAAAAAATGTAGGTACCGTGAGATGGCGATAACTAAAAAAAAAGTTGAAAAATTCAATTTAACCGATTGTGTAAAAAATAAAAGATTATTAATTAAAACTGTAAAAAAAAGAGAGTCCTTCGCGCCATTTTGAACGCGAAATAAACTTACCAAGAAATTAGTCAATGCTGCTTCGTCTGGTATGCTTTTATTGGGCATGATATATGACTCCATGTCTAATTTTCCATCGCTGGACTCGCCCACGACTACTTTGTAAAAGTGTGTCGGGACTGCCACGGAATTCGAACCCAGGACTTGATATTTTATGTAAGATTTACCATCTGCTTCTTTACTGCAAAAAACATTATTAATTTTATTTAAATTATTCTTATTACATTATCTACAGTTGTGTCGTTATCGGTTTTTGGAATAATAATAAAAAAACCGTTATCCGTTTTAGAAACTCCACGTTGTAAAAACTATCTATTTTAATAACTATCTACTTCAGAGGGTTCACGTTTTTGCATCCGTCTCGTTCGCATAATCCAACATTTTCAAAGTATCTTTAATTCGTTTTAAAAGTAAAGTATCATAATCCTTTTCGGGGTGGTCAGAATCTACGCTTATAAAGAAGCGGATTCACACTTAACCCACTTTACTATAGGCCAATCATGACAAGAGGCAAACGGTATATACCCATCGTTCCGAGACACGATAATAGTAACCTAAGCACGCTTAAAGGTGTTCCGAGACGCGCTTAAACTGTTTTTCCAAAGCTATGTGACGTCACAAATGACATCATTTCTCGCGCTTAGACTGCTCACGATATCGAGGTAGGTCGCTCTGAGCGCTGTCAGTTGTTTATCATAATGTCCCCATTTTCAAGTTAATTTAATATTAGGTTTTCTTTTAAATTATTTAATATTGTAATTTTTTTTATAATGTTTCTATATTACTTCTTAAACAAATCTATAATTAATATTTAGGTAGAAAGTGAAAAAAAAAAGTCTGTAACACGGCAAGTTATTTTTAAATACCAAAATAAGTTAATAATATTAAACTTTACACATATAAAGATGAATAAACCGAGAGATGTATATTTGTTAGTATTCATGATTTATCTTCCATACATTTAAAAAAAAAAACAACATTTTATGAATGAAAATGTGATTTAGACCGTTCCGAATTGATATCACAAGCATCCAAATCGCGATATTTGATTCGGAAACGGTCAGTGTCATATTCGTTCTAAGCGCTCTGAGCACGATTCGGAATGAGCGATAATGAAATCTGATAACTATATCACGCTATTAAAGTTGATATTTGCACGGCCGCTGTCGAGGTCGAGCGCTTATAGAGTTGACAATTGAATAATATTTTGTAATTATGACGCAACCTCTGACGTAAATAACGAAATCCACTAATAATGTTTGCGACTAATCTGTTATCTGTTAATTTAATGTCTCTGGTTGTATCAAATAAAACTTACTGTGGCAAATAAAGTGGGCCTGTGCAGCAATAAACGTTGGTATAAACTCGGGTTAGATTACGAACGTGTTTCTCTAATCTATTCCATGCATGTCTGTTAAACCCATCACCAACCTAAAATGGAACATGCATTTAGATTTTTTATGAGTGCAAGTTTGTTTTGTAAATTAATTTACTGTGGATATTATTGGTCAAAAGTGGTGTTGTTTTGTTTAATAATGTGCTACAATGTGAATAATTATGGAAAACGATAAATTGTACTTTAAATATGGGACACAAGTTGCAGTTTATTTTTTGCGGTTTTCCCGCGCTGTGAACTCCCATATTTTACCCGACCTGTTTAAGCTATAATGCCGCGAGTGACTCCAAGAAAAGCATCAAATTCTGCAACATCTGGAATTTGATGATGACCTCATTAACTCATGAATAGGAAAGATATATTACGTCAGACTTGGCTGTATCGGCTAGACCCTTTGCCTTCCCTATCACCTCATTCATCATGCATCGGGAGAAGAGAACAAAAAAAAAAAAAGTATTTTTACAGAATATTAGTCCTAAACACGTAATTTATTCATAACCGAGTTTGGGATCATGTTCCAGAATTTAATGCTTGAGTAATTCGCGTCAATATCGCCCAAATACGTCGGGTGTATGGGAGTTCACAGCGCGGGAAAACCGCAATAAAATAAACTGCAACTTCTGTCCCATATATAGTCAAATTTATAGTTTTCTATAATTATTCACTTTATCTTTACACACTCATATCTTTGTTTTATTTTTTTTGTCTTATTTATGTGACAAATAAAAACTGATTGTTGTTGATCTTAACAATAGATTAAGATAAATAGTTACTAGGCGCGGTGGTGGCTCGGTTGTAAGACGCGTTCTTAAATCTACAAAGGTCGATTCAAACCCCCCGGCATGTACCAATGAGAAATACACTTTTCTTACGTACATTTGTCATAGATTTAAAACAACACCGATCCCGCGTCTTGGAGAGCACGTTAAGCCGTCGGTCCCGGTTCCACTAATACCAACTTGTGGAATCGTTAATAAATTGTCATTAAGAATTGACATCATATCCTCGCCAAGCCGTCTGGCCAGCGTGGCTAAAGATATATGTTCTGGAAGGCCCATCTCCAACAGTAGAGGTCTAGGACTAGGAGATGTAATAATAATGATGAAACAGTTACTATTATTTCCGAAATAAAAGATTTTAAAATTATAACAAATATTTAAAAAAAAGTCCATACTGCCCATTGTCATTAAATTCACTATTTTGATAATCTAACTGTTGCGGTTAAGTAATGGAATACGGATTGAATAATGTTTGCCTGTCAAAACGCCGGCCGTGGCAAATTCAAAGATGAGTTTTTTTTAATTAAATTACCTGTGGAGCTATATTGGTAAGGAAAAATGTTTGGTCAACGTGGTTCTGGTCTAGTCTGTGATTACCAGCAGCAGCCATGTGTCCTCGGTCAAACCCAGAGCCCTTGTAGTCAGTATTTTGGGACCTGAAAGTAGAAATAAAAAGTATCATTATGATGATCGGGATGGTCAGAAACCACCCGTATAAGGAAGCCAATAATGACAAGTGGTTGATGACTCTAGCGTACCAAACTCGAGAAATATAACAAATAAATTAAAATTTATTTATTTAAACTAGTAAATATTTTGTGTCCCGATCAGGAATCCAACCCAGTACCTCCGAGTCTAAATGGATTTAACCGCTAGACCATAGAGGCATTAAAGTCAACAATTTTCTTAGCAACTCATAAATTTACCGTGCGGGTCTGGGTCATACATTGGTTTGACATCATCATCAGCCTGTGTCTCTCCACTGCTGGATGTAGGCCTCCCCCAAGGCTCGCCACTGTCACATTGTGTGAACGATTTTCTGCCACCCTCATCCATCCCCCACTTCTTCATCATCTTCCAGTATGTGGTCTCCACTCCAGAACCCATTGTCCAGCCCATTGACACTTCAGCTTGCTAATTTTAAAAGCTATATCGGTAACTTTGGTTCTTTGATGGATGTCAACGTTTGACTTTAGCTATTAGAGAAATCCTCAGCATAACTCTCTCTATAGCTCGCTGAGCGACCTTGAACTTGTGGACCAGACCTACCGTCAGTGTCCACGTTTCTGCACCATATGACATTACTGGAAGAATGCAAACGAATTGGTTTGACATGTAAGTTATTATTCATTTAAAATCTTTATTGCACAAGAAGAGAGTGGACAAATTTCTAAGCATTACATGGGTGCTTGGTCCATAGTGTTTGGAAAAGATAGATGTAAATGGTGTCTCAGGCTTGCGACTGACAATAGGCTGGTTTACAAACGAGGCCTTTTTTATTTAATTGTGCAATAAGACGCTCACCATCCACCATTTTACTCCTCACCCTAACCAACCAAATACTGTATTATTCTGTTAATGCCGTCTTGGAAGCTTGATCCACAAATGTATATAGCAGACCAATTGAGGCCCAATTCTTTCAGTAAGTGGGACATTTTTCTTTTGAGTCTTGAACCCATTCCCATTTCTTGTGTGAGATTGTAATATTTGTGAGACTGTCTTTTGGCATATTTAATTTTCAAGGAATAGTATATTGTGTATGTGACTTTGCATGCCTATAGGTTCGGAATCTTGTAGTAACAATATAGCACATGCTATATATGCTTAGCACTTCCAAAATATATCTGTAATAAAAATAAATTAAGTATCATCACAACTGTTTCCCTTCCAGGGTTGTCAAAAACCATGCTTATAAAGAAGCAGATTCACATTTAGCCAACTTTACTATTAATTGCCCACTGAATAGAATAAGTGTGTTCATGGAATGCTCCAGTGTGGCTGAGCTGGTCTCTTTCAGATATCTGCAGAAATGTGACCCTGGCCTTTGTGGAGGAGATTGGGTGGCTCTGCTGATGGAGCGAAGATCACAGACTTCCGGAGACTAATGGCCTGTTGCAGACAGGCTGATTAAAATAATCTATGATCAATATTTTGATATGCAATGTGACTGGTAATTAGTTTGTCACTTTGGTTATTTCATCATACGTTAAACATATCAAAAGATAATCAACCTTTCTGCAACCGACAGTAAGTGTGAAGAATCTATGGATACAACAATCACAATCAAGTGGAGTGGGGTAACTTAAGACTTACCTAAAAAATGGATGTATACTTTCGTCAGACTTAAATTGGCATTTGCTTCTGTCTACAGCATCATTTTTGCCCACATGGGCCTTAGTAATGTGCTCAAATACCCAATGGGGCACTCGGTTACGCCTATCGTAGGATAGGACATAATCATCATAAGACCTAACATGGTCAAGACCAGGAAATCCATACTTCATTATTTGTGAGATCTGAAAAATGTAAATAATAAAAGATCAGACAAGAATAGTTCCAATAATAAAATAATTATTAAAAGACTATCCATTCTCTTAGATAAATTGACGTAGTTATGCAAATAGGATCCACATTTAATTAATTTAAAGTTATAGGTCATTTAAGTTGAAACTGTGATTAGTCCAACATTTAATATGTTTAGAATATGTTAAAAACTATAATTTTTATCTAATATATTTTTTATCGTTAAAAACAATATGGTTTGTGATATTAAAGATATTATCCTCAGGACCTGATTGGCATTCATAATTAAATTTCTAAAAGAGGAAGAAGACAAATTTCTACGCATTCCATGGATTCACCGTGCGGGCGCCGGGTCCATCGTGTGTGGGTAAGAGATGACAAGAATGGTGTTGCGTGGATTGAATCCTTTTTACGTCCAAAAGGTTTATGTATAATTACAGATCATACTAATATTATTAATTAAAAATAAGCTTTGTCACTCTGTCTGTTTGTCTTGCCTTTACATCCATACTACTGGACCAATTTTAATAAAATTTTGTGGAGCGGAGCAAATCCTTCAAACCCAGTGATGGACATCATAGGCAATATTGATCTCGTCATCGTCTGAGCATAACATGGCATAACAGATGCTTCTTTCTGAGTTGCAGTGATAATATAATATTACAATACAATATAAAATTCCCGGAGCTATTAATTCAAATATTTATATATATGAACACCACCCAAGTCTCTAAGTATAGCTTACAAGATAGCAAGTTAAGTATCAATTTAATAAAATATACACAACATTGCTGATTTTTTATAGGCTTAAATTTCTTTTATAAAAATAATTATGTAACCTAAATTAGTAAATTTAATGACATACTCGGTCTGGTGATTTCCCGCCATCGCTGTAAGGTGTTGCCGCTGATACAGTACCAAAGGTAGGAAGACCTGGCAAACTTTTTATAGTCTTTCCACTCACAAAAATATTATTTTCAACATCACAAATCTTTTTATTTTCAATATGAGTTCCCAGATAGTAACCGGAAAATCCTACGGCCCCAAGTTGGGTAAGATGTAAAAGGTATTTTCTATTCATTATTTTCTTACTATTATCATATAATTAAAATAAATAAAAAACTATAATAGCCCTTATCAGCGCATGTTCAAGCTGGCCGAGGGGCAAGGGGGAAGAACGAGAAACAGTGACAGTTTACTGATAGCAAGTTTTGTTGGCCTCAAATATCTGGGGATGCGTTTTGAAGTTTATTATTAAGTATAATTATTCCTTATTAAATATGTTTAAAGCAAATTAAAATAGAAATGATAAGAATGATTTAAAATTAAAAGTACAAAAACGTTTTTACCTATTAACATAATATTTTCTTAGATTTAATTTAAACTTACTAACAGAGTTCGGAACGCACACTTAAGTGTCAAAATGTCCAATAAACTACACTCGTAGACACACTCAGAGGAACGCATAATAGGATTAATTTAATCTCTTATAATTTTCGTACGTACTGACCACAAACATTAATAAAATATAATATAAATATTAAGGTTTTTGTTTTTAAGATTTTAATTTGTTTTTCTAAATTACCTTTAGCCTAATATTGCGTTATTTTAAATGCTAAAAAATAATACTTTAAGAATTTGGGTGTGAATCTTATTTTTTGCGTGACTGCCTTGTTTATAGTATTAAGTATGAATTGTAAATAAACTGAAAATTATAGGTATAACTTTCGTTGAAACTAGGCACACCTACAAACAAGTATGTACGTTATGTCCAAACATTGCGCGTAGGTAACTAAATCTGTGGTAGTTGTCAAGTGTCAGTGAAACGGAAGAATGTGGCCAGAGATAACCGGTTCATCGATACTATTGTTTAGAAACCAGACTTTAATTTCTTATCCAAGAAGTTCGAGGAGTTCATTTATCACAAAAACTGTGGGAAGAAGACTAAAATCGGCCAATATAAATTCACACTTGCCTGCCAGCAATTAAAGTTTGGAAATACCCGGGATAGAGGTGCGCTCAGTGCGATCTCATTGGAAAATAGGCATATGGTGGAGGATCAGTTATGGTAAGGGGAGATCTTTGTATAGGGATCACGTACAGAACTCACATTTAGCTAACTTTACTATAAGCCAATCATGACAAGTGACAAGCTCGTCGATGTCTCCAGCGTATCAAACTCGAGAAATATCACAAATAAATTTAAATAATAAATAAATATTTCCAGACAGGTCACACAGCGCCATCTAGTTTCCGTGGTAAGCTACGAGGCTTGTGTTACGGAAACTGGATGGTTGATAAACTACATATTAACTTTTTTTTTTGTAAGTATAGGTATACATATAAATACCCAGACCGAGACAAATTATACAATGTACAACTTGCCCCCGGTGGGAATCGAACTCACGACCTCCCGAGTTCACGGCAACGTTTGTTACCATTAGACCACGGAGGCGGTCAAAAAAATGTGTAATGTACATATTTATTTAAATTAAAAAATATTATTGTGTCCCGACCAGAAATCGAACCCGGTACCTCCGAGTCTAAAACCAAGGTCTTAACCACTAGACCACGGAGGAAGTCATGGACTAATTATAATTATGACATTATGTTTTGTGCCTATAAAACTGCCTCAGTGGTCTAGCGGTTAAGTCCGTGAATCTAAAAACTCTGAGGTACTGAGTTCGATTCCCGGTCAGGACACAATAATATTTAATAATTTAAATACTCAACTAGCCTATATTAAGGTGATATAAAAAATAATCTAAAACAGAAAAAAACCGTGGACTTAGACTCGGAGGTACCGGGTTCGATTCCTGGTCGGGACACAAAAATATATATTAATGTAAATAAATACATTTAATTAATATTTAATTTATTTGTGATATTTCTCGAGTTTGGTACACTGATGTGAATCCGCTTATTTATAAGCCTGGTTTCTCACCACCCCGAAAGGGATACGGTCGTGATGATACTTTACTTTATAATTAGTCCACTGAATACAAAGATTTGGTAACCATAGAGAAAACAGTTAGGTTGTCAGGACAATGTAATTTATCTATAATTTGCTTTCGTATTTTGTTTTTATATTATGTGTTATTAACATCGCATTTAAGTTGAAGTTTTAAATAATTTATACAAAGTTCGGAATGTGTAGTTTAGTAAAACAAAAGAATCGACTGCTTTAATCGAATACTACTTCGTGGTTTTAATTTATAAATGTTTTTGATCAATCTAAGTACCTAACCCTTAAATACTGTCGTTTGGTCTGATAGATACCCAGACTGTTTAATTTTGTGTTAGCCTAGTCTCAACACTCATGGCGTCTTTACGCTATACTCTGGCATTTCCCAGTTATACTGTTGCGTGAACGGTTTTTACTTTAAAATGATGCTTAAATAAAAATACTAATAGTAGGAATTAAGGAATTATACAGGTAATTGGCTTAAATTCTTTTTTTTATTTTTATTTATTCAGGAAAATCTTAAAACATTATTACAACAATTCTAAAAGTTACACAATCCAGCAATGTTTCCACTTAAATATTAACATAGATTTTGCAAAAAAAAATAATTCAATAATAGGGATAAGCTTATAATTATATCATAAGTTATTCATTATTACTAGGTACCCTGCCATGTTTTTTTATACTGTTTCTTATTTTTTGTGTGTGTAGGTATATGTCGTGCTTAGTACAAAAATATTTTAAAATAAGACATTTTTTTATCAGAGACTAAGAAAGAAAGAAATAATGCATTAGAATTTGTGTAACAATGGTGTTTACAATATATACAAAACTGACTTCGTGGTCTAGCGGTTAAGTCTGTGGATTTAGACTCGGAGGTACCGGGTTCGATTCCTGTTCGGGACACAAAAATATTTATTAATGTAAATAAATACATTTAATTAATATTTAATTTATTTGTGATATTTCTCATGTTTGGTACGCTGGAGACATCGACGAGCTTGCCACTTGTCATGATTGGCCTATAGTAAAGTTGGCTAAATGTGAATCCGCTTATTTATAAGCGTGGTTTCTTACCACCCCGAAAGGGAAACGGTCGTGATGATACTTTTTTTTTTAGTTATCATTGACATATAATATTTAGTGTATGTAATAATATGTATATGTATATACATTAGTGTATAATAATATAGTTAAAAACCTTTCAATAAAATGCTCAAGTTGTCACAATGGTTGGCTAGGATAAAATTATAAGCCCGCTTTCGTCTTTGTGCAATAAAGATTTAAATAAATAAATAAATTTCACTATTCGGGTCTATACGAGTGTACCCCACACAATTTATGCGAAGCCAATTTCAGTATTTCGTGATGGGCGCCGGTTGTCGGAAATTGTGGTCCAGCGGGGCCTTGCAGGCAGGGTCTGTGTTGGATCGGGTTATATCACAGGCCTCCAGCGAAGATCAAACGGTTCTTTACAAACTGGCAGACTATAAAAAAGGTAAAAAAATGTTTAAAATATTTTCGCTGGCGATATATATATGTATTGTAAGATAATTATTAGAATTATACAAAAGACAACTTGCGTCATGTGTTCAAATTAGAACTAAGATGTGAGGTTGTTGGCCTTTTGGCCTGGTAGTGTAACCGAATTTGGTCAGATGGCGCTGCGGAACACAAAAAGGGGTTTACACAGGTCAGTCAGAAAAGGAGGCAGGATTATTATGGTGGCGATCGCATGATCGTATCGTAACGGAAAGTTAATTTACAAGTATGTTATTGCACGATTCAGACGTAAATATTAACATGCAAATCGATCACTTTCATCTATTGGTGTTACTTATTATAGTTTCTAAATCAAAGTTAAAATATCTTTATTCACGTAAACCTACTACAGGCATTTATGAATTTAGTCCAGCTGTTAAGTTCTCGGATTTAGACTTGGAGGTACCGGGTTCGAATCCTGGTCGAGACACTAAAATATTGATTATATTTTATATATATATGTAGCGACATCAGAGTGCATTTGCATATCATTAAATAAATAACAATATCTCGGCAAATGTACCCCAACTAGGTCACCAGAGTCTACGTCGCCATATATGGTAATAACGATTTTGATTGGCCGAAAACCGAAAACCGCATAAAATAAACTGCAACTTGTGCTCCATATTCAAACTCCAATTTATCGTTTTCCACAACTATTCAACAACAAACTTTTTGACCAATAATATCCACAGTAAATTAATTTACAAAACAAAAACTTGCACTTGACATGTCCACGCAAAATGGCGCGAAGAACTCGTTTTTTTTTTTTTTTAAAGATTTTATGGCTATGTTGGTTCGGTCTTGAGGTATGGACTAATTTTATGGGTTAACTCAACCGATGTCAATAAGGTATTTATCACTCAAAAGAAGTGTGTTCGGGCTATCTGTGGAGTTGGACCATTTGACTCCTGTAGACCCTTATTTAAAAAGCTAAATCATACATCAACATTGGCTTCAATGTATACCCTTGAAATAGGAATATTTGTCAATAAATATTCTAATCTCTTTAAAAAATATAATACTTGTAACAAATTTGTACCTAGAGATTATACCCGACTAATTTACCCATGATGTGTAAGTGAATATTACAGCAGAAACTGCCACATAATGTGCATTAGAGTATATAATAAAATTCCTAGAGAGATACGAGAGTTACCTATAAAACGTTTTACTATTGAGTTAAAGAAAATTTTGATATTAACATTGTACTTATTCCTATAAATTGACAAGAACAATATTAAATATAAACTTTATACAAATCAATATTGTACATACATATCTATTGACATAAGCATATTGTATGCCTATAATATGGGCAGATTGCATCATTATGACATGTACATACAACTGTAATTAGAATAAGCAATCTATACATTAAAGAATTTTGAATTTAATTAAAGGATTTTTTTTACGCAGTCGGGTTTTTTGTACTATACGGCTAATGTTTTGCACATAGATTATAGATTGGTTCGCGACGGTTAAGAGTCTATGTTTTTTGACATTGAAATACTGTTTTATTCAGGAGGCCTGCTACTAGAGACTTATGCTAAATATGGAATGGCAGCTGCTGAGAAATTGATCAAGGAAGAATTCTCCGCCTACATGTATTTCGGGGGAAAAGGCAGGGTCATCAACAGAGCAGAGTATTTAAGGTGGAAATTCAGAGACCAGGAGCAGGTAAACATCTACGAGTAATAGTTTATTTTTCAAAATTACTACGATTAATATTATTAATCTTATACATTTTTTTAAATAATTCATTTTAGTAGGGTAAAATTGGGGCTTTTTTCCAACTACTTGAAGTACCAGCAGTTTACAATCTGATATCAGCAATTACTATTTTACTGAACCTGATCTATGCGGCAGTCAATGGAGGATCTGATATTTCTGATACAGTTGTTAATCAGTTGTAACAACCAGTCTCAAAAAGTGGTTGATAATTTTATCTACATAATTTTGCAGTAAAGTTGTTACAACTGAATAACAACTCAATCTGATTAACAACTTTATCGAAGATATAAGATCCTCCATTGACTGTCGCATAGATCAGGTTCAGTAAAATAGTAATTGCTGATATCAGATTGTAAACTGTTAGCACTTCGAGTAGTTAACTGAAGTAGGGAAAATTGGTGCATTCTGCATCGCGCGCGCGACGAACTGAGTGAGTTCTCTCAGACTGAGACTCATTTTATTTAGTTGAAATAAATATATTTTTATTTAAATTAAGAGCTAATAGAAAAATTAATTATGATATAAAAATCAAAACTAAAATAAAAGACTATGCTAATTTTGACAAAGTCTTTAATAAACAATGGTATGAATATTATAATCTACTACTTAAAAAATAAAATTACCTAAAAGTAGATAGGATCTTTAACAAAAATAATAGGAACTTCCAATGAACAAATAATAAAGTTGAATCATTCTTCTAAAACTAATTTATGTTGTACTGTACCTAGGTTGCGTTTGAGGGAAATACCGGACATTGTTCTGTCCGGTATGACCATTTATTTTTTACCGGACAGGCCTCGAAAATTCCGGACTGTACGCTTACAGATATCTGGCAACCCTACTTATTATATATGTATGTATTTTATATTTAGTTATATATTTATTCGTTTATGTAGGACATTTATTTTTGTATAAGTACTATATGTTTGTAATTAATGTGTGTTTTATATAGTAATAAATAATTTCAACTATAATTTTTCTACTGCTGCACCCGCTTATTACATATCTCAGTCACAAAGGTTAGTTGGTAGAAAATGCATTTACGGCATTAAGCTTCGCCTTTTGTACATTGTGCATAAATGACTAACTTACATGGTTTTTGTTCTAACACGGAGATTTATAGAAACAAATGTCGAAATAAAAAAAAACTATACAGTAGGTACGTAAATGTCTATAAACTTATTTATCTATACTAAATTGTTTCGCAGGTTGTCCTTCCAATAGAGGCATCGCTTTCGCCTTACGACCCTTTAGCCAAATGGGAAGACCACACGGCATGCTGGCAGATGTGCTATCGAGGGGCGCTTGGAGAATCATTACTGCATGTACTTATTATTTGCGATACTAAGGTGAGTCGGCAGACAACATTACAAGTCATTATGGGCCAATAGTAAAGTTAAATGTGAATCCTCTTCTTTTAAAAAGGTTAGGATAATACTTTGTTTAAGAACGCGTCCTTACAACCGAGCCACCACCGCTTGTTAATATAAAGAGGCGGGTTCGAACCCCTGCATATACCAATGGGAAAAACACTTTTCTTCTAGCTGCGCAAATACGCCAACCTCAGTACAGGTTACGAATTTGCGCCGCTTGGGGTCGCGACGATGGGCCCATGGACACTCAGCCAAGCGTCTGACCAAGGAGATGTCCAGACGGCTAACGGAAAAGTCTGGAGACAGGAAAGCTGGCAATTATTTCTGCCAACGTATTAGCTTAGCTATACAGAGGGGAAATGTTGCCAGTCTTCTTGGGACTATCACTGAAGGGTCGTCTCTAGAGGACATTTTTTACTTATAGTTTATTTTTTATTAGGTTTAGTTTATATTTATTTTATTTTTTACTTATAAGTAGTTTTTATTTATATTGTAATTTTTTTATGCTGTTTGTATATTACTTCAATAAAATATAATTTATTACGTTCATTTATTAAAGATTTACAACACCACCCGTTCATTTGCATCGGTGACCATGTTAAGCCATCGGTCCAGGTTCCTCTAATACCAACTTTAAAAATTACATCAGAGGGCCAACCCGTCTGGCCAGCGTAGTGTAGGCCAAATTCTCTAGAAATTTCTGGTAGACCCACCTTCAACAGTGGAGGTCTAGGTATCTGTGTTCTAGGGACTGAAATGAAATATCGTTTATTTGCAATAAATACAGTACAGTGGTCACAAAACTTTAGTCAGGTCTACTCACATGTATTCTACCTGCAAGCAGGCGTGCAAATCTTTATTTACATACTAATATCATAATCACAACTACATTAAAACAAAAAAACAATATTAAATAACCCGCGGGGATCGGAACTTAAAGCCTTTTATAAAGAAATTGTTCCAAGGCTCATTGACGTCTCTGGTGACAATAGGGCTGGCAGTTATTTCTCGCAAATTTTTTTATAAAATAATCCTAAAGGGGAAATGCTGCTAGTGTATTGGGCACCATGCCACAAGACAGCGATTTGGAGGAGCTATTTTTTTTGTAAGTATGTATTTTTATTTTCTATGTATTATTATTATTTTTTTGGTTAAATTTAGATTTTGTTTTAATATAGTTTATTTATTATTGTAATTATTTTATATTGTTTGTATATTACTTCGTATAAAAGTTGAGAATTAACCTGTTTTGCACTTAAGATATTCTTTTATACTATAAAATCTATGGGCCAGTAGCCACTTCGTCAGTTGTAATTACAGTAGTAATGAATACTTTGAATATTGCATAGTAAATGCCGAGATTTGGAACTGCACCCTTGCCGTATTAAAATTAAAATATTTTTGTTGTATAGTTACACACACGCCTTGCCAGGACTTTGGTAAAATGCTTCCCTCGACTTTCCCGCGATGTGGTGGAAGGGGAAGAATATTTGGGTAAGTACAAATTATTCAATTCAAAAATTCTTTATTGCACTAAAAATATTGTACATAGGCGGGCTTAATGACTAAGCATTTTCTAACAACCAACCTTTGGGAGTGTGGAGAGGTAACAACTGTTAAAACTCGTCTAAACAATAAAACAATACTTGGTTATTATATAAATACGTTTATTCCTTCCTCTACAGTTCCGTGGAATCGAATGACTATGACTAAACGACTCGTGCAACAACCCGAGTAGTCCCGAACGGGCCCGAGGCCATTTCAAATATCCCGCCAAGCGGTCGGTACACGATTCGTCAGACATTAAAATACATTTATACCAATTAGCATAGCTGGGCACCGTTAATCAAATAGTTAACTTCGTTAATCGTTAATCCGTTACAAAAAAAGTTAGCTTCGTTAAACGTTAAAGCGTTACATTTCGGAAGAATTAACGGAAGTTAATGTTAATCGTTAATCCGTTAATATGTGTAAAATTGCATTTTTATATCGTTGCGTTAGTGAACTTATAAAACCTGTTGGTTTAGGTTCTGGAAGTTAACAGGTAAATATATAATATTGTCAGAATGAGTTCTCTTTTTTGTTTTGCCTCGGTTAGAGCCCGCCTTAACAATCTCTTCAAACTGTACGTATTGTGACTCTGTACCCTTCTTACATGTTGTTTCAAATTATTCAGGCTTGATACATGAACTTTTATTTTGGTGTCTTTCGGCAACCAACGCTTGCAAGCAAAAAGTATTTGTTGGCCCGATCTGGATACAAATTCCATATACTCAGTCAAATGTAGCCAAGGATTCTCATCAGGACCGCTGAAATGCGATTCCATGTCTTCCATGATATAGTTTTAATTACTACACTGCACAGTACACTTTTCTATCTAACTAATTACACTGCACTCTTCTTTATTAACACTGACAGTAATTTATAATAACAACAAACACAACACTCGTCACTCTAAGCACTGGCGCTAGTACTTCGCAGTTTTCTTAAAATATATCTAGTTTTGTTTTTGTCTCACGCGCCGCCGCGCCCGGCACTTGTCGTTTCATACTTGTCTGAACCTGTTTTTCGCGCCACACCGTGGTGCCGTGCGGTAAATAGTGGCATTGGATTAACGATTAACGGACTTCTGCATATTAACGGAAGTTAACGTGTCCGTTAACATTTTTAAAAGTTAACCCGTTAATCAAAATGTTAACTTCGTTAATTAACGATTAACGGATTAACGAGTTAATGCCCAGCTATGCCAATTAGGTAAGTATAAATACTTTCCATCATTTAACACAAAATTGTAAATAACTACACAAATCTTACTTGATAATAATTAGTAAATAGCTCATTAGATATTTTTGTAAAACATTAAAATACAATTGCGTGTTTACGCGCCATTTCTTGTTTGGCTGGTTTACAATTTTTTTTAATTGTCTTTAAAGGACATTGTACAGAATACATCAGTCCTAAACACGTAATTTATTTGCATAATATATGTTCATAACAGAGTTCATAACCGAGTTGGGGATCATCAAATTCCAGATGCTGCAGAATTTGATGCTTTACTTGGAGTCACGACACCATAGCTCAAACACGTCGGGTAAAATATGGGAGTTGAAAGCGCGGGAAAACCGCAAAAAAATAAACTGCAACTTGTGCCCCATATTTAAAGTCCAATTTATCGTTTTCCATAATTATTCACATTGTAGCACATTATTAAACCAAGCAACACCACTTTTGACCAATAATATCCACAGTAAATTAATTTACAAAACAAAAACTTGCACTTGACATGTCCACGCAAAATGGCGCGAAGAACTCCTCATCTCTGCTGGTTTACAACCTGTCCGCCAATCATCTATACGAGCAGAAATAGATACATTCATTTTATAAGTTTTAAGCATACGTTCAAGTTCCAGATATATATTGATAATTATTGTTTACACATTTACACAACGAAGGGTGCAATTTATTATAATAAACTTACATACTAATATTACATATACTGAATAAATATATACATAAATACCTACATATAGTATAATTAAGTTTAATTAGTACACACACGGTTAAAGTAACAGTTGATTTAGAATAATGATAAGCATAAAATACATAACATAAGTTTATTTATTACAAAAACCACAGCTCCTTACAGAAATAAATACATAGGTATGCTTTACTTTATATAAATAGTACTTCTTTGTGGAAATAAAACTAAACTAAACTAAAACTAGAAGTGTAACTAAACTAAGCAAGTCGCAAAGAATACGAACAAAAACATAAGCCAATATGCATAATAATAATATTTTTTATTTATTTATTTAATTAGGATCACCAACAGAGTACACATTGAATCCAATTCTATCAATAGGAGCAAACAGTAAAAAAAAAAACATTAGTGAATGGTACCCCAGTGTTACGAATTGAACGTCTTTGCTCTAAAAAAGAATATATTATTTTCCTTATTACGATTTTTTATATTTGGAATGTGTAGAATTTGACTTGAGAATTGTCTAAATTTTTTATTTTATTATCAATTATATTTTTCCTCTATAAAAAGCAAAAGTATTTCATTTTATAGTGGCGACCGTGCGTAAATAAATTATAGAACCTGAATTTAAAACATGGAAGCTTTAAAGAGGAAAAGAACCCAATTTAGAAGAGAGTTTACCCTCAATGCAGACGATTTGGAGAATACCTTCAATATACCAGGAGATAATCTGGAGGTAAAGTTTTCTCTTTTATCATTATCTGCAGAAAAGTTGTTTTTAATAGAGGACAACTTGAGGGACCTCTGGGCATCAGCTGATGAGTTTGATGAGCTAGCCTTTCAGTCGGATCAGGATAAAAGCCTGCACTACCGCAGTAGGTGGCTTACTCTCTCTACGATGTTTAAAAAATATGAAGATAATTTTACAATTAAAACAATTAACCCAGGATGTAACAATGATTCCGCAAACTCTCGTCGTTTTAAATTACCAAAGCTAGAGCTAGTTAAGTTTGATGGTAACATAAAACATTGGATAACTTTTTGGGGGCAATTCTGCAAAATACATGACGATGAAACTATTGATGATAATGACAAATTCCAATATTTGCTTCAATCAATGACTCCCAATTCTAGCGCAAAACAGTTGGTCGAAAGCTACCCTCCATGTGCGATTAACTACCATAAGGCTGTGGATGCACTAAAATCTAGATTTGCAAGAGACGAATTGTTGATTGAAACGTATGTAAGAGGTTTACTAAACTTGGTATTACTTCAAGCTAAAGGTTTACACCATGACTTACGTACATTATATGATCAACTTCAAACGCAACTTCAAGCCCTTGATACCCTTGGCGTTACTAAAGATAAATATGCAGCAATGTTACTTCCAATGGTTGAATCTGCTTTACCTGAGGAGTTGCTAAGAACATGGAATAGAACGCGCGTCAGTTTTAAAAGAGATAATTCTGAAGAGAATGTTGAATTAAACTATTTATTATTGTTTTTAAAAAATGAAGTTGAATCAGAAGAACGAATAAATATGGCAATGACAGGATTTAAGGACATGGCGGAACCAGAGCCAACAATGACATGTTTAACATCTCAGAATAAGAAAAAAACAATAAAAGGACAAACTAGTTCGATTAGCTGTATCTGGTGTAATATATCCAACCATGCTAGTTCGGAATGTTTTAAAGCTATGAAGATGACCTACGAAGAACGTCAAAGATTTTTAAATGAAAACAATGGATGTCAAATATGTCTCAAACTGGGGCATTTAGCTAAGTCATGCAGGCTTTTTCCAAAGTGTTTATTTTGTAGTAAACGGCACGTAACATTGATGTGCTCTGAGATACCAAAAGAAACCAAACCTAATGATGAGTCTACTAGACAGGTAAATAATGAAGTATTACTTTATAATAAGAACTGCACAACTCTTTTACAAACATTATATGTTAAAATTTGTCATGATGGCAAGCAAAAAGTAGTAAGGGCTCTTATTGACAGTGGAGCAC
Source organism: Tinea semifulvella (assembly GCA_910589645.1). Lineage (NCBI taxonomy): Eukaryota > Metazoa > Arthropoda > Insecta > Lepidoptera > Tineidae > Tinea > Tinea semifulvella. Next base: position 5,714,482 of record OU342605.1, read on the forward strand.
AAAGATCATTTGTAAAGAAGGGTATAGCAGAAGAATTAAACCTAAAAGCTTTTGCCAAAGAGAAAATTAGTCATTGTTTATTTGGTGGAGTACAGACAAAAAGTGAAGACCATCAAGTATTTTCTTTAAATATAGGTAATTTAACTAATAATTTTAGATTACAGATGACAGCTGTTGAAGTACCCAAAATTTGTGGATTTATACCGAGAATTATAAATGAAACCATTATAAATAAACTTAAACAAAAAGGTATTATATTAACTGACTCAATTTACCACGATAACAATGAGATTAGTTTATTAATCGGTGCTGATTTTTCAGGTTTACTTTTGACTGGTGACGTGATTCAATTTGACAACTTGACTGCAGTTAATTCTAAGTTAGGTTGGACACTCCAAGGGTCTACTTCTGGTGTTTATAGTTCAGTTGTAAATATGGTAACTTCTTTATCTTGTTTATCAAAATTTGATATTTCTGATTTATGGAGCTTAGAAACTCTTGGTATATATGATCCAGTTGAACAAAGTGAAAAAACCAAACAAAGGTATGAGGTACTTGAATCTTTCAAAAATAACATTATAATAAATAATGAAGGTAGATACGAAGTAACATTACCGTGGCGTGACGTACCACGTCCAACAACAAATTTCGAATTAGCTAGGAAACGATTAGATTCCACTACTAAACGTCTTTTACATATTGGCAAGATAGAAAAATATGATGAAGTGTTCAAAGAATGGCTTAAATTAGATATAATAGAAGAAACAGACAGTTCTGATGATGTTGGACATTATTTACCACATCATGCTGTATTAAAGGATACTAGTTTTACTACGAAAATCAGGCCTGTGTTCGACGCATCAGCTAAAGATCAATATGGCATTTGTCTTAATTCATGTCTTGAAAAAGGAGTTAACTTACTTGAATTGATACCTCAATTATTAATTGATTTTAGAAAAGGAGCAATAGGTATAATTTCTGACATCGCAAAGGCTTTTTTACAGATTTCAATTACTAATAAAGACCGTGAATATTTGAAGTTTCTTTGGTGGTCAAATTCCAGTCAAGACGACAAAAAAATTATTACATATCGCCATAAACGTGTTGTTTTTGGTGTAAAATCAAGTCCATTTCATTTGGCAGCAACGTTGGCTTATCATTTAGAGAATTGTACTAATAACCTAAAAGATACCGCGGAAAAACTAAAAAAATCATTTTATGTGGATAATTGTGTAACTAGTGTCAATACAGAAGAAGAAATGTACAAATTTATTAATGAATCAAAGCAACTAATGACAGCGGGCAATTTCAATCTACGCGATTGGGTTACTGCGCCTATACAAATAAATAATGAAAGAGAATCAACTTCTGTATTAGGTATTATGTGGAACATTAATGATGATTATTTGTACTGTAATATAAATGCAAGTAAACAAATTGATCACAAAATTACTAAAAGAACAGTACTTTCAATCACACAATCAATATTTGATCCTATTGGAATTGTATGCCCTACTACTATTGTACCAAAAATTATTATACAAAAAACATGGGTTAGAAATTTGAAATGGGACGAAGATTTACCTTTAGATTTAGCAAATGAATTCAATAATTGGTTAAAATATATACATTTAATAAGCGATTGTAGAATTCCTAGACGATTAACAATTCATCAAATATCTGAATGCAGCAAATCATTACATATATTTTGTGACGCTAGTAAATGTGCTTATTCTGCTTGCGTTTTTATACGTACTAAATATGGTGATACTATTGACGTGAACTTGGTTTTAGCAAAGTCACGCGTTACACCTGTAAAAGAAATTACAATTCCTCGATTAGAATTGATAGCAGCAATATTAGCTATCAGATTAAGTAGGCAAGTGCAAGATTCATTAAATCTCACGGATTGTAAAAAATATTATTGGACCGACTCAAGTGTTGTTCTGAGTTGGATCAAAGGAGATGGTGAATGGAATGTTTTTGTATCCAACAGGATTAAAGAAATCATAAAATTTTCTAATAAAACTGATTGGAATCACATCCCTGGTCATCTAAATCCTGCTGACTTACCATCAAGAGGAGTCAATGCTAAGAAGTTGTTAGAATCTCAATGGTGGAAAGGTGCATCTTGGCTAATGTTAGAAGAAGAACAGTGGCCAATTACCACTTACACGGAAAACGACAGTGATGTAAATGCTGAGCGTAAAATGTATTCTGTAAATACTGTAAGTACTAACAATGAATTTGTAGAAAAATTGTTATACTTCTCAAATTACTTGAAGATAGTCCGAACAATTGCCTGGATGTTAAGGTTTAAGAATAAGCCTAACATTTCTGCAAAGGAATTGACATACGATGAAGTTGAAAAGGCTGAAATTGTGTTAATAAAATTAATACAGGGAAAACACAAAAATAAAATATTGGATACTAAACTAAATACTTTTAGTACCAATGATGGTATTTTAAGATTGAAAACAAAACTTGATTTGGCCATTTATGACTCAAATTTTAAATATCCTATAATTTTACCAGGGGATGAAGTGATTGTACAGCGTTTGGTAGAACAAAGGCACATCATTTTACAACATGCAGGTTCACTGACATTAATGACAAATTTACGAAAAACTTTTTGGATCATTGGTTTAAGAAGATTAGTAAAGAAAGTAATTAATAATTGTGTAAGATGTAAAAGATATAAAGCTAAGTCATGTGATACACCTGCTGCACCATTACCTGTAGATCGCATTAAATGTTGTTCTGCTTTTTCTGTGACAGGTGTTGATTTGTTTGGTCCTTTAAACCTAAGATCAGGATTTAAATGTTGGGTTGCGTTATTTACATGTGCCGTTTATAGGGCAGTACATTTTGAAGTTGTAGAATCTATATCTACTGATAGTTTCATTTTGGCTTTGCGGCGATTTATCGCGCGACGTGGCAGAGTTCATACAATGTATAGTGATAATGGAACAAATTTCACCGGTCTTAATAACCGCCTAAATTCTCTTGATTGGAATCAAGTTTTATGCTTCTCCACTATTTCAAAAATTAAATGGCGTTTTATTCCTCCGAGTGCGCCATGGTGGGGAGGGTTCTGGGAGCGTTTAGTGAGAACAATTAAGGAAATGTTAAGAAGAGTGCTTAGAAATGCTTCTATTTCATTAGTCGAATTACAAACAGTTTTATGCGATTGTGAGGCAACTATAAATAGTCGGCCATTATCATATTTTACTAACGAGCAACAAGAACTAGAGCCGTTATCACCGATGATGTTTATTCAAGTTTTACCTGGCAATTCAGTTTCCGATTTAGATCTTGTCGATGGAAAGTCACTTAATATGAGAATTCGATATATCCAAAAACTTAGAGTGGATCTCCGGGAAAGGTTTAAGAATGAATACATTAGTAACTTAATACAAAAAAGAAATGGAAGTAATATAAAACCTCTTAAGGTTGGCGATGTGGTTTTAATAGAGACAGACTCCAAACGTTCGCAATGGCCTTTAGGTTTAATAGAAGAAACGTATGAAGGCGTTGATGGTCATTCTAGAGTAGCTAAAGTCCGTACGTCGAGTGGTGTCAAAATCAGAGCTCTTCAACGTCTATACCCCTTGGAAATTCATTATGATTTTGACGAAGAACAATTTCATAATGTAACTGACATACAAACCAATGACAATGACTCTCATAGACCTGACATTTTAAACACTACTAATGATAATATTAGACCTAGACGCATAATAAAAATACCGAATCGTTATTTAATTTAATTTAGGAAATGTTTTGGGTACTTTGTTTGAGTGTTATATTATTATTATTTTATTATTTAGGCAACCATTGCAATTGTATTGCACAATCGCAATAAGGGGGACGATGTTACGAATTGAACGTCTTTGCTCTAAAAAAGAATATATTATTTTCCTTATTACGATTTTTTATATTTGGAATGTGTAGAATTTGACTTGAGAATTGTCTAAATTTTTTATTTTATTATCAATTATATTTTTCCTCTATAAAAAGCAAAAGTATTTCATTTTACCCAGTAACAGGTGACCACAACATGTCAAACTACATTAATTTATGATACATTATATGTTTAAGATATTTAAATAATAATATTAACAATATTTAAAAACTAAAAAATAATGAGAACTATGATTAAAAGTAATACTTACAGTTACAGAGTTAAATGATAAAAGTATCTTATATACAAACTTCATTGAAAAGCAAAATAAACAACTGAGAAGAAGAATACGTAAAATATCCGAATAGAAAGGTATAAGTTATTTTACAAATACACAATCATCATTTTCATCATTACAGCCCGTAGAACACAGCGTCCTAGACCTCCACTGCTGGAGATGGGCCTTCCAGAACATATATCTGGAGAATTTGGCCTACACTCGCCACGCTGGCCAGACGGCTTGGCTAGGAATACACAATACAACTAACAAAAGCAACAACAAATGAAAATTTTACAACTATAGCCCTCCAGCGCCACCTGTGAACGCGGCAGAATGTCAGCGTGTACACAACAATAAAATCACTCGTAAGAGGACAAAATATAGTAAATAATTATGGATGCGCGAGTGCATGTGTGTTATGTTAGTATACCTATGTGTTGTGTTAGTGTGTACGTGTTTGTGTGTGTATGGCGATGTAAGTGTGATATAGTTAAATATTGTGCGTATTTGTTTTATATACAACCTGTTTGACATTAAATAAATTGTGTATTATTATATCATATACTATTTAATATATCAAATACTCCGTATTATTAATATATAAGTATCTTTAAATTTAGAAATAGTTTCTCGTTTTACTATAATAATTTACGTTTTTTTTTTTTTTTTAAGTGATTAATCGGAGTGTCCTCATTTTGCTTATTTAGAAAAATTATGTACAGATCGTGCAGAAAAAAGATGAGCACTATACAGACAGTCTAGTGCAAAATCATTATACATTTCATTTATTTTACGTTTAACAATAATAAATGTTTATTTTATTTTATTTATACTAGTACGACATGTGACCTTGCGCCCACCTGATGGTAAGTAGCGCGCATGGTCCATGAATGTTAGCAACTGGAATTAGACACTTATGTCCGACATCAGTCCCTAACACTATGCCGGCTTGACTAGATGCCTTTTCACACTTCGCTTGAAGAACTCCAGGTTATAAGAAAGTGGAAACACAGAGGCTGGAAGAGCAAGATGTGGATCTTTATTGTGCGACAGATGTATGAGTTACCAAATTTATAGGTACGCGAAGGGATGGTGACTACGGTATGTGGGTGCATATTCTGACCTGTGCGTGTGGTTCGGTTGCGGAATGGAGAGGGAGGGATTAGGTTATAGAGTTCTTCAGAGCACTCACCATAGTATAGCCGGTAGAACACGCTCAGAGAAGCTACATCTCGGAGAAGCTGCAGGGATTCGAGAGTTCCAGATATAGTGGAATCGTCCACAATTCGAACAGCTCGCCTCTGTAGGACATTGAGAGCATCTGTGAGGTACTTGGCTGAACCATCCCAAAGGTGTGAACAGTATTCCACGCATGATCTAATCTGTGCTTTGTACAGTAACAGTGTGATTGAAGCTTATAAGTTCATTAAGAAATATAGCATTTTTTATTCTGAGAACGACCTTAGACGTCGCGCCCTCCTGATGGTAAGCTGTTCGCCAAATCCAAGAGTTGGAGCAAAAACGTCAGCCACATCGACGACCAACATAGGTCTTTACCACTATGCTAAGATCCTTGACACTTCGCTTGAACGACTCCAGGTTACAGGAATGGATAAACACACTGGCTGAGAGAGCTTTCCACATCTTTAGCGTGCGACAGATGTAAGAGTCTCAAAAATTAATTGTAAGCGTAGGTATATTGTTGAGTGGGGTGCATATTTAAAATGTTGGTAAAGAAAAAGAGATGCATATTACGGTGAAGTAGGTAATTCCATGCCATTTTTTTCCATGCCAGTATTCATTAATAATTTATCAGCTAATCATTTACATGCGGTGGTGGCTCGGTTGTAAGAACGCTTTTCTTATAATCCTGCAAAGGTCGGTTCAAACCCCCCGGCATGTACCCATGAGAAATACACTTTTCGTCCATTTGTCATAGATTTACAACACCACCGTTCCCGTGCCTCGGAGAGCGTGTTAAGCCGCTATTAAGGTCCCGGTTCCACTAATATAATCCCGATTCAACTTGTGGAATCGTTTATAAATTGTCATTAAAATTGACATCAGATCCTCGCCAACCCGTCTGGCCAGCGCAGCGTGGCGAGTGTAAGCTAAATTCTCTAGATATATGTTCTGAAAGGCCCATCTTTTTTTTTCTTTTTATACTATCACGACATGTGACCTTGCGCCCACCTGTTGGTATGTGGGGAGCAAGATCCATGAATGTTAGCAACTGTAATCAGACACTCATGACTGACATCAGTCCCTAACACGTTGCCGGCTTGACTGGACATGACGGCATTCGAGCCTGATCCCGAAATGTGTGGATACACTTTACTGGGTTTATCGGTGGATACTTCCCCGCCCCGGCAGACTGGACAAATTACCACTATCAGCCTGCCTTCCACCTATTATCTCCAACAGAGGAGGTAAAGGGCGCTGGATTCTAGGGGCTGTAAAGAATATCAATCATTTCAGGTGCAAGTTCGTTACATCTGGCTATTGCGTACAGCAACAATGAACTGGTTCAGGACCTCGTGGAAGCTGGAGCTGACGTCAGTCAACGTGCTATTGGTAATTCAATAAAAGAATAAGTTTTATTTATTTATATTTATCTAACATTTTATTATTATCATAATTTGCTGCGGCGCGGGCGCTTGCAGTGAGTCTCGCCTATCCGTCGTACAGTAGGTTATAAAAATAATCTATTAGTGCGGAGGGCATTGCAATGTTTAATTACAAGAGCTAAATTAATGTGTCAATAAAAACATATCTCGTTTCTGTAGTAACGTCAAAACAATATGTGTTTGCTTACTGTGTATATGTATTTTAGCTTAAGTATTTTAGACAATAAACGTTTTTTATTTATTAATTAAATTATTTATTGCACGAAAAAAATGTACAAAGGCGAAGATTAATACCTACAAAGCATTTTGTAACATCTAACCTTTGGAAGAGTATGAGATACAGGGTAGTGTGTTAATAATAAATTAATAAGCAATATAGTAAATTCACTATATACTAAGAAATACACTACATATTAAGAAATACATACATTAAATCCTTAGAAATACATACACTACATCCTTACATACTACATTACTACAACATACTACATTACTACATTCTAAGAAATACATACATACCAGTATATACTCGTATTTACCAAATATTTATTGTCTGCCCGATGCTGATTCCTCATGACTGCTTCAGTCCCTAAAACTGGCTTGACGGCAATTCCAGCCTGATCCTGAAACGTGTGGATACACTTTATTCGGCACGAACGGTGGATACTTCCCTACCTCAGCAGACTGGGCAAATTACCACCAACAGTCTGTCTACCACCTATTAAATAATTTATTACCTAACAATTTCCAGGTAGTTTCTTTCTACCTCGCGACCAACAAACCGAGCCTCCATCTCGTCAGACCAACTACGAAGGCCTGGCGTACTTGGGGGAGTACCCTCTGGCCTGGGCAGCGTGTTGTGCCAATGAATCCGTCTACAACCTGCTCCTGGAGTCAGACGCCGACCCCGATGCGCAGGATTCCTTTGGCAATATGATCCTGCACATGGTCGTTGTGTGCGATAAACTGGTAGGTAAATGGGGTATAAATATGAAAAAAAGTTGGTGTAAGTGATGAAGTTACAAAGTGGGGTAATTGGGGACACAGATGCTCTTAAATAATAACATAGAGTTTTGAATGTATTTTATTTGCTAAAAAACACATGGTTACAGATTCGAGTATGGTCTCAGTTATTATACTCAACTCACATGTTTCGCCAGTGACTTTTATTGCCATGCTATATGAATTATTTTGGTATAGTCTACTTTTCGGAATGGTCAGTTGAATCAGCCTATCTACATTCCGTGTAGTTCTTGGCATTAGTTCTTTAGCTGTGTTAAAGAGGGAGAAGTGAGCTTTAACAAACACGGCTATTTCATGTATGTACAGTGATTTTCTATTTAACCTAACCATTTAAAGAAAAAAAAACGGATGTGTCGCGGGACGTACCGCAAAAGTATGAACTTAACTTCCAGGTTTTTTATTTCGTAGTTGGTAGGAATATGCAGATTATGAATGCACGTGGCTGCGTATAGCTGCAGACGCGTAAAGAAAGAAAGAGAAAGAAGTAGCGGAAGAGAGCGAGAGAGGCAGCGGCTATACGCGCGAGCCTATCCGCCCCTCTTCCCCTTCCCCGCCGCGCTGTTTTCCCTTTAGCGATGTTCTGACGTACGTCCAAGGTCCCCAACCAAGCGCGCGCAATAAAGTTCTCACTTTAAAAAAATGTTTTGTTCTAGGATATGTTTGGCTACGCGCTTCGTCATCCTAAGGTACCAGCTAGTAACGGCAGACCAAACCTTGCCGGCTTCACCCCTCTGACACTAGCTTGCCAGTTGGGTCGAGCCTCCGTGTTCAGAGAAATGTTGGAACTCTCAGCTAAGGAGTTCTGGAGATATTCCAACATCACCTGCTCTGCTTATCCTTTGAACGCTTTGGATACGTTGCTTCCTGATGGACGGACAAGTAAGTACCAAAAATTTGAGCTGCTGCCTTCCGCTGCTCATATAGCCGAATCCCAAAAGCACCTCAAATATAGGCCTATAGTAAAGTTGGCTAAATGTGAATCCGCTTATTTGTCGAAACGATCGTGTTGATACTTTACTTTTTAACACACATTAATTATTAATGCAAAAATATAACAATGAAAATTAAAAAAAAATAACGCATGGCATCGATATTTACTGTAGTCTGTAGTGGAAACCTTTATACGAGAATACCAAATAGACTTTCGTTATTTAAGAAATTCCATTACATTCCTTTTGCGCTTAAACAACAGGAATAGGGCTGCAGAAAACAATGCAATTTTTTTTTTGGTTACCTTCTCTCGATGGATGATGAATGAGATGATAAGGAAGGCAAAGGGTCTAGCCCATACAGCCAAGTCTGACGTAATATATCTTTCTTTTTCATGAGGAAATGAGGTCATTCTCAAATTCCAAAACGCTGCAGAATTTGATGCTTTTCTTGGAGTCACTCGCGGCACCATAGCTCAAACACGTCGGGTAAAATATATTTAAAGTCCAATTTATCGTTTTCCATAATTATTTACATTGAAGCACATTATTAAACAAAACAACACCACTTTTGACCAATAATATCCACAGTAAATTAATTTACTAAACAAAAACTTTTCCGCGCAAAATGGCGCGAAGGACTTCCGAAAACAATGCAAATTCTTGTCCAATATTTTTTTAAAAATATTTTTGAATCATTTTTTATAATTTCAGACTGGAACTCAGCGTTATTTATAATTCTAAACGGTACAAAGCAAGAACATTTGAACATGTTGGACGGTGGAATTATACAGAGGCTGCTAGAGGAGAAGTGGAAGACATTTGCAAGGGTAAGGAAATAACTTTTTTTTTTCTGTAAATTAAGAAGTTATATTAAGATGGTTGTTGCGGATTGCATTTCTCTCGCTCGCATACTCCAATTTCTATTATATTTGTTAAAAAGGTATTTTAAACGATTTTATTAATAAATTCAAAGACCATAATAATATCATGTGTTCGATGCCATGGTATGATAAAACATGAACGAAAATACTTGTCAAAAAGTAGCCTCACCTCTCGTTTTATACTTATAAGAATTGTTAGCATTATTAAAAAAAGTGGTATTTCTTAACAAAAACGACGAGCGCTGGTTTATGAAGTTGCTACGAGATGTTGGAAATGCGATAAAACGAACGCGGGGTAAATTTAATCGTTTTACTAAGGTTTTAGTTTTTTTTGTTTTGTTCAATATAATAATAATAATAAAACTTTACTTAAGAATAAATTCCATATGTGTTAATAACATTTTTTAAGAATCTTATAATATATATATATAGTGTAATATAATAAGTTAGTTCATGGGGACCGTCAGCGAGGCGCTTGGCCAAGGAGTTGTCAAAGCGGCTGACAGAAAGGTCTGGAGACAGGAAGGCTGGCAATTATTTCTGCCAACGTATTAGCCTCGCTATACAGAGGGGAAATGTTGCCAGTCTCCTTGGGACTATCTCGGATGGGACGTCTCTAGAGAACATTTTTTATTTATAGTTTAGTTTATTTTTAATTTTATTATTTAGGTAGCTTTTATATTGTAATTCTTTTATACTGGTTGTATATTACTTCGAATAAGTTAGTAAAAATAAAAAAAATATAATACATTTTTGTATTATAATTTTGTATATATATATATTTTCCTTTTCTGGGGCCCAGGTCACCTGCTGACATGCAGGCGTATCCAGTGCCCCAACAACGGAGACTGAGACCATTTATCAATGAATTGAACCAAATGATTGAATAATAAATGAATGACAACTCTTTTATGTTTAAACCATAGACATACGCCTCGTTCCGAATCACGCTCAGAGTGCTAAAAATGAATATGATATTAATTCGTTCCGAATCAAATATCACGATTTGGATGCTCAGACCGTTATATCAATTCGAAACGGTCTAAATCACATTTTCATTCATAACATGATAGTTTTTTTTTTATTGTATGAAAGATAAATTGCGCATTCCACAACTTTGAGTATGAATACTAACAAACATACATCTCTCGGTTTATTCATCTTTATATGTGTAAAGTTTAATATTATAAACTTATTTTGGTCTATTAAAACAACTTGCCGTGTTACAGACAATTTTTTTCACTTCCTACTTAAATATTAATTATAGATTTGTTTTAGAAGTAGTATACAAACAGTATAAACGAATTATAATATTAAATAATTTTAAAGAAAACCTAAAACTTATTAAATAAACTTAAAATGGCGCGCGACATAATGACAAAAAACTGACAGCGCTCAGAGCGATCTACCTCGATATCGTGAGCAGTCTAAGCGCGAGAAATAATGTCATTTGTGACGTCACATAGCTTTGGCAAAACAGTTTATACACGTCTCGGAACACCTTTAAGTGCTTAGGTTACTATTATCGTTAAACTTTTTAAACTTTCGCGCATATTCATAATAGTTTTTATAATTTTAACGGGTCTTTACGCGATTTACCTTAGAGACATATTTCTCCCGACGTTTCAGCCATGTTGCATTGGCCGTGGTCACGGGTCGACTGAAGCTATGCGGTGTACTCTCGTACATACTGGGCGGCAGATGTAAACCTACCCACTTATTACTTTTAAAAGTTTTCAGAAATCACGACACACGACACTTACAATATCCTTGGCGACACCGGGCGATTTTTCCCGGCGTCGAAACTTATTGATTACTGGATTCCACGATGAAGATAGCTTATAACCCCCCTCTCGATTGAAATTTTTGTTTCTTTATTTCGATCGCTTCACGCACTATTCTAGGGTAATAATGACGATCAGTGGAGAGTATCTTTGGGTCATGCAGCTTAATCCAATGGTTTGTGCCACTATCCATTAGGTGTTCTGCTATTGCTGACTTGTTTAATTGGCAGTTTTTTACAGCTGCTATATGTTCCTTGACCCTCTCGGCTATTGTGCGCTTAGTTTGGCCAATATATGAACTATAATCTCGGCGAGAAATATGTCTCTAAGGTAAATCGCGTAAAGACCCGTTAAAATTATAAAATCTACTATTATCGTGTCTCGGAACGTCTACTAGGAGCCGCCGCTTTCTATGTGAACCGAAATTTGTAAATTATGTGTTCCAAGTTTTCACCCCCTGCTCAGTGTACCTACACCGGCGACCCCAACCGAAGGCGTGACACCCCTGCGGAATCTTTCATTGTCCAGCAGCGTGCCGAGATTAGAAAAGGGTAGAGCGTGTAACTAATTATATGATTTACATTCACAGAAAAAGTTCCTAAAAAGGCTGCTAATTTTGGGTCTTCATCTCCTCCTATTATCTATGGCCGTGTATTTCCGTCATAGTAGTGCTGAAGCTGATGACAACCCTAATTGGGGATTGGAAATCAATGACGTAAGAAGTGGGGTCCGACTGGCCAGCGAACTTGGTACCCTCGCCAGCACTATGGCCTACATTGTCTTACAACAGGGCGACGAAATAAAAAATCAAGGACTCATAGCTTATTTTAAACAGCTGGTAAGTTTATGATTTTTATAATGTTGTGGTGCAGTTCTGTATATGTTTGATTTTGTAAATCTGATATAGCTCAGTTTTCCTTGCAGATTCCTTTCCTTATTAAGATAGACTACATGCCTATGTGCAACCCGAAAGTCGACAAAATATTTATTTTGTGTTTGTATTGTAACGCACTGCTCTACATTTAAGTAAGGTTGTGTAGTTTCATGGCGTTCTACCTGGTAGAATGCTGTGAAATTATGTAGCCTAATATTATAGTATACTTATTGAATACTTTTTTTTGTCCTATGCCTAATTACAGAAAATAAACGAATGGGGTGTATCAGGCAAAGCTTTTTGTAGATGTCGCTAGCGGCAATGGTACCTACCTTGTTTTACATCTATGTCGCATCAATTTTTCAAGTTTTTGTAGGTTTTTATTTTTATAACAGAAAAATGTATTTTAAAATATCGTTACCTACCTTAAGAGACGAATTAAAAAAGCGCACACCGTCTTTAAAAGGAAAAAAAGGTTGAATTAATAGAACGGCAATTTTGAGATCGTCACATCTTTGATTTCGCTTAGAAATATCGATCTGTACACTAAAAAGCTGCTCACTTCGGCATAATATCCAGAAAATAATAAATTTCGTAATAAAAATACAAGTTTTCTATGCAAGTGGCAGTTATATTAGGTACCATCTATCATGCGCCATCTATCGTGATAAAAAGTTTGTGATACACCCCATTGAATTGTAATCCTATGATTCTTTTCCCAGGTCCACGAGCCAGCTAAACTAATATTTCTAGCATCGAACTTGTTGTTCCTGGCTTGTATACCTGCCAGATTTATGAGACAGAAAATGATAGAAGAAGCCATCTTAATTTTCGCCTTACCCGGAACCTGGTTTCTGCTTATGTTTTTTGCTGGGTAAGTTATATTAAAGAGATATGAATGAATAACAAAATAAGAGAGGCCATTGGTTGCAATTTCCATTTACGTAGCATACAGGTCGGCATATTGTCTGTGAAACAACAATATAATATAATCTCTTTGGTTTGGCCAAACCTATAAATTTGTAGGATAGAATTTAAATTTACCGCTTAATGCATTCGAAGTGTCACTTGCATACACGCTAACCAATTTGGTAATAATAATAATCTAGATATCTAGAATGTTCCATTTCCCTATTTCCTTCTCGCTCTTTCTCCTATCCGCTCCGCTATACCCTTTTCCCTCATACTCACGAAGACGACCGAGAGCCGCCGAAGACCGCCGATAGTGTTCGTCGACTCGCTGTTAAGTGTACAAATCGAGATTTCTAAGCGAAATCAAAGATATGATGATCTCAAAATTGCCGTTCTATTAACAAATCCTTTTTCCTTTTTAAAGACGGTGTTCGCTTTCTTAATTAGTCGTTTAAGGTAGGTAACGTTAATTTAAAATACATTTTTCTGTTAGAAAAATAAAAAACTACAAAAACATTTTTAAAATGATGCGATATAGGGTTAAAACAAGGTACCATTGCCGTTAGCGACATCTACAAAAAGCTTTGCGTGATACACACCCCATTAAAGCCATAAAAGCACTAATCATAAGGTTGACATTGGCTTACAAAACTCGTTACTACAACGTTAATCATTATACTATAGTAAGTTAATTTTAAGTACAATCATCAGCCTGTGTCTTTCCACTGCTGGATGTAGGCTTTCCTCAAGGCCTTTTGCAATTCTCATTCAACTCCCGCCAACAACCTTCTTTAGATCAACCGTACATCTGACTGTCGTCCCATTTCGCGTCGTCCCGTACTTGTTATCCACTCTAAAACCCGTTTGCCCCATCGGTCGTCGGTTCTGCGGCAGATGCCACATCAGCTTGCTAATTTCGAAAGCTACCTCAATAACTTTGGTTCTCTGACCAATATCAACGTTTCGAATTCCATCCATCAGAGAAGTACCAAGCATAGATTTCTCCATAGCTGGCTGAGCGATCTTGAATTTATGGAGCAGACCCACTGTCAGTGTCCATGTCTCTGCTCCGTAAAACATTACGGTTCTTCAGACACCAGTATGGACGAGGTTGTGTCGAAGTTTCCCGAATGAAATATTAAGTATATAAAAAATAAACGATACCTAAAGTCAAAGTCAAAATATCTTTATTCACTAAACCTATTACAGGCATTTATGAAACGTCATTAATTTAATTATTTTGAATGATTCTACTCCTGCTAGTGGAACACTAAGCAGCAAAGTGGTCCAATAAGTTTACTGTTAGCAGAAGACCAGCAGCTTACAAGTCTTTCATAAATTCCAATATATAATAATAATAATAATAATAAATTACTTTATTGCACAAAAACTAAAATAACTTAAAATTAATGTGCACAGGCGAGCTTTATGCCGTGAGGCATTATCCACCAGCTAACCTTTGGTGTAAGGGCAGATGGCTGATCAATTTATTTTTTCAGAGCTGTTCGTCTGACAGGTCCGTTTGTGACCATGATCTACAGTATGATCACTGGAGACATGTTTACATTCGGTATCATATACAGCATAGTACTGTTTGGGTTCTCGCAGTCATTCTACTTTCTCTACAAAGGTAAGTTAGACCCAAAGAGATTCAATTATTTTTTGGTACATTTTATTTCGTTTTTTATATTTATTTTGTATTTAATAGGTAGTAATTTCTCTAGTCTGCCGGGGCGGGGAAGTATCCTCCATTCGTGCCGATAAACCTAGTAAAGTGTATCCACACGTTTCGGGATCAGGCTCGAGTCGCCGTCATGCCCAGTCAAGCCGGCAATAGTGTCAAGGTCTGATGTCAGTCACGAGTGTCTGATTCATGGACCTTGCGCGCCACTTACTATCAGGTGGGCGCAAGATCACATGTCCAAATAAAATAAAAACTTTAAAAATATATTTTGACATGAAATAGAACGTGTTTTACACTTCCGTAGCACTTAGGTTGGCATATTGTCCGTGAAGCAACAAAATTGGCAATGCACATCGAACACGACCATAACTCTGACTGTGACTCTTATTCATTCTGTACTGCCTCCGTGGTCTAGCGGTTAAGTCCGTGGATTTAGACTCGAAGGTATAGGGTTCGCTTCCTGGCCGGGACACAAACATATTTATTAATTTGTGATATTTCTCGTGTTTGGTACGCTGGAGATATCGACGAGCTTGCCACTTGTCATGATTGGCCTATAGTAAAGTTGGCTAAATGTGAATCCGCTTATTCACGTAAACTTATTACAGGCATTTGTAACACGTCATTAATTAAGTTATTTTGGCTAGTGGAAGACTAAGCAGCAAAGTGGTCCAAAGAGTAAACTGTTAGCTGAAGACCAGCAGTTTATTCTCTGTATCATTATATATATAATGTATTTATTTTTATTTATTTATTTAAAACTTTATTGCACGAAGTACAAAGGCGGACTTAATGCCCGTAGACATTTTCTGACAGCCAAACCTTGGGGATAAATTTGAACTATTATAGGTTCAATGAAAGAAATATTAAAAAATTTGGAAGAAAAATTAACAGCTTAATTATACACTTACATATTATATTGTTATATATATGTATCTGTTTTGTTATATTTTTGCAGGTTTTCCCAATGTACAGTCAACCTTATTTTCAAGTTACCCGAGCACGTGGATGGCATTATTTCAAATTACATTAGGGGATTATAGTGTGAGTAATTAGATTATTGCCACACTTTTATTACCTTTAGGATGTCTACGTATATTGAATGTCAATGGGGTATATATATCACGCAAAACTTTTTGTACTATATATCGTGAACAGCGACATGTGTGAATGTGGATTGGACGTGGAGGATTTATATTTATATATTTTATTTTATATTATTAGGTAAACCATACAGCACTTAACATTATAATTGGCAGAATGGTAACAATTTGCCTTTAGAGGTTCACACAAGTAGCATGCATTTGGTTTTTGTACGAATATGTAGTCAAAATAACTTCTAACAGAAAGAAAAATATCTCTACCAACGAAAAAAAAAAAAAACACGTTTTAAAAAACTTGAATCATTTATTTTTTTCTTGCCCTTTTTATGACCGCTCCTTTATTTATTTATTAAGAAACCAACAACGTTACAATATGCTTAATAATAGTATGGTACAATTTATGGAGTAAGGTCAATTACAGGTTTCGCTATATAAACATAGTACGTAGTGGAGTTTAACTACTTACTATACAAAATAGGTACATAAATGTTTTAATAGTTTATTACAACATAATTTTATAAAGCACGGAAAATTTCCAAAAAATAATTAAAATATATATATATATATAGAGAAGAAGTATAATAATAATAAAACATACCTATAATTTGGTAACAACATTAAATGTGCATATGATAAAGTCGAAAACAACATTAATCCATCCACTCAATCTGCGAAACAAATCCAACCAGGAACGCTGTCACCTGTCTATTCATATAAACAAACACGAAAGGAAGACAACAAACCCAAGCCATCTTTAGTCCACAGATGTAAGGTGCATGTACAAGTCCTTTTTGAGGCTAGATTTAGAAGCAGTAAATAGGTCAATATCTTTAAATAAGTTATTATAACTACGAACAATTCGTGTCATAACAGCGTTACTAGCATAATTACTTCAATTAAAAGGTGTGCATAGCATCGGCGTGTGGCGTGAACGTTGACGACTAGCATTAAATGACACACTCTCCACAAGCTCGGTGCAGTCTAATCGTCCACGGATAATATCCTGAAGCAAACACATATCTGTAACTTGACGACGCTCTTCCAAAGTTAGTAAATGGTGTTGTCTGCAGCCAATCTTATATGACTCTGACGAGCTACGCACGCGGTAGTTCAAATGCTTGACAAACTTTCTCTGAATACGTTCAAGTTGATCTTTATGAATTATATATATACTTTGACTACTTATTTTTTATTATTAAATTATATGTATTTGTTGACATCGCTATTTTCTTTCCTCAGTATTCAGATTTAGGCATGACGACGTACCCGAACCTGGCCAAGTTCGTATTTGCCCTGTTCATGGTATTTGTTCCGATCCTGCTATTAAACATGTTGATTGCTATGATGGGGAACACATATGCCCATGTCATAGAGCAGTCCGAAAAGGAATTCGTTAAACAGGTAAGAAATATTTCTATATTTTTGTTTAAATTTTCATAATAATTACTTATATAAAAATCAAGATGCCAATTAAAATTTTCTGCAAATTTCTCATACAACTTAAACTTATAAAGTTTAAAATTTAGTTTAAAAATATATGAGTATATATAAAATCTGACTACAATTTAAGCAAAATAAATACAGAACAAAATGAACATAAAAAAACTTAAACAAAAACAGAAATAATAAGAAAAAGAATAATAATAACAATAAAAATGCTTTATTGCACAATAACTAAAATATCTTTAAATTAATGTGCACAGGCGAGCTTTATGCCGTGTGGCACATTATTCACCAGCTATCCCTAAGAATCTACGATTAAGTCAATTAAAAGAAAAGAAAATATTTTTATCTACTCTCATATCATAAAATGCGAATTACAAACTTCAAAACGAATTTATATTGACATACTTTATAAACATACTACTGAAATTTAAAAATAGAATTATATTATAACACTTTTTCTCTAAGAAAATAATGTTATATTTCATTTTAAAAATAGATTCATACATATTATATAACACTTATTTTTTTTAAGGCAAAGGTTCCATTACAAAAAAGTTTTGATTCCAATTTTTACTTATCTATGGCAGCGCCCGCCATAGCACGTGTGCAGTCATAAGCTAGGTTTTGGCGCCATTTCATTGTTTAGGACTTATGTATTGTGTACCATAGCCATTTAAAAAAATTATAAGTAAAAATTGGCGCCATTCAATACATCTATTTCTTACTCTTTTAACTTTCATTTAGTAGGTTCAATCCCAATATATGAGAGTAGATAAATTTGTGTATGAAACTGCACATAACTAGGTATTATAACACTCGTGTGATACTATTAAAATAATTAATAATACCCCTTATTATGCAACAGTTTCATAAACTACTATTAATTACTTATATTTTTACAAATGTTTTTGCAATTTTTCTCTGTCTAAAATTATGTATATTAAATTTAAAATATGTCAAAAATACACCAGACTTGCAAACTCTTTGAAAATATTCGATTGTGCGAGCGACTAGTGTTACCCAAAGGAAGACCAAGGCTGGCCAAGTCTGATGCGATAATTATTTCTAATGCTAGTACGTTACTAAATGGGGTGTATCAGGCAAAGCTTTTTGTGGATGTCGCTAGCGGCACTGGTACCGTGTTTACACTTTTTGACGCATCATTTTTAAATGTTTTTGGAGTTTTTTTATTTTTATAACAGAAAAATGAATTTTAAATTAACGTTACCTACCTTAAAATACGAATTAAGAAAGCGAACACCGTCTTTAAAAAGAAAAAAGGTTGAATTAATAGAACGGCAATTTTGAGATCACCATATCTTTGATTTCGCTTGGAAATATCGATTTGTACACTTAAAAGCTGCTCACTTTGACACAATATCCAGAAAATAATAATTTTCGTAATAAAATTTCTATGCAACTGACAGTTATATAAGGTACCAACTATTATGCGCCATCTATAGTGATAAAAAGTTAGTGATACACCCCATTAAGACGTTAAAACCTAGGCCACATCTTTCACACGTTAGACGACATAATAAAAAATAATTCCTATTTGGTTTAGTGGGCTAAAATCGTGGTTTCACTGGAGCGTTCGGTGGCCCAGGAAGATGCTCATCGGTATCTACAGGAGTACTCCATAGGCCTGGGCCCCTCTGACGACCCCCGGTACGAGCAAAGGGCCGTCATGGTCATCAAATCCAAGGCTAAGACTCGAGCCAACCAGAGAAAAGGGGCATTGGCTAATTGGAAGGTAATATCAGCTAGGATGGGCAGCATTCGGGAAGTTGCGACACGTCTTCCTATCAAACATACCACAGTGTTTGAAGACAAAAGTTTTCAACCAGTGTGTTCTTCCAGTAATGTCGTATGGAGCAGAGACGTGGACGCTGACGGTGGGTCTGATACATAAATTCAAGGTCGCTCAGCGAGCTATGGAGAGAGTATGCTCGGGATTTCTCTGAAGGATAAAGTCAGAAACGTTGACATCCGTCAAAGAACCAAAGTTACCGACATAGCTTTCAAAATTAGCAAGTTGAAGTGGCAATGGGCTGGACACGTCTGTCGCAGAAGCGATGAACGATGGAGTAAACGGGTCCTGCAGCGGAGACCACGTACTGGAAGACGCAGTGTGGGACGACCCCCCGCCAGATGGACAGATGACCTGAGGAAGGTCGCTGGTGGGGGATGGATGAGGGTGGCAGAAGATCGTGTAAAATGGCGAGCATTGGGGGAGGCCTATATCCAGCAGTGGAGAGACACAGGCTGATGATAATGATGATGATGATCTATAATAATGTCTATTAAATAGAAAATCAGATCGAGAGAATCAAAATCGCCTTAATGATAGCCGACCTCCGATAGGAGATGGCACCGTAAGAAGAAGATTGCCTTGTTGGTTTTGCATCTTTAATAAATTACCTATTACATATATATATATATATATATACATTATAGATTTATATTTTTATTTATTTATTTAATTAAAAACTTTATTGTAATTTACAATCGGCAAACATAATGCCGTAAGGCATTCTCTGTCCAATGACCGTGTTGGTTGGGACAAATGAGATTTCTTCATTAGACTGCCTCCGTGGTCTAGCGGTTAAGTCCGTGGATTTGAACTCGGAGGTACCAGGTTCGATTCCTGGTCGGGACACAAAATATTTATTAATGTAAATAAATACATTTTATTAATATTTAATTTATTTGTGATATTTCTCGAGTTTGGTACGCTGGAGACACCGACGAGCTTGCCACTTGTCATGATTGGCCTATAGTAAAGTTGGCTAAATGTGAATCAGAATCCGGCAACCGAATATTCGGCCCTTTATCGCGTGAACATGACGCGACCAGTTTGATTTGAAATTATTATTACCAACAAATGCAGATTTTTTTTTCCATTCACCATAATTTGCCACTTGTTAATTTTGAGTATTAAGCTAATTAATAAAATAAACATTTTTGTCGAGTGATTATTATAATAAACTGTGTCCATAACGTAGTCTGGTATCATTTTCCACGTATAAAATAATGAGAATGTTTTGAATATAACTATCCGGCATCCGACCGGATACTGAGTTACTATCCGGTATCTGGCCGGATAGTAAAAATAAGGCCGGATATCGTATAGTTACCGGATATCCGTTTCATCTCTAATCTTAACTATAAATTCAAAGAAAGAAAAATATTTTATTTGTCACATTAACAAACAAAAAAAAAAGAGTAAACTTAAAATTAAAAGTGTGTGGTGACAAATAGGGAATCAGCTCAGGATTGAGCTGCGACGCTTTAAGAGTCACAGCGCTGATTTTCGGCTAATCCCTTAATATACAAGCATAAGTGTGTTGAAGCTCTGGTACAGAACTACCATAGTAAATAATATATAATTTATTATATATATTACACAAATAAATAATATACAATCATAATAAATGCATATTTGAATGACACAATAACGTAGCATAGCATAATATATATCATATATATAAATATATACACACATACATGCAAACGAATAGCACAAATCACATAAAAAATAATTAACCATAAAATTTTGAGGAGATATGCTGCTACACTAGCAGTTGAGATGCCAACAAATACATTTTATATTTATTTTTAAAAGCCACCACCGAACGTACGTCCATTCCATTTATTTATTTTTTTCTCGACGAAATTATTTATTAATGTTTAATAGTTGTACTAGCTTGTTTTCTTATTTGTATTGGTGGCTTTATTATAGTTCTATACATTGCTTGTTTCCTTGACCTTTCCAGGGCTTTTGATCTTGTAGCTTATGATGTGTTATGGCAAAAAATGGAGGCCACTGGTATGCCTGCTGAAGTGATAAGAATGTTTCAGTTTTGGTACACGAACCAAGTAAATTGTGTACGATGGGGAGACACATTCTCTGACGACTACAGGTTAGAATGCGGCGTAAGACAAGGGGGTCTGAGTTCAGCAAAGCTGTTTAGCCTGTATGTAAATGAGCTCATCGTTTCCCTTAGCAGCAAGCGTGTTGGGTGTTGGGTGGATGATGTGTGTGTCAACAACATCAGCTACGCGGACGACATGGTGCTGCTGGGGCCAACGGTGGGGTCAATAAGAGAATTGTTACAGACCTGTGAACAGTATGCACTTGCTCATGGGCTGGTGTATAATGTAAAGAAGAGTGAATATCTGATCTTTGAGGTCACGGGTAGATCCAAAACTGTTATGTCAGATATTTACCTAAATGGTGTGAAGCTTAAGAGAGTAGCCCAGTTTAAATATTTGGGACATTATGTAACAGAGGACCTCAAGGATCAGGTAGACATCGAACGAGAACGTAGGGCGCTGGCAATTAGATCTAATATGTTGGCACGTAGGTTTGCACGCAGTAGTGAGCAAGTCAAGATAACGCTATTTAAAGCCTACTGCCAAACGTTCTATACTAGCAGTCTGTGGACCAACTTTACGCAGGCATCGATCAGCGCCCTACGTGTACAGTACAATAATAGCTTCAGGATATTGTTGGGGCTGCCACGCTACTGTAGTGCGTCCGCAATGTTTGCGCAGGCTCATACAGATGACTTTTTTGCTATAAGACGCAAAACCACTGCATCATTGCTTAACAGAGTGAGGACAAGCACTAACAGTATCCTGAAGATGATATCTGAAAGATATGGTTCGCCGTGCATTGGCTGCTTCGTGCGGCTGCTGGTCTGGCGGGAGTGAGGTGCATCCTGTCAGACTGTTGGGGGGCGGAGTGGTTACTGCACGGTCATATTGTTAATATTGCCATATTTTATTTTCTTTTACTTTTATTTTCATTTTTATATTAACATTAGTTGTAAGGATTTTGTAACTAACAAGTGAGCCTAGTTGCTTTAATTTATTTATTTATTTACATACATACACTTTACATGGTATTACAGATACTCCAATACACCATGCAAGGAGGAGTCAGACGTTATTAATAATATAAAAATAACTCATTTTTTAAACTTATTAGATAATAGTTAATTAATACTAAGTCCAAGAATAATAATAATAATAATAATAACAAAAGATAATACTTAAAATCTTAATCAATTTCATTTACTCACAAAATTTCCAACATGCTTTACTGAGTTTGGACAGATCGTCAGCAAAGATGTCGAGATGTGGTGTTGACTCGAGCAAATTTCTAAGTGCATGAAGTGCACGAGGCAACGGAGAGTAGCGATGCGCCACCGTGCGGTAGGTAGCTGGGGCTAGTAGTCTGTGAGCACGCGCGCGGAAATATTTGTCAGGTGCATACAATCGCACCAACTGTGACACCAGCTCGGGACTGTCGGACTCGCCGCGTAGAGCACGGCACGATTGCATCAAAGAGTTATAATCGCGCCTAGTTTCCAGAGAATTAAATCCGAGGACGCCCAACAGAAATTTGGTCGGATACATAAAAGGATAATATCCGAATATTTTTTTGTATAAAAAACGAAGGAATGCTTTTTGCACGTTCTCTAAAAGCAAAATGTAACTGCTCTCGTGTGGGCCCCACACTATGGCCGCAGCCTCAATTTTACTTCTAACCAATGCCATGTACAATAGCCTAACACTATTAGCATCCTGGAAGTCCCTGACATTGCGGATAACAAAACCCAACCTGCGGAATGATTCGACGGCCAATGCTGAAATATGGTCATTAAATGTAAGTCTCGAATCAAACAACACGCCCAGATCCTTAATTTCATTAACACGGGTAATAGTGTCTGGACCTAAAGTATAATCTGCGCGTATGGCATAAAAGGATCTGGAATACGACATAATGCGGCATTTGGCAGCGTTGAAGTGAAGCTTATTTTTGACACTCCATCTGTATACAGCATCTATGTCATCCTGTAATTTTTTGCAATCTGTAACATTTTTTATGGGGTGAATTAACTTAAGGTCGTCAGCATATAGGATGCACTTGGAGTTCTTCACTTCTTCTTCCAAGTCATTTATCATCATAATAAAAAGTAAAGGCCCCAAAATTGATCCCTGACTAACGCCCGACCGTGTATGATACGATTTTGAAACATAGCTACCATATCGTACAAATTGCCTGCGATCATTTAAGTAACTGGAAAACAGTTTTAGCAACTTCGGCGACAACCCCAAACGGCACAACTTGCCCAACAGAATGTCGTTGTCAACCCTATCGAATGCTTTCATGAAATCAAAGTAAACAACGTCGATCTGATTACCCCTGTCGAGATTGCATGAAATTATATCCGTTGTAATCAATAAGTTTGTATGAACCGAACGTTGGGACCTGAAGCCATGCTGGGAATTACTCAAATATGGACGAATTTGACGGTTTATTTTTCCATGTAAAATCTGTTCAAAAACCTTAGCGACCGCCGACAGAATCGCTATAGGTCGATATTTCTCCACCGACAGTTTATCACTAGTCTTAGGGATCGGACAAACTCTCGAAAGCTTCCAGTCAGTCGGATAAGTACCGGTACAAATGATCAGGTTAAAAATGTGAACCAAACAATTTTCCAGCTTATCCCCGCAAGCCTTCAATATGTATGGAGGAATACCATCAGGGCCAACCGCTGATCTTGGCTTTAATTTAGACAAACCGGCCCTTACATCAGCGTAAGATACTTCACCCACGTGAATTAGATTGGCAGTCGAAGACGTATCCTTACTTATAACCTCTTTGTAGTTAAGGGTAGGTACGTCGGTAAGAAATACTCCTGAAAAGAAATCAGCAAATGAATTAGCTAGCTTGCTACCTTCGCAGGTCTTTCCACAATAGGAGATTTGCTGTTTTAAATCATTAGCTGATTTAAGACTGCCAATCAACTGCCAGAATTCTCGTGGATTACGTTTGATATTGATCTCTACTCGGGTGGTATAATCATCATAAGCTACAGCTAATCGTCTCTTTATTTCCTCTCTAAGTATGCTGAATGAGGTGTACGCCTCACGATCACCAGTGACCTTCCACAAGCGATGAAATTTTGATTTACGCCTTATATCTATAATTATGTCCGCAGTATACCACGCTGGATACTGTCTAGATATTCCCGTAGCACGACGTTTCATAGGGATGCAGGTATCAAATGCGCGATATATAATGTCGTAAAAAGCCTTGATTGCTTGATCCACCTCCTGACATTGAACAACAGTATCCCAACAAGCACTATCCAGACATATGTACAAGTTCAAGAAATCAGCTTTTGCAAAATTCCAGTCCCTGCAGGTATCTATGTTATGAGGAGGCAGACGATCAAGGGGGCGCGGAAAACGAAGACCATGTAGAGGAACTGTTATGTCGAGTGGCGGATGATAAGCGTCAGCATGTGGTACAAATCCGTCATCACCCGTCCCCTCCACCACCACCTTCCCCACAACATCCGAAATCAACACCACATCAAGTTTTCCACCATGAGCGTTAAATATGTTATTTACATCTGTCAGACCACAAGCACTCAGGAAATAACAAAAATATGCGGATACAGTCCTGGATGCACTGTTTAAATTTAAATCACCTATAATAATTACTGGACCTGTTAAACAAGATATTCTTAATTCTATTGTTAGGAACAGTCGCATATAAATATCATCACAAGAGTTGGGAGGCACATAAACTACGCATATATTAAAAGAAATGTTTCGAAAAACGCAAACGGCCCATAAATCTTCTCCATCATCTGTTTCCAGCGCGGTTTGACGTTGCAGCGTAATGTTTGAACGAGCCGCCAGCAGCACACCACCGCCTGCGCGTAAGGGTCTGTCACGACGTAGTATGCTCCAGTCCCAGGGGGTCAACTCAGAATCAACGACCGAGGCATCAAGATTGGTCTCAGTAGCAGCGATAAGAACACCATCTGTTAGAATTAGACTGTGTCTCCAGTACTTTAACTTAGTCTTGAGGCCCCTAACGTTTTGATAAAACAAATTGAGCGTAGGGTTAGATGACTTAACAGATGCCAGTCGCCCAAGCTTTCTGTGTTGCATATTACTTTTTGCCACTGGTCCTTGGGCCTCGAAAAAATGTCCATTCCTTTATTCTTGCGTTATTTGGCCAAATTTCTACAGAAAGACATTTATTATGAAATAAAGTTGGAACTCCAATCTTGAACGATTTATAGTTACCACGTGGTTTTAGCTCTTTGACGGTACATTTACCTACAGAACATATTTCACCTAAGTAACGCTCAATTTCGTCAGCTCCAGATTCCATGTTCCACAAATGTATATATTTTTGTGGTTCTACTGCCTTTAGCGTAGTGATATCTGGTCCTGCTTTGCCACGACAGGAGAAAGTCGGTTTTCGGTTTTGAACAGGTGTCTTAAACAGTAACTCTCGTCCACCAGTGCCAGATTTTTCTTTAGCCGATGATATTTGCGGTTGAATTCTTGTAGCATTAGGCTCGTTAGGCTCGTCACCTGTGTTTGTTGCAGCCTTAGTTGGCAGGTTAGCATTGTGTTTAGTAAATATTGGGGCAGAGGTGGCTTTGGCATAAGAAATAATCGGGTCCGGTGATTTGTTTATTCTTAGGGTGTTAAGATCCTCATGACCACTGAGTCCATCATGATTGGCAACATCCATTCTATAGAGTCGTTCTTCAATTACGCATAGTTTAGCACCAATATCATCAATTCTTTCGTTGCATAGCTGAGTACATTCCAGAACCCTTCGGAGATTGTCATTCATCAAAACAATTTGCTCTCTAAGATGAAATACCTCCTGAGTCAAGCCACTAATTTCGCTTGCATTACCATTACATTCATTTGTCCGAGTCCCAATTACGTTTATAGAATTGCAGCTTTTTCGAACTTTACGTCTAAAAGTAACATTTGACGGTTCGCCCATGTCAAAAGGGCTGGTGTTACCTGCAGCGGAGTTAAAAGTGTAAGAGGCTATGGAACTACGGCCTTTATTAAGGCAGGCCTCACAGCTCCATCTCTCTCTTCAGTCTTTTTCCATTAAACGAAATCTCTGCTCCGAGACATTAGCGCACGAAAGATCATAATAGTTGTCACAGCGCATGCAATGCATGTAATAACCATCCAAGACTTCATCAAGGCATCTAGCACATTGCACGATATTTTTCCTAAAGTGCAACATGGCATTACCTTATCCAAGTAAAAATAGAAATATAAAACTTATTAGAACTTCGGAACGCACCTAGTTGTTTTAAACAACTTTTAGCCAACCTTTAAGGTTTATGTGTCAAAGGCCGTATAATTTGTTATTTCTAAACGAGTCTTAGTCCGTCAATTTTTTGACATCCAGATTGCCAACTTTATAAAAATAGATGTCACCATCATATGTATTGTTATTGTATTTTGATGACAGGTGACAGTTAACAGAAAGCAAATAAACGATGGCAGGTGACAGCTGACAGGTGACTGATGACAAGTGACAGCTGTCAGTCAAGCAATGATAAACAGCTGGTCATACGTCAAATACACAAATACAGTTTTTAGATGTTTATTAGCAATTTTCGCTAGTAAATAGGCGAATTGTTATATACATTTAATGAGGCGAAAAACACTGCGGATACCACACTAGTTTCACACGTGAAATACACACTGATTAATTAAATATTTCAATAATAATACGCGAGGTGAATACGCGAAGTACTGATGCCGCGGAGCGGATAAATAAACGTATATTATTATTATTATTATTATTATTACGTATAACGCTGGATAGCTGTGAGCGAAGCAATATCAGTAATAACTCGTGTTTTCCTTTATTTAGCGTGTTGGCAAAGTTACGATCACAGAGTTAAGAAGACGTGGCATTAGCGGAGAAGAACTTCGTCGACTGATGTGGGGAAGGGTTTCCATATCTACCCCTACCAAACAACAGCGGCCGTGAGTATTAGGGACGTTACGAAACGACGATACCTCCAACTCAAGACCTCAACTTCGATAGTATATACGTTATGGACTAAGTGATAAATCGGGCATTTTTCATAATGACCGGGCATGATTGGACACTATAAAAAATGTCCAATATAAGAGGGCAATTTGATAATAATTATTCAAATAATTAAATTGACTGGGCATTATACATAATGTCAATTATCTTTTGGGCAGAGTAATACAAACATATTTAATTACCATTTTTTTATTATTGCAGTCACTTAACTTAAAATAAACTAAATGTTAAACAATTTAAATTATAAGATCATATAATAAACTAAAGCAAGACTTATTATTATTTGGCATAGTTAGCATCTACATTTAGAATTAACAAGTATTCAGCACTTTAAAAATATTCAAAGCCGAATGAATATATAATAAAAATAGAACATAAAATTTAAAACAATCATATATTTTTTTCGGAATATTCTTGATCATTTTTTGCGGAATCTTCTGTATAATTTTCAGTGATATCCTTAAGATTCCTTTCGTAAATAGTGCTCTCAGTAGATAACAGTTTCTCCAAGTCTTCTTCTGAATTAATTTCAAGCAGAACTTCATGTGGTATAGAAGAACTTTAAATTTTATTATCAAATTGCCCATTTGTCACGTAGCAATATAATAGTGACCGGGCAATATGATAAATAATGAATTTTTGATAGTTATTAATCACTTTGCCCAATAGAGCTAGACATTATTAATAATGCCCGCATTAATCACTTGGTCCATAACATATATACTGCGTGGAATTTATTAAAGAGCAAATATTTTTATATTATACATTCATATACTCTTCGTTCCGAGACGCGATAATAGTAACCTAAGCACGCTAACAGTGTTCCGAGACGCGCTTAAGCTGTTTTGCCAAAGCTGTGTGACGTCACAAATGACATCATTTCTCGCGCTTAGACTGCTCACAATATCGAGGTAGATGATGAGCACTGTCAGTTGTTTGTCATAATGTCCCGCGCCATTTTCAAGTTAATTTAATATTAGGTTTTCTTTTAAATTATTTAATATTGTAATTAGTTTATACTGTTTGTATATTACTTCTAAAACAAATCTATAGTTAATATTAAAGTAGGAAGTGAAAAAAAAAGTCTGTAACACGGCAAGTTATTTTAAAAGACCAAAATAAGTTAATAATATTAAACTTTATAAAGATGAATAAACCGAATTCCGAATCGCGTTTAGAGCGCTTAGAACGAATATGATACTGACCGTCGTTCCGAATCAAATATCGCGATTTGGATGCTCAGAGCGTGATATCAATTCGGAACGGTCTAAATCACATTTTTATTCATAAAATGTTAGTTTTTTTTTAAGTGTATGGAAGATAAATTGCGGATTCCACATCTTTGAGTATGAATACTAACAAATATACATCTCTCGGTTTATTCATCTTTATATGTGTAAAGTTTAATATTATTAACTTATTTTGGTCTTTTAAAATAACTTGCCGTGTTACAGACTTTTTTTTTCACGTCCTACTTAAATATTAATTATAGATTTGTTTAAGAAGTAATATAGAAACAGTATAAACGAATTACAATATAACAAATATACATCTCTTGGTTTATTCGTCTTTATATGTGTAAAGTTTAATATTATTAACTTATTTTGGTCTTTTAAAATAACTTGCCGTGTTACAGACATTTTTTTTCACTTCCTACTTAAATATTAATTATAGATTTGTTTTAGAAGTAATATACTAACAGTATAAACGAATTACAATATTAAATAATTTAAAAGAAAACTTAATTTAAATATACTTGAAAATGGCGCGCGACATAATGACAAAAAACTGACAGCGCTCAGAGCGATCTACCTCGATATCGTGAGCAGTCTAAGCGCGAGAAATAATGTCATTTGTGACGTCACACAGCTTGGCAAAACAGTTTAAGCGCGTATCGGAACACTTTTAAGCGTGCTTAGGTTACTATAATCGCGTATCGGAACAATAGGTAAGCGCGAGAAATGATGTCATTTGTGACGTCACATAGCTTTGGCAAAACAGTTTAGGCGCGTATCGGAACACCTTTAAGCGTGCTTAGGTTACTATTATCGCGTATCGGAACGATAGGGAAGTCTAGTTCGTGCGATCGTCGACCTTTCGCTACCTACTTGATTAGGCTCGGTATAAGTGGCGATATTTTTAAGAAAACTTCTCTGCATCATAACTTAAGATATTCTAAATAAATATAAATAAATAAAATACGTAGGTACGTCCTTTATTTTTGTTCTAGATTATATTATAATATTTGATCTTTAATAAATTCCACGTGGCATTTATTAAAGATCAAATATTATACTAGCATGACATGTAACCTTGTGCCCACCTGATGGTAAGTGGCGCGCGAGGACCATGATTGTTAGCAACTGGAATCAGACACTCATGACTGACATCAGTCATGACGGCAATTCGAGCCTGATCCCGAAACATATGGATACACTTTACTGGGTTTATCGGCACGAACGGTGGATACTTCCCCGCCCCGGCATACTGAGCTAATTACCACCATCAGTCCGCCTACTACCTACTGCCTCAGTGGTCTAGCGATTAAGTCCGTGGATTTAGACTCGTTCTGGTTCGATTCCTGGTCGGGACACAAAAATATGTATTAATGTAAATAAATACAATCAATGAATATTTATCCTCGCCAAGCCGTCTGGCCAGCGTGGCGAGTGTAGGCCAAATTCTCCAGATAGTTCTGGAAGGCCCATCTCCAGCAGTGGAGGTCTAGAACGCTGTGTTCTAGGGGCTGTAATGAATGAATGAAAATGAATATTTAATTTATTTGTGATATTTCTCGAGTTTGGTACGCTGGAGACATAGTAAAGTTGGCTAAATGTGAATCCGCTTATTTATAAGCGTGATTTCTGACCACCCCGAAAGGGAAACGGTCGTGATGATACTTTACTTTACTTTTATTTGTGATATTCTCGAGTTTGGTACGCTGGAGACATCGACGAGCTTGCCACTTGTCATGATTGGCCTATAGTAAAGTTGGCTAAATGTGAATCCGCTTATTTATAAGCGTGATTTCTGACCACCCCGAAAGGGAAACGGTCGTGATGATACTTTACTTTACTTTTATTTGTGATATTCTCAAGTTTGGTACGCTGGAGACATCGACGAGCTTGCCACTTGTCATGATTGGCCTATAGTAAAGTTGGCTAAATGTGAATTCGCTTCTTTATAAGCGTGGTTTCTGACCACCCCGAAAGGGAAACGGTCGTGATGATACTTTACTTTTACTCTACATAGAAATTCTTAATTTCCTCTGTATTATGTACAGTGCTCGTGCTATCCCCCCTGACTGCGTAGGCAGTGAGACCTCGGGGCTGGCTACTGGAGTAGGACCAGCCCTTTCCTCAACCCTAGATGTCATGGCCTTTGCTCCAGATATAGACCTCACCGGAACAGGTAACTAAACAAAATGGTGGCCCCTAAGGCATTAAAAATGTAACAAGATGGGACAAGAAGCCAAATGGTAGGTACAATGGTAGGTATGACAATTAAAGCTATGACAATCGATACAGAATGAATTATTGTATAACACTCATTCCCGGTTAAGATCGCATTCGACATCCACTTTGAAATTTATTATTTTGTTGATTATGTTGGACTTCACGGACAATTTTTTTTTTTTTAATTTCATTCATTTATTTACTTTCCAATACATATAACTTATTAAATAGCCCGCCAAACTGTAACCACAGTTTGTTGGCGGAGACAATTACTTACTCTTTATTTTTTTTTAAGACGGTGAATCGTTAAATCATCAAGGGGCGTCCCTGCCTGAAGGGCCAACGCGGGTGGGGGTCGCATGCCTGACTCACCGTGAGGCCTCCTAAGGAGACCCCAAGGCGCCTACGGACTAAAACCCTACAAACCGTCTCTCTCTCACTGTTGGCCCTGCGTGCCTTAACAGCCAAGTCTGACTCGTGGCTACGGAGTGAAGGCACTCGTTCGACTCTCGAAGCTTAATATTAAATAATAAATATTTATAGTAGGTACCTAAAAAAAGATGCGCGGGCGCGAACCACTCTACCCCAGGTACCATTAATTTAAGTCTATCTCTTTCTTAAAATGAACACTCATTTCTTCCGAAGGTTATTTTAAATTTTGAAACTAAACTCAATAGGCAATAAACAAGCGACTGCAGGCAGGAGTCGAGGTAAGGGGGCGCGGCGACGCGGGTGCATACATGGGTTACAGTCAGCCACAAATCACACCTATAAACTTAGAAATTAAATTTATAAAAAATAAAAACATCTGATATGCCGACTTGCGTGCTACGAAAATGTTAAACACGTTGTTCTTCGTCAAGAGAACTTCGTGCCCATGCCGGTGTATTGTTGTAAATGTTAATGAAACTATTTTTTTTTCAAGTTTTCAATTAGTTGTCATTAAGAAATAGTTACGCTACTCATAGGTGGTACAAATTATAGCCTTAAAAACACTTATTACATGGTCTGGCCTCCGTCCGTGGATTTGAACTCGGAGGTACCGGGTTCGATTCCTTGGCGGGACACAAAAATATTTATTAAAGTAAATAAATACATTTGATTAATATTTAATTTATTTGTGATATTTCTCGAGTTTGGTACGCTGGAGACATCGACGAGCTTGCCACTTGTCATGATTGGCCTATAGTAAAGTTGGCTAGATGTAAATCCGCTTATTTATAAGCGTGGTTTTTGACCACCTCGAAAGGTGATGATACTACTTTTACTTTTTACATTAAAATAAAGGTAGAATAAATTTATATAATCTAAATTAAAACTAAACTATGTATAAATAAAAATATTTATACTTTTATTGTTTTGGTATTTATTTTTCTTTATTCCCATTTAACAGGTCTAATAGCAAACGGCCAGAAGCAACCTACACCGGATCTTCTTATAAACGGCAAATCCAGGTCGAAAAACACATTGGAAGTGCCTAAAGGGACTTCAAGTGACTTGAACGTTCAAGTGAAAGCTCCAGGGGCTCAAGTACCTGGCAAGGTGGTTTCAAGTGACTTGCATATTCAAGTAAGATCACAAGTGCCACAGGCAGCTGGGAAGCAAGTTTCGCAAACAACGTTCCCACTTCCCATCGCTATACCGTTGTCTACTCCTCTGGGTGAGTTTTTTTTTACTTATGATGATTTTGGATGACTCAGACAGACATGATGTTAACGGTTCAATTACTTAAAGCGTAATGATGCTGTAAAATACAAAATAACAATAATAACTAAAAAAAACATAAAACTAAATATATAAAATCATCTAACATTCATTCACATTCAATCATTCATTCGTTCCTTCAAACATACCTGCTCCATCCTGACATCCTATCTATCTCACTGGCTTTCTGGTTCCTTTGATCCTTAAGCTTATAGCCCTTATTACAGAAATTTGTATTTTTGTTTTTAGCCAGCTGTAAAATACTGTTTGGGGTGATCTAAATTGTAATACAAAATGAAAGGCTGGACGTGTTTAATCCTTAATATTTTTTTTAAAAAAGGAACAGTCTGCTGGTCTGTGGTTATATAAACTAAGGTTGGATGCAGCTGTAAAGGGGCGTTATCTAATTAATATAGTATATACTAAAACTAGTACCCCCTTTACATGATAAATGACATTACACTAGACGCGGGGTTGCGTTCGTTTTATAGCATTTAGCAACTTCATAAACCAGCGCGAAATGTCGTTTTTGTTAAGAAATACCACTATTATTAACAATGATAACATTTCTTAAATAAAACGAGCTACTAAACTAAGAGGCTACTTTTTGACAAGTATTTTCGTTCATGTTTTATCGTACCATGGCATCCAACACACATGATATTATTATGGTCTTTGAATTTAGAAGTATAAAAAAAACATGCAAACATCTGTCAAAAAGTAACATCAATAACCCTCCTTTCAAGACGGTACTGACATACGAAATTAGCATCAAATGTTAGAATTTTCATTAAACGAACGACTTGTGCTAAAAAATTTGGTATTTTCATTTCATAAGTAACTTAAAATTAACTATTAATACTGTTTGACTTGAAAGAAAAGCATTTTTATTACTGAATTTTGCTTAAATTGTATGAAAACCATAGAGTTACGCCAAATTGAACGGCCTTCAAAGCGAAATAAAGTGAAAAAAAGCGCTTAAAGCGACAAGTCTTGTTTGACTTGGGTAGGTGTAATGCACGTTGGTTGCAGGGGAGGCAGACACCGTAGTCAGGTTCGTCACCTCTCTCTGCAACCATTTGTTAGTCCTTTTGTGTTCTGCTGTGTTAGATTAATTGCTATAGCTTATTGTTTTTTTTCGGGTTACTAACGTGTTTAATGCTTAATTGCTACGAGGCAATATTGCACGTGACTCACACCCAGTTTCTCGAATTCTTAATTATTTCTTAAGTAAAAATTAACTAGGATTTGCAAGAAATGCGTTTCACAAACATATCTTAGGAAATACTTAAGAATCATGTCATTTACACGACATGTATGGGGAGTTATCAATTTTGCGTATCACAAAGCAAAAATAAATAATTAAGTGAGTTTTAAAAACTGTTGTTGTTGTGTACCCTAAAAAAACATTCCATAATTTTAAACAATATACATATGCGTATTTTTTATTAAATAAACTTAAGTATTGTGAAATTTTACTTAAGAAAAACTTAAAGATTCATTAGCTAGGAAATAATTAAGTAGAGTTTCGAGAAACCGGCTGTCAGGCGTGTCTATCTACGACTGTTCGCGAGGTGTGCGCGTGACTGACTTGTGAATCAGTTAGTGCATCTAGCAACTGAGCTGGTAATGAGTCACCACACCACCACAAACTTGGAATTTGGTATTTATGTAGTACCTGGATATTCGCAATTAGCGCGAGGAGTGATATTAGGCCGCGTTCGTTTTATAGCATTTCCAACATTTCGTAGCAACTTCATAAACCAGCGTGAAATGTCGTTTTTGTTAAGAAATAACACTTTTTGACGTGACAACGTCTTATAAATTGGTTTGCCGGGTGACACTTCAAGAAACTGCGTTACGCTCCGCTCACGTTATGCGCTCACAATGAGAGCGAGTGAGAGGCACGCGTCCCTTCCACTCGGGCATGGTTAGCCCGCCTAAGAGCGAGAGAGACAGACATAAAAAGTGAAAGACATTGACTTGACATTTTCTAGGCACATTACAGCAGAAACACTTCCTTTCATTTCATATTTCTCCTATCATCGCCCTATCCTCAACAAAATCACTCAGATAGGAACAAGTTAAGTTGTAGTAAACGCTGTTTCATTGTACGCAAATGTATTGCAAGTTATTGTATGTATATTTGTATATAAATACGTATGTATGTGTAAAGGTAAAAATAAAATTTTGTTAATATGAAATTCAGTGCGAGATTCTTTGTATAAATTAATGTTTTAAATATAACTCTTTGTATAAATAAATGTTTTAAATTGATACTATTATTTCATCCTTCTTCCTACTATACGAATGAATATTCACATTAAAATTATTTTACCACTCAAAGTCGTTGTCACGTAAAACTTTCGCCCGTATACCGACTTTTTTTAACAATGCTAACATCTTAAAAAAACGAGCGGTGAGGCTACTTTTTGACAAGTAACAAATAATAACAAATCATCATCAATCAAAAATCGTTTAAAACACATTTTAAACAAATATAATATAAACAATGTAAACAAACCATTCTTATGTTAAATGACATCTGTCAAAAAGTAACATCAATAACCCTCCTTTCAACACGGTACTAACATGAAATTAGCATCAAATGTTAGAATTTTCATTAAACGAACGACTTGTGCTAAAAAAAGTGGTATTTTCATGCTAACATTTCTTAAAACGAACGCGGCCTTAAAGGTACTCAAATAATCGTATGTAATAATAACATTTTTTTTTTTTCAAATATAGCTACAACAGCATACGAGGAGGTGTTTAGAGACCATTTGTTTGAGCTGGTCATGGTATCAGACCAGCCAGACGTGGACGAGGCCAGGCTCAAGGAGCTCGCTATACAAGCTGCCGATTTAGACCACGTTCCAGAAGTCGATATTGATTATAGAGTAAGTACCTACCTACTTAAAATGACAGAAATAAAGACTAAAATATTAAAGTTTAATAGTCGCGGCCGGTTCTAGATAGGTAGTTGGTAAAGGAATTTGTACCTACACCGCGGCCGACCAGAGTTTTTTCAATCAATATCAGGTTTCTTGTTTTCAATATACATTGCGGGGTATCTTTAAAATTAACACAAGCAAGGTACAAAATAACACGCAGTATACATTAAAAATAAACATACCTGTTCAAAACTCTAAATAAAAGAAGTTTGGCCGTAGAGCGGGAATAAATTCCCTATCTCTGTCGATCCCGCGTAAATTAGAGGTATATTACGCTAAGCTCGCGTCGAATGTAAGAAAAAAAAATGAGTGTTTACAAAACAATGTTTTTAAAGATTTTACAACTTTTAAGAAATATGTATATTAACTTTCTAGGAAATAACATTACGTACATTTTTAACAACTTTCCTCTATTTTACTCATAAATAAATGATTAGTAGGTAAGTATATCTCCAAAATGTCGGTAATTTTATTCCCTAGTAAGATAATAGACTAATAATATAATAATAATAATAAATGCGTTTATTGAGGAATAAGGTACACTGGTATGAAAGTAGAAAATTGGAATAATTATGTTCTCTATTCGGGCTAACTGTGCTACTCCACCCATAATTATAAATGAATAAACTTAATTTTTTTTTTAAATATTGGATTGTGCGTTCGAGACGGATGCAAAAGCGTTGAACCCTCTTAATTCCTAGTTACCTAATCAAATTTTAGAGATAATTATATTAATACATACATACATACATATAATACCGGGTTCGATTCCTGGTCGGGACACAAAAGTATTTATTAATGTAAATAGATACATTTAGTTAATATTTAATTTATTTGTGATATTTCTCGAGTTTGGTACGCTGGAGACATCGACGAGCTTGCCACTTGTCATGATTGGCCTATAGTAAAGTTGGCTAAATGTGAATCCGCTTATTGATAAGCGTGGTTTCTGACCACCCCGAAAGGGAAAACGGTCGTGATGATACTTTACTTTTTTTTTTCTATATTAATCATATATTTGTTTTAGTAAAGACTAAAATAATGTTTTTGCTATTATTCTCTGTCTAACATTAGGTATAGCAGTCATTTTATTTCCTAGAAAGCTGATTGACTACATTTCTCAAAAGAAAACTTACACTTGGTTTATGCGTGCGAGAGGGATGCAAGAGGTCATTGTACGAAATTATTCCTGTTCCACCGCTAAATGTCGCCCACTTCACAATTTAGTTTTTATTTTTAGTTTATTTTTTAACACCATACATTCCTAACGGAATTCGGTTAAGTCATACTCGTAATTTACAATATTTTTTATAAATTTATTAAAATAGGTACATGACAAATAACAGAACTGGAGGTTAAAACATTTACAACAAACACTTAAATAGATAGAGGTTATTATTGCGACTGTAAAGAGGCTTTGTCAATAACTTATAAGTACCCTAATAAATAAATGATTAAAAATATGTCAATTAAATAAATAATTAATAAATACATATTTCCAGACAGGACACACAGCGCCATCTAGTTTCCGTGGTAAGCTACGAGGCTTGTGTTACGGAAACTAGATGGTTGATAAACTACATATTATACTTTTTTTTTTGTTGTAAATATATACCTATAAACACCCAGACCGAGACAAATTATACAATGTACAATCCTTTTAGCTAACAGCAAAATCAGCTAAAGTGATGGTGGCTGGCGCCGTGTCCGGGTTGTTCGGGGTCGGCTCCGACATGCCGGCCTCGGACTCGGGCTGGAAGAGGGAGAGGCAAGAACATAGCGATAGTGACCCTATATCAGGTAAGTACAAATCTACTTATGAATGAGCATTGAGCACTCCGTATTCGTTTGATCTAAACATCAGGGGGTGGAAACTTAGAACAAGCAATTGACAAGTTTCGGTTCACATTCCGAATCAAGCTCAGAGCGCTTAGAATGAATATGGTACTTACAGTCGTTCCGAATCAAATATCACGATTTGGACGCTCAGAGCGTAATATTGTTACGCAATACTTAGTTATGGGCTTGCTTCTTATGGCTGTACTTTTCCTTCGTATTTAGACCAAATCAAACAGTTACAAATAAGGATCATGAAGTTATTGGTGGATGCGAGGGTCAAGGGTGCCTGTAGTAAGAGCTATGACAAGCTGTTTGGTATTTGCAAGATACTTCCGGTGCATGATAAAGTGAACTTTTTAATAGCCCTGGAGCAATTTGAAGGTAGTGCCTACAAAAATGTATATACTGGATGTGGTTATAATACTAGATTCTCACAAAAGACAAGATACAATGAATACCGGTATAACAACTATTATGGTAAAAGAACTAGAAAGTTTTTAACTCCCATTATATTTAATAATATTATGCTCATTGATGACTGTGTAAAAATGACAAAAAAAGAATTTAAAGGAAAATTAAAGTTGCTTTTGCTAGGTAAATACAACAGTAATGTGATTTAATCGTAAATAAATTTGTGTTTTAAAAATATAGTGTAAAAAAAAAAAAAACTGTAAAAAAAGAGTGTACTATTCGCCAACAAACTGTTATGCAGTTTGGCGTATAATTTTAAAAATGTAAATAGTGTAAGTTTTTATCTGAATAAACGAATTAAAAAAAAAAAAAAAATTCGGAACTGTCTAAATCACATTTTATTTATTTATTTACACATAACATGATAGTTTTTTTTAAATGTATGGAAGATAGATTGCGGATTCCACATCTTTGAGTATGAATACTAACAAACATGCATCTTTCGGTTTATTCATCTTATATGTGTAAAGTTTAATATTATTAACTTATTTTGGTCTATTAAAATAACTTGCCGTACCACAGACATTTTTTTTTCACTTCCTACTTAAATATTAATTATAGATTTGTTTTAGAAGTAATATACAAACAGTATAAACGAATTACAATATTAAATAATTTAAAAGAAAACCTAATAATAAATAAACATAAAAATGGCGCGCGACATAATGACAAAAAACAGACATCTGCAGCGCTCAGAGCGATCTACCTCAATATCGTGAGCAGTCTAAGCGCGAGGATTAATATCATTTGTGACGTCACAAAGCTTTGGCGAAACAGTTTATACACGTCTCGGAAAACCTTTAAGCGTGCTTAGGTTAGAGAGGTTAGTGCTCCGAGTCTAAATCCATGAACTTAACGGCTAGACCACGGAGTCAGTTAATTTGTCATAACTAGGTAGATTTACAACACCACGCCGCCGTAACGGTCCCGATTCCACTGATATGAAAAAGACTAAAAAAAATAGGCTGGTTGGTACCATTTTAGTGCATCCGACCCTCGCCAATAGGGTTGCCACCTGCCATTACCATAAATATAAGTTTCAAAATCTTAATTTTGTGAAGCAAATATATTTAAAAAATCTTTACGTGTTGTGTTTTGCTAATTTATGGATTCCTAAATTTTTATAGCGCGATATTTATTTATTTATAAATTCTTTATTGCACTTAAAAATTTAACAGTTGAGTACAAGGGCGAACTTAATGCGTCTCGGCATTTTATACTAGCTAACCTTTGGGAGTGTGGTAGACGATTGCGGGTGCATTAGAAATAAAAACAAATACCTACTTAAACATCCATAACAATAATTTACATACTAATACACAAAAGCCAATAAAAATATATAATAATAATATATACATTTAAAGAAATTTATGTAAGAATACAGAAGAAGACAAATTTCTAAGCATTCCATGGATTCACCGTGCGGGTGCCGGGTCCATCGTGTGTGGGTAAGAGATGAGAAGAATGGTGTCTCGGGCTTGCGACCGACAATAGGCTGGTTTGAGAAAAGGAGGCCTCCTTTTTTATTTTATTGCGCGATAATACGCTCCCATCCACCATTCTACTTCTCTCCCTACCCAACCAAATACTGTATGATTCCGTTAATGCCGTCTTGGAATCTCAACAACAAAATGAAGGAAAAAATACGTATAATTTACACAGCAAATAAAAAGAGACAGAAATAGATATCAGGTAGTCGGATTATTTTGTTTATTTAAAGTAGGACATTGACGGTCAGTTTAGGCGTCAAACCAGACGTAAAAGTGTGGATTACATCCAAAATTTGATCGTGAGTGTCGAAACCCAACTCCAGAGTTTTAACTGACGACGCGCCACGATTTTTTCCGTGACAACCGTAATCCCCACCCACATCCAACCAAACCTACATCCAAACTGACCGTGATTCGAGTGTGTGATCTGCAATCCAATCGCGTCAGTTCGCTCGCAGCGCCCGCTATAATGGATTGTTTTCACAGTTACTATCGAAATTAATAAATTGATCAATTAAAAAAAATCGTCTTATTAGTAAAAAGTAAAAAATGTATATAAATGTCTTGCCAATAAGAAGTTAAAACTTCCCGCCTATTTTTTTTCTCGACACAAATAGGTAGTACACGTCCTTCAAACAGTCAGCCGGTCGAAAACTGAAGAGCCGGTGTGACGCCAGTGAGTGGGGAAATATAGTTGGCATAAAACTTAAAGCACATAAGCCACAGTTTTACGTCTGGTTTGACGCGAAAAACTGACCGTCAATGCCGAGCTTAAGAAATGATAACTGGATAAATGGAGTAACTCTATACATACTCGCCAACCCGTCATTGGCAGGCGTCGCGAGTGAAATGTTCCGGATATGGTAATGATAACGGCGAATGTTTTTGTCCAGACACTGTGCTCCTGGGTCGCGCGTCAAGAGCCCGCCGCGCTCGCTCGGCGTCACGACGTGCAGCACCTCCACCCCCCCATCTATACGTACCGGCTCGGTAATGTACCTACATTCCCAACTATAACTGTTTTTTTTTTTTTTTTTTTTTTTTTTTTTATTCGTTTATTCAGATAAAAACTTAAACTATTTACATTTTTAAAATTATAGGCCAAACTGCATAACAGTTTGTTGGCGAATAGTACACTCTTTTTTTACAGTATTTTTATTTTACACTATATTTTTAAAACACAAAGTTATTTACGATTAAATCACATTACTGTTGTATTTACCTAGCAAAAGCAACTTTAATTTAAAACAGTATTAAAAAGTAAAGTATTATCACGACCGTTTCTCTTTCGGGGTGGTCAGAAACCACGCTTATAAATAAGCGGATTTACATTTAGCTAACTTTACTATAGGCCAATCATGACAAGTGGCAAACTCGTCGATGTCTCCAGCGTACCAAATTCGAGAAATATCACAAATAAATTAAATGTATTTATTTACATTCCTCCTCCCTAGTCGGTACCCCACTGTTGGCTGCGGTTCTCGGCGCAGTGGATGGCTTGGTGTACTGGGATGTTTAGGTGGTCAGTCACCTGACTAGACCATCGTTTTATTTACATTAAATAAATATTTTTGTGTCCCGACCAGGAATCGAACCCGGTACCTCCGAGTCTAAATCCACGGACTTACTAGACCACGGAGGCAGTTCAATCTGCGGTTATTATAATAAATTGCATTTGGTTTAATATTTTAGACAATTATTTGATTAGGGCCGAAAGAGCCCAAAGGTCTTTTCTTAAGGTAATGCTCAGGAAACCGTTTAGACATCCCACAACATCGCTATATGAGGAGGCTGAAGTGCTTAGCGTTCGAAGATTGTTTATCCTTGCGTCCACAGTACATTGTCATCGTACTGCCATAAGATTGAAATCTTCTACAAAGAGGCTCGCGAAGCGTGTCCCCGCAATGGACAATATTTGTATTAAAACTGCATTTGCTGGCCGTTTTAGTTTCTTCCTAGACTCGTTTTTATATAACAGAATAATAAAGAAATGTGATATTCTGCACTCAACACTTAAAGAGGCACGGATTAGAGTTGCAAGGCTCCTACTAGACTGGAACTACTATGAAACTGAACAATTTATGAGACCTATCGCTTAGTATGCTCACTGAACACTTCACAGAATTAATTTATTGATCCACAACCCGTTGTTTTAATTATTGTATACTCCTATATATAATATATATGTATGTAATTATTTATTTCGTATATTTTTTGCTACCTTTCTTTATCTCTAAGTTGGTAATCTTAGATTGGGACCCACATGTCAGGCTTAACTGCCTTGTGTGGGACCATCACCAAAATACATTTTGCAAATCCTGTAATAATGTTCCACGATTGTTTGTTAACATATATTGTAAAACCTTACATTGCTAATAAATCATTTGAATTTGAATTTGAATATATCGCCGTAGATTACGCGGAAATACTTGGTTCAAACCCTGGTCGACAACACAAAAATATTTCATTTAAAATTAAGTAAATTTAATGCAGTTTACACGTAAATACCAAGCGATCGAGTTTGAAAACAAAAGGAAGATATGGTACGAAGACATTACGAACTAGCAGACTACTTGAATCAGTAGTACCTATCGACCCGTAAGGACGCCACACGCCGCTGACACTGACTAATTCTACATCATTCGTAAAAGACATTGGTGCAACTATGGGTGTAACGTTGCGTGTAGTAACAATATAGCGTGTACCGTATCTTCTCCCTTGTTGTAATCAGAGAACATAGTGTTTTTGTTTTGCTTGGATATAACTTAATACTCAGGTACTTAAAATGGTAATATTGTTTTATTTAGATCGATGTATTTGGTCGCATCAGAGAGCAGTGCGATTGAAAGTGATGGTGCTAAGGACGATCATATAGAGTCTGCAAATAACAGGTAAATAATTACGGTCCCTAAAACACAAGAGTCCCAGACCTCCACTGGCGGAGATGAGACTTCCAAAATATGTATCTATACAATTTGGCCTACACTCGCTACTGGGTAGAAAGGTTGGCAAAGGGTTCCAAAGTGAGAATACCTGAGTTAACGGTACCTATATAAAAAAACATTTTTTTTTATATGTCCCTGTCTAAAATCCCGTACTTTATGTTCTTGATTCGATGTATCCGGACAATAGGTTTGAATAGTGCATATCCGATGATGTCGAAATTAATTGTCAATATTAATTATAAAATGTCTTAGTTGCTAAGTTTCATTTTAAAACAATCAATTAACTAAAGTTGCTACAACCAATTAAATAAATACCTATTATAAATTCATGTAATAATAATAATAATAAAATTCTTTATTGCACATTAAAATATACAAAATAAAATGACGTACATAGGCGAGCTTAATACCTTGTAGGTATTTTCTAGCAGCTAGCCTTTGGGAGAACGACATAAGAAATTGTGGGGTGCAGAGTTAGAAGGAGAGAATAAATATAATTAATGATTTAATATATATATTAATTTGTATGACAGAAATGGCTCTTTTATTTTATTTCAATAAATAAAACCAACACAAAAACTGATTTATTTTATAATGTTAAATATTTAAAAAAATCTCACGAATATTTTTTTTTTGGTGGCAACCCTAGCTATAGGTAGCCGTTCTTTTCTCGGGAATGCAATAATCATTTTTTTTTCTTTTTTGTATATGGCATTAGTAACAATTTGCCAGTGTCAAAGTTTGGGAAAGAAGGATTAAATAAATAGGATTCGAATTACGAATAGGATCAGAGGAGTATAGGTATAAGGAGCAAAAATAAAGTTAATATCAAAATACATATTAGGTATATACATACAAAAAATAAAATCTACTAAATATTTACAGTTATATTTTAATCTTATTATCTATTATAAAAGAAGCGATGATATTATATATAAATTTACTTCGTTTATTATATATAAGTAAACTTGGAATATTTATTTATTTAAAACTTTATTGCACGTTATACAAGGGGCGGACTTAATGCCGCTAGACATTATCTGACAGCCAACCTTAGGGACAATGGGGACCATTTCAAATGTAAGGTAGGTGCAAATATTTATAATAATAATAAATAAATCTATATATATGAAAATACAATGATATTACTAAATACATACTAATAACTATGATATATTAAATACTAATAATACATATACTACATATGATACCATTAAATAACTTATGAACCATATAAATAATGCGATGACACCATTTTTTTTTAAACATATTGGTAGGGAACGGAACTCGAATAGATA
The DNA here is from genome assembly GCA_910589645.1 of Tinea semifulvella. Taxonomy (NCBI): domain Eukaryota; kingdom Metazoa; phylum Arthropoda; class Insecta; order Lepidoptera; family Tineidae; genus Tinea; species Tinea semifulvella. The sequence goes on from OU342605.1 coordinate 5,758,004, forward strand.
TTAGGGAGGAGATCAGTGAAGTGCGATTATATAAAGGACAACAAAAATATAATAATCAATTTCCGTCCGATTAGGCTCTGACAATACATATGCGAGGTGTAGGTATATATATTTTTTGTAACGCATATTATAAAAATTCCTTCTAGTTTCCTAGGTCGCGAAGATTGCGACCGGATGCGAGCTGCTCGGCCTTTGTGCATACAACATGCGACGGGTATCACGCCCGAAGAGCATTCGCTTTACATCGTCGGTAAGATTTTATGATAATATTATATTATAAACACAAAAGTTTATGGGAATGGATGTATGATTGTTACTCTTTCACGCGTAACTATTTAACTACCTATTACTTACGATCAGAGAAATGGAATCACTACTTTTCGTAATTTATTTATATAAATTTTAATAAGGCTAAGATCGAGCTGTCATCGTAACTGCGGCGCAACGCAGAATAAACTAAAAAAGGCTGTGACGCCTTTTAAAATCAATATCTTATAAGTTATAAAAAGTAAATGAAATTATATATCTGGGCAGTGTTTTCACTGCGGATGGAAAGTATGATAGGGATGTTGAAAGAAGAGTGAACGCGGGAAATAGTGTTAACGGTGCCCTGGGGTCACTAATGGCCAGTCGAAATGTCAGTGACAAAACTCGACTCGCCATACACAATGCCATGCTGGTACCAACACTTATGTATGGAAGCGAAACGTGGATATGTCAGAATACGCATGAGAGTAGAGTTAATGCAGTAGAAATAAGGTCTTTGCGTCGGATATGCGGTGTCACTTTGACGGACCGCATACGTAATGACGAAATACGCAAAAGGGTAGGTATTAAAGAAAGCATAGGGACAAAAATAAGGAAAGGTATGCTCCGATGGTTCGGACATGTTGAAAGAATGAGTGAAGAGAGATTGACGAACCAGATATATAATGCGAAAGTTGTGGGTAAAAGAGGCCCTGGCAGACCAAGACTTACCTATCACGATCAAATAAATAAAACAATAGCTGAAGGTGCATTAAAAAGCCATCAAAATAAAAGGCATGTATGAAGAGGTTGATGAATGTCGAAGAAGCGAAAGAGCTATGTCGTGATCGTGTCAAGTGGCGTTCAATTGTCTCTGCCTACCCCGCAAGGGATTTGGCGTGAAGATATGTATGTATGTATGTATCTTATAAGTACACACATCAAAAAAGTCTAGGGATCAAGCATGTTTATGCGGATTTCTTGTGATTGAGATGTGGCTTTGTAATAAATTTATGATTTTATAAATTTATATGGATCCTTTTTGGTGCATTTCATAATTTAAAACAGGAACTGTCAATCAAATTCGAGTAAAAGATGAAAATCAGCTGTCAATATTTTCCCTATAAAAACATAAGACGCATTGAAGACATTATTAGTGCTACTGTTTCCCTACTACTGATTAAAACCAACGTTATTATGGAGCGGCGACGTCATTTAAGCAGGGAAGAAATGATCAGAGCCGTGGGAATGATAGAAGCTGGTTCCTGGCAACGTACTGTGGCTTTAGCTCTGAATACAAGTCAGAGTGTTATCAGTCGACTTTGGACACGTTACCGAACCACTGGTACCGTGGCTGAGCGCCATGGAGGACGGTATCGCTGCACCACACGGAGACAAGACCGATACATTCAAATCACAGCTCGAAGAACTCCAACAATAACCGCCATGATGTTAGCCGTGAGCCTTCATCGCTCTTCAGGGAACTTAATTAGCGACCAAACAGTCAGAAACCGCTTGCATGAAGTGAACCTTCATTCCCGAAGACCGCTACGGGTACCACCTATAGCAATGCACAATCGTAGGACTCGATATCAATGGGCTCTTGAACACAGAAATTGGACAGAAGAACAATGGCGTTTCGTGTGCTTTTCTGATGAGTCTCGTTTTGGTATGAGGCCGGATACAAGACGTATACGACACTGGAGAACCCCTGGACGCCAACAGCGATTAAAATCCTGCCAGGAAGTCCATCCTTATAGTGGTGGAACCATCATGGTATGGGCGGGTATTTCGATCGGCGGAAGAACTGAGTTGATTTGGATCAGAGGCATCCTCAACGCTCAAATTTATGCTGAGACGGTTGTATCAGACGTCATCGTTCCTCTACAAGTGCATATCGGTCCCTTATTTCAGTTAATGCATGATAATGCACGACCGCACACCGCAAGAGTTGTAAGACAGACTCTCGCCGCAGCTAACATCAATGTCCTGCCCTGGCCTGCTCAGTCGCCAGACTTGAACCCGATTGAGCATGCATGGGATATTCTTCAGAGAAGAGCTCTGCCGAATATGGAGGGTATCCAGTCGCAAGAAGACCTTTTTTTGTTGTTGCAACGAACATGGGCGGCCATTCCACAGCGTGATTTGGATGAACTCATTTTGAGTATGCCAAACCGATGTTCTTGTGTTGTTAGTGTTCGCGGTAGAAACACGGATTATTAATTGTTTAAGTTACCCAATAAAATTAAAAAAAAAACTGTTATTTCAGTCTTTTTTTCGAACTTTAATGTTAGTGGTTCAAATGTCAAAAATCCCTTTATTAGGAAAATGGCAATTTTTTTTACTAATGCAAAGGTGATTTGGTTTATCGTTACTGTAGACAAACGAAAACATTTTATTTGATCAATCCTTAAAGAAAATTTTAATGAATATCAATCAGGAGAAAAGTTATTGCAAAAATATATGTTGATCCCTAGACACTTTTGATGTGTGTATATAAAATTCTCGTGTCACAAACGTAGTACATAGAAGTCTTTGGTCACAATGTTAGTTACCATACTCCTCCGAAACGGCTTGACCGATTTTTATCAAATTTTATATGCATATTCAGTAGGTCTGAGAATCGGCTACTATCTATTTTTCATACCCCTAAGTGATAAGGGTTGTCCACCCTAACATTTAATTTTTATTTTTGAAAAATTTTTTTTTTTTTATAACGTGCCATTAAAAAATACATACAACCCAAAATTTTCACCCCTCTATCACCAACCCCAATTTTTAGTAATTTAATCATTTTCCATCCCGCTCGATAACTGATCAATTATCACTTGGTAACTTATCCCCGCCAGTTAAACCTAACATTTAATTGAAACTTATTACATGGTAACATTAGTATCAAAACAGTTTATTCCTGCTATAATAAGTGTTACCAGTGCTAGATTTTTTAATTTTTCCGCGCTTTTTCTGGGTCAACACCCATTTGCCAGACTATACCGGTGTCACTTCCCAGTAAACAGCGCGGAGTAGGGATGAGACCAGCCGGTCTCCTGTTTCTCTCACGATATATATAATTTTAAGGAATAAATATAATAAATAAAATAAAAAATGTTTGGTGTTTTGTTATTTTTATATTCGCTCATCGCTCACAGCGCTCCATGCCTCTTTCACTCATATACCACATCCTTACACACTTACAATAAGTTAGTTTTTTTTTCTACACTAGAAATTCCCTAGAAATAATTTATATGGCAAAACAACGTTTGCCGAGTCAGCTAGTATATATGTTATGGACCAAGTGATTAATGCGGGCATTATTAATAATGTCTAGCTCTATTGGGCAAAGTGATTAATAACTATCAAAAATTCATTATTTATCATATTGCCTGGTCACTATTATATTGCTACGTGACAAATGGGCAATTTGATAATAAAATTTAAAGTTCTTCTATACCACATGAAGTTCTGCTTGATATTAATTCAGAAGAAGACTTGGAGAAACTGTTATCTACTGAGAGCACTATTAACGAAAGGAATCTTGAGGATTTCACTGAAAATGATCAAGAAGATTCCGGAAAAAATGATCAAGAATATTCCGAAAAAAATGATTGTTTTAAATTTTATGTTCTATTTTTATTATATATTCATTCAGCTTTGAATATTTTTTAAGTGCTGAATACTTGTTAATTGTAAATGTAGATGCTAACTATGACAAATAATAATAAGTCTTGCTTTAATTTTAGTTTATTATATGATCTTATAATTTAAATTGTTTAACATTTAGTTTATTTTAAGTTAAGTGACTGCAATAATAAAAAAATGGTTATTAAATATGTTTGTATTACTCTGCCCAAAAGATAATTGACATTATGTATAATGCCCAGTCAATTTGATTATTTGAATAATTATTATCAAATTGCCCTCTCATATTGGGCATTTTTCATAGTGCCCAGTCATTATGAAAAATGCCCGATTTATCACTTAGTCCATAACATATATATACAATATGATTGGGTTTGTTGGATGGCTCTTGGCCACCTTAAATTGCTAAGTTAGCGATCTCCATCAACTGTCGAGACTGCTGCCCCTGATTGCGGGAAATTAATTTCCCCTCCCCTAGGTACGGTACCCTGTGGGGGGAGTTGATGTCAATAGTGCCAAACGGCGTAATCTTAGAAAAAACCCTGTTACCATCGTACCCGTACTATGCAGCATATTGGAAGCAAGCTACACAACCACATTTGTTTAGGTACAATTTGCTCGCTCACAACAGATCGGACGACAGATTGTGTAGATGCTTTTACCCTATGTTTAACTTGTCGCTTTAAGCGCTTTTTTCGCTTTGAAAATTGTTCGAATTCATACAAAATTCGGTAGAAAAAAACGTGCTTTGCTTTTTTTTTGTTCTCTTCTCCCGATGGATGATGAATGAGATGATAGGGAAGGCAAAGGGTCTAGCCCATACAGCCATATAGCTCAAACACGTCGGATAAAATATGGGAGTTGACAACGCGGGAAAACCGCAAAATTTATTAAATTTATATGTGAAAACCTTTAATAGTTCTTGGTGAATTTACTGTATAATATTTACTATAATATTGTCAACTGTTGGTTTTCCAAAATGAATAAAAAAAAAAACTGCAACTTGTGCCCCATATTTATAGTACAATTTATCGTTTTCCATAATTATTCACATTGTAGCACATTATTAAACAAAACAACACCACTTTTGACCAATAATATCCATAGTAAATTAATTTACAAAACAAAAACTTGCACTTGACATGTCCACGCAAAATGGCGCGAAGAACTCCAAAAACGAGCTTTGCTTCCAAGACGAACATAGCATTAATGTTATTAAAATGTAACAGGACAAGGAAGTGGTGCTGAAGCAGAGGGCGCTGCACCAAAGTATGAAAGACGACGGATACGACCACAAACTGCAAAGGTTCGACAGAATAGGTAAGTACAAATTGAATGTAGGTACACAGTAGTGTTCAAGTACTACTAAAGCGCGCCTTTTTTACTTAATTTTGCTTTAAAGCGAATGGATACGTTACAAGAACACCTGTCAAAGCTAATTTCAGTAAAAAAAAGTCGCGTAATCCTTCCTTACCTCTCTAAGCATGCCTTTTTTACATATTTTTTTGTCAGGCGTTTTCGTTCTATTCAAAGCAAAATTAAGTCCTACCTAACGAATGCGAGCTGTTCTCAGTACCTACCTACCTGAACACGGTAGACATTGCTGCTATGTTCGACTCGAAAGGAAAGCTTACTTTTTTACCCAATTTTTGCTATGTTCGACTTGAAGGCGAATAAACGCACTTTTTTTTTTAGCGAATTATGTATGAAACCATAGACAAACGCCAAGTCGAACGACTTCCAAAGCGAATAAAAGCGACAAGAACAACACAGGCCTTGTATGAAAACCATAGACAAACGACTTTTTAAAGTGAAATAAAGCGCTTACAGTGACAAGTCGAACATAGGATGAAAACCAAAGACAAGGACGCGGGTTTCACAGCAAATTAAGTCATAGATTGAGAATTGCTGTTTGGCCAGCGTGGCGAGTGCAGGCCAAATTCTCCAGATATATGTTCTGGAAGGCCGATCTCCAGCAGTGGAGGTCTAGGACGCTTTGTTCTAGGGGCTGTAATGATGAATGGCTGAGCAAAGTGAATTAAAATATTAGGTGGGTAGCCTACCTACTTACAACGCCTGTCGAAGCAAATATCAGTACCTAGGTAAAAACGTGCTTAAAGCTCCAAGTTAAACATGGACGATATGCTTTCAAGTCGAACATAGCATCTGTAAGGCAACAGACTGGGTGACTGCGTGGTCTATTAGCTATATGGTTTGCGATGGGTTTCGCATTTTATAGCATACCTACGTGCCGTATCTTTTAATTTTATTTTGATGCCTAATTTATTACGATCAGATATCAAAATTATTTATTATGATAGGTAAACATTTAGGTAGGTACATAACTACTCAAATTTAACAATTATAAGCTTTTGTTTATCAGAGAATGTTCATTTTAACATGGTGAATAATTTTGTAATCTGAACCAGAGCGAATAAGGTACCTAGGTAGGTATTTTATTAGTAAGAAAACTTTTGCCAAACATATTTTATCTTGCAGGGTATTTCCAGCTGTAGAAATGACGGGTCCTCTCCAGCCATGGGCGACGTCTCAGCTCTCTAAACTCACTCGACTCATCCGTTCCTCCAGCGTGTCTTCATCGACCGCATCACAAGAAAGCTCGCCTAAACGATATTAAAAGATCGATGATGAGCAGCCCAAAACATCAAAAATAAAATCTGAACTGAAATCATTATTTAGTAGTTCGATATACTTTTTAAAGGTGGTGTAGTTTCCGTGCTTCGGAGAGCACGTTAAGCTGTCAATGCCGGTTTTTTACTAATACCAACCTGTGCTATCGTTAATAATTGTCCACCAGAAGTATGTTCTGGAAGGCCCATCTCCAACAGTGGAGGTCTGGGACGCTAGGACATTGTACAGAATACATCAGCCCTAAACACGTAATTATTTGCATAATAAATCTAAACAGAGTTCATAAGCGAGTTGGGGACCATCAAATTCCAGATGCTGCAGAATTTGATGCTTTACTTGGAGTCACTCGCGGCATTATAGCCCAAACACGTCGGGTAAAATATGGGAGTTGACAGCGCGGGGAAACCGCAAAAAATAAACTGCAACTTGTGCCCCATATTAAAAGTCCAATTTATCGTTTTCCATAATTATTCGCATTGTAGCACATTATTAAACAAAACACCACTTTTGACCAATAATATCCACAGCAAATTAATTTACTAAACAATAACTTGCACTTGACATGTCCACGCAAAATGGCGCGAAGAACTCCGGACGCTGTTATAATAATAAATGTTCTGGAAGGCCCGTATCCAGCAGTGGAGGTCTACTAATGTTCTAGGGGCCGTAATCCTTTAAGTCTCTATGTAATGTGGAATCAATTTCTTCCATTCTTGGACTTCTCTTTTACAGGCATAAAAGTGTAGCCACACTATCGAGATAAAGTACTACGTATAGAGGCTAATCACAACAAAAAGTGTGACACCGCGCTAAAATAGTATGAAGCTATCAAAACATGGCGATTGTTTGATTTTAACACGCAAGATGGGCATCAAGGTAACATAATACACGGACATTTTATTATTGTTGTTTCCATTCTCCCGATGTACGAGATTCCCTATCATGGAAGGCAAAGGGTCTAAGCCCATACAGCCAAGTCTGATGTAATATATCTTTCATTTTATGAGTTAGAGGCTGTCAAATTCCAGATGTTGCAATATGTATATATAGAGTCCCAATTATTCACGTTGAATCGCATTATTAAATAAAGAAACACCACTTTTGACTAACAATATCCACAGTGAAGTAATTTACAAAACAAAAACTTTTACTTGACATGTCCGTGCAAAATGGCGCGAAGAACTTTTTTTTTACTTTTTGTTGCTTAGTTACTATTACGGCGCGCGGTCGCAATGAGCATAGGTTCTATGAATTTTGTTCAAGCTGTCGCTTCTAGTAATATCTAAACCACACTAGTTTTAAATAAACCTAAGCCATTTCAGTATTATTAAAACTAAATTAGAAACTGTACGATTTAATAAAAAGGTTACTAAACTGTTTAGTTGTGTTTTAATTACCTACCTACCAAGCATTTGTTTAGCAGTATAATACAACTAAAGTAGAAAATAGAAGAGCACGATTAATAATGAAAGCAAAAAACATTTAAGTACCTAATATAGTAAAAAATAAAACCTAAATACTAAGGTAATAAAACTACAGTTCTTTGAGAAAATGTTTATTTTATTAAACCAGGACGGTGTGACCAAAATACATATCAATAGAAAATATACGCAAATGATAAGATTTATTGCTAAATATATAATGAAACTAAAGTGAAGGGAAAATACAAAAATATAAAATATTATGCACGGGAATAAATACAATAAATGAAAAACTACGAAAATCAAATCAACATAGCGGTATAGACATAGTATATTCTATTATTATTACGAACATGTCTAAATCATAAATACACAATAAATTAATATATTCAAAATTAATCACCCCATTAGTAAAAAAAATAATAGCTACGCTTATTTTATCATAACACAAAAAAAAATACGTATATGAGGGTAGTCGTGGGAAAAAAATGTCTATGTAGTAAGAAATTTTGTCACCTAAATAAAAAAAAATCGCGAAGTTGGTCATGAGGCGACTTTATAAGATCTTTCTTTAATGACTAATTTGGAAAAATAGTGGTAGCTTTCGTGAAAAATCGGCGTCATCGTCATCCCAACACTAGCGCTGCCAGGTGGATAGTAGGATACTAAAAGTGACATATATATATAGTTATTATATGCAATATTCGATGTGTGCCCGGAACCAAATAAATGGCGCAAATTTAATAATTGTATATTGTAACTATTTTACCACAAAGAAGGTACTGAGGATTTACACAATATATATAAATTACAAATTTAAACCATAGACAATTTAGTTCTCCCTACCAACGATAGGCGGCGCCACTTGTAAATTTTGCTTGTTTTAAGTTTCCAACCAATGGAAAATGTATTCACTCGCATTCAATGAACAGATAGGCTTAAGATTTTGCTGACCTTGGCCTTCATAAATAAACAGTTACACCCATTATAAATCACAGTTGTTAATAAACCTAACCTATAAAATAGCGTCTCTTATGCTCTAATTTACTCACCATTTCATACTTATCGTCTCCAACGGGTCCTCGTCGTCAGGAATTCAAATTGCTCCTTCGATTATATTTACGTAATATTTATTCCTTGTACTTTATGAATTCTCTACTTTCGCGTACCTTCAACAGATCGACAGTGGAATCACAAAATGGTAAGAAAACAAATGAAATGTCAATAGCACAATAAAATAATCAATTATAGATAGGTAACACATACAAAAGTATAAAATACAGTCAATTATCAAAGAATTAGAGTGAAATTATGACTAAAAAATTAAAAATACTAGCTGAAAGGAACATGTCATGTTATACAATAGACAACACATTTTAAAAAAATATAAAATCTTACAATTAAAACAATAACATAGCAATTGTGTTAATGTGATAAGATAGATATTACACATGATGTGTCGAAGATATAGTTTCAACGTAAAGGCGTAGGCACACAGAATGCGGTTTAGGTGCGGCACCGTTTAAATTGAATTTACAACTACCCACATATTTCAATTATTAAGTATAATATTAAAATGCAGTCGCCAAAGACAGGACAACTAATAACTATGCATAGATAAGGTAATTAAGGTTTAACACCCTGTTTCAGTTGTTTAATTTCCTTAGTTTATGTTTTTTGACAAATTTAAAACATTCCACCAACTAACAAATTTGCTTAGTAGGTACCTATTATATAAGGTAGGTATCAAAGTTTTCTAAAATACATTTTTTTACTTATTTATATTAAATTTGACGTTTTACACGTACGAAACACTAAATAGCAATATTTTGTATAATTGACTTTTATTATAAAATTAAAATATATTAATACGTTATACGATTTTTATTTATGTACCCGTATATTAATTAAATATAATGCACGCTAGTTATTTCTATGCATAATCACTACACTACTTATAAAGGTATCCGCCAGTCTATACGTCAGTTAAATTGTAAACCTTAGGACACATAAGTTGCAGAGGGATGAGAGATTTTTTAGGTCGTGATTACATATTGAGATAGTTCATTGAATCAAGAAACTTGCATCAAATCTTCCAGAGGCCTGCAAACGTCATAATAATCGAGGAATAGATCTGTCAAACTCAAGGTATATTGCGACAAGTGTAATTCTTATTAATAATTATTTAAATTTCTTATTAAGTTAAAAAACACTGGAAATAATGGTCGAGTGGAGGGGGGCCGTTGTAAAAACGTCTTTGACTTACGCAAAATCAGTTTACGTCAGTGAGGTAACCGACCCAATACATCCCTAGTATTTATACCGGATACCTAAACCGACTATTTCTGTATGCCGAAGGAGTATTAGTATTATTCTTAACCCATTTATCTGCAAGATTCCCAGTCATGCGTATCCATTTTAATAAAAATAAATTAAGATGTAATCCCAAATGTCTTATAAAATGCTGTCGGTACCTTGAAGCGAGAACCTAAGCTGAACTCCGGTGTCTTGGGCTGGGTTTCTCAGGGAATCAATAGAACATTTATCTATTTAGTTTTTTTGTTTTTTTATTTTATTTATTTAACAGGTGTATTTTTCAAGTATGTCAGCCCTTTTATAATAAAGTTATTATTTTTTTGTACCTAGTTAATTAGCTGGTGTAATAGTACATTTTTTAAATTGCAATTACCTGCTACGAGTTTTTTTTGTTTTTTCAAATTATTGAAGCATTTTTTAGCTATTCCTTTGGCCCACTTGTAAAGTTTACCATGTGTAACGTGACGTATTGATCCCCTCAGACGACCAGCATTAATCGTTATGTATCACATGATATATATCACTTAGAGACACAATTAATCGACCACATGTAATATAGGCTTTATATTATTATAATTATTTTTAAATTTAATATTACGGATATAATCCCATCTGTGTGAAATGGTGGCAGAAACGCTGGGTGCATTACCCGCAGAATTGCAATACTGATTCTTTCAGCGTAGAAAGAGCCAGCACTTGTCACCCGAGGACACGACAAGACGTGGTGTTATGCCTTTTGGCGCTTGGACTTAATGGGCCCAGAGTTGTAATACGAAACGGCATAAATATGTAATATTTTAGTATAGATACATATAATTTTCTCCGCAATTTCCCTGCGCTATCCCCCTGAGATCGATGCACGTGGTTTCCACATCAAAGCACGTCCTCGTTTACAGGGAACCAACGTAATACCATCGAGTCTTTTGCCATCATCTCGGATTACTCCAGCAGGCTCCAGAAGAGCTGGAACCTTATAATTTGTTATATAATTACTAATTGCAAAAATAAGGTTAATTGTGTCTCCAAGTTTAAACTCACAATGATGTAATGTAACATTGTAACAAAGTGTTTTTAAATTGCGAAACCAGAAGAAAGTAACACATAATAACACTGAAAATAGTAACCAAAATATACGGCGAAAATTTATAAAACATTTCTAAAATAAGACATGATTAGAAATAGTCAAATAAAACATCATAGTGGAAAAAATCATAGACAATTCATAGTGATCATAGACAAAGTATTTGTAGGGCACTTACCTGGCTCTGTGGAAAAAAAGTTAAGAATTATAAATAAAATGTACACAATTTTGGGAAAGAAAACACACTTTATATCTTATAAGTTAGTACATAGAAAGGATAACCTCGCGCGTTACATTCTTAATATAATAAATGAAACATTATTTTAATTAAAATTACATCTAATATTCTATAATTAATTGTGATACGAAATGCGACTGTCTGTTTTCAATTAAACATTACCCATTCTCTTGTAATAATAATTTTTATATGCTTTTACCTAATATTCCATCTCTTTACGAAATATGAAAGAAAATGGCGGAATAAAACGGATGCGCTTTTTTCAAGGCAAAGGATTGTTTTTTTATTATTCCAAGCTACGATCAATAATTCAACTGTATTAATAGTCACATACAAAATTACTGCGAGATACTGGCAAGCGGACCTCTACGTACATGCTATCTCTTTCTCTCAATAGTATACGACAAATAAAGCGATCGGTCAGAAAATAACATAAATGCTATTAAATATTTATTACAAAATATATTCCTTCCGAACAATTAGTGTTACGGTGGCTGTTGTTACAGATTTCAAACGCACACTGACATTTTAGCACGTCCTCACGTTGGCCGTGGTTAAACTGTATTGTCTGCTGTATACACGAATATTCTGTGCTGATATTTCTTCTGCATTTTCAGAGATATATCTCAGAGACATTATAGGGGAATCTAGTGAATTCTTGATCGATGATTCAAAGTTATTATTTAACAATTGTTTGTTATATTTCAAAATATCGTTAAAAGCTAAGTATTTATAACAAAAAATCTATACTCTATTTTTATCGCAACCATTTAATTGTCAGAATGGTTCCATTTTTACTAAAGAAACAAAATTTGACTACTGTTCGTCTTCTAGTATTTTTTTATCATTGATGTATATAGATAAGCCCTGATATAAAAACTTGCCATGTAATTGCAAAAGTCTATTAATCGTAGTCGCGTCTGATTGGTTGATTCGTTCTCCGCCTCCACCTGATTGGTCCATTCGTACGCCTCCAATGTTGGTACGTTGCAACCGTCTCATTTTAGACTGCGTTTCGAGTCTGGCTTATCTATATACATCGATGATTGTTACGCGTTTAGCAGAGTCGGTTAATGTCATTTTTTAGACGGTCACATTTAGTAATTGGAATAAGGGACGCCATAACACAAATCAGTGTACCTATAGTTAATGCCTAAAAAGAGTGTAAAGAATCACGTTTTATAACAAAAAGGACACACCAAATTCGTCGACCAAACCGTACGATTAAAAAGACTTTGAAATCCATTCGTTTTTCATACAAATGTATTTCTTACGCTTTAGGCGGGAAGCTAGCCACGTAGATTACAAGAGGTTACTATGAGTGCACCAGGAAAGCTGAAGTCCGAGAGGATTGGCGACGACTTGTTAAGGTGGATTTAGACCAAACGAGCGAATGCTATCATTTTATTTATCACCATTTAAATTTAATTAAATTTTTGATTTGACTTAATTTTATTCAATTTAATTTAATTTTAGGTTTGGCATAATTTTAATGTAAGTGCTGTCAATAAACGAAAAATCATTCTGGCTAATGTATAACAAAATTCCTATTGTCAAACATGTATTAATTTAATGCTGTAATTTTGTAAAACCAATAAAAAAATCAGTCTGTGTCTCGCCACTGCAGTCATCCGTCCATTTGGCAGGTGGTGGACTCTGCGTCGTTCCGTACGTGGTCTCCACTCTAGAACCCGTTTGCCCCATCGGTCGTCGGTTCTGCGGCAGATATGTCCGGCTTATTGCCACTTGCTATTTAAAAGCGTGGTTCTCAACGTTTCGAGTTCTATCCATCTGAGAAATACCAAGCATAGCTCTTTCTATAGCTCGCTGAATTTGTCGACTAGACCCACAGTCAGTATCGACTTCTCTGCTCCGTACGAAATTATTTATTTAAAACTTTATTGCACGTTATACAAGGGGCGGACTTAATGCCGCTAGACATTATCTGACAGCCAACCTTAGGGACAATGTAAACCATTTCAAATGTAAGGTAGGTGCAAATATTTAATACTAACTTATATATTACGCACTAGTTAAAGACTCTCGTCTTTGGACACTGTGGTATGGACGATGAGAGGATGTGTCAAAGTTTTCCAAAAACCCCCCATAGCTTAATGAAACATACATTTGATGTAAGATTGGTAGTTCGGCTCTGGGTGTCATTATTTTGATTACATTTTTGTTAAAGTGCTTGTTTGCAAAATAAAATAAATTTAATTTGAATTATAAGAATGATCGCCCGGTTTATGTAAATAGCGTGCTAGCGTTCTTGCATGTTCGGACATGCTCGCTACTCGAAACATCAATCGAGCATGTGCAAGAATTCCGGTTCTTATTGTTAATTTTTGCTCGTTGTAATTCTTTATTTATGGTTAAACAAAATAATAATACAAAAAAACGAACCTACTCTTGTTTTTGCTCTAGCTCTTTGTTCGTTTAGTCTAAACCCACCTTTAAGCGTACATTCAACATTCAATCACGACCACTCTCAGACCATCACTCTGCCAAGAGTTGCCAGTTGCGAAGACTAAGAAATAATTTGCTATGAAAACGAATCGCAACTAATTCAAGTCCGGCTCAAATTGGTTAAAATTATAACTTGTACGAGATTATAGCGTCAGAGTGTTTACAATTGGGGACTTTATTAAGTCTTGTAGTTCGTTCCACATATTCTCTCTATACTTCCTTTCTCATGGAGTGAGCTGTCAAATCAGTTTCATTCAGGTGTCAGAACAGGGAAATTAGCCAATATGAAACATCTAATTACCTTGTAATAATAAATCATATTGATTATAATTTAGGTGCAAGTGATAAAACAATATTTTTCAACTTCTCTTTCTTTTCCTCTAGTTATGTTAATTATATCGCTATATCGAATATATATCGAAAGTCATAATTTGAAAAAAAAAAAAAAAAAGAAAGTTTTTTCGGTCCAAATAGTTTTTGTTCTGAATTCGTCGCCAAGAGTTTCCATAGTGCAATTTTATATCTACTTTATATTATACAAATAATTTTACAGCCAGTGCGTTCTTGTGGTCTCCTATAGAAAAAAAAATAGGTGTTTTATGTTGTGATAGAGTAGAATTGTCAAACACTTGGCTGTAAAAGGTTCTTTATCATATCCTAAAATATTAAGAAAATTACAAAGTTAAAAAAAAAACATTATGGAAGTAAGCCGTCACATCGAATCTAATATATAATTATACATACAAAACCTCAAAAAGTACATAACAAAAGACAGCGGTAGTGTCAAGCTACATCACGCAATACCTTACTTCCCAAGCAGGAGGCGCGAGGAGTATAGCCGTCTCCCTCGCACGCGTCTATCTCACATATGGCTCTCTCTTTCCAATGGTTTAAAGGCAGTGTGGCATTTTACTAAAAACCTGTAGACTAACACGGGACATATCAATCAAACGGTCAGCAAAAAAAGTACAATATATATATAGAATGAATATTTTAACCACACAACCGATATTTAAAGAACCTTGGACATGACATTAGTATACGAATTAACCATTTAGGTTAGGTCTTAACAATTAAATTATTATCATCTAATGTAGAGAAATCTTGATCAGCTAACGGGGTTTACGGCTTCTGCAATCAGACAAACAAACCAACATAGCAACATATTCGAGTCGGGATGTCGCCACCAATCTCCAGTTATCTGCAAAACTACATACATACATTGACATAATAACAAAAAATAATATATATAAAACGAATTCCACATTCAAAAATGTAAAAAAGCAAGTTATACAAATACTTAATATAATTCGTTGATTTATCCATATTATATTAACATGCAGAATTTTTATTTATTACAATATATAAATTGAAGCTATAAAATATTTCGCCTCTCTTTGGAGCCAGGTGATGATGATATTTTTCTAAAAAATAAATACAAAACTGTATAGTGCATTACTTTTACCATTGCTAAAGGAAATAAAATTACTTTTTCAAAATTTATGACAAAGACCTTCACTGTCACTGATGACGCCGCTCGCGCTCGAGGCGAAATATTTGGCAATAACATTTTATAGCTACAATTTATATATTTTACCAAGTAAGAAACACATCTAACACACTTTATTTGTTGCAGATAAATTATTTATTACATAAATATGTCTGTAAAATCACACAAATTAAAATATAAAAAATGTAATTCCATAAAAGACATGCCAACTAAATACTAAATGGTACACAGTACTAAGAAAATAGTCTATCAGTGTTGACAAATTTGAAATCACGTAGGTTTTTTAGTATTGTAATCCACTTCTTGGGATTCAATTGGGCGCAGTTACGCAAAAAAGGATCCAATCCACATTTTTTCAGAAATAATATTATAAATTTTAATCAGGTCTTTAGCCTCCGTGGTCTAGTGGTAACAAACGTTGCCGTGAACTCGGGAGGTCGTGGGTTCGATTCCCACCGGGGGCAAGTTGTACATTGTATAATTTGTCTCGGTCTGGGTGTTTATATGTATAATATGATTATATTTACAAAAAAAAAGCATAATATGTAGTTTATCAACCATCTAGTTTCCGTAACACAAGCCTCGTAGCTTACCACGGAAACTAGATGGCGCTGTGTGACCTGTCTGATAAATAAATAAATATATATATATATCTTATATTAAAAATGAAAAATAGGTGGTAATTAGCCCAGTATGCCGGGGCGGGAAAGTATCCACCGTTCGTGCCTATAAACCCAGTAAAGTGTATCCACACGTTTCGGGATCAGGCTCGAATTGCCGTCACTGGGTCAAAAAATAGTGTTAGGGACTGATGTCAGTCATGATTGTCTGATTCCAGTTGCTAATATTCATGGACCTTACCATCAGGTGGGCGCAAGGTCACATGTCGTGCTAGTATATAAAAAAAAAACTTATAAAAATACAGTTTTATTTATTTATAAACTCTTTATTGTACACAAAACTTAAAGTAATGTACAAGAGAGAACTTAATGCCTTTCGGCATTTTATAACAGCTAACTTCCTTCCTCGCCAACCCGTCTGGCCAGTGTGGCGAGTGTAGGCCAAATTCTCCAGTTATATGTTCTGAAAGGCCCATCTCCAGCAGTGGAGGTCTAGGACGCTGTGTTCTAGGGGCTGTAATGATGATGAACCTTTGGGAGTGTGGTAGAGGATTGCGGGGTTTATTATAAATATACACTACATAATAATCGTCAAGCCGTCTGGCCAGTGTGGCGAGTGTAGGCCAAATTCTCCAGATATATGTTCTGGAAGGCCCATCTCCAACAGTGGAGGTCTAGGACGCTGTGTTCTAGGGGTTGTAATTAATAATAATAATCGTTACATAATATTACTTAAATAATATATATATATAAATATACAAACAAAAATTGGTAAGTATAGAACTATTAACACACATTAAAAATAGTCAATAAAAATCTAAATGTATTAAATGTTGGCCTAATCCATCGATGGAGTAATCTAAATTCCAACTTTATTGGCCTATAACTTAAAATTTACTTAATGTTGATTGGATCATTTTTGCGTAACTGCGTCCAATTTTCATCAAAATCGAGTAACTAACATAGGCGTAAAGAACTGACAGACATACATACATATAAAGCGTTCAAATATAAAATATTAGTAAACATAAAACTAACTATTATATTTCTGTACCTAAGTATAACACTCCCAGTAGCCCTCTGTTACTTAGTCGCAAAATTTATGTTAACTATATATATATATATCACGCTATTAAGGTTGATATTTGCTCGGCCGCTGTCAAGGTCGAGCGCTTATAGAGTTGAGAATTGAATAATATTTTATAATGAAGCAATCTCTATAACGAAATAACAAACATTTTTTTAAACTTCTCCATACAAATTGGCTTAAAATGGCTATTTTACTATTGGGGAGCCATTTTTGTTTGCCATTTCCGACATATAGTCCAACGTAAGACCATACAAAGTCACACGGTATAGTTATAAAATAAAAATAATGTCAGTTAATTGCTTCTTAGGTACAGATAAATATAAGTTTAACTATAAATCTAACACAAAGTGTATTACCCAAGCTATAATACTCGTTAAATTGTCTACAAATCCTAAAATAACACAATATACCGCGTGTAATTGTCACAAGAACAAATATTTTTTTAGGATTCAGTAGCCCTATTACGTTGGACTATATGTTACCTAGTCGCAAACGTTACATAATTAAATCCGTATATCACGCTATTAAGGTTGATATTTGCACGGCCGCTGTCTAGGTCGAGCGCTTATAGAGTTGAGAATTGAATAATATTTTGTAATTAACGAAATCCACTAATAACGCAATAACCTCTCAAAATTGGTATAATATTGTATGTATTTTATATATATTTATTATGTATTTATATGTACTTGTATTATTATATATTTATATATTAGTGTATAAGTATTTTAGCTTTAGTTGCTAGTAATAGTTTAAGATTTTTATTTTTTATTATAATTCTCGATTTTAAATGCACCCACAATCATTGCTCACTATCCCAAAGGTTAGCTGGTAGAAAATGTCACTAGACATTAAGTTCGCCTATGTACATTTAAATGTGTTTTTGTTTATTGTGCAATAAAGAATTTATCTATCTATCTAACGTTTGCAACAAGTAAAATAAAGGGGCCACAGGTGTCATGATTTTTTAAAATTTAAAAATCATTATCCGACAAACAAAACACTTCTGCATCGTGAATAAGGCCGCGTCTAAATTGCTATATCCATCGTGATAAATACCAGAAGGCTGGGGAGTGTTATTATTAAATGATCTCGCTCACAGCCAAGAGAGAGACTGAATTACGTAAGTCAACATTCCCGCGATCGTTGACCTCTCGCTACCCACTTGATTAGGGTCAGTATGAGTGGCGATATTTTTAGGATAATTTCTCTGCACCGTAACTTAAGATTTTATGAATAAATAATTAAAATAATAAAATACGTAATTCTTTATTTTTATTCTAGATTATAATATCAAAATATTTGCTCTTTAATAAATTCCAAGCAGTATAAATTGGATTAAGCGTTGAATTTATATATTATCTATGAACTGGGAATTCTCAAGTTCTAGGAGCCATTTATTTATTACGTTAAACGATTTTAGACCATCTATATTGTATGTTAAAAAAAAAACTAACTAGCTAAGCATTCTATGTCAGTTAGACCATCGGGACAACAAAAGCAATTAAACAATGAAAAGTGGTTACAATTACAGGTTTAATTTGATAATATAATGACATATATTAATAGAGTCTAACGAATGTAAATAATCGAATTATTTGAAATATAAGTTATCATGATTGGCCTAAAAATTACAGGTTTAATTTGATAATATAATGACATATATTAATAGAGTCTAACGAATGTAAATAATCGAATTATTTGAAATATAAGTTATCATGATTGGCCTATAGTAAAGTTGGCAAAATATGAATCCGTTTCTTTAAAAGCGTACTTTGACCACCCCAGGAATACGGTCGTAATGATACTTTACTTTTATTTTATTGTCCATATCTTTAGCGTACTAAACTCGAGAAATATCACAAGTTAAATATTATTCAAAAATTATTTTAATTAATAAATATTATTGGGACACAACACCAGGAATCAAACCCGGTACCTCCCGACTCTAACGTCTGTATTCTAAGATTTTCCTCAACGGCTCCTCCACTCAACATTTCCTTCGAGCTGTCATACGAAAATAAAGGCACTAATTGTGACAATTAAAATAAATAAAAAATGCACGAATGACCTTCAAAAATAAAACTGGTACAATCGGCTCCATTTTTAACTCTAATCGTAACAATTACTTCATTATTGTGTATATAAAAAAAAGGAAATACTCAAGAGGGTAGGTATGAAAGAAAGCATAGGGAAAAAAATAATGAAAGACATGCTCCGATGGTTCGGACATGTTGAAAGGATGAGTGAAGAGAGATTGACGAACCATAATATATAATAAGAAAGTTGTGGGTAAAAGAGGCCCTGGCAGGTACTAGGTATATCACGATATACCTAGTATAATCGGGTCCATTTTTAACTCTAATCGTAACAATTACAGATGATTCATTATAGTTTGACAGCTAGAAGGAAATATAAATAAGGAAGGGGTGTTAACTGGTGACCTGAGATACAGGTATCTTCTAGGTATCCCGTTCAGGCACCAGCTCTCATGCTCGGTAAGTTAATTTGTTTTAAATATATATTTAATTTTTGGGTACAATATCTAATAGGTATATATGTACCATATTGTAACTGTTGATATTTTTAATGTACCTACATATATATATATTTTATGAGAGAAATAAATTTTATTATTTATTAAGTGAAAGAGCCGTTAAGGATACGGGTTGTAAATTCACGACTTAACCGCTAGACCACGAAAGCAGTTCTCTCTATCAGAATAATTAGTTTTTTCCAGGTCCTAAGAAATAAACAATAAGAACGAATTGCCAGTTCACAGACGAAATATTTATTACATTCCTGATTTTCAAATTCATGTCAGTTGTTACTTACGTGTCTAATGATGGTGTTCTGGCGGGTTCTGCGATGGCATAGCGGGGCCACCGGGGTACGGGTAGGGCTGGTAGTTGTATGGCATGGAGTTCCCCGGGAAGGGCATGCCGAAGGAAGGCCCGCCGTAAGGCGAGGGACTGGGCGTGGGGTTCGGCGGGGCCTGCGGGGCGGCGGGCTGTGGCGTTGGAGACGGCTGCTGAAAACAACTCTTGTTCTTAATGTCATGATCATTACAGCACCTAGAATACACCGTCCTAGACCTTCACTGCCTTTCAAAACATATATCTGGAGAATTTGGCCAACATTCGCCACGCTGCACATACGAGTATTTGGGGCTAAAAGCTGGCCTTAAATCGTTTTCGTGTAAATGTATAAAGGCGAAATACGTCATCCCCTACATTTGCAGTTAAGACAGTAAGAACAAATCATAGGCAAAATTCATTTCTGTGGCGTGTGTGTAACGCCTAGGGTTGCCAGGTGAGTCGTGAATCTACTTAACAAAATAAAAGTAGGAAGTTCAGAAAAAAATAAAATCACCTAAAACTAGATAGGTATCTTTAACAAAAATAATAGGAACTTCCAAATAACAAATAATAAAGTTGAATCATTCTTCTAAAACTAATTTATGTTGTACTGTACCTAGGTTGCGTTTGAGGGAAATACCGGACATTGTTCTGTCCGGTATGCCCATTTATTTTTTTCCGGACAGGCCTCGAAAATACCGGACTGTACGCTTTTCATCACTGTTTTTTATTTTTGTTCTAAAATTATTATTATTATAATTCTAAAGTTACTACTTTCTTCCTATTATTTTTGTGTGTTTGTTATTATCTTTTAAGTTATACTATTACTATCAGTGGAGACCTTTAATTGACCTCCTAAATATTATATATGTTATGTAATGTGTATTTTTGTGTCGTTGGTCTTCCCAAAGTTAATAAATAAATAAATAAAAATAATTTATTTTAAATGATTTGTGTGGCAGCCATTTTGATTTACTCGACTCCCGCGCTGCCGGGGGGATTACTTTGTAAAGCTACATATTAAATATTTTAAATGCATCCATCAAAACCTAGTATGTACTTGAATTTTTTATAAATTTTTAAGTTACAAATCTTTAAAAAATATATATATATAAAAAATATGAAATACGCAAGAGGGTAGGTATGAAAGAAAGCATAGGGACAAAAAATAATGAAGAACATGCTCCGATAGTTCGGACATGTCAAAGAATCAGAAAAGATATGTTGTGATCGTGACAAATGGCTTTTTCTCTGCCTACCCCGCAAGGGACCTAGCATGAAGATATGTAGATTCTGATAATTTATTGTATAAATTTGCAGATCTATTCTGTATATTTTTAAATATGATTTTGGTAACGGTAACCTGTTTTTGAAACGAGATTCGAACCAACTTCATTTGGGGATCAGGTTAGTACTGTCTATAGACATATTTAATAATTAATAAATATATCTTTTTTGTCCAATGCAGAGTTTTTGGTCCTGAGCTAGTTTGGTGCCGCCTAGTACAGAGGTTAGTTTAAAGTTATACTGACCTTGATTTGGTTCTCAATAGCCTCTGCTTCCTTGAGTTTTCCAATGCTTCTGTAGTACTCAGCCCATTGCGTGGAGTAGTCAGTTTGTCCGGCACCAGAGTCACTCGCAGGCACAGGAGACGGATTGGCCGCAGGAGTCGACGGAGCTAAACAATAAAAATATTTATTTAAAATCATGTTTAGGCCCCTTTTGAAAAATACAGATTAATTGATCCTTCGAATCGGATGTGAAAGTTACCTTGCGGTTGCTGAGGTTGTTGTTGAGGCCGCTGGGGTTGTTGCTGCTGCTGTTGTTGTGGTTGCTTCATTTGTTGTTCAATGGCCTCAGCCTCTCTCATGAGGCCGATGGAGCGGTAGTAGTCTATCCAGGCTGTGGAGTAGTCTGCCTGACCAGTCGACGGATTTATCGGCACTTGAGGCTGCTAAAAAGACAATAAATCTCAGCCTAAAAAAATATTTGCTCTCATGCTGTATAATCGGTTTTTAGGGTTCTTACTGCAGTCATAATCCCTCTCGCTCGCAAAATCCAATATTTTCAAAGATTTTTTAAGTCTGAATGTACTTTTGAGAAATGTAGTCTATCAATTTTCTAGGAAATAAAATTAGGGACATGTTGGAGATATTTCAACTTTCATATACAGTGTAAACTCCATGTAACGTCACTTGATTTGACGACAAACTCCCTAAAACGTGGAAATCAATTGGGTTTGGTTGGTTTAGCTAGTACAATGATTCTATCTCCATTTAATGACAATGATAACGCCATAAAATGCACAGTTATTCAGTGTCGTTATATATGGTTAACACTGTACCTAATTTTAGATAGAGAAAAATAGGAAATTATTTTTATTATTTTACTAAAACTAATATAATTAATTATTTTAATATAAAAGCCGTCTGGCCAGCGTGGCATCATCATCATCAGCCTGTATCTCTCCACTGCTGGATGTAGGCCTCCCCTAAGGCTCGCCACTTAACGCGATCTTTCGCTACCCTCATCCAACCCCCACCAGCGACCTTCTTTAGGTCATCTGTCCATCTGGCGGGGGGTCGTCCCACTCTGCGTCTTCCCGTACGTGGTCTCCACTCTAGAACCCGTTTGCCCCATCGATCGTTGGTTCTGCGGCAGATGTGTCCGGCCCATTGCCACTTCAGCTTGCTAATTTTAAAAGCTATGTCAGTAACTTTCGTTCTCTGACGAATATCAACGTTTCGAATTCTATCCATCAGAGATACACCAAGCATAGCTCTCTCCATGGCTCGCTGAGCGACCTTGAATTTATGGACCAGACCCACTGTTAGTGTCCACGTCTCTGCTCCGTACGACATTACCGGGAGGACGCACTGGTTAAAGACCTTAGTCTTTAAACATTGTGGTATAGACGATGAGAGGATGTGCCGGAGTTTCCCGAATGTAGTGTAGGCCAAATTCTCCAGATATATGTTCTGGAAGGCCCATCTCCAGCAGTGGAGGTCTAGGACGCTGTGTTCTAGGGGCTGTAATGAATGATGAATATAATTATTATTATTAATATGCGGTATAATTGTATATAATGCGAAAGTTGTGGGTAAAAGAGGCCCTGGCAGACCAAGACACACGATCACGATCAAATAAATAAAACACTAGCTGAAGGAGAATTAAAAAGCCTTCGTAACAAAAGGGCATGTATGAAGAGGTTGATGAATGTCGATGAAGCGAAAGAGGTATGTCGTGATCGTGTCAAGTGGCGCTCAATTGTCTCTGTCTGGGATCTGGCGTGAAGATATGTATGTATGTATGTAATATGGGGTGACTTTGTATAGTCTTACGTTAGACTAATATGTGATTCTATAGCTAGAAATTTATTTTCTTTTGGTTTCTCCATACAAATTGACTATTTTAAAAAACATTGTAATAATATTTTTTTTTAATAACACCCAACCTTGAAAATAGTGGATTGTGCGAGCGAGAGAGATGCAAAAGCGTAAAACGATCTTAAGAGGTTTGGTCTGAATTTAATGTTTATTTGATATTAAATATAAGCTACTAAAAAAAAAAACGGTTTTCCTAACCTGTGCGGGTTGTTGGTGAGCATTAGCTGGATGCCAGTGTGGATTGTACCCCCACGCGGCGGGAGCTCCGGGACCTCCAGGACCTCCAGGCCCAGGACCTCCGTAGAAGTCCCCACCATTACCTCCGTTTCCTCCATTTCCACCATTCCCACCACCACCTCCTCCTCCTCCACCGTTGTTCCCATTCCCACCGTCTTGGATAAAGTTCACGGGCTGTTGGACAGAAAAAAATGGATAGTAAAGTTTATCTATTGCAGGTAGTCGAAGCTTTTAATTGTCGGGTACAATACAGTGTAAACTCCATGTAACGTCACTCGATTTAACGACAAACTTCTTCTCTCCATTTAACGACAACTCTCTATAACGCCATACAATACACAGTCCCTTCACTGTCGTTATATAGAGTTTACACTGTATAATAATCATACAGTACTATTAAAAAGTATCATCGCGACCGTATATCACTTTTGGGATGGTCAGAAACCTTGCTTTTAATAAGAAGCTATCGATGTCTTTAGCGTACAGAACTCGAGAAAAATCACAATTAAATCCACTGACTTAACCGCTAGACCACAGAGGCACTACTATTATTATACAAATAATTGTGTTTAGTGTTGCCCACAGCAAAACCAAGACTGATCAGAAGATCGGTCTAGTTCTTGCACTCCTAATCTTGATCTTGGTCTTGCAAGACTGACAATATATATTTATTTCTATGATCGTTGTGGTGCAGTTCTGTATATGTTTTATTTTGTAAATCTGATAAAGCTGAGTTTTCCTTTCAGTCAGATTAAACATTAACAGGTCACTGGAATTTGCTAAGCTGCTGGTCTTCTGCTAACAGCTTACTTATTGGACCACTTAGTCTTCTACTAGCAGGAGTAGAATCATTCAAAATAATTAAATTAATGATGTTTCATAAATGCCTGTAATAGGTTTATGTGAATAAAGATATTTTGATTTTGACTTCTAATTGTAGTAAGGAAACCTTGTGAGACTTCAGTGTCTGTCCGCAAACTGAAATCTCGAGAACTACTGGTCTGATAAACTTGAAATTTGGAATGGTTATAGATCTTGTTGACCAACATGTATACAGGTTGTAACAAAAACTATAAATAGGCGGATTCACATTTAGCCAACTTTACTATAGGCCAATCATGACAAGTTCGTCGATCTCTCTAGCGTACCAAACTCGGGAACTATCATTATTGATATAAATTTAATAAATATTATTGTGTTACTCGAGGTACCCGAGTCTAAACCTTACCCACTATCCCTACGCGTACTCATAAATTTGGAGACTCTTACATCTGTCGCACGCTGAAGATGTGGAATGCTCTCCCAGCCAGTGTGTTTCCCCACTCCTATTTGTCCTTCAAGCGAAGTGTGAAAAAGCATCTTGTTAGGCCGGCATAGTGGTAGAGACTGATGTCGGTCGTGGTGACCGGCGTCAGTTGCTCCCATTCTTGGACCTCGCGTACTGCTTACCATCAGGTGGGCGCAACGTCACATGTCGTGTTCAGTATAAAAAAAAATCCACGGGTTGGGTTTGAAGCTTGTAATCGGCGGACTGGCTTCACTTGCGACCCGCGGACCCCAAATCAACGGACTTAACCGCTAAACCACGGAGGTTTTTTTTATGAATTTCAAAAAATATCTTACCATTCCAACTTTTTCCATGATTATTAACTTGCATTGCTCGACGCTGTCAGGGGATCCCTTGATGATGAACATTCTGTTATTGAGGTCAGTGTTCTGAGCTCGCCTGTCCAGTTCACAGTGCGCACCCGATTGGGCATTAATCTGCTTAATTACTTCACCACCTGGACAATAAAAACGTTTATTATAACACTTTAGGCCGTTTGCCCTGTGTCACCGAATACGAGATGACGACGCCGAAGTACGATGCATAGATTGTAACTGTTATGGCTTGGTACCATCCTTCCTTTCCGTTTCCTATATAAAAAATCTTCACACAAAGAGAAACTGTCTATTCGTCTGACAGTTGCGATCAAACCGTCGACCCAAGCAGTCGATGACCAATCGGTGGTAGCAGCACACACGTCGCCCTAGCATGTGACTATAGACCTTATATAAAACAAATTACTTAAAGTGCAAATAGTGGGTTATATAGAAAAACAGCCGGCCGGTCTGATGGACCTAGTGAACTTACTGTGAAGCCTAGATTCAGTGTTTCCTAATTTCCTAACCCGGACGAGCACATGTGAGTAACCTTTCT
Organism: Tinea semifulvella; assembly: GCA_910589645.1. NCBI lineage: Eukaryota > Metazoa > Arthropoda > Insecta > Lepidoptera > Tineidae > Tinea > Tinea semifulvella. Next base: position 5,783,964 of record OU342605.1, read on the forward strand.
TTTCTGTACCAGTTATAGTGTGGTTTCCAACTCTTGATTTTAGCAGGTTTAGGTTTCCCCTAGCTTGGAGGCTGGCTGAGCTAATAATAATAAACGACACGAGATTCTAAATCACAATTTCATCCACGAACACGCAACATTCGTTTTAGTGGTACCTATCGAGCGCGAATTACCTATGGAGTGTTATGCAAATTAATCTATATTTTAAGGTAAATGTCGTATTTAAATAAAAATCTTTAAAGGTTTAGTTAATTAGAGCATAACATAATACAGTCTAAAATATAATTAATGTAAAAATCTATTAAAATTTAGTTTTTACATTAGCAAATTGTGGTTTAATTTTGTGTCGTAGTGTTCGGATAAACATTAACAATAGGTATTTGTTATAGGGTTAAAATTGTTGACCTAGCATTCAACATAAATCCAGGATTTTTAGGTTTATTTCTATATTCGTATATGTAGTCAAATAAAGCGATAAAACAATAAATAGTTGGCCTAGCATTCAACGTAAATATTTATTTGACCTAGCATTCAATAAAAGTTAATTTTGTTATATTTTAAAGTAATTTATAATATCAAATAAAGTTTGTCTTTATTTATAACAATTTTATTACAAATATAAAAATTATCAGTCAATAACTTTTTCATAATTTTATCTGTTGACCAAGCATTCAACATTACAGTACACTGGGGAGGTACTAGGTAGGTATGTACAGTTTCATAGTTACAAAAGAGTGTTACAAATTCTTAGAACATAATTGTCCAAACATTTATGTTTACTCGTACCTAGCTAAGATGTACTTTTGTGTAGTTCCGATAGACCTAGCATTCTCTGAGTTCTTTTGTTTGAAGTTTTTTCGTTCGAAATCTATACGGATGTAAAAACTATACATACTTACGTATTTATACATCGATATAACAAAACAAGTTATCAGATGTTTCGTGTAGGTTTGGCGCTGAATGAATAAGCATCGAATTTATTTCAGACTACCTACATATACGTATTTATTATGGATAACTATAAACTTCTTACTACTCAGCGGGAGTACACATTTAGGACATTACAAATTCTATATGATCTGTCCAAGGACATCGAAGACAGGGGTAAATTAAAAAGTTTTAAGGCCAGATATAGGCGTATCGAGGATATTCGAACAGACTATTTAGAGTTAACTCAAAAAATCAATGTAGCCAAACTAAAAGAGAAACCCGATACTGCCATCGACTTTCAAGCTATTTTAGCATTCGATGAGATTTACTATGAGGTGGTCGCCGTCGCCGACAGCATTGAGCGTGCCTCACCGAGCGGGCCGGCCGGTGACGGCACCACTCCCCATTCCTCGTCACGTGCTCGTTTGCCAAAACTTGACCTACCGAAGTTCGACAGCAACCTCGAAAATTGGCAAACTTTCTACGATACATTTGTCGCCTTAGTACATAATAATCAAACAATCTTAGACGTTGAAAAGTACCACTATCTTATTTCGTGTCTTACGGGCACCGCGTTAACGCTGGTAAAAGGCTTACCGGTGACGTCACAAAATTATGAAATAGCTTTCAACGTTTTAATAGACAGATTTGAAAATAAAAGAATTTTAGCGGCAAATTATTTAGAAAAAATATTAAACTTTACTCCTTTAAAATCATCTTCATTTGAACAACTTTCACATCTAACTAACACACTTTATGAATCTGTAAACGCACTTCAAAATGTCAACATTCCTGATTTAGGCGAGTTTATTTTATTTGACCTAGCAGCGCGAGCCCTAGACTCCGATACTCGTAAGAGGTTCGAAATACACAATAACAAGCCGATACCTACGTTTAAAGACTTGCTGTCGTTTCTTCAAGATTACGTTAAGATTTTGGAAACCAGCGAACACAAAACTTGTACACTAGCCCCAAAACCTACTGTTAAATCGAACGAGCAGCGTTTTACTAAATCGAGTAAAAACTATAATACGACAACCACAAGAAGTGGTCCAAAGTCAAACTTTGCATGTCCGTGCTGCAATCTTGCGCACAGCATTTATAAATGTCCAAAATTTCAAACTTTTAGCTCCTCATTTCGGTTAAGTTTAATTTCTAATAAATGCCTGTGCGTAAATTGTATGCGTCCCGGCCACGATGCGAACAGCTGTTTATCTCAGACGGGTTGTTTTATCTGTGGAGCACGGCATCATACTCTTCTACATATCAACAACAATTCTCCAGCGGATTGTCCACCTACTGCCTGTCAACCTGCTGATTGTCCACCTGCTGATCCAGAACCTAGCACTTCTGGACTAACTACCGGCAGCCACACGAGCACTAGTGCTAACGTAGGGCACGGCCGTGCTCTCGTGTTGCTCGGCACCTGCACGCTGCTGGCGCGCGCCGCTTCCGGTCCGCCGCAGCTCGTGCGTGCCCTTATTGACAGCGGAGCGCAAGATTGCTTTATGACGACCGCGTGTGCTCGCCGCCTCGGTCTTATCGTGCGTCGCTGCGACCTCACGGTGTCCGGTCTCGGCCAGAACACAGTGAACCACGTCAGAGGTGTCACTGCTTGTACTATTCAGCCTCGAGACTCCACCGAGCCGCAGTTCGATATCAGCCCGATCGTGATGGACGCAGTCACTTCCACTATACCTTCTGTCGCCGTGCCTGCCTCGGTTCGTCATCATTTCCGTCATATGGCTCTGGCCGACGACAACTTTGATAAGCCGTCTGAGGTGGATCTCCTGCTGGGAGCTGAACTCTTCCACGACATCTACGACGGCCAGCGAGTGTCCCTAGGGCCCGGCATGCCTGCCGCCCTACACAGCGTCTTCGGTTGGGTACTAACTGGAAAGGTTGACCCGAGCTGTCTACAACCTTCCAGCATCGCTTCCTTCGGATCTTCTATTTGTGCCTTAGGCACGGTCGCCCAACACCGCGAGGAAGTCGAACACCCGCCGAAATCTAATATAGCTGCAGCAAAGGTTGAATCCTGTTCTGAAAACCAGGACTATAAGCAGTCTATTCTCAAGAAGCACAACTCCACGCTACGTGATTCAGACTATCACACTTTTGCGAAATACCAATCATTAATTATTACCAAGCATAATAAATTATTAAAACAGTCGCGAGTAGTAGTACCGTCAAAATTAACTAAGATTAAATTATACAAACTTAAGACATGTGTGGACCTTAGCACTGTCCAAGCCACAGACACGGTTTCACTATCACAGAGTACGCACGTATCGACAGTCACACGTCCAGCCAACTATTTTAGTTCTGGCCCTAGACAACTTATTTGCTGTCGACGTAAGTGGTCAAGCTCAAATCGGCTCACCTGCGAGTCGGCACTCTGGCCGACATGCAAGGAACCTGAGCCCAAAGAGGTAGTAGCAATATCAAATACCTCTTCCTTCGTCTCTTATACAGACAATGAGAGAAGAGGAGACGATTTCATCACTACACCCCTACATTGCTTCACATCACTTACGATATTACAAAAATCAATAGTGACGTATCTTAAGACTTATAATCATAATCAATACAATGACTACTACGAGGAAAATACGTATAAACATTTGACAATGTTGAATACACTTGTCGAAACTTATAAAAACTCAACAAAACTCAATAAAATTTATTGTTAAAAATAAATTTTAATAATCGACCTGGCTATCGAACAATTCAAATAAAAATTTATTCTACATTTTTTGAGCCGTCCGGTCACTTGCGAGTGGGGGGACCGGACATCCCAAATTCTAGTGTAAACTTATTATTTAATAAATACTAATTTTAATTTAATTTGACTAGTTTTAGGTTCTCAATCCTAAGTTTCAACTCAGGTTAACTTTAGTACTTCTAGTTCTATACGTTCTAGGTCTTAGGTTTCAACTCAGGTTAACTTTAGTACTTCTAGTTCTATACGTTCTGGGTCTTAGGTTTCAACTCAGGTTAGCTTAGGTACTTATGGTTCTATACGTTCTAGGTCTTAAGTTTCAACTCAGGTTAACTTTAGTACTTCTAGTTCTATACGTTCTGGGTCTTAGGTTTCAACTCAGGTTAGCTTAGGTACTTATGGTTCTATACGTTCTAGGTCTTAAGTTTCAACTCAGGTTAACTTTAGTACTTCTAGTTCTATACGTTCTGGGTCTTAGGTTTCAACTCAGGTTAGCTTAGGTACTTATGGTTCTATACGTTCTAGGTCTTAAGTTTCAACTCAGGTTAACTTTAGTACTTCTAGTTCTATACGTTCTGGGTCTTAGGTTTCAACTCAGGTTAGCTTATGTACTTATGGTTTTATACGTTCTGGGTCTTAGGCTTCAACTTGGGATAACTTAAGTATTTTTAGTTCTATACGTTTTGTGTCTTAAGTTTCAACTTAGGTTAACTTAAGTACTTCTAGTTCTATACGTTTTGTGCCTTAAGTTTCAACTTAGGTTAGTTTAATTACTTCTAGTTTTATACGTTATTAGTCTTAGGTTTCAACTCAGGTTAACTTAAGTACGTCTAGTTTTATACGTTATTAGTCTTAGGTTTCAACTCAGGTTAACTTGATTACTTCTAGCTCCTAGCATAGCTAAGTTTTCAAGTCTGTTACTCATGTTAGCCTAGGCAACTCTTATTAAATTTACTTAACCTTAAGTCTTTTGGGTTTGGATTCATGTTAGGTCAACATAGCGTCTATATGTTTATCCAAACACACTGTTATTTTCTTGGCCTAGCTTCCAGGAAGAGGATTACCTTGTGAAATCCCTAGCAGATTTCAAGTGGGGGGAAATGTTATGGCTTGGTACCATCCTTCCTTTCCGTTTCCTATATAAAAAATCTTCACACAAAGAGAAACTGTCTATTCGTCTGACAGTTGCGATCAAACCGTCGACCCAAGCAGTCGATGACCAATCGGTGGTAGCAGCACACACGTCGCCCTAGCATGTGACTATAGACCTTATATAAAACAAATTACTTAAAGTGCAAATAGTGGGTTATATAGAAAAACAGCCGGCCGGTCTGATGGACCTAGTGAACTTACTGTGAAGCCTAGATTCAGTGTTTCCTAATTTCCTAACCCGGACGAGCACATGTGAGTAACCTTTCTTTTCTGTACCAGTTATAGTGTGGTTTCCAACTCTTGATTTTAGCAGGTTTAGGTTTCCCCTAGCTTGGAGGCTGGCTGAGCTAATAATAATAAACGACACGAGATTCTAAATCACAATTTCATCCACGAACACGCAACAGTAACTATAACATTGTATATAGGTACCAATAAGAAAGCTCAATAAACGTTATTATTATTATTTATTTTAGAGAAACTTTAAACGCAATTTTTTTTTTATTTATTTCAAAACTTTATGCACTAGGTACACAGGCGAACTTAATGCCGCTAGGCATTCTCACTAGTCAACCTTAGGGACAATTTAGAGCATTTGTTATGTGAGGCAGGTGCAAAATATAATAGGAGCATTAAGATTTGTGAAAAAAATAATAAAAAAAAAAAATCAAACTTAAATACTAAATCTAATATACTATATACAAAACTATATATTAATCAGTAGGTGTATATACTAAATAAATAGACTACATACTATCATTATACTCGTATATAAATAGAATACATAGGTACATATAAATAATAATACATATATATTTATATAATACAATATCATATACTTATATCATATACTTTATACTCTTACGAGTAGCTTTATTGTTGTGTACACGCTTATTGTTATGAATATTGGCTTATGTTTTTGTTTGTATTCTTTATATTATTATTTCTAGTTTTTAGTTTTAGTTTAGTTTAGTTTTATTTCCACAAAGAAGTACTATTTATATAAAGTAAAGCCATGTATGGCCAATGTGTTACTTATAAGGTATACCTATGTATTTATTTCTGTAATGAGCTGTGGTTTTTGTAATAAATAAATATCTATGTAATGGAGCTATTTAGGAAACGTGTAAAAACCATTCTTTTAAATAACGATCTGTTTGCCGCTTGTCGGACATCTACAGGCAGGTTGTTCCACAAGTTTTTTGTATTATGCCTTTGTTTTGCTAACGCCATGTACTAATGAGAAATACACTTTTCTTACGTACATTTGTCATAGATTTACAACACCACCGTTCCCGTGCCTCGGAAAACACGTTAAGCCGTCGGTCTCGGTTCCACTAATACCAACTTGTGGAATTGTTAATAAATTGTCATTAAAAATTGACATTAAATCCTCGCCAAGGCGTCTGGCCAGTGTAGGCCAAATTCTCCAGATATATGTTCTGTTCTGTGTCCAACAGTGGAGGTCTAGGACCAGGGGCTGTAATAATAATAATAATTACTAACGGTGCGATATGTGACAAGTTAATGTTCTTAAGTACAGTTCTCCCAAAGTGATAATGCGCATAGAAATCTTCGTCACTGTTCGGCAACGGTCGTATTCCCCGAGCGTCGGAAGACGATATGTATATAGAGTGGTTAAGTGCATTTTCTTCATGCATAATTTAGTAGAATTATGTGTTTTGTGCTAAAAGAGATAAATATTGATTTATCAGTAACAAAATTTGATTCGATAATTCCATGTAAGTAAATAGCGAGGAAAACCACACGAATGAGAATATGCTACAATCTTTGTTGGATTGATTTACTTCGAAAATTTTATAGTACTGTAGTGACCTCCTTTAAATATAAAATCTCTGCCTGTGTCAACAGACAAGCAATTGTCAAATAAACTATTTAAATAAGATAATTAAAGTTGAAATTAAATTCACCTTTGAAAACAAAACCAAGAAGGGTGTGTGTGTAATAGCAGCTCTATATAATTTCACACAGAGAGAACACGTGCAGTCACCGCCAAAAAACAAAAAAACACTGCCCAAATTGTTTTCGATTGTGTACACATGATATTGACTTCTATTTCTTTCGAACAAGGTGCAAAATGCAAGTGCAATGTTTAGGCTCTTACGATTCAATGATTCGGGTGTTTCCGGGAATACGACAATTAGCGAAGATCTGTATGTGCATTATTAATTTGGGAATACTGTACTTGTGTGCTATTTTAATTCACACATCTAGTCATTTATTAATTTAATCTTTTAAATGACATACCAATATTATGTTTATGCACGACTAGGTATTTGTTAAGTTAGCTTAAGTTTGGGCATTAAAGTTACCGCTAATTTCGTTATATACTTATATATATTTTAATTTTAGTTTAGTAGTAGAAATTATTATTTTGTTTTGTTATAAAAATTTGTAAAGTGTTGTTTGAGTACCTACTTATTGTTACTAATACTTGTTGTTGCACTTAATTAATTTTATTATATTGTATAATTCTTAAGGTGTAAAACGGGATCAGTATACAAATGCAATTGTTATTTCATATCTCATTGTTATTGTACTGATTTTGTTGGTTCTTTTTTTTTATTATAGCTAACAGTGAAAATTTGTAAGGCTTTGAGATTAGATATTTTTTGTATACATAATATTGCAAAGGCTGTAAATCTTCCCACGAATAAATAAATAAATAATTACACCATATTATTATTACCATGACAACGCCCTTTTACAGCAGCATCTATTGGTGTAGGTAGTACTTATCTGGTAACGACGAAGGCTGTTCTTTGCTGATATTCATTCGCAATCATGATTAGTAAAATAATTAATTTGTTATCTGACGAAGCCGAGTGTACCAAATGTATGAAATGAAATTATTTGGTAATTTTTATCAGGGTTAGCTTTTTGAAAAAAAATAATGTAAACCTAAAAAAATATATAATTACTTACGTCTGCCAATGATAAGTCCACACTTAAAGTTATTGACCGAGAAGGAAACCCGGACGTCTTGACTGTCCCATTGCTGGTTGTTGTAGTCCCCACCGTTCCTATTGAATGGATTTTTAATTTAGATCATCTCATCAAAAAAAAAAATAAAAAAAAAAAATGCTCTAGTATATATTTTTTGGTACTCATTCAAGATGTATAGTAGCGATGAAACGGAAAGTGGTTTGGCCGGATACCGGTTACCGAATATTCGGCAAGCTACTAGGCCGGAGCGCCGGATATCCGGCAACCGAATATTCGGCCCTTTATCGCGTTACATGACGCGACCAGTTTGATTTGAAATTATTATTACAAAAAAATGCAGAAAATTTGAATCATACAGTATTTGGTTGGGTAGGGAGAGAAGTAGAATGGTGGATGGTGAGCGTATTATCGCGCAATAGAAAAAAAGAAGGATTTCTTAAACCAGCCTATTGTCGGTCGCAAGCCCGAGACACCATTCTTCTCATCTCTTACCCACACACGATGGACCCGGCACCCGCAAGGTAAATCCATGGAATGCTTAGAAATTTGTCTTCTCTCTTCATTCACCATAATTTGCCACTTGTTAATTTTGCTTAATTAAGTAATGTAAATTAAGCTAATTAATAAAATAAACATTTTTGTCGAGTGATTATTATAATAAACTGTGTCCATAACGTAGTCTGGTATCATTTTATTCGTATAAAATAATGAGAATGTTTTGAATATAACTATCCGGCATCCGACCGGATACTGAGTTACTATCCGATATCCGGCCGGATAGTTACCGGATATTGACCGCCTCCGTGGTAACAAACGTTGCCGTGCACTCGGGAGGTCGTGGTTTCGATTCCCACCGGGGGCAAGTTGTACATTGTATAATTTGTCTCGGTCTTGGTGTTTATATGTATAATATGTATATATTTACAAAAAATAATATGTAGTTTATCAACCATCTAGTTTCCGTAACACAAGCCTCGTAGCTTACCACGGAAATTAGATGGCGCTGTGTGACCAGTCTGGAAATATTTATTTATTATTATTTATATTCGTTTCATCTCTAATGTATAGTGTAAGTGTAAGATTTTTTAGTATTTCTATCTCAAAGCAAGTCTCAGTTTTTTTTTTACAATATTCCTTCACATTACCTTTGTCCACCTCCCCCTCCTCCGTTATTATCTCTCCCCCTTCCCCCACTGCCCCTGGTCTCCTGTTCTCGTCTCTGCAAGAATACATTCGAATTTTAATTTCAAATACTAATTTAAGCGGTCGCCAAATTCTCACACATCTAGCTACTTAGTAATCTTTAAATTAATTCTTAATTAAATCTTTAATAAAAAGTAGAGAATAGTATTATCACGGCCGTTTCCCTTTCGGGGTGGTCAGAAACCACGCTTATCAATAAGCGGATTCACATTTGGCCAACTTTACTATAGGCCAATCATGACAAGTGGCAAGCTCGTCGATGTCTCCAGCGTACCAAACTCGAGAAAAATCACAAATAAATTAAATATATTTATTTACATTTTTTTTTCTCGAGTTATCGGCTACACTACTAGGCCAACAACCTTTCATCTTCTAATTTAAACACTTTTACGTATAATTCTCAATATCTCACGTCTTTTGTACAATTCTAAATATTATCTTACAATACCTAACCCAACGCACAATGGTGCGCTAGAACATCACAAAACGAATATGCAATGTGTAATATTTATTTCACTATTTTTATGAGATATTTTATTTTAGTATTCTGACCATGACAACTCGGGAGGTCGTGGGTTCGATTCCCAACGGGGGCAAGTTGTACATTGTATAATTTGTCTCGGTCTGGGTGTTTATATGTATATATTTAAAAAAAAAAAAAGTATAATATGTAGTTTATCATCTAGTTTCCGTAACACAAGCCTCGTAGCTTACCACGGAAATTAGATGGCGCTGTGTGTCTGGAAATATTTATTTATTTTAGATACTTACGATGACGCTGGAGATTAGATCTTCGACCATTTGCTTGGCCTGTTCTACTTGATGCGGCTTGCCTTGGAGGAAGCACCTAATACAGAAACATTATTTTTAAGCTGATTTAGTTACGATATTTCGCGGGGTTTTTTATTTATTTTATTTATCCTGTAAGTAGGCATAGGACAATAAATATAATGTATTCCGCGCTTATACATGTCAAAAAATTAATTAATATATCGAAAAGCTTATTTTCTGGGAATTAGCTTGTATTTGGAGCAGCACATTACAACCCAAATGTACATAATTATTAATCTTAAAATTATAGCTGCTGTAAATAGGCATTGTCATATTACAAACTAAGACATACACAATTATAAAATATATACACCCAAGGATCATAGCTGCTGTAATGAGGCATTGTCATACTACAAGCTAAGACGAAAACAATTATGAGGATGTCACTGAGATTATTAATGAAGAAATATATAATATATATATATATATATATAGTTTTTGTTATATATGGAATGACTTTGTAACAAACAACAATCTCTTTCAAAAGCTTCAAACTTCTCTGACATTGTGTTTGTCAGGGTCCAAGATTCAACACCCGACAGGAGAATGGAAAATATTATATTTTACACATTATATTAATTATTATTGATAATACACAGCAATGTTTATATATATGTTTTGAGAGCTTATTGTTTACATAAATTCGTAAACATAGAGTGGAATATCACGAATACTACCACTTGTACAAATCAAACTGGCAGACAGATATATATATAGCTTAAATCGGTTCAGCAATATAAGCGTGAAGGTGAGACAAACATACAGACATACAGTGCTTCTACATTTACAACATTAAATATCATCATCATCATCCTGTATCTCTCCACTGCTGGATGTAGGCCTCCCCCAAGGCTCGGCACTTAACGCGATCTTTGACTACCCTCATCCAACCCCCACCAGCGACCTTCTTTAGGTCATCTGTCCATCTGGCGGGGGGTCGTCCCACTCTGCGTCGTCCCGTACGTGGTCTTCCGTTTGCCCCATCGTTAGTCGGTTCTGCGGCAGATGTGTCCGGCCCATTACCACTTCAGCTTGCTAATTTTAAAAGCTATGTCAGTGTTGACTCTCAACTGTAGTTTCCCAACTTTAAGGGAAACCTTTATAGCTGGCAACTATACTTAACTGTGTGTCAGTGCCATTATTTTACGAGTTGTCAATCTGAAGTCGTTAAAGAAAGTTCAACGCTGAACACTGTAGTCTGCAGATGTCACTGTAGACGTCCCTCTCTGTATTGTGTCGTTTTATGCAAAACTGTAGCTCTTCAAGCCCCTATTGTAGGAAGTGTGAAGTGTGCTAGTGTCCTTCCTATTCCTGGTGTTGTGAAAAGTGTGTTCACATCAAGAAAGAAGAAGCGGCGCCGCTGTAGTCTTTGGGATATAAGAGGAGTCCGAACCACTCTGCACGTGAGTCTTTTACCATCCTGTATTCCTTCCACCCTCCGTCCAGGCAACCAACTTAGGACCTGGATGCACCAGTCAGTAACTTTAAGTTTCGAATTCTATCCATTAGAGATATACCAAGCATAGCTCTTTCCATGGCTCGCTGAGCGACCTTGAATTTATGGACCAGACCCACGTGGACACTAACAGTGGGTCTGGTCAACATTAAATATAGATTTACGCAATGTTGTTACAAAATCTCCATACTAACAAATTTAATCTTTATTTTTATTATTATTAAGAGATCAATAATTATTCGTTGTAATAAGCGTATTGTACTTCGCATATTATTGTGTATATTTAGTATACATTTTCACGTTTAAGTAGTGTGTGTATATAATTAGTTACGTAGTATAGTTGACCGCCTCCGCGGTCTAGTGGTAACAAACGTTGCCGTGAACTCGGGAGGTCGTGGGTTCGATTCCCACCGGGGGCAAGTTGTACATTGTATAATTTGTCTCGGTCTGGGTGTTTATATGTATATATTTACAAATAATAATAATAATATGTAGTTTATCTCCATCTAGTTTCCGTAACACAAGCCTCGTAGCTTACCACGGAAATTAGATGGCGCTGTGTGACCTGTCTGGAAATATTTATTTTATTTATTATTTATTTATTTATATAATTATTTATGTAGTTTAAGTATTATAATTTTTATGATGTTTATCTATATATGATGTTTATCTATATATCTTTAACTAGTAGATAAGTAATTTGTTTTTTTTTATTATTGCCATGCCTAAACTTCGATTTCTTGTCCCGAAGGTTGATGGTAAGAAAATTTTTAATAAATAAAATTTTAAAAAATGTAAGTCGAATCAAATCAAAATAATACGCTGTGATGATGTTTTTACCTCTTGTCTCCGGGTCCATCGTCTCGTTTTTGATGGAATTGCACTCGGCAGCCAGTTTCCGCTTGGATTTTCTTGATCATGTCACCGTTTCGACCAATCACTACGCCCACAGCCACCTTAGGCACTAACACTTGATCCTGTGATAAACAATTAAGATTAGAGATGGGCCTTTTAGAACATGTATATTTAGAGAAATTGATATTAATATGTGGTAGGCGGACTAATGGTGGTAATTTGGGAGTTCTTAGCGCCATTTTTTTTTTTTTGGAAATCAACAGTTGAATATTTCAAATAGATATGTACGCAAGTTTTACACGGACATATCAAGTCTATGTTTTTTGTTTTGTAAATTAGTTTACTGTGGATATTGTTAGTCAAACGTGGTGTTATTTTGTATAATAATGTGCTACGTTGTGAATAATTATGGAAAACGATAAATTGGACTTTAAGTATGGGGCACAAGTTGCAGTTTATTTTTTGCGGTTTTCCCGCGCTGTCAACTCCCATATTTTACCCGTCGTGTTTGATGGACTATGGTGCCGCGAGTGACTCCAAGAAAAGCATCAAATTCTGCAGCATGGCGAGTGTAGGCCAAATTCTCCAGATATATGTTCTGGAAGGTCCATCTCCAGCAGTGGAGGTCTAGGACGCTGTGTTCTAGGGGCTGTAATGGATAACGATAACAGTGTCTTACCTCAGATCCGTTACCCCCTCCACCATGTCCATTCCCCTGATCTTGATAGGGATCATCGAACTGCTGTTGTCCTTGGAATCCTCCACCACCACCTCCTCCTTCCTTCTCCGATAGCAGTTCAAACACCAGTTGCTTGGCGAAGGCGATCTTGGACGGCTCTCCGGATATACGAAGGGGCTTCTCCTGTGGTCAAGAAAACAACAATGTCCATTTTGGACCGGAGTTTTGTTTTTTCGTATGCATCAAAACGATCTATAGCTCAGTTGAAAAGCCAGCATCTAAGGCCACGTCTATTCTTGTGCAAATTTGAAGTATTTTGCCAATATCAAAAAAATAATATTTTATTGCATGATACAAAATATGACACACCGTAGGGGCGTAGTAAATAATAACATTATAATTACAACTATATAACAATTTCAATCCATTAAAACCTCAAACCATATTACAATACATTAAGTAAAAAAAAAGCAATAGAACTTCGGAGAAGGATCGAAAATAATAATCGAATTGGGCCTAAGCCCGCCGTCAATACATTTATGGAACGAGCTTCCAAGACGGCATTAACGGAATCACACAGTATTTGGTTGGGTAGGGAGAGGAGTAGAATGGTGATTGGTGAGCGTATTATCGCGCAATAGAAAAAAAAGGAGGCCTCCTTTTCTTAAACCAGCCTATTGTCGCTTCTCCTTATTCTCATCTCTTACCCACACACGATGGACCCGGCATCCGCACGGTGATCCATGGAATGCTTAGAAATTTGTCTTCTTCTTCTACTGCGTAGAGTTTATCTTGCATGAATTCATTTAATGCGTAGTGACATTTTTCTAGTAATATATCCTTTAGATTATTTGCAAAGGTATTATGGTTAGCTTCTTGTATATACTTGCGGATATAGCATAGGAACCGTTGCTGTGTATTTTTAAATTTGATTTTGGTACAAATAATAATAATAAATATTTCCAGACAGGTCACACAGCGCCATCTAATTTCCGTGGTAAGCTACGAGGCTTGTGTTACGGAAACTAGATGGTTGATAAACTACATATTATACTTTTTTTTGTAAATATATACATATTATACATATAAACACCCAGACCGAGACAAATTATACAATGTACAACTTGCCCCCGGTGGGAATCGAACCCACGACCTCCCGAGTTCACGGCAACGTTTGTTACCACTGGACCAATTTATCTACACAAAAATAAATAACCAATAAAACGGAAGTTTCTCTATTATTTCCTATCGATTCCATCATCAGTTCATGATGAGTTCCATTGACCATCAGACAAGCTCCTTCTATTCAAATCTTTAAAAAACTACTTAATACTTTCTTTTTAAACAAGCAGAACAATATATTTTAACTCCACAAATTTCTACTTCCTAATAATGTATTTATGTAGTCTATGTATACTATTTATGTAGTTTGTTGGTTAGAATTGCACCCCACATATTTATACTGTCTCACTCTCCCAAAGGTTAGTTGGTAGAAAAAGCCGAAATGGCTTTAAGTTCGCCTTTGTGCAATGTAGGTACATACTTTTAAGTGCAATAAAGTATTTAATAATAATAATAATAACTAAAAATAAATATTAATGACGGTGAGTCTGATATTGTTCTATTCAACAAAAACTATAGCTGGTTTTAAACCTTTTTTTATTGCTCAATGATACGCTATTTCTATTCAGCTCAGTGACATTAAACATATACATACATATCTTTACGCCAAATCCTTTGCGAGGTAGGCAGAGACAATTGAGCGCTACTTGTCACCATCATGACCTCTTTCGCTTCTTCGAAAATCATCAACATGAACTTTTGTTTCGATGGCTTTTTAATGCACCTTCAGCTATTGTTTTGTTTATTTAATTGTGATAGGTGAGTCTTGGTTTGCCAGGGCCTCTTTTACCCACTTTCGCATTATACATATAAATATAAATATTTCCAGGGAGGTCATACAGCGCCATCTAATTTCCGTGGTAAGCTACGAGGCTTGTGTTACGGGAACTAGATGGTTGATAAACTACATATTATACATATAAACACCCAGACCGAGACAAATTATACAATGTACAACTTGCCCCCCCCGGTGGGAATCGAACCCACGGCAACGTTTGTTACCACTAGACCACGGAGGCGGTCAGACATATATATGGTTCGTCATTCTCCCTTCGCTCATCTTGATGGCCATCTATGATCGACTAGATTAAGTTTTTTTTTTGTTTAATGGTTATTTATATTCAACAAAATATATAAAAGTTTTACAGATGACGGACATGACCTATACGTACTGGCTCTAAACAAAAAGCTATAGGCGTTATCAACGTACACGATAAAACAAAACTCCGGCCCAATAAAGTTATAAAAAGTTGTCATTATTCTAATTAAAACAAAAAAAAAAAAAATATTAAACCATAAATATAATGTTTTTACTGAAAGGCCAAGATAGTAGACACTGTTATTAGAACAAATAATTTAGTATGGTCTGCGGCCTCCGTGGTCTAGCGGTTAAGTCCGTGGATTTATGCCCGGAGGTACCGGGTTCAACAAGAATATTTATTAATGTAAATAAATAAATAAATATTTCCAGACAGATCACACAGCGCCATCTAGTTTCCGTGGTAAGCTACGAGGCTTGTGTTACGGAAACTAGATGGTTGATAAGCTACATATTATACTTTTTTTTTTTTGTAAATATATACATATTATACATATAAACACCCAGACCGAGACAAATTATACAATGTACAATTTGCCCCCGGTGGGAATCGAACCCACGACCTCCCGAGTTCACGGCAACGTTTGTTACCACTAGACCACGGAGGCGGCAAATGTAATACATACAATTAATTTATTTGTCATATTTCTCGAGTTTCGTACCTCGGAGACATCGACGACCTTGCCACTTGTCATGATTGGCCTATAAAGTTGGCTAAATGTGAATCCGCTTATTTATAAGCATGGTCTCTGACCACACCGAAAGGGAAACAGTTGTAATGATACTTTATGGACAACAAACAACCTAAAGATATTAAACTGTATTATTTAGGTCGTCGATTGTATAATAAATACTAAATGATTTTTCTCGGTGTTCCGTGTACTAATATATACTAAGTGTAATTGCAAAGAGAAAATATTTTTTTTAGGCTTTAGGTGTCATTGGTAGAACCCCTTCTCGAAATAAAAAAGGTATTTTTTTTAAAGAAAACATCTTGATCCGATAAACAAAAGTGTTACGGTGCAGAGAAGTTTTCCTAAAAATATCGCCACTCATGGTGAGCCTAATCAAGTAGGTAACGAGAGGTCGACGATCGCGCGAACGTTGACTTACGTAATTCTTTGTCTCTCTATTTCATCTCTCGGCTGTGGGATCAATTAATCCTATCGTTCCGATACGCGATAATAGTAACCGAAGCACGCTTAAAAGTGTTCCGATACGCACTTAAAAGTGTTCCGATACGCGCTTAAACTGTTTTGCCAAGCTGTGTGACGTCACAAACGACATCATTTCTCGCGCTCAGACTGCTCACGATATCGAGGTAGATCGCTCTGAGCGCTGTCAGTTTTTTGTCATTATGTCGCGCGCCATTTTCAAGTTTATTTAATATTAGGTTTTCTTTTAAATTATTTAACATTGTAATTCGTTTATACTGTTTGTATGTTACTTCTAAAACAAATCTATAATTAATATTAAAGTAGGAAGTGGAAAAAAAATGTCTGTAACACGGCAATTTATTTTAAAAGATCAAAATAAGTTAATAATATTAAACTTTAATAATAATAAAATTCTTTATTGCACACAAAATATACAAAATAAAAATATGTACATAGGCGAGCATAATACCATGAAGGTATTCTCTACCAGCTAACCTTTGGGAGAGTGAGAGGTGAGTGAACTTTACACATATAAAGATGAATAAACCGAGAGATGTATATTTGTTAGTATTCATACTCAAAGATGTGGAATCCGCAATTTATCTTCCATGCATTTAAAAAAAAAACTAACATTTTATGAATGAAAATGTGATTTAGACCGTTCTGAATTGATATCACGCTCTGAGCATCCAAATCGCGATATTTGATTCGGAACGACGCGGTCAGTGTCATAATCGTTCTAAGCGCAATTCGGAATGAGGGGAATAATAACACTCCCCACCCTTTAGGTATATATAACGATTTTCAGACGCGTAGATGCAGTATTGTTTTGTTTTTCAGATAAAGATTAATATAAAAAAAATGTGATTTTTATTATTTTAAATAAAAGTTCTAATAATGACACCTGAAGCCTAAAAAAAATTGTTCTTTTGACAATTCAATATGTAATAATATGTTTTTTTTTGTGCCTTTTTAAGTAAAAAGTATATAAGTATGGTACTATTTATTAAGTTGGTCAGATTACTCACATATTCTGTATTAGGTCCTTCTTGAATCACAACCATTTTGGCTCCAGATTGTTCCTGCAGTTGCTTGATAGTCTTGCCATTCTTCCCAATAACCAAACCCACTTTGGGTCCCGGGAGCATAATCTCCTCCTGTATTCAATAAAATGTTACTGATAGTCTAAATTAGCTTATTTAGCACACTTGATGTCTTAATATGAATAAATGAAACATAGAACCGTTTCCAGCACGGCTTATATTGTTCATTTATAATCCTTAGGAGCCTATAGGAACACTTGGATTCGTCAAATTTTCATTTTGCTTATTTGATACCTATTAATATTAAATCAATATACATAAAAATGGCTGAAATAGCTGGCTGTTGTTAGCAAGGAACAATCTGCTAATATATAATCTGCTCATAGTGCCTGAGAATAACAAGCTTAATTCTAATAGTGGATAGCAGCTGTAAAGAGGCATTGTCTTATTTACCAACAATAAAAGCTATTTAAAAAAATATTAAATGTAATAGGAGAGCTTAATCTATTTTAGTGTAGGTAGAGGATGTCCCAACAAGACAAGTCCGCCACATTTGATTTTATAGAAAATATTGGATTGTTGTCTTACACCAATTGAACCTTGTACGCGTGAAAATGAAGATCTTTTACCAAAATTCGTTGTAAAGTGCTTCTGGAAATGTTAAATTCTTGACCACGATGCCGAATGGAAGTTCCTGGATTCTCGGCCACAGATTCCCTTACTGTGGCTTTATCTAGTGACCGACAAGGAGGACGACTAACAATGATCTTATGAGACATCAGCGTAAATTTGGTCTCAAATTTTGTAATTAAACGCCTCACTGTCAATTCATTTGGCACATTATTGCGACCAAAAACTTGACGTAATTGGCGATCTGTTTTCGCAAAACTTTCACCATTTTTGTAATGTGTTTTTATACAATAATGAAACCTAATCGGTTTGAACACTTCTCTATATTCTTAACCCGCAGTTTGTACGTGTTAAAAAAAACCACCGTTAAATTTAAATCCGGCGCTATTGTTGGGACACCCTATTTTTGTTGTGTTTAATTATTGTTTTTTTTATTATTTTATTTTTATTTCTACATTTAAGTAAGGTTGTGTAAGGTTTCATGACGTTCTACCTGTTAGAATATACCTATCAAGATACAGAACAATTTTTAAGAACCATCCGTTGATTTAAAGAACACAACATATTGTTTATATTTTTTTACTTCGATTTTAATTTTTATTTGTATTTTCCTTTTTGTAAACTATTCTTGTGAATAAGTGTAGATTGTATTTTGTAGGTATATTGGTAATGAAACATATTATTATTATAGAATGCTGTAAAATTATGTTGCCTAATATTATATTAAATATGACATGTAAAAGTGCAAAATACATTTTATTTAAAAAATAATTATAGAAAATAAACGAATTGAATCGATACTATCAACAGTATCGATGGTTAACTCGTCAGAAACGACAATAGTATCGATCGAATACTAAAGTTACAACTGAGCTTTAATACCATTTCAGGTATTACCACTTTTGTGCTATAGATCTTATTATAGTTATTCCCAGTATTAGTTTAGGCTACAATGGGGTGTATCAGGCAAAGCTTTTTGTAGATGTCGCTAGCGGCACTGGTACCTTGTTTTACTCCTATATCGCATAATTTTAAAATGTTTTTTGTTTATTTTAAATTAACGTTACCTACCTTAAAAGACGAATTAAGAAAGCGCACACCGTCTTTAAAACAAAAAAAGGTTTTATTAATAGAACAGCAATTTTGAGATCACCATATTTTTGATTTCACTTAGAAATCTCGATTTGTACATTTAAAAGCTGCTCACTTCGGCATAATATCCAGAAAATAATAAATTTCGTAATAAAAATACGAGTTTTCTATGCAACTGACAGTTATTAAAACACTCATTTAAAATTAACCTCACTAAATTGTTTGTCGGTAGGTATGCATGATAAATTGTGGAACGGGTTAGGAAGGAAAAAGTGATTTTGTTTCATGTTATTATCTTATTTTGTTATTATTATGTTTACTTTTATTATCTTATTAGTTATTACTTTTAGTTTTTATAGGTTTTACTTTTAATTGCATTTTTTATATATATTTTTTTTACTATTAACTTTTATTTTATATTATTACCATTTTTTGTATTATTCAATGTTGTGTACATTTTTTTTAGGCTGGCAAACCCGACAGGATTATTTCTCTATGTATTCAATAATTGTTTTGTTTGTTAGCTGTTATTTGTACCTTACTTCGAATAAAATAAATAAATAAAATGCGCCATCTATCGTGATAAAAAGTTAGTGATACATCCCATTATTGAAGCTAGTTGAATTTGGATCACAAACATGAATGTCACAAAAATTCGTAATCAGAATAGCATCCTTCCTAGAGCATTAGAATACTATAGGTTGTCTAGGTGTAAACTTACCATTGATGACAATCCGCCAACTCCGCCTCCAGGGTTGTTCCTCGGTAAGGGGGCAGATATCGGGGGTGCATCTGGCGCTGCGTTCTCCCTACCACGGTGGTACACGATCTGATTGACCAGCTCTCTGGGAAACGGTCGCATATCCAAACTTAATTTTTCTTATAGAAACTGATTTAAAGAACAATTCACACCGTCTGTTGGCGGGTTTCTATTCAACCCCTCGTTTTTAGATAACTTGTGAACATTTTAAACTATAAGGTCTATGAACTGATTACCTATTTTACAGTGACTCGACAAAACAATGGGTATTATTCAACTTCAATTCATGTATTTTTTACAGACAAAAAGCTGACATCTAGCCAGACTAAAGCAAAAAGTAAAGTATCATCACGACCGCTTCCCTTATAAAGCAGATTCACATTTAGCCAACTTTACTATAGGCCAATTATGACAAATAGAGCGTACCAAACTCAAGAAATATCGCAAATTAAATTTATTTATTTCAATTAACAAATATTATTATGTGCGGTGGTGGCTCGGTTGTAAGAACGCCTTTCTTAACATCGTTAAGAGTTGGGTTCGAACCCCGGCATGTACCAATAAAAAATACACTTACGTACATTTGTCATAGATTTACAACACCATCATCGTTCCCGTGCCTCGGAGAGCAAGTTAAGCTGTCAGTCCCGGTTCCACTAATCTTCAATAAATTGTCATTAAAATTGACATCAGATTCTCGCCAACCCATCTGGCCAGCGTGTCAAGTGTAGGCCAAATTCTCCAGATTTATGCTCCGAAAGGCCCATCTCCAACAGTGGAGGTCTAGGACGCTGTGTTCGAGGGGCTGTAATGTGTCCCGACCAGGAATCGAACCCGGTACCTCCGAGTCGTAAATTCAAGGACTTAACCGCTAGACCACGGAGACAAAGCAAAGATAAAAACATGACTAGTATAACCTAACCTTAATTTAATAAACAAGGGGCTGAATAACATATGGGGTTAAACATTTCCAATTGGACTATGTCAGTCAGTTTTGGCGGCAAAAGATGGGGATCGCCACAGATCAGTGAGAATTGTCCTTAAGACGGCCCAGGCCCAGGTTGTGGGTCTGTTTCACGTTGATCATATCGTTAAGTTAGTTTCTGCTATTCACAAGCCATCCTCACACTATAGACATCATCTCTAAGCAACATTAATTAACCTTAAGGATTACGCATGATCATATAGGTATATATATATACCTTAAAAATGTTACGAGTGAGAGGAATACAAAGCTCAACAAACCTCTTTATATATATATATATGGTTTAGATATTAAATATATATGTAAAGATTTGTTAAGCTTTATATTCCTCTCACTCGTAACATTTTCGTGATATAATATGATAATGAATCGTTATAAAGATTAGACATTTTTTACTGTCTAAAATTGGGTATATGTAAGTGAAAATATATATAAAATGACGGTGATTTAATTTTATAGAAATCTGACTACATTTCTCAAAGTACACATGACTTTAAAAATGATCATGATGAGAGAGATGAAAATTTTTACAACCCTTAAATTATTGAACAACTTTTGAAACACCATGTCTTTAAAAGTTAAATGAGCAACCGGCGTGATTATGTATGATCATACTTTAGACTAGGGATGTTGCGAATATTCGCATCCGCATATGCGGAACATCCGCATCGATGTAGAGATCCGCAACCGCATCCGCATAAATAGATGCGGAATCTTGTGGCGCTAGTCGACTAGTAAGAAAGCAATGGAGACCGAAAAGGCGGCCATTAAATATAATGCTCCAATATTCAAATTTAATTACTAAAAAAATTTATTAGTAATTCAGTCACTACTTTTTAAATAAAGAAGGGATAATTGTCCCTGTCTTTTAATTTTTTTTACCCACACTTTAGTTTTAAAAAAAAATTTTTTTGTACAGATCAGCATCCGCAGATGTGAAAAAATCTGCATCCGCAACATCCTTGCTCAAGACTAATATGTTATTCTATAGATAGAAACAAACTTTTCCTAAGAAACTGTCAGAAGTGACTATTTTTTTGGTATTTATATTTATAGAATTATTGTATGCCTATTGTGGGCAGATTTTTTAAAATTTAAGTAATGTACATCACCTCTTTATACCAATGTAAACAATCTTGACAATAAAGAATTTTGAATTTGAACTGTTAATTATAAAATAGCATGGATAACCAAATTTATTTGTCATATCAGACATATGGTTTATTAAGAAAAGTTGTTTGTTTCTATCAATAGAATAACATACAAGTCTAAAGAGCATACAAAGTGACATATTACATAGTAGTATATTAAGAGGTTTGTTTAGGCTCTGTATTCCTCTCACACGCAACATTTTTAAAAGGTTTTTACAAATAGGAGTATTTAAAAAATGTTATCAAGCTTTCTAAGAAATAAAATTCCTTTTAGAGATATATTAATCATAGAATTGTTTGAGTAAAAGAAGAAAATCGAAATGAAGATTTAGCTATTTTTTTTGTCTAAAATTATAGTGAAAAAAAAAAGAAAGTGATTTTTTTGATACAAACCTCTCGCTCGCACAATCCAATATTTTCAAAAGAAATGTAGTCTATCAACTGTCTAGGGAATAAAATTACGGACATTTTAACTTTGAAATAGCTAATTTCATACAGAGAAGAAAAAAAAGAGAGCAAAAACATTTATAACAATTTTTCAAAAATTTATAATCATAATAAATATTTCCAGACAGGTCACACAACGCCATCTAATTTCCGTGGTAAGCTACGAAGCTTGTGTTACGAAAACTAGATGGTTGATAAACTACATATTATACTTTTTTTTTTTGTAAATATATACATATTATAGAATGTACAACTTGCCCCCGGTGGGAATCGAACCCACGACCTCCCGAGTTCACGGCAACGTTTGTTACCACTAGACCACGGAGGCTGTCATTTACAATAATAGAAGACAAATTTCCAAACAATTTATGGCTTCACAGTGCGGGTGCCGGGTCTATCGTGTGTGGGAAAGAGATGAGAAGAATGGTGTCTCCGACAATAGGCATCCACCATTCTATTCCACTCCCTACCCAACCAAATACTGCATTTTTCCGTTAATGTCATCTTGGAGGCTCATTCCATAAATGTATTGACGGCAGACCTACCTTAGACCTTAGGCTCAATATACAGTGTAAACTCTATATAACGACACTGAAGGGACTGTGCATTTTATGGCGTTATAGAGAGATGTCGTAAATGAAGAGAAGAAAAATCAGAATTAGATGACAAGCTAATTTATTATTCCAATAAATTGACAAGAACAATATTAAATATAAACTAAATATATACAAATAAATATTGTAAATAAATATCTATTGACATAAGCATATTGTATGCCCATAATATGGGCAGATTGCATCATTATGACATGTACATACAACTGTCATTAGAATAAGCAATCTACACAATAAAGAAATTTGAATATATAACGATATTAAAGGGACTGTGCATTTTATGGCGTTATAGAGAGTTGTCATTAAATGGAGAGAAGAAAAATCAGAATAATGAAGACAAGCTAAACCAACCAAAGCTAATTGATTTCGACGCTTTAGGGGGTTTGTCGTTAAATCGAGTGACGTTACATGGAGTTTACACTGTATCTTCAAAATGTTCGTGATGTTATTCCCTAGTAAGTTGATAGAGAACATTTCCCAAAAGTGCACTGGGGCTTGAAAAATCTTTAACCCTTTCAGCACGGATAATACCAAGCGTGCGTTAAGTCTTTCAGCACGGACAGTATTAAGCGTGCGTTATTACAACAAAAAAAACTTGCGGTCTCCAAATTCTATTTTGCCGCTTCGAAACCTCGATAGTTCGTGCACTCATCTAGCTACTTAGTTATTATCTTTGTTATATTGTTAGGACAAGTAAATAAAAAAAACATACAAAAGTGGTTTTTATTTCCTTATATACCTAACCCAACGCACGATGGTGCGAATATGCAATTTATATTATGGATTTTTTTTACTATTTTACTAGATATTTTAGATCTTAAGGCCTTCAAAGTTATGAATAAAACTTTTATTCAAAATATTTTTATCGTGCTGAAAGGGTTATATATATTATATTTTTTTTATTATTTATTGAATAACCGGTTTGTATTCTTACTTCCAACATGTTTTTGTTACTAAAAATCACCCCTACTAAAGCTAGTCCTCACATGACAGGATGTCCTAGTGTGCAGACCAGAGATTTATTGTTGTTACTAACACATTTTACTTACCTTAATTATGTTATTTTTTTTTACTTTGTACTTACTAACTCTTTGATGAATAAATTAATTTGAATTTGAATTATATATTGTGGAAGCGAGAGAGATGCAAAAGCGTTAAAACATATTAACTAATAACTATATTTGTATTACTACTAGAGTGCGATATAATGATGATTATGCGCTTGTCATAAAGGCAAATACTTTTTTTTTTTTTCAAAGACGGAGATCGATAAATCATTAATGATACGACCACAGCCTGAAGGGCCACCGCCGGAAGTCGCATGCCCGACTCACCGAGAAGCCTCATAAAGAGACCCCAAGGCTCCTACGGACTAAAACCCTATAAACCGTCTCTCTTTCACTGTTGGCCCTGCGTGCCTTAACAGCTAAGTCTGAGTCGTGGCTACGGAATGAAGGCGTTCATCGCATGAGGCGAATGCAACAAAACACCAGATCCTTGCTAAATATGATAAAGTGAACTTTTTAATAACCCTGGAGCAATTTGAAGGTAGTGACTACAAAAATGTTTGTACTGGATGTGGTTATGATACTAGATTCTCGCAAAAAATAAGATACAATGAGTATTGGGGTATAACAACTATTAAGGTAAAAGAATAATAATAATAATAATAATAACGAAATACGCAAAAGGGTAGGTATAAAAGAAAGCATAGGTACAAAAATAAAGAAAGGCATGCTCCGATGGTTCGGGCATGTCGAAAGGATGAGCGAAGAGAGATTGACGAACCAGATATATAATGCGAAAGTTGTGGGTAAAAGAGGCCCTGGCAGACCAAGACTTGCCTATCATGATTAAATAAATAAAACATTAGCTGAAGGTGAATAAAAAAGCCATCGAAACAAGAGGGCATGTATGAAGAGGTTGATGAATGTCGAAGAAGCGAAAGAGATATGTCGTGATCGTGACAAGTGGCGCTCAATTGTCTCTGCCTACCCCGCAAGGGATTTGGCGTGAAGATATGTATGTATGGTAAAAGAACTAGAAAGTTCTTAACTTCCATTATATTTAATAATATTATGCTCATTGATGACTGTAAAGATTTCTAAAAGTGAATTTAAAAGTAAATTAAAGTTGCACTTTTTAAGTAAATACTAACTACTAACAGTAATTTCATTTATTGTTAAATAACTTTGTGTTTTGACAAATATAGTATAAAAAAATACTGTAAAAAAAGAGTGTACCTACTATTCGCCAACAAACTGCTATGTAGTATGGCGTATAATTTAAAAATAGTAAATAGTTTTTTATCTGAATAAACGATTTAAAGTTACAAATTACCTGGTGAAGGTAAAATCTGGCGACAGGAAGGCTGGCATTTATTACTCCTTTGGAAATGTTGCCAGTCTCCTTGAGATTATCGCTGATAGGACAGTAGTGGTCTTCCCTTATTTATATATAGTTTTAATTAGGTTTAATTTTATTTAATTAGTCAGTAATTATTATTAGATTTATTATTCTTATTTTACTAGTATCACGACCATATTCTTCAGAGTGATCAGAAACCACACTTTTGAAGAAGCGTATTCACATTTAAGGCAAGCTTGTAGATGTCTTTATGCCTCTTGTGTACCAAACTCGAGAATTATCGCAAATTAATTATTGTACCTCCGCGTCTAAATCCATGAATTTAACCACAGAGGCAGTTCATATTTTACTAAAAAATCCCAAGTTACATAAAATACTTACAATCGAATGATTATTTTTTCTACCATATATTATGCCCTGATAGTTCCAATTTTAGTTACTGGGGGTTGGATGAGGGTTTCAAAAGACCATGTGCACTAGGGTGGGTCAAAAAACACTTGACAAATGTACGTAAGAAAAGTGTATTTCTCATTGGTGAATCGGGGAGGTTTAAACCGACCTTGTAGGATTTAGGAAAGCATTCTTACAACCGAACCACCATATAAGTATACTATATTTAAAAAAAAAGAAGTTATAATCACTACTACTACTACTTAACGACTAAATCAACCACTTTGCGGTTGTTAGTTAAATAAAATATTTACAACTACCCACAAATATTTTGTGTAAATTTATGGTAACTTTTTTAACAGTAGACGTTATTCTACACAAACGTAAGCATTTAATGAAGTATAAATGGTTTAAATTTATTATTCAGATTAGCTAATTCATTGAAAATACCGAAACTTTAAAACCTAATCCGGAGACAGTTACACTATCACGATTGCAATAATATTTTATACACGTCATAATAGATTCAAATGACAACATATACATTTTTGACCCACCCTAATGTGCACTGTCAACCCTTGGAGACCAGTGGAGAGACACAGGTTGATGATGATGATGATTAGGCGTATAATCTTTTGTTGACTTTCATCTATCTACATAAAACATATTTATAGGTTCAATGTCTATGCCTGAGATGATATCGAGAGCATGATATTGCTATTAGAAAGATAAAATTAGGGTCTCAAATTTATATATGTTTTCTTTATCGAACTTTTAACGGCTTGTCAAAGTTTTGTTTATCTCATACAAAATAAGAAAAAAAAATGGTGGTAAATATTGGTCTCTTGCCCTGTAGCCCATTCTGTTACTTAAGCGCCAACGTTATATAATCGCTTAATTAAAGAAACTGTCAGTATAAAACGCTATTAAAATTTAAACTCGTGTAAAGGTTTCCACTACAGATGGCAGCAAAATAACGTTACGATGCGTTCATTTAAAAAAAACTATATATTTATTTTTGTATTTGCCATATTTTTGATTTATTACCTAATATGTGTTAAAACACCATGTTTAATGTAAATATATAATCTTAGTTTAATTAAAATAAATGTTATAATTGTTAACTTTAATATAAATTCACTTTTGCCCAATGATTTTGAAGTTGCAACCCCATTGGTGAACTTTGAAATAGTGGAAAACGCTATTTTGACATAAGGTCGGCTATGATCGGAAAAACTCGGGCTAAAAGTGGTAGTAAATAACAGAATTCACTATTTTGACAATCGATTGCGCTTAAGTAATGGAATGCTGTGCCGGACAGTTTCGACATTTGATAACGATCGCTATCTTAGCGACTTCTGCCCTTTTTTATTAGAAAAAAAAAAAAAAAAAAAGTGGTCAATATTATTAGTTACAAGGGACGGTAATATTATAATATGAGAACTTGTGCCATCAAATACTCCAAATGCAAATGCCAAAATGTCAACCGGTTGTTGTCAAACGATAAAACTGTATTGATAGTATTCAATAACATTGCGGGCTGTCAAATTTGAGAAAATCGCTAATTTGACAGATAAATAAATTTAATACAATTCCGACATCTTTATGACGAATGGCACTTATCATACATCCAAACGGACGCCGTTTTAATCGAACTATCCAAATGGACTTGCGTCCAATTATTTAGGTGACTAATTATAGACATCGTCACAACTCAGCTAATAAACTACAAATGGACGTAGATGTAAACAATTTACTATTTCGAAAATCATGAACAAAATTTAGAATGTGTCTACGTGATTTGGTCTGTTGGAAGGCTCGTCAATGGCCACGTTAAAACGCTAAGTTAGCGATCGCTATCTTAACGAGTTCAGTCAGTAATTAAAAAAAAAATGTGGTCAAGGAAGGTAATATTATAATATAAGAACTTATGTCAAAATTTTGACAAAGTTACTACGCGATATGTTCTGTTGGAAGGTTCAATGGTCACTTTAAATCACTAAGTTACTATATTATTTACTAGTAAGTAGTTTAGTTTCAGTAGTACTATATTTTCTCCCTTATATTATGTTCTATAATTACATACAATGTTCGTAATGTCCCTAAGGTTGACCGAGTAAGAATGTCTAGCAGCATTAGGTCCGCCTTTGTACTTAGTGCAAAAAGTTTTAAATAAATAAGTTAGCGGTCGCTATCAAATATCGAGACTGCTGCCCCTGTTAAGGGTTAACACTGGTATAAGTCAATATCCCACTTGTATTTATATAATTTTGTCAATTTAAGAAAGAGTTGAGAAGCTGTTAAAATAGACAAAAGAAAAATCATATATTTTATGCTGCTGTTATAGCCATCCATTCTTATCCAATACATATTATTTTCTAAAGAAACAATTTCATTAACTAAAAACGGCATAATATCGCACACCTAGATCTAAAAGGACTTAACTCTAAAAACAACATTTTTAAATTATGCACACCATGAAATTACTTATCTCATTACCTAACGACTAATAAAAAAGATTTAAAAATATTTAAAGTGCGCCTGCCCGCCGCAAACGAATGGGGTGTATCACTAACTTTGTATCACGATAGTTGGTACTTAATACAACTGTCAGTTGCATAGAAAATTTATATTCTTATTGCGAAATTAAGCTTTTAAGTGTACAAATCGAGATTTCCAAGCGAAATCAAAGATATGGAGATCTCAAAATTGCCGTTCTATTAATTCAAACTATTTTCTTTTTAACGACGGTGTTCGCTTTCTTAATTCGTTTTTTAAGGTAGATAACGTTAAGTTAAAATACATTTACCTGTTATAAAATAAAAAAACTACAAAAACATTTAAAAAATGATGCGACATAGGTGTAAACAAGGTACCCTTGCCGCTAGCGACATCTACAAAAAGCTTTGCCTGATACACCCTATTGGAGATAACACAGGGATACAGCAAAAACCCGATCGCCTTTTCCGAAATAATACTTTTTTTGAGTTAGTGCTTTTTAGATCTAGGTGTATATATGCTCTATGAAGCACTGTTTTTATTTCGAGATTAAAATTAATTGTATTGAATAACACTGGCTAGTCATAAGCAAATATCCGCACCACCATATTTTTTAGTAATATTACTTCAACCTTAGGCCGAGATTGGTTAAGGCGTCGTCCTAATTGGTCAACAATCGCACGATGCGTTTTCTCTCGACACAAATCTCTTAGTTGAAGTTCGTAAGTCACAGAAAATGTTTCATAACGAACATTAAAGTGTTATAAATGCAGGCGATCAAACGTTTCTTTTGACAGAGATAATGAGAAAGTTTTCCTTGTTATTCCTTACATCAAAATAATGGTTGAAAAAACTACACCATGCTGATTTCTGAATCTATAATAGTAGATAAAATTTTGAAACAAGAGCGGAGCGAACAATTCTAAGTAGATTCTTGCGGGGAATTCAAAGTACATTGCCCGAGGAAAAAAAAAATGTTGTCCAACTAAAAATACTCTGCATTTTCCTCTATGAGAAAATTACATAACATATTTATTAACAATTAAACCAAAAGCTTTATTCATTTGAATTAGCCGTAAAACTTCTCTCTTTTTTTTTATTTAAAGCACAATTGCAAAAAGACCCATATTGCTCGCACTTATTTAAGATAAAATGTTATTTTAAAAATAGTTAGAATGAAGGTTATATATTTTATGCTATTTGCAATTTTCAAAGTAATATTGTTTGACAAACTGGCGCAGTTAATTTGACAGTGTGATGGCGCGAAGCCTACGCGACTAAACCGCATAGCTCGATTGTACAATTGTTAGCCAATTAGGACGACGCCAAATCATACTTATTCTCTGCTCAGACTTCCCATACACCAGAAAAAATCATAGTCAGCTGTGCACAAGTTTTAGCTAAATCATAGGACCAAGAAAATCAATATGTTGGCAAAAGTTTTGGTCTAAAATTATCAATAAGTCCAAGGAAAGCATAAGAATGTTTCATAATTTCAGTCTATAAGTTAAAAATAAGAATACTTAAGAAATTGATAGGGATTTTGAGCAATTTTGAAGACCCTTAAGTTATTAGGCAGTGAAACAGGCCCTTAGTCGAGTTAATAGACTTACTTAGCTCTGTCAATGGCTTCTCGGGAGCCAGTGAGGGTGCACAGTCTCTCGGGCTGGCCGGAGTCCGGAGCCATCTGGATCTTGCAGCCAGACTCGGCTTGGAGTCGAGTTATCTGCTCACCACCACGGCCAATTACTATGTAACAAATATTAAAGAATTGTTGTAGCTTATTACTGCGGGATGTCAATAATACAAGTTGGCTAGTACCATTATTGACTTTTTAGCTGGACAATTTTGCAGGGAAATCACGAAAAAATATATATCCTGGCACCTATAAAAACTATTATGAATATGCGCAAAAGTTTTAGCTATAAAATGTATCCTAGCACTTTAAAACCCAAGCAGAACATAATGTTTAGGATGGTATCTGGAGCATCATGACTTGTAAAAAAAACTATAATTACAAATTTAATAAGTTTCCAGTTACTATAAGGGAGATGCCACTAAAACAGTTCAAATTAAGAGTCAAACAAATGCTGGTTAATGTTTTTATTCGACAAAAGCGACACTAAGCTCGACAAAGTCATGTGACTAAATAAATATTTGTATGCTAGAAATAGCGAAGCATGTGATATAATTGCATATAATAATTTACATCCCTGTACCTACCATGTTTCTGACAAATAAATTATTTCATTTCAAGAGATCTGAAGATGCCTACTATTGAGGCGTTTGTTGCCGGCCTAGCTAATTGTATGTTATGGATTCGAGAACGGCACCCAGCACCAAAGATGGTAGGTGGTTACCCACTAAAATTCTGCAGGGGAAACGGAAGATTATTCCCCGCCCATTAGACATCCATCTGGATAACTCCACTGTCTGTGACCTTAAAACCACCTATAAGACACAGTAAATAGTTACAAGTAATACTCACTGAGTCCAACCATCTTATCAGGTACTCTGATGTAGTCGTTCATATGGTCCTGTTGGGAGAGATGCTGCATGTTGGGTTGTGGGGGAGGTCCAGAAGGAAGTGGAGGCGCGGAAGCAAGACGAGCCGCTGCAGCTGCTGCCGCCGCCGCCGCTGCTGCCGCAGCACTATAATATAAAAGTATCATCACAATTGTTTCCCTTTCAGGGTTGGTCAGAAACCACGCCTATAAATAAGCAGATTCACATTTAGCCAACTTTACTATAGGCCAATCATGACAAGTGGCAAACTTGAGAAATATCACAAATAAATTAAGTATTAATTAAATGTATTTATTTACATTAATAAATATTTTTTAATATACTTACATTTTATATCTTTATTGGTAAATTAACTTACTACTACTGTTACTTAAAATTAACTTAACTTCTCACATTTCAGGCGATTCCCACGTCGATTAGTAATCAATGACCTATAAATGGATTGGCCAGTCCAGGGGTTCCCAAAGTGTCGCCAAAGTTTGATAACCGCTAACTACACCATTTGAATGGTGGTGTAGTAGGTGTAGTTATTAAACTTTGGCTACAAAACCCTTCAGCTAGATTTTTTCTTTTTATGCAGTTGGGTTTTTATTTTATACTTTTTAGTTATATTTATTTTTCTTTTAAGCAATATTTGTACTGTAGGTATGTAATATTGGCGGTTAATGGCAACCTACCTATATAAAATAATACACGGTTTGGAATATACTCAGTTATATGTTCGGAAACATTAATTAGTGTTCCATAATTTTTTTAATAGTTTGTTTTCAATATTTGTGATGACATTTGGGGAAAATTTATATATTGCTGTTTAAAAAGCTGGTTTACTTTCATTACCTAAAGAGTTCCTCACAATGTATATAAGTATGTATTGTATGTATTATATAGTAGCCAATATATATAGTGTGTAGTATATGTTTTATTGTTTACATATTTGTATGTATGTGTATTTATTTTAATATCTAGTGTATGTAAGATTAAATAAATTTATTTGGCTAAGTTTCTTACAATTGTTTGCACCTAACCTCATGACTGTAATGTTCTGTATTGTCCCAAAGGTTGGCTGCTAGAGAATGCCTAGCGTCATTAAGCCCGCCCTTTGTACATAGTGCAATAAAGTATTAAATAAATAAACATATTTAGTAGAGATGACAAATTTCTAAGCATTCCATGGATTAACCGAGCAGGTGTTGGGTCGATTATAGGAAGGTAAATTATTCAGTGAATATGAATATTCATTGCTTATTACCAATACAGACCTCATTTCTTGTTGTTGGTTCTGGTAGTCAACAGCTAACTTTTTCGCACTGTGGTCTTCACACTCGTCCAAAGGCCTCTTACCACCAGTCGCACCAGCAATTTTAGCTGCCACCTAAAAATTAGTTTTTATTTAAAATTTTGAACAATAACAATATTGGTAGAAGACAAATTTCTTAGCAATTCAAAGAGAGAGAGGAGAGCAAAAGGAGGAAATGTGATTGAACATTATAACATGTTGCCTAAGTGTCTCTTTTGTAAATTTTTAGACATACATGTTAATTATTATTGGAGGCAGGAAACAAATTTTTATACATTCTGGCAGAACCTCATAACTTCTCTATATATTATAATAAGAAAAAATAATAAATTTATTATTTTATTTTAAATACTTTATTACACTAAAATTGTCTGCTATTTCTAAAAAATATATAATTTGTATGGTCTTACATTAGACTAATGAGAAACCATATGATGAAAATGACAAAAAAAAAGTGGTTTTCTCATACAAACTGTTAATTTTAAAATAGCCAATTTGTATGGAGAAGCCAAAAATAAAATTAATTTCAGAAATGGTTTCTTAAAAGAAGTTGGTTGTTTCTATCAATAGAAACATATATTAGGCTTATATTAGATATTATAAAGCCTTTTAATCAAACACCCTCAAAATATTAAAATACATTCTGATACCTCTCATGACTAAATATAGCCTCCACAAATATTTTGGTTCAAGTGTGTATGGTATGACATGACAATCAATATGTTAATATTTTTATTGATCAATAATACCAGACCACAGACCACTTGTTACATTTTATTCCATCAGTAAAGGTAGGTACTTAATTTGGAATTTTCCCCAAAATACACAACAGCCCTCAAATTTTATCTTTATAATTTACTATCAAACTACAATTCAAAATCTGCCACCTGGCTAGTGAGTGGCTTCAGAGCCAGTATTCAACCATTGCCGGCAGGTATTTAGTTTTAGACTGTAGTCAGGCCGCCTAAAACAATGTGAGACTGCAGGCGAACTGTTAATCAGTGGAGTCCTTAACAATCAAATATCCCAACAAAGTTGGTTTTAACTCGGATCCACTGTCAGCATTCCTACTTGAAAGGATCGTTTATGCATTTTTCATACGTGTTCGCCCAACCGATTTTCGGACGAAAACGCAAAAGCAAAGTGAGCGCGGCCTAATACTCTCCATCCACTAATCTTGATCCCTCTTTCTACCCAAGATAATTCTGTTTAATAGCACCTTCGAAGTTGCATGAGACAAATACAATAATTTCGCAAATGCAGAGGCAATTGTCATTTGTCAGTGACCATTTACAGTTAGCTATATGATTCGATCTTAATTAGGTTATTATGTCTTAATTCATCAATATACTTGTGCTCGCTTACCATTTTGCATTGAAATTATAATAAGTAACTTTGTACACGAAATAACACGCGATGGTTCCAAACAAAAGGAAAAGAGAAACGCAAGTGTGCTGATTACGCGGTACACTCACCAATCTCGCACGTTGTTTGGCTGCTGCAAATCCTTGATTTTGGCTATTGTCTTGAAGCGTAGCCATAGAAGAATAATCGCTCATGTTGAAACTAAAGTATACATTCAAGCGCTTAAAACTGCAGCCATTAAAATAGGATCAAAAAGACCAGAAAATATTGGCTTGACTCGTAAAAACGCGACAAGACGCGGACCATAGACAAAGGAAAGAAAGTTTTGGCTTGTTGTTGCTACAAAAAAAAACAGAAAAAAAAAGAAATTCACTCGATTAAACAAACACGTAAAATATTTAAATGATATTGCAAAATATGGCTTTCTTTTAGGTACAGTTATAGGATTTATATTGAAGATTTTATAAAAGCACCTCAAAATTATAGAATTGTCTATGAAAGAAAGGATATTGATTCCATTTTACGCATATTAATTAGTTTATTGTATTGATTGAAAATTATGATTGATTTAATTATATATTTTGTACAATCGGTTGTTATTTTTGTTATAACAATTGTCATTAATATAAATTATTAAATAATATATTGTGTTTTCATGATGACTATCCAATAATATTTTTGCTTTGTTGAATTCTCTATCATACATTTAAAAAGATATTTCCAATTATAGGCGATTATTAAGATTATTTGTATGTTAATTACTAACATTAAATACATTAAACTGTTATTTTAGAAAAATGTAATACCAATGCAAAAATATATTAATTTTATTTAAAATGTAACGGAACGTTTTTTTTCATGAATGCGTGCATTTGTGTTGTCCGGCGTTTGAAGACGCTTTGAGTTGCTTTCAATTTCTTACCAAGTAAAATGTCGGGTGATACCGATAAAGCAAAAATCAGTGATAATCAGGTATATTAGTGAATTTTGTTATAGTCTTAATATTCTTTATGTTCAAGTGCATCAAATAAGCGTATTTACAGTGGCAGACCAATGTTATTTGCGTGTTATATCACTAAAGTTTGCCTGCGTCTCAACATGGCTGACAGAACGTTTGCTTGCCGCGAAACGCGGGAACTGCTACAAGAAGGGATGTGTTTCAAGTTAACTTTTCGCTTGAAAAAACTGATAATGCCATATTGATCAGTTAACGAAACCGATTCTAATGGGATAATTTTCATTAAATTATGTATTTTGACCACCCCCGCCCCTTTGCATTTCGGTGCAGGGCCTTTGTTAATGTGCGAAGTGAATATGACATTGATAGAAAATCCGTATGACCTTGGTATTTCGCTTGTCTCACTTATTGAGATTAGAAATAGCCTAAAAATGATGTCGTAATTTTGGGGCCCCTAAACGTGCGAATTATTGACTATTTGCAAATTAGCGGCTATGTAAATAAACATAAATATATAACGCGGGTCCTTTATTACCGTGACCATGATTTTTTTTACATTAATGAAATATTACAATATTACGCAGTTGTGCAAATACAAGCCATTTTAGCCAAGAATCAGGAGTTAACGCTGGCTGTGTCGTTAGAATCTGAAAATTCGCGTCTAGAATCTGCCATAGGAACTATATGCGCGCCTTTATCTCTATCTATACAATGCCAATATGTCATTTCTATTGTATGCCTTATGCCAAAGACATAAAGACTAAGATTACCTGGCAATAAAAAATCATAGCTGTTTGAGAATTGATAGACAGAGAAAGTCATGAAAAACGATTATTAATATTTTTTATTTATTAATATGATGTTTTTCTATACTTTTTATGTATTTCACATGAAAAAACCACTTGCACATTGCAATTTTTTGGTACCAAGTGATTGTTGCTAACCAGATAAAATGTTCACTTAATACATAAAAAAATCATTTTATTATTTTCATGTATAAATCACCTATTTTATGAGGACATGTATAGAAAATAACCTCAAACAAGTCATACTCCCGTCGACCTACATGTGATCTGTTAATCAAATTGAGAAAGTATGATTCACAGTTAATGCTTAATAAAATTATTATTTAAATGTGTCAAAATGATACAAATTCCACACTTTCCTTAATTCTCAAGTTTCAATTGATTTTCTAATACTAAGCCTTAACTTAGGTTAAGCTTCCGGACATTAAGTGTCTTGAGTAAAATACTAACGGCTGGTTGTAGAAAGGATGTTTAAAATAATCTTCATTTTTATATATGCCTTGTGATTGTTAGATTGGCATTTTGGTTATTTTAGCCAATGATATGTTCAATAGGCGTACCTACATTAAACATGTCAAATAATACCGGGTGTGTTGGCAATTTTATATTTTACAAGTGCTCTCTGAGTTGTAAAACTATGACAAATGTACGTAAGAAAAATGTATTTGTCATTGGTACTTGCCAAACTGTTCTTTTAGGATTTTAAAGAAAAATATTCTCCAAAATATTTGTTCCTATGTGTAGTTAATTATTAGTAAAAGTAAAGTATCATCCCAACCGTTTCCTTTTCGGGGTGGTCAGAAACCACGCTTATAAATAAGTGGATTCACATTTAGCCAACTTTACTACAGGCCAATCATGACAAGTGGCAAGCTCATAGATGTCTTCCGTGTACCAAACTCAAGAAATATCACAAATAAATTTAATATTAATTCAATGTATTTCATAAATAATTTTGTGTCTCGACCAGGAATCAAACCCGGTACCTCCAAGTCTAAATCCACAGACTTAACATGGAGGCAGTTTATTATTAATTTGAAATTATTATTATTTCATATTAATTCAAAAATATCTGTTTTGCATCTACTTTTTATTAGATTAAAATTATCCCAATTGGCTATAATAAAATTTAATTAACGCCCGCCTTTGTAGTGTATAATAGTGTTAAATATACTAAATTAATAATCGTCGTAAACTGTTAATTGGTAACTTTTTAAGACAAAGAAAAGCTAATTATATTTTACAGATTAATTAAGTACTTTTTAAGTTCCGGTTAACAACCTACCATTTTTGTTTTTGGCTCATTACACCAGAACAATTTGCGTTTATCATATTTTTTTTTATATGTTCAGATAGGACTATTTTCACAGACGTATTTTGGGTTTGGCCGTAAATTGGTTCTAAAAGAAAAAAAACATAAATCAATGTTATTGTATACTACAAAACTACAATATTGTAAGAAGTAAAGTAATACACCAAAAAAGTTCAAAATTAATGTCGGCGTTAGTTTCAGTCTTGCTTAAAATCGACCTGTAACATTCGATGTTAGGACTAGAAAGTCACAAGACACAATGGGGTGTATCAGGCAAAGCTTTTTGTAGATGTCGCTAGCGGCACTGGTACCTTGTTTACAGCTATGACGGATCATTTTTTAAATGTTTTTGTGTTTTTTTTTATTTTTATAACAAATAAATAATTTTAACTTAACGTTACCTACTTAAAAGACGAATTAGAAAAGCGCACACCGTCTTTGAAAAGAAAAAAAGGTTTAATTAATAGAACGGCAATTTTAAGATCACCATATTTTTGATTTCGCTTGGAAATCTCGATTTGTACACTTAAAAGCGGCTCATTTCGGCAATATAACCAGAAAATAATAAAGTTCGTAATAAAAATACAAGTTTTATATGCAACTGACAGTTCTATTGGGTACCGTCTATCATGCGCCATCTATCGTGATAAAAAGTTAGTGATACACCCCATTACGACATAGGAAACTTGTGACTTATGAGAAACGGGGCTTACGAGAAATTTGTCTACTCTTTATTTATTTAGAGAAAAAATACATAAATACATAGATTCTTTATTTTACACAAATAAACAAAAACACATTTAAATGTAGATAGGCGAACTTAATATCTAGTGACATTTTCTAACAAGGAGACATATTTCTACCGACTTATGTTTGTATGAGAGGTTACACGCGCAGCTCCAGTCGACCCGTGACCAAGGCCAATGCAACTTGACTGAAACGGCGGGAGAAAAACATCTGATTTATTTTCATTTACTCATTTTGGAAAACCAACAGTTGACAATCTCTCATTCCGAATCGTGCTCAGAGAGCTTAGAACGTCGTTCCGATTTAATATCGCGATTTGAATGCTCAGAGCGTGATATCAATTCGGAACGGTCTAAATCACATTTTCATTCATAACATGATAGTTTTTTTAAATGTATGGAAGAAGAATTGCGGATTCCACATCTTTGAGTATGAATACTAACAAATATAAATCTCTCGGTTTATTCATCTTTATATGCGTAAAGTTTAATATTATTAACTTTTTTTGGTCTTTTAAAATAACTTGTCGTGTTACAGACATTTTTTTTCACTTCCTACTTAAATATTATAACACAATAATACAAACAATATAAACGAATATATATTAAATAATTTAAAAGAAAATCTAATATTAAATAAACTTGAAAATGGCGCGCAACGTAATGACAAAAAACTAACAGCGCTCAGAGCGATCTACCTCGATATCGTGAGCAGTCTAAGCGCGAGGAGTAATGTCATTTGTGACGTCACATAGCTTTGGCAAAACAGTTTATACGCGTTTCGGAACACCTTTAAGTGTGCTTAGGTTACTATTATCGTGTCTCGGAACATAGATATAGATTTGTTTTAGTAAAATCGTTATTAATGTATTTGCTATTTTTCTCTGTGTAAAATTAGGAATATGACAGTGGAAATATATCTATAATATCTGTAATTTTATTTCCTAGAAAGTTAATAGACTACATTTCTCAAAAGTACTTACACTTGAATAATCTTTAAAAATGCTGTATTGTGCGAACGTGAGGGAAGCACAAGTGTTAAACGGTATTAAAGGCTTTCACATAGGTATAAATTTAAAGCTATACAATAAAAAACCGAAGCATTTAAAAAAAAATGGTATATTCATATTATTTAAATAGCTCATAACAACTCATTTAGTTTATTTATTATATGTAGTGTATGTATTAATGTAATGTAATGTATGTACCTAATGTATTAATAAAACGTTATGTGTATGTATTATTAGTATTTAGTTTATTATAGTATTTATTTTTGTAGTTAAGATAATATTGCATATTACGTAATCATATTTCTCTAATTCCTAGTGTCCCTAAGGTTGGCTGTCAGAGAATGTCTAGCGACATTTAGTCCGCCCCTTGTATATATTGTGCAATAAAGTTTTAAATAAAAATAATAAATAAATAATAAACAATAAGAGAAGAAAACTTTATTGCAATAACATAAATGTGAAAGAGATTACCCTAAACCAGGCTCAACTTTTTTGCAGCGTGCCTCATCTAAATACAATTCAATAATCAACAATTAATAGTGTTTTTTTTTAAATTTAATTACAACATCTCTTTTACCCCAGCATTAAAATATAATTTAATTAAATAGTCAATTGGTTACAATTTATGTATGGAATAGTTACAAAGCACTATTTATACGATTAGGTTCTTTATTATGACCAGGTACTTTATTATAGATAAAAAACTGGATCGAAACTATGTAATTATTAAAGTGAAAAAAAGTTTTTGTCAATTGTCGTTATGTTAGCGTTAAATAAATAAAATTAATTACAGATTATAAAAACACAATATATTAACTATCAAATAAAAAAGAAATAATTATGGCACTAGTACATTTTACAGGCCAATTTCTCTAAGAAAATTAGGCATTCTCGTTTATAAAGATTACAAAGATAAACTACTCTTAAAATAAATCGCGTAAAGTTTTTAAAAAATAAAAGCAAACAGACATAAGTAACATTCGAATCACTTCCTTTGATATTTCTCATTGAGAACATGTAAGGGTGTTCCAACAAAAGAGCCGGTTTAAAATTTGCCGCCATTTTGTTAATTGTAGTTGTACGGTGTTTTTTTTTTAACTTAAACTTAACTTACAGACCACGCGATTTATGAATATGGAGAAGTATTTATACCAACATGGTTTAATTATTGTAAAAACACATTACAAAAATGCTGAAAGTTTTGTGAAATTAGTTCGCAGTTTTCGGTCGCAATTTTAATTTTTTATTTCATTTTATTTGTGATAAAAAACAGACGAGGTACAGTAAAGATTACTAAATAAACTATTTTTTTTATGCAGTCAACATTTATAAAAGATTAAAAAGAAATAACGAATACCTTCGAAAAGCAAAAAATAAGTAAATTAAAAAAAAAAAACAATGCTTTTAAAAAGAGTCGACAGTGAGGCGATTAATTACAAAATTTGAGACCATTTTTACTCTGAAGGATTAGAAGATCATAGTTTGTCGTCGTCCTAGTCGGCCACTCGATATAGCCACACTCTCGTTCCGAGACACGATAATCGTAACCTAAACACGCTTAAAGGTGTTCCGAGGCGTGCATAAACTGTTTCGTCAACGCTATGTGACGTCACAAATGACATTATTTCTCGCGCTTAGACAGCTCACGATATCGAGGTATATCGCTCTGAGCGCTGTCAGTTGTTTGTCATAATGTCCCGCGCCATTTTCAAGATAATTTAATATTAAGTAAAAAAGGAACCAGGAATCGAACCCGGTACCTCCGAGTCTAAATCCACGGACTTAACCGCTAGACCACGGAGGCAGAGGCAAAAAAAGCGTTTAAAATTTGCACTTGTAACCGCAACGACTTTAAATTTCAATTAACGATTTTTTTTATTTAGCTGTTCATTTCGCTCACTTTAATCGTAATTCTTTATGTAGGTAATGAAGCCTCTTTTTATTAGAAAATCTCCAAACTTACGAATTTTGACTACAATCATTTTTACCCGACTTCGCGACGCATAGAAGAGTTGTGTTTATCGGCCTATATATGTATGTGGCATACTGGAGACCAAACGCGTTGGCCGATTTTAATAAATCACGTCAATCGATTCGTCTTCATCACGCGAGTGTCACTGAAGTTATGACATTAGTCAAATTTAATTAGGGCGACAACCAGACATGGTTGGGAAGATTTGAACCTTTCTCGGTCATGACTGTTAAAGTCGCTATGTAATAAAATATTAAATTATTACAATGGTGTAGTTAAGCGGTTAACTTTTTGGCCACTTTTTGGACTTGTTTTTTTATATTTTTAGTTTATAGTTATTTCTTTTCAGTTTTTAATTTACGATTTTTTACTAAAGCGACGATGTCTTGTTCGCATACCTATCAAATCTTTTATTCTATATGCTAAAACTCTTTTTTGACCTAGGATGAAGACAAAAAATCGGGGGCAGGAGATGGTCACACGACGGAGGACGATTCGTCGCAGGACTCCAAGGGTAAGTCGGTAGCTCTGGCTCACCTTCAGTAATGCCGTCGTAGTCCCAGAAGTTAAGAAATAGTTCACCCACAGTCCGTGTTCCAGTACTAAAGATCCTACACATTGGTATTTCTGGAGAATTCGGCCTTCTGAACTATAACTTAATATTTTGCCTACAGGTGATAGCAAGTCGACTACGGCTAACGGCAAAGGTGGCGATGGCCTGGACGACTCTAAAGAAGATCTAAAAGATAAATCCAAAGATGATAAGGACGCTAAGAAGGTATAATATTTTAGCCCAATTTTCATATTATTCATTAATTCACTGTGTAAATGTTAACATAACTTTTCACATGCATCACAATAGGCGTGCAACAAATAAGGAAACTTTTATAAATATGGCACAGTTATTAGAAAATAATTCAATTCAATGGGGTGTATCACTAACTTTTTATCACGATAGATGGCGCATGATAGTTGGTACCTTATATAACTGTCAGTTGCATAGAAAACTTGTATTTTTATTACGAAATTTATTATTTTCTGGATATTATGTCGAAGTGAGCAGCTTTTAAGTGTACAAATCGATATTTCCAAGCGAAATCAAAGATATGGTGATCTCAAAACTGCCGTTCTATTAATTCGACCTTTTTTCTTTTTAAAGACTGTGTTCGCTTTCTTAATTCGTATTTTAAGGTAGGTAACGTTAATTTAAAATTCTTTTTTCTGTTATAAAAATGAAAAAAACATTTTAAAATGATGCGTCAAAGGTGTGAACAAGGTACCAGTGCCGCTAGCGACATCTACAAAAAGCTTTGCCTGATACACCCCATTAATTTTGCAAGCAGGCATAGGACCAAAAGTGATGATATACCCGTCGTTCCGAGACACGATAATAGTAACCTAAGCGCGTGCTTAAAGGTGTTCCGAGACGTGCTTAAACTGTTTTGCCAAAGCTATGTGACGTCACAAATACATAATTTCTCGCGCTTGACTGCTCACGATATCGAGGTAGATCGCTCTGAGCGCTGTCAGTTGTTTGTCATAATGTCCCGCGCCATTTTCAAGATAATTTATATTAGGTTTTCTTTTAAATTATTTAATATTGTAATTCGCTTATAATGTTTCTATATTACTTCTTAAACAAACCTATAATTCATATTTAAGTAGGAAGTGAAAAAAAAATGTCTGTAACACGGCAAGTTATTTTAAAATACCAAAATAAGTTAATAATATTAAACTTTACACATATTAAGATGAATAAACCGAGAGATGTATATTTGTTAGTATTCATACTCAAAGATGTAGAATCCGCAATTTAACTTCCATACATTTTATGAATGAAAATGTGATTTAGACCGTTCCGAATTGATATCACGCTCTGAACATCCAAATCGTGATATTTGATTCGAAACGACTGTTAGTACAATATTTATTCTAAGCGCTCTGAGCTTGATTCGGAAAGAGGGGATAGTACAATATCATTAATGTTTGGATTCCAATATACAAAAAATCTTAGTGACGTCATTACGATGACGATGAAATCGACATCAAGAACAGGATTATTCTTCACATTTTTTTTTTTTTTCAATTGAATTCAAAGTCAACAAACACAAATTACACACCCATTTAATGACGCTTTAAGAGGGTTTTTGCATCCAACTCGCTCGCACAATCTTATTTTCACAGAGTTGACAGCGCGGGAAAACCGCAAAAATAAACTGCAACCTGTGCCCCAAATATAACGTCCGGTTTATCATTTTCCATAATTATTCACAACTGTCTCCGTGGTCTAGCGGTTGAGTCCGTGGATTTAGACTCGGAGGTACCGGGTTCGATTCCTGGTCGGGACACAAATTTATTAATGTAAATAAATATATTCAATTTATTTGTGATATTTCTCGAGTTTGGTACGCTGGAGACATCGACGAGCTTTCCACTTGTCATGATTGGTCTATAGTAAAGTTGGCTAAATGTGAATCCGCTTCTTTATAAGCGTGGTTTCTGACCACCCCGAAAGGGAAACGGTCGTGATGACACTTTACTATTTTTTTACAATCGTATTCAAGTACTCTGTGAATATATTTCCGTGTATTTTGTTATGACCTTATATGTTTTTGGCTGGTTACATTAGTTTTTTTTACTATTATTTTGGACATTGTACATAATACATTATTACCTAAACACGATATTAAGAACAGTGATGGCTCGGTTGTTAGAACGCTTTTCTTAAAATCCTACAAAGGTCGGCATGTATCAATGAGAAATACACTTTTCTTACGTACATTTGTCATGGATTTAGAACACCACTGTTTCCATGCCTCGGAGTGCACGTTAAATACCAATTTGTGGAATCGTTAAAAATTTGTCTTTTAAATTTGACATCATACCCTCGCCAACCCGTCTGGCCAGCGCAGCGTAGTGAGTGTAGGCCCATCTTCATCTTAAGCAATAAATAATATTTTATAGACGTATATTTTTAATATATTTAATTTTAATTGATATATTGCACCTACCTCACATAAATGTTCTCGTTGTCCCGAAGGTCTGACAGGCAGAGAATGTCAAGCGACAATATGTCACGCCTTTGTAATTTATGTGCAATAAAGTTTTAAATAAATAAATAAAATAAATCTTCAACAGTGGAGGTCTAGGAGCTGTAATGAATGGAAAAAAAACTATATTTGTATATGGCGTGTTGTCACTTTTGACATATGGTTTGTTTAATGCTTTTTTGTAGTCATTCGCTGTAATAGTGACCAAATACGTCAGAAATAAACTGAAACTTCTGCCCCATATATCGTGAAAAAAGAAACGTTTTCCATAATTATTGAGATTATTAAACAAAATAACACCACTTTTGACTAGCAATATCCACAGTTAAGTTATTTACAAAATAAAAAACTTCCACCTGGCATCTCCGAGCAAAAGCGCGGGAATGACTGTTAAATTAGGTATTAGTAAATGTTAAGTAGCTTAAATGATCCTCAAACTTATAGGCTTTTGAGCCAAAAGTTGTACCGCGGAAGTAATCATTGATTTATTATAGCGAAATTATCCTTAAATAAAAAAAAAACAAATGATATCTTTTCAATATAATATTTTACATTGGCAAGTAAAGTATCATCACGACCGTTTCCCTTTAGGGGTGGTCAGAAACCAGGCTTATAAATAAGCGGATTTACATTCAGCCAACTTTACTATAGGCCAATCATGACAAGTGGCAAGCTCCAACATATGTTTTAGTTGCGTGTATTTTTCTTAAAAGTGCAAGAGCAAAATAATGCGAGTAGGTATAATCAGTTTAAAGTCGTCGAACATCGAATACGACCATAATCGGCACTGTCAGACTAATTAATTCTGAGACGATTTCCTAGATTAAATTATCATACCAACACTTATATATTGAAGCGAAACGTGGATATGTCAGAATACGCATGAGAGTAGAGTTAATGCAGTAGAGAACTAGAGATGAGGTCGTTGCGTCGGATATGCAGCGTCACTTTGACGGACCGCATACGTAATGACGAAATGTCTCCCGAGCACAATGGTTCGTGCGTAATTCCGTCATAGCTCGAGATCTGGAGATGCCTAGTATTGAGGAGTTTGTCGTTGGCCTGACTAGACGTATGTTCTATCGGGCCGACAACGGACACTTCAAGCATCTCCAGAATATCGCTCCGTCTTGCGCTCGGCCCCCCAACGGGAGACCACTTCCTAGAGAAGTGCTCCTGGAGGAGAACTGAAGTAGCCGAACCCAGATCCCCTGGGCTCGTGAGCCATACGGGCGCTGTTATACCAGTAACGGTGCCCAGCACTAAAGGTGCATGAATTACCAGCGGGTGATTACTCGCTGAGATCCTGCCGGGGAGAACGGGGGAATGTCCCCATCCCCAACCCAGGCCCATTAGACATCCGGGCCTGGACGGCCCCACTGTCTGTCAATGACGAAATACGCAAAAGGGTAGGTATTAAAGAAAACATAGTGACAAAAATAAGGAAAGGCATGCCTCGATGGTTTGGACATGTTGAAAGTATGAGTGAAGAGAGATTGACGAACCAGATATATAATGCGAAAGTTGCAGGTCAAAGAGGCCCTGGCAGACCAA
The DNA here is from genome assembly GCA_910589645.1 of Tinea semifulvella. Taxonomy (NCBI): domain Eukaryota; kingdom Metazoa; phylum Arthropoda; class Insecta; order Lepidoptera; family Tineidae; genus Tinea; species Tinea semifulvella. The sequence continues at coordinate 5,828,711 of OU342605.1, forward strand.
GACCTACCTATCACGATCAAATAAATAAAACAATAGCTGAAGGTGCATTAAAAAGCTATCGAAACAAACAGGCATGTTGAAAAGGTTGATGAATGTCGAAGAAGCGAAAGAGGTATGTCGTGATCGTGACAAGTGGCGCTCAATTGTCCTCTGCCTACCCCGCAAGGGATTTGGCCTAAAGATATGTATGTAAATTCTCATACCGTTTGGCTTCTTGCCCTGTCTTGTTGTTTTAGTCTTTGGTAATGACTTATTCAGCGGCCGTATCTCGTTCTTTAACAGCATTATACATATGTTTTACACGGTCCTAACAAAATACTAATAAAAATTATTTTTTAGAAGCATTTAAGATGCTTATCACGATTGTGATCAGTTTAAGAGAAAGTAGATTTTTTTTACGAAATAAATAAATATTTTTAATAAAATGTTATGCATAAAATCGACCTACACATGAAGTCCATGTCGACTACGCGAGACGCCTGCTTTATCACTAGCGCCGCCTTCTAAAAACGGTTGGCCAATAGCGAGTCGATCACCGCTACACGCATACTGCAAGCTAGTGATGTGCGAACTCGTGATAAACACGACTCGAGTTAACTCAGTTGAAATTCACATAACTCTGAGTTAGCAAAACGAACCTTTAAATAATATGTCGTAAATGTTCATGTTGTTTGGGACACTGCCTCCGTGGTCTAGCGATTATGTCCGTGGATTTATAATTAAGATATCACAAATCATAATATTTTCTTGCTTCATTTACAAGATGTAGCTGTTTAAGTGTTTTTTTTTAGTATAATTAACCTTAATTTATGAAAAAAGGGGACTTTTAATAGATAAGTCCCACTGTTCACCAAATCCGTATTTTTTAAATATCAATACGGACGGACAGCTTCTTTACCTTGGCAACACTTGTGAAAAATGAACTGTCAAAGTTGTCTCATGGATTATGGTTTTAACTTTATATTAAAAAAAAAACAAAAACTTGACTATATATTTAACAAACAACAGGCATACATATGCACACAACGACCCAAAAATCAAGTCGGCATATTATCCGAAAAAAAAAAGAGATGATCAATTTTAAAGTGCTGTCATAAAACAAAATTCCGAGACCGTTGTCCTAGTTTTAATTTTCACCGTTTGGTTTTCTATATATTTAACGTCTTTGTAGCGACCGAACTTTCTTTATTCGTTAGGGAGAATCTAAATCGAGTTAACTCGATCTAAGCGTAACTCGAATTGACCCATCTCTACTGCTGGCCTCTCCCGCGCGACCTGTAGTCGATGTCAGTCAGACGCGGTGTGTGGAAGTGTACTTACAAATGTCAAAATACGCGTATACGTTTTTTTAAACTTTCGCGCACATTCATAATAGTTTTTTTATAATTTTAACGGGTCTTTACGCGATTTTCCTTAGAGACTTATTTCTTCCGACGTTTCATCCAAGTTGCATTGGCGGAGGAGTAAAAATTATTACTTCTGACGTATGGTTTCTTAGGAAAAGTTGTGTGTTTCTATCAATAGAATAACATAGAGTTAGACCATACAATATTACGCGTATTATGTTGGGAGGGAGTTGGTTAGTAGATAATTATTTTAATTTTAATGAATTGTTTGTTTTTATTTTTTATTTTTTATTTCATCTACTTGTTAATTTGTTTTCGTTTCCTGTCGGGTTCCAATTATTGATTGTTTTTAGTTTTCAAATTGTTGCAAATACTATAACCCGTTATTTGCAAGGTGGGGAAAATGTTGTGGAACAAGTAGATGAATTACCATATTTTATATTTAAATCTAGAAGTCTCTATGACATAAGGTTGTCATAGAGATGAGATTGTCAATATGTAGCTTTCGGCAAAATGTCTTAATTTGTGTTGTTAATTTTATTATATTTATTTACCACAGTCATTGTTTATTTCGGCCTTTATTTCTCCACAATCATAAAATTATTTTAGTAAAGGCATGCTATAAAAATTAGTGAAAATATGTCAGTACTTACTGTATTTACTATAAAAGTACACGCTTAAAAATCTTTGAAAATATTGGTGTGCGAACGAGAGGTAGGTAGGCAAATGCGTTAAACCGTCTTAAGGTTTTTTCTGTGCATTTAAAATATTATAATAATAATCATTTATTTCCAATAAAATCCCTATGTACATGTTTTTCTATTGGACACCCTCACTAGGAAGGCCGGTATTGTGTGTATCTCAATTACACTAAATCAAAAATTTACATAAATTAAAAACAAATTGTTAATAAATCGACAATAAAAAAATATTGAATAAATTTAAGAAATTAATTAAAGAATAATAAATACACTACTTATATGTATATGTATATATTATTATGGAATAATAATATAAAGAATAAATAAAGTAAATAAATAAATTAGTCCTATAAATTAAATCCCTATGAAAGACGAATATACATTTGATGAAAGATTATATAAGTATTGGATTTATTTTGTGATGTCAAATATATTCTCAGTTTCTAAATATGTCAGTCATTAGGTAATAGTAAAGTTTTTTTTTTAAGTCTTATATTTGTAGTTAAGTTTATGTCCAATATTTTATTTATTTATACAGGGTGTCCCAGAAGTCGACTTCAAGCCGGAATCGGGTGATAGGCGAAGTCATCAGAAAAATATTTTAAAAATCTTAGTTATATATTTAAAAAGTTTTTTAAAAAATCGAGTAAATCTACACCCTGTGACAGTCTTTTAACCCCTGTTGCTACAAATCTTAACTTTTCTTTAATTTTATTTTTCTTATGTAATCCTGAATAATGCATCTGTAAACTGTTGCCTAAAATTTACAGCCAACTGCTCTAGTTCGGAAGAAAATGCCACTTTTTTCCCAAGCAAGTATTTCAAATTAATACTTTGCCCATGTTTAACTGAATGTACTGGAAAAAAATGTACTACGCGAGTTTGGCAAGTAACCCTGAAAGTTGGCCCATTTGATAAAGATTCCAAAATGGTATCACACTTGCAAGATTATTTGTTAAATTATGTACAATATTATTTTTAAAGAGTAACCCATTATTAAAAAAAAATTCATATCAGCCTAAAATGATTCTAATACACCCCAAAGCCTTCCTTCTAATTTGAGTAAAACGAAGAGAGCCATTTGACAAAGTGTGAGCGAGACAGATAGTGACGCTTACGTGACAGAGACGGAGAGAGTAATTTTACGATGGTGACGCTAGTAATTCGCCAACGCACACATACATAACATAGATCAGTTTTCTGTTAACTATTATGACTATCACCCGATTCCGGCTTGACGTCGACTTCTGGGACACCCTGTATACAATGATATTGGGATGTACGACTATTTATCAGCATTAATAGCTCTACATACCTCGGTCATTCAACTCATTGCGGACATAAATTATGCGAATTGCAACAATGACGAAGTGCTATTAATATTTTTCAGTTGTTTTTTTTTTTATTGCTCATAATAGGCATCTATCTATATACCTAGTGAAAATATTTCAGGTCATTTTATTAGAAACTTATATACTAGTAAATGAATAAATTCAAATTTAACGGTCACTGTCAGCTTTCGATTAAAACCGTATGTGAGTACTCAGCTTTAGAGTTGATATTATTAATCCGCTGACTGTTTCTAATGGTTAAGACCGTAGATTTAGACGCGATGGTACCGGGTTCGATTTCTGGTCGGGACACAATAATTTATTTAATTTAAGATATTTCTCAAGTCTACGCTAGAGACATTGACGAGCTTGCCACTTGTCATGATGGGTCTATAGTAAAGTTGGCTAAATGTGAACTCGCTCGTTACAAAAGCGTGGTTTCTGACCACTCTGGAAGGGATACGGTCGTGATGATACTTTACATCATTATTTAAAAAAATATATCTTATAAATATAATAAAAATAAAATAACGTTTATTGGATCATCGATCAAATAATTTCAGTTAGTGGAAAATGAATTCTGGGCTCCAGAAGGCAGTTTCCCTATTTTTGACACAATAAAACTATACGAGTACTTACATAAATTAATAATTCAGTGCATTCCTCATTAAACATTGTTTTGCTGTAACCAGCCTCTCGGCAACTGTGTGCTACAGTAGCAACAATTAACACTATTCGTTTGTATATCTCGTTATTAAAACTATGCATATAATTAAATTGTTACTTTTATATCCAAACACAGAAACACAGCACACCTTCGTCAAGAGTCGGTAAAGATTGAAACAAATAAATAAATAATCAAATTATTATTGGTTTTTTTTTTTTTTTTTTTTTTTTTTTTTTTTTTTTTTTTTTTTTTTTTTATACTAGCACGACATGTGACCCTGCGCCCACCTGATGGTAAGTGGCGCGCAGTGTCCATGAATGTTAGCAACTGGAATCAGACCCTTATGTCCGACATCAGTCCCTAACACTATGCTGGCTTGACTAGATGCCTTTTCACACTTCGCTTGAAGGACTCCAGGTTATAGGAAAGTGGAAACATAGAGGCTGGAAGAGCATTCCACATCTTTATTGTGCGACAGATCTATGAGTCACCAAATTTATAGGTACGCGAAGGGATAGTGACTACGGTATGTGGGTGCATATTCTGACCTGTGCGTGTGGTTCGGTTGCGGAATGGAGAGTAAAGAAATTAGGTTATAGAGCTCTTCAGAGCACTCACCATAGTATAGCCGGTAGAACACACTCAGAGAAGCTACATCTCGGCGAAGCTGCAGGGATTCAAGAGTTCCAGATATAGTGGCATCGTCCACAATTTGAACAATTCGAACAGCTCGCCTCTGTAGGACATTGAGAGCATCTGTGAGGTACTTGGCGGAACCATCCCAAAGGTGTGAACAAGTATTCCACGCATGATCTGATCTGTGCTTTGTACAGCAACAGTCTGACTGATGGCGGGAAAAACCGCTTCACCTTGTTCAGTATTCCGAGCTTTTTTGACGCTGTTTTGGTAATTTAAATTGAGTAATGGATATAAATATATAACCTATTGTATATATACAGTTTTCAAACGTTTATTCATTCACCTGATTAGATTATTGTAAATGAAGTACTCGTACTTGTCTATATTAACGTTTAGGCCATGTTCTACTGTGATACATCTAACTAATCACCGAAGTCAATATCAAGACAACTCTCATCCCGGACTGACTTTACAAATCCACTTCGCTTGCTAACATATGAATACTGCTATACTCGTATAAATAGTATAATTTTGCTCCTGCCTCTCATTCATTAATTTTATTTTAAGTAAATAATCATTAACCTATATTGGTTTTCACTTATTATTATTATTTTTCTATTACTTTTGCTAGTCACTCGTATTTCTGTTTTAATTGTATACATACATACATATCTTCACGCCAGATCCCTTACGGGGTAGGCAGAGACAATTGAGCGCCACATGACACGATCACGACATACCTCTTTCGCTTCATCGACATTCATCAACCTCTTCATACATGCCCTTTTGTTACGAAGGCTTTTTAATTCTCCTTCAGCTAGTGTTTTATTTATTTGATCGTGATCGTGTGTCTTGGTCTGCCAGGGCCTCTTTTACCACAACTTTCGCATTATATACCTGGTTCGTCAATCTTTCTTCGCTCATCCTTTCAACATGCCCGAACCATCGAAGCATGCTTTTCCTTATTTTTGTGCCTATGCTTTCTTTTATACCTACCATTTTTCGTATTTCGACGTTACGTATGTGGTCCGCCAAAGTGACGCCGCATAACCGACGCAGCGACCTCATTTCTACTGCATTAACCATACTCTCATGGATATTCTGACATATCCACGTCTCGCTTCCATACATAAATTTTAATTGTATTGTCCAAATAATATAAAATCTCTTTGGCTTGTGTTCCACTATTGCTACTTTGTTTATATGTTTAATAAAATAAGCTGTGTTTTTTTTTTTAATAAATAAATAAAAACTATCTGAACGAATTGTGATAAAACACGCCTAAATTGTACCTTCAATATACATGGTTTTTGCTCGCTGTTAATCCTAGAAACCTTGTCGTTGCAATTATGACACAGAACAATATTATAAGCTACAGCTAGTGTGATACAGGTTTTTTTTATTTAATTTCTCTTATTTTGTGCAGCAGGAAGAAAATGGTGAGATGGATGATGATGATGACGATGACAAGGACGAGGATGACGTAAAGGAAAACAACAAATCGAAGAAGGCACCGCCAAAAAAGAAGGCAAAGAAAGAGGTACGTGCTAATAGGTTTAACTAATAAAGAGCAATAGTTAAAAAAAAAAGAATGATTTAGAATTTTTTGATTAACTTAATACACTGCTTGTGTACAGGCGCGTTGGTGGCTCGGTTGTAAGAACGCGTTCCTTAAATCCTACAAAGGTCGGTTCAAACCCACCCGGCATGTACCAATGAGAAATACACTTTTCTCAAGTACATTTGTCATAGATTTACAACACCACCGTTCCCGTGCCTCGGAGAGCACGTTAAGCCTTAACTAATACCAACTTGTGGAACCGTTAATAGATTGTCATAAAAATTGACATCATATCCTCGCCAAGCCGTCTGGCCAGCGTTGCGAGTGTAGGCCAAATTCTCCAGATATATGTTCTGGAAGGCCCATCTCCAGCAGTGGAGGTCTAGGACGCTGTGTTCTAGGTGCTGTAATGATGATTGTGTATTTACTAATCCTGTCCCTAATTAAGGTCCTGGTATCACTAATACCAATTTGTTGAATTGTTCATAAATTGTGCATTAAAAATTTACATCATCGTCTCCAACAGAGGTCTAGGACTGTTTTCTAAGAGCTGTGCTGATGATGATATTTTTTGTTAGGAAGCAATTGTGTTTAAATATATGGTGGAGATTGCGGCTAAATGTACCCAAGTTACTAACAACCAAAGAATAAAGAGAGAAAGAATTGGGAACTGCTAGATATTCCATGACGATAAACTTTTACATGAATATTTGGGACAAGATAAATAAATACACAATCATCAAAATATTAACTGCCTCCGTGGTCTAGCGGTTAAATCCGTGGATTTAGACTCGGGAAGTACCGGGTTCGATTCCTGGTCGGGACACAAAAATATTTATTAATGTAAATGAATACATTTAATTAACATTTAATTTATTTGTGATATTTCTCGAGTTTGGTACGCTGGAGACATCGACGAGCTTGCTACTTGTCATGATTGGCCTATAGTAAATTTGGCTAAATGTGAATCCGCTTATTCATAAGCGTGGTTTCTGACCACCCCGAAAGGGAAACGGTCGTGATGATACTTTTTTACTATCAAAATTTATTTTCCACCCTCCACTGTAGGAGATGGGCCTTCCAAAATTTCTGGAGAATTTGTCCTAAACTCACTACGCTAGTCAGACTGTATGATGTAAATTTTTAATGCAGACTACTCAAAAATTAGTTTTGTTGTTTTTTCCTACAGGACACAGAGGAAGAAGACGAGGATGATGAGGAAGTGGAGGAGGAGGAAGAAGAGGAGGGAGATGAAGGAGACGAGGAGGACGAAAAGGAAGATAAGAAGGCCAAACCCGTTGATAAAAAGTATGTCTCCAACCTATTTATTAAAAAAAAAACAACAACGTGACATAGATGCGCCTAATATTAGATCCATAAGGTGAACAATAGGTTTCGGTATATAAACATAGTACGTAGTGGACTGTAACAAAAATTTTTTTTTTTTTTTTAATACTAAAATGACATTTGACCTTGTTCCTACCTGATGGTGAGCGGCGCGCGAGGTCCATGAATTTTAGCAACTGGAATCACACACTCATGACTGACTTGACTGGGTATGACGGCAATTGGAGCCTGATCCCAAAATGTGTTTACACTTTACTTGGTTTATCGGTACGATTAGTGGATTATTCTCCGCCCCGGCAGACTGAGGAAATTACCACCATCAGTCCGCCTACCACCTATTTGTTGTTCTCGTTGAAAGTATGTACAATTCGCAATGATGTCAAATGGCAATTTTTAAGGAGAACTAATATTGTTAGCTTGCCATGGTTTACCTCCGTGGTCTAGTGGTAACAAACGTTGCCGTGAACTCGGGAGGTCGTGGGTTCGATTCCCACCGGGGGCAAGTTGTACATTGTATAATTTGTCTCGGTCTGGGTGTTTATATGTATAATATATACAAAAAAAAGTATAATATGTAGTTTATCAACCATCTAGTTTCCGTAACACAAGCCTCGTAGCTTACCACGGAAACTAGATGGCGCTGTGTGACCTGTCTGGAAATATTTAATATTTAATTTAATTTTTAATTTAAAGTGAATTTACTAAAATAATGAGTTAGTTGGTTTTCGCTCTAACCCGGCGATATATGTATTATATTTAAAACATTAGTGTACATCTGAAACATTTAAAACATTAGTATAAATGTGATTGTCGCCTTTTTGAAATTTGATTAATGTCATATCTTCAGTGACACTCGCGTGATGAAACCGAATCGATTGACGTGAGAATCATCAAAATTGGCCAACGCTTGGTCTCCAGTGTGTCACAAAGGAACAAACATCTGATAAACATAACCCTTCATTGCGTCGCGCAGTCGGGTAATAAAATAAAAATGTGTAAACTGTTCTATAATACTAAATTAATAAATATTATTGTGTCCCGACCAGGAATAGAACCCTAGACCACGGAGGCAGTTATATTCTTACAAATCGATTTTTCTTGCGATTTCTGTAGAAATATCCTTGCAATTTTTAGCTCTAACCCTTGCGTTAAAAATCACGTACAACCATACACAGTCGATTTCAGAAGATACCCACACATATTATAACACAAGTTATTGTTAACAGAGCTAAGAAGCCTCCAGTAAAGAAAGCTAAGGATGGTGATGAAGAAGGTGACGATGATGAAGGGGAAGGTGATGAGGACGAGGAAGGCGAGGAGGAAGAAGAGGAGGAGGAGGAAGAGGCGCCCAAACCCAAGCCTAAGAAAGAGGTAATCAAATTATATTTATTCAAACTTAAACTTAAAACTTCAATATAAATATTTAAAAAAACTACTTATATATAAACTAAACCTAATAAAAAATGTCCTCTAGAGACGACCTTTCAGGGATAGTAGATAGATAATAATTGCCAGCTTTCCTGTCTCCAGACTTTTCCATTAGCCATTTCTTCAGCTTGAGGTTCTCAGCAGAAACTGGTGTGGAAGTGTGATGGGGCTAATATGTCTACACATGTCGCATCCCACACCAGGGACCTGCCAAGAGATTCCATAGTCCCTTTCCAGCAGTGACAAAAGTTTGTACACGGTACACGCTTTATTTAAATTATTTTGAATTTATCCTTGAACAAATGTTTTGCTAGTGCAGCAAGGAGTAAATTCCCACCTTTTTCTACGGTCATATCAAGTACTAGGTACTTTCGAGTTAGGGATTTCCCGGTTCTGAACCTTATTAATAATCATGCGTAAACGCACTACATCCCTAGTCAATAGAATTAGAGGTAGCACCAACAATATGCTTAAGGTCATATCGGATAAAGTGGACTGTCCAATACAGTGTCACTTTATTAAGATTCACACAAATTAACATGTGTACAAATAAGTATAAATAAGGCACTAACATTAAATTTTAGTTTACTAACTTTAATGTAAGCCATTGTTACTAACATAGTGATAGAAGACAAATTTCTAAGCATTCCATGGATTCACCGTGCGGGTGCCGGGTCCATCGTATGTGGGTAGGAGATGAGAAGAATGGTGTCTCGGGCTTGCGACCGACAATAGGCTGGTTTAAGAAAAGCCTCCTTTTTTTTTTTTATTGCGCGATAATACGCTCACCATCCACCATTCTACTTCTCTCCCTACCCAACCAAATACTGTATGACTCCGTTAATGCCGTCTTGGAAGCTCGTTCCATAAATGTATCTCCTGCAGACCTGCTTAGGCCCAATTCTTTCAGTAAGTGATGCAAAGATTTTGCTGGAACTCCTCTCGCACCAATTTCCACTGCGTAAAGCTGAGTCTTGAACCCGTTCCTGATCATTTCTTCTGTGAGATCATAATATTTATTCGACTTCATGTTGTGGTCTTTTGGAATATTTGATTCCCACGGAACGGTAAGTTCAATAAGGATAACTTTTTTCAAGTTCCGAGAAAACACTAAGATGTTCATCTGGGATCCTATAATGGTGTTCAAATGTATCCATGAGAATTTTCCAGTCTGATGCGGCGCCAAGGATCGAGGTGGGCTTGCATTTAGTTTTCGTGCTTTGCCCTTCCTTTACAAATGTGGTCAAAGTTTTATTTGTAGTCAGTCCCTTTCTGGCTCTTGCAATAGAAAGACTTACTGCTTCACGGATAACACCAAGGACTTTGTCATGTCGGCGTGAGTAATAGCCCTTTTCTAGAAGAGTAACGCACCCTACAAGTGTGTGTCTAGCAGTTCCTATGGCAGCACCACACAATGTACAGTTCTTTTCCGTAGCTTTTCCCCACCTTACCAGATTACTCTGGTCCGGAGGGACATTTGAAAAGCGTTTAGGTAGAACTTTAGCAACGCCGGAGACCAATCGTACATTAGTGTGCGCCACTTTAGGGTTAGCCAGTCATTTTGAACTTCTAGAGTCATCGCGTGCACTCTGTATTCATATACTAACGAAAATGAATTGTAATTATCTATTAAATTTAATATATTATTATTATGCACATTTGAAAGGCAGGCGCAGCGTCGTAATAAGTTTTAATTCGTTTATATTTGTTTATACAGCCTACTGAGCCTCCAGTCCCTGTCCCAGCCGGTAAAGGAATTCCTCTCGGACACATCGGCAATGTCGAAATTTCACTCTCAAGGTTCAAGACGCATGACCAGAAGTTACTGCATCAGTACTTGTATGGGGTGAGTTAAATTTACACACATTTACTAACTTTTTTGGATTTACACGCGTTGTTCGCGCCGATCGCAGTAATTCGACCAATTTTGGATGGTTAGGCGTTATTGTGATTCGTCAGTGCATAAACAGACGTCCTAATTTGTTATCCCTATACCCTAGTCCTGTCTCTTTCTCGCCGCTTCCAACAGTGGAGGTCTAGGACGCTGTGTTCTAGGGGCTGTAGATTTCAATTGTACATTATAATTTTAAGACCAAGTAGTTTAACATTTTTTTTTATTTAGGGCCGGTAACTGAATCCTTCCTTAGTGGCATTTGTCCACTTAAATACAGAAAATGCGAACATTTAAGTGGAACGAATGCCATTAGAGAAAGATTCAGTTACTCATAACATTTGTAAAAAAAAGTTTTATTCATCTCTGAAACAATGATTCGTTATATCGCTCAATTATATTTTCTTAAAGGCATGCTACATGTTCTGGTAGGCTCATCTCCAACAACTAGTGGTTTTCTAGAATGCTGCGATGCTGATGATATTCTAAAAACCTCTATGGCCCTTGATATTTGTTGTATACAAGTGACAGTAATGACAGTTGATATTAACTAGTGGGTAGTATTGAAAAGTGAACTTAAGTTGGAATTTTAGCAGTGAAGCTGTATCAGGCATAATCCTTAATGGGGTGTGTCACTAACTTTTTATCACGATAGATGGGGCATGATAGATGGTACCTTATATACCTGTCAGTTGCATAGAAAACTTGTATTTTTATTACGAACTTTATTATTTTCTGGATATTATGCAGATATGAGCAGCTTTTAAGTGTATAAATCGAGATTTCGAAGCGAAAGCAAAGATATGGTGATCTCAAAATTGCCGTTCTATTAATTCAACCTTTTTTATTTTAAAGACGGTGTTTGTTTACTTAATTCGTCTTTTAAGGTAGGTAACGTTAAGTTAAAATACATTTTTCTGTTATAAAAATGTAAAACTACAAATAAATTTAAAAAATGATTAGTCATAGGTGCAAACAAGGTACCAGTGCCGCTAGCGACATCTACAAAAAGCTTTGCCTGATACAAATAAGTTCAGTGTAATATAGTAAATAAATAAAATAAAAAAACTTGTGAAAATCGGTATAAAGTTTGGTGAATTTGATATATCATATGGCTGCTGGCAAAACTTTATTAAATGGTTTTGTTACTGTTTAGAAGCTAGTGGATGATGCAAAGAAAAAGGCGAATTTACTAGCAGTATGTGGTCATGATTTATTTGATTTAATTGTATTTCTGTTCTCTCATGATCAAATCAAATCATTTATTTGTTTCAACACAGGTAATCTAGTTAATATATTAACCTAGTTTATAAAAGTGCAGCTGTGTTCTGCCATGAGGCGTACAAATATTGTATATATATGTATATTGTAAAGATACATATAACTATATATATATATGTGTAAACAGCACAAAAAAATAAAATAAAATGTTAATTCACAGTAAAAAAAAAATGTATCTAATTCTGGTTGTGGTCAAATTAAAATTAATACTTAGATGTCAATTTGTGTCATTTAAAAATTCTTGCACAGAATAATGTGATTTTTCAATTAGAACTTTAGTCAACGTCTTTTTAAATTGACTATGCCGTAAAAGTTTAATGTCGTCGTTAATAATATTACATATTTTTGGTCCCATACAGATTTCATCATGTATTTCTATTGAATATGTTTGTTGATTGGCTTATAGTAAAGTTGGCTAAATGTGAATCCGCTTATTTATAAGCGGGGTTTCTGACCACCTCGAAAGGGAAACTGTCGTGATGATACTTAACTTTTTTCATGTTTGTTGTAGCAATTATGTTTGGACCGCAACGTGAAACGAAATATCAAGAAGTTCAAGGGATACGAGTGGACCGTGGGCTCCTCAGACTACAAGGCCAAGCTCGAAGAGACCACCAAGATGGAGCCGAAACAGCTCCGAACTATTTGCGAGATGCTCGATTTGGAGAAAAAGGGTATGTCAATTAAATTATTTTTAACTAAAATGGAATAGGCTACTTGTATAACAAACTACTTGTCTCCATGGACTTAGCGGTTTAGTCCGTGGTACCGGGTTTTATTCCTTTGGGACACAATAATTTATTGAATTTGTAATATTTGTCGAGTCTGATTCGCGAGAGACACCGATGAGCTTGCCACTTGTCATTATGGCCAGTAAAGTTGTCTAAATGATAAAAAAAGCTTTCCTAAAAAAAAAAAAACAAGCATGATTTCCGACGACCCTGCAAGGCATACGGTCGTGATGATACCGATTTTTGAGTATTGGTACACGTCCCTGTCACTTGCACTCTTCAAAGTTTTCGAAATATTTTTTAAAAAGGTGGTCAACCGGCTTTGTAAGAAATTAAATGCTGCCTCGTGGTCTAGCGGTTAAGTACGTGGAATTAGACTCAAGAGGTACCAAGTTCCATTCCTGGTCGCTCACAAAAATATTTATGATGTATGAGTCACCAAATTTATAGGTACGCGAAGGGATGGTGACTATGGTATGTGGGTGCATATTCTGACCTGTGCGTGTGGTTCGGTTGCGGAATGGAGAGGAAGGAATTAGGTTATAGAGCTCTTCGGAGCACTCACCATAGTATAGCCGGTAGAACAGGCTCAGAGAAGCTACATCTTAGGTCCGGGCCTAAGTAACAATCCTCCTAATTGGTTGTTTCTTCGTCAGGTTCCCCCAGCGACATGTCATCCCGTATTGTGGGTTTCCTCCAGCACCCCGGGCCCAACTCTCCCCACTCCCGCGGGGTGGCCAAGCCACCGCCCAGCACTACCGCCTCCACCCCCGGCGGCCGGCCCAGGAGATCTGCAGCCGTCAAAGTACACAACAGAGGTAAATATATCGTAGGACTCGTCTAGATATCTTTTATAGGAAATCCCACTAACTTTAGAGACACTTAAATAATGATGCTACGAGGGGCGTTCAAAATATTCTCGGTATGTGGATAAAAACAAACAAGTACGAAAAGTTTGATATTTTTATTTTTCAATATACTCCCCCCCTATGTTCATACACTTATAAGATCGATCAATTATTTTTTTTAATCCCTCATAAAAATATTTTTTATCTTTGGTGTAAAAATGCTCCTCCACGGCCGTCTTCAACGCTTCATCGTCAGAAAATTTATTTCCACGCAGATCCTTTTTAAGATTGGGAAACAAAAAGAAGTCGCTTGGGGCTAAGTCCGGACTATAGGGTGGATGAGTAACAGTTTCAAACCCACATTCAACAATAGCTGCCTTGGCAATATGAGCAGTATGGACAGGGGCGTTGTCATGCAGAAGCAGAACACCTTTGGTTAACTTTCCTCGCCTCTTTTCTTTGATCGCATCTCTTAATTGACGTATAACGTTAGCGTAGTACTGCCCTGTGATATTTACACCTTTTTCTTTATAATCGATAAGCAAAACTCCTTCACAATCCCAAAATATTGTGGCCATGACCTTGCCAGCTGACGGGATTACCTTGAACTTCTTGGGATGAGCTGAACCCTTAATGTGCCACTGCATGGACTCCTGTTTGCTCTCTGGGTCATAATGATGAACCCAGGTTTCATCTCCAGTAACTATTTTTTGCAGCACCTCATCGGGATTTTCACCACACAGGTCGATAAAATCTGAACAGCAAGCCACACGCATATCCTTTTGAAGAAGCGTCAGCATTCGCGGAACCCATCTTGCACTTACTTTTGACATATTAAGATGGTCATGTATAATGTCATGTACGGTACCAATAGAGAGATTGGTTACTTGAGCTATAGATTTTACCTTCACTCGGCCGTCTTCCAATATAAGTTTTTCCACTTTATCAATATTTTCTTGTGAGGTAGCCACTACAGGCCGGCCAGGTCTAGGGTCATCTTCAATACTCTCCCTTCCACGCTTAAATTCGCTTGACCATTTTTGAATAGTAGATAAAGAAGGAGCAGACTCACGGTAAACACAATCCATTTCCTCTTTTATGGTTTTTTGATTTTTACCCTGTTTTGTCAAGAATTTTATGACGGATCGGTGCTCTAATTTCGTTAAAATTGTTAATTCGCTCATGGTGTTCATGTTTGTTCGGCAATTGCAGAAAAACAAAAGAACATCTCGGTTCCAATTTTACTTTTTTTTAATGTCAATGGATGAATCTTAGCGGCCAGTAACAAATATATATATAAAAGAGGTTGTAACGTATCAATACCGAGAATATTTTGAACGCCCCTCGTATATTGTTTTACAACAAATTTGTATAACCTTATATATATTAATTCAAAATAATTTCAGTCAAATTTATATTATTTTATACTATTATTATAAGATTATTAGACTCGGAGGTACCGGGTTCGATTCCTGGTCGGGACACAAAAATATTTATTAATGTAAATAAATACATTTAATTTATTTGTAATATTTCTCGAGTTTGGTACGCTGGAGACATCGACGAGCTTGCCACTTGTCATGATTGGCCTATAGTAAAGTTGGCTAAATATGAATCCGCTTCTTTATAAGCGTGGTTTCTGACCACCCCGAAAGGGAAACGGTCATGATGATGTGAGTGCTCCGTCAGTGCTTAGCACGAACCATTGCTAAGGACTCTCAGGTCCGGATTAATAGTCGTTGCTCCGCCAGTTCTTAGCACGAACCATTGCTAAGGACTCTCAGATCCGGATTAATAGTCGTTGCTCCGCCAGTGCTTAGCACGAACCATTGCTAAGGACTCTCAGATCCGGATTAATAGTCGTTGCTCCGCCAGTGCTTAGCACGAACCATTGCTAAGGACTCTCAGGTCCGGATTAATAGTCGTTGCTCCGCCAGTGCTTAGCACGAACCATTGCTAAGGACTCTCAGGTCCGGATTAATAGTCGTTGCTCCGCCAGTTCTTAGCACGAACCATTGCTAAGGACTCTCAGATCCGGATTAATAGTCGTTGCTCCGCCAGTGCTTAGCACGAACCATTGCTAAGGACTCTCAGATCCGGATTAATAGTCGTTGCTCCGCCAGTGCTTAGCACGAACCATTGCTAAGGACTCTCAGGTCCGGATTAATAGTCGTTCGTCGCTCAGGACTCAACAGTCCAAACAACAAACAAACATATTTATTGTTTTCCCAGGTTATTCAGACGAGGAGTATGAATCTGAACAGGAGACTAAAGTGAAGGGGCCCAAACCTACTAAGGATGGTTCTGAATCTGACGTAAGTACAAAAAACTTATTTGCCACATTTTTCAGCTTGTTTGGTTTGGTCTGCCGAAGTTTGAGAAGACTATCTGCCAGTTGCAGAAAGGCTGATTAACATTTGATATGAATAAATATAAATTAAAAGCTACGTTAAATTAATTATAAACTAAACTGCCGCCTCAGTGGTCTAGTGGTAACAAACGTTGCCGTGAACTCGGGAGGTCGTGGGTTCGATTCCCACCGGGGGCAAGTTGTACATTGTATAATTTGTCTCGGTCTGGGTGTTTATATGTATAATATGTATATATTTACAAAAAAAAAGTATAATATGTAGTTTATCAACCATCTAGTTTCCGTAACACAAGCCTCGTAGCTTACCACGGAAACTAGATGGCGCTGTGTGACCTGTCTGGAAATATGTATTATTTATATTTTATTATTTATAACTATTACGTCCTATCTGAGATAGTCCTAAGGAGACGGACAACAGTTTCCCTTTGCGTAGCATTGCTAATACGTTGGCAGAAATAATTGCCAGCATTCCTGTCTCCGGACCTTTTCGTCAGCCGTTTTGGCAAGTAGCGTCGTCGAGAGAAGCGTAAATTATAATGAAAGCAATTTTATTCTCAGGATTCGTTCAACCCCAGCGGGTCTGAGGAGGCTGATTCTGACTTCGACCCTACAGCTGGAGAAGCACCGGCTGGACCTACTAGGAAGAGGAAGAGCTCCAGTGGGGGACGGCGCTCCTCCAAGGGGAAAAAAGGACGCAAGGGAAGACCGGGGAAGAAGGCCAAGGTAAGAGGGGAGGAAGACATGTTTTTTTTTGGGGCGTTTAAAATTTGATAACGTACCTACAACATATACCTTTGAGGAAAACCAAAAACCCATAACAGAGATTGTAAAAAAAAAAATATTTTGCTTCATTATAGCCCCTAGATCACAGCGTCCTAGACCTCCACTATTAGAGATAGGCCTTCCAGAACATATATCTAGAGAATTTGGCCTTAACTTGCCACGCCAAGTAGAGACGTGAACAGGTCTGATCCACAAGTTCAAGGTTTCTCAGAGATTTATGTTCGGGATTTCTCTGAAACGGTTACATCCGTCAGAGAAACAAGTTAGCTCCTAAAATTTGCAAGCTAAAGTGGCAATGGGCCGGACACGTCTGTCGCAGAACCGATGGAACGGGTTCTGGAGTGGAGACCACGTATTGAAAGATGCAGAGTGGGACGACCCCTCGCCAGATGCACAGATGACCTGTGGGGGATGAACATCAAAGTTGATTACTCACACAGCCATTTGGACTGCTTCCCAACATTATTACAGCCCCTAGAACACAGCGTCCTAGACCTCCACTGTTGGAGATGGGCCTTCCAGAACATATATCTGGAGAATTTGGCCTACACTCGCCACGCTGCACTGGCCAGACGGCTTGGCGAGGATATGATGTAAATTTTTAATGACAATTTCTTAACGATTTCACAAGTTTGTATTAGTGGAACCGGGACCGACGGCTTAACGTGCTCTCCGAGGCACGGAAACGGTGGTTTTGTAAATCTATGACAAATGTACATAAGAAAAGTGTATTTCTCATTGGTACATGCCGGGTGCCGCGTTCTTACAACCGAGCCACCACCGCGCCAACGCTTCCCAACATAATCTGGTTTAAATATATTAAATTTAATCAAATTTATTTATGATATTGCTCGAGTTTGGTACACTAGAGATATCGACGAGCTTGCCACTTGTCTTGATTGGCCTGTAATAAAGTGAATCGGCTTCTTTATAAGCGTCGGAAGAGAAACTGTTGTGATGATTTTTTTGTCGTCTGTATTTATTTGACTTATTTTCGTTAGCCTGGCAAGAAGCCACCCGGTCGCGGTAAGAAGGCGAGCGAGAGTGAAGACGAAAGTGAAAAGTCAGAGGAAGAGAGCGAGGCCGAGTCCGCAGGCAGCGAGGGAGAGGAGTCCGACGTAAGTACCCATATTGTTGTTTATTCTGTTACAACCATACATTCCCACCGGAATTCGGTTAAGTCAATAGTTATTAGTTATTCTTGTGCACAATTTACACATTGAAATATACATTGATTTGTCCTGCCTGGAGTGTTATGGAACTATAGGCAACGAACAGGACTGGAGGTTAATGTAGCATTTAAGTTAAGATACCAATATAAAACTAATTACAAATTCTTAAATTATTCTAAATAAAATTAAATACTAGTTGCAGCTGTAAAAGGGCCTTGTAAAATTTAAAATTAATTAATTATGTTCAAAATGTATAAATAAAAATTATATAAATGTTCAAATTAAATTATGCAGCTGTCAAATGGCCTTGTCAAAATATATATTAATAATTGTTATGTCATAATCTATACTAGTTGTAGTAGTATTTATGTATATTCATAGAACGTATGTATGTAGTTTTATTTGTATGTATTTGTGTATGTATTAGTATGTAAATAAGTATTTATTCACTAGTATATATATTGAAGTCTAATATTTTCTATTAGTTTTGATAGCACCTGCTTTATCTTGTCGTAACTGCTTTAGTTGTTCCTAAGGTTTGACCAGTATAGAATGTTTAGCGGCATTACTGCCTTTGTACTGTGTGCAATAAAGTTTATAATAAATAAACATTGAATATAATATCTATTTTGTGAAAACCTTTAATAGTTTTTAGTGAATTTACTGTATAATATTTATTAAAATATTGTCAACTGTTGGTTTTCCAAAAAAAATAAAAAAAAAAATCTTTGGTCAGTACTCTGATATTGTAATTTTTATAGGCTACAATTATTCAGACAAAATAACTCAACAATAACCAGCAGCTACTATGGGTGGACTATATTAGCTATCTATACCATAAATGTTAACTAAACATTTAAAACAACATGGTAGAATGCTAAAAGTGCCATACATACCTATTGCGCGGTATGAGGTAATTAACCTTTAGACGGTTGCGGCGAAAAGCAGTGGACTGCATATGGAGGCGGCCTGGCACAATTTCTCACAGTTTTTCACAATTAAATTTCTACAACACTGTTTTAATTATCAGTTTAATTCGCGGATACTTTGCGCGGAAGTGTTGGTGTTGCTAGGCCGCGTTCGTTTTAAGAAATGTTAGCATGAAAATACCACTTTTTTAGCACAAGTCGTTCGTTTAATTAAAATTCTAACATTTGATGCTAATTTCGTATGTCAGTACCGTGTTGAAAGGAGGTTTATTGATGTTACTTTTTGACAGATGTCATTCAACATAAGAAATGGTTTGTTTAAATTGTATACTTTATAGTTTATATTATATTTGTTTAAAATGTATTTTAAACGATTTTATGTAATAAATTCAAAGACCATAATTGTCAATTAATTTGTTATTATTTGTTACTTGTCAAAAAGTAGCCTCACCGCTCGTTTTTTTTTTTAAAGAAATGTTAGATTGTTAAAAAAAAGTGGTATTTCTTAACAAAAACGACATTTTGCGCTGGTTTATGAAGTTGCTACGAAATGTTGTAAATGCTATAAAACGAATGCGGAGTTAAGACGGTTGCGGCGAGGAGCAGTGGACTGTATATGGAGGCGGCCTGGCACAATTTCTCAGTTTTTTACCATAAAATTTCTACAACACTGTTTTAATTATCAGTTTAATTGACTTGTTTAATTCGCGTTGGTGTTGCTAGTGTAAATAAATGTAGGTAGGTATAGCTTCCATATAGGAATAATATTATATCCGAAATTCGTTTTATTAGCGCGCAACCAATTCAATTCACGCGCAGAACTGCGTACGAGTAAATTACTAACGGGACAATTTATTTTATTTATTTATATATATTTATCGGCATAGGATCCTATCGGAACACTCGGTTAAATCATTTTTTCTTAATAACAACGCTAAACAAAATACCTGGCCAGATATGGTCATACAGTATGGCAAGGAACAGCCCCAATTTCTATTATTATTATTATTATCTGGTGGAAGAGCCACTTCTAAGCCTAATAGTTCTTATAATATATAATAATTTAGGTCTAGTTTGTGGCTGTAAAGGTGCCTCGTCAATAAACTATAACTAATAATAAATATATATATATATATGTAAAAAATGTCAATATAATTAATATATAAGATGTCACAAATTCCTAAAAAAGCTATAAATTAAATCAGCTGTAAAGGTTACGTCAATAACATAATTTAAACTTAAAAACTAAAAATATTAACAATGTCATAGGTACTTATCTAAAATAAGATTATGTGAATTTAAATATGAATTTTTGGTGCAGTGGCTGGGACGTTAACTAAAGTCCAATCCTTAGTAGTGTTTAACTTTGAAATCAACAGAGACGATCGAAAGACCATATAGTAAGCTGGGTCTTACTGCTAAATGTTGAATACAAAATACAAAAAAATACAAAAACGTTTATTTGTTCCCAAAAATTGTTTACATATTTTTTTGGAGGAACTCTGATCCCCAGACTAGAATTCTCTGGGTTAAGTTGAGGATCAGTTTCTTCCTTGGTTACATTTTGTTATTTAAGAGTATAAATTTTATGCCCCAATATTATTTTTGTTTTATTATTTATTAAATTAATTTATCATGCCCATGCATTATACTATTATTATATTATATACATATTATACTATATTATATTATATTCCACCATATTTATTTTATGACTATTATTAAATTTATAAATCTATAGGTATATAATTTGAGTAGTCTGGTGTATAGTTATTTCTGGTGTATTTTATCTTAACGTTTATTATATATTTATTTTTTTATCTCTCTATCTATTTTTATTTATCTATTTCTATGAGTTTTTCTGTTTGGGTATAATCTAAGGTACCAAGATAGTTTATGAGGAGTTACTTGCAAAAATGTCTTGTATAGGGTAGGAAATTAATGATTTTATTTAATGATGCAAACTAACCTTACTCCTGTATAGACTGTAACGGGTACATGTAATTATTAGTTAAAGTCTACCGCGTAATAGTGTCCCTCGTAGATAAGTGTTTAGTTTTTCTAGATATGTAATTATTTCTATAATATAAAGTATAAAAAAAAGTTTCATGCATTTTTAATAAAAAAAGGAGTTCCGTAGAATCCTCTCCGTAACAATTAAAAGCAACTACATCCAACCGCAGGCGTTGGATAATTCAAGTAACTGCAAAGGGCAGGTTACATTTAAATGTAACTACCTACCTATTTTGTATCAATTTTTGTAATCTTTTATGTTATATTACCAGTGTACCTCTTAAATAAACGTATTTATTATTATTATTAATTATTTGTTTTTTTGTAGGAGCCCAAGTCAAAGCGTGGTCGAGCAGCCGCGCCAGTACCAGCCGCAAAGGGACGCAAACCAGTCGCCGCTAAGAATGCTAAGGCGGCTCCAGTCAAGCGAAAACCTCCCACACCGCCAGGTAAATATAACTTCAGATGGTCGTGTTTTTTTAAGAGATTATAAACTTTAAATAATAATAAAAGACAGAAATATTGTTGAAATTATTTTTTATTATTAAAAGTAACGTAAAGTATCATCACGACTATTTCCCTTTCAGTCAGAAACCACGCTTATAAAGAAAAGGATTCACATTTAGCCAACTTTACTATAGGTCAATCATGACAAGTTGCAAGCTCGTCGATGTCTACAGCGTACCAAATTTAATAATAAAATAATTTAATTAAATTAATTTAATATTAAAATAGTTTTATAATTATAATAATAATAATAATAATTATTATTATAATAAAACTTTATTTCAGAATAAATTCCATGTGTTAGTAACAATTTTTAAAGAAATCTTATAATATCTAGTGTTAGTAAAAATATTTCAATTTATTCAGAGTAAAGTACAAAGATTAAGAAATAAAATAAATTAAGAACTAAATTATAAAAACTAAAAATTAATAAATAAAATTACGACTATTCGATGGGCGTAGTGTGCCGAGGACACTCGCTGCGTTCCCCCGCTGAACAGCGAGGCTGACCCTTTGAACAAGATATTCTCTACTCAAAGGGTCACCCGTCGCCAAGTGGAGTTTCTTACCAAGCTCGCGGGAAACACAAGAGCCTCCTCGGACCACGGGCCCATCGTTTCAACTGCAAATGGAATGAAATGGTGATTGATGATGATCTCCGCGTACTTGTTGCGCTTAAGGCGTGCAGCTGATTCTGCAGCGGCCCCAGGTTTCTTATGGCTGGATGTCACATGTGACTGACAGAGTATGTCAACACATGTGGCATCCCAAACCAGTGCGCGGCCTCTAGTATATGGAATTAATGACATCCCGTTATGACATTATAATACATTTTTGTATTATTTTTTATTATTACTGTTATTTCAATAAATTAACAATTGCAGTGCAGTCAGTTTCGTGCATTAATTTCTGCAGATGATTACGATGATATGTTTGTTGTATATCATAAGTTTTGTTTGTAGCTAAAAAGAAGGCAGCACCGGGCAAGGGTCGGCCGCCGGCAGCTAAGAAGGGGAAGAAGGCGTCCTCCGAGTCCGAGTCCGGGGAGGGAAGTGACGACGAGGAGGGAAGCGACGAGGAGGACAGCGGGGAGGAGTCCGACACACCCGCAGACAAGAAGGCCAAGAAACCACCCACGGTGAGCATATTTCCAAAACACACTGTTCTACATCTAGATTATCTTCCTCCACGTCAACTCTCAAGTTGCCGTGAACTCGGGAGGTCTGGGTTCTCAGTCTGGTTGTTCATATGTATAATATGTATATATTTACAAAAAAAAAGTACAATATGTAGTTTATCAACCATCTAGTTTCCGTAACACAAGCCTAGTAGCTTACCACGGAAACTAGATGGCGCTGTGTGACCTGTCTGGAAATAATTATTTAAAAAAAAATGCAATTACATATGGTCACCCCCCATGGTGTATTGACATTTGTTCTCGTTAACAGACCGAAAGAGACTTGGGTAGTTTTTAATAAACATACTTCCGCCTGGAACAGTCTTTCTCAAAGTGGGCTATAACGCATCCTTGTTGGCGTCGGCATGGTATGGGGCTGAGATGAAATGGGAGGCGTTGGCATTTAGGGGGCCGACTTTGGCCGCGTTCGTTTTAAGAAATGTTAGCATGAAAATACCACTTTTTTTTAGCACAAGTCGTTCGTTTAATGAAATTCTAACATGTGAAAGGAGGGTTATTGATGTTACTTTTTGACAGATGTCATTCAACATAAGAAATGGTTTGTTTACATTGTTGTATACTTTATAGTTTATATTATATTTGTTTAAAATGTATTTACATACATCCAAAGACCATAATACATTGTCAATTGATTTGTTATTATTTGTTACTTGTCATACTTGTCAAAAAGTAGCTACACCGCTCGTTTTTTTTAAGAAATGTTAGCATTGTTAAAAAAGTGGTATTTTTTAACAAAAACGACATTTCACGCTGGTTTATGAAGTTGCTACGAAATGTTGGAAATGCTATAAAACGAACACGGCCTTTATATTTTAAAATTCACCGAAATTAAAACCTACCTATTACACAACATCGATTATTTAGTTATATTCGGTCAAAGTGGGCGCTACACGAGATCTGTATCATGCACTGGCTGACGCAATACTTAGTTATGGGCTTGCTTCTTATGGCTGTACTTTTCCTTCGTATTTAGACCAAATCAAACAGTTACAAATAAGGATCATGAAGTTATTGGTGGATGCGAGGGTCAAGGGTGCCTGTAGTAAGAGCTATGACAAGCTGTTTGGTATTTGCAAGATACTTCCGGTGCATGATAAAGTGAACTTTTTAATAGCCCTGGAGCAATTTGAAGGTAGTGCCTACAAAAATGTATATACTGGATGTGGTTATAATACCAGATTCTCACAAAAGACAAGATACAATGAATACCGGTATAACGACTATTATGGTAAAAGAACTAGAAAGTTTTTAACTCCCATTATATTTAATAATATTATGCCCATTGATGACTGTGTAAAAATGACAAAAAAAAAAGAATTCAAAGGAAAATTAAAGTTGCTTTTGCTAGGTAAATACAACAGTAATGTGATTTAATCTTAAATGACTTTGTGTTTTAAAAATATAGTGTAAAAAAATACTGTAAAAAAAGAGTGTACTATTCGCCAACAAACTGTTATGCAGTTTGGCGTATAATTTTAAAAATGTAAATAGTTTAAGTTTTTATCTGAATAAACGAATTATTAAAAAAAAAAGATAAGTTTAAGAATCTTTGGTCTAGAATATACAGATGTAATGTTAAAATATTATATTCTCGAAAGTCTACAGAAGTCACGCTGTCTGAGATTAAAATAGATTTTTTTAGTACATGTTTGTCCCCAGGACGATGAGATCAAGAAATGTGTGAAGCAGATTTTGGAAGGCGCCAACCTGGAGGAGATCACCATGAAGACGGTCTGCAAGCAGGTGTACAGTCACTACCCCGACTTCGACCTCGCACACAAGAAGGACTTCATCAAGGCCACAGTCAAGTCGGTGAGTACTCAACTGTTTAATAAAAAAAAACCTACCCAAACTTCCCTCAGCCTAAACAAAGAACAATAACCCTAGTATGTATAGAAAAATTAATAAACATAAGTTAGCTAACAATCTGTGAAATACGCAATTAAACTTAAAATTTAATATTGTCATTCTTCTGACATATGAATACTATACGAAATATGTCTTTAGTAGAGATATTATTTCAAGAGACAATTTTGACAGTGACATTTTGATCGTAAATCGCCCCATATAAGGTTTCTTTTATTTTTATGTTTTATTTATATATATTTTTTGTTTTGTTCCAGTGTATTTAAATGTAAGCAGCAGTAATAGATGTCAGAATATTATATAATAGTAAAACATAGCTATATATTATTACAATAATAATATATTTTCATTTTTTTATAATTATTTCTGAAAATTAAGATGGGCTATAGAACTCCCACAGCTAAGGTTAGTTTTTATTTTCATTTTTTGCTTTTATTATTTGTTATATTTATTATTTATTTATAAAGTTTGTATTTCACCATAGATTCAATATTAACAAGTCCTAGACCTACACATCTCGAGATAAGCCTTCCTGTTACTTAAGCGCCAACGTTATATAGTGGAATCACTTCAATAACGGAACTGTCAGTGTAAAACGCCTTTAAAATTGGTATTCTCGTATAAAGGTTTCCACTACAGGTGACAGCAAAATAACGTTACGGTGCGTTCATTTAAAAAAAAACTATTATTTATTTTAGTATTTGCTATATTTTTGATTTATTACCTAATAAAACTATGTTTAATGTAAATATATAATCTTAGTTTAGTTAATATAAGTGTTGTTAACTTTATTATAAATTCGCGGCGGACGATTTAAGTATTTAATTCACGTTTTTCCAATGATTTTGAAGTTTCAACCCAATGGGGTGTATCACTAACTTTTTATCACGACAGATGGCGCATGATAGATGGTACCTAATATAACTGTCAGTTGCATAGAAATCCTGTATTTTTATTACGATATTTATTATTTTCTGGATATTATGCAGAAGTGAGCAGCTTTTAAGTGTAGAAATCGAGATTTCGAAGCGAAAGCAAAGATATGGTAATCTCAAAATTGCCGTTCTAATAATTCAACCTTTTTTTTTACTTACTTTATTCGTCTTTTAAGGTAGGTAACGTTAAGTTAAAATTCATTTTTCTGTTATAAAAATAAAAAAACTACAAATAAATTTAAAAAAGGATCCGTCATATGTGTAAACAAGGTACCAGTGCCGCTAGCGACATCTAGAAAAAGCTTTGCCTGATACACCCCATTGGTGACCTTTGAAATAGTAGAAAACGCTATTTTGACATAAGGTCGGCTATGATCGGAAAAAGTCGGGCTAAAAGTGGTAGTAAATAACAATTCACTACATGCAGGAGTTTTTCGCGCTATTTTGCGTGGACATGTCAAGTGCAAGTTTTTGTTTTGTAAATTAATTTGCTGAGGATATTATTTTATTGGTCAAAAGTGGTGTTGTTTTGTTTAATAATGTGCTGCAACGTGAATAATTATGGAAAACGATAAATTGGACTTCAAATATAGGGCACAAGTTGCAGTTTATTTTTTGCGGTTTTCCCGCGCTGTCAACTTTCATATTTTACACGACGTGTTTGGGCTATAATGCCGCGAGTGACTCCAAGTAAAGCATCAAATTCTGCAGCATCTGGAATTTGATGATCCCCAACTCGGTTATGAACATATATTATGCAAATAAATTACGTGTTTAGGACTGATGTATTCTGTACAATGTCCTTTAAAGACAATTAAAAAAAAAAAAAAACAATTCACTATTTTTCTAATCGTTTGCGCTTAAGTAATGGAATACAGCTGCTGGTCCTTCCTTCTAGAGAACATGGCTCGGTTTTGGGTCTGAACACTGATGTTAACTTTATTAACAATTCCACAAGTTAATATTAGGCCGCGTTCGTTTTATAGCATTTCGCAATATCTCGTAGCAACTTCATAAACCAGCGCGAAATGTCGTTTTTGTTAAGAAATACCACTTTTTTTAACAATGCTAACATCTTTAAAAAAAACGAGCGGTGAGGCTACTTTTTGACAAGTATGACAAGTAACAAATAATAACAAATCAATTGACAATGTATTATGGTATTTGAATTTATTACATAAAATCGTTTAAAATACATTTTAAACAAATATAATAAAAACTAAAGTATACAACAATGTAAACAAACCATTTCTTATGTTAAATGACATCTGTCAAAAAGTAACATCAATAACCCTCCTTTCAACACGCTACCGACATACGAAATTAGCATCAAATGTTAGAATTTTCATTAAACAAACGACTTGTGCTAAAAAAAGTGGTATATTCATGCTAACATTTCTTAAAACGCACGCGGCCTTAGTGAAACTGTAGAACACGAAGTCCTAGAAAAACACTGTTGGAGATGGCCTTTCAGAAATTTCCGGAGAATTTGGCCTACAGTCGACACGGCCAGACGGGTTGGCGAGGGTCTGATGTAAATTATTTAATGATATTTTTTAACGATTCAATAATTTGGTATTACTGGAACCGGGACCGACGGCTTAACGTGCTCTCCGAGGGACGGAAAATGGTCATGTTGTAAATCTATAACAAATGTATGTAAGAAAAGTGTATTTCTCATTAGTACATGCCGGGTTCATACCAACCTTTTAAGGATAAAATAAGACATGGACTCCCTTCCCCCTCTAAATTGTCTTACGCAATAATTAAATGGCCTCTTAGACGTTTCCTCAACTGCTCATCCACTCGATTATTCCTCAAGCTGTCAAACGAAGGCACGTTTCGGCTCGTCATTACGCTTGAGGAATAGAACTGTCAAACTTAATCGCGATGTACCGTCATATTATTATTATTATTATTATTCCTATTAACTGCCTCCGTGGTCTAGCGGCTAAGTCCGTGGATTCAGAGGTACCGGGTTCGATTTCTGGTCGGGACACAAAAATATTTATTAATGTAAATAACTAATTATTTAATTTGTGATATTTCTCGAGTTTGGTACGCTGGAGACATCGACGAGCTTGCCACTTGTCATGATTGGCTAAATGTGAATCTGCTTATTTATAAGCGTGGTTTCTGACCACCCCGAAAGGGAAACGTTCGTGATGATACTTTACGAGTACTAACCATTAATATTTGCCCTTTTAGTGTTTGCGATTTACCTCGTCGCGTTTAAAATTTAATTTATATTATTTTTAAATAATTAATACAAACATGAAAGTTGGCATAAATGCCTCATCGGTGATTGCCATTTATTTAAAAAAAAATAGGAAATCCGAAAATCGTGTTTATGTCATTTTCGGCTAATATTTATATTATATACCGTTTCCCTTTCGGGGTGGTCAGAAACCACGCCAGCCATAAGTATTTCCCTTTCATCGATACAAAATCTGATTTAAATGAGTTTGATTTCTTTAAAATAATACTTATTTTTGTAAAATAAGTAATTTAACTAATTAATGCTGCCTCCGTGGTCTAGCGGTTAAGTCCGTGGATTTAGATTCGGAGGTATCGAGTTCGATTTCTGGTCGGGATTTATTTGTGATATCCCCGAGTTTTGGTACGCTGGAGACATCGATGAGCTTGCCACTTGTCATGATTGGCCTATAGTAAAGTTGGCTAAATGTGAATCTGCTTATTATTTATTTATTCTTCAATGTTGCCAGCAAAAAAACGGATTTTTTAAAAACCAGTTTGACAGTTGGAAGGAATAGTTGAGTGTGGGAGCCGTTATATATTTAAGTAATTATTTCTGAATGTTGTGTTTATTATTTCCAGCTTATATCATCGTGAGCAGTGACTTTCGCCACACAAGTCAACTTAAGTACTACATAAAATTAATTAAAATATAGTTCGTATGACCTATCGCGCCAGATTATCTATCGAAATACCTCCAAATTTTTTCTTTTATTTGCAAAAATTTAAGCGTCTGTCACAAAGGACGCCATTACAACGATATTAACCTATGTTTAATTTTGCTTACTTAGGATGTTGTAGGTGAATCACAGTCTGACAGCAACCTTTAGCCAACACTTTTATTGACTTAAATTGTACTTCGGTTTTATTCGATTCAAAAATATTCTTTGATTGATTTCACCTGGCAATACTGGACGAGTTCGTGCGTGGTCTGGCCGAAAGAATGTTCGCACGGGTAGAGAGGTCAAATTTCCCACTTGTGAGAAATGAGAATGCCCATTTTTCTTACAGAAATGGGCCCAATAAAATGTTCTCGTGTCATGATTTCTTTTTTATTTGAAAGTTATTATATTGTGTTTTTATCTGTGTGCTTAGTGTAAAATGCAAGTTTCGGAAAACGTAACTGCTGTAGTTACGTTTTTTTATTTTACATTGCGTGTTATTGCAAGTTTGGCTATAATAACAGGCAATGAACATCGAAAATTCAGTAAAAAAACTACTACTATAGTTGCGTTTACGAAACTTCACTGTCACACTAGGCATACTTTAATTAATTTTATTTATTTGACCCTAGCATAACGACAATTGATAAAAACTTTTGTTTTACGTTAATAATTACATAGTTTCGATCCCGCCAATTTGAAATTCAGTGTTAAATCTAAAGAACCTAATCGTATAAATAGTGCTTTGTAACTATTTCATACAAAAATTTTAACCAATTGACTATTTAATTAAATTATATTTTAATGCTGGGGTAAACGTGATGTAGTAATTAAATTTGGAAAAAAACACAATTGGTATGATTATTGAATTGTATTTAGTTGAGGCACGCTGTAAAAAAGTTGGGGCCTGGTTTTGGGCAATATCCTCCACGGCGTACTACTAGATGAATGTGAGGTAATGACGAAGCGAAAAAGATATGTCGTGATCGTGTCAAATGGCGCTCAATTGTCTCTGCCTACCCCGCAAGGGACCTGGCGTGAAGATATGTATGTATGTCATACTAATAGATAAACGCATAAATTTACGTCACTTTGTGTTAATAATAAAAATTAATAACAGTCTCCAGGTTTAATATACATACATACATATGTTCACGCCAGATCCCTTGCGGGGTAGGCAGAGACAATTGAGCGCCATTTGACACGATCACGACATACCTCTTTCGCTTCGTCGACATTCATCAACCTCTTCATACATGCCCTTTTGTTTCGATAACTTTTTAATGCACCTTCAGCTATTGTTTTATTAATTTGATTATGATAGGTAAGTCTCGGTCTGCCAGGGCCTCTTTCACCCACAACTTTCGCATTATATATCTGGTTCGTCAATCTTTCATCGCTCCCTTTCAACATGCCCGAACAATCGTAGCATGCCTTTCCTTATTTTTGTCCCTATGCTTTCCTTCATACCAACCCTGTTAATTAAATTACTTATATTAAACCAAATAAATTTATGTAATCATGCACTTCCTCGCCAAGCCGTCTGGCCGGCGTGGTAAGTGTAGGCCAAATTCTCCAGTTCTGGAAGGCCCATCTCCAGCAGTGGAGGTCTAGGGGCTGTAATGAATTCAGTACAAATACCAACTATCCCTTCCTTTGGATACGTGCCTAAAGGTTTATTTCTGTCGACTGCTAAATTAGGGGCTAGTAAATAAAAGTCAAATTTTAATCTCCAGTAAGCAAAGCCTAAGATAGATTTAATATTGTGTTTTGGACGTAAATCTTTAGTTCTGTGTGCCAAAGGCTTAAATAGTCACTTTTAACTGCTTTTTATTGGAAATTATAAGATATTTTTTTGGTGAAAATTGGATTTATTTTGCAAATAAAGACACATTTTGTTCCTATTTAATTTTAATATAAGTTTTAAAAGTTCAAATTTTGTTTGATGGGGTTTTTTTTCGGTAAGTCATTTCGCTTGTGTCATAAATTTGATAATGCTATACATACTTGACTTATCAATGGATGAATAAGATATCGGGCATTTAACTATTTGATTATAAGCCACGATTGGTATACGATAACAAAAATTATAGCTGTTCGATTTTTTTTTAGACATTTTGTTAACCCTTTAAAAATGGCATGGGGTAAATTTCGACCGCATTTTTTTATTTTATTTAACTGCCTAATATTTAATTTGTGATATTTCTCGAGCCATTTGTCATGACTCAATAACTCATAATGGACATATAGTAAAGTTGGCTAAATGTAAATCCGCATCTTTTTTTATTATCTATAAAATCCAATGTAGGTATATATTCACAACTATTAATTCCTGTGACATGTTACAATTCAATGTTAAATTATTTTTTGAATCAAATGTCTTCAACAGTCACTATTGTCTTTTCATCATCATCATCACAGCCACAGAACTCCTTCGAGATGGAAGGCCCTTTCAGAAATTTCTGCCTACACAAAAATAATTTTGCCTAAACTCGCCATGTTGACCAGACGGATTGGCGAGGGTCTGTGTCATTGTTTTATGCCAATTTATAACTATTCCACAATTTGGTATAAGTCGACATGGCACGGGAAAAATGTACGTTAGAAATGTGTACTTTTCATTGGCTGGTTCTTTTCACTGTTACAAGGTTGTATGGCGTTATTGTAAAGCCAGAGATAGGTAATGTGGCGCGTAAAAATTGGTTTTAAGTTGTAGTTATATTTTCCTTAGCGTTTAAGTAATAATAATTCCTGTTTAGCCCGATAGAGGTTCGAGTTTTATATTTTTTTTTACTTGTTACGTGTTTTTTTCTATTACTAAGTTCGTGCGTGTATAATTTTCACTTTTTCACTGTAACCCTGAAATAGTCGCGCGGATTTTTTAAAAATAATTTTTTTAATCACCTTTTTTGGGATGACCTAATTATTCGATTCAAAGTCAAAGTATCTTCATTCACGTAAACCTATTAAGACTAAACGTCATTAATTAAATTATTTTTGAATGATTCTACTCCTGCTAGTGAAAGACTAAGCAGCAAAGTGGTCCAAAGGGTAAGCTGTTCAGAGAAGACCAGCCGCTAAGAAGATTCAAGTGACTTGTTAATGTTTAATCTGACTGAGAAAGATTCCTCAATTTCCAAAGGAAAACTCAGCTGTATCAGATTTCCAAAATAAACCATATACAGAATTACACAACGATCTGTTATTCCTAATTCAAATATTTTGAGTTTTTACTAAATAACAATAGATAATAGTTTTTTTTTATAATTTTAACGGGTCTTTACGCCATTTACCTTAGAGACATATTTCTTCCGATGTTTCAGCCAAGTTGCATTGGCCGTGGTCACGGGTCGACTGAAGCTATGCGGTGTAGTCTCGTACATACTGGGCGGTAGATGTAAACCTACCCACTTATCACTTTTAAAAGTTTTTAGAAATCACGACACTTACAATATCCTTGGCGACACTGGGCGATTTTTCCCGGCGTCAAAACCTATTCATTACTGGATTCCACGATGAAAATGGCTTATTACCCCCCTCTCGATTATTTATTTATTTACTATAGGTACACAATCAGTTCACATTTTCCAACAATTTCTTAAGTTCTAGATTGCAATCCAAAAGCAGTGTTCATAGCATGCTTATTGTGATTTAGCCATGACATTATCATTTCAATTATTTCATTTCAGTGAAATATGTCAAAAGGAAAATAATAATAATAATAAAAAAAAATGGTATGTCAAAGAATAAGGTAGTAAATCAATAATAATAATTTAAAAAAAAGCAATGAAAATTTAAAATAGAAATAATAACGTCATTTAATTAAAGAAATAATATAACAATCATAAATATATAAAAAATTAAATCCAAAACAGACACAACAAATATCAAGAAACAAACAAAACATCAGCATATTACATTAATTAAGAATATTACATTAAAAAGAATTGAAATTTTTGTGTTTCTTTATTTGCTGAAACGTTCGGGAGAAATATGTCTCTAAGGTAAATCGCGTAAAGACCCGTTAAAATAATAAAAAAAACTATTATGAGTGTGCGCGAAAGTTTAAAAAGTTTAACTAAATTAGTTTTACTTGATTTGTGAATGCTAAATAAAAATAAAAACTACAATTTTATTATTATTTCTATAGCCTTCAAGCATAGTGGTAGAGACTGATGGCTGTTGCTTCCATTCCTTCGCCGTCCGCGCGACCATTCTAGGGTTAAACCATTCGCTTTGTCCTATCGAAAATTAGTTTACCGTATTTAATGGGACCATCAGTTTGAGTTTTTAACAAAACACCGAACTTTATTCTCACTTTCTCAACCACCTTAAGGAAGTTCTTCGCGCCATTTTGCGTGGACATGTCAAGTGCAAGTTTTTGTTTTGTAAATTAATTTGCTGTGGATATTATTGGTCAAAAGTGGTGTTGTTTTGTTTAATAATGTGCTGCAATGTGAATAATTATGGAAAACGATAAATTGGACTTCAAATATGGGGCATAAGTTGCAGTTTATTTTTTGCGGTTTTCCCGCGCTGTCAACTCTCATATTTTACACGACGTGTTTGGGCTATAATGCCGCGAGTGACTCCAAAAAAGCATCAAATTCTGCAGCATCTGGAATTTGATGATCCCCAACTCGGTTATGAACTCTGATATGAACATATATTATGGAAATAAATTACGTGTTTAGGACTGATGTATTCTGTTCAATGTCCTTTAAAGAAAATAAAAAAAAAAAAAATTCAACCACCTTAATATTTGACGTAAAATATTTTTTCAACTAAAAGAAAGAAAAAAAACGATTTGTACAAATATATGTTTTAAAAAATATTCGGCTAGTTTGTTTGTGGAATAATTGTTAAAAATAATTGATATTGATATGGATTTTTTTATAACGATCAGGCTAACAATACAATTTATTTTTCCGGATTACGGACCGTTACGAGAAAACTCTGTGGATAAAGAAAGCATGGACCATTTTTTTTTCTATTTTGATACTTAGCCGCAAATGTTATTAGTGGATTTGGTTATTTACATCAGAGATTGCGACATGATTACAAAGAGCTTGTCTTGACAACGGCCATGCAAATATCAACTTAAATAACTTGATATATATATAGTTCTTGGATTCCATATTTTGTTGGTCAACTATAACAAGTAAATTGCGATTCACTCGTTAGAATAATGATCCGTTTAAACTTAAAAACGGTGGTCAATAAATTGTATTGTCGGCTTGATATTTATATGAATTTCTATATATTAAAAAAATATTTTGTCTATCTATGAAGCGGGGTTACTCTTAGATTTCTCTTTTCTCGTAAGTATCTCTAGCGAAGGGTAAGGATATTATAAGATGTGTAAATACATACACAACTAGCGTTAATGTGCCGACCGCGGATGAGTGACGTCACTAGACTGGTCTGGGGAATAAGTCAGTTTTGATGTAAATTTTCAAGTATCCGACACTCTTGATTTAACGTGGCTTTGTGTGTTGAAACACACAATAAATAGGAACTTTGTTTTTAGCTCAAAATCAACTCGCGTTAATGCATTGTTTGTTGTAAACTGCCTTCGTGGTCTAGCGGTTAAGTCCGTAGATTTTGTAACATGGCAGTTTATATTTGTTTAATAGAAACGCATTAATGCGCTATGCGATGAACTCGGAGAAACAGAACGCTCAGGGACGGTACGCAATGTGTCAAAATCAGCCGTTCCTCATTTATTTTAAAACTTTTTCTGCGCAAGTTCATTTTGCGGGTGCTTCGATAATAGTAATTTAATGTAACCTTGTTCAAGCACACATTGTACCTTAAAATCACTAAGCGACCGTAATCCCCTAATTGGGGAACCAGTTTTGGGTTAGAAGCTCCGCGGGCTTCCGGAGACTCATCTCGTCGGTCGCCCAACTACCCACCAGCCGAGCGTCTCTTCTTCACGCCCGGCTGCTACACGAGATAAGCATTAGCTAGATTACCTACACTCTTAAATGTGCGGAAGTGTCCTCAACTGAATATACAATAAATCTACGACCCGTTATTTGTTGTTTTATTTGTCGAGCCCCGGTCCTTAACCGGGGAGTTCGCGACAATTTAGACTCGGAGGTACCGGGTTCGATTCCTGGTCGGGACACAGAAATATTTATGAATGTAAATAAATACATTTAATTAATATATAATTTATTTGTGATATTTCTCGAGTTTGGTACGCTGGAGACATCGACGAGCTTGCCACTTGTCATGATTGGCCTATAGTAAAGTTGGTTAAATGTGAATCCGCTTATTTATAAGCGTGGTTTCTGACCACCCCGAAAAGGAAACGGTCGTGATGATACATTGTTGTATTTGTCAATCTTGCCTAACTTGGTGGAGATAAGCCTTCCAAATCATATTTTTTGGAGAATTTACACATGTTGGCGATGGTTTAATGTCATTTTTTTTTTAATGTGGAACCGGGACCAACGTCTATCGGTGGTATTGTGTTTTATAACAAATGTACATAAGAATATTTCTCATTGGTACATGCCGGGTTTCCAACCGCTATCTATTGCGATTTTTAGGAACGCATTCCTTACTCCCATTCTTACCACCGCAACCGCGGCTCGTAATAGATTTTTCTTATCATCATTACAGTTCTAGAACACAGCGTGCTAGATCTCCATTGTTGGAGGTAGGCATTCCGGAACACATATATATATGTGTGTATATATATATATACTGCGTGGAATTTGTTAAAGAACAAATGTTTTTATATTATAATCTAGAATAAAAGTAAAGAAGTACATATATTTTTTTTAATTACTCAGTAATAAAATCTTAAGTTACGGCGCAGAGAAGTTATCCTAAAAAAATCATCACTCATACCGACCCTAAACAAGTAGGTAGCTAGAGGTCGACGATCGCGCAGACGTTGACTTACGTAATTGTAATTATCTCTCTATTTAGTCTTTCGACTGTGAGCGAGATTAATTAATGTTTTGTTTTTCTGACAATGATTTTTACTTTAAAAATAGTTTTTTATTTAAACCAGGGGTTCTTTCAATGACTTCCTTGAGTCCTTCAAGCGAAGTGTGAAAAAGCATCTTGTTAGGCCGACATAGTGGTAGAGACTGATGTCGGTCGTGGTGACCGGCGTCAGTTGCTCCCATTCTTGGACCTCGCGTACTGCTTACCATCAGGTGGGCGCGATGTCACATGTCGTGTCCAGTATTTAAAAAAAATCTTAAGCCTAAAAATATATATTTTTTTTTGACAATTACACGCGGTATATATAGAAAATTTGGCTTACACTCGCCACTCTGGCCTACTAACTAAACCTAGTTAACTACTAATGATATGGCAACATTATAATTAAGGTTTTATATACTCATAGCACTCATTCAAAAACTAATTGGAAATTATCCATTAAAACTGGCTTATTAAACAGACTACGCGTAGACATCAAATTCAGGATTTCTTAATAATTATAGCATTGGTTTCGTTCGCCTGTAGGTCGGCTTGTAGTACTTTGGTTTGGTAGTAGTGGGACGTGAGCATTCTGTATTGTGTTCACGTAGCAACTTCATCAACAACTCGGTAGGAACGTAAAGCTGGCTCCACACGTTGTTAACAATGTTCGTCGCAAAGCTATTCGTCCAACGCATGGATCGATAAATTTAAAATTTTATCAAACTACCTTCAAATCTTGTTTCAACATTGTCGAACAATAATATAATCCACAAAATGTAAAAATACAAGTAGTCGGTACTAAGTCTGTTCTCTTCCCCCCGGACCGCCGCAAGGTCAGAATATGCACCCACATACCGTAGTCACCATCCCTTCGCGTACGTATAAATTTGGGGACTCATACATCTGTCGTACGATAAAGATGTGGATGGCTCTTCCAGCCTCTGTGTTTCCACTTTTCTATAACTTGGAGCCCTTCAAGCGAATTGTGAAAAAGCATCTAGTCAAACCGGCATAGTGTTGGGGACTGATGGCAGTTATGAGTGTCTGACTTCAGTTGCCGACATTCATGGACCTTGCGCGCCACTTACCATCAGGTGGGCCCACGGTCACATGTCGTGCTAGTATGCAATTGTCTAAAGTTACTTTATTATTTTTGAATAAATCGAAGGAGTAGAGGAGAGCATAACTGCCAAGAGGTGAGCGCAATATCCGAAGCACAGACTATATTGGTACTAACTGTGACGTATTGCAATGCTTTGGTCTTTAATTTATCCAATCACGAGCATCGGCTCGCCTGCAGAGACATCTGATTGGCGTACCGTTCTCTCTGTTCGTGTGGTACAGTGAAACCTCTCCATCTGAGACTCCGAAAATATTCAGCACAACATATTAGTTCCAGCTGGAACAGTAAAACCTCTTTCTTTGTCTTCCTTATTTTATTGCGTCAAATAATTTTATCATTATGCCTCTTTCTCACTCGCCCCAGAGAAATAAAAGAAGGCATGTACAACTTGCGGAAATTACGACGCATACCATGTCTGATTCGGACCTAAACGAGCAATTCCCAACAAAGTCATCTTCTGGAGAACTCCGACCTCGTATCACTAAGTTTAATAGGTGGTAGGCAGGCTGATAGTGGTAATTTGTCCAGTCTGCCGGGGCGGGGAAGTATCCACCGTTCGTTCCGATAAACCCAGTAAAGTGTATCCACACATTTCGGGATCAGGCTCGAATTGCCGTCATGTCCAGTCAAGCCGGCACAGTGTTAGGGACTGATGTCAGTCATGAGTGTCTGATTACAGTTTCTAACATTCATGGATCCCGCTCTCCACTTACCATCAGGTGGGCACAAGGTCACATGTGCTAGTATATAAAAAAAAAAGTGATTTAGAACATTTTAAGGAGGAGATAACGCAATTAATAAAATGAAGGAGGCACAGAATGCAAAACTTGAGTCTATCGAGGAAAAAAATACCAGTAAAATTAAGTTTTTTGGCTCACAAATAAAATACTATCAGATTAAAATAGACACTTTGGAAAGTATGAATAGGGATCTTGTGTGGATTTATTTGATGACATCTTTTATGCATATTGCAATAATTTACAACGTGTGTATGCAATATGTTGATGGCCAACGTGTGGAGCAGTTATTGTCCTATCGATGTTTTTTTTTAAACAATATTCAATAGATATTTTTTTATTAGGACGGTGCTTTAGAGCATTTTATTGGTATCGATAATAAGCTTTTTTCTATGTAGCGATATTTCTGTGGCCGATATGTGGGTTCGTCACGGCGCACCGACTGTTCTGCAGTCCTGTCTGTTTAGAACAATACTGCTCGCAAAACATATCCTAACAGCATTTATGAAATAAATTTTTCACATTGAATAATAATAATCGGGATATAATTATGAACGTCGGTGCGTCGTGAAAATAATTGTAAGTTAGTAATAAATACTTAATGTGTATTTGTGAATTTTATTCTTAATTTTGATTGTTTATGTTGTTTGTGTAAATGGCTGAATGTTCGGCAGTAGTGACACGGTGTGATAGCGAGTGACTGGAACCCTTTTACAATTGGATAAATAGAATAAAACAACATAATGAAAAAAAACTCGTGTCTTTATTTTCTTCTCCCTCTCTGTACATACCCTTTTAGTTACATTTATAATACAATAATATACAAATGGAGTTCTTCGCGCCATTTTGCGTGGACATGTCAAGTGCAAGATTTTGTTTTGTAAATTAATTTGCTGTGGATATTATTGGTCAAAAGTGGTGTTGTTTTGTTTAATAATATTACTACAATGTGAATAATTATGGAAAACGATAAGTTGGACTTTAAATATGGGGCACAAGTTGCAGTTAATTTTCTGCGGTTTTCCCGCGCTGTGGACTCCCATATTTTACCCGACGTGTTTGGGCTATAATGCCGCGAGTGACTCCAAGTAAAGCATCAAATTCTGCAGCATCTGGAATTTGATGATCCCTAACTCGGTTATGAACTCTGTTTAGATTTATTATGCAAATACAATTCTGTACAATGTCCTTTAATGACAATAAAAAAAAACAATTTTAGCTGATAATTCTTGAATAGTGTAATTTATTCCCAAACTACAATCGCTATTTCAATTCGCATTTTGATCAGTCGAAATTTTATTTAGATAGTGGTCCAAAGTTAAGGCGGCTATAGTACAGTATGCCTAGTGTGACAGTGAAGTTTCGTAAACGCAACTATAGTAGTAGAGTTATTTTACTGAATTTTCGATGTTCATTGCCTGTTATTATAGCCAAACTTGCAATAACACGCAATGTAATAAAAAAACGTAACTACAGCAGTTACGTTTTCCGAAACTTGCATGTTACACTAGGCACACAGGTATTCACCTATCAAGTAAAAAAAAAAATTTAAATAAAAAATTGCCAAACCTTTTATTAATGTGACTGTAACTTCGACAAATGACATCAGTCTTTTTTGTGTTGTACGGGTGAATAATAAGTTGAAAGTTTGTGTTGAGGTATTTGAGTTAGACCACATGTCAAAAGAAAGGTTAAGAATAACTAAAATTTTAAAGGTACCTAGCTACTTCAATCTAAAAATGTTCAAAATGAGAACCATGTACCAACTCAAATACCAACACCTCAACCACCGGCAATGCATGATCTACAACGTCGGATAAATGCCAGTTTTATATGTTTGTGTAAAGCCGCTTACTTTAATTTCTTTAAAATTTTTTTACGTCATGTGAATACCTGTACTAGCTATAGTAACTTGGGCCGCGCTCGTTTTATAGCATTTCCAACATTTCGAAGCAACTTCATAAACCAGCGTTAAATGACATTGTTAAGAAATTCCACTTTTTTAACAATGCTAACATTTTTTTAAAAAAAAACGAGCGGTGATGCTACTTTTTGACAAGTAACAAATAATAACAAATCAATTGACAATGTAGTATGGTCTTTGAATTTATTACATAAAATCGTTTAAAATTCATTTTATTCAAATATAATATAAAGTATACAACAATTTAAACAAACCATTTCTTATGTTTTGTTTTGTTTTATGTATTTTTATTACGAAATTTTTTATTTTCTGGATATTATGCCGAAGTGAGCAGCTTTTAAGTGTACAAATCGAGATTTCTAAGCGAAATCAAAGATATGGTGATCTCCAAATTGCCGTTCTATTAATAAAACCTTTTTTCCTTTTAAAGACGGTGTGCACTTTCTTAATTCGTTTTTTAAGGTAGGTAACATTAATTTAAAATACATTATTCTGTTATAAAAATTAAAACTACAAAAATATTTAAAAAATTATGCGATATAGGTGCAAAATAAGGTACCATTGCCGCTAGCGACATCTACAAAAAGCTTTGCCTGATAAATCCAATTGCGACGTAATTTAAAATTCTCGTAAATTGAACTAACACCCGTATTCAGCTGTCAAACGATAATTAAGTTTTTGCAATAGTTACGATTGAAGGTAAAAATAGAGCTGATCCGACAGTTTTATGTTGAAGGTCAGCCTTTTAACCTGGTTCATGAGACGCCATTTTATATTTTAATCGTCTCAATGGGGTGTATCAGACAAAGCTTTTTGTAGATGTCGCTAGCGGCAATGGTACCTCGTTTACACCTATGACGCATCATTTTAAAAATGTTTTTGTAGTTTTAATTTTTATAACAAAATAATGTATTTTAACTTAACGTTATCTACCTTAATAATTCTTAGAATTAAAAGATAAATCATAGTTTAGTTTCAGGTTATGGATTTTGTTTTTTATATCTTCTGGGTCGGTTGTAAAGTGGAGGGTAAATGTTGGATTGCGCGAGCCAGAGGGATGTTAACCCTATTAACACAGTCTACCTCTATGGCATACTAAAATATTGGGACGGAATAAATACTTAATAACCCTTAGAATTAAAAGATAAATCATAGTTTAGTTTCAGGTTTTGAATTTTGTTTTTTATATCTTCTGGGTCGGATGTAAAGTGGAGGGTAAATGTTGGATTGCGCGAGCCAGAGGGATGTTAACCCTATTAACACAGTCTACCTCTATGGCATACTAAAATATTGGGACGGAATAAATACTTAATAATCCTTAGAATTAAAAGATAAATCATAGTTTAGTTCCAGGTTATGGATTTTGTTTTTTATATCTTCTGGGTCGGTTGTAAAGTGGAGGGTAAATGTTGGATTGCGCGAGCCAGAGGGATGTTAACCCTATTAACACAGTCTACCTCTATGGCATACTAAAATATTGGGACGGAATAAATACTTAATAACCCTTAGAATTAAAAGATAAATCATAGTTTAGTTTCAGGTTTTGGATTTTGTTTTTTATATCTTCTGGGTCGGTTGTAAAGTGGAGGATATTCCATTGCTGGTCTGTAGTCGGGGTGTCTCTGGGCGGGGTAGTTGTAGCCGTCAATGTATGTCGCGTTTTGTACTTGGGAGGCGGTGGAGCCGTGCGAATGACGATCGCTATCGTTCTCCCCAGCACTGTCTACGTCACCTGGAAATAAATTTAAATAATGTCACTCATTTTTAGAACGCACTATAAAATATGGTTTCACGTGAATATTGACTTGATTGAGTTTACACTAGTACTAAGCCCCTATCGCGATTTTTTTATTGTTTACCATCTATCATGCGCCATCTATCGTGATAAAGAGTTAGTGATACACCCCATTGGTACGTATATTAGATAAGTTATAATTATACTATGTTATACATACATACATACATATCTTCACGTCAAATCCCTTGCGGGGTAGGCAGAGACAATTGAGCGCTATTTGACACGATCACGACATACCTCTTTCGCTTCTTCGACATTCATCAACCTCTTCATACATGCCCTTTTGTTTCGATGACTTTTTAATGCACCTTCAGCTATTGTTTTATTAATTTGATCGTGATAGGTGAGTCTTGGTCTGCCAGGGCCTGTTTTACCCACAAATTTCGCATTATATATCTGGTTCGTCAATCTCTCTTCACTCATCCTTTCAACATTTTTATCACTATGCTTTCTTTAATACCTACCCTTTCGCGTATTTCGTCATTATGTATGTGGTCCGTCAAAGTGACGCGGCATATCCGACGCAACGACCTCATCTCTACTGCATTAACTTTACTCTCATGGGTATTCTGATATATCCACGTCTATTATTTTAAGTCTATTAAATTATAATCATAAAAACGTCATCGTATTTTTTTTTTTTTATATCTGGGCAGTGTTTTTACTGCGGATGGGAAGTATGATAGGGATGTTGAAAAAAGAGTGAACGCGAGAAATAGTGTCAACGGTGCCCTGGGGTCACTCATCGACAGTCGAAATGTCAGAGACAAAGCTCGACCCGCCATACAC
Organism: Tinea semifulvella; assembly: GCA_910589645.1. Classification (NCBI taxonomy): domain Eukaryota; kingdom Metazoa; phylum Arthropoda; class Insecta; order Lepidoptera; family Tineidae; genus Tinea; species Tinea semifulvella. The sequence continues at coordinate 5,870,493 of OU342605.1, forward strand.
AATGCCATGCTGGTACCAACACTTATGTATGTAAGCGAGACGTGGATGTCAAAATACGCATGAGAGTAGATGATTAATTGCTAAACCAGAAAGTTCAGAAATACATTCTGAACTGTCACACCATAGACAAAAACCATCACCCTACATACATACATACAAATTAAGAAATGATTATCCTTACCATCGCTGCTATTGTTGCTGGCCGCCATAGCGTCTCTCAGTCGAGACCGCCTTCTCCAGTAACGAAACTCGCGAGGCAATGTGTACGACCGAGGAAGTGATATCTAAAAAAAAAGTATCATCATCATCATCACGACCGTTTCCCTTTCGGGGTGGTCAGAAACCACGCTTATAAATAAGTGCATTCAATCATGACAAGTGGCAAGCTCGTCGATGTCTCCAGCGTACCAAACTCGAGAAATATCACAAATAAATTAAATATTAATTAAATGTATTTATATACATTAATAAATATTTTTGTGTCCCGACCAGGAATCGAACTTGGTACCTCCGAGTCTAAATCCACGGACTTAACCGCTAGACCACGGAGGCAGTCTAAAAAAAACAAAAAACATTAAACACCGGTATTCATAAAAACTCATTGAAACCTCGAAGAAGTTATTGTCTGTTTGAAATTAAACTCTAAAACAAGTAAATGAAATTATATATCTGGGCAGTGTTTTCACTGCAGATGGGAAGTATGATGACCGAGAGGCCGAAGTCCGGTACGCTGGTCCGACCAAATCCTTTCCACCACCAACACTAGCGTCCATGACAGATGCCGCCGAAGACAGGAACGGGTGGCGAGGTATCATCAAGATCACCAATTCATCGGGAGGTCAACCCCTAATCAATGAGGAAACACGACGCAAGGAGGAGGAGGGAAGTATGATAGGGACGTTGAAAGAAGAGTGAACGCGGGAAATAGTGTCAACGGTGCCCTGGAGTCACTGATTGCCAATCGAAATGTCAGTGACAAAGCTCGGCTCGCCATACACAATGTCATGCTGGTACCAACACTTATGTATGGAAGCGAGACGTGGATTTGTCAGATGCATAAGAGCAGGATTAATGCATTTCCATACATAAGCGTTGGTACCAGCATGACATTGTGTATAGCGAGCCGAGCTTTGTCACGTACTATCGAAATATGCAAAAGGTTAAAAATAAGGAAAGGCATATTGAAAGGATCAGCGAAGATAGACTGGACAAACCAGATTATTTGTGGGTTAAAGAGGCCCTGGCAGACCAAGACTCACATATTTATTTATTTAAATCTTCATTGCACAAAGTACAAAGGCGGACTTAATGCCGCTAGGCATTCTATGACAGTCAAACCTTCGGGACAACAAGAGCAATTAAACAATGAAAGGTAGGTGCAATTACAGGCTTAATTAGACAATATAATGACATATATATATCATTGCCGTTATTGTCGTGTTCGACGAGCTACAGAATTGAAAAACACGTTTTTCTTCGACTAAAGAACCTCGTTTACTAGTTTATTTTCGTAAGTAAATGTTAACAAATATCTATTCTTAAGTTTTTAATTAAAATACACGGAATAGTTCTACTACTACGATTATATTTGCACACAATTATAGCCCTAAAAACACTAATTATAAGGTTGACATTGGCTCCCAATTATTGCTCAGTTGACCTTAAAACATAAAAGTTTCCCTAGTCTATCATAGATGGCGCTATTATAGTTACACACAATTATAATCTTAAAGACACCAGCCATAAGGTTGACATTAGCTCCATACAGGTATCTATAAAAGTTTAGTAAAAAGCGTAAATAATAATGTAACAAACATTGTATAAAATTTATTTAAATTTTCTAGTAAATACCTGGCTATCTATGTCGCTATGAGGTCTGGGCGGTATATCCTGAGCTGATTCAGAGCCGCTGCTAGCTTCGGCCTCCTCTTTCTTCCTTCTGAAAACAAAGGGTATTTTTTTATTGTTATAGGTTGTCCCAACAAGATCACCGGATTTGATTTTGAAGAAAAAATTGGCTTGTTTTCTTGCACCAATTGAACAATACACCTGTCTGCTGTCCTAAACCTTGAACCTATACTATCATTGTAATAATTGATAGTTAGTGTGTACGGAGGTCCCCAATGACAGTGTGGCACAAAATAGTGTAATGTAGAGCAATATTTCTGGAGTCCGACATCTTTGTTTCTTTCACTTCTTTTACTTATAAGAAAACCTAAACTTATCATTGCAATAATTGAAATTTAGTGTAAGGAGGGCCTCAATGACAGCACACCTGTCTGCTGTCCAAATAGTGTGGAGCGAGCATTATTTCTGGAGTCCGACATCTTTGTTTCTTTCACTTCTTTTACTTATAAGAAAACCTAAACTTATCATTGCAATAATTGAAATTTAGTGTAAGGAGGGCCTCAATGACAGCACACCTGTCTGCTGTCCAAATAGTGTGGAGCGAGCATTATTTCTGGAGTCCGACATCTTTGTTTCTTTTACTTCTTTTACTTATAAGAAAACCTAAACTTATCATTGCAATAATTGAAATTTAGTGTAAGGAGGGCCTCAATGACAGCACACCTGTCTGCTGTCCAAATAGTGTGGAGCGAGCATTATTTCTGGAGTCCGACATCTTTGTTTCTTTCACTTCTTTTACTTATAAGACAACCTAAACTTATCATTGCAATAATTGAAATTTAGTGTAAGGAGGGCCTCAATGACAGCACACCTGTCTGCTGTCCAAATAGTGTGGAGCGAGCAATATTTCTGGAGTCCGACATCTTTGTTTCTTCCACTTCTTTTACTTATAAGAAAATCTAGACTTATTATTGTATTAATTGAAATTTAGTGTACTTACGTGTACGGAGGGCCTCAATGACAGCACACCTGTCTGCTGGTCAAATAGTATGAAGCGAGCAATATTTCTGGAGTCCGACATCTTTGTTTCTTCCACTTCTTTTACTTATAAGAAAACCTAGACTTATTATTCTATTAATTGATATTTAGTGTACTTACGTGTACGGAGGTCCCCAATGACAGCACACCTGTCTGCTGTCCAAATAGTGTGGAGCGAGCAATATTTCTGGAGTCCGACATCTTTGTTTCTTCCATTCCTTACATTTATAAGGAAACCTACTTTTATCGTTGTTATTGTGATATTCATACTCGAATTTTTCAACATTAAAATTATTCGACAAATCCGTATAATTCTCATTCGGATTAATTACATTTCTATTCGAATAATCACTTTGTACGTTAGACGGATCATCGTAAAAAGTTGCATTTTGATTATTTTCCGCATACGCAGGGTATAAATTGCAATTATGTGGTAAAATTGGATAATTTTGATATGGAGAGATTTCTACGCTTGGCCAAGGTGGGTCGGCATGAGTTTTGGCCCGTGGTATAGGTTGGCGTTGTAAGCTACAGTATATATCCTCAGTTGGAGAGGTTTTGGTCAATTTTCCCTGTTTAATTTCTTCCTCTATGACCCTGAGTTCTGCGAGCTGTTTTTGCTTCTTTTCTTGCAGTTTTTGCTGTATGTTTACGCGTGATCCTATGCTGGAACCCTCGTTTTCTGATGAGCCTCCCTGGAAATGAAAAGGAAATAAAATTACAGAAACAAAAATAAAACAGGTACAATCCACGCCATTTTTAAGTTAAATTGTTTACAGAGACTTCGTTTTGGTGCAACCCAGCCTTACTGTAAGTAAACATAATTTAAAAAAGCTAAACATAAGCAACACAAAGGTTTTTGTGAAGTAAAGTTACTAAAGAAGCAACGCTGAGTTTTTTAGTAACTTTACTTCTATAACAGTTGTTGTAAATTTTTGCATGCTTATGGCGAAATATGTGACCCATTTAATATTAATAAGCCCTAATATTATTTGTTACCATGTTTCCTGCAAATAAAAATTTCAAAATAATGCTTACATGATGGTGGTGTGGGAGTGGTCTTCTCCAGAAGGCGGGTGGGGGAATGAAGGAGGTCGGCTTCTTCTTCTTACGACCGCTGGAGATATAAACAACACATTATTAGAAAAAAAAAATATGGTAACAAACAAAAAAACAATACAGACAAGTGTGCGATGAGTCCTTCGCGCCATTTTGCGTAGACATGTCAAGTGCAAGTTTTTGTTTTGTAAATTAATTTACTGTGGATATTATTGGTAAAAAGTGGTGTTGTTTTGTTTAATAATGTGCTGCAATGTGAATAATTATGGAAAACGATAAATTGGACTTTAAATATAGAGCACAAGTTGCAGTTTATTTTATGCGGTTTACCCGCGCTGTCAACTCCCATATTTTACCCGACGTGTTTGAGCTATGATGCCGCGAGTGACTCCAAGAAAAGCATGAAATTCTGCAGCATCTGGAATTTGATGATGACCTCATTAACTCATTAAAAAGAAAGATATATTACGTCAGACTTGGCAGTATGGGCTGGATTCTTTGCCTTTCCTATCACCTCATTCATCATCCATCGGAAGAGATCCAAAAAAAAAAACAGAAAGTGTGCCGTCACTTTTAGGTCGAGTTTTAGCCTTAAGTGGCTTAGTGGTGGTCCCGACTCTACCGCGAATCGAACAACTAGTTTTTTTAACTACTTATTCCCCACACTGTTGTAACGATGTATCAGATGCGGCCATGGAATAAATATTGTTGGCTGCAATCAACATCCTTTGCCTTGCATTTTTTAAGACGACACCTGTCAATGTAGATTTTGACATTCTTCCCTTTTCAAAACAGACTGCAAGAAACGCGCAGCTTAATAGTTTAATTTATTTTACACCCTCGCCGCGTCGCATTTCAGGGGGACAGCGTATAAAGCGGGAGCCGCGGCGGAAAATGAGGAGTCCAGCAAGCGGCGCAAGTATGTAAGTATATTAAAAGATAAGTATATTTAAAAGATTGGGGGTTTAAACTGACCTTGTAGGATTTAGAAAAGCGTGCCATCAAATATACTAACTTACATTTCTTAAATTCCTCTTGATTTATTTCAATGTCACGCCTAACGTGATACCCTGTGAGGAACCTAGACGACGCGATGTGGAAATATAAAAAAAATATATACCCAAAACTAGTTTTTAAAAGCACTTACTTGCCAACTGGGTTGGAGAACCTGCAGTTGAAGACCCCGGCCGGAGTGTCTGTGGTCGGCAGCTGGGAGGCTGTGGTACTGTTGGTGCCTTGAGGAGTGGAGCCCAGACCATAGCCAAGGCGACGGACGTGGAAATATCTAGGGAAATAATAAAAGTTAAGTATCATCACGACCGTTTCCCTTTCGTGGTGGTCAGAAACCACGCTTATAAATAAGCGGATTCACATTTAGCCAACTTTACTATAGGCCAATCATGACAAGTGGCAAGCTCGTCGATTTCTGCAGCGTATCAAACTTGAAAATATCACAAATAAATTAAATATTAATTAAATGTATTTATTTACATTATTAAATATTTTGTGTCCCAACCAGTAATCGAACCTGGTACCCCCCCCCCCCGAGTCTAAATCCACATACTTAACCGCTAGGCCAAGGATGCAGTAGGGAAATAATAGAACATTAATAAGTGGGATAAAAAGGAAAATGCATGTAACCTAAATAAATATAGTTATTGTATTTATTTTGATTTATTATTAATTATCATTTGAATACCGTTTAATTCATTATCCTGATTTGTTATACTGCGTGTAATTTACTAAAGAGCAAATAATTTAATATTATAATATAGAATAAAAATAAAGAATTACGTATTAATTATTTTAATTATTCAGTAATAAAATCTTAAGTTACGATGCAGAGAAGTTATCCTAAAAATATCGCCAAACATACTGACCCTAATCAAGAAGGTAGAAAAAGGTCGACGATCGCGCGAACGTTGATTTACGTAATTCTTTCTCTCTCTATTTTGTCTCTCAGCTGTGAAACACTTCTCAGCCTTTAGATATTTATCACGATGGATATCGCGGTTTTCAGACGCGGCCTTATTCACCATGCAGTAGTGTTTTGTTTTTAGGATAATTATTTTTATCTTAAAAGAAAGTGACCTTTTTATTTAGAGGAAGCCTAAAAAATATTTGCTCTTTTAACAATTAACTAATTTCTAAAAAATAAACACAGCCTGTATTTAAAGTTGGATTGTGCGAGCGGGAGGGATACAAAGCTTAACAACACCTTTAATAGATTTGTCACATTTTCAAGACTATCACCATAAACTAGCATATGTTTTTATTTCTGCATCGCAATCACAAATCTTACCTATAATACAATAGCATGAAGGCAAGTCCTCCAGTGAAGGCGAGTAGGCCGGGAAGCAGGAGTGCAGTCACATGTCCTCGAGACCCCCAAGCCCAGGCCGACACCAGTAAACAGTTTTCTATCAGCATCACGCAGTAGAATGTTACCTGAACAAAACAAAGGAATCTTAGCAATCTATTGATTCACCGTGCGGGTGCCAGGCACATTGTGTAAAACAGGTACTAGTTTCGAGTGTCTTAAGCGTGTAACATTAGGCTGGGTGTCTAGTGATGTCGAACTATCGATAGTTGATCTCAAAATTCAGTCAGGATATTAATCGCACAAAATGGTAATGACTTGCAATAATATCGATAGTATTAAGGCTCGTTAGTAGTTACATTATTGATAAAAATTGTGTAGCGATTAAAAAACTTTAACACTATCTATATTATTAATAGTGTACCGACTGACGAACCTTAATACTATCTATATTATTAATAGTGTACCGACTGACGAACCTTAATATTATCGAGATTATTAATAGTGTACCGACTGACGAACCTTAATACTATCGATATAATTAATAGTGTACCAACTGACGAACCTTAATAGTATCGATATTATTAATAGTGTACCCACTGACAAACCTTAATAGTATCGATATTATTAATAGTGTACCCACTGACGAACCTTAATATTATCGAGATTATTAATAGTGTACCCACTGACGAACCTTAATAGTATCGATATTACTAATAGTGTACCCACTGACGAACCTTAATATTATCGAGATTATTAATAGTGTACCCACTGACGAACCTTAATAGTATCGATATTATTAATAGTGTACCCACTGACGAACCTTAATATTATCGAGATTATTAATAGTGTACCCACTGACGAACCTTAATAGTATCGATATTACTAATAGTGTACCCACTGACGAACCTTAATATTATCGAGATTATTAATAGTGTACCCACTGACGAACCTTAATAGTATCGATATTATTAATAGTGTACCCACTGACGAACCTTAATATTATCGAGATTATTAATAGTGTACCCACTGACGAACCTTAATAGTATCGATATTACTAATAGTGTACCCACTGACGAACCTTAATATTATCGAGATTATTAATAGTGTACCGACTGACGAACCTTAATACTATCGATATAATTAATAGTGTCCAAATGACGAACCTTAATACTATCGATATTATTAATAGCGTACCCACTGACGAACCTTAATAGTATCGATATTATTAATAGCGTACCCACTGACGAACCTTAATATTATCGAGATTATTAATAGTGTACCCACTGACGAACCTTAATAGTATCGATATTACTAATAGTGTACCCACTGACGAACCTTAATATTATCGAGATTATTAATAGTGTACCGACTGACGAACCTTAATACTATCGATATAATTAATAGTGTCCAAATGACGAACCTTAATACTATCGATATTATTAATAGCGTACCCACTGACGAACCTTAATAGTATCGATATTATTAATAGTGTACCCACTGACGAACCTTAATATTATCGAGATTATTAATAGTGTACCCACTGACGAACCTTAATAGTATCGATATTACTAATAGTGTACCCACTGACGAACCTTAATATTATCGAGATTATTAATAGTGTACCGACTGACGAACCTTAATACTATCGATATAATTAATAGTGTCCAAATGACGAACCTTAATACTATCGATATTATTAATAGTGTACCGACTGACGAACAATATGGACATATACATTGAATGAATGTATGAGACTCACCATCTTTTGTCTATGGTTGAGTTCCTGCAGGTTAATATAGGCGAACACGTACACAAATGCTATGAGGGCAGAGAGGTATGCCTTGCGCGGACGACTGATCCGCTCGCCGTGAAACACGTTCTTTGGAGATATCAGCCATAAAAACATACATACCCAGTGAAGACCTGAAAATAAATAAAACGATTAGTAAAGTATCATCACGACCGTATTCCTTGGGGTGGTCAGAAACCACGCTATTGTAAGAAGCGAGTCCACATTTGGCCAATTTTATTATACAGGCTCATCATGACAAGTGCCAAACTCATCAATGTCTCAAGCCTTCCAGAATCGATCCAATCTAGAAAGAGTGAAGAGGCCAATACAAGCATGATTTATATATACCAAAATGTAAACTTAGCTTAGTAAAGAAAAATGTGTTCCATATGGCAATAACAATTTATAATAACCTTTCCTTAAGCATAAAAGAATTGCCAAATAAATTATTCCGTGGAAGACTACATTGCTGGTTATTGGAATAGTTTTTATCTACTCTCATATCGTAAAATGCAAATTACAAACTTCAAAACGAATTTATATTGACATACTTGTACATACATAATGTACATACTTTGGCGCCTCCGTGGTCTAGTGGTAACAAACGTTGCCGTGAACTCGGGAGGTCGTGGGTTCGATTCCCACCGGGGGCAAGTTGTACATTGTATAATTTGTCTCGGTCTGGGTGTTTATATGTATAATATGTATATATTTACAAAAAAAAAAAAAGTAATATATGTAGTTTATCAACCATCTAGTTTCCGTAACACAAGCTTACCGCTTACCACGGAAATTAAATGGCGCTGTGTGACCTGTCTGAAAATATTTATTTATTTATTTTTATTTATACTGCTGAAATTTAAAAATAGAATTACGTTATAACACTTTTTCTCTAAGAAAATAATCTTATAATTCATTTTAAAAATAGAATCATACATACTTTATAATACATTTTTTTTAAGGCAAAGGTTCTATTACAAAAAAGTTTTGATTCCAATTTTTATTTGTCTATGGCAGCGCCCTCCATAGCGCGTGCGCGGTCATAAGCTACGTTTTGGCGCCATTTCATTGTTTAGGACTTACTACCATGGTAATTTAAAAAAAACAAAAATTGGCGCTATTTTATCAACTATCAACTTTTATCTTTTATTTAGTAGGTTCAATCCCAATGTATGAGAGTAGATAAATTAGTGCATGAAACTGTACATAACTAGGTATTAAAACACTCGTGTGATACTATTAAAAACACACACTCGTGTATAATACCCCTTATTATGCAACAGTTTCATAAACTACTATTAAATGTGTGTGTAATTATAAATATATATGATTTTCCTTTATTTTATTAAAACAAATACAGTGTAAACTCTATATAACGACACTGAAGGAACTGTTCATTTTATTGCGTTATAGAGAGTTGTTAAATGGAGAGAAGAAAAATCAGAATTGGAAGACAAGCTTAACCAACTAAAGCCAATTGATTTCGACCATCTCTGAAGTATGACTTACCAAACAAAAAGAATCATTATAGTTGACATCCACATACCATACCCACTATCCCTACTTATAAATTTGGAGACTCTTACATCTGTCGCACGCTGAAGATGTGGAATGCTCTCCCAGCCAGTGTGTTTCCCCACTCTTATAATCTGGAGTCCTTCAAGCGAAGTGTGAAAAAGCATCTTGTTAAGCCGGCATAGTGGTAGAGACTGATGTCGGTCGTGGTGACCGGCGTCAGTTGCTCCCATTCTTGGACCTCGCGTACTGCTTACCATCAGGTGGGCGCGATGTCACATGTCGTGTTTAGTATTAAAAAAAATCGCGAAACAAATGTAACAACAAAAAAATACATACAGTTGAATTGAGCACCTCCTACTTTTTGGAACTTGGTTAAAAAATATAATTAGCATACATAAAAAAAATAACAAAATTGGTAAATTAATTTCAAATATTTACCTATAACTAAAAATACCCAGTATCTGTAGACCAGCGCATACGCAGACAGTGCGCAGATCCGAGCTGATATGGTGCCCAGTCTCCAGAGAAACTAAATAAAATCAGACAAATTATTTAAAATTTTCTCCTATAGTAAATTTGCAAACAATGTCAGGAGAATATGTATTTGTTATCAATTTTTATTTTTTTATTTGTCTTTAAATGACATTGTACAGAATACATCAGTCCTAAACACGTAATTTATTTGCATAATATATGTTCATAACAGAGTTCATAACCGAGTTGGGGATCATCAAATTCCAGATGCTGCAGAATTTGATGCTTTACTTGGAGTCACTCGCGACACCATAGCTCAAACACGTCGGGTAAAATATGGGAGTTGAAAGCGCGGGAAAACCGCAAAAAAATAAATTGCAACTTGTGCCCCATATTTAAAGTCCAATTTATCGTTTTCCATAATTATTCACATTGTAGCACATTATTAAACCAAGCAACACCACTTTTGACCAATAATATCCACAGTAAATTAATTTACAAAACAAAAACTTGCACTCGACATGTCCACGCAAAATGGCGCGAAGAACTTCGCGAAGAACTCATCTATTTGTTTTTTTTTTTTTTTGTGATCTCTTCTCCCGACGGATGACAAATGAGGTAATAGGGAAGGCAAAGGGTCTAGCCCATACAGCCAACTCTGACTTATCATCAAATTCCAGATATTGCAGAATTTGATATTTTTCTTGAAGTCACTCGCGGCATTATATGTTTGGGCTAAAATATGGGAGTTGACAGCGTGGGAAAACCGCAAAAAATAAACTACAACTTGTGACCAAATATAAAGTCCAATTTAACGTTTTCCATAATTATTCAAATTGTAGCACATTATTAAACAAAACAACACCACTTTTGACTAACAATATCCACAGTAAAGTAATTTACAAAAGAAAACTTGCACATGACATGTCTGCGCCAAATAAAATAAATAAAAAATAAAAATCGTTTATTGACACTATATAACAAGTAGACACAATAACAAGCTTATACAATTTATTTAAACATTGTAAAGCTTACCCAAGTACAAACAAATAATAATAATAATAATAAAAAAATGAAAATGGCGCGAAGTACTCCCTATTTTTTATATTATTAAAGGACATGGTACATAATACATAAGTCCTAAACAATATAACTAAATTAAGATCAAAATACTCTTACATTACCAGTTATATAAAACATTTAAATATAAAAAAAAAACAAATAAGAGTCCTCCGCGCCATTTTGCTTGGTAGTTGGCGAACTGATGGTGGTAACTTGCCCAGTCTGCCGGGACTGGGAAGTAAAGTGTATCGACACGTTTCGGGAACAGGCTCGAATTGCCGTTAGGTTCAGTCAAGCCGGCATAGTGTTGGGACTGTGTGTCTAATTCCAGTTTCTAAAATTCACGGGCCTTACCACCTAAAAAAACCGCCTTAAAAAAATAGGTTATGATTATAAAAAAATAGGTTATGATTATAAAAAAATAGGTTATGATTAAAAAAAATAGTAATTATCATCACGACCGTTTCCCTTACGGGGTGGTCAGAAACCACGCTTATAAAGAAGCGGATTCACATTTAGCCAACTTTACTATAGGCCAATCATGACAAGTGGCAAGCTCGTCGATGTCTAGTGAATTTAATATTAATTAAATTTATTTATTTAAATAAATAAATATTATTGTCTCCCGATTGAGGAATCGAACCCAGTACCTCCGAGTCTAAATCCACGAACTTAACCGCCAGACCACGGAGGCAGTTAAAGTTTTAAAAAAAAACTTACCTGAAATATAACCCCTAGCCAGGTTAAAACCAGTCTGTGTACATTTTGCAGTCTGACGTTTTTACTGAAACTGGCAAGTGCCCAGCATACAGAGAACAGTGATAAAGAAGCAGAAATCACGTTCAGCTCCGCAAACGCTTTGTTAGCTGAAATAATTTTATTTATTTTAAATTCTTTATTGCACCAAAACTTAAAATTAGGTACATAGGCGAGTTTAATGTCTGTAAGGCATGTGTACAACTAACCATTTGGGCATGGTGCAACTATCTAATAATAATAGTCTAATTTATAAATACACTACTCGTACATACCAAGCAATTACATAAATTACATGCAAGTATTATGAACATATACATCCATATATATATATATCCATCCGGGGGCAAGTTGTACATTGTATAATTTGTCTCGGTCTGGATGTTTATATGTATATATTTACAAAAAAAAAAAGTATAATATGTAGTTTATCAACCATCTAGGTTCTAGATGACTACGATGACTAGATGGCGCTGTGTGACCTGTCTGGAAATATTTATTTATTATATACATATATATATATAGACAAATAAACATACATAAACATATTGCGTGCCAGATATTTATTTATTTATAAACTCTTTATTGCACTGCCTCCGTGGTACCGGGTTCGATTCCTGGTCGGGACACAAAAATAATTATTATTGTAAATTGATTTGTGATATTTCTCGAGTTTGGTACGCTGGAGACATCGACGAGCTTGCCACTTGTCATGATTGGCCTAATTGGGCCTCTAAAAAGAATTGGCATTCTCATTTGGCCTACACTCGCCACGCGCGCGCTGGTCAGACGGGTTGGCGAGGAAAAATATATTTAGATTTTGATATTTAGGACTTCAATTCAATTCAATTAGTTTATTTTGCAAGTAGGCATAGGACAAAAAGATATGTATTCTGTACTTTTACACGACAATTTTTACAATATTGATATAAAACGATATAATTTTATAGTACATATTGGTGAATCTGGAGCAGTACATGATAACCATCATTTCAAAAGAGAAACAATAAAATAACAAAATTATAAATACAGAATAACGCTTAACATTATAGCTGCTGTAGATAGGCATTGTCACACTATAAGCTAAGACAGACACAATTATAAAAATAAAAATATAAATGTCAGTTAAGATAATAGCTGCTGTAATGAGGCATTGTCATACTATAAGCTAGAACAAACAATTATTAAAAACAAAAAAAAAGGTAACTTAAAATTATAGCTGCTGTATAAAGGCATTGTCATACTAAACTAGACTATAACTAAATACTTCGTAATAAACTTCGTGATGATGAAGATCTAAGCACTTACCAGTGGGTTCGTCTATGCTAGGTTCTCTGGGTATGGTAAATTCTGCATTATGCGTATTGTACATTACTTTATGTTCAAATAGTATGTGTATTTGTAATAATAGCATAGGTGCAGCTTCACAGAAGGCGTGGACTAAACGAAGCATACCTGGAAATAGAAAGAAGCTATATCACGTACTTATATATACCGCGTGTAATTGTCAAAAGAACAAATATTTTTTTCAGGCTTTAGTTGTCATTAGTAGAACCTCTATATCAGAACTCACAACAATCAACTTTCAATTCCTCTTCGAGCAGATATTGAGATTCTCTTACTGTTTCTGCAGCCCGCCAATGGAACAGGCTACCTTTATCTATTAGACAGGCCCCGTCTTTAAATATATTCAAACATTTATTAATTACATACTTTCTCAAAAAACAAAATGACATCTAATTTCCACATCTTGACATAGATAATTATTATATTAGTATTTATTTAATTTAAGTATTTATTATATCGTATGACATATTTATATATTGGTATGTTATTTATACTTACTATGGTATATTTATGATTGATTTTAACTATTATTATTATTCTTATTTCGTACTCTGCACCCATTATAATAATTTCTCACTCTCCCAAAGGTTAGCTGGTAGAGAATACCATACGGTATTATGCTCGCCTATGTACATTATTTCATATGTTATATTTTGTATGCAATAAAGAGTTATATTATTATTATTATTTAAAATAAAATAAAACACTTTAAGACAAATGTCATTATTGGAAAAACAAAACACTTCTGCATGGTGAATAAGGCATCGTCTGAAAATCGCGATATCCATCGTGATAAATATCCAAAGGCTGGGGAGTGTTATTATTAATTAATCTCGCTCACAGCCGAGAGACGAAATAGAGAGAGAAAGAATTACGTAAGTCAACGGATATTTTTAGGAAAACTTCTCTGCACCGTAACTTAATATATTGTTAGTAAATAATTAAAATAAAAAAATATGTAGTTCTTTTCTTCTTTTATTCTGGATTATAATATATAAATATTTGCTATTTAATAAATTCCACGCAGTATATATCTATATCAAAGCTCATTGACGTCTCTGTGACAATAGGGCTGCAATTTTTTTTCTCAAAAATTAAGTATATTAATTGAGTGGTAAAATGCTGCAAGTATATTGGACACCATGCCACAGGACAGTTATTTGGAGGAGCTATTTTTTTTTTGTTAAATTCAAATTCAAAATCGTTTATTTGCTTTAAATGTGGTACATGCGGTAATATGGTTAGTAAGTTGGCTCTGCACATTTAGCCATTGTTGTGGCATGCAAAATTTGTTTTTATTTAAAATATATTCCTATATAATAAGTCTAGTCATCATTATATAATTAAATTTAGGTCAATACATTTTATTAATAAACAGACAAAAAAACAAAATAAAAATAGTATTTAATTTATATTTTCTAAGTTTTTTTTTGTGTTCTCTTCTCCCGATGGATGATGAATGAGGTAATAGGGAAGGCAAAGGATCTAGCCCGTAGCCAAGTCTGACGTATCATCAAATTCCAGATGCTGGAGAATTTGATGCTTTTCTTGGAAACACTCGCGGCATTATAGCCCAAACACGTCGGGTAAAATATAGGAGTTCACAGCGCGGAAAACCGCAAAAAATTAACTGCAACTTGTGCCCCATATTCAAGGTTCAATTTATCGTTTTCCATAACTATTCACATTGTAGAACATTATTAAACAAAACAACACCACTTTTGACTAAGAATATCCACAGTAAATCAATTTATAAAACAAAAACTTTGACTTGACATGTCCGCGCAAAATGGCGCCGAAGGATCTTACTGTTTTCTATACTTACACAGATCCCTAACTTCATGCTTAACATTCCTAAGGTCGACAGGTACAAATAGCTTGGCGTATCGCCAAAGAACCCCCAGCTGAAGGCAGTGGAGGAGGATGGGCAGCCATGGGGGGCGACCCTTGCGAGCTTCCTCGCTGTTTGACCAGATATGGAGGTACCAACGAAGGGAAATTATCTAAAAAATATATATAATGTAGGTACACATAATAATAATAAAAAATATTTAATGCAATGGGGTGTATCACTAACTTTTTATCACGACAGATGGCGCATGATAGATGGTACCTAATATAACTGTCAGTTGCATAGAAATGTTGTATTTTTATTACGAAATTTATTATTTTCTGGATATTATGCAGAAGTGAGCAGCTTTTGAGTGTACAAATCGAGATTTCCAAGCGAAAGCAAAGATATGGTGATCTCAAAATTGCCGTTCTATTAATTCAACCTTTTTTTATTTTAAAGACGGTGTTTGCTTACTTAATTCGTTTTTAAGTTAGGTAACGTTAAGTTAAAATTCATTTATCTGTTATAAAAATAAAAGAACTACAAATAAATTTAAAAAAGGTACCGTCATAGGTGTTAACAAGGTACCAGCGCCGCTAGCGACATCTACAAAAAGCTTTGCCTGATACACCCCATTAAGTTAAATAACTTAAAACTAAGTGCAGAGGCAAGCTCAAAAGTACACTCAAGATAGTGGTAGTAATTTTCATACAAAAAATATGTTACATTTTTTTAGGTAAGTAGTTTGTTATTTTTTCCTGTTAAAGAAGAACCGTGTTTTATTATTATAACCGTAGCATATTGTCAGTCAAACAACGAAATCAATTTAAAAGTGCGAAATAGTGCGTAAATTTAAGGCGATTGTCTTCGCTTTGATTTGTATACCATATAGTGTTTTTTAAGACAATTAGGTACATAAAAGAAAAGTTAATTTTGGCGCGTATTTTTAAGCGTCATGTCAAGATGCACTGTTGTGAAAGTTCTGAAAGCTTTCACTAGATGGCGCTACAAAAGTAAACGTTCCATTATACACAAACCAAAAATAAGACATACCTGAGAAATGAGTAGAGAAGTAATGACTATAGAAATTGCTGCTGCAAATGTGCCTTTATACCCCCGTTCTAATAATGCATAGCCCATCACAACATCGAAAACGACATCGCAAAAATATCCAGCCAGAGAAATCACATTGAACAGCACGTCGCATAGCGGGAGAAATTCCGCCATATTTCATCATATCCTGATTTAGTTTCTTTGTGTTTTACATGTTATTCCTGAAATTGAGCAAAAAATCTATTAATTTGCAGTCTTATTAAAATAAAAAAAATATTTACATATTAAGTCGATATAGGCAATAAGTTAAATATTGTTGAAAAATTAGTTAATGGCATAAACAATAATTTACAGCAAAAAGCCCTTCTGTATAAAAAAACAATAAAAATAAGTCTTAAGTTCGCTATACTGCATGAAATGGAATGTATTTTATTCAATGTCAAAAGCTTTACTGCCTAGTTGTTTTTATTATTTGTATTTTTATAAAAATACTATCCTAAAGTGAATGTTATGACTTAAATATAGGTTTAAATAATCATTAATTATCTATAATGTCTAATTATAGCGATTTAATACCGAGAACGGGCAAGGATTCGTCAAGAGCTGCGTGTAAAAAGTGCGGTTACGCTGGACATCTAACCTTTCAATGTAGAAACTTTATTAAAGTAAGTTTTACACAAAATACATCTTATTATATTGTATTGCTATTACGCAGTTCGTATTATATTTAATTCATGTTTCCTAGATATAAATATTTATACATATACATATAAATAACTCTCACAATATATTATAACTCTTTTACAAATTGATTAACCTATACCGCCAGATAATTAATACATGATATAAAACGTGTTGTCTTTTAGTTATAAGGCTAGCGATTGGCTGAAGTAACGAAGTGTCAAGCCAAACATAGTACAAGATCCAGACTAGGTATGGCCTTCACCAATAACCAAATGTAATCTGATTTATATCATGCTAACGAAAGCAGAAGTTATGGGCATATTTCTGGAGAATTAGGGCAAGACTTGCCATATTGACCACAAGGGTTAGCAACATGCGTAGCAAGGTACAGGCAGGGAGGGGCAGCAGAAGAGCAGTTGTACAAGAAGACTACTGCTCATGTGAAACTCAACTTAAACTGAAGAATGATTAAAACAATATAATCTCAGATTTTCTTTCGGCTCACCCCCCCCCCCTTATACAATCTTGGCCACACCCTTGGTTAGCCAAGGTCTCTAGTGGTCTCCCAGAGGCTAAGTGCGGAAAACTCCTGGACATTATTGTTATGAATTTTGATTAATTTATAAACAATTCCACAGTTGGTATTATAGAAAATGTATAACATATCACTAAGGTGTAATAATAGGCTAGTTAAGTTGTCCAGCCTTGGGTTTGGGATAATTCCGTTTTTTAGCAGGATATTGGTAGAGTAGACTGGATTTATCTACTTTCTTAGGCTTTTTATAAGCACCTCTTAGACTGGGGGCTGTGCTATAAATGGTGCAAAAGATGCTTGTAGAATCCAATATAGGTGAACATATTAGTAGAATCATACAGTATTTGGTTGAGTAGGAAAAGGAGCTCACTAGTGGATGTTATTATTGCACAATAAAAAAAGGGCAACCAGCCAATAGTCGGTCTGCTAAAAAATTGTCAGTGTAATGTGTATGATCAAAGTTGATAAAGAAGTTAATATCGAAGTACATTTTATTTTAGGTAGACCCTAATAAGGAGATAGTCTTGGACGTGAGCAGTACAAGCAGCGACAGTGAGTTGGAACAACCCACTCCTCTCCAGACCCTAAGAGAAGCAGAACTCAGGCAGAAACTACAGGAAAAAATCAACAAAGAGAAAGAGAAGAAAAAAAAGAAGAAACGTAAAAGATCCAGGTATGACTAGTAAAAAAAGATCAACACAGTTCAACTGCTGGAGATGGGTCTTTGGGAACATATTTCTGGAGAATTTCCCTTACACTCGCCACACTTGCTGCAATTGGTTTGGAGAAGGTTGATGTCAATTTTAATGACACATTATAAAATTCCAAAAGTTTGTATTTTTTAAACCAGGTATGATGCCTTATCATGCTCTCCGAGGCACAGGATCAGTGGTTTTCTAAATCTACAAGAAATGTATGTAAAAAAGGTGTATTTCCCATTGGTACATAATTGAGGTAATATTAAAGAAAAATATTTTGGCGGCATCATTGGCGGCAAGCAATCACTTGTTCCATTTTGAAATTAATTGTCTAAATAAAAATGTTAGGCTTTTCTGTTATGACATTTGTGTAATTATTTATTATTGTACCAGACTCAAAAAATATCACAATTATTGTGTCTTGACCAGGAATCAAACCCTATACTTCCCTATCTAAGTCTACCGTCTTAACTGGCAGTCTAATTAGGTCTTGTCCAAATCAACAATGATTCTGTTATTTTGAAATAACTATATTTTAAATTTTGATCACAACTTTTAAACCTTGGTATGTTTTTGTTTTAGATCCACTTCATCATCATCATCTGAAAGCAGTGATTCAGACAGAAAAAAGAAAAAAAAACATAAAAAGAAGAAATCAAAGAAATCTCACAAAGAACACAAAAAGAGTAAACGGTGACACATTTTAAAGAATAATTAGCAAATTTAATATGATCTTTAGATCATTTATTTTTAATACTTTAGTTTTATTTAAATTTTGAAGAACTGAACTTATTAAGAAATATAAGTAATTATCTTTAAATATATTTTTTATTTTATTTTGTTTATTTATATCCTATATTTCACTACTAGCTGGTTAACCCGACGTTCCTGCGTCTTTTTAAATTTATTTTTATTATTCTAGTCGACATATAATTTTGCGCCTACCTGGTGGTAAATGTCCGAAAATGTGTGGATACACTTTACTGGGTCTATCGGCACAAACGGTGGATACTTCCCCACCTCGGCAGATTAAAAGGGAAATCATCACAGTCAATCTGCCTACCACCTATTAAACTAGCTGCCGGCATCGACAGGACAATATTTATATATTTTAATTATTACAGTAACTTTCACATGGTTTTAATGAATGCCCTCCTAAAAGTATGACTGGATACATGGTTGTAGAGAGAAGAACTTGTAGGGAATTAAATCATCAGGAGTATTTTATAGAAAAAAGTTTAGAAGCCCTATTTCACAGCTTTTTTGGTTATAAGCTTGTGGCCACAGTATATATTAGCCCTTTACTGTCAGTTTTATCATTAGAAATGCCCGAGCTTACATTAAAATTACAAATTAACAACTGCATTAACAGTGTCAGTTTAAAAAAACTTTAATTTCTACTGGGACAATAGTCTCTTCTCCCGCGCATGTTGGACCTGGCACTTGTACGGTGAATCCTAATTGCTAAAATCTAGACTACACTATTCATAAAATTGCTTTGTATTGCTTGTCTATATTTGTTAAAGTCCGATGTACATAGCTATATACTTTTGGGGTGCTTTATGTTTAAACTTCAGGAGGCCTTGAGTTCTTTGATTTGGGCATAAAAGTCTAAGGTGATCAGAAGTCGTCCGAGGTGAAGTGAGGTTACACAAAAGGCCATTTGGGGAGTTGTTCCTTTTTTTCACAATGCAAATTTTGATCTTGTCCATTTTTATAAAGACATTTAGTATATTCATTTCTTGTTGTGTAATTTTGTTTTTTTTTCATTTGTCAATCTGCTATAGCTGAGTTTTCCTTGCAGATTCCTTTCTCAGTCAGATTAAACATTAACAGGTCACTGGAATCTGCTAAGCTGCTCGTCTTCTGCTAACAGCTTACTCTTTAGACCACTTTGTTCCTTAGTCTTCCACTAACAGAAGTAGAATCACACACAATGGGATTCTACTCCTGTTAGTCCAGTAGAGAAAAAGTTAAGAATCATTCAAAATAATTTAAATAATGTCATTTCACAAATGCCTGTAATAGGTTTATGTGACTAGAGATATTTTGACTTTAATATAAAGCTCATTTGACTCATTTTGTTATCCTAACGACTTGGGGTGTCGAGCGGTGTCAGTTTATAAAATATGACAGATCTCACACAATGATGTGGGGCATTGAGATTAGTTTATTGGGAGAGTTGTAAACAGTTCACAACCTAAATGAACGACCTTGATAATTGTAAATTATGCACATTTAACCCAAGCAAACAGCGGATCGGGATCAAAATATACTATTTACGAGAGCTTTCCTGACAAGCCTGAAGTGAATTTGAAATGGCTCTCTAAAATGTCATTGTCAACCAACTCATTAGCTTCTGAGTAGTGTGGTAGAGTATGAGAAATTTGTCTACCTGTCTTCTTATGCCCATAATCTTAACGTTTTAAAATATTGTGTTTTGTGTGAAGTTTTACTTATAACTAAAACCATGCAAGACTAAAGTAGCCATAAAATTATTGTTAGCTACTTCATTACATACTTGATAATATTTCATGAGTATAATATCTACTTAGAGCATGATTTTGTTTATAAATCAATGTTTATGCCGTGTTAGTTTGGTCAAAATGCCAAAAGAAAGTAGGCTAATCAATAACTTTCTCCACTCAAAATACAACTTATTTTAAAGCTAATATTAAATAAATACTGTCTTACATTAACAGAGATAAACATTTATAAATAATACGCGAATTACAAGTAAAGTTATTATAAAAAACTCACCTTTTGTACGAAGAAACTTTTCCACAAGTATAACTCTAAAAAATCACGTCACAAACACATTTTGAACGCTTAAATACAGTTACAATAGTAAACAACTAATACACATTGCGTTAGAAATTATTTAAACACTTAAAAAACTACAAATATGTGTATAAAAGTTAATTATTTTGGTTAAGTTTTTTGTGGTACGAGAAGCTTATGTCAAAAGTTCAAGTTTTGTGCTGCCATCTAGCGGGAAATATGCGAGACTTGGTTGAAAGCTCATTGATCGATAACAATGCATTTAAAATGACTGCGATATACGTAGGTGCTATAACTTTTTATACATAAGTAGGAAATTACTTGAATTTTTGTACAATGACACTGCATTCAATCTCATATTTCGCGAATTTGGATTAAAACAATGAACCAAAGCGTAGAACCTATTTTAGTTGATGCTAAGCTAATACGACCAATTACAATTATTAATTATTTAAACATAAACTGCTAAAACAACTTCCCCAAAATTTTTAATTCAATTTTATGTAGGCAAGTTTTTTTTTTTTTTCTTTTTATAAAAATATTTAAATTTTATTTATTTTACTTTTCTAGTTATTTTCGTTACTTTTACTTTTATTTCTAAAAGGAATTGTATGTTTATTACATAAGTATATATTTTTTAAAATTGTTTCAAAATTTTCGAATAATATTTAGTTTTTGTATACTTATTGAAAATTTTATAATATTCTTATTTTTCATAGGCAATAAAGGCTACTGTGGTAATGTGGTGTTCGCCTATAATAGGTGCAACATCTAACTTCTGATTTAGTGTTAAGTACAAATAAGTGTGTGATGTTAGCACTGTTGGCTACCCTATTATAAATAAATAAATTACAGAAAATAAAAAAAATATTTATTGGTAATAATAGGTTCTATTAATAATGTAATAATAGTTTAGATTTCTTATATCAAACAAGTAACAATAAACATAGGGTTTATGGCCTCGAGCAAAACAAAATAACCAATAAGAAAATTAGTAAATATTTATAAAATTGTAGGCGCTGTAGTTACGTTTAACTGTTATTCTTCGGATTAGACATTCGTATAATAACTTCAATCTTTGTATATTGACTTTCTTTCAACGGATGGTAAAAACGACGGTCGTTTCGATTAATGGGGTAAATCGGTTTAAATTCCCAGCCATAGCTAAAAAATAGAGAGCTTAAATGCAGAGATTTGTAAAGCTAACATTAATAGGTGGTAGACGGACTGATGGTGGTAATTTGCCCAGTCTGCCGGGGCGGGGAAGTATCCACCGTTCGTGCCGATAAACCTAGTAAAGTGAATCCACACGTCCACACTTGAAAAATAGAAATACTTTTTTTTTATTTTATTTTAATCATATTTCATCAATGACATCATCCGAAAGGCTCTTGTCACTGCTGGTGTACCCGCAATCTTAGAACCATCTGGGATTGTGCGGAGCGATGGCAAGAGACCCGACGGAATGACTGTTGGGCCGTGGAAATTTAACAGGTCTCTGGTGTGGGATGCGACGTGTGTAGACACATTAGCTCCATCTCACATCCAGGCGACCTCGTCAGGCGCGGGGAGAGCGGCGTTTTCTGCGGAGAACCTCAAATTGCGCAAATACCAACCTTGGTATCGGTTACGAATTTGCGCCGTTTGGGGTCGAGACGATGGGCCCATGGGGACCGTCAGCGAGGCGCTTGGACAAGGAGTTGTCAAAGCGGCTGACAGAAAGGTCTGGAGACAGGAAGGCTGGCAATTATTTCTGCCAACGAATTCGCCTCGCTATACAGAGGGGAAATGTTGCCAGTCTCCTTGGGACTATCTCGGATGGGACGTCTCTAGAGGACATTTTTTATTTATAGGTTAGTTTATTTTTAATTTTATTATTTAGGTAGCTTTTAATTTATATTTAATGTACTTGTAATGTTATTATATGTATCATATTTTATTAGGGGATTTTACCCGAATTGAGCATGTCAGCCCGATCGTAACTTAACCTTTATTTAGGTTAGTCAGTTTTCCATCTGCCTATTCTTATTTTTATCTTACTGCCTCCGTGGTCTAGCGGTTAAGTCCGTGGATTTAGAATCGGAGGTACCGCGTTCGATTCCTGGTCCGAACATTAAAATATTTATTAATGTAAATAAATACATTTAATTAATATTTAATTTATTTGTGATATTTCTCGAGTTTGGTACGCTGGAGACATCGACGAGCTTGCCACTTGTCATGATTGGCCTATAGTAAAGTTGGCTAAATGTGAATCCGCTTATTTATAAGCGTGGTTTCTGACCACCCCGAAAGGGAAATGGTCGTGATGATACTTTCTATTCTTATTTATAAATATTTTAAAAAATAAATACTAACCTAGCCGATTGGGAACAAGGTAGTCAAGTAATATTTTGCGGTTGGATTAAGAAGTTGCAGCTATCACATATTTACATAGCCCATAGGTCAAGTGGGAGCATGTTATAGTTTCTGGACTAATGAAGTTAATAAATCGTGATAAACATACCATTGATTTTCCGTTACAGGGTTGAGATATTTACTATGGGGTCCCTTGGCTCTAGTCTGTGCCACATTATTACAATAATTTTCCACATTTCTCGTCTGTTCTTCCGACTCGTGTTTTAGTTGATCGTGGGCCGCATAGAACTTACTTGCTACTGGATTTGCTGTCGAAACAGTAAAACTATTATTAACCAATAATTCTCGGATGGAGTCATATAGGGTTACCATTTAGAAATTTGAAAAGTTCTGACAAAAATTTAAAACATTTTAGTCATGCATACATTACCCACTTAGTTTATTATAGTGGTGTGATGGCATGGTAGCAGACGCATCATCGCACGCGGAAGCCTCTGGGGCAGCCCCGTTCGGCTGCAGTTCGTCTCGGCATCAACCCGCCGATTTCCACTTTTACCCCGGTCTGAAGGTAGCTAGGGAAGACGCTACGGAAGGCGTATGGCCTCTTGTGAAGCGGTGTGATGTTGACTGATGTTCCCAGGATCTTCTGGGGCAGGCGAACGCGGCTGTGCGTAGAGAGACGCGATTCCGCGAAGATGGTAGAAGCAGCTGTGGTCGGCTCGATCGAACATGGACTTTGAGAGCCGGGCCACAAACTGCTCGATGGTCTTCATGTTCAGGTCGTCGTGATGACGTTGTGCACAAACCAGGGAGCTCCAACTGCCTCCTGGGTCTAGCGCTTAAGTCCGTGGATTTAGACTAGGAGGTACCGGGTTCGATTCCTGGTCGGGACACAATAATATTTATTAATTTATATAAATAAATTTAATTAATATTTAATTTATTTGTGATATTTTTCGAGTTTGAAACGCTAGGGACATCGACGAGCTTGCCACTTGTCATGAGTGGCCTATAGTAAAGTTGGCAAAATGTGAATCCGCTTCTTGATAAGCGTGGTTTCTGACCACCCCGAAAGGGTAACGTCGTGATAATACTTTACTTTTATTTGTGATATTTCTCGAGTTTGGTACGCTGGAGACATCGACGAGCTTGCCACTTGTCATGATTGGCCTATAGTAAAGTTGGCTAAATGTGAATCCGCTTATTTATAAGCGTGATTTCTGACCACCCCGAAAGGTCGTGATGATACTTCTATAACCTGGTATCCTTCAAGCGAAGTGTGAAAAAGTAATCTCGATAGGCCGGCATAATGGTAGAAACTGTTGTTGGCCGTTAGTAGCGGGCGTAAGTTGCTCCAATTTTTGGAACTCGCGTAATTGTTACCTACAGGTAGGGACGATGTCACATGTCGTGCTCAGTATATGAACAAAAAAAACTGTATGTCTGTTAGATTCGCTTTCACGCTTAAACTACTTCACTTCAATTTGGCAAATGACACCTGAAGCCTAAAAAAATATTTGCTCTTTTGACAATCACACGTTATATATATCCCCTCATTCCGAATCGCGTTTAGAGCGCTTAGAACGAATAGGACACTGACCATCGTTCCGAATCAAATATTACGATTTGGATGCTCAAAGCGTGATATCAATTCGGAACGGTCTAAATCACATTTTCATTCATAAAATGTTAGTTTTTTTAAAATGCATGAAAGATAAATTGCGGATTCCACATCTTTGATGAATATCTTTTATGAATACTAACAAATATACATCTCTCAGTTTATTCATCTTTATATGTGTAAAGTTTAATATTACTAACTTATTTTGATAATTTAAAATAACTTGCCGTGTTACAGACATTTTTTTTTCACTTCCTACTTAAATATTAATTATATATTTGTTTAAGAAGTAATATAGAAACAGTATAAACGAGTTACAATATAACAAATATGCATCTCTCGGTTTATTCATCTTTATATGTGTAAAGTTTAATATTATTAATTTATTTTGGTCTTTTAAAATAACTTGCCGTGTTATTTTTTTCTCACTTCCTACTTAAATATTAATTATATATTTGTTTAAGAAGTAATATAGAAACAGTATAAACGAATTACTATATTAAATAATTTAAAAGAAAACTTAATTTAAATAAACTTGAAAATGGCGCGGGACATAATGACAAAAAACTGACAGCGCTCAGAGCGATCTACCTCGATATCGTGAGCAGTCTAAGCGCGAGAAATGATTTCATTTGTGACGTCACACAGCTTGGCAAAACGGAACACCTTTGAGCGTGCTTAGGTTACTATTATATATTTTTTTGTTAAAATAAAATTAAATATGTATAAATTTGCTTAAAATAAACATGGTATAAGCTTTTATTCTCATATTTGCAGAAATTATTAATTAATTTGTTATGTAAGTCTGGTAAAACAGAAACTACCGCCGGGATCAGGGTTCAATCACACATGCATTTATTTGTTGCAATCAAAGCTTTTTTTATTATTATTACTCACATCCAAAATTAGGTGTATAAATTTTATAGTTTCTGAAGTGTTTGACTTCTCTAGAAATGGCTTCGTTTAGCATGTGAATGTCGATTGCCATGCGGGTACCAAACGTGCATTTTCCTTTGTCCGCCATTATTTCTAAACTTTAAAAACGTACAAATAACATGAATATAAATTTATAGGTAAAATACAATCAAAACAATATTTGACAGCTCAAAATTGATAGGTAGGTATTTTTAATTTGTTGAGGCATAGGTTTTAACACTTGTATTCTAAGATACGAATTGTAAAAAAATGGCGTAAGATGAAGGCGTAGAGTAGGTGAGAAACAGATAAGGCAGAGACGCGATTTAAATTATCTAACCTAAGCACGCTTAAAGGTGTTCCGAGACGCGCTTAAACTGTTTTGCCAAAGCTATGTGGAGTCACAAATGACATCATTTCTCGCGCTTAGACTGCTCACGATATCGAGGTAGATCGCTCTGAGCGCTGTCAGTTGTTTGTCATAATGTCCCGCGCCATTTTCAAGTCAATTTAATATTAGGTTTTCTTTTAAATTATTAATTATTGTAATTCGTTTATACTGTTTCTATATTACTTCTTAAACAAATCTATAATTAATATTAAAGTAGGAAGTGGAAAAAAAATGTCTGTAACACGGCAAGTTATTTTAAAATAAGTTAATAATATTAAACTTTACACATATAAAGATGAATAAACCGAGAGATGTATATTTGTTAGTATTCATACTCAAAGATGTGGAATCCGCAATTTATCTTCCATACATTACATACAAATGTGATTTTGACCGATCCGAATTGAAATCACGCTCTGAGCATCCAAATCGCGATATTTGATTCGGAACGACGGCGATGGTCAGTGTCATATTCGTTCTAAACGGACGATTGTGCACTCCGCTTCACCCCGCAATGTGTTTGAAGGCAAGAACAACCTCGTGGTTTCTGACCACATGGTCGTGATGATTTCCTTTACACAATAAAGTCGCTCTTCACTCCGATTTGCCTATAGCTTCGCTCACGATTGGCTCCTAAATATTAATTGTCTGATTAACAATTTAACCCTGCCACAGGCGACACCCACAAATTACTCCGAGATTGAAGATTAATTGCATCTTAGGTTATGCGCTTACCTGTACCTATACAGTTAGAAGGCCTAACAACAAGTATATATATACATACAAGATTATCTTTATTTTTTTATTAAAAATCAAATCAATAAAATCAAAATAATTTATTTCCGAATGGTTAGTACGTAACACTTGGTTGTCAATACATACAAGCTAAGAAATAAAAAAACAAATAAAAAATATTACCATTGACCATGGCTGGACCGAACCCAACATCAATACAATAATTAAATAAATAAATATTTCCAGACAGGTCACACAGCGCCATCTAATTTCCGTGGTAAGCGACGAGGCTTGTGTTACGGAAACTAGATGGTTGATAAACTACATATTATACTTTTTTTTTTGTAAATATATACATATTATACATATAAACACCCAGACCGAGACAAATAATACAATGTACAACTTGTGGGAATCGAACCCACGACCTCCCGAGTTCACGGCAACGTTTGTTACCACTAGACCACGGAGGCGGTCATTGCAACTAAAACATAGTTGCCATAAACGAGGAATTTGTTTTTACTTACAGCTAGATACTTAATATTAAATTCGTGGCTGTAAAAAGCCCATGTCAGCTTACAATAATTATTATGTCCATAAATAAAAATTTGTGGCTGTAAAAAGGCCATGCCAGCTTCGGATGAAAAACTTAGGATTAGGTAGGTTTAATAGGTACTATGTATTATTGCTTGGTATCGTTATTGTCTTGTCAGAAAAGTGACGGTCATCGTTTTCCGCCACGGTTATGTCAATAATGTGATTCACCGGGCTTTGGTTGATGACGTGATCCCTTCAGTTCTTGTACCGTCCTGTATCTCTTGCATTTATTGATTAACTGTGGTGCCGTAGTCCATGGGTCGAGCATTGGTGTGGAACTTGTGTCGACATCCTTGCTCGGTCTTATGTCCACGGCACAACTGTCAGGGCTGGGGCAGCTGCGGGCTCGACTCGAAAAATATCTATTAATGTAAATAAATAGGTACATTTAATTAATATTTAATTTATTTGTGATATTTCTCGAGTTTGGTACGCTGGAGACATCGACGAGCTTGCCATGATTGGCCTATAGTAAAGTTGGCTAAATGTGAATCCGCTTATTTATAAGCGTGGTTTCTGACCACCCCTAAAAGCAAAACGGTCGTGATGATACTTTTTTTGATAAGAGGGCGGGCAGTATTTTCGCGCAGCAAATCAGCGTAGGAGCAGCGGGGGAATGCTGCAATTTGGCACACTACCACTTGATCAAGTCATGGGTGAATATTTTTAAATAAAGTTTATTTTAGCTCCATCTCTCAAAATATTTAAAGACAAATTATACAATTTTTTACACCATAAACAGAAAAACTTACCATAACTTTCTACTATGTACTTAGATATGTATTTATTATTTATAAATATATTTATTAATATATAGGATATGTATATTAAATTAGTATGCGTTATATTTCATTATTGTTGATCATAATAGTATTTCTGCACCCGCTTATAATGGCTCCCCTTCACAAAGGTTAGTTGGTAGAAAATGCATTTATAGCATTAAGCTCGCCTTTGTACCCACACTATTTTTGGTTCTGTACAATAAATAATTTATTATTATTATTTTATATTACTTTAACTACTATAGGCGGTTAGGCCCATCATCATAAGTAGCACGTTCTCGACTTAGGAAATATCACAAATAAATTAAATGTATTTTTCTATTTATTGAACATTTGCTACTTTTTTTTTTAAATAATATTTTATTAGTGGCAACATTTGCAGAGTAAGCTGAGAATTAGTCATCTATCCGTATATTCATAATTGCATATTATTATTATACCTGAAAAACAGCATTTGTTCGAAAGTTTCTGCTGTTGCTGCTGTGGGGGCCTGGGACCTCTGCCGAACACGTTTTATTGTTCTTAAACTAGCAGAGGTTTTTTGCGTTTTGTCGACTTTCGGATTGCACATAGGCATGTAGTCTATCTTAATTCTGACTTGCCTGGTGGGTTACTGCTGTACCAGGTATTGTAATCTCATAGGTACTGATAACTAAATTTAAAAGGTTATTAATTGATCGTTGTGGTGCAGTTGTGTATATATTTTATTTTGTAAATCTGATATAGCTGAGTTTTCCTTGCAGATTTCTTTCTCAGTCAGATTAAACATTAACAGGTCATTGGAATCTGCTAAGCTGCTGGTCTTCTGCTAACAGCTTACTTATTGGACCACTTTGCTGCTTAGTCTTCTACTAGCAGGAGTAGAATCATTCAAAAGAATTAAATTAATGACGTTTCATAAATGCCTGTAATTGGTTTACGTGAATAAATATATTTTGACTTTGACTTTGACTTTCAGACCTTGACCATCGTCGGTCGCGTACGTGTTTTATATGTAAAGTCGTCTATATGATCGTGCATGTCGCGCCGGTCGGTGTAGCAGTGTATCTAGACGTTCCTTGAGCATCATCACGACCGTTTCCCTTTCGGGGTGGTCAGAAACCACGCTTATAAATAAGCGGATTCACATTTAGCCAACTTTACTATAAGCCAATCATGACAAGTGGCAAGCTCGTCGATGTCAAATTAAATGTATTTATTTTAAATTAATAAATATTTTTGTGTCCCGACCAGGAATAGAACCCGGTACCTCCGAGTCTAAATCCACGGACTTAACCGCTAGACCACGGAGGCAGTTCCTTGAGTGTAACGTTTTATTAAGATTTTATCTGTTAAAAAGTTCAATGTTAAAAAGACACCGCGACGCGATGCGACTGTCGGTCAAGCACTGTAGCCGGCTTTAGGCAACAGTACCTAAACCCAATAAACTGACCCAACGACCATGCGCTAACATAAAATACCTCCTACCCATCATTGAAGCGGGAAAATGGGAAAAAATAAATAAAAAGGTGTTTAAAGATGATCCGTATAGCAAAAATTCCATTCCTCTCATCTACCAATACCGGCGGCATTCCTGAAATCGAGGCCTCGCCGGCGACAACTATTTCATAAGACGTATAATTGAAATTGCCGCAAACCTCACCCCCGTTGGGAAGAAACAGGATCCCTCCCAGGAAGGGTGCTAAAACTTCCTAATTTTATGGGATAATATTAAATTATTTATTAACAAAATCTTATATAATAAATAATCTAGTAGGTATTTTAATTGATGCTTGTAGGTTGCGGAGTTTAAAATAGGTATTTTTTGTATAATTCTTTAAATATATAGTAGCTCCTATTAAACTTCTGTCTTCAACGAAACACGGTTAATGACGTGGAAAAGTATTTTTCTTAAAGGTAGTAGAGACGTAAACAAAATCCCATTATCATTTGTAAGACTTGAATAGTTATTGTGTTTTAATTTAGCTGCCTTTTCGGCTGCAGAGCAAACATTAACAAATAAATTATTTAAGTCCGTATTAATATAAATTGAATGCCTATTTAATTTGTGATTTAGTTTTTTTGTAGTATATTTTATTTAATTTTAGATTTTTGCAATTAAATTTTAACTATATCTTAATATAAAAAAAAATGATTTGTTTATGAATTTCGTGATCAATATGTCGTACCTACTAAGGGATTCATTACAAATTACCTGATGAACTTGGCTTGGTATGGCGCCAAATAATACAACCTGCCAAGTTGGTAACCTTTGGCCTCTTGGCTTCACGGTCTTGCAGCTGATTATCTTTTGACAAGTAGGTACATAACCAATATGAGGAGCTGGCGTTGGTATATCAAAATGTCGAATCTATTATTTATTCGAAAAAAATAATATTAATACTAAGGATAGGGATGGGATATACGTCCCATCCGCGTGGAATAGTGGCAAGAACGCTGGCTGCATTTCCCCGCTGAATTGCAATACTGATTATTTGGGCGAAGACATAGCCAGCGCTCTTTTGTGAGGAGACGACAAGACGCGGTGTTTCCGCGGCGAACGAGTGCCTTCACTCCGTAGCCACGACTCAGACTTAGCTGGGGTCGTATCGTCAGGCGATTTTGCGATTAACTGTCTTAAAAAAAAAAAAAAAAAACTCTTGGACTCCATGGGCCCTGATTTTCTACAAAATCAATCAATCAGGTGGGCGCAAGGTCACATTTCGTGCTAGTATAAAAAATATATATCAAAATGTCCATCATAAAATCAATAATTTATTTATTAGCTTTTGGTACATTTATTTAGGTTCTAACAGGTGGTTGTGAGCTACAAAAGTCGACCGGTATATAAATATTAACATTTTTTTTTTTTATTTAAATAATTATTATTATTAAATATAAAAATATAAAATAAGAAAACAAAATGAGACAAACAAAAATAAAGAAAAGAAAAAGTCAATTTAATACATCTTCTAGGTACTCTTTAAGATTATAATAAGCCTTTTTTGCCAAAAGGTCATACAATTTTGTTTTGAAGGTTGATGTTTTGTTGTTCTTAAGGTCATCCGGTAGCTTGTTAAACAATGTAGCAGCCATATTATACACACTATTACAAAAAATGCCGTTTTTATTGGTATGTAAGGGTACACTTCGAATCTATTTCGGCATTTGCGAGGATGTGTATTTTCTTTAATTTTATAATAATAAGGGTGTTCTTTAACTAAATTACATGCCTCGTAAATATATAAGGCTGTCAAAGTAAGTAATTTAAATTGTATAAATAGCATATATAATTTAAATTGTATAGCCTCGATTAAGAGAGTATTGAGGGATAAATATAGTGTATAGATGTTCACTCATATTTCTTGTTTATATTTTGTTTTGCTTTTATATATTTTTGGATAGTAGTATTGTCATAGTATAAATTTTAATATTTTATTGTCTTCATTTAAATAATTTTGTGTTATTTTTTTTTTTATTTAGATATTTTTTGGTTTATTTAATGTTTCATTTAATCATTAATTTTATTGTCTTTATGAATTTAAATTGAATATCAGTGTTAGGTTTACTATTAATAGGTTGCATTAATTTCATGCTTATGTATAATTTTATTTGTTAATTTAAAGAAAGTAACCAGTTTGTAAACCAATAAAAAAAAATCATAGATTATTTTAATCATCCTATCTGCAACTGCCGTTAGTGTGACATCAAAGTTTAGGAAACGCTTTAGCCTTTAAGAGAGTTTAATGTCTTTGCATACCTCTTACTCTCACAATCCAATAACTTCAAAGATGGTTCAAGTCTCAGTGTACTTTCGAGAAATTACCGGAAATTTGCAGAAAGGTAAAAGTAACCACGTTTATAAAAGCGGATTCACATTTAGCCAACTTTACTATAGGCCAATCATGACAAGTGGCAAGCTCGTCGATGTCTCCAGCGTACCAAACTCGGGAAAAAATTATAAATATTATTGCGTCCCGACCAGGAATCGAACCAGGTACATCCGAGAATCCGCGGACTTAACCACTAGACCACGGAGGCAGTTAGCAGGCAAAAAGGTGATTAAAAAAATATCTGAACATCTGTTGCTTGTGAATTTGGTTATTTTGGCTAATGACGTGCCTCATAAGCATACTTTGAACATGTCACAATCAACCTTTCTGCGACTGGCCGGTAGTCTATCAATTTTCTAGGAAATAATATTACGGACATTTTTTATTTTTATTTTTTTATACTGGACACGACATGTGACATCGCGCCCACCTGATGGTAAGCAGTACGCGAGGTCCAAGAATGGGAGCAACTGACGCCGGTCACCACGACCGACATCAGTCTCTACCACTATGCCGGCCTAACAAGATGCTTTTTTACACTTCGCTTGAAGGACTCCAGGTTATAAGAGTGGGGAAACACACTGGCTGGGAAAGCATTCCACATCTTCAGCGTGCGACAGATGTAAGAGTCTCCAAATTTATGAGTACGCGTAGGGATAGTGGGTAAGGTATGTGGATGCATATTTTGGCCTGTGCGTGTAGTTCGGTTGCGGAATAGAGAAGAAATTTAGAAAAGAAACATTTAGAAAAAGTTGTTTGTTTCTATCAATAGAATAACTAGTCTAGAGTAAGAGTATACGAAATAACCCTGTATATCAAGACTAGATTTTATAATGGTCCTCAAATAATTTATCGTGATCATGGTTCCTGTATTTCTGGGGGAAATTCCTGAGGGACAAAGCGGTTTAGACGTGATAATAGTCGGGGCTGTTAATGGGCAGGCAGGTGCTGCCTGTTGCATGTTGCAATGAGATTCAAGGTAAACTTGGACTTATATTAGACTGAGCATTTGGAGCAACTTATTTGTCACAACTTAACGAATATTACTGTACCTATATTCTGCAGCGAAAAATATGATAGATCCGCCTAGAGGAGATTGGATCATGTGCGCCATTTTTAACTGGGCCTAGTGTTGCCCAATGTTGGTCTTGGTCTTTATGTCACGCCTTTGTAAGTTTTGGGCAATAAAGTTTTAAATAATTAAATACATAATGCGGTACCGATGCCGGCCGGTATACCGCTATCGTCACTCTTGACTCCATAGTCACGCCCACGATGTGGTTAACCAGATATATTTTTTTCGGCACAACGCGAGCAAGACAGAATGCCTGAAAAAAAAAAATTAAGGATATAAATCTACCCTTAGTAAAATAGCCCTTAAGTATAATAATACCCATATCTCCAGGAAGATAATTAACCTTATTATCTAAAAGAGGAACACTTCAGGGAAGGATGCTGAATCCACAAAAATTAACTTACAAGTATAATGTAGATACGGGTATTAATTAATTTCGTTTTGTTCCTCAATTATATGCTCCCTTCACGTACTTAAGGGCGCGAGTAAGATGACACTTTGACATGGATTCGCTGAGAGGTAAAACAAGGTTCTTATAATGGTAGGTATCTTAAAATCATAGATATAGAATACTAACAAGATCAACAAAGCAAATTGCAAAACACGCCAAAAAGTTAATTATTTTAGTGGCGTAATTATTCTAGTGTGAGTAAAATTTAGAGATGTTCCATAGTAATATCGATACATTTTGCAGCAATACATTTAAATATTACCTCCGTTGTCTAGCGGTTAAGTCCGTGGATTTAGACTCGGAGGTACCGGGTTCGATTCCTGGTCGAGACACAAAAATATATATTAATGTAAATAAATACATTTAATTTATTTGTGATATTTCTCGAGTTTGGTACGCTGGAGACATCGACGAGCTTGCCACTTGTCATGATTGGCCTATAGTAAAGTTGGCTAAATGTAAATCCGCTTATTTATAGGCGTGGAAGAGCTTAAACTTGCTAAGGTACAGAGACTTTCTGCCGTCTGCTTTACCCGAATTCTGCAATATTTTGGCCACATTGCTAGAAGAGGCGCCGACAATCTGGAAAAACTCTTAGTAACGGGAAAGGTAGACGGTAAAAGAACAAGAGGAAGAAGCCCCAAACGATGGTCCAGTCAGGTGACTGACCACCTAAACATCCCAGTACACCAAGCCATCCACTGCGCCGAGGACCGCAACCACTGGAAACGGGTAGTGGATGGACTGCGACGGAGTCACGATCCCCAACAGTGGGGTACCGACTAAGGAGGAGGATAGGCGTGGTTCCTGACCACCCCGAAAGGGAAACGGTCGTGATGATACTTTACTTTACTTTTCTATATTTAAATAATCACTCCTCGTCATTTACTTTCATATTTTAGGCTTAAAAAAAACATATTTTAATAATAATAACTTTATGAGTTAATGAGGTCGTCATCAAATTCCAGATGTTGCAGAATTTGATGCTCTTCAGAGTCACTCGCGACTTTATCGCGCAAATACGTCGGATATATGAGAGTTGACAGCGCGGGAAAACCGTAAAAAATAACTGTCACTTTAGCCCCATATACCGTGTCAAATTTATCGTTTTCCATAATAATTCACATTGTAGCCACCGATGTATATAGATAGGCCATCACTGATATAAAAACGTTCCTGCAAAACCAATCGAAGTCATGTAGCTGCACCAACAGTCGCGAGCTAGCAAGCGTAGAGCGCCCTTACCTAACAATAATATTGAGGGAAACTAGTCTTTTAGTATGCATTGCGAAAGAATTTCCGATAAATATTGCATGTGACATTATCATAGCTTGAGAATTTATCCCCAAAGTTGGTAGGTACACTTTGCAAGCGGCACGTTTTTGGACTGTGTTTTGTATTGGATAGGCCTATCTATAGACATCGATGATTGTAGCACATTATTAAACAAAACAACACCACTTTTGACTAATAATATCCATAAGACATACTACTAGCATTACGCTAAGGGGTCTTCCTATGTGGATAAGGACACTACGTTTCCATCTAGAGAACGCACTCCACCAACATCAGAAGACCCAATGTCCTTCAACTGAAGTATTAACTCCAAGAAAACAGAAACTTCTGCACTGTAATACACATCTTAAAAGAAAGATTTTGGAAAAAAATAAGCTCATAAGAAATTTAAGAGCTAAGTTCAAAAGGACTACAAAGCGCCTTTTAACTTTAAGGGAAGTTATTAAAGAATAAAATAGTAAATATTCATGTTTTATTTAGTTTTTCGTTTCCATTTAGTACTCGGTTTCTATAGAAACTTTCTAAAGAAATTCAGCTTTATTGCCAGCTTTAACTAAAAATATTTTAATTTCGCGCCACCACCGTGCTGCCTAACTTAAGGACGGATGCTAGTATCCAAACCACTATTTGCATATACAAGTATAACATTTGAAAATTCCCATATAAAAAAAATTTTAGGTTATATGATAAAATTGTTTATACAAAACTTATAGACTTTTTTATTACCTACAACTTTTACATTAAACATTTTTTGATAAAAGGTCTGGTTTAATTTAAAATTGTAAAAAACTATTTACCCTTAAAAGTTAACCCCATTTCACCCTCGTGACTCAGATCGACTTTAATATATTATTTCAGTGAGTTGCGACATATTTCCTTCCTTTTCCAACCATTCCCATGTTGTTATTAATTATTATTTCATCACGCGACTACAAAATGTCGATAACTATCGATAAAAAATGTCAGTTTAGTCAAGCACTAGTGTAGGTGTATCATTTTTTCACGTACACAAAATATCTTTATTTACTGTTGAAAATTTAGTTATTGGCATTTAAAATGATAATACCACATGTATTTCACAATCTCAACTGATTTTTTTGTCACATAGAGCGTTAAACATCCAAAAATATGCTAAAAAAACATTGGTATAGTATTGAAGAATTACCTGTGAAAAGTACACTTCTTTGCGTTATTCCGCGCCGTCACTTCACAGTTAGTAAAGGAACACGACACCATACTCGTATTTCACAATATATTCACTTTATTACTGGAAAATACTTAATAATCGCGAAAAATATGCAGAACGCTAAAGTGAACCGGTTGATAGGCGCTGAACGTCAAAAAATAATTTGGCGTATCGGTTGTTTTCATGCTCACTCTTTCTAGCACTCGCTATTGTGGTTATCCTCGAGGTCTCACTCGCACGCTTCGTTCGTCTTTAAGCGACGACGCGAAGATCCTATGTCTATGCTTAAAATAGGTCTTCTTGCACGGATTGTAAGTTCCCATAGCCTCATATTATGTATGAGTGTCGGGTTTTATTAGCCGGACGAATGATTAGCAATTTTAGGAAAAAAGAAGATTTTTATTTATATGACATTCATTGGGCCCTGAGACAAAATGTAAACACCAGTGGTTTTAAAATTTAACACTCCCGAGACTTGTCAGTAAGAGCACGCACAATATAGATAAATACGAGTACAAAGCAACCAACGTAATAATCTGTGGACAATTGTTCATCCAGACAATTTGAGGCAATTTTTTAAAATGGTACATTTTATAAACACAGGCCGCGTTCGTTTTAAGAAATGTTAGCATGAAAATACCACTTTTTTAGCATAAGTCGTTCGTTTAATGAAAATTCTAACATTTGATGCTAATTTCGTATGTCAGTACCGTGTTGAAAGGAGGGTTATTGATGTTACTTTTTGACAGATGTCAAATGGTTTGTTTACCATTTTTATATGCTTTATACTTTTCTATTATATTTGTTAAAATGTATTTTAAACGATTTTATGTCATAAATTCAAAGACCATAATAATATCATAAACATAAACGAAAACACTTGTCAAAAAGTAGCCTCATCGCTCGTTTTATTTAAGAAATGTTAGCATTGTTAAAGAAAGTGGTATTTCTTAACAAAAACGACATTTCGCGCTGGTTTATGAAGTTGCTACGAAATGTTGGAAATGCTATAAAACGAACGCGGCCTATAGGTCTTCTTGCACGGAGTTTTAGTTCCCATAGCCTCATATTATGTATGAGTGTCGGGTTTTATTAGCCGGACGAATGATTAGCAATTTTAGGAAAAAAAAGTTTTTTTTATTTATATGGCATTCATTGGGCCCTGAGATAAAATGTAAATACCAGTGGTTTTAACATTTAACACTCCCGAGACTTGTCAGTACAATAACAATATAGATAAATACGAGTACAAAGCAACCACGTAATAATCTGTGGACAATCGTTCATCCAGACAATTTGAGGAAATTTTTTGAAATGGTACATTTTACAATGACTGTAAATACAATTTATACAATACAAACAAGTGCTTCGTGTACTCTTGACTGTAGGTATATTTTTTCCATTCTCCATTTATTATTAACAGTTCTAAACATGATATTTTTTCATAACTGCAAGGAACATACATAATATACTGTGTGGAATTTATTAAAGAGAAAATATTGTTATGTTATAATCTAGAATAAAAATAAAGAACTACGATTGATTTATTTAAATAATCAATAATAAAATCTCAAGTTACTGCGCCTAATCAAGTAGCGTGAGGTCGACGATCGCACGGACGTTGCCTTACATAATTCTATCTCTCTCTATTTTGTCTCTCGGCTGTGGGCGAGATAAAGTAATAATAACACTCCCCAGCCTTTAGGTATTTATCACGATGGTGGAGCGATTTTCAGACGCGGTCTTATTCACCATGCAATAGTGTTTTGTTTTTCGGATAATGATTTTTTTCTTTAAAAATAAGTGACCTTTTTATTTTATGTAGAGGATCTACTAGTGACACCTGAAGCCTAAAAAAAAATATTAAACAAAACAACACCACTTTTGACTAACAATATCCACAGTAATATTGTTTAGGACTTATGTATTCTGTACCATGTCCTTAAATAAATTAAAAAAAAAAATATCCACAGTAAAGTTATTTTACTAAACAAAAACTTGCACTAAACACGATTGTGCAAAATGGCGCGAAAAACTCTCCCCAATCCAACGTGCCGCGGCCGCAAGCTTGGATGTATGTCTTTAGGTCCTAATAAATCTGTCACTCTTTAAGTCTATTTACATATTTGGTAATAAAATTGTTTTGCATTTTATAAGATAAGTTAATCAACTAGAATGGAAGTGTGTGACGCCATAGTGTTATTTAATTGAATTGCCTGGCCTTCACCGAGAATGCAATATGCTGTTGGAATTGTCCCAGTTTCATCTTCAATGTCTAGAATGATTTTTATTTAATTAAATTTATTGTTTAACATCCCTCTCGCTCGCACACTCCAACATTTTTAAAGTCTGTATGCAAATTTGAGAAATATAGTCAATCAGATTTCTAGCTAAACTCTGCGTTCCGTTTAAAAATAAAAACTCAAATATTTTATTACTCGACTTCATGGATTTTTTTTGGATATTTGTTACGTGATTATTCCTTTAATTATGAATTGTTTTTTTTTTTATTGATTGGTCACATACTTTAGAGGTGGTCCCGGTTTTGGAGAAAACCGACAAAAACAAAAATATATAAGTACAAGTTATATACCTACGAGTATATAGTTGTAGTTAAAGTTTTTGGTGAGGACTTACAATCTTTATTTTTTTAACTGCCATTACTGTAACTTTGGCCAAGAGCAAAGAATACTTTGACACTGGCAAATTGTATCAAATGCCATTTAAAAAAAAAAAAAAAACTAAGAGCAAAGAAGATTGTATGTTTTTGTAATAAGGAGCGGTAATGATAATTATTATACATTAATAATACCTATTGTTAAAGTAGAAAAAGTACCTATTATACTGTGCAAGTTATTTGGAAAATTAAATATGTATATTTTCAAGGCGTATTAAAAAAATAAAGAATTGGAGTCTTTCGCGCCATTTTGCGCGGGCATGTCAAGTGCAAGTTTTGTTTTTTAAATTAATTTAATGTGAATATTGTTGGTCAAAAGTTGTGTTGTTTTGTTTAATAATGTTCTACAATGTGAATAGTTATGGAAAACGATAAATACCGCAAGTGACAAGAAAAGCATCAAATTCTGCGGCATCTGGAATTTGATGGTGACCTCATTAACTTATAAAAAAGAAAGATATATTACGTCAGACTTGGCTGTATGCCTTTGCCTTACCTATCACCTCATTCATCATTCATCGGGAGAAGAGACCAAACAAAAAAATTAAGAATGTCAGCAGGCGCTTGACTGATGAAAATATTCCACACTGACAGTTATTTTTTGTACCATTTGTTTAATACTCTGACTATAGTTATACTATATAGGTACATATATAATTTACATAGTTTAGCTGTGCAAAATGTTTAAAATGTCAAAATATGACAGCTTGGCCTATAGTAAATTTGGCTAAATGTGAATTCGCTTATTTAAAAGCGTGGTTTCTGACCACCCCGAAAGGGAAACGGACGTTATGATACTTTAGTACTAAAGGACTTAATCAATAAGAAAACTTCATATTTTATTTTCCAAATAAATTCATTGCACAGTTAATAAATACTTAGTAAAAATAATATTAGCCTTATTAATAAATGTAACGAAACTACTATTCTCAATTAATTTATTATTGTACACAACACATAATAATACAAAGTACAAACATAGCCCAAAATAGATGATGTTTTATATGTATGCGTAGGGGATAGTAGCTATGGTATGGGGGTGCATATTTTGTCATATTTCGGTTGTGGAATAGAGATGCGGCGCGGTGGTGGCTCGGTTGTAAGAACGCGTTCCTTAAATCCTACAAAGGTCGGTTCAAACCCACCCGGCATGTACCAATGAGAAATACACTTTTCTTACATACATTTGTCAAAGATTTACAACACGACCGTTCCCGTGCCTCGGAGAGCACGTTAAGCCGTCGGTCCCGGTTTCACTAATACCAACTTGTGCAATCGTTAATAAATTGTCATAAAAAATGACATCATATCCTCGCCAAGCCGTCTGACCAGCGTGGCGAGTGTAGGCCAAATTCTCCAGAATATTCTGGAAGGCCCATCTCCAAAAGTGGAGGTCTAGGACGCTGTGTCCTAGAGGCTGTAATGCTGATGATGAATAGAGATGAAGGGATAAGGTTATGGAGCTCTTCTGAACACCCACCGACAACCTAGCACACGCAGTTCAGAACTTATTTCTAGAGAATTTGGCCTACACTCGCCACCCTGGCCAGACGGGTTGACGAGGGAGTACAGACCTCCTTGCGTCGTGTTTCCTCATTGATGAGGGTCGTGACCTCCCGATGAATTGGTGTGCGTCTTGATGATAGCACGCCATCCGTTCCTGTCTTCGGTGGCATGCACAGCATAATGGACGCTAGTGTTGGTGGTGGAGAGGATTTGGTTGGACCAGCGTACCGTACGGCCTCTCGGTCTCTTTCCTTCCACCTTGCCAGCAACAAAAAGTTTCACCAGGTTATCCCCTCCTTTTCTGGCTATGTGTCCGAAGTACTGGAGTATCCGACAAAGGCATAAGGTGGATAGCCTAGTGGATTTGGGAGGTCCAAGTACCAATAAAATAGCTCGAATTTTAGGAAAATTAAAAGCGCAAAGCTCGCAATGAATTTTGTCACAAGAATTAATTTTTATTGTCGGCCATTCGTCATTCGTAAGCCTTTTGTGTTATTTGATGACCGCCATCAAGTCGTCGCTGGTGCCTTGTGAAATTCTTAGATATCATTTTATTTAATGCCTATTTAGGAAAATCCTCGGATTGTGAGCACCGGATTACGCATGGATCACTATTTATCATTACAGCCCCTCGAACACGAGTCTAGGACTAAATAAATCATAAAAACTAATATAAAATAAAAATTAATATTATTTTCAAAATGTCCGTAATTTTATTTCCTAGAAGTCGCTACACTCTTGGCAGAATGGTTGTGGTCGCCATTTAAGTGCTAGTGGCTTAACAAGCCGTCGCCACTCTCGGTCCGCTGCTTTCCTATGTGGTGGTGGGCGAATGAGCTCCCCGGCGCCTGCTTGGTGGAACCCAGTCCAAGGGGCGTCGGGAGTCTTAGCGGCCTAGTCCCAGTCTGGCTGCCGAAGAGCGAGGAGTACCGACCACCCGATTATTTTATAAAATAAGGGCCGTCGGCACACGAGGAGGAGCACACCGCCAATTAAGTTGCAACACCACATATCTAGAGCATTAATTAATTAGTTTTTTTTTCTCTTACGCGTAGGGTCCAATTCTCCGCAGCATACAGAAAAATAGGGAACACAAAAGCTCTAACCGGCCGGATTTTAGTGGCATTTCTTTTTCAGCTTGTCCATAGCAGATCATGACATTTAATAATTTAATTGCGATGGCCATTCGACGCTTGATTTCATCCTCGCATCTAACATTATTTTTTTCTAGGACGATAAATGACCTCGCGTGCCACTTACCATCAGGTGGGCGCTAGGTCAATGAATGTTAGCAACTGGAATAAGACCTCATGACTGACATCAGTCTCTAACACTATGCCGGATTGACTGCGCATGAAGGCAATTGGACTCTCAGGCTGGAAAAAAATCTGAAAATATTAGACTGTGCGATCGAGAGGGATGCAAAAACGTTAAACAATAATAATAAATAATAATAATAATTAAATGAAATAATATTAAACTCATAAAACTCGAAGAAAGTTGGATTAGTGCAAATTTATTATTAAAAAAAAGGATAAATTGGGTAATAAATTAAAATTTATCCACTCTAATTTATCAAATCAAATCATAGGTAAATATTATATATATAAATATTAATAATTGGATATTAAGAAAAAAATAACAATTTATTTCTTTTAGTCGTAAATAAATAATAAATATTTCCAGACAGGTCACACAGCGCCATCTAATTTCCGTGGTAAGCTACGAGGCTTGTATTACGGAAACTAGATGGTTGATAAACTACATATTATACTTTTTTTTTTGTAAATATATACATATTATACATATAAACACCCAGACCGAGACAAATTGTACAATGTACAATTTGCCCCCGGTGGGAATCGAACCCACGACCTCCCGAGTTCACGTTTGTTACCACTAGACCACGGAGGCGATCAAAAAATAAATTTCTGAATAGCTTTATAATAAGGGTATAAAAAGGGTATAATCAAATAAGGAATAAGCAAGGGTCTAATCGGTTGGCAAAGTCCAAAGTAATATATTTTATCCAAAACTTTAATATGATTTTATATTGCCCAAATCAGTGATCCGTTCAAGGTGTATTGAGAGGAACTATAGTATGTTTCATAAATTAATGTGCAACGTACTTGGTATAACCTACAAAAAAAGCCGTCTTACGAAACACAGCAACAAATACGTAAATTTCATTATTTAAACAAAATAATAATTAAGAATTCGAAGGTCGTAAGAATTCTTTATCCAGTTAAGTTGCGGAATGCCGAGAAAAGTTTTTGTTTGTAAAATTTGAAATTACTTACGATGCTGTTAAACAACCCTTTGATATATTTTTTGACTACTTATAAAATTGCGTTATGTAGACTTTTTTGTGCCTGGCCACACCTGATACATGGAAAATTCTAAGCCGTAAATAATTAATGAGATTTACCGAGGCCCAACATTTCAGATTAGCTATAACAAACCAAAGTTTTGTTTTTTATTTATTTATTTTATTTTTAGAAAAAGTTTGCTCTAAATTTTATGACACAATAAAAAGAACACGTTTTGTTTTTCATTACAGAGTCCTGCTGAAGATTGCCAATAGAAGACATTTCTAGAGAATTTGGTCATACTAGCCAGACGTGTTGGCGAGAGTCTGATGTCTAGTTTTTGACAATTAACGATTCCACAAGTCTGTGACAAATGTACAGATAAATCAGTTTGAAGACGAGTTATATATATATATAATAATATGTATTATAATGGACGTCTACCTTGGACAAACCATCCAATTAGGAGTAGCCAACTTCAGCAAAGAAGCCGATAGACGCATTCAGCTAGGATGGGCAGCATTCGGGAAGCTACGTCACATCTTCCTATCGAACATACCACAGTGTTTGAAGACAAAAGTTTTCAACCAGTGCGTTCTTCCAGTAATGTCGTACGGTGCAGAAACGTGGACAATGACGGTAGGTCTGGTCCAAAAGTTCAAGGTCGCTCAGCGAGCTATGGAGAGAGCTATGCTCGGGATTTCACTAAAATATAAAGTCAGAAACGTTGACATCCGTCAAAGAACCAAAGTTACCGATATAGCTTTTAAAATTAGCAAGCTAAAGTGGCAATGGGCTGGACACATATGCCGCAGAACCGATGAACGATGGAGTAGACGGGTTCTGGAGTGGAGACCACGTACTGGAAGACGCAGAGTGGGACGACCCCCTGCCAGATGGACAGATGACCTGAGGAAGGTCGCTGGTGGGGGATGGATGAGGGTGGCAGAAGATCGTGTGAAGTGGCGAGCCTTGGGGGAGGCCTACATCCAGCAGTGGAGAGACACAGGCTGATGATGATGATGATAATAATGGAAAGTTGTAAATTTTACGTTTCACAAAGCAATAATCAAATAAAAAATAAATTTTTCCGTGAAATTCGATTTGACTAAAGAAAATCTTAAATTTAATGGATTCCTTAGCTAGAAAATAAATATGTAGGTAAACCAGCTGTATATCTTGCATTTGGCTCCTAAGTTACTGGATCGCTACTTTTAGGATCCAGAGCCATACTATGTATACTTATATGTATCTTTTTTATAAATTAAGTTATTAATACTAATTTCCAACCATTAATGTTTTTTTTTTATATGCCATTTGTTACAATTTGCCAGTGTCAAAGTTAGGGAAAGACGGGTTAAATAAATAGGACTTGAAAAATTTGGAACAGGATCAAAAGAGTTAATACAAAAATGGAGAATTAATAGGAAAATACATCATTATATACAAAAATAAGAGAATAAATAATGGGTGATATGCAATTACATATAGGTATATTTTAATATTATTATCTACAATGAATAAACTAATTTATACTATATATAAATTTACTTTATTTGTTATATACAAGTAGGAATGGAATATTAATAGGAAATGGAACTCGGTGTGAAATAAGATAGGAGATTAACAAGGAACGGTCATATAAGGGACAAGTTGAACACATTTATTTAGCGAACGTATCATACCTATATGAGAATAGGTACTGAAGATGTTTTCAATGCATCTTCCTCCGTGCTAAGACCTATCATACTTTAT
Organism: Tinea semifulvella; assembly: GCA_910589645.1. Classification (NCBI taxonomy): domain Eukaryota; kingdom Metazoa; phylum Arthropoda; class Insecta; order Lepidoptera; family Tineidae; genus Tinea; species Tinea semifulvella. Next base: position 5,914,761 of record OU342605.1, read on the forward strand.
TGCTAGGGTGACCAGCAATACTACATTTTAGTATTAATCCCAGTACTGTAACGGGTACAAGTACGTTACTTAGTTTCATTTGCATTTTAATAAATAAGAGTATAGTCAATATACCTACGACAATGACAAGTTGATGGGTTTTTGTTTGAGAAAAAAAAGAAGATCGGGAGCTCGGACCGAGAGGTCGACAGAGCGAGTATTTTTATAAATATTAGGATTAAAATAATTATTACGGTTAAAGTCTTCCGCGTAATAGTGTCCCACGTAGGAAAGTGTTTAGTTTTTCTACATTTGTATTTATATCGATAATATAAAGTATAAAAAAGTTTGATGCATTTTTAACCGCCATATTTTGACCGCCTCCGTGGTCTAGTGGTAACAAACGTTGCCGTGAACTCGGGAGGTCGTGGGTTCGATTCCCACCGGGGGCAAGTTCTACATTGTATAATTTGTCTCGGTCTGGGTGTTTATATGTATAATATGCATATATTTACAAAAAAAAAGTATAATATGTAGTTTATCAACCATCTAGTTTCCGTAACACAAGCCTCGTAGCTTACCACGGAAACTAGATGGCGCTGTGTGACCTGTCTGGAAAATATTTATTTACTTATATTTAATAAAAAAGGAGTTCCGTAGAATCCTCTCCGTAACAATTAAAAGCAACTACATCCAACCGCAGGCGTTGGATAATCTTGTGACTGCAAAGGCAGGTTACAGTACCTACCTACTCTTAGTAACACAAAGTCAATATATGTGGGGATTAGCCTTACCAGGAATAATGAATGTAATGTATATACTTTTCGGAAACTTAAATAATTTAAGTAAAAATAACTTAAATAAGTTAGCCGATTCCATAGACCTGTTAATGTTTAATCTGACTGAGAAAGGAATCTGCAAGGAAAACTCAGCTATATCAGATTTACAAAATAAAACATATACAGAACTTAACTCTTAATATAAACATCTCGTATATGTATATATTTGTTGTGTAACTCTGTATATGCTCCTGAGCAATCCGAAAGTCGACATATATTATTTAGTTGATTTTAAAACTCCTAGCCAAAACATGGCGAGTAAGTAATTGAATGGTATGATAATAATAAGATGAGTGACTGCATACTTACTGTTTTAAATAGGTACCTAATCATATTGCAATAAATTTATTAATATTGTAAAATGACAAAACTAAGTGCACAATTTGTTTTGTTAACAAATTAATTTATGAATGAGTCGTTTTATTAAACTATCTGTTGAACCTGGCTTCGCCCGTCCGTATCAGAATACTAAGCTGGATTTTAGTGAACATTCACACGTATAAAAAAATTAAATAAATACGGTCTTTGTCCAAACCCTGCCGCCGTAAAGGCAGCTAAGCTAATACACAATAAATATTCAAGTCTTTTAAATTCATATATTTACGTGCTCTGGTGTGGGACGCCACGTGCGTCGACACCCTCGCCGCATCTCAGGGGGACAGCGCATAAAGCGGGAGCCGCATATGCGGAAAATGCGGAGTCCAGCAAGCGGCGCAAGTATTACATATTTGTGTCGTTTGCTGTAGAATCTCTAGGCCCATGGAGTCCAAGCGCAAAAAAGTTTTTAAAAGACATAACACTGCGTCTTGTCGTCTCCTCCGGTGACAAGAGGGCTGGCTCTTTCTTCGCCCAAAGAATCAGTATTGCAATTCAGCGGGGAAATTACTTATATCCCTATCCTTAGTATTAATAATAATTTTATTTTATATTTTGTAAATATTTTTTTCAAATATTTCGCAATAGAAACATTAGGTCTTAGGTGTTTAGAATCAAAACCTTTTATTGAGAAACTGGGAAATAATTTGGTAGAAGTTTCTGGAGATAGTCGGTCTAAATATATTTAAAACAAAATATATATATTGCAGTGCAACGTGGGAATGACGCCAGTGTTCATGGTGCGTTTAATCATGAAATTTTCGTTAATATTTTTTTATGTTTTAAATATTTAATACTATTTATTATTACTTAATGAAATTAACTTTTATTCGAAGTAATATACAAACAGTATAAATGAATTACAGTATTAAATAATTTAAAAGAAAACCTAACATTAAATAACATAAAAAATAAATAAACTACATCACAAATAAAACTGAAAAATTAAAACTAAAATTATAACCGTCCGATTGGCGTGGTGTGCCGAGGACACTTACCCGTTTAACGGCGAGGATATATATACATATATTTTGCTGGCCGCATTCCTCGTCACGCAGCTCTCAACGACATCAACTCAAGGGCTCTTGTCACTGCTGGTGTACCCGCAATCTTAGAACCATCTGGGATTGTGCAGAGCGATGGCAAGAGACCCGACGGAATGACTGTTGGGCCGTGGAAACTTGGCAGGTCTCTGGTGTGGGCTGCGACGTGTGTAGACACATTAGCTCCATCTCACATTCAGGCGACCTCGTCAGGCGCGGGGAGAGAGACCTTTTCTGCAGAGAACCTCAAAAAAGCCAAGGAGTTGTCAAAGCGGCTGACAGAAAGGTCTGGAGACAGGAAGGCCGGCAATTATTTCTGCCAACGTATTAGCATCGCTATACAGAGGGGAAATGTTGCCAGTCTCCTTGGGACTATCTCGGATGGGACGTCTCTAGAGGAAATTTTTTTCTTTTAGTTTTTTTATTTTATTATTTAGTTAGCTTTTAATTTATATTTAATGTATGCTTCATATCTACCTAATAAATATTTAATATATATATATATATATATATTATTACTGAGTAACAGGAAAAGTTTCAAAACTACGTAAACGATTATGTCAAATCCTATCAAAATCGGTTTAGTACTTTAGCCGTGAAGTCAAAACAAACAGACAGAGAGACAAAGCTGTATGTTTGTAAACTTTAAAATTAATGAAATTTAATCATTATATGGATAAACAGGCGTGCAATAAAATTTTCACGATTAGTTCACAAATCATAAAGCAGAAAACATGCATAAACTTTCATTAAACAACGCTTTAAACGAATTGAAATATCTAAACAGAAATTTCCTTATGAAATACGTGATAAAAAAACGTCATATTATCCTTGGAAGGCGTAGACTTGAATACACCCTATATAACCACCCCTTGCGATGTCCCGTTGAATTTCAGTCGAGACCTATCCGACGATATGGTCGCACGCTTCGGGCGAGCCTAAAAGTTTACGTAGAAGCTTAAAAAACAAGTTTATAAGGAACTGATTTTTGAAGTGAGTTGCGTACCTACTTCTGCCGGTCCAGTGTGGTGTAAAAGTTCATTTTAAGGTACGTATTTAAATTATAAGTATTATATAAATAAACAAAATAAATTTCAATCATTAGAAACTACTTAAATAATAAATATAAACTTAACAAATAATAATTTATAAAACTGCATAAATAAAAATAATCAAATCAAATAAGTATAAACTAAGCTTAATAATAAATAACAACTATAGGTAAATAAAAAACTGCCTCCGTGGTCTAGCGGTTAAGTCTGTGGATTTAGACTCGGAGGTACCGGGTTCGATTCCTGGTCACAATAATATTTATTAGTTGAAATAAATAAATTTAATTAATATTTAATTTATTTGTGATATATCTCGAGTTTGGTACGCTGCCTGGAGACATCGAAGAGCTTGCCACTTGTCATGACTGGCCTTTAGTAAAGTTGGCTAAATGTGAATCTGCTTCTTTATAAGCGTGGTTTCTGATCACCCCGAAACGGATACGGTCGTGATGATACTTTACTTTTACTAAATAAAAAACGTCCTCAAGAGACGACTCATCAGAGACAGTCCCAAAAAGACTGGCAACATTTCCCCTCTGTATATCCTTTGCGTAGTAGAATACGTTGGCAGAAATAATTGCCAACCTTCCTGTCTCCAGATTTTTCCGTCAGCCGCTTCGACAACTCCTTGGCGAGACACTTGGCTTAGGGTCCCCATCGTCTCGACCCCAAACGGCGCAATTTAATAATTTAGTTTTTAATTTAAATAAATATAAGCTAAACCTAATTAAAAATAAACTATAAGTAAAAATGTAGAGACGATCCTTCAGTGATAATCCCAAGAAGACTGGCATTTTTTCCCTCTGTATAGCTAAGCTAAAACGTTGACAGAAATGATTGCCAGCTTTCTTGTCTCCAGACTTTTCCGTAAGCCGTTTGGACAACTCCTTGGCCAGACGCTTGGCTGAGTGTCCCCATGGACCCATCGTCTCGACCCCAAACGGCGCAAATTCGTAACCTGTACTGAGGTTGGCGTATTTGCGCAGCTTGAGGTTCTCAGCAAAAACCGCCGCACTTCCCGCGCTTGACGAGGTCGCCTGGATGTGTCATGGGGCTAATGTGTCTACACAAGTCGCATCCCACACCAGGGGCAAGTTTTCACAGCCCAATGTTCATGCCGTCGGGTCTTTTGCCATCGCTCCGAGCAATCCCAGAGGGTTCTAGGATCGCGGGTACTCCAAAAGCCCTTCGAATGATGTCGTTCAAAGCAGTGTGACGAGGAATGCGGCCAGCACTTCTAGCGCAAGAAAGCCCATGGTGTCATCTCGATCCACGAGCTCTCCACGAAGGCACACCGCCATGGACAGTGTATTTCGATCAAGGAGTACCAATCGATGCTGAGGGAACAGCCTGCAACCAGAGAACCGACTCCCTAATGGAAACGGCCATGAGGATAGCCCGCTCTCTCGTGTTACTTGAAGATAAAATATCTTCCAGTACCAGTTTGCAGAGCGGCTCGTCCCATAGTCGTTGAAATTTTGTTAAATTTGGAACCGAATTATTGGGGCATGTTACTGACCAGGCATCTCTGGCTTCTGACAAGCACGACGGCTCAACGGAACCCAAGGATGGGTTTGTCATATTCCCGTAGAGCTCAACAGTAGTATGTACAGACGACAGAAAGGCTAGCAGTTCTACACTAGAAATTTTGTGAGTTCCCAGACCTCCGAACCGAATCGGTAGTGAAGCCTGGGCCCAAGTACGGTCACTCATGGGGCAATTTAGAATTTTAATTAGTGAATTTTTCAACAGTTTATCTAGTATAAGAAGTTCGTCTGGAAATTTCCAAAGTTGAGAGCAACGGAGTACATAAGTAAATTTGGGTGCAAACAAACAAAATCGGATGATAAAAAGTGCAATGTGGGGTTGAATTTGGAATAAGCGTTCTGAAGTTGAGTTAAATAGTTACTTAAGTAGTTTATAATTATAATTTTATATAGGTATTGTATATATTTTTAACTAAAAGATTAATGATGTAATAGGTTTACGTGAATAAATATAAATTGACTTTGACTAATATACAAACAGTATAAAATAATTACAATATAAATTAAAACTACTTAAAAGTAAAAATTAAAATAAATATAAACTAAACCTAATAAAAAATAAACTATAAGTAAAAAATGTCCTCTAGAGACGACCCTTCAGTGATAGTCCCCAGAAGACTGGCAACATTTCCCCTCTGTATAGCTAAGCTAATACGTTGGCAGAAATAATTGCCAGCCTTCCTGTCTCCAGACTTTTCCGTTAGCCGTTTGGACAACTCCTTGGCCAGACGCTTGGCTGAGTGTCCCCATGGGCCCATCGTCTCGACCCCAAACGGCGCAAATTCGTAACCTGTACTGAGGTTGGCGTATTTGCGCAGCTTGAGGTTCTCAGCAGAAACCGCCGCACTTCCCGCGCTTGACGAGGTCGCCTGGATGTGTGATGGGGCTAATGTGTCTACACATGTCGCATCCCACACCAGGGACCTGCCAAGTTTCCACGGCCCAACGGTCATGCCGTCGGGTCTTTTGCCATCGCTCCGCGCAATCCCAGAGGGTTCTAGGATCGCGGGTACTCCAGCAGTGACTTCAGTACTTTGACTCCAATATAATTATAACAAATTTGTTTATATAAAAATATTAAATATAGTTTGTTAAAGTACTTTATTTAAACATATATGTATATACATTTAATTTAGGTTCCACGCCAATCTTTTGCTAAATATAATATCCATCATTACGACCGTTTCCCTTCCGGGATGGTCAAAAACTACGCTTATAAAGAAGCGCATTCACATTTAGGCCAATCATGACAAGTGGCAAGCTCGCTAGCAATGGGCAAAGTGGCAAGGATACTTGCCACGTTGAATGACAATGCTAATCCTTTGTCCCAAATATTACCCAGCCCTCTCCCGAGGGCTCGAGGCCCTCTCTTCTTGTCTCCCGAGGTGTTGAAGAGCTGCTTTGACAACGCCTTGAACATTTTCTGTGCATACGGCCTGAGAGTTTTAACTCCAAACGGCGTAAAGACACTCCCAATAAGCTGAGTGTATTTCCGCCGTTTGAGGTTCTCTGCTTGTAATGCGCCTGGGTCCTTAGACGCAAGGACAGGTGGGAATATTAATAAATAAATTATGTTTTTAAATAAAATTACTAAAATATGTATTCATAATTTTAATAAATATGTATATTCCGGGGTCTAGCGATTAAGCCGCTAAATTTGGACGCAGAGGTACCAGGTTCGATTCCTGTATCTCTAGCACGAAGTCAATGAACGATTTTAGACAGCAGCGCCATGTGGTGCGACGTAACTAGAAATTTGTAGCATGGATGTAGGTTTTTTTTTATTATTTTATTCAATTTAATTAAGTTGTTTTTTAAAGCTAAAGGTTTAAAAATAAATTTAAAATATTGCGTCGGTACTCGAGTCTGGTACGCTAGAGACATCAACGAGCTTGCAAGTAAGCGGGGAACGAGTGCCTTCACTCCGTAGCCACGACTCAGACTTAGCTGTTAAGGCACGCAGGGCCAACAGTGAAAGAGAGACGGTTTATAGGGTTTTAGTCTGTAGGCGCCTTGGGGTCTCTTTAGGAGGCCTCACGGTGATTCAAGCATGCGACCTCCCGCGGTGGCCCTTCAGGGTGGGGTCGTAACGACAGACGATTTTGCGATTCACATACATATCATCACGCCAGATCCCTTGCGGGGTAGGCAGAGACAATTGAGCGCCACTTGACACGATCACGACATACCTCTTTCGCTTCGTCGACATTCATTAATCTCTTTATACATGCCATTTTATCACGAAGGCTTTTTAGTGCACCTTCAGCCAGTGTTTTATTTATTTGATCGTGATATGTGAGTCTCGGTCTGCCAGGGCCTCTTTCACCCACAACTTTCGCATTTATTTATTTAAATCTTTATTGCACTAAGTACAAGGGGCGGGCTTAATGCCGCTAGACATTCTCTGACAGCCAACCTTTAGGATAATGTAGTAAGTTCAAGGTGTGAGGTAGGTGCAACATGTAATATAGATATGATAAATATGGAAATAATTAGGCTCTAGATAAACGGATACTTACATACTAAACTACATCCAAGAATACATATACTACATACAATATACATATATATATACACACTACATATAATACATACACATACTACATATAATAAGTAGGTACTTATATACTTTGTAGAGAGCTGTTGTAGTAATGCAAGTAGACCATTCTTTTAAAAAGTTTTCTGTTAGGCGCTTGTCGAATTTCAACGGGCAGATTGTTCCATAGATTAGCAGCAACTACAGCGAATGAATTAGAAATAAAGCCAGAGTGGTGAGAAGGGATAGAGAGGACGGAATTGTGAGACGAACGATGAGATCTGTCATGAAGTGAGGATAGATATACGAATTTATCCTTGAGGACATTCTTCATATCTGGTTCGTCAATCTTTCTTTGCTCATTCTTTCAACATGCCCGAATCATCGTAGCATGCTTTTCCTTATTTCAGTGCGATTCACAGTCTCTAAAAAAAGAAGAACAGAGTAAATAAAATTATGCCCAGTTTAAAATGATTATATATCTAAGTCAACGGACATAGGATTGCATTGTCAGCTGCAATTTATCCAATTTTAATTTGTACACGGTGAAGCGATATTTTTCAGCGCGCGATGCCGACCGCGCGTGATTCACGGTCATTTAGCATTTGACAATGATTACCTTAACTGAATTGAATGCATGGCATAAAGCCTCTATTTTATACCGAAGATATTAAAGGAATTCAAATTATAGTCGTAAAGGAACTTTTAACATAGGCTCTTCCAGTAAATATTCATGTTCTCTTACTATTTCTGAAGCTCATCAATGGGACAGGCTGTAAGTTGAATAATATTGCACCTACTTATATATTGATACTAAGCTGTCTCAATGTCCTAAAGGTATGACTCTCAGAGAATGTATAACAGCATTAAATCCGCCTTTGTACACAGTGGTAGTACAAGTTGTATTAGAATCATTTAGAATGGCGAAATTATTAAATTTATTTATTTATATGAATAAATATTTATTTATATATTAAAAACTTTATTGTTTAATACAAAAGGCGTATGTAATGTCGCTTGGCATTTTGTTACCATCAACCTTCGGGACAAGAAATCAAATTTTAGGCATAGCAAAATAAAAAAACACAAAAAATTAAATAAAAATAATTAAATCACTTATTTAGTACTAGTTAAATTAAGTATACGATAAACATCATAATAATAATATTTCCAGACAGGTAACACAGCGCCATCTAGTTTCCGTGGTAAGCTACGAGGCTTGTGTTACGGAAACTAGATGGTTGATAAACTAAATATATTTTTTTTTTTATAAATATATATATACATATTATACATACAAATACCCAGACCGAGACAAATTATACAATGTACAACTTGCCCCCGGTGGGAATCGAACCCACGACCTCCCGAGTTCACGGCAACGTTTGTTACCACTAGACCACAGACCACGGAGGCGGTCATCATGGGCGTATACGTCTTTTAAATATGACTCTGTTATATGTTATATATTATTGTGTCCCGACCTGGAATCGAACCCAGTAGCTCCGAGTCTAAATCCAGGAACTTAACCGCTAGACTATGAAGGCAGTCATATATTATTTTTATATATTTCTAATTAGTTTTTAATTTCTTTAATTTTTACTTTTAAGTAGTTGTAATTTATATTGTAATTTTTATACTGTTTGTATATTACTTCAATAAATACATTTATTTAATTTTTAAATTTAAATTTGAATTAATAATATCTCGTATAACTAATTACATGATGAGGGGAAATAGGATATGGTTGCAAATGAGGGTAGGAATTTTTCATTAGTGCTGCAGTATTTTTTCACTAATAGAAAAATGTCTAAATGAATAATAATAATAATAATAAAATTACTTTATTGCACATAACTTAAAATTAATGTGCACAGGCGAGCTTTATGCCGTGAGGCATTATCCACCAGCTAACCTTTGGGAGTTTTGAAAACATGTGACAGACAGAGTGCCAAGTAAATATTAAATAAACAATACATACTAATACTACATATACAATACATGTTATTTATTTATTTATTGTTTTATTTAATTAATTTCACAGCATTATTGACTTTCTTATATAAACAGTTAAACTTATATCTAAACACATAGCCATTTATGAAATTACATTTTCCTTACTAACTTATAAAAAACATTATTAACAACAAGAATGATGTGTGTAGAAGTATGTTGGTGTATGAAAATGAATGTAGGTGTGTATGTGCACTATTGTATAGAGTCCAATATTTTAGATTTAAGTTGTATTTTGGACAGATTGAATAAATCAACATGCGAAAACAACCTGTTGTATTTCTTTGGTATCCTCTTAGTCAGACAGTTAGACGCATAATTGTGCGTGAGTTAGAAATAACGAACAGATCAGGATGTCTCAGACAGATTATACATATAATAATACATATCTATAATGATATGAGGTGCTAATATTTAAGGCTGGTAAATTGCGGCCACAAGATGTGCCACCTGTTGTTTTAGATGGTACTGAGCTGCAGATTGTTAAGTCCTTCAAATACTTGGGCCATATGGTAACAGAAGACCTGAAAGACGATATTGATATTGAGAGGGAACGCAGAGCGTTGGCGGTGCGGGGAACATGCTCGCTCGCAGATTTGCTCGATGTTCAGACGGTGTAAAAATCACGCTTTTTAAAGCGTACTGCACGTCTTTTTACACCAGCAGTCTGTGGGTGAGATACTCTAATCGGGCCTACAACGCTCTGCGCATCCAATACAATAATATCTTCAGAATGCTGATGGGACTGCCTCGACGCAGCAGTTCATCGGGCATTTTTTGCGGAGGCGCGTGTGGATGGATTTCCGGCCATAATCCGCAAAAAGGCAGCGTCGATACTGCGGAGAGTGAGAGACAGTGACAATAGCATTCTGAGTATGATATCGTCGCGCTTTGACAGCGCTTTTGTTAAGCGCTGGATTAGAGTTGTAACTGGGAATGTGTAAATTAAATATGTACAGCATTTGCGTAGTATAAATATCCCCACAGATATTTACGAATTAATATTAATTAAATTAAGTACTAGGTATTGTTATTATTATTATTATTTTTGCTGTTTGTTTTTGACTTTTTAATTAATGTGTATACCTACTAACATAGTTCTAAGTTAGAATGTTACTAATAATTATGGAATTAATTCTGAAATAAATAATTTATTATTATTATTATACAATACATATAATTAAATAAATACAGCAATGAATCGCCGGAACTAATGGCTAAATAGTATTGCTCAAGGTTTTATACTACAAAAGGTGAAGAAATATCTTATTACCTTAGAAGCAAGGTAAATGCTGCTGCTGGTAATCCAGATCTAAAATTAAATCAACATCTAACTGCGACAAAGCTGCCGCATTAACGTTCCGTTTATTGTTTCTCCAAAGAGCTGGTTGGTTCAATTACATTTAACCTAAGATTAAAAATAAATAAATAACTAAAAAAAACAATAAAACTTACTGTTTCATGTCGAAAGAATATTAGTTTGTAAAAATTTGCTCGCGATCTTATCCGAACCACATCCGAACTGTTATTTTGACAGTCGGAATTTAGTCACTTTACTTTAGCGAGCATAATCGTGTTTTATATACAAAAATATGTTCTAAAATGATTAAAAGGGTTTAACAGTGGGGTCGTCCAGGCCCAGATGGCCAATGGGATCTCAGCGGGTAACCACTGCATAATTCATACACTTTTGGTGCAGGGCGCTGTTACACCAGTAAGTGTGTAGCTCACAAACCCAGTCTAGGTTCGACAACTTCAGGTCTCCTCCAGGAACACCTTTCTAGGAAATGGTCTCACGTTGGGGGGCCGAGCGCAACACGGAGCGATATTCTAGAAATCTTGAAGTGTCCATTGTCGGCCTGTATAGTGTTGCCAGACGTCCCGTTCTGGCGGGACGTCCCGATTTCCAAATTCCAAAAAAAAGTTCCAAAATCCCGACTTGGCAAAAAAAAACTGGTAACGCTACGTCTAGTCAGGCCGACGACAAAGAAGACGGTATATTTTATACCTATTTTTTAACCGAGAAAAATAGCAAAAGGATTTATAATATTTTTTTCCTCTATTTTACTAAAACAAATACCTATTATTATTAAAATGTCTCTAAAATGTCCGACTACAATAATAAGACGATATAATAAGTAAATACAAAAACTAAGTTTCATAAAGTTCCGTAAGAGAAAAAAAAAAAAAATATAGACACATTTTCTGAAGCTAGTTTCAAAGTTGGATTGTTAAAATTCTTGTGTAGTTAAAAAGAGAACTGTCATTTATGTTGAACTGATTAACACATTGTAATTATGTCATTAATTATAAACATGTATTTATTTTAATAATATTTTATTTTAGTAATTTCAAAGTTATTTCATCTCGTAACAAGTAGTATTTCTTTACAAAAAAAAAATGACTTCTTAATTCGGTCAGTTATATTTGGCTGCTGAGATTTGGCTGCTAACTTCACACCGGTTAGTTACTTATGTAGTAAATAAAGCATAGATAAGTTAAATGGTAACTGGTGAAAGCCGCTCCAAGTCAAATAAATATAGTCTTCGGGATTTCCAGCTGTGCAATAGGTAAACCAATATCGCCGCAAAAACAAATAGCGCAAGATAATTATATTACTTTTAGAGTGCATTTGTTAAGCGATTTCAAATTACGTAAAATCTTCCTCGCTAGTGGCCCTATTCTGGTCCTTAAAGCGCCTTTCACGTTTTCATAAAACAATAGCGTAAACGATCAAACCAACCATCAAGTTTCCATAGATTTTAACATTGTTATTTTTAATAAAAATTAGTACGATGATTTTTTTAAAAATTCTTTCTCCATAATGCTATGGAAAATATTTTTATTAAATTAGTATTTTTTGTTCTTAACGATTTTTTTTTTGGGTTTTTCAGCGCAGTGATCTCCCGACGTGTTTGGGCGATATAGACGCGAATTAATTAAATTCCGCAACACTTGGAATTTGTTGATAACCTACTCGGTTATGAACAAATATTATGAATAAATTACGTAAATTAATAAATAAATTCAATGTCTGTGGTTTGAACATAATAGAGTTGCCATTCATTAATTTTAATTTATTTAATTTAATTAATTTTTAACATTTTGTTGTTATGTCTACATATAGCTACATATATCTTACAAATTGTCATTTAATAATATTGCACCTACTTACCATTGATACTGTCTAAATGTTTTAGGACTTTTTTTTGGTTTGGTTGTTAAAGAATGTCTATCTGCATTAAGTCCGCCTTTGTACAAAGTGCAATTAAGTTTTTAAATAAATAAATAATCAATTGGTTCAAATCATTCAACATGTCGGCCATTCTTGCCAACAAGCGAATCTAGAACCGATGTAGATTTGAATTAATGAATGAATGACAACTCAATTATGTTCAAACCCTGTGGTTTGAAAATGTCTGTACATTAAATTTAGTTCCTCCTACCGTCTACTAGCGGTTCTAGTCTATCTGAATCGAAATTTGTCAATTGCTTGTTCTTAACAAGAAAATAAATTTAATCTAATTAGTTAAGCAGTTCGCTGTCATCTATAAACTTTAACAGGGGTACGTGGAGCCAAAAGTTTGAGAAACCCTGCTTTAAAGAAACTTGAATAATAAAAATGAGATATGGAGAGTTTATAATACCGATTTTGAGGGAAGCCGTTTGACAGCTGGAAGGAATGGTTGAGTGGAAGAGCCGATAATACGGGTGTTAGTTAAATCACATATATTCCAGAATAGGCCGCTATTCTTGACAAAATATTTATAAACTACGCATTCACAAGAATCTAATATTTTCAAATTACCGTCGCAAAATGAAATTGAAAACTCAATTTGATAGAGAAGCTGTGTAAAACTCTTTTCATATAAACTTAAGAAAAGTTTTTTATTGTAATAAACTAGCTACTTGATTCGGCTTCACCCGTTTAATAAAGAAGTCGACGAAAGAAAACCTTTATAGTTTTTTCTATAATTCATTTGGTCTTTACGTACATATTTCTCCCGACATTTCGGTCAATTTACATTGCCCGTGGTTACGGATTGACTGAAACGTCGTCGGGAAGAGAAGACAAATTTCTAAGAATTCCATGGATTCACAGTGCGGGTGCCGGGTCCATCGTGTGTGGGTAGGAGATGAGAAGAATGGTGTCTCGGGCTTGCGACCGACAATAGGCTGGTTTAAGAAAAGGATGCCTCTTTTTTTTTATTGCGCGATAATACTCCACTCACCATCCACCATTCTACTTCTCTCCCTACCCAACCAAATACTGTATGACTCCGTTAATGCCGTCTTGGAAGCTCGTTCCATAAATGTATCTCCTGCAGACCTGCTTAGGCCCAATTCTTTCAGTAAGTGATGCAAAGATTTTGCAGGAACTCCTCTCGCACCAACTTCCACTGCGTAAAGCTGAGTCTTGAACCCGTTCCTGATCATTTCTTCTGTGAGATCATAATATTTATTCGACTTCATGTTGTGGTCTTTTGGAATATTTGATTCCCACGGAACTCTGTATATCTCTGTGGTAAATCGCGTAAAGTTGAGAAAATCTAAATCATTAATTGCTATAAATGTTCTAATAGTTTTCATAATTTTAACGGGTCTTTACGCGATTTACTTTAGAGACATATTTCTTCCGACGTTTCAGCCAAGTTGCATTGGCCGTGGTCACGGGTCAACCCGTGCCTTGGCTGAAACGTCGGGAGAAATATGTCTCTAAGGTAAATTGCGTAAAGACCCATTAAAATTATAAAAACTATTATGAATGTCAGCGAAATTATCAAAAAAAAAAAGTTGTACATTTGTTTGACAAATAAAATGGCTCAGCACATTTAGAATACCTACAGATTGCAAAATCATTGGTGAGACTTACATTATACGTACCTACTTGTATAAACTTATGCTATAAAATAAATATATACCTACTATAAATTTATTTCGTTGCGCATCATTTTGATTTTGCTATATATCCAAAGGTAATTATTAATTTGCATGGTGTAAAGGAAAAAAAATATCATCGAATGGAATATAATTTGTGATATTTCCCGAGTTTGGAACGCTAGAGATATCGACGAGCTTGCGACTTGTCATGATTGGCCTATACTATAGTAAAGTTGGCTAAATGTGAATCCGCTTCTTTGTAAGCGTGGTTTCTGACCACTTCGGAAGGGAAACAGTTGTGATGATACTTTTTTTTAGTAATATAGTAATGAAGGCGAAACAAACATACATACACACAAGCAAAGCTTCTTTTACATTTATAATTAGTATGGGTGTATAAAAAACTTAATAACACTTACCTTAGGGTGAAGGGTGTAGTTTATTACCCTTAGGTCGTAGACCTGCATAATTTTAAAACTAAGGACATTTGTGGTCTTAAAATGTTTAGTTGTAGACATACAATGTGTTTGGCTTGACACTGAAAGCGCTTTGTTTTACTGAATATCGCTTTGACAGGCGTTTGGATAAGCTATTCCAAGCGTTTGAGTTTTTAAATGACGTCACCGATTTTACTGCGAATGCTTTTTTTTTCCTCACAGTAAATTATCCGTGGTCGAAAATGTTGTGAAATTTTGCAGCCTTCCTTTCATTTCTATTTCTATACCATGGTCGTGATTTGTTATATGTTTCCATACTTATAGAGATACCGGGTTTGATTCCTGGTCGGGACACAAAAATATTTATTACTTAATGTAAATATTTTTTTTTTTTTTTTGTGATATTTCTCGAGTTTGGTACGCTGGAGACATCGACGAGCTTGCCACTTGTCATAATTGGCCTTTAGTAAAGTTGGCTAAATGTGAATCCGCTTATTTATAAGCGTGGTTTCTGACCACTCCGAAAGGGAAACGGTCGTGATAATACTTTACTTTACTTTTTTATATTAATGCGATGTATTTTATTTTTAGGTGATATCTCGCCATTGACCGTCTCCGTGGTCTAGTGGTAACAAATGTTGCCGTGAACTCGGGAGGTCGTGGGTTCGATTCCCACCAAGTTGTACATTGTATAATTTGTCTCGGTCTGGGTGTTTATATGTATAATATGTATATATATACAAAAAAAAAGTATAATATGAAGTTTATCAACCATCTAGTTTCCGTAACACAAGCCTCGTAGCTTACCACGGAAACTAGATGGCGCTGTGTGATCTGTCTGGAAATATTTTATATTGATTTATTTTATTGTCATTTAGTTTAAAAATACCTTCCGTTAAGCTGTTAGTAAGAGCAAGTTATGATTTAAAGTTAACCCCTACTAAAATGTCGGTCATCATGATAGTATCTAATACCATAAGGTATGCAAACAAGGAAGTTGTCCCTGGTAACCTCTACCTATGTCAAGGGCAATGCACCATTACTAATAACACTATTACGTACTGTGTCTATGGTTAGTTCCAATCTTCCAAGCTAGGTGAATTTTGAATTTGAACTAGGTGAGTTTCTATTCAGCTGGGTGAGATTGTAATTTACCTAGGTGAGATTTTAGTTTACTTTTGTGTTAATAAATTAAGCTTACAAGTTTAAGGTAATTTAGTACCAGTTTGCATTGTTTTTAATTGTGATGATACTTTACTTTACCATATAGGTACTACAATAAACTAAATACTAATAATACATACACATTTTTATTAATACATAAGGTACACACATTATCATTACATGACAATATGATATTGTAATTATATTTTTATAAGGTAAGAATATAACCTTGTATGTTATATGTATTTTTTATTGTTTAGTTCAGAATGATAATGATTTTGTTTAGTTAATATTATGTTTGCAAGCGGAGCAAATACGTATCTATAATCAAAGACTACGTGTTTGTGTCGTTTGATATAATAATAGAATAAACCGGCATAGTGTTAGGGACTTATGGCAGTTACGAGTATCTGACTTCAGTTGCTAACATTCATGGACCTTGCGCGCCACTTACCATCAGGTGGGCCCAAGAAGCCCACATGTCGTGATGGTATAAAAAAATAAAAAAATATTTTTTTAATATTCTATGGATTCAGGTTGATGTGCCGGCACTGGGTGTAGAGAAGAAGAATGGTGTCTAGATGAAGTGGAGCCTTCTCTTTTTATTGCGCAATAAGGCGCTCGCCTCTTAAACTGTTTCGCTTTTCTAGTCAATCAAATACTGGCGCGAGTAATACCTATTTTCTAGAAGTGTAACTTACTCTACGATTACGTATCTGGCTGTTCACAAATCACACAAACTGAACTAGTTTTTTTGAATTGCCAATAAATTCGCCGCGTATGTAAAAATGCTTGTATTGGTAATGGAGTAAAAATACGACTTCATATTTGCATTTTTTAAGTAAATTAATTCGCCTAGGTGAAATAGTCAGGGTGAATGCGAACTAGGCTGTATAATACGACATAGAGGTCGGACCTCACCCTCAAGGGTATAATGACATTTTACACCCAGAAGTGGAAATGGATTGACAAATAGACACCTTCGGGAGGCTTTTACGCTTTTTTAATTATTTCGCATTGGAAATTTCCACTACTACCTACGTGATAAAAATCTGTATTTATTTTAGTAGAAAATACAGTCGAAGGGAGTAGTAGTTGTTATGAAATGAAATGAAATTATTTATTTCGTCATGATCGTAGAACAGTGACGGATCTGCTATATTTAAAATTTTCATGGCGGCCATTCAACTGTCTTTTCGACTGTTTTTTTGTCACTTTTTAAGTCTCATAATAAGTGCAAACCTTCTAGATTTCATTTTGGAACCCTTTCTGATATTTGCACTATAAATTACAGACCACAAACAATATATAAATATATATGCAAAATTGTGAGTATTTTTTTAAATCCGACACTGTTCTACGATCATGACGATTTGTATGAAATATGGTATGAAAGGCGCGAAATATGGTGGCTCGGTTGTAAGAACGCGTTCCTTAAATCCTACAAAGGTCGGTTCAAACCCACCCGACATGTACCAATGAGAAATGTACTTTTCTTACGTACATTTGTCATAGATTTACAACACCACCGTTCCCGTGCCTCGGAGAGCACGTTAATTCCACTAATACCAACTTGTGGAATCGTTAATAAATTGTCATTATAAATTGACATCATATCCTCGCCAAGCCGTCTGGCCAGCGTGGCGAGTGTAGGCCAAATTCTCCAGATAAATGTTCTGGAAGGCCCATCTCCAGCAGTGGAGGTGTAGGACGCTTGTTCTAGGGGCTGTAATGATAATGATGGTATGAAAACACAGGTGGTTGGTAAGTTTTGGCTCGACACATTTCGCCATTTCTGGCATACAAAATTTTATTTTAAAAACTAAACCTATATCTAACATAAATATAACACAAAAAATAATAATAAAGAACACAAAATAACCCAAATAATATTAAACAAAAAATACCAAATCTATTTTGGTCTTATATAAGCTTGTCGCAGTTCAGGTAGTCCTTGGTCGCGTAAAAACATTTCTGGACTAGTAAATTTATAACCCTAATTTTAAATAATTTAGTAGGTGGTTCCCTAATATTCAGTGGTAGTTTATTGAACAATTTAATGGAAGTAAGGCAACAGCTTCTGCTGTTAGGAAGTATCCTACCTATTCCTTCTTACTTGATACCTCATTGTTGGTGATCGTGACTCTTTCGCAGTCTATCCACCAGCCGTTTCCATTAACTAATAAATGAATAAAAATCTTTATTGCATAATAAATATACATCACAATTTAGTTGTTACATAGGTTAGGGCATATGATAAATTGTACATAGTGACAAAAACAGTTAAGCTGTGAGTAGTGTATTATTGGGCATTCTGCCCCACCTTTCGTTCACATCGCTGTCGCGATGCTCACTTCAGGTGTGTTGAATGCCCAATAATACGGATGCGATAATATTAACATTAATGTTATTGTGTGAACCCATGTGTAACGAAATAAATGTAAAATAATGCTTAAGACATTATTTAGCTCGCCTATGTACTTTTTACGTTCGTTACAATGAAAAGTGATAAAAAATGGATTGGTGTTGATGACATAAATAGCGAAGACTTTATAATATTCTATTCATTTTAAATGAGGCTTTTGACAATAACGCTAATATGAAATTTATACAACAACCACAAACATTAAATGTTGAAAAACTATGTGTTGATACACAGAACATAGGATCACGACATGGTGTCCTTTTACCTAATACGATTCGTTGTATAGTTTGTGGTCCCTCAAACACTGGAAAAACCAATTTGGTTATTGGTCTTTTATTACACGAACATGGTTTACAATTTCAGAACGTATATGTATATTCTAAAACCCTTTATCAACCCAAGTATATTTTCCTTGAGAAGGTTTTGAAATTAGTACCAAGTGTTTCCTTTGATAAATTTCATGGAAACGAAGAAGTCATAAGTCCACAAGATGCTAAACACAATTCAATAATAATATTTGATGACGTAGCATGTGAAAGTCAGAATAATATGCGGGATTATTTTGCGATGGGGAGACATAGGACTATAGATTGTTTCTATTTGAACCAGACATATAGCAAAATCCCTAAACAACTTGTAAGGGATAATGCTAACCTTATAATTCTTTTTAAACAAGATGACATTAATTTGAGACATGTATATGATGAACATGTTAACACGGATATGACTTGGATTGAATTTAGAGAAATGTGTTCAAAAATATGGAAAGAACCTTATGAGTATTTAGTAATAAACAAAGATTGTAGTAAAAACAATGGTTGCTATAGAAAGAAATTTGATACTTTTGTGGTTTTTGAATAATAATATAAATATCGATATGATAATTTTTATTTTTTATTATATTAAACTTATCAAAGAATCACGCACGTATATAGTATATTGTTTAAAAATAATGGAAAAAGCACTTAAACAACAAATTGTTGACACCGCCGAGGCTGTAAGAAACAAAATAAAGAAAATGCGAGACAATGAAGCTGATAATAAAATTGTTTTAAACACTCTTTTCAAACCTATAACAGATCCTTTGAATACGGTAATTGGTGGAAAAAAAAATAAAAATAATAACATTAGAAATAATCCTAGTCCATCTAACCACGAAGATGATTTTGATTCTTCATGTGAATCTTATTCTAATAAAACCATTGTGCAGAATAAACCTAACATAATATCTCGAGTGAAGAATGTCTCGAGTGAACTTGATGTTAGTGACAATAGTTCTGAAGAGTTTAAAGATAGTGTTGAATCATTTAACACAATTAATACGAAGCCGACTTTAAGTACAGATGCTTCCTCTTGGTCTTTATCTTCCGAAATTTATGAAGATGTTCCATTCGGTGTAAGAATTGAGCAAGGAAAACTTATGATGGGTACAGCTCATGTAAACATTAACAATAACATAATTTCCATAGGGGATCAACGCTATAAAAACACACCAGGGTTAAAAGAGCTTTTGTTCAATAAGTCGCCAGATTACACTTTAATCACCACGGATGATACTCTAAATTATAAACGAATGTTAATTCTCACAAATGCTCATCGACGAGATAATGATCCAAACAAGCCTATAAAAAGTAATAAGGGACAAAAATATATGAAAATTATAAAACCTCTTTTCCTATCCGACTCGGATCATACATCTATGACAAATGTTCAACGTGGAGAAGGTTTACCATTGATGAAGAAATTGAAAAAAAATACAGATTATGTGTATTGGGACGATCCTAATGAATTAGTTGCAAGATTACAGTTGTTATATGCTTCTAAGGATGCTGGAAACACTGGAGTAGATAATGAAATTATTTCTATCATAGAAGAGTTGCGAGAAAGTGGGAATTTAAATCAATAAATATGAGTTTGTTTATACATTTTGTTTCATTTTATGTTTATCATTTAATTCGAACAGTTCTTCAAATGAATATTGACAAATTCGGACATCATATTCATAAGCGTATGCGTTTCGCAGAAATATTTGAGATCACGGATAAGGCTCTAACAAAATCTGAAAGTGGTGACTTTGACTTACAATCTACAAGATTAAGAGGTATTAAACATCCAATAACAAAAGACGATGCAGTTAATAAAGAATATGTTGATAGTTCAATTACTAATTTCTGTAGCAAAAAAGAACTCCAAGCAGAGCTTAAAAAAATAAAAACTGAAATTCATAATGAAGTGGAAAAAAAACTGAGAGAAATTTTAGGCAAAGTTTGAAATACATTTAATAATTTAACTATCAAAAAATGAGCAAACAACAAGTTGTAGATGAAATACATAGAGGTGCACGAAAAAATTTTAGCCGTCGTCTTGTTATCTTGAAGGGTATAGACGATTTATGGCAAGCTGATCTTATTGATTTGAAGAATTACAAAAATGTTAACAGAGGTTTTAAATTTATTTTAGTCGTTATTGATTGCTTTTCAAAGTATGTGTGGACTATTCCTGTAAAGACTAAAACTAAATTTGAAATAGTTAACGCTTTCCGAAAGGTATTGCTCATGAGCAATCGTCACCCTGTTAATTTACAAACAGATATGGGTACAGAGTTTTATAATACAGCATTTAAAAAACTTATGAATAACTATAACATTAATCATTATTCTACATTCTCGATCAAGAAGGCTTCCATAGTGGAAAGAGTAATCAGAACCATAAAAAACAAATTGTTTAAGTTGTTTAGTTTAAATGGAGAGTACAAATGGGTCGGAGAGTCACTAACAAGTGTTATTATGTCATATAATAATACTAAACATCATACTACTAAATATAAACCGATTGATATAAACGAAATGAACGAAATCATAGTGAAAAATAATATTTACAAAAATAGAAATAAAAATTCAATTAAACATAAATTCAAACTTAACGACTATGTGCGTATAAGTAAATATAAAAGTGATTTCGATAAAGGCTACACACCTAATTGGTCTACAGAAATTTTTAGAATCAAAGAAGTTAATAATACAAATCCCAAAACCTATCACCTTGAAGATCAACGTAATAATATTATACTAGGGTGTTTTTATGAAGAAGAACTTCAAAAAACAAAGTATCCTAATCTATATTTAATAGAAAGAGTGTTGCAAAGAAAGGGAAGTAAACTTTTTGTAAAATGGTTGGGTCTTAATAGCAGTGAAAATAGTTGGATTGATAAAAATGATTTGGTTTAATAATATAAAGTCAAATGTTGGTATTTGATGTCTTCATAATATTATAAGTAATGCAAGGAGGAGGACTAGTTAACAATCTGATAAATAATCTACCGTTCGAACTACATTTCCCTGGTTATAATTATTGTGGTCCGGGAACAAAGTTAGAAAAACGATTATTACGAGGTGACAAAGGAGTTAATAAACTTGACAACGCTTGCATGAATCATGATATTGCATATTCAAAATATTTTGATTTGATAAATCGTCACAAAGCTGATTTACAACTATTAAACATGGCTAAGCAAAGACTTCAGTCAAGAGATGCTGGAAAAGGTGAAAAAATTGCTTCTTGGATAGTTAAGAAAGTAATGAAAACTAAACTGAAGACAGGTGCTGGAATTACAAAATTTAAAACTATAGCATCAAAAATTCACTCGCAACTCAAAAAATGTAAACCTAAGAGTGATAAGATTGCAATTAAAATAGCATACTTAGCTGCTAAGAAACTATTGTCTAAAAATAACAAAGTTCGTTTACCACGAGTTATACCATTACCTAAAGTAGGTGGAATTTTGCCTTTATTACCTATTTTTGCTGGATTATCTGCATTGGGTACTCTAGCGGGTGGGGCAGCTGGTATTGCAAAAACTGTTAACGACTATAGATCTGCTCAACAAAATCTGCAAGAATCTGAACGCCATAACAAAAAGATGGAGCAAATTGCATTGGGTAAGGGTTTACATATTAAACCTTACAAAAAAGGTAACGGATTATTCATAAACCGTTCAAAAAACTGATTAGTAGGCTACCCAAACATGCTCTCACAAATTTAGATATTATAAAGTATGCAAATGGTATTCCATTTTTTAGAGGTGTTTACATGAAAGACAGATTACCAAAAAAATCTCGAGATATTGAATGTGGTATTGTTAATCTTGATAACTCTAAAAATCAGGGTACTCATTGGGTAGCCTATGTTAGATTATATGATTATTGTGAATATTTTGATAGTTTTGGTGATCTGAAACCTCCATCAGAATTAATATTATACTTGAATAGTAAAAATATGTTTTACAACTATACGAAATATCAAAATTTTAACACAGTCAATTGTGGACAATTATGTTTAAAATATTTAAGAATTTTTTGGAAAAAATATATAAAATAAGAAGTACATTTGAGTTAGTATCATTGGAAAGATGTCTTTCACACTGTCTATCACTGGTAATACATCGGTTCTAACAACTTACTATAATCCTAATTTACAACTTGAGGGTGAATATGAGTGTGCTCTATTATGCTTATCAACATTTAATTCTATACCGAACATTGATAGTAATAATAATAAATTTTATTATGGTAATAATGAATGTGTAGAAATACCTGAAGGAACATATGAACTTCAAGATATATGTGACTTTTTAAAAAATAAAATAAAAGATGCAACATTTAACCTGTGTTGTAACAACAATACTTTAAAAACTACAATTTTTTGCACGAAAGATATGCATTTCAATAAAGATAACACCTTGGGAAATGTTTTAGGGTTTGGTAGACAGACTCTGCAAGCTAATATAATACACGAGTCACACATACCAATTAATATTTTATCATCAACTGTGGTGCGAGTCGAATGTGATATAGTTGGTGGTTCGTATATAAATGGGCGAGCGAGTCATATAATTCATGAGTTTGCTCCCAATGTACCACCGGGTTACAGAATAATTGAAATCCCAAAAAATATTATATATTTTCCAATAAACCAAAAAAATATAAACTGTATTAATATAAAATTAGTGGATATAAATAATAATTTAATAAATTTGCGAGGAGAAGAAATCCAGCTGTACATACATCTAAAGAAAAAATGATTGATCATAATAAAAACATAGCCACATGCATTAAAAATATCAGTACAGTTCGTACCATTCATAAAGAAGCATCTAAAAGAAAAATTAAATTAACAAAAGAAAATAGGAAATTCCTCAAAGTGATAGGCTTATTAAAATGAATATCTTAAATATATCAAATCCACCTATATACGATAATGGTATTGAAAGTGTTGAATTTCATTCATACAAACCTTATGTTACTAGCTTCAACAAGAATGATGAAATTCGTATCCCTATCAATCAACAAGATTTATATATATTACCATCAGCTAGTACATTGTACTTAGAAGGTGTGGTTCATATTTTTAAAAAAGATTCGAAAGAAAAAGTAACAAGTGTTCATTTCACAAACAATCCAATGCTCTATCTTTTTCAAGACGTTCGTTATGAATTAAATGGTGTAGAAATAGATAAAGTAAAAAATGCTGGAATCACCACAACTATGAAGTCACTTCTATCAATGAATGATAATGAATCAAAAACATCAAAGACTTGGGGTTGGGATATAGATGGTACAACCAGTGGTGGACTTTTTTGTGCTTCAATACCTCTTAATAATATCCTTGGTTTTGCAGAAGATTACAAAAAAATTATAATGAACTGTAGACATGAATTAGTTCTGTTACGTAGCAACACTAACTTAAACGCTTTGAAACTCAACACTGGAGAAACGGTTAAAGATATTGAAATTCACAAAATTATATGGAGGGTTCCTCATATAAAAGTATCTGACTTAGAAAGGATTAATTTGCTCAAGCTGTTAGAGAAAGATAAACCTATTCTACTAGCCTTTAGAAACTGGGATTTATATGAATATCCTTTGTTACCCCAAACTACTAAACATACTTGGGCGATTAAAACATCATCTCAAATTGAAAAACCAAGATATGTGATTGTTGGACTTCAAACTAACAGAAAAAACAATTCAAGTCAAGACATGTCTCAATTCGATCATTGTCACTTACGAGATGTTAAAGTGTTTCTTAATTCAACATACTTTCCATATGAATCTCTTAATATTAATTTCACAGATGAGAAGTATGCTTTATTATATGAACAATATGCTAGATTTCAACAGTCTTATTACGGACGCAGACCAGAACCATTGTTAAATGTTAAACAGTTCCTGGAAAAAGCTCCACTGTTTGTTCTAGACTGTTCTAGACAGAGAGAGTGTGTTAAAACTGGACCTGTTGTAAACATTAGATTAGAGTTGGAAAGCGATATTGAAATACCTAACCAAACATCGGCTTACTGTCTTATTCTAAACGACTGTATTATAGAATATAAACCACTAAGCGGTATTGTTCGAAAGATATCATGAATTTTTATATAGCAGATATTCAAGGTTTTAAAGATTACAAAAATAATTTTATTTTAAAAGAATTTGCATTAGCTACTCCCGAACACACTCAAGTTTTTTTAGTTAAACCACCTTATCCTTATAATAAACTAACAATGCAAGAAAAAAAGAACGTGTCTTGGATTGAAAAGAACCGAGGTATTTATTGGAGTGAGGGTTATATCGACTATCGTGAATTTAAAAGAATTATAAAACCAATAATAGAAAATAGACAATTATTAGTAAAGGGAGATGAAAAAATAAAATGGGTAAAAGAACTAAGTGAAAAGTGTTGTGTGATAGATTTAGGCAGTAAAGGGTGTCCTAGTTTTCTAAAAATG
The DNA here is from genome assembly GCA_910589645.1 of Tinea semifulvella. NCBI lineage: Eukaryota > Metazoa > Arthropoda > Insecta > Lepidoptera > Tineidae > Tinea > Tinea semifulvella. The sequence goes on from OU342605.1 coordinate 5,939,836, forward strand.
TATAATGAATACTGTAATGATAATGTAAATTTAAATTGTATTACTCATGTGAAAGAATGTGCGTTAAAAAATGTTATATGTTTGAAAAGATGGTATAAAACTATATTTATCCCGTCAAAGTACGATATCTAAATAAATACTAATTTAGTAATGATTTTTTATGTTTTATTTATTTTAAAAGATACCTATTAAATAAATACCTATACAAACAACTATGGTTATGAGGATACTTCACCTTTATCAGGTAAAATCTGGTTGTATAAAATAAATTTGCTTATTTAACTATATTCAAAAAAATTAATAACTTGTTTAGTGAAATATTTTATTGAATAATATTGTTAAGCTCTAAAATTAGGAGACCTATGTGAACAGAAAATAAAACATGATAAAATATATACAAACTGGACTTTATTTTTTTAAATTAAATAATTAAAAAATATACATATATTATTATAAATTACAACCACATAGTTTTTTTGAAATCTTGCGAATTAAATATTCGGTCTGCTCCATTATTTCATCCACTGGTTCTGTCACCACGTACTGTGCACTTAAAACCAGGTTATCTTCACCATCTTCACTATCTTGAGATTCTACTAAGTCCATTACTTTTATTTCTATTAATCGTGTTCCTCTCCCTTGTTCTTTGCAAATAATATATGATTTTAGTGAGCGAGATTTTTTTTTCAGATTTTCCTTCTTACGTTTTTGTTTCTTATGATTTTGAGTACTCAACTCAGGGTAATTTTCATCAAAGTCCTGTAACGGGTCTTGCGCATATTGAGAGAACAATATTTCATCAGTAGCAATATTCATTTTCTAAAAAAGTATTAAAAAAAGTTAATTAAACCTAAAAAAATATTATTACATTTATTTTTATAAAAAGATAAATTTATTAAATTTTATTACTTACAACAAATAATCGATTTAGAATATGTGAATTCAATCAACAAGTTACTCGGTTTAATAATAAATTACAAGTGCCTACTGTGTAGGTGATTTGACACACATTAAGGTAATTAACCTCTTTCCAGCTAACATCATCATAATATGAATCTACTCGTAGTTTTTGCAGTTCTGTTTAATGTTGCATCATTATTTTTTTATTCATCACGACTATAACCTTTTGCAGGATGGTTAGAAGATAATTAATGAACTCGATAAAAGTGTAAATAAACAAAATTTATTGTGTTATGAAAATAGTAATTTTAATGAATTGTGATTTTTACCTCACAACACTAATATGTTACAGGGTGGTTAGAAACCATAATTTAAATATTATATATATATCTATATATTTAAATCTTACCGTTACTGCTAGGCTATAAAGTTAGGATTAAAGATATGATTATAAAGCGAATTATATTTTAAATTAAAACAACATAGTACATTTTATTAACTTTATTAAAAATAAACATACACACAAATAAAACACAACTAACAGGAGCTTAAAACTAATTATATTAAACACGATATGCTTTATTAAATATTTTTAAAAATAGAACTATTCCCCCATGCTTTTGTTTCTATCTTATTGCTAGATAATGAACGTTTATCATCATTACCAGAAAGTGCAATCTTCGTAACGCTTTGTGTGAATATTTGATGTTTAATTGTCTTAAACAAAATATTCTTCTTTCGAATCACTTCATTTTGGAAGAGCACTTTTTGGTAATCGGATATATCTAAATCCCGAACTACGCATGACTTTACACCTTTCGCTTTTTTTATTAATTTTTCATCGGTTTTGATACAGTATAATTTTGATCTTAAACCCACAAAATCTGTGATAATTTTACCACCCATTTCGTCTTTAAAAAGCCCAGGGATTTTCTTATTTCTTTGCATTATATTAAAAGAATTTTGGGTATCATAATTGCTAGTATCAAAATAGTTAAGAAAATTATTTTTTAGATCTTGATAAAAGTCATCTGTAGTTAATGTGTAAACGAATGAATCCGTGTCAGTGTAGCATAATTGTACACGATTTTGATAAAATGGTTTAATAATATTATAATGAAAATTGTACATGTGAGATTTAGATAATTCTAATACCGTAAATCCTATATATATTGGTTTATCCAAAATAATTTGAGACGGTTTCATTTGTATAGCTACTAAGTTCTCGGTGAACACAGAAACGCTGTGAAAGTAAGGGTTAGCAATTAGTCTCTCAGCATATAATGACTTTTTTGTTTTATTATTTTTATCAAACCATTGATTGACTAATTGAACATTTACTCTATTTTCAGTATTCTCTAAAGTTTTACCGAACACACTATTATTTAACAACTTAAAAAAATCTTGTTCGAATGTGCTTTTTGCTTTTTGTCGTAATATAGTATTTAGTTCAATATATTTTTTTAAGTATGGACTTTGCCTAAATGTTATAACTCTATGAACTTTACGTAAGATCAATCCATGTTCCAGACATTTCTTGAGGTGTATATAATGAATCACATAGTTGTATTTGTTATACAAGTTAGGTACAAGTTTTTCTGATTTCCCTCCTGGTGGAATACATTTTTCAGGGCAAAACGGAAGATCGTTGTGCTTATAGTGCAAGTATTCAGGGTACAATAGGTCTACTTCCAGAATATAACCCCAATCCGAATTATCTTTTATATTTTGAACAATTAACTGATCCATTTCGGGTTGACTTAAAAAGCGGAAATCAGAATATGGTAAATGTTGACACATACTAAACCCATAAAGATTATTGCAATCTAAATAGACGATATAGGATTCTGGTTGTGACTCGTCATATTCACTCATATACCTGTGATTAGCCTTTGCATATCGATGAGAACACATGCATAACCCTCCTCTGATACCTGATTGAATCATTCGAACTATAGCTAAGTCTGATACGAGTTCGAGTTGAACTTGTGTTTTTAATAACATAGCATCAAAAGAGAGACTTGGTGCAGTTATATAAAAAGCAGGGTCAAGTTTGTAATGCTGTTTACAAGTCTTTCGAAAACTCTCAAATATATCAGTTAATAAAAGAACATCGGTTTTCAGGTATAACTCAGTGTAATTTCCGAAATTGTTTATATTAAATTCTCTCCATACCTTCTTCGCGTGTTTGTAGTCATAGTCAGAAATATGTTCGTTAGTTAATGAATTATAAAAGCAGTTTTTTGGAGGTAACATTTTTTCTTTATAAACATCCCAATTTGTAACGTAACTGTATGGATATACACCTTTTCGAGTTAACAAATTAAATTGAGTTTTATTTGGAAAATGAGCTCTTAGACAATTAAAATCTTCAACATTCATTGTTTTAGCAAGTTTGTCTAAACTAGTTCCTAAGAAATTAAATGAATCTAAAAATCGTAACTGTATAAACTCCTCATTATTAACAGATACAAATTTGGAAAATGATGTGTATTTTTCTTTCGTTTTCGGTATAATATTGATCTTTCCTGGTGTCTCCCCTAATTCTTTAATGAATAAGTGACAATCGTAACCAGACAAGTTATGAAAAAAAACAGGAATAAATTTAGGTACTTTATATAGAAGATTACAGTACCGATGTGCAGCACCTCGGTAACGTCCGGTTAAATGACAATGATCTCTAACTTTGTTTCCCCATATGTAATTATCACATATGTGACATCGAGAGGCGTTTTTAAAATCAATATCATCTTTTTCTGTGAATATCATCGGTTTATTTAAACTTAATAAATCTGAAATGTCCTTCACATCCTTATATAGCATATCAATAAATTTAAAGACACAATCTTCACCGCGGTAAATTTTAAACCGATTAAAACTACTATCTATTGAGGAAACAATGTTGTATGCAAACGCAGCAGGTATATGACGTTGTAAATTAGTTGTGTTAGCAGATTCAAATTGATCGTGCTCAATAGGTTGTAATATTGTCTCGAAATCTGCATAAATAACAAACGGAATATTTTGTTTTCTGTTATAGTTTTTAAACTGTATTACCGATCCTTTTTCTGGTAAAACGGTAACAACACCCTCACACAAATGGTCATTAAATTGATTTTCAGTTTGAAAGAATAGTAAACAGCTTTCACAGAAATATAACTTGGCGTGATGTTTAGTCATTTGAGTTCTTACTAGTCGAGGCAAATCTCTAATAAGACAGTAATGAGATGATGTATTATTTTCTATAAGCAATAGATGAATACGTTTTGCTTTGAGATTTAAAGATTCAGATTTATACAGAGGACCTGTTATAGTCCGACCGTTTAATAACCCATACACGTTTATACTTAAATTGGGATTATTTTTTTCAAAAATTGCTATATCTGAGAAAGTAATTGGAAAAGACAAGTCATTAATATTTACAACATTTAAGAAGTTTGGATAAGACGATACTCTTTCAGGGTGACGAGTTGTAGGATATAAAGCAGCTGTCACAGACCACAAAAAACAATAATTATCATTATTACGAATATTTAAACATGCTTTTTTATTTTTTATGAATTTAGGTAGTTCTATAAAACTCGATCCACTAAGAGGTTGATATTTATTTATGTTAACTTCAACATGTAAATTATTTAAAAAAGTCCAACCACTATCCCTATCCTGAAATTCTTCAAGTTTCTTTAATAAATCGTAAACTACTTTATCATACATTACATCGAAATTATAATTTGAATGAATACTGAAATTTTTTGTTGAAAATGATTTTATTTCATGTAAATCATTTTTAAACATAAAAAAGGTAGAAAAAAGTTCAAAATTAACCTTTACAGAAATATGCTTTGATAATGAGCGATTAATTAAAGATTTTACTTGCTCCCTAATTTTATTTAAAAAACATTCTCCTAAGTTTTGACCTTCCTCATTGCATGCAAGTATTCTATAAGTAGCAATACGACCTTTGAATGCGGACTTAATAATCTCTATATTATCATACAATGGGGTGGTAGCATTATTTTTATGTTTATTACTCCTAATATGCCCAACCCACCGCTTCCTATCTACTGCAATATTACAAACAGAGCAAAAAGGCATGTTTTCTAAATTTCAATGATATTAATTAAACAACACCACCGTTCCCATGCTTCGGAGAGCACGTTAATCTGTTAGTCTTGGTTCCACTAATACCAACTTATGGAATAGAAGAAATTGTCTTCAGCAGTGAAGATCTAGGACTCTGTGTTCTAGGAAGACATCTTAAAGATAAGTAAAAATAAAATAAAAACTTAAGTACCTAATTATAAAGAAAATTATTAAATCTTGTGAAGAATTTCACATCTCCAAATTTGTTGTCCCCAATCATTGTTCTCGATCCGTAATAATATGATTCTGCAATAAAAAGTTAGTTTTATGATCATCGTTTTACATCATCGTTCCGTATCTATATTAAATGTAGAACCCGAACTAAAATATTTAATTATATTTGTTAAAGAAATATTGTTATCAAAGTGAGGTAAATTAAAAAAATATAATAAAATATAATAAAAAATAAAATACCTATATATAAAGTTCAAATTATCACCACTCATCCCAATTAGCTAATGCTATTGATTTATATGTCATCATGAAAGTTGATAGTAATTTATTTGTATACTGTCATATGATTTTTTCATTCCTGGTACCAACGTAAAGATGAGTTAGATCTGTAATAATAAATCATAATATAACTTTACATAGTGTATTAAATAATTAAGCGTTTTACATACATACATAAAAAATTATAGCTAGGTAATATAGAAAATATATTTGTGAATGTTGTGCACTAACCTGTGATAATTGTTAGAAGAAAATCACCAACTCTTATGAGATATACGGTCATAATAATGTAAGTACTATTTCACAATCTTTTATTTTATAAAATGCTGATGAAATAAAAAAAAAAATTGCATAGGGTAAATAAACCATTACTTGCCTCCTTTCAAAAAAAATCACATTTGATACCATCACAAGTGAAGATTGTCTAATAAAGCTTGTGTTTTATTTATACATAGTTCTTAGATAATATTTACTTATTATCCTAATACACCTACCTATCATTATAACCCTATTTACTACTATTGTAAAGTTTGTGGTTAGGTAATAGCTACTTTACCCTAACATAAATGTGATGAATGTGTTTTAAATAATATCCACCACTGCAGCTTCGGGGACAGAACATCGAGTGGACTCCGACCGTCAAATACCTGGGCTGCATTATTAACAGGACGTTGACAATGGGTGAAATGGCCTGCCACGCCGTCAATCAGGCAAAGGCGGCCCGAGCCATGTTACGTCCTGTTATGAATTCCAGCTTGCCGCTCAGGTTGAAGGTCCGGATCTACAAGATGTTCATCCGTTCTCGTCTCACCTATGCTGCGCCAGCCTGGCACCACCTTCTGGCCAAGACCAACAGGGACAAGATCCAAAGTCAGCAGAACATATCGCTCAGAGTGGTTTCCCGAGCGCCATGGTTCGTGCGTAATTCCGTCTTAGCTCGAGATTTGGAGATGCCTACTATTGAGGAGTTTGTCGTTGGCCTGACTAGACGTATGTTCTCTCGGGCCGACAACGGACACTTCAAGCATCTCCAGAACATCGCTCCGTCTTGTGCACGGCCCCCCAACGGGAGACCACTTCCTAGAGAAGTACTCCTGGAGGAGAGCTGAAGCAGTCGAACTTAGCCCCCTGGGTTCGTGAGCCACACGGGCGCTGTATAACGGCGCCCAGCACTAAACGTGCATGAATTACCGGCGGGTGGTTACCCGCTGAGATCCTGCCGGGGAAAACGGGGGACTGTCCCCATCCCCAACCCACGCCCATTACGCATCCGGGCCTGGACGACCCCACTGTCTGTCTGTTTAAATAATAATTGTTTTATTAATTCTAATTAGAAGTCACCTTCAAATTGTTTATAATGCATTTTTTATATGTCAATAATTTAATATGAAACTCTAAATAATTTTAATCATTATTCGATTTTTGCTTTAATACTCAATTATTTGTAATAACCATAAGAGCTATTTTACCATAATATATGATTATCATAAAAGTGTTTTTTAAAATAATTCAACTTTGTGATGACATTTGTAATTTTTATCTATAAAATCTCTTACAGTTTAAACCTTTCATCAAAGCAGTTTCAAGACTTACAACACTTGCACCTAACTTATCGTAAATCACGAGTTCTTAATAAACCAACAGCGTGGCTCTGTTCCTCGTTTATTGTAAGAAGAAGTTTTTAACCAATATAAAATGTAAGTTAAAATGGAAGAATTATACTACTATTTTATGTAACATATAATTACTAGATACCTTTATGTTTCAAATTGATTAATGAGTGGATTATAAATACATGTTTTGTTTTTTTATTATTTCAGGTCTGACTCTGATTATGATGTACAGAAACCAACAAGGAAAACCATCACTGCATGCAAGCGTAAAGGAAAATCCGAGGCTGAGAACGCAAAGCGTGGGCGTTCAACATTGACTCAACCTGAAGTTGTAAAGTGAGATCATTAACATTGGAATAAAAAAATATATAAGAAATGTTATTTTTATTGATGAAATCAATAAAAAATAATACATTTTAATTTTTTTTTTTTTTTTTTTTTACATCAATATAATTTTGAGCTTACGTTCTCATGCGACGATCCATGATGTGAATATAAATTAGCTATCAATATTGGTAGCTCTCGGAGAATGCACATCTCAGAGCGACTGTTCATCACACTACCACTACGAACCATCGCATCAGTAGATCCGATATACTTGTTAGATGCATAAGATCTATCTAATAGTCCACATATTGTTTAGTAAAATACCAAGTTAGATACTTTATTCTGTTTTACTCATAATAATAGTAAAAACCGTTTATTCTAGCGAATAATAAACAATAATGTATGTTTTTGTTTTTTTCTTCGTTACAGAAAAACACTTAAGATATTCGACATCTTCGATTTGAGTCATGGTAGAAATGAGGATGGTAGGATGGAGGACGGAAAATCAGTAAAATCGTTTTTCGTAAATAAAGTTGCCAACGGTAACGAGCGACGTACCGCTAACCTTCGTGGTGAGTACGTGGTAGATCTCAAGATCTACCAAACAAATGATGTCTGCATTGGTGCGGATATGGAGAACGCATGGAAAAAAGCGCTCCTCCGCATTAAACTACAAATATCGCATGACACCGAGCAATGGAAAATTCTACAAAAATTCGTACATCAAACAGATGCTATGTTTGAAGAAGAGCCACATTTTTATTCATCATAATATAATAATCTATATATGTATTTTCAAACATTGTAAATAGCCTTTTCAGGAGTGTATTAAATAATCAAGTATATAGTTCCTGCATTTATTATTTCTTTCACCCTTTTTGTACATTAACTAGATAAATTGAAACACTTAGTTAATTAATTTGATTTCCTTAAAAAGTATTGCACAGATAAGTAATAAACCTTTTATATTAGGTGTATTTGAGTAGCTGTCTCTAATTCACAGAGAATCAGCGTAGCGATTCAGCGAGGAAATGTGGTCAGCGTTCTTGCCACCATGCCGCGCGGATACGATTTAGTATATTTAAATTAGGTTTTGTGAATGTGGTCAGCGTTCTTGCCACCCTGCCGCACAGATACGATTTATATTTAAATTAGGTTTTGTGAATAATTAATATTTAATGTTATTTTAGTTTCACTATAGCTTTATAGAAATTTATGAGGAAACACACATTGACGATTATTCTCAATTTGTAATTGTGGACGTAGGTAAGTTTACCTTTATTTTCTATTTAATGAATAATAATGATTGTGTGATGATTATAATATTATCATAACCAAGTATGAATATATATTTTTTTACTTGTTACGTGTTTCACAGAACAATCAGTTTGGATTCATACAATGACATTAATGTTAATATTGTCGCATCCGTATTATTGGGCATTCAACACACCTGAAGTGAGCATCGCGACAGCGATGTGAACGAAAGGTGGGGCAGAATGCCCAATAATACACTACTGCTGTGACATCCGTGACCGCCTCCGTGGTCTACTGGTAACAAACGTTGCCGTGAACTCGGGAGGTCGTGGGTTCGATTCCCACCGGGGGCAAGTTGTACATTGTATAATTTGTCTCGGTCTGGGTGTTTATATGTATAATATGTATATATTTACAAAAAAAAAGGTATAATATGTAGTTTATCAATCATCTAGTTTCCGTAACACAAGCCTCGTAGCTTACCACGGAAACTAGATGGCGCTGTGTGACCTGTCTGGAAATATTTATTTATTTATTTATCTGAAATAGTCGGTGGACGGTGTTTCAGATGTCATTGTAGGAATTAGTACTTACAACATTTTATATTACTCTAATAGAAAATATTTATTATTATTTGGTGAAGACAAGACTTAAATAATTGTTTGGGCATGTGTATGATTGGTGTTTATGCATGTGTGTGTGTGTTATTCTATTGATAGAATCATATATTAGTCTAACGTAAGACCATACAAAATCACACGGTTAGTATAACCTAATCCCTTCACACTTTGCACAAGTCAAATTAGCACCCACATACCGTAGTCACCATCCCTTCGCGGACGTATAGATTTGGGGACTCATACATCTGTCGCACAATAAAGTATCATCACGACCATATCCCTCACGGGGTGGTCAGAAACCACGCTTTTAGAAAGAGTGAGTTCACATTTAGCCAACTTTACTATAGGTCCATCATGACAAGTGGCAAGCTTGTCGATGTCTCCAGCGTACTAAAATCGAGAAATATCACAAATATTAAAAAATAAATTATTGTGTCCCGACCAGGAATTATACCCGGTACCTTCAACTATAAATCCACGGACTTTCCGCTAGACTTGTCGCACAATAAAGATGTGGAATGCTCTTCTAGCCTCTGTGTTTCCACTTTCCTATAACCTGGGGTCATTCAAGTGGAGTGTGATAAAGCATCTAGTCAAGCCGGCATAATGTTAGGGACTTATATATATATATTTATTATACTTCGTATACCTTCTTAGTCTAGCAAGTTCGTGGATTTAGACTCGGAGGTACCGGGTTCGATTCCTGGTCGGGACACAAAAATATTTATTAATGTAAATAAAAAACATTTAATTAATATTTAATTTATTTGTGATATTTCCCGAGTTTGGTATGCTGGAGACATCGACGAGCTTGCCACTTGTCATGATTGGCCTATAGTAAAGTTGGCTAAATGTGAATCCGCTTATTTATAAGCGTGGTTTCTGACCAACCCGAAAGGGAAACGGTCGTGATGATACTTTACTTTTTTTTTTTTTTATTATACTTGCACATGTGACCTTGCACCCACCTGGTGGTAAGTGGCGCCGAAGGTCCATGAATGTTAGCAACAGACACTTATGACTGACATCAGTCCCTAACACTATGCCGGCTTGACTGGGCATGACGGCAATTCGAACCTGATCCCGAAACGTGTGGGTACACTTTACTGGGTTTATCGGCACGAACGGTGTATACTTTCCCGCCCCTGCAGACTGGGCTAAATACCACCATCAGTCCGCCTACCACCTATTAAAATGATGTCAGTGTGTGATTTCAGTTCCTAAAATTCACACAAAAGTTGGGCGCAATGTATCATATAGTAAGAGAATAGGGCTGCGGGAGTCGAACCCACATTTACTTGTAAATCAGGATTTCTACGGCCTTAACCGCTGGACGACAGAGGCAACCTTTAATTTTAATTAATCTCTTTGTGGATGAATTATTTTTAAAAACTTTTTAAATTAGAGATAAGATTATTAATTTAACATCATGATCCTGGCAACAGGGGTCAAGTCAGGGTCAAATCATAATTTAGATGAAAAAAGTTGCCCGCACCAAACTTTATTCTTCCGGAGCAACGAAAAATACTTTATAAAAATATTAACTCTAAACAAAAAAACGCTTTAAATAGTGACCGGCAGATAAAAAGAGCGTTGGATAGCTGTGGGCGGAGCAAATTTGCGTATCGGTACAGTCTTGGACAAAAATTATATATATATTTTTAATTAGCTTAAGAACAAGCAAATATTGTACCTAGTTAGTTTTCTTTAATTTCTATGTTAAATCATGTTATAAGCAAGTACGCGGAGATCATCATTAATCACCACTTCATGCAAATGCATTCGAAACGATGCCGCGATTGGTTCGTGGTCTTAGCAGGCTCTGACGTTATCTAGTGAGCTTGGGGAAAAACTCCGCTTCACGTCGAATTGGGAACGCAGCGACTGTCCTTAGCACACTGCGCCCAGCGGACTGTTATAATTTAAGTTAATTTTTTTAGTTTTATTTGTAGTGTAGTTTATTTAAATTATGATTAATTTTATATTGAGTATTTTATTTTTTCGAATAAACTTGAGATAATCAGCGCCTACAAATAAATATAAAATAAACACTGTCTGCGGTCTGTTGCAACACGATTAAGCGCATTATTTACAACGTTAAAATTATTTTGCTTCCCATTTTAAATATTAAAAAAATATCACTAGCAAACAAGACAATTTGGTGTAAGTTTTTAACACGATATGGTAGATCGTTCATATAAATTAGAAACTGAATGGACCAAGAATAGAGCCCTGTGGGACGCCGATCCTTACTCTGGATCTCCAATCCAGAAGATACAATTTTACCAATAGCTATCCTCTGTGTTCTACCAGAAAGATACGACATAACCAATTCTAGAGCAGTATCTTTAACGCTATTATAACTTAGTTTACGAAACAATGTACACAATCAAATACTTTTGATAAGTCATAGAACACACCAGTAGCTTCCTGGGACTTCTCCCAAGCGTTACATAACTTTAATAAACGACATACGTCCTTTAGTAAAACCAGATGATTGTGGAAGGAGTTTAAATTTAAAGGATCAGATTTAGAACCTTACACTTTACTAGCCTCAAATAAATATGTAATTTTATTATGTTTCATAAATCTGGAAAAACTCCCGAGTTAATGCTGCTATAAAAAATAATAGCAAGACAGATTAATATTCCCCTAAGATCTACGGTTTTCTTAATATTGAGAGACTTACGAGTAAAATGTCTCTATTATAGAAACTACTTAAGCATTATACACATTAGCTTTCAAAATTGTTTCACATAAAATTAGTGATAAATTTAGGGACTTAATGGTTTCAATAGGTATATTTGGGCAAAAGCTCTCAAACGCTTTAGCTACTTCGAAGTCCGATTTAATTAACTTATCTCCTATCGGAAGACTGAAATGATTATCACGAGGTTTAACCTTACCAGTCTCGCAATTAATTACATTCTAGACGGCTTTAATCTTGTTATCTGACCGTTTAAGATTTCTAGCCATAATCATTGATTTTGCTGCAATGCAAATAATTTTTAAAGTCTTAGACTACTTTTGAACGTAATTAACAAAATGAGGATCGTGATTATTATAGTTTTTACTATTTTTTATACTAGCACCTGATGGTAAGTGAAGCGCAAGATCCATGAATGTTAGAATCAATCAGTCCCTAACTCTATGCATGACGGCAATTCTAGCCTGATCCCGAAACATGTGGATACACTCTACATGGTTTATCTTAATGTACCATGTTTTTATTATAGACTAAAAAGTATATTTCATAATAAATTATCTAATCCTTATGTAGGATCAAACCACAGATTTTTAAATTCTCCTGACTGCCATGACTGAATTTATACTTGATAACTTGTCAAAATCAAAATATTTTATTGTGGATCATAGGTTTTTAGTATAGGTTTTGTACATGCTGTTATAAAGGTCGCTATGTCCCGTCCATTGGACATACAATAATTATTGTTATTATTATTGATTAATAGGCGAGCAGCGCAATGCTGATATGCCTTTATCAAGCACTGGTGTAAAGTTCATAAAATAGTCAGTTATCACCATAGTCTATATCAATTGTCACTAGCCACTTGTCCAGTTTGTTTTTAAAAGTGTTTACAGTTGGGGATTTCAATATGTCTTCTGGTATTTTGTTCCACATATTTACAACTCTGTTATTCATAAAGTGATATTTCACATTTGTATTGCTGGATTTTCTCATCAATTTCATTCCGTGATCACGATCAATTATTTAAACATTACAAAAAGTATTTTCAATGTTGTTGATTGGTGATAGTAAGGGGCATGCTAATTGTTCCTCTCATGTTTCGGAAAGACAGTCTGCTACGCTGTAGTAGCATCTTTCAGACAGAAAGCTTTGACTTAAAAACTCAACTTCACGGATGGATTTGGGAACTTTATTGTAATCTTGTGTCACCATACTTATAACATTCTTGCTAAAATTCGTTTTAGATACTTTTGTAAACAATAGGTGATTGTGTCGTGCGCGAGTACGGTACGAGAATATTCTTATATTATTTTATACAAATATTGCACTTTCATAAATATACAGTGATGGAAACGTTAATATATTATATCTTTTAAAGTATGGACGGCATGAATCCATCCGTTTCAATTTAAATATTGCTCTACATCGTTTTTGGGCTATAAATGCTCTTAATTTGTCTGTCGAATTTCGCCAAAATATAACACGGATATAAATCTAAGGATGGAATCAACGTAGGCCATATAAGCAGTTTTACCGCGGATTGATTAACAACTTTTGAAAGTTTATACAGAGCATACGCCTTAAAAATCGCCTTAGTCAAAATGTTGTTGTGTAAATGAATTCGCCAAATCAGATTGTGCAACCGGTCTTAAAGGTGAACAGACTGTACAGTATACCAACTATAGATATGTATCATAGCCAAAAGGAAATTGACTGCATTGAAGGTGGTTTCGAGAGGCTATTACTCAGTCAATGGAGTATATTGTATCCGGCGGCACTTCCGGACGCTTCAGATACGAGGGAGTATCTTATGTATGTATTGTAATGAATATTGTAGGTTAAACTGCCGTCCTGAAACCATTATATCATTATCTACAAACAAAGTTTAGAGAAAAAATCTGTTTGCAGATGTGGTATTTTATATATATTTACTTTTTCATTATATCATCAGAGCCTCTAGAATACAGAGTCCTAGCCTCCACTGTTTGAGATAAGTCTTTCAGAATTTTCTGGAGAATTTGGCCTACACTCGCCACGCTGGCCAGACGGGTTAGCGAGGATCTGATGTCATTTTTTATGAATTACTTAGCAGCCTCATATTGGCTAGAGAAGAGTCGTTCGCGAACAATACGAGCATGATATCCTCCTCCCTGTCCTCCTCGTCCTCCTCTAGGACTTCAGAGAGGGTTGGAATGACATTAGTCAAGCGAACTTCCAACCACGTTGCGTATATCAAAATATTGATCAGTGATTATTTTAATCATCCTTCTTGCAACTGACCGTCGGACGACTCAAAGCCAATATGAGGCTGCTGACAAAATGCAGGACCTCCTGGATCTGCTCTCTGCGTGGTTGGTTAATAATGGGCTAGATGCCCAATGCAGCTTCGGGGACAGAACATTAAGTGTAATCTGACCGTAAAATACCTGGCCTGCATCATTGACAGGACGTTAACAATTGGTGAAAATTGCCTGCCACGCGGCCTGAGCCTTGTTACGTTCTGTTATGAATTCCAGCTTGCCGCTCAAGTTGATGTTCATACACTCCCACTTACTCTGCGCCAACCTGGCATCATGTTCTGGCGAAGACCAATACGGACAAGATTCAAAGTCAGCAGAACATATCGTTCAGAGTGGTCTCCCGAGCGCCATGGTTCGTGCGTAATTCTCTGGAGATGCCTACTATACTATAGTTTGTCGTCGGCCTGACTAGACCTATGTTCAATCGGGCCAACAACGGATACAAGCATCTCCAGAATATCGCTCCGTCTTGCGCACGGCCCCCTAACCGAAGACCATTTCCTAAAGAAGTGCTCCTGGAGAAGTGCTGCAGTATTCGAACCTTGACCACCTGGGTTCGTGAGCCGTACCAGTAACGGCGCCCAGCATCAAAAGTACATGAATTATCAGCGGAAAAGCGGCAAAACGGGGGAATGCCCTCATCCCCTATTATTATTATTTTAGCCTATTAGCTATTCGGGCCTGGACGACCCCACATCTTAAAAACACTAGCCATAAGGTTGACATTAGCACCATGCGTTACTCGGTAGACACGTTTTTTTTTTGTTTTTTTAAACTATTATCTATAAAAGATTTGCTATTGGACGTTAGGTGGCATAAAAACAAGCAATCATCGAGTAATGCAACCTTGAAAATGTGCTGATGGTTCGAATGAGTATAATATGACAGAGGGTTGTGGCTAAGGGTTAAGGACTAAGGGCCTATCACGATCCGTGTCAGCAATGGCCAACGACACACCCAGCGTGGTTAATGTACCATATGAGAAGAGAAATTTACGTGCTAAAAGCAGGGCGACTGTGGTTTAGTAAAATGGAGGATTTTTTTGTTATTTATTTGAACTTCCACTGACTTAAAGTGATCTAAAGTTACTTTAATTCCCATGTTTAAAAAAAATAAAACTTATTTTTTTTTAAACAAGCCGAATATTATAGTTTAACTTCTTAAATTATTACTTCCATACATACAATTTTCTTCATTATTAAATTTATAATATTTAAAACTATTACATGGGGCAACGGCTAACAATTCGGAGTAAGGCAAGTATGTATCCATATTTAAAGATTAAATATTTGCGCCGTTTGGTGTAGAGACTCGAAGACTGTAGAGAGAGGGCACATGGGGTCCAAATGCCATAAAGTTTACAAAATATATAACACGTCTTATCGTCTCCTCCGCCTTTGCCCAAAGTATACAATTCAGCGATGAAATGCAGTAAATAATTTGTGTCTTATATTATATTCTTCTCTTCGTAAACTTCTGCACTCCCTTATTACAAATCCCAGTTACTTTGTAAATTGGTTCATAGAAAATGCATTTGTATTGCAAATGTATTAACTCGCCTATGTACCTGCACTTGTTTTGGTTTCATGATATAATTACTCACTCGTACATAAATTTCTCATTATTTGAAACCAAAATAGTAAAAGGCGAGTTGCTTCGTAAAAAAATTTTTTTTAAACAATTATTTGGAAAATTGCCAATAAAATATTCTATTACTTACAAAGTCAATTTATTATTTTATATTATTACACCATAGTTACTGTTATTTTAATGCCATCCATTCTTTAATGAGCGAAATAAATCAACGCTTTGTAAGCAAGATTTCAATTCTGTTTAAGCTGTAGGCAATTCATTTTGAATTCTCAATTCAACTCACTTTATTAAGGATGGTTTTTTGGTAAGTGTATTTTTATTAAAAACATTTCACGACAAAATAAACCTGTCTTATTTTAGTTTAAGCCATATTTTTTTAATGTATATAATTTGATATGTATAGAACATTATAATGTATTTCTTTATTCATTATTATTAATTTAAACAATTTTTTTTACGACATCTAATTTGCTTTTTTCCTCTTGTCGTTCTTGTTCTTCTTGAACGTGTATTAGCACGTACGTTATTAAAATAGTAGCATGCGCCGCTTGCCAGACTCTGTGCCTTTGGCTCGGCTGCATCTGTTTGCGCTGTTCCCTTGAATAAATAATAAAATAAGAATAATTTACAATTATCTTATGCTATGTTCGACTTGAAAGCACATAAAGCAAAGCTTCTTATTTTACCGAATTTTCCATGAAATCCATAGATCAACGCCAACGACTTTCAAAGTGAAAAAAAGCGCTTAAAAACAAGTCAAACAAGGATTAATCACTTCTTTATATTTATTTTATATATTTACATGCTAAGCATAGATGTAAGTAACGTAATGATTTAAAAAACATAAATTTAGTTTTTATATTTAAATAAAACTAAAATTTTACAAGATAAATTACTATTAATTAAAAAAAAATAACTAAACTTAAAAATACAACTAAAATAAAGATAAAAACAAAATAAAATTATTATAAATAAAAAAAATGCTCTATATCGCTGCCAATGAGCAAAGTGCCAAGGATACTGACAGCATTGCAACGTTGAATAGCAATGCTGATCCTTTGGCCCAAATATTGCCCAGCCCTCTTGTTCCCGGAGGTGTTGACGAGCTGTTTTGACAATGTTAATATTAACATAGATGTTAATTCCCCAAGGCACAAATAAATATAAAATTTTACAAAAAAAAAACTTCTTAAATTGATGGTTACCCTACCCTACTACACATAGATAACAAACGAACGACGCGACTAACTAGCATTCCTAGGTAACTCCAATAATGATCGCATAACCTTCCAAGATAATGAAATACATCTTCACTTTGGGATGGAATAACGAGACGCTGTCACAAGAACACAAGAAAAAAAAATAAGGGGAGTTCGCGCCATTTTTCACGGACATGTCAATTGCAAGTTTTTGTTTTGTAAATTAATTTACTGTGGATATTATTGGTCAAAAGTGATGTTGTTTGGTTTAATAATGTGCTACAATGTGAATAATTATGGAAAACGATAAATTGAACTTTAAATATGGGGCACAAGTTGCAGTTTATTTTTTGCGGTTTTCCCGCGCTGTCAACTCCCATATTTTACCCGACTTGTTTGAGCTATAATGCCGCGAGTGACTCCAAGAAAAGCATCAAATTCTGCAGCATCTGGAATTTGATGATGACCTCATTAATTCATGAAAAACAAAGATATATTACGTCAGACTTGGCTGTATGGGCTAGACCCTTTGCCTTTCCTATCATCTCATTCATCATCCATCGGGAGAAGAGAACCAAAAAAAAATAATAATAAGAGGAGTTCGCGCCATTTTTCACGGACATGTCAAGTGCAAGTTTTTATTTTGTAAATTACTTATCTGTGGATATTGTTAGTCAAAAGTGGTGTTGTTTTGATTATTAATGTGCTACAATGTGAATAATTATTACAAACGATAAGTTGGACTTTGGACATATAGGGCACAAATTGCAGTTTACATATTTATTTCGGTTTTCCCGCGCTGTTTGTATATTTATATATCTTTCTTTTTTATGAGTTAATGAGGTCATCATCAAATTCCAGATGCTGCAGAATTTGATGCTTTTCTTGGAGTCACTCGCGGCACCATAGCTCAAACACGTCGGGTAAAATATGGGACTTGACAGCGCGGGAAAACCGCAAAAAATTAACTGCAACTTGTGCCCCATATTTAAAGTTCAATTTATCGTTTTCCATAATTATTCACATTGTAGCACATTATTAAATAACACAACACCACTTTTGACCAACAATATCCACAGTAAATTAATTTACAAAACAAAAACTTGCACTTGACATCTCCGCTCAAAATGGCGCGAAGGACTCCCTTTTTTTTGTTCTCTTCTCTCGATGGATGATGAATGAGATGATAGGGAAGGCAAAGGGTCTAGCCCATACAGCCAAGTGCGACGTAATATATCTTTCTTTTTTATGAGTTAATGAGGTCATCATCAAATTCCAGATGCTGCAGAATTTGATGCTTTTCTTGGAGTCACTCGCGGCACCATAGCTCAAAGTTTACACGTCGGGTAAAATATGGGAGTTGACAGCGTTGATAATAATAATAAAATATTATTAAAACTTATAAAACCCTGTAAAGCTGAGTTGACCTTCAAAATAATATCATACAGTGTAAACTATACGAAAGTGTATTTAGTGGGATAATGTAGGGCCACCTGAACCGGATAGATATACGCGTTAAAGTATCAAAGTATAACTCATTAAGTCGTCGGCTTTGTCAGTTTACACCGCAAAGAACTTTGCTTTGTCTAATACTTGTAACACACTACGAGCGCTTTAAGCTATATTCTATGAAGCTTTTATATCAACAAAGCTATTCGCAAAGCTTTCAAATTCAAATTAAAAATCGTTTATTTGCTTTAAATGTGGTACATGCGGTAATATGGTTAGTAAGTTGGCTCTGCACATTTAGCCATTGTTGTGGCATGCAAAAATTGTTTTTATTTAAATATATTCTTATCCAGTAAGTTTAGTCATCATTATATAATTAAATTTAGGTCAGTACATTTTATTAATAAACAGACAAAAAAACAAAATAAAAATTTGTCAAACAAATTCTTTTTCAAACGAATTCAAAAGATTTTCTCTTTCAACTGCCCGAGCCCTTCACATCTAATTTGTTAAAAACATAATAATAAAACTTAAAAGATTCTTAAAACTCTAAATAGTCTAACTTATTCTAACTGAAATACCTACATAATATATATTTAAAAATTAATGTTCAACCAAATTTTTATATAAATGCCTTGTCATTTAGGAATTTCTTTGATAAGTGGTAGTTACCAATTATTTTGTTAATAAATTATTCTACTTCGACTGCTCGGCTTCTAAATTAAACTGCCTCCGTGGTCTAGCGGTTAAGTCCGTGGATTTAGACTTGGAGGTACCGGGTTCGATTGCTGGTCATATTTACACAATAAAATTTATTAATTTAATTAATATTTAATAGCGCGGTGGCGGCTCGGTTGTAAGAACGCGTTCTTTAAATCCTACAAAACTCGGTTCAAACCTACCCGGCATGTACCAATGATAAATACACTTTTCTTATGTACATTTGTCACAGATTTACAACACCACCGTTCCCGTGCCTCGGAGAGCACGTTAAGCCGTCGGTCCGGGTTCCACTAATACCAACTTGTGGAATCGTTAATAAATTGTCATAAAAAATTGACATCATATCCTCGCCAAGCCGTCTGGCCAGCGTGGCGAGTGTAGGCTAAATTCTCCAGATATATGTTCTGGAAGGCCCATCTCCAGCAGTGGAGGTCTAGGACGCTGTGTTCTAGGGGCTGTAATGATGAAATGAATATTTAATTTATTTGTGACATTTCTCGAGTTTGGTACGCTGGAGACATCGACGAGCTTGCCACTTGTCATGATTGGCCTATAGTAAAGTTGGATAAATGTGAATCTAATGCTTAAATAAAACACGTATTTTTTACCACCCGGGATGGTCGTGATGATACTTTTCACCGTGGCGGAAGCGACGATGGTCATGATATTCCTTTTTAATTAAATTTACAATTTCTTGTGTTTGGTTGGGTTAAGATGCTAGGTTATTAGTTTTTTCACTAGCTTGCTAGCTTTTGTAAGTCGCTTACCATTACCGACCGCAACACGAGCGACAAACTCCGCTAGTTTACGATTTAGACTTGAAAACTTAAAGACGCGGTGTTTCGTTTCAGTTTGAGGGCCACTGTCAACAACCTTGCCTTGGCAGACGGTAGAAATGTGGTCTACTTTAGTTAGAAACCTGTGTATACACAATAAAATCTCTGAGTCCTTCGCTCCGTTTTGCGCGGTAGCCTAACTTTATACCCGACTGCGCGACGCAAAGAATTAAAACACATTTATTTATTTAAAGACTGCCTCCGTGGTCTAGCGGTTAAGTCCGTGGATTTAGACTCGGAGGTACCGGGTTCGATTCCTGGTCGGGACACAATAATATTTATCAATTACAGGTGTTCTATTATTCGAAGTTAATTACATTACAAGTACATTAAATATAAATTAAAAGCTACCTAAAGAATAAATATAAATAAAAAATAACCTATAAATAAAAAATAACCTATAAATAAAAAATGTCCTCTAGAGACGTCCCATCCGAGATAGTCCCAATGAGACTGGCAACATTTCCCCTCTGTATAGCGAGGCAGAAATAATTGCCAATTTAAATAATATTTAATTAATTTGTGATATTTCTCGAGTTTGGTACGCTAGAGACATCGACGAATTTGCCACTTGTATTGGCCTATAGTAAAGTTGGCTAAATGATAAATCCGCTTATTTATCAGCGTGGTTTCTGACCACCCCGAGAGGGATACGGTCGTGATGATACTTTTACTTTTTACTCTATTTCTGCCAACGTATTAGCTTAGCTATACAGTGGGGAAATGTTGCCAGTCTTCTTGGGACTACCACTATAAGGTCGTCTCTAGAGGACATTTTTATACCACTATGGTATTTCTTTTACAGATTATACTATTCGTTTGATTTATTGATTTCTTATTTATTACTTTTTAGTTTTGATTTAAAGTTCACTTTAAGCATTTAGGATTATTTTTTTTTAAATAAAGTTTTTTTTTTTTTTATTTGTTTATTTATTTAATGAAGTAATATACAAACTTTTCTCCAGACTTTTCCGTTAGCCGTTTGGACAACTCCTTGACAACTCATTTTTTTTATTTTGAATGTTCGGGCATGTTGAAAGGATGAGCGAAGAGAGATTGACGAACCAGATATATAATGAGA
This sequence comes from Tinea semifulvella, assembly GCA_910589645.1. Taxonomy (NCBI): domain Eukaryota; kingdom Metazoa; phylum Arthropoda; class Insecta; order Lepidoptera; family Tineidae; genus Tinea; species Tinea semifulvella. The sequence continues at coordinate 5,961,037 of OU342605.1, forward strand.
AAGTTGTGGGTAAAAGAGGCCCTGTCAGACCAAGACTTGCCTATCATTATCAAATAAATAAAACATTAGCTGAAGGTGAATTAAAAAGCCATCGAAACAAAAGGGCATGTACGAAGAGGTTGATGAATGTCGAAGAAGCGAAAGAGGTATGTCGTGAACGTGACAAGTGGCGCTCAATTGTCTCTGCCTACCCCGCAAGGGATTTGGCGTGAAGATATAATAATAATAATAATCGTTTATTTTCAATAAAATCCTATGTACATGTTTTTCTATTGGTGACCCACACTAGGAAGGCCGGTATTGTGGGGTCTCAATTACACTAAATTTATAATTTACATAACTTCAAATTAAATCAAAATTAAAAATCAAATTAAAATGAAGAATTAAATATGATATAAATATAAATAAATAAATATTTCCAGACAGGTCACACAGCGCCATGTAGTTTCCGTGGTAAGCTACGAGGCTTGTATTACGGAAACTAGATAGTTGATAAACTACATATTATACTTTTTTTTTTTGTAAATATATACATATTATACATATAAACACCCAGACCAAGACAAATTATACAATGTACAACTTGCCCCCGGAGGGAATCGAACCGTATATGTATGTATGTATGTGTTAAATGTTCATTAGGTTACTTGATCAGTGAAGTGTGAAGTGAATTAGTAATATTGTCTATTATAATAGAATAAGCTCTCTAGTGTTGCTGTGTTTGACATTCCTCGAGCAATACGTAACGCTGGTGTTGACAGGAAAGGACATTTTAAACTATATCTATTATTGTAGCAATTTCATTTAATTACCACGTTTATTAACGTAGTTTGGCTTAATGGTTCCGCTTTTTAACTCTGACGCTGCTCCATTAGTTAATATCATGAAAAGCCGAGAACCACGGCATACAATTAAACTCTTATAGCTGTTTTTTTATAGTCAGTAAAAACAACGCTAAGGTGGCTGTGGGGTCGCGTGTCGTTGTCAAATGATGACGTCTTATAGTCTATAGCCATCCCTGGGTATCAAGTTACATCTCTGCAAAATTTTATTAAAATCGCTCCAGTGGTATAGGCGTTAAATTCAAATTCAAAATTATTTATTGTATAGATTGCTTATTCTAATTACAGTTGTATGTACATGTCATGATGATGCAATCTTCCCATATTATGGGCATACAATTTTTTTTTTATTATTTACAGACAGGTCACACAGCGCCATCTAGTTTACGTGGTAAGCTACGAGGCTTGTGTTACGGAAACTAGATGGTTGATAAACTACATATTATACTTTTTTTTTGTAAATATATACATATTATACATATAAACACCCAGACCGAGTCAAATTATACAATGTACAACTTGCCCCCGGTGGGAATCGAACCCACGACCTCCCGAGTTCACGGCAACGTTTGTTACCACTAGACCACGGAGGCGGTCATATGCTTATGTCAATAGATATTTATTTACAATATTAATTTGTATATAGTTTATATTTAATATTGTTCTTGTCAATTTATTGGAATACAATGTTAATGTCAAAATTTGCATGCTAAAAATTCTTTTATTGAGTAATAACAGTTGTCAATAAGAATATTCTTTAACTCAATAGTAAAGCGTTTCATAGGTAACTCTCGTATCTCTCTAGGAATTGTATTATATGCTCTAATGCACATTTTGTGGCAGTTTCTGCTGTAATATTCACTTACACAAACAAACAAATCGTCATGATCGTAGAACAGTGTTGGATTTTAAAAAATACCCATAATTTTGCATTATTTCAATAGCAAATAATAGGAATTATTATAACTTGGTTAAAAAAATCTGATTTTATATATAGTTTTGAAATATTATATTGTTTGTGGTCTCATATAGTTAGTAAGTGCAAATGTTAGAAAGGGTTCTAAAATGAAATCTAGAAGGTTTGCACTTATTAAGTTAAAAAAGAAGTGACAAAAAAACAATTGAAATAACTTTGAATGGCCGCCATGAAAATTTTAAATATAGCAGATCCGTCACTGTTCTACGATCATGACGAAATGGCCGTGGGGCCATTCTGAAATTCTTTAAAAAAAACTTTTTTTTCGTTTAATCTGTGATTAACTTGTCGCTTTAAGCGCTTTTTTTCACTTTATTTCGCTTTGTAATTCGTTCGAGTACTCTTATTCAATAACTATTGTAAGAGTACGGAATTCTCAATTATGTTTATTTTTATTTTTTTGTAAAGATATGGCATAGATATTTTCGTTCTTTAAAGTGTTCTGCTACCTCCGTGGTCTAGCGGTTACGTCCGTGGATTTAGACTCGGAGGTACCGGGTTCGATTGCTGGTCGGGACACAAAAATATGTATTAATGTTAATAAATTTAATTAATATTTAATTTATTTGTGATATTTCTCGAGTTTGATACGCTGAAGACATCGACGAGCTTGCCACTTGTCATGATTGGCTTATAGTAAAATTGGCTAAATGTGAATCCGCTATTTATAAGCGTGTTTTCTGACCACCCCGAAAGGGAAAACGGTCGTGATGATACTACTTTAAAGCGTTTTTTAAAAGCACTAAAAGCCGCTTGCAAAAAGGATAGTTAAATTTATCAACAATCAACATAATATATATATGAATTAGGCCACAGTTTTCTTTTATTTATTTCAAATGTTTTTTAAATCACAAAATCACGTCACCGGATCGTGAAGTCGGCTAACGGTTGTCGTTATATCAACTTGAACAAGTGTCAGCTGTCACGCTTATAACGTGTTTGATCAATCACAATGTATTTCCCTAGTCCAAGATATTTTTATTCGAAGTAATAAACATTTCGTCATGATCGTAGAACAGTGACGGATCTGCTATATTTAAAATTTTCATGGCGGCCATTCAACTGTCATTTCTACTGTTTTTTTGTCACTTTTTAAGTCTCATAATAAGTGCAAACCTTCTAGATTTCATTTTGAAACCCTTTCTAATATTTGCACTATAAATTACAGACCACAAACAATATAAAACTATATATAAATATATATGCAAAATTATGGGTATTTTTTTAAATCCGACACTGTTCTACGATCATGACGATTTATTCAAAAAAAATATTTACAACATATAAAATAAAATTAATATTAATACTAAGGATAGGAATAGAAGTCCCGTCCGTGTGGAATGGTGGCAAGAACGCTGGCTGCATTCCCCCGCTGAATTGCAATACTGATTCTCTGGGCGAAGAAAGAGCCAGCCCTCTTGTTATCGGAGGAGACGACAAGACGCGGTATTATGTCTTTCAAAAAACTTTTTTGCGCTTGGACTCCATGGGCCCAGAGTTTCTACAGCAAACGGCACAAATATGTAATCTTTTAATATACTTACATACTTGCGCCGCTTGCTGGACTCCGCATTTTCCGCCGCGGCTCCCGCTTTATGCGCTGTCCCCCTGAGATGCGACGCGGCGAGGGTGTCGACGCACGTGGCGTCCCACACCAGAGCACGTCCCCGTTCCCAGGGGACCAACGTCATACCATCGGGTCTCTTGCTTATCATATCGGATAACTCCAACAGGCTCTAGAAGAGCTGGAACCTCGATGGTGGCTAGAGCCCTTTTAATAGTGAATAAATACATTTAATTAATATTTAATTTATTTTTGATATTTCTCAAGTTTGGTACGCTGGAGACATCGACTAGCTTACCATTTGTCATGATTGACTTATAGTAAAGTTGGCTAAATTTGAATGCGCTTATTTATAAGCGTGGTTTCTGACCACCACGAAAGGGAAACGGTCGTGATAATGCTCAACTTTTTACAAAAGAAAATATTCAGTACAAAGATTTTGAAGGAATTCCTCTCACACAAACTTCCACTGCGTAAAGCTGAGTCTCAAATCTGTTCCTGATCATTTCTTCTGTCAGATCATAATATTTGTTCAACTTCATTACCGTGGTCTTTAACAAAAATAAGTTAGGACGGTCTACAAAATACAGCGCCTCGTTTATTAGCAATATTTACGAAGCCTCTGGTTTTATATCGCCTGTCTGTAAGACACAGGTCAAGTGGTCACGATAAGGCAGGTTCATAGTGCATCAGTTACTGGCGCCAGTCTACTGCCCTCCTCTATATTACTTTTTTATACTATTACAAAATCATCTCCTTGAGTCGTATTTTCTCATTATTGATGGTCGTCACGTCACCTCCCGATGAATTGGTGTACGTCTCAATGATACCTACTGTTCGTTTCAGTTTTGGAGATATTCTGATCCTTAAAATAACAGACACGAAAAATTCCTAAGCCAAAAAAAAAAAAAAACATTTTTTTTAGCTAAATTAGAAAATTATGTCTGAGTCTTGCGCAAGAACAAGACCAAGACTAGGGTGAGTCTTGGTATTGGTCTTGCTAACATATCGGTGGTCTTTCCAAGACCAAGATTGGGAAACACTAAACATCCCTAGGCGCGGTGGTGGCACGGTTGTAAGAACGCGTACCTTAAATCCTACAAAGGTCGGTTCAAACCCACCCGGCATGTACATACATTTGTCATAGATTTACAACACCACCGTTCCCGTGCCTCGGAGAGCACGTTAAGCCGTCGGTCCCGGTTCCACTAATACCAACTTCAACAACAACAAGCCGTCTGGACAGCGTGGCGAGTGTAGGCCAAATTCTCAAGTTCTGGAAGCCCATCTCCAGCAGTGGAGGTCTATGATGCTGTGTTCTAGGGGCTGTAATGAAAAAAACATCCCTAAAAGGTGCTTATTTGGAGCAGTTCGATTAGATGCCGTTATGTTATTAAATTCAATAATAAATTCAATGTATTCTTTCAGTATAATTTTGAGAAATCAAACATAGTACTGTCGTTTGAATTCCCAAATTAATTCTCTAATTGACGCGCCAGACACGCCACTCTCGGTCATGTCGTTTACTTTCAATTAAAAAAAAATACAATATAATTGAAGTAATATACAAACAGTATAAAATAATTACAATATAAATTAAAACTACTTATAATTAAAAATTAAAATAAATATGAACTAAACCAAATAAAAAAAAACTATAAGTAAAAAATGTCCTCTAGAGACGACCCTTCAGTGACAGTCACAAGAAGCCTAAACCATAATAAATAAGCAAATATACTTATAACGGTTTATATGTTTATATATTAATAAATATAATCATCATTATCATCATCATCAGCCTGTGTCTCTCCACTGCTGGATATAGGCCTCCCCCAAGGCTCGCCACTTCACACGATCTCCTGCCACCCTCATCCAACCCCCACCAGCGACCTTCCTCAGGTCATCCGTCCATCTAGCGGGGGGTCTCCACTCTAGAACTCGTCTACTCCATCGTTCATCGGTTCTACGACAGACATGTCCAGCCCATTGCCACTTCAGCTTACTAATTTTGAAGGCTATATCAGTAACTTTTACATAATATCTATATCAGTAATTTTAACAAAATATCTAATATGTATAGAAATATTAAAAAATAAAATAGAATATTTCCATTATAATTCAACGAGGAAATGCGGCGAGCATTTTAGGTACCCTCCCTGGTGGTAAGCCCTTAGTTTATTTTGTAGAATAGTTTTAATTTCATAGGTATTTTTTGTTTAGTTTTATTTATAATTAGTTTTTTAATCTATTTTATTTTAATATTTTTGTATCTACTTCGAATAAATAACAAGGATTATGTAATCGTTATGATCGTAGAATAGTGTTGGATTTAAAAAAATCTGATTTTATATAAGTATAGTTTTATATTGTTTGTGGTCTGTAATTTATAGTGCAAATGTTAGAAAGGGCTCCAAAATGAAATCTAGAAGGTTTGCACTTATTATGAGACTAGTATTAACTTAAAAAAGAAGGAACAAAAAAACAGCTATTTAACTTTGAATGGCCGTCATGAAATTTTTAAATATAGCAGATCCGTCACTGTTCTACGATCATGACGAAATATAGATATATATATCAAGGCGTTGGTAAAACAGCTTATTAACACCTCGGGAGACAAAAGGGCTTTGCAATATTTGGGCCAAAGGATCAGCATTGCGATTCAATGTGGCAATGCTGCCAGTATTCTTGGCACTATGCCAATTGGCAGCGATTTACTTTGTTTTCATTATTTTAGTTTTTAGTTATATTTTTAATTTTCATGTTTTAAATTTTTTAGTTTTTTTAATCATTTTTTTTTTTTAATCTTTGTATATTACTTCCTTCGAATATAATAATTTGATTTAGATCTAATAAAACTAATAAGATTGTAAATCAATAACGATATTAAAACGCTCGCCACGTCACTAGTTTTAGTTTAAAACTATTATAAGAAATAATAACCAAAGTGCTGCGAATAGTAGAATACGGATTAGTCAGAAGTTATATTTTATTTCCACTTATAGTAATTGAATCGGTAGGTGAATACCGAATCATGTTTTAACAGCATTTAACGTTAGAATAGTCGTAGTACGGAAATATTAGAATCAAAGCTAGGCCAATGGGGTGTATCAGGCAAAGCTTTTTTATAGATGTCGCTAGCGGCAATAGTACCTTATTTACACCTATGTCGGATCATTTTTAAAATGTTTTTGTAGTTTTTTTTATTTTTATAACAGAAATACAAATTTTAACTTAACGTTAACTACCTTAGAAGATGAATTAAGAAAGCGAAAACCGTCTTTTAAAAGATAAAAGGTTGAATTAATAGAACGGCAATTTTGAAATCACCATATCTTTGATTTCGCTTGGAAATCTCGATTTGTACACTTAAAAGCTGCTCACTTCAACATGATATCCAGAAAATAATAGATTTCGTAATTAAATTACAAGATTTTTATGCAACTGAAAGTTGTATAAGGTACCATCTATCATGCGGCATCTATCGTGATAAAACGTTAGTGATACACCCCATTAACTTAAAATAAATTTGTATGTAACTGAGGCGGTGCGGTTATGGTCGTGATCCATCGATTTCAAATTATTTATATTTTACTATTCTCAACTCTAATAGCGTGATATATATAGTTAACGGATTCTATTATATGCTAGGACATATTCAAAAAATATGTAAACAGTTCTTAAACAAGAACCTCAAATGTCTCATCGGTAATGGGCCAAGAGTTTTACGCAATCAAATTTTAAGGTGCAATGAATCACTTAAAGCCGTCGTGAATATTTCTCTGGTTGATATTTTTTTTTTTGTTACAGTTTTGGCAATGAAAGAGCAGAAGTAGCGAAGCAGCAGGCATGGCGGGCATGGCCGTGCTTGGCAACAGCGTCGGAGCAGGCGACCTCTCCTTAGACGACGACGGTCGTGATGATGGTAAAGTTCTTTGCAATATATGACATATCGTCTGTGAACTATAGCTTAACTATTTTAAAGCGTATACCATTACATTTGTTATTACAATTGTATAAAGTATACGAGTATAGGCTATATAGCCGAAGGGCGTAGTCTAATGACGAAGTTATTTGTTTAGGTCTCATTACTGGGTTGAGTTGTTTTTCCTGTTTCGCACGATTCTAGTCCCGTTCCATCAGATTTACAATTGAACCTTATGGTGGAAGCGGTCTAAAAAAATCCGGTCACAGGATCAAAGTGTCTTTGATCTTTGTGTGAGCTTCTGAATATCAATAATGTTTGTTTAATTGAAGTATACGCGTGTAATTACGTGGTGTCATTTATAGAACCCCTTTTTAAAATAATAAAGTTTTTTTTTAAAGATAATTATCCGAAAAACAAAACACTACTGTATGAATAAGGCCGCGTCTGAAAATCACAATATCTAAAGGTTGGGGAGTTATACGGCCGGTTGCAGAAATGATGATTATCTTTCGACATGTTTAACGTATGCCTAAAAGCATGTCATTGGCTTAAATACCCAAAGTGACAAATCACTTGGAATATATCAAAATTTTGATTAAAGATTATTTTAATCATGCTTTCTGAAACCGGCCGTAAATGGTCGTAATTTCTCTCGCTTGCAGCCGCGAGACGAAATAGAGAGAGAAACAATTACGAAAGTCAACGTTCGCGCGAGGTCGACACCTTTCGGTAACTCGATTAGGCTCAGTATAAGTTGCGATATTTTTAGGATAACTTATCTGGGCCATAACTTAAGATTTTATTACTGAATAATTAAAATAAAAAATACGTATATCTTTATTTTTATTTTAGATTATAATCTAAAATTATTTGCTCTTTAATAAATTACACCCAGTATTTGTCATATTCTATACATTCATTTTATTGTAAAAATTTAGTATTTTGTTTAAAACTTGGTAAGCTGGCTGGATTATTCTGCAAATAATTAACCGCACACCAATGCTCTTTCAACAACGCGTTGCGATTCGATCTACGAGTATGGCTCTTGAGACTAGATCCATTTGCTTATTAAAACTGCTGGTGTTTGTAAGGCTTGCGTCGAAAATTGTTTCTTTAACTATTTTAAAGTCTGGCAAGCGGCGCAAAGACGTATCTATAATCTAAGACTACATGTTTGTGCCGTTTGCTGTAGAGATTTTAGCCCCGTGGGGTCCAAGCGCTAAAACATTTTTAAAAAACATCACACGTACTTACATGTTAAATACTACAAAACTAATCTCTTTACAGAAGGCAGCAACAGGTCTTCCAGCAATAGTTCTCTACGGGAATCACAAGTAAGTATATAAAAAAACATAGATATGCTATACATAGATAGGCAACCACCCGGTTTGTCCTTTTTACCCGTCCGCGCGACGCAAAGAAGAGTAATATGTTTATCAGCATGTATGTTTGTTCCTTTGTCGCACACTGGAAACAAAACGAGTTGGCTGATTTTGATGATTCTCACGTCAATCAATTCGTCTTTATCACGCAAGTGTCACTGAAGATATGTCGTTAATTAAATTTAACCAGACGCCATATTGTAGAAAATAAAATAATTATTTCTTTAACTATTTTAAAGTCTGGCACGCGGCGCAAATCATCTAAGAATAGGTGTTTGTGCCGTTTGCTGTAACGACTTTAGGCCCGTGGGGTCCAAGCGCTAAAACATTTTTATAAAACATCACCCCTCGTGTAATTGTCTGCTCTGGGGATAAGAGGGCTGGTTCTTTCCTCACCCAGAGAATAAGCATAGCGATTCAGCGAGGAAATGCGGTCAGCGTTCTTGCCACCATGCCGCGCTGATACGATTTATATTTAACTTAGGTTTTAAGGTAAGTTTTTTTTTTTTAGTTTTTTTTAAATATATTTTTTGTAACTGCCTCCGTGGTCTAGCGGTCAAGTCCGTGGATTTAGACTTGGAGGTACCGGGTTCGACTCATGGTCGGGATACAAAAATATTTATTAATGTAAATAAAAATACATTTAATTAATATTTAATTTATTTGTGACATTTCTCGAGTTTGGTACGCTGGAGACATCGACGAGCTTGCCACTTGTCATGATTGGCCTATAGTAAAGTTGGCTAAATGTGAATCCGTTTATTCATAAGGGTGGTTTCTGACCACCCGAAAGGGAAACGGTCGTGATAATACTACTTTTTTATCATAATATTTTTTTCATTTAAAGAAACAATTTTAGTTTTGTGATCACCCCGGAATGGATACGGAATGAAGTGACTCCGACAGACTGCCAAAGTTATTATATTTAGGCCGCGTTCGTTTTAAGAAATGTTACCATAAAAATACCACTTTTTTAGTACAAGTCGTTCGTTTAATGAAAATTCTAACATTTGATGCTAATTTCGTATGTCAGTACCGTGTTGAAAGGGGGTTATTGATGTTACTTTTTGACAGATATCATTTAACATAAGAAATGGTTTGTTTACATTGATGTATACTTTATATTATATTTGTTTAAAATGTATTTAAAACGATTTCATGTAATAAATGCAAAGACCATAATACATTGTCAATTGATTTGTTATTATTTGTTACTTGTCATACTTGTCAAAAAGTAGCCACACCGCTCGTTTTTTTTAAAGAAATTTGAACATTGTTAAATTAAGTGGTATTTCTTCGAAAACGAAATGTTGGCAATGCTCGTAAATAGAAATGCATAACTGTAATTTTACTAATCACAATTACAGATCCTAGCAGTGGTTGGTAATTGGTTGGGCGTACCTAATCATTCTTAAAAGTATTTAGCTAAAAGCTTGGCCCACTAATTTGGCTAAACGAAGCCAATTATTGTAATAGTTAGGTAGGTACCTAATTTTTTCTACAAAATGCTAAAATAATAGGTATAGCTTTAAAATCGTTTTTGTTTAGGGTTTAACAGCCTCCGTGGTCTAGCGGCTAAGTTCGTGGGTTTAGACTCGGAGTTACCGGGTTTGATTCCTGGTCCAAAGACAATAATTTATTAATGATATGATCAATTTGAATGCATTTGCTGTCTATGTATTCGTTCATCACAGCCCACATCACACAGAGAACATCTTCACTGTTGGAGATTTTCTAGAAATTTCTGGAGCTGTTTTGGCCTACACTCGCCACGCTGGCAAGTTGGTATAAAGCGCTTTATTAATAAAAGTAAGCCTTCTGACCACACCATAGCCTATATCCAGCAGTGGAGAGTCCGGGCTGAAGATGATGTTTAGAGGTGGTAGGCTGATGGTAATTTCCCCAGTCTGCCGGGCCGGGGAAGTATCCACCGTTCGTGCCGATAAACCCAGTAAAGCGTATCCACACGTTTCGGGATCAGGCTCGAATTGCCGCTATGCCCAGTCAAGCCGGCATAGTGTTAGGGACTGATGTCAGTTATGAGTGTCTAATTCAGTAGCTAACATTCATGGACCTCGCGCGTCACTTAACATCAGGATGTCGCAAGGTCACATGTGGTAGTATAAAAAAAAGATGTTTTAAATTGCTTTTGTTTAGGAGGACCCTCGACAGCAGACCATTCGTCCAGACATCACAGTGTTGTCAGGCGACAAGCCCAGACCTACAGCCTACGACAGACAGCTCTACAACGATATCAATAAAATGTCTACTATGGTATGAAAAAACATAAAATAGAATTCTGCAAATTATATACAAATTATTGGTCAAAGTTTAATAAAAGATCGCAGTGTCGGGTCTCTAACACCTACTGACTAGTAGGTAGGTACTAGTGCATACATACATACATGCTTCACGCCAAATCCAAACCCATGCAGGTTAGGCCACTTGAGCGCCACTTGTCACGATGACGACATACCTCTTTCGCTTCTTCGACATTCACCAACCTCTTCATATGTACATGCCCTTTTGTTTCGATGGCTTTTTAAAGCACCTTTAGCTATTGGTTAATTTAGTTGATCGTTGTAAGTGAGTCTTGGTCTGCCAGGGCCTCTTTTACCCACAACTTTCGCATTATATATCTGGTTCGTTAATCTCTCTCACTCATCCTTTCGACATGCCTGGACCATCGGAGCATGCCGTTCCAAATTTTTGTGCCTATACTTTCTTTCATACCTACCCTTTTGCGTATTTCGTCATTACGTATAGCATATCTAGCATATCTTCACGCCAGATCCCTTGCGGGGTAGGCAGAGACAATTGAGCGCCATTTGACACGATCACGACATACCTCTTTCGCTTCGTCGACATTCATTAACCTCTTCATACATGCCCTTTGGTTACGAAGACTTTTTAATGCACCTTCAGTCAGTGTTTTATTTATTTGATCGTGATATGTGAGTCTCGGTCTGCCAGGGCCTCTTTTACCCACAACTTTCGCATTATATATCTGGCTCGTCAATGTCAACGTATGTAGTCTTATTTCTACATTAACACTACTCTCATGCGTATTCTAAAATATCCATGTCTCGCTTCAAAAGGTTATTTGTCAGAGAATGACTAACAGGCATTAAACTCGCCTATGTACCTAATTTTAAGTTTTGGTGCAATAAAGAATTTAAAATAAAATAAAATAACCTTTTAATCGTGACATAAAAGGCATTATTAAAAAAATAATGTTATAAATGCAGTGCATCAGCGATGTTTGCATACGCGCACACAGATGATGTCTACTCAGTATTGCGGAAACGAGTCGCGTCGTTGATGCACAGAGTACGAGGGAGCGGCAACATCATCTTAAGGGCAGTTAGTGAGAAGCCAGATTGCCCTATCATGGGGTACTGGGGACATACTCACATGTATCAATCTTTTGTTGTGTCATCTTCATCCCTGTGGAACAACCTTCCTGTTGAAGTCAGACAAGCACCCAGCAGACCAATATTCAAGAAAAGAGTGTACAGTCATTTTTATAAGTCACTAGATTAACTTTTTACTGACTTTAATCCATTATAGGTAGTTATTATTAACATTAAGGTACTTATGTATTATTATATAATTTTATTGTATTATATTTATGTAGTATTAGTATGTATTTTTTTTTAAATAAATATATTTAAATAAATATTTTTTAATAATAAATAAATAAATATTTCAGACAGGTCACACAGCGCCATCTAATTTCCGTGGTAAGCGGTAAGCTTGTGTTACGGAAACTAGATGGTTGATAAACTACATATTATACTTTTTTTTTTTGTAAATATATACATATAATACATATAAACACCCAGACCGAGACAAATTATACAATGTACAACTTGCACCCGGTGGGGATCGAACCCACGACCTCCCGAGTTCACGGCAACGTTTGTTACCACTAGACCACGGAGCGCCATATGTGTGTTTATATCAACAAAGAGGTATGTGTATATATTATATATATGTATATATATATATATTATAGTTGTCTAAGTATGTTAATTTTTAATATTATTTATGTTTCATTTTAATATTTTATTTCTCTATTTGCACCGTACTCATATTTAAATGTCCCAATGTCTCAAAGGTTAACGGGAAGAGAATGTCTTGCGGCATTACGTTCGCCTTTTGTATAGATTTACAATAAAGTTTTTAAATAAATAAATGTATGTGCCCAGTGCCTCAGGAGGGCAAGGCAAATATATAAAAAGTAAATGTCCTCTTTTTTACCAATATAGAATAAGCAAACACTATGTTACTAACCCCTATGGATACTATTCCGAAATAAACGCATTTTTTTTTTTTTTTTTTTTCTAAATCGTATAATTCTTACACAGGCAGTGTTATGCAGTACAGGAGTGGTTACACACACGGCTCCATCGTACGAAGAGCAGAGAGCCAGTCCGGCGTTACTGAGCCGCGGTGTCGGCGGTACCCCGGGGGGTCGGAGTGTCAGAGACGACGGCTACTGCTCCGCGGGAAGTACACCCAAAGCTATAGGTAAGTGGTAGGTTTTTTTTTTTGTTTTTTATACTACACGACATTTGACCACTATTTTATTTTATCGAGTTTGGTACGCTAGAGACATCGGCGAGCTTTACACTTGTCATGATTGGGCTACAGAAAAGTTGTCCAAATGTGAATCCGATTTCTTATAAGCGTGCTTTCTAACTACCCCGGAAGGGAAACGGTCGTGATGATGAGCTATACTATTATTACTTTTGGTCATTCATTAAAATATTTTTGGATTTTATTATTGTTTTATCATATTATTTTATATTTTAAAATATTATGACATTTTTAACATAAAATATAATGTATCATAGAAAATGGTCTCGGTCTCGGAATGAACTTAGACAAGACGAAAGTCATGTTCAATGATGATGTCAAGCCGAGGCCAATCTGCATAGGAAACGACACTCTCGAAGTTGTGCAAAATTACATATACCTCTTGCAGACTATCCAATTAGGAGCAGCCAACTTCAGCAAAGAAGCTGACAGACGCATTCAGCTAGGATGGGCGGCATTCGGGAAACTCCTGCACATCCTCTCATCGTCTATACCACAATGTTTAAAGACTAAGGTCTTTAACCAGTGCGTCCTCCCGGTAATGTCGTACGGAGCAGAGACGTGGACACTAACAGTGGGTCTGGTCCATAAATTCAAGGTCGCTCAGCGATCCATGGAGAGAACTATGCTTGGTGTATCTCTGATGGATAGAATTCGAAACGTTGATATTCGTCAGAGAACGAAAGTTACTGACATAGCTTTTAAAATTAGCAAGCTGAAGTGGCAATGGGCCGGACACATCTGCCGCAGAACCGACGATCGATGGGGCAAACGGGTTCTAGAGTGGAGACCACGTACGGGAAGACGCAGAGTGGGACGACCCCCCGCCAGATGGACAGATGACCTAAAGAAGGTCGCAAGGTGGGGGTTGGATGAGGGTAGCGAAAGATCGCGTTAAGTGGCGAGCCTTAGGGGAGGCCTACATCCAGCAGTGGAGAGATACAGGCTGATGATGATGATGATGATCATAGAAAATGTAATATTGTGACAACCTATCATCGGGGTACCACTTACGAATGACTTTTTAAAACTATTTAGCTTCTGTTATAGTAATTAGATTTTTACCTGTACGAGTACAGCCGGTTCATATAGCTAGTATGTAATTTTATAAACACCATAAAATGATTTGTCATTTTATTTGATCAATTTAAACAGATTAGTTTCTCCATCATTAAATTATAATTTCGTGTCAAATCTAATGGTAAAAATATAAATAAGCGTGGTTTCTGACCACCCCGAAAGGGAAACGGTCGTGATGATACTACTTTATATCATAGACAAAAAAGCATTATGAATACAATACAGCAGAAGGCTTAAGATCACAAAACTATTTAAATTAATGTTAGTTAAAGGCATGTATAACTAATTAGGAAAAAAATTGTAACTCACGCAAAAAACTGTCATTTACCCGTGTACTGGCGTCGCCAGGTGGATTGTACGATACTTAGTGCCATAACATACCTACAAAACTAGGATGCCTAGTTTAGTAGGTATGTATGTCCCTTTCAGCACGGACAATACCAAGCGTGCTTATTACAAAAAAAAATCCAGCGGTCGAAAATTCTGTTTTGCCGCTCTGAAACAGCCTCGATAGATCGTGCGCTCATGTAGATACTTAGTGATTAACTTCATTAAATGCTAGGTTAGTCCTTTTTAAAGAAAAAAACCTACAATAGTGGTTCCTATTTCCACCATATTACCCAACTCACGAAGGCGCACATTAGAAAACAACAACGCTCGAATATGCGGTTTGTCAAATTCGTCAGTGGAGCAATTTTTTCACTATTTTTATGAGTCATTTTAAATCTTAAGTATTTGAAAGTTTTAAATCCTTTAAATATCCAAAATTTTTTTTGTCGTGCTGAAAGGGATATATATATATATATATATTCCTAAAAATATATCTACTTAAATAATATTATTAACCATCATTATGAAGCTCTTCCCGCGTTTTTATAACCCCTTGTTTCCAGTTGGTATGAGTTCGTCTCCAAATTACTTAGCTCGTTTACTTTTTAGTGTTTTTCAAATCCAAACTCAATGTTTATTGCCTCCATCTTTGAATTTATATACTTTCATTTGTTTCTTTGTTGCATTTAAGCTTAAAAAAAATAAAGTGTCCGTTCGGTAAGGAAGTAGATCGCTTTGGAGTCCACATGTGTAGTGTAGTGTAATAAAAAATTGACATCATACCCTCGCTAAGCCGTCTGGCCAGCGTGGCGAGTGTAGGCCAATTTCACCAGTTATATGTTCTGGAAGGCCCATCTCCAGCAGTGGAGGTCTAGGACGCTGTGTTCTAGGGGCTGTAATGAAAAATTAAAAATATCTAAATGTTCTTTCTTTAAAACAAAGATTATTTTAATTTGCCTTTCAAAAAGGAGTGTGTAGACACATTGGCTCCATCTCACATCCAGGCGACCTTGTCAGGCGCAGGGAGAGCGGCGTTTTCTGCGGAGAACCTCAAGTTGCGCAAATACGCCAACCTTGGTACCGGTTACGAATTTGCGCCGTTTGGGGTCGAGACGATGGGCCCATGGGGACCGTCGGCGAGGCGCTTGGCCAAGGAGTTGTCAAAGCGGCTGACAGAAAGGTCTGGAGACAGGAAGGCTGGCAATTATTTCTGCCAACGTATTAGCCTCGCTATACAGAGGGGAAATGTTGCCAGTCTCCTTGGGACTATCTCGGACTAGAGGACATTTTTTATTTATAGTTTAGTTTATTTTTAATTTTATCATTTAGGTAGCTTTTAATTTATATTAAATGTACATACATATATAAAAGGAGTGTGTAATCCATATGATTTTTATATTGTTACGATAAGTCATTAGGCAATCTGTTAAACAAACATTTGATGAGTTCTACTGTAATGAGGAATGAGACCTCAGTCGTAATTTACGAGTAAAAGACATACTTAATATCCACTCCCAAGTATTCGCCTCAAAGATTACCGCTTCTCTATAGGGAATTATACTCCTTGTCTAGTTTAATTTGTACACATCTTTATTATAATTTATTGTTACTATTATTGTGGTGAACATAAGGCAGGCAACTAATAGATTGTCAATTAAAAAAATGGTCTATTCACACTTTATAAATAGGTCTAAACCACGTTAGTAAGTTGTATTTATGTATGTCTATGTATAATATTGTGTATATATTAGTATTTAGTATATTGATAATATATTACATATATAAAACTATATAAGTACGTATATAATATATGTTAGGTCATTCTATAATTGTATATTTTACCATTGCTTTCATTGTACCTATATTTGTTCAAATTTGTCCCTAAATAAATAAATATTTCAAGGCGTTGTCAAAACAGCTCGTCAACACCTCGGGAGACAAGAGGACTGGGCAATATTTGGGTCAAAGGAACAGCATTGCAATTCAACGTAGCAATGCTGCCAGTATTCTTGGCACTTTGCCCATTTGCAGCGATTTGGAGCAATTTTTTTATTTGTAATAATTTTATTTTGTTTTTTCTTTATTTTAGTTGTATTTTTATTTATTAAGGAGGTTTATTTTTATTAATAGTAATTTATGTTTTAATATGTAAGTTTTTAGTGTACAATGTTAATGTCAAAATTGGTTGCAAAAAATTGTTAGTTTATTTTTCTTGTAACTTTAAAAATATTAGGTATTAATTTTTTAAAATGAAAATAATCCAAAGTAGAGTAACAAACCGCCGCACTCCCAGCGCTGGACGAGGTTGCCTGGATATAAGATGGGGCTAATGTGTCTACACATGTCGCATCCCACACCAGAGACCGCCCAAGTATCCACGGCCGAACGGTAAAAAAAATAATAGAAATAACAATAGTTAGGTATGTAATGAAGTAATATACAAACAGTATAAAATAATTACAATATAAATTAAAACTACTTAAAAGTAAAAATTAAAATAAATATAAACTAAACCTAATAAAAAATAAACTATTAGTAAAAAATATCCTCTAGAGCCTTCAGTGATAGTCCCCAGAAGACTGGCAACATTTCCCCTGTGTATAGCTAAGCTAATACGTTGGCAGAAATAATTGCCAGCCTTCCTGTCTCCAGACTTTTCCGTTAGCCGTTTGGACAACTCCTTGGCCAGACGCTTGGCTGAGTGTCCCCATGGGCCCACCGTCTCGACCCCAAACGGCGCAAATTCGTAACCTGTACTGAGGTTGGCGTATTTGCGCAGCTTGAGGTTCTCAGCAGTTAGGTATTAAATTGTATATTTAAGTGCGTTCAATACCTAAATATTCAATATATATACGACCTCTGCATACATACATATAGATACTACACTACAATTGGAGTACATCTTTGATGTCCTTGTATGTATCGACAAGGACTTTATTGAGATTTTAAAAGGTGAGACTAAACCAGATTTTGAAGTTTATAGAGATGCGTAATTTTAAACTAGCCAATCTACTAATGATTAATCTGGGGAAAGTGGAAAATATTATCACTTGAAAATGATAAGAATTGATTACACTTGAAAAATATGCTCCCGAAGAAAACTTTAATTTACCAGTAAATTATGTTGAAAATTTTTGATGTAATTGAAGCGAAAAAGTTTGTTTTTATGGTTATAAATTGATCTTTATGATTTATGATAAAAGAAAACCTAATATTAAATAAACAACACACTACAAATAAAAATAAAAACGAAAATTATAACCGTCTGCGTTCCTCCGATGAACCGTGAGGGTGACCCTTAGAGCAAAATATTCTCTACTCAAAGGGTCACCCGTCGCCAAGTGGAGTTTTATTCCGAGCTTACGAGAGAACGCCAGAGCCTTCTCAGACCACGGACCCATCGTTTCGACTGTTTCTTTTTATCATTTGGTTCTCATTTATTTGAAGAAAATTACCAACTATACATTACTATTTATATAAACTAATGAAAATGCAGCTAGAAAATAAATAAAAAAGAAAAAGAAAATAAATATAAATAAATAAAAAGCTTCGAATCACTACCAAGTAAGTCTTGTTTCTATATACTTTATTTTTAAATTATTTTTTTTATAAATAATACCATGGCCAGTTCCATTGGTTCTCCTTGAAAGTAAAAATTATCATTGCTTTATTATTTATTTATTTTATTTATTAAAAACTTTATTGCACAAAGTACAAAGGCGGACTTAATGCCCGTAGACATTTTCTGACAGCCAAACCTTAGGGACAAATTAGAACATTTATAGGTGCAATGAAATAAATATTAATAGTAAGATAAATTCAACATAATTATATATACTTTCATAATATACTTTAACATATACTGTAATTGTTAATGCTGACGCAACCTCATACGGAGCCCGTACCTGGGGAAGCATCTCCCAAACCCATTCACACGAGAAACACCGTAAATACGACAGGGCAGCAGAAGATCTCAGAGCTTCATTTACGCCGTTGGTTATCTCGTGTGATGGCTCATTAGGTGCTGAGTACGCGGCTTTTGTCAAAAAGACCGCTTCACGGCTTTCTGAAAAATGGCAGAAGCCATTCTCACAAGTTGCAGGCTGGCTAAAAACAAAAATACAAATTTCTATAAGCTTAAGGATCAGAGAAACCAGAAAGCGAGTGAGATGGATAGGATGTGAGGATGGAGCAGGTATGTTTGAAGGAACGAATGAATGATTGAATGTGAATGAATATTAGATGATATTATATATATAGTTTGATGTTTTTTTTAGTTATTATTGTTATTTTGTTGAAATAAATATCTATACTGTAATATCAAAGTGAACAACAAATAGGCGGACTGATGGAGTTGAGAGTGTAACTCATCAGTTTGTGAGAGGGATCGAACCTCCATAATATTTGTGATTTCTACACTGCAATCACTCTGTATATTTTCTCCACGTCGACCGTCGCGTCACATCACTACGTATTAGTGCTGCCGAAAGCGTAGTGGAACTGTAACTAATTCTCTATACAGGAGTCGGGCTAACTAATTGAATATCGAATAAGTTACGGTACATTAATAATTATTTCAGAAATAAATGTAAGTCATCAAGACGCGTAAGTATGCAAATATCTTTCCCGATAAATACTCAAGGGTATGGCATTTCTATAGCGGTACAATTTTTGAATTCCACTCCTCACCTCTTGGGATTATTGAGGAATTTTTCTCGCCAAGGAATTCCATTATACGATCCCGGTTGACTATGGCAGCTCTTTATTGAGTTGAAGACGCGACCGAGAACGGAATGGACCGTATTTATACGATAGACCTATGTTATGTTTTAGACTCGTCATAGTGTTTACTATAGTGTTCTTGATAATGCATCTAATACACATATCAACACCGTCTAGGTATTCTATTTTCTCAATTCACTCAAAATAACCTTATCGAATTTGGGCTATTTTTGTAGTACTTGGGCTGTGCATAATGATAAAACTGGGCTGCATCATTAACAGGACGTTAACAATGGGTGAAATGGCCTGTCAATCAGGCGAAGGCGGCCCGAGCCATGTTACGCCCTGTTATGAATTCCAGCTTGCCGCTCAGGTTGAAGGTCCGGATCTACAAGATGTTCATCCGTTCCCGACTCACCTATGCTGCGCCAGCCTGGCACCACCTTCTGGCCAAGAACAATAGGGACAAGAGATTTTCAACATAATTTACTGGTAAATTAAAGTTTTCTTCGGGAGCATATTTTTCAAGTCAGCAGAACATATCGCTCAGAGTGGTCTCCCGAGAGCACCATGGTTCGTGCGTAATTCCGCCATAGCTTGAGATCTGGAGATGCCTACTATTGAGGAATTTGTCGTCGGCCTGACTAGACGTATGTTCTATCGGGCCGACAACGGACACTTCAAGCATCTTCAGAATATCGCTCCGTCTTGCGCTCGGCCCCCCCAGAAGTGCTCTTGGAGGAGAGCTGAAGTAGTCGAACCTAGACCCCCTGGGTTCGTGAGCCACACGGGCGCTGTTATACAGTGACGGCGCCCAGCACCAAAAGTGCATGAGTTACCGGTGGGTGGTTGCCCGCTGAGATCCTGCCGGGGAAAACGGGGGAATGTCCCCATCCCCAACCCAGGCCCATTAGCCATCCGGGCCTGGACGACCCCACTGTCTGTCTGAATGATAAAATTCAGATTCATTCACTGTGTCATCCGCTCGCCAATGGAACAGGCTCCCGCTGACGATTAGACAGGCTCCCTCTGGTCATATTTTTAAACGTTACTTACCACCTACTTTCTAAACAAGCAAAACAGTGTTTTTTAAATCAATATTTCATTTTTAGTTTTTAATATTTATCATTTACTGTTTATGAATAGGATTATTTTATAGTTATATGTATGTATTTATTTATTCTTATATGTATTATTAGTATTTAGTTTACAATAATAAATTTGCACCTTTACATAGTTTTTCCACACTCCAAAAGGATAGTTGTTAGAAAATGCCTGGCCATTAAGCCCGCCTATGTACAATTTTAGTGCAATAAATATCACTCGTCTAATTATCTGCTCCGGTGACAAGAGGGCTGGTTCATTCCTCGTTCAAAGAATCAACATAGCGCCACCGTTCTTGCTATAGCGCGGACACGATTAATACCTATTTAAAATTAGGTTTTGTAAGTACCTAATCTTTTTATTGTGTTTTATTACACATTTTTATTTTATTTTTATTATCTATGTTATAAAATTATAATGTAAATAAATAAAAAGATAATTTAAATAATGAGTAAACAGCATAAATAATTTAAATTATATTTTTTTGTCAACAGAACACAAATCAGCTAAAGGATCGGTGGTCACATTATCGTGCTACAAAAGTAAGTTAATCAACAAGTTAATAAAGTAAGTTAGCTTTCTCGCCAACAAACCATAATGGTTTTGCAAAATCTATTGATTAAAAAAAAGCAGTAACCAAAAAACTTTTTCTTTGTTATCTCAATTCGTTAAGAGTATAAAATATTTAGCAAGATATTAGTTGTTAATAATTTGAAATACTTACTAAAATAAAAATAAGAAATACCTAATGTCACAGACAGTGGGGTCGTCCAAACCATCCAGGTTGGGGATGGCAGTCCCCCGTTTTTCCCGGCAGGATCTCAGCGGGTAACCACCCGCTGGTAATTCATGCACGTTTAGTGCTGGGCGCCGTTACTAGTATAACAGCGCCCGTGTGGCTCACGAACCCAGGGGGCTAAGTTCGACTGCTTCAGCTCTCCTCCAGGAGTACTTCTCTAGGAAGTGGTCTTCCGTTGGGGGACCGTGCACAAGACGGAGCGATGTTCTGGAGATGCTTGAAGTGTCCGTTGTCGGCCCGAGAGATCATACGTCTAGTCAGGCTAACGACAAACTCCTCAATAGTAGGCATCTCCAAATCTTGAGCTAAGACGGTATTACGCACGAACCATGGCGTTCGGGAAACCACTCTGAGCGATATGTTCTGCTGACTTTGGATCTTGTCCCTGTTGGTCTTGGCCAGAAGGTGGTGCCAGGCTGGCGCAGCATAGGTGAGACGAGAACGGATGAACATCTTGTAGATCCGGACCTTCAACCTGAGCGGCAAGCTGGAATTCATAACAGGACGTAACATGGCTCGGGCCGCCTTTGCCTGATTGACGGCGTGGCAGGTACCTAATGTGGTCGCGCAAAAGTATAAGCTACCGCCAAGTAGTCTTGTTTGTGGGAACCATTTACAAATATCATGCGCCAGCATTTAGCTACAGGGCGCTGTCGACAATTCCGGGGATAAGACAGCATTTTAAACGCGCCGAGCTTGTAATTTTTCGTCAATGTGCAAGGAACATAATACTATTTCACTGCCATACCACTAATTTTTTTTTTATTCATCGTTACAGAGGAACCTAAAATAGAAATAGAAGAAGACATCTACTTCGGCAAAGCAGCTAAAAAGACAAGGGCACATAGTCTTAAAAATGGTAAATATAATGGTAAAACTTGAGAGCGTTGCTTCTCTCTCGCTCGCACAATACAGCATTTTTGAAAATTATTCTAGTTTAAATGTAGTCTATTAATTTTCTGGAAATAAACTGTAAAATGCGAACGAGTGCCTTCATTCCGTAGCCACGACTCAGACTTAGCTGTTAAGGCACGCAGGGCCAATAGTGAGAGAGAGACGGTTTATAGGGTTTTAGTCCGTAAGCGCCTTGGGGTCTCCTTAGGAGGCCTCATGGTGAGTCGGGCATGCGACCCCCACCCGCGTTGGCCCTTTAGGCAGGGGGCGTATCATTGATAATTTATCGATTATGGGGGTTCATATTTCGGCCTGTGCTTGTGTTTCGGCTGCGGAATAGAGAAGAAGAGATAAGGTTATGGAGCTCTTCAGAACACTCATACAGGTTCATCCAGAAAGGCCCATCTCCAGTAGTTGAAGTCTAGAACACATAGCTGTAAATGATGCATTCGGGAAACTCCGGCATATTCCTTATCATCCATACCACATTATATATATTTAAAGACAAAGGACTTTAACCAGTCCATCCTCTCGGTAATGTCGTACGGAACAAAGATGTGGACAAAGACAGTGGGTCTGGTCCATAAATTCAACGTCGCTCAGCGATCTATGGAGACAGCTATGCTTGGTATTTCTCTGATGGATAGAATTGAAAACTATCCTACTATTCGTCAGAACCAAAGTAACTGGCATAGCTTTCAAAATTAGCAAGCTTAAGTGGCAGTAGGCCGGTCAGATATGCCGCAGAACCGACGACTGATGGGGCAAATGGGTTCTAGAGTGGATACTACGTACAGGACGACGTAGAGTGGGACGCCCCCCATCAGATGGACAGATGAAAGAAGGTCGCTGGCGGAGGTTGGATGAGAGTTGCAAAAGATCGCGTGCAGTGGCGAGCCTTGGGGGAGGTCTATATCCAACAGTGAAGAGACACAGGCTGATGATGATGAGGACGAATGATGCATCACAGCTTTATGTTTTTTTTTTATCACAAATTTTATTTAACTTTGGGGTTTTCACAGAAACCGACGATGGCCGAGAGACTTGGGGAACGGGCGCTGACTTTCTGCTCTCCATCATCGGGTTTGCAGTGGACCTGGCCAATGTGT
This sequence comes from Tinea semifulvella, assembly GCA_910589645.1. Classification (NCBI taxonomy): domain Eukaryota; kingdom Metazoa; phylum Arthropoda; class Insecta; order Lepidoptera; family Tineidae; genus Tinea; species Tinea semifulvella. The sequence continues at coordinate 5,984,366 of OU342605.1, forward strand.
GGAGGTTTCCTTACCTCTGCTATAGAAATGGTGGTGGTAAGTTACAAATAAATATGTTTTCTTATCCTTTGAAGAGTTATCTTGATTGTAAATAAAAATCATACATTTTCATATCATCTTCATTTATTGCGTCTTGTTTTCGTCGTCATTGTCTGTGTTCTAAATTCAAAGTCATTCTGTCATAAAATAATGTGGTTGTTTTTTTTTTGGTTCTCTTCTCCCGATGGATGATGAATGAGGTGATAGGGAAGGCAAAGGGTCTAGCCCATACAGCCAAGTCTGACGTAATATATCTTTCTTTATCATGAGTTAATGACGTCATCATCAAATTCCAGATGCTGCAGAATTTGATGCTTTTCTTGGAGTCACTCGCGGCAACATAGCTTAAACACGTCGGGTAAAATATGGGAGTTGACAGCGCGGTGATACCCGGGCGGCAAATTCAAACTAATACTCAACTCATCATTAAAGCAACTTTAACCACAGAAACGTCAAGTACTTGAAGCACATATTTTTTTTGGCAGGGCGCATAAGTATAGGTCAACGACACGGCGCGGAGCTCGCCCGCAAGAATCGCATAAGTATAGTGGGCAAGTGAAATGCACTCACATTAGATTTGTTTGCAGAACAAAAGGCTCGAAGAGCAAAATTGTAATTTGTGCATTACAATAATATAATTGATGTTTGTTTTTAATCTTACGTTTTATTACAGTCCCTGTCCTGTGCTATACTAATTAAAAAATATATACGATAATGCTAAAATGATAAACGAGGGCGGGGGCGGCATTTTTTAATTTATGCCCCGCCTCGAATAAAATTAAGATCCGGGGGCCGTACCTATTACCTTTTGGTTTAATCAAATACCCTATATAAACTTTACTCTTACAGGAGCCTTCCTTATTCCATACACACTGATGTTAGTCTTTGGTGCCGTCCCCCTGTTCTATATGGAGCTGATTCTGGGACAATATAACAGGCAAGGGCCTATCACACTGTGGAAAATATGCCCCATTTTTAAAGGTAAAGTAATTATTATCATTGGCAGCCTATAACAAAACTTTATTTCCTCGTTTTTTTTAAATATTTCGAAAACTGGTGACACATCTGAATAGGGAATATTGACATATTTTTTAATGCTTTTAATAAAAAAAAAATAGGAAGGTATAATTTTCGAACGAAAATTGTTTTGAATAAGTTTAACAAATTATTTTGTTTAATAATGTGTTCTTGTGTGTTATATTTTTTTTTTAAGATTGTACAGAATACATCAGCCCTAAACACGTCATTTATTTACACAATATATGTTCATAACCGAGTTGGCGATCATCAAATTCCAATTGTTGCAGAATTTGATGCTTTTCATGGAGTAATTCACGTCAATATCGCCCAAACACGAAGGGTATACGGGAGCTCACAGCGCGGGAAAACCGCAAAAAATAAAGTGCAACTTCTATAGCGCCCCATATACTTAGAGTCAAATTTATCGTTTTTCATAAAATTATATAATTTTATTCACAACGTAGCACACTATTAAACAAAATAACACCACTTTTGACTAACAATATCCACAGTAAACTAATTTACAAAACGAAAAACTTGGGACTTGACATATCCGTGCAAAATGGCGCGAAGAACTCCATTCTGTGTTTAATAAGGTCGCGATTCACCTTGAGTTTGACAGTTCTATTTCTTTTTAGTTTTTTAAAGACATTACACCGAATACATTAGTCCTAACTACGTAAGTTATTTATAATATTTGATCATAATAAAGCTGAAGATTATTAAATTCCTAGTGTTGCAGAATTTGATGTTTTTAATGGAGTCAATATCGTTCAAACACGTGTATATATATATATGGAATTTACATTACAATTCATATCGGTTTATTGGTATATGCCGATATTATGAGAAATAAAATCAAACGATTAGATACATGGACAAAAACAAAAGAAAAGCAACAATAAAATAATACCAAATTAATGAACATATTTCGCAAAACGTGACTGAAAAAAAAAACAAAGTAAAGTATCATCACGACCGTTTCCCTTTCGGGGTGGTCAGAAGCTTATAAATAAGCGGATTTACATTTTGCCAACTTTACTATAGGCCAATCATGACAAGTGACAAGCTCGTCGATGTCTCCAGGCGTACCAAACTCGAGAAATATCACAAATAAGTTAAATTTTAATTAAATGTATTTATTTACATTAATAAATATTTTTGTGTCCCGACCAGGAATCGAACCCGGTACCTCCCAGTCTAAATCCACGGACGTAACCGCTAGACCACGGAGGAAGAAATAAAAAAATAATATTCTTCGTATTGTTAATATTTATATGCCTATCTCTTAGGTCGACATTTGTAGCTCACAACCACCTGTTAGAACCTAAATAAATGTACCAAAAGTTATTAAATAAATTATTTATTTTGATACTAATTTAATATAACAGAATCAAAATTTGTTTGATGGTTGGTTTGATCGTGTACGCTATTGTTCAATGAAAATGTGAAGTTTGACAAACATAGTTTTACAGGGCGCTTTGAAAATCAATTCGAAGTACCTTTTTTTTTTTTTTTTTTTTTTTTTTTCTTTCTACAACCTACAATTTACTAATTTATTCTGCTTTTTATTTTCAGGTGTAGGGTTCTGCGCCGTGATGGTAGCTTTCTATGTCTCTTTTTATTATAATGTTATTATTGGTAAGTATCTATGATTTTGTTCAGTCTTATAACAATATACCAAACTATCGATATATAATCGATATTTATTCTACAGAAAAGAGCTATACGGTCCATCTATAGATTAAGCGCTCGTACATCTCTTCGGAATAAGTTTAGGGGCATTAACATTCTTACTGTAGCATCTCAGTTTATCTTGGAAAACATATTGTATGTAATAGTTTTTTAAAATAATTTTAACGGGTCTTAACGCGATTACAAACCATTGGATTGTGCTGCATGACCCAAAGATACTTTCCACCGATCGGCACTATTACCCTAGAATAGTACGTGAAGCGATCGAAATAAAGAAACACAAAAATTTCAATCGAGAGGGGGGTTATAAGCTATCTTCATCGTGGAATCCAGTAATCAATAGGTTTCGACGCCGGGAAAAATCGCCCGGTGTCGCCAAGGATATTGTAAGTGTCGTGATTTCTAAAAACTTTTAAAAGTGATAAGTGGGTAGGTTTACATCTGCCGCCCAGTATGTACGAGACTACACCGCATAGCTTCAGTCGACCCGTGACCACGGCCAATGCAACTTGGCTGAAACGTCGGGAGAAATATGTCTCTAAGGTAAATCGCGTAAAGACCCGTTAAAATTATTTTAAAAAACTATTATGAATATGCGCGAAAGTTTAAAAAGTTGATATTGTATGTACATAAAAATATCCATAAATTCCCTAAGAATAAAGATTTACATTCGTTGAATACACGAAGTAAAAATAAGCTATATGTACCAGGCTATATATAGACTACAAAAAACTAGGCGTTCATTCATGGGACAATGTGTACCAATCTATAATAAAATTCCTGAAGAAATATTAACAAAGCCAGCACACATCTTTAAAACTTACATAAAAAAAATCTTAATACAAAAGTCATATTATACAGTTGATGAATATCATCAGGACAAAAAGGCTTGGTCATTTTAGTTGTATTACTATAATTTTATATACAAGTATATATATTTTATTTTGCCATTTATATGTATATTATTTTTTTTAGCTTATAAGTTTAGTATGTAGTATGACAACGCCCATATACAGCTGCAAAATACATTTATGACATTATATATACATTCAGAATGTATATAAAGTTGTTTGGTGGATTAATGTGCCTGTTTTGTCTTAATTTCTATTGTTAAAATAAATAATTGTTATTGTATTGATGTATTTGACGTGTAAAAGTGCCTAAAGTAGGCCTACTTACTGAATAAATTAATTTGAATTTGAATTTTGAACTACCTGAGTAAAACTAGAATCAACCATGTGAATTCCAAACATTTTTTTTTCTTTTTTTACAAAACAATGTTTTTTTATAACCTACCAGTTTTTTTTTTATATACCTGCGGTGAATCAACCCCAGCCTGAAGGGCCACCGCGAGAGGTCGCATGCCCGACTCGCCGTGAGGCCTCACAAGAAGACCCCAAGGCGCCGTGTTTTAGTCCGTAAAACCTTATAAACCGTCTCTATTTCACTGTTGGCCCTGCGTGCTTTAACAGCTAAGTCTGAGTCGTGGCTACGGAGTGAAGGCACTCGTTCGCCGCGTAGGCAAGGGGCAAGCTCATCGATGTTTCTAACGTACCAAACTCGGGAAATATCACAAATAAATTAAATATTATTGTATCCCGACCAGGAAACGAACCCGATACCTCCAGCTCTAAATCGAGGGACTTAACCACTAGACCAAGGAAGCGGTAAAACATCATGTACTACATACATGCATACATAATTTCACGCCAGATCCCTTGCGGGGTAGGCAGAGACAATTGATCGCCACTTAACACGATTACTACATACGTCTTTCGCTTCGTCGACATTCATCAACGTCTTCATACATGCCCTTTTGTTACGAAGGGCTTTTAATGCACCTTTAGCCAGTGTTTTATTTATTTGATCGTGGTATGTGACGCTCGGTTTGCCACGTTTTCCCCCACAACTTTCGCATTATATACCAGGTTCGTCAATCTTTCTTCGCTCATCCTTTCAACATGCCAAGGGTTTTGCCTATTCCGTATTTATATATGCCATACGTTACGTATGCGGTCCGCCAAAGTGACGCCGATTTATCGGTCTCCGTCTTAAAAAAAAAAATGCCACTAGGCCTATAATAAAGATGGCTAAATGTAAATCCGCTTCATTATATACATGTTTTCTGATCACCCCGAAAGGGATACGGTCGTGATAATACTTTGCGTAGGGAACAGTATTGTATAACAAAGCATATTATTTCTCAATAGATTTCAATGTAACAGGTAATTTATTATAAAAGTTTTTTTGAGTGACTCTTATTGGTTAGCGACGAGTATTAGAAAAGTTGTGACTTGTGATAGATTTATTAATAAATAGTAAAGTAGAGTATTAACGCGACCGTGTCCCTCGCGGGGGTTAGACACAAAGCTTTTATAAGATCCACAGACGTAACATCTTGACCGCTAAAATGTTGTATTGTGCATGCGAACACAAGCGTCAAACCCTTATAAATGAATCCCAATCCCCTTTTATAAGGGATAAACATCTCGTTTACTATATAATATTTCCAGGTTGGGCCTTATACTTCCTAGTATCATCAGCGAGGTCGGAGCTGCCCTGGCTCCACTGCGACAACTCCTGGAATACAGAGCAGTGCTGGGACGCCAGTAGAATTAACACAACTAATCGAACTGACGTCAAATATCAAGGGCCTTTGTCACATTTCACGCCGGCTTCGGAGTTCTTTCAGTAAGTGTATAAGTACAGCGTGAAATTTATTAAAATGCAATAATTTTTATGTTATAATCTAGAATAAAAATAAAGAATTACGAATTTTTTATTTTAATTATTCAGTAATAAAATCCTAAGTTATAGTGCAGAGAAGTTATCCTAAAAATATCACCACTCATAAATATTTCCCGACAGGTCACACAGCGCCATCTAATTTCCGTGGTAAGCTACGATGCTTGTGTTACGGAAACTAGATGGTTAATAAACTACATATTATACTTTTTTTTTTGTAAATATATACATATTATACATATAAACACCCAGACCGAGACAAATTATACAATGTACAACTGGCCCCCGGTGGGAATCGAACCCACAACCTCCCGAGTTCACGGCAACGTTTGTTACCACTAGACCACGGAGGCGGTCATACTGAGCCTAATCAAGTAGGTAGCGAAAGGTCAACGAATGTCGACTTATGTAATTCTTTCTCTCTCTATTTCGTCTCTCGGCTGGTTGCAAAAAGCATTGTTAAAATATTCTATGATCAAAATTTTTATATATTCTACGTGATTGGTAGGTAGTATGTCACTTTGGGCATTTATTATATTCACCATTCATCCGACTCGAGAAAGTGTAGTGTATTTTCTAATAGATGGCGCCACTAACTCATTTCTTAAAAAAAAATGGTTCTCATGCCTGTTTAGGGCGTGAATTATACAGAAACGGCGTAAGGTGAAGGCGCATAGCAGGCGTGAAACAGATAAGGCATGGAAACAATTTAAATTATATCAAAGAGGTGAAGACACCGAGTTATTACACAGGGTGACTTTAGCGTGATAGCATTTATTTGACTATTTAAATAAAGTCAGTGCATTGACTTTTAATCCTATTTCTCTCCATATTTTATCTTGTACATTATTATTACTGTACTCCGGCTTAATGTGGTCGTAAAGAGCTGAATATTGTTCAATTATCTGTTATTAAACCATTTTGTATTGAAACGTTTTGAAGCGGCAAGATGTCTGCGCACCACCTTCACCTTTCTATATAATTCGCGCCTAACAATGTTCAATTCAATTCAATTTATCATTGACAGTCGATCAGTCTTGGAAATGCAGCATTCGGAAGGCCTGAACGACTTGGGACTACCAAAATGGCAACTGGCTGCTTGTCTCGGATTGGTCTACGTAACCCTCTACCTATCACTTTTCAAAGGCGTCAAGAGCTCAGGTAAATTTAATTTAAGCCAAGAACATTAAATATTTTACATAAACAATTTAATACAAGAAGTAATACAGCAGAAGTACAGTCTCCCTGACCTTATACAATAAATAGCTTGATAGATTTTGATTGATAAAATGATGAAGGTTGCATAGTTAGTTAAGAAGTAAACCATAGGACAGGAGATCTAGAAACCAGAATATGTTGATTATTAAGTAAATTTTATGTCATTTTTACTAATGTCTATTCTGGACCCTATGCCTCTTAACAACTGCATTTATTATTGATATAATATTTAAATTGGACATTCATATATATGTATATATATATATATATATACATATATATGAATGAATATCTGGCCAGCGTGGCGAGTGTAGGCCAAATTCTCCAGATGTATGTTCTGGAAGGCCCATCTCCAGCAGTGGAGATCTAAGACGCTGTGTTCTAGGAGCTGTAATGTAATATATATATATATGTAATATATATATATATATATATATATATATATATATATATATATATATATATATATATATTACATATATTATATATATATATATATATATATATATATAGAACACAGCGTCTTAGATCTCCCAATGGGACCAATGTCCCAAAGGTTAACGGGAAGTGAATGTTATTACTTTCACCTTTTGTATAGATTTATAATAAAGTTTTTAAATAAAAAAATAACAAAACATTTTTTTTAGAATTTCACCGTATATTTAAGTAAAAATTGTAACCAGACAAGTTCTATACGTTCCTATGGACGAAAATATACAATACAAATAAACAATATAATAAGTTTAATTACAGGAAAGGTGGTATGGTTGACAGCGACAATGCCATACGTGGTATTGTCAATTTTACTGGCGCGGGGGTTACTTTTACCTGGAGCTACGAAAGGCATCGCTTACTATTTAAAACCAGAACTTAACAGGTTGAAGGATACTCAGGTAAATTTAAACCATATGATTTCATGTAACGATGTTAATTTTGCGCTTGACCACTATTAAAAAGCTATACAGTATAATTGGCTGTTTAATATAACCATGATGAAGTCGAAGTTTTTTATTGTTATCAGTGATTGTGTCAATCAGGTTAGTCATGGTATTGGTCTTGGTCTGGAAAAAAAGCAAGAACAAGACCAAGATTGTGCAACACTACTTGCAGAAGAACGATGATATTCAATTCCTCATTTATTCTGTTCTCAAATAAATCTTTGCTGACATAAGTATTTTATTAGGTGTGGGTAGATGCAGCTGTGCAGATTTTCTACTCAGTTGGAGCTGGGTTTGGAGTACATCTGTCATACGCTAGCTACAATACTTTTCACAACAATTGCTATAGGTAAGTCTCTTACAATGAAATTAATGAAATCCCTTGATTTTACTCGCAAACTTAACTCGTAAAGTTAATTCCAAAAATATATTATTATTATTGATTAAAAGGCTAGCAGCGCATGGTAGATATGCCTATATCAAGCACTGCTGTAAATAATAATAATAAATTGTTTATTATCAGGCAACAGATGGCCTTACAACTAAATTACATATAAAAATAACATTAAAGTTAATCCGTATCTTTATCTTCTTGTGGTCATAGAAGTACCCATCAGGTACTGTGACCACCTTCTGAGGAGTACGTAAAGCTTCAGTGGACGGTGCCGGAGTCCCTCCTGGGGGTGGTGCAGAGGGAGTAGGTGCTGCGCGGGGCCCAAGAACATCGTTTGTGCTGCGTGAAGCAAATCCACGAATGTATTTGCAATTGTAAAGTTCATACAATTGTCAGTTATCATCATTGTCTATATCTATTGTCTCTAGATATTTGTCCATTTTGTTTTTAAAAGTGTTTACAGTTGGGGACTTTAATTTGTCTTCTGGTGTTTTGTTATTGTATTTCTTAGTTTACGTAGGATATGATTATGTATGTATAATACATTATATATTATTTTGTGTATGTATTAGTAATAAATTATTACTTAATTATCAAATGTCTTCGTAACCTGTCTGCAGCCGCTTATAACAGATCTCAATCACAAAGGTTAGTTGGTAGAAAATGCATTTACGGCATTAAGGTCGCCTATGTACTCACTTATTTTCGTTTTGAACAATAAATAATTTATTATTATTTTTATTTGTTCCATACATACATATCTTCACACCAAATCCCCTGCAGGGTAGACAGAGACAATTGAGCGCCACTTGTCATGACCACGACATACCTCTTTCGTTTCTTCAACATTCATCAACCTTCTCATACTCTTACGTGCCCGTTTGTTTCGATGGCTTTTTAATGCACCTTCAGCTATTGTTTTATTTATTTGATCGTGATAGGTAAGTCTTGGTCTGCCAGGGCCTCTTTTACTCACGACTTTCGCATTATATGTCTGGTCTCTCTTTATTTATCCTTTCAACACGTCCGAACCATTGGAGCATGCCTTTCCTTATACCTATAATAAGTACCTTGGTTTTTCTCGCATTCAAATCAATTTAGTTCCACAAATTTACAAATTCATGAAATGATATTTCACATTTGTATTACTGGATTTTCTCATCAATTTCATTCCGTGATCACGACGGGGAAATATCATTGTGTTAAACCTAAATATTTTGGCTTGGTGAGGGCAGTTATACCTGCCTGTCAGAATTTTAAATGTCCCAATTATATCTCCATTACAACGTTGTATCTTTGGTCAAAAGGTATTTGATTAATTACTTGTTTTTTTTTCAGAGATTGTCTAGTAACAACTTTGGTAAATTGTTTTACATCCTTCTTCTCGGGATTCGTCATTTTCACATACTTGGGCTTCATGTCTCATAAGCAAGGAGTTCCTATCTCTTCTGTGGCAACTGAAGGTATGTAGACTTAACTGACCAGATTTTTATTTTTTTATGCTTTAATCTGACGATTTTACATAATTATAGGTCCTGGTTTGGTGTTTCAAGTGTATCCGGAAGCTGTAGCGACACTCCCAGGAGCAAACCTCTGGGCTATGCTCTTCTTTTTTATGCTCATCATGTTGGGATTGGATTCTGGAGTAAGTTACTTCATCTGACCATTTTTCCTTAAATAAATTATCATTCCCGTATATTGAATTCTCCTCATCAAGGTCTCTATCTACTGTATTTCTCCCTATTTATTTATGTATTACTTTAACACATTTTTAAGCTGCTGCCGATATCAAACGTATTGATTTCCAAAGTAGAATAAATATCATGGAGCAATTCTTTTGAATTTAGAGCGAATAATACGTCTAATTTGTTTAATAATTTAGATGGGAGGTCTGGAGTGTGTGATTACTGGTCTCCTGGATCAAGCTAGGGCAAGTGGAGCCAAGTGGCTACGTCGAGAACACTTCACTCTGCTGGTTGTTTGCTTCTCCTTCTGTGTAGCTTGCATCAATATTACTCCGGTAAGTATATATTTTATCATTATCGTCACCAGCTCTTTATGTATTTTTACACAAAATGTTTGTTTCATTATTTTTTACCCCATCTACTTTGTTATTCATCTCTTGTCAAAAAAGAACGTCTTTTGTTACATAATTCTACAGTTCCTGACCAGTAATTTAGAAATCCATTACCAATAACTGAGTTGTTCAGCTGATATTATGTTTCTGTTTTGATCACTAGTAAATATTATAATGTATTCATTCATTCATTACAGCCCCTAGAACACAGCGTCCTAGACCTCCACTGCTGGAGATGGGCCTTCCAGAACTGGAGAATTTGGCCTAAACTCGCCACGCTGCCCAGACGGCTTGGCGAGGATATGATATCAATTTTTATGACAATTTATTAACGATTCCACAAGTTGGCATTAGTGGAACCGGGACCGATGGCTTAACGTGCTCTCCGAGGCACGGGAACGGTAGTGTTGTTAATCTATGACAAATGTTCGTAAGAAAAGTGTATTTCTCATTGGTACATGCCGGGTGGGTTTGAACCGACCTTTGTAGGATTAAAGGTACGCGTTCTTACAATCGAGCCACCTTTTGTTATGTAAATTATATAAAATTATAAATATAAAATGTAATAAAACTGTTATGACGTGTAAAGGTGCTAAAAATATTGCCTATTTACTGAATAAATTATTTGATTGATTGATTGTATATTAACAACTAACCCATCATTCCGAATCAAGCTCAGAGCGCTTAGAATGAATATGATACTAACAGTCGTTCCGAATCAAATATCATCAGAGCGTGATATTAATTCGGAACGGTCTAAATCACATATTTTTTTTTAATGTATGAAAGATAAATTGCGGTTTCCACATCTTTGAGTATGAATACTAACAAACATAACATCTCTCGGTTTATTCATCTTTATATGTGTAAAGTTTAATATTATTACCTTATTTTGGTCTATTAATATAACCGAGTTATACTATACCTAATATAACAGACATTTTTTTTTCACTTCCTACTTAAATATTATTTGTAGATTTGTTTAAGAAGTAATATAGAAACAGTATATACGAATTACAATATTAAATAATTTAAAAGAAAACATTATGACAAACAACTGACAGCGCTCAGAGCGATCTACCTCGATATCGTGAGCAGTCTAAGCACGAGAAATTATGTCATTCGTGACGTCACATATCTTTGGCAAAACAGTTTAAGCGCGTCTCGGAACACCTTTAAATAATAAATAATAATAATAATAACGTTTATTTCCCAGATTGATTTTACACAGTTAAATACAATCCAATCAATACAACTAATAGAAAAAAGGTAAAAACTACAAACTAAGTATATATTTGTAACATAAAATTAAAAATAAATAAAATCAAAATCAAGCATCCATACTGGGAGTATGATAGTCTCTCCATAGTTGGTGCAGTGGACTACCCGGCCAGTCACGTACAGCTGACACTATTTTGTTGCTCGAGTTAAATACGTGTGATCTGACGCCCGCTGTTCTCTGTCGCATTAGTGCGGCCCAGCCCGGAGTGCGTCCTGTGCAGAACATCTCGCTAGCACTGCACCAGCGAGGTAGCGTGCTTAGGTCACTATTATCGTGTCTCGGAACGAGTAGTAAATCAAATTGAAGGTGCACGTCAAGTAATTGGTATTATAGTTTTCTAATTGTTCTGTTTTTATTTCAGGGCGGTATCTACATGTTCCATTTACTTGATACATATGCTGCTGGCATATCTTTGCTCTGTTCAGCACTCTTCGAAGCTGTGGCTGTATCCTGGTTTTATGGTAAAGCTTTTGCAGTATTTTTTCAATATTTATCTATTCAGTCCAAAACAAATCATATTATAAATAACTATTTACTTAAATATGTAAATATTATAATTTAATAGTAAATAAATATTATACTTATCTATATGTATATTGTTTACTTATATAAATCTTAATCCTAATATGAAACTGAAATTATGTATGAGTTAATTAAATAATTATAAATACTTATAAAATAAATAACAATTTCAACACATAGCTAAATATAAGAAAAAAAAATATATAAAAAACAATAATATTTATACCTTACATATTTATATAATCACATTACACTACACTACATTATACTACACTACATTACACTACAATACAGTACACTACACCCAAAGGGTATTCATTAATATTAAGTTAGAGTTTAGTTTTGCCTCCAGTCTCCTACATAAATGTTTAATTTTTTTTTTTTTTTTATAATGAACACGACATGTGACATCGCGCCCACCTGATGGTAAGCAGTACGCGAGGTCCAAGAATGGGAGCAACCGACGCCGGTCATCTTGTTACTAATATTAGGCTTTGTGGGAGAAAATAATAAACCTTTTTTATTTATTTATTATAATAATATATATTAAAAAAAAAAAGTATAATATGTAGTTTTATCAACCATCTAGTTTCCGTAATACAAGCCTCGTAGCTTACCACGGAAACTAGATGGAGCTGTGTGACCAGTCTGAAAATATTTATTTATTTATTTATATACTGTGTGTATTTTTTGCCCAGCTTAAGTAATTAGCTTCGGAGGACACCAAAAAAGGAAAAATTTAAAAATTGAAAATAATGGCATTTGTGTCCTGTCATGATTAATTAAATGTGCTAATATTAGTGTATTCTCGGTAAACTATAGTGTGGTTTTCCATTTTGTATATGGTTTCAGGTTTAAAAAGGTTTTCTGATGACGTGGAAGAGATGTTGGGCTTCAGACCAGGGTTGTACTGGCGGATATGTTGGAAGTTTATCAGCCCCATTTTTATAATTGTAAGTATGTTCTCGCTATCCCAAAATTCTAAAAGGCAAATAATATCATGCGACATTAATAAAATATCCAACATATAACAGAAACTGCCTCCGTGTGGTCTAGCGGTTAAGTCCGTGGATTTATACTCGGAGGTACCGGGTTCGATTCCTGGTCGGGACACAAAAATATTTATGTAAATAGATTTAATTAATATTTAATTTATTTGTGTTTTATTTCTCGATTTTGGTACGCTGGAGACATCGACGAGCTTGTCACTTGTCATGATTGGCCTATAGTAAAGTTGGCTAAATTTGAATTCGCTTATGTATAAGCGTGGTTTCTAACCACCCCGAAAGGGAAACGGTCGTGATGCAACTTTACTTTTTTTCGAATAAATATTAATTATATAAATTATTATTAAGGTAGAGAGAACTAGGGTAAAACTACATATAGTGACACTGTATTAGACAGTCGGTTTTATACCAGATCTACAGTTTTATCTGATATGACACACACTTGTTTATTCTCTTGACTTCCAGTCTATGGTTTTCCAAAAACCTGAATGTACTTAAATAAAAATAAAAATCCATTTATTTGTCAAATAAGACTATCACATAGTTTGCCAATTTCGAACAAAATGTGACAAAAGGAATCAGTATGCCTAGTGTGACAGTGAAGTTTCGTAAACGCAACTATAGTAGTAGTTTTTTTACTGAATTTTCGATGTTCATTGCCTGTTATTATAGCCAAACTTGCAATAACACGCAATGTAAAATAAAAAAACGTAACTACAGCAGTTACGTTTAAGTTAAGTTTTCCGAAACTTGCATTTTACACTAAGCACACAGGTGTCAGCTGTTGTCGTGCAGCAGTACAAGTACTTACACCTGCACGACGCTGTTTTTCAACCTGTTTCTGTTCTCACGTAGTAATATATATATATTTTAATTACAGTTATAAATTAATAGATACACAATTATACTAAAAAGCTAGGTATACATGCATGGCAGAGTAGATGAATGAGGCTCGCTTCGTCAGGAATATCAACATTGTTGCAGGCCCTTTAATTACATATTTTCTAGGGCTAATAATTAAAATTAAATAAAATACAAGCTAATACTTATAATAATAATAATAATATCTTTATTCAGTAAAAAAGATACAAGATATGAAACAATAACATATTTCATTATGAATTCACAGAAAAACAGACATTTGCAGCCGAACTAAGCCTATATGTATAGGTCTGTCCGTCGGCAGTCAACGCCCAGACACCCTTTTAAATATATTATTACTTTTAATTACAAAATAATAAAAGAAACAAAATGTACACAAAAATAAAAATATATACGAGTATATTTTTTTGGATCTCTTCTCCAGATGGATGATGAATGAGATGATAGGGAAGGCAAAGGGTCTAACCCATACAGCCACGTCTGACGTAATATATCTTTCTTATTCATGAGTTAATGAGGTCATCATCAAATTCCAGATGCTGCAGAATTTGATGCTTTTCTTGGAGTCACTCGCGGCACCATAGCTCAAACACGTCGGGTAAAATATGGGAATTGACAGCGCGGGAAAACCGCAAAAAATAAACTGCAACTTGTGCCCCATATTTAAAGTCCAATTTATCGTTTTCCATAATTATTCACATTGTAGCACATTATTAAACAAAACAACACCACTTTTGACCAATAATATCCACAGTAAATTTATTTACAAAACAAAAACTTGCACTTTGAGATAAGATTGGACATATTCGCTTAATTTATTATATTATAACTATTTTTAATTTAATTTAATTGAAAAATTTATTATTGGGTACTCTTAATAATTAGTATTATTTAGTTAAGTTAATTGACATATTTTTAATCATTTATTTATTAGGTACCTATAAGTTATTGACAAAGCCTCTTTACAGCCGCAATAAATCTATTTATTTAAGTGTTTTTTTGTAAATGTTTAAACCTTCAGTTCTGTTATTTGTCATGTACCTATCTATAGTGATAAATGTATAATATATATATATATACATATATATTGAAAACTACGAGTATGACTTAACCAAATTCCGGTAGGAATGTATGGTGTTAAAACTAAACTAAACTAAACTTGACATGTCCATGCAAAATGGCGCGAAGGACCAAAAGAAAAATAAATTAAAAATTGTGTGGTCCTCTTTTTGTTAAGATGTAAGTGTGTGAGTGTGTGTAAGAGGGTGTGTAAACTTAACATACTTTGTTATTATCGCATTCCTACTTTAATAGTAATTCCTCAGTTATATTATTATATTTCTAAAACAATTCCAGGGTGTGGTAGTATTTGGTCTGCTTTACCAGCAGCCGTTGCAGTACCAACACTATACATACCCTCCGTGGGCCGTGTTCTTGGGTTGGGGCCTGGCTTGTTCCTCCATCATGATGATACCCATCGTGGCTATCTATAAGTACATCACGACTCCTGGCACTTGTAAACAGGTTAGTAATCATTCCTAGTCAAAAGTGTTACGTACTTGTTTCAAGCGGGTGTTATCTATATATATGTATAAAGATGAATGTCTGTGTGTATGTTCCCTATGCCTTTCAAAACTACTTGACCGATCGGGATGAAACTTTGGGAATATGTTGCAAGGGCGTACCCAGGATATCAGCTAGGAGGGGGCAGCTCATACCTGTTTCGAGAAGATTGTCGGTCGGGTATATTGAAACAAAAATCATGAAAATTTACTTTTATTAATTAGTTTAATTATGACACAAAACAAAATATTATATATTTATAATAATCATAATAAATTTAACAGTAATCTTCTCGGATTTGCCGAAAATTTGTCTATGACAGTCTTTTCAATAAACTCACTGTTTTCACTGAAAATATGTTTTGTTTAGAGTTTGAGCAGAGTAGGTAACACGTTTTTAATTCCCACTTGCCGGGAAAGTTGACGTTTATTTTGTCTTTAGGGGGGGGGGCAGCTGCCCCGCCTGCCCCTACCTGGGTACGCCCTTGATATGTTGTGTGAACATCGGGGAAGGTTTCTGACATATTAGATTGAATAATAAGTAAATCTTAATATATTAAACAAAGTTATAATTATGTTATATTATATTCTCTTTTGCCATCTTATAACATTACTCTGCCTAAATGAGCCATTTATTATATATATTTGATAGTAATATAGTTTCTCTTATTTATAAATATATTAGTCATAATAATATTAGAATTTAGTTACTTTTATTTTTGTATAATAAAAATTGTCCTTTTTATTTTATTTAAATTAAAGAATCTTTTTGTTTTAAAGCAGATGTGTAGTTTTGTTGGTTTTGAATGGTTTAAATGACCTTTCGTCAAAATAAGCTCATTATACCTAAGACGTATTTATCAAGCAAAATTTGTGACGTAAATGAAATTCGTCAGTGGCAATATTGTTACTTTAAAGTGACAGAAGGCCAGAAGTCAAGATAGAATTGAATAAAACAAAGTCGGGTTTGTTAGAACACTTATAACTCGAGAACGGCTGGACAGATTTTCACGGTTTTTGATTTGTTGGATTTGTCTCCGTCCCGAATAGCAGAATAACTATAAATAAAATTAGAAAAATTTTGAAATAAATAAAATAATAGGAAAAACATTTTGTCATACAAAACAGTTCGTGGGTTTCGTACGCCGGGTCAGCTATTTTTTATATAAATGGCAATCTAACAATATCCGTTCACTTGAAAGTAATAAATTGCATCTGATATCATTCCAAATGGAACATACTTTCAACGAGAACAACAAATAGGTGGTAGGCGGACTGATGGTGGTAATTTTCCCAGTCTGCCGTGGCGGGGAAGTATCCACCGTTCGTACTGCACTACAATTAATGGGTTTGGGATTCAGGTGGTTAGAGATTTTATTAAACAGATAATAGGCTGAGTTTGGAATTATTTTCCAAACAAATGGAGTTCCTTAAGGTACTATCCTGGGACCAGCACTACACTCCTACTACGTTAAACGTAAAGCTATTTTAGTAGCCTTATTATCTTTCACAGCCTCTGTGGTCTAGCGGTTAAGTCCGTAGATTTATTTAATTTGTGTTATTTCTCGAGCCGGTATGTCAGACATCGACGAGCTTGCCACTTGTCATGATTGGCCTATAGTAAAGTTGGATAAATGTGATTCGCTTCTTAAAAAACAAATCTATGAAGACAAATTTCTAAGCATTCCATGGATTCACCGTACGGGTGCCGGGTCCACGGTGTGTGGGTAATGAGATGAGAAGAATTCTAGTTTTGGAGTAGCTTTGCACTGCTGTGACTTGACCAGGTTTCCTACTGCTGGAGCTATAATCGAAGGCCGCAAACCAGCATCCTATTTTTAAAAACCGCATAACTGGCATATCAGGAATCATACACTATTTGGTTGGGTAGGGCTAGGGAGAGCCATAGAATGGTGGATGTTGAGCGAACTATATGTATTATATTATATATATAATATATTTCTAAAATGTCCGTAATTTTATTCCTTAGAATGTTAGTAGACATACATATATTAAAAGTACATTTAGAATTGAATAAGCTTTAATAATGTTGTATTGTGCGAGCGAGAGGGAACTACGTAGCTCAGTATTTTAATACTTATGTACTATTTCAGAGACTCGCCTGCTGTATTTCACCTGAATCTGAGCATGAAGCGATTCGTGGAGGAGCCCCTGTCAGCCGGTTCACTTGGAAGCATTGGCTTTACGTTTAATTTCAAAATACTTTTATGAAAAATAAACCTTTAAAGCTACATTGCATAGGGTAATTAACCGTTCGTTCCGATACGCGATAATAGTAACCTAAGCACGCTTAAAGGTGTGTCTCGCGCTTAGACTGCTCACGATATCGAGGTAGATCGCTGTGAGCGCTGTCAGTTTTTTGTCATTAAGTCGCGCGCCATTTTCAAGTTTATTTAAATTAAGTTTTCTTTTAAATTATTTAATATTGTAATTCGTTTATACTGTTTGTATATTACTTCTAAAACAAATCTATAATTAATATTTAAGTAGGAAGTGAAAAAAAATGTCTGTAACACGGCAAGTTATTTTAAAAGACCAAAATAAGTTAATAATATTAAACTTTACACATATAAAGATGAATAAACCGAGAGATGTATATTGGTTAGTATTCATACTCAAAGATGTGGAATCCGCAATTTATCTTCCATGTATTTAAAAAAAAAACTATCATTTTATGAATGAAAATGTGATTTAGACCGTCCCGAATTTATATCACGCTCTGAGCATCCAAATCGCGATATTTGATTCGGAACGACGGTCAGTGTCGTAATCGTTCTAAGCGCTCTGAGCGCGAATCGGAATGAGGAGTAACGCATCGACAACATTTACACATTTAATTCATAGAATGACTAGCTTCCACAATTGAGGACACAAAGTTAGAAAAAAAAACTATTAAAAAATAAATCATCATCTCTCCACTGCTGGATGTAGGCCTCCCCCAAGGCTCGCCACTTAACGCGATCTTTCGCTACCCTCATCCAACCCCCACCAGCACCTTCTTCAGGTTCTGTCCATCTGGCGGGGGGTCGTCGTCCCGTTTTTCAATTACAAATGTAAGATCTATTGTTATTTAAAAAAAAATCATTTTTACGAGATTAATTATTTAATCAAGTCTTTGTCGATAAAGTCTTGAGCCTAATTAACTAAATAAAATTAACTTATTTAATCTCAAACAAAATAAATTATTAATATACATTACTAGAAATAAATTAATAATAAATACTTCTTGGATTTTTTCTAATAAATTCTTATAAATAAAAGTACAGTCAACGTAATAAATGCTAAAACAGTTTGACTGTAGCCTAAAAGTAAAAAAGCGCAAAAAAAAAAAACTATAGAAATATTTACATACATATATTTTTATCGTAGAATTTAGATTATATCTGTTAGAATTGAATATTACTTATATAATAATATATTTTATACTAAGTACTTATATAAATATAATATTAGTGTAGTTGAATTATTATTGTAAGCCCAGCTTCTACCTAATTAGCTAAGCTAGGGTCTGCTGTCGGGTGGTAAAACGCAAAAAAAATATCTCAGAATACAAAATGTCCCATAACTCATTTGAAAGCGGGAATGTATGATAGACCATTAGTCCTATTCTGTTACTTAAGCACAAACCTTATGCGAGCGGTTATAGAGTTGAGATTTTTTTATTTTATTTTATAATTAACATTTTATTCGAAGTTAATTACTTATAGTACATTAAATATAAATTAAAAGCTACCTAAATAATAAAATTAAAAATAAACTAAACTATAAATAAAAAATGTATTTGCGCAATTTGAGGTTCTCCGCAGAAAAAGCCGCACTTCCCGCGCCTGACGAGGTCGCCTGGATGTGAAATGGAGCTAATGTCAAGTTTCCACGGCCCAACAGTCATTCCGTCGGGTCTCTTGCCATCGCTCCGCACAATCCCACATGGTTCTAATATTGCGGGTACCCCAGCAGTGACAAGAGCCCTTCGGATGATGTCGTTGAGAGCCGCGTGACGAGGAATGCGGCCAGCACTTCTAGCACAAGAAAGCCCGTGGTGTCCGAGATGATCGACTGGTTCTCCGCATCGACACTGAATTGAATAGTTGAGAATTGAATAATAGTTTGTAATTATGACGCAAGCTCTGACGTAAATAACGAAATCCACTAATAATGTTTGCGACTAGTAACAGAATAGGGCCGCAGGTCCCTGTCAATTGTGACAATTGTCAAGCGACATATGAATATTTTGAAAATTATTTTCTATATAAATTCCTATAAACATGATAGGATCTTGTTACAAATTGTATGTATCTAAATTTAATGACAATTATTTTGTGACACAATAATTATTTTTTATAGTCGACATATTTGTAGATTTGTCAGTAAATATTGACATGTGATTAAAGCTTCGTCATGGTTGCGTTTCAATTGTAGTATTTCTTGGTTAACCTACGCGTATTTTCAAAATGGCTCTCCGTGAAAGTAGTAGTGACGATAGTGATAGTAGTGTTTTTTTTCTTCTTGACAATCGTCACACCTATCCGCATGGTAAAATACCTGGGAATGTATGATAATCATGTACCTACTTTTAAGATTATTATTTTTAAGTTAGTAGTACTCTTTTTGAGAAGATTTGAGGTCTCGGTTTTTAATGGGTTCCGACTTTTGGTGACCGAGAATTTCAGTGGTTCTCGAACTTTTTTGGAAATTTGATTATCGTCATGTCTTATTTATTTATTTATTTAAATACTTTATTGCACAAAAACTTAAAATTAGTGTACATAGACGAGTTTAATCCCAGTTAGGCATTTTCCAACAACTGATGTCTTCACTGATACACGCATGATTAAGACGAATCGATTGACGTGATAATTATCAAAATTGCTTCACATGTTTGGTCCCCAAAAGATCAAACCAAAAGGAACAAACATACATATTCGTTCATAGGCTAATAAACATATAACCATTCATTGCGTCGCGCAGACAGGTAATAAATATCTCAAAACGGCTTTATATACCTACTTACACGTAGGTACTGTTTACCTACATTTTACCATTCGACAGCAGAGGTGTTTCGTCCTGAAGTGGATCAAAACTTACTAAGATCTGTGACATACACAATAACTATGTAAATAACATATTATAAATACACATATATATTTTATATTGGAAAATGTTTATTCCTAATTTTAAAGCTTTAAAAATAAAACGGTTCTGTCGTATTGCGGGTTCTGAGCCAATTCCTTAAAATTATTAATGCCCGCATTTTCACTAGGCCGTCATTTTAACCCTTATAGTCCAGAAGTATATTATACTATTAATACAAGGGTTGGGTTCCAACAATATGTTGATTGCCTGTAGTATATGGTTGTTCAATTCCAGTGTAGGGGAAGGTGGGGTAATTGGGAACAGCTTACTTTAAACGCTCTAAAATAATAGAGTTTTAAATGCATTAACAGTCTATGCAAGAGTAATGTTGATATCTACCTACTTAATAATTTATTGATTTATTTATTTGGAGAAAAAAAAAAACAGAAATGAATCATACAAATAGGCAAAGGATACAAAAACAAAGAGTCATAAGTTACATTCGAATCACTTCCTTTGATATTTCTCACTAAGAACATATAGGAAGATAGTTTGGTGGTTTGAGTACAACACGGACCTAATTATCGTTATTTTTTTTTTATATTTTTTTTTACCAGTTGCATCAATAAACCATTCAATTAACAATTTTGCTGATCGTCAATAAGTACCTTAGTGATATTGGTTTTGTAACTGCTGCAGCTTTGTGTCAACATGTCGACCGAGGCAAGTCTGTCGTCGTGAACGCGACACATTCTGGCGAGTGGCGCCCGTTTGCCCGCATTCGTTTTGGCACGTGGTATGACATATAGCGACCGAGATCTAGTCCTTATTATAGGGGCACGAAACAGTATCTTTTGTAAAATGTCCGGGCAATTAAAACTACTGTTATGTTGTTTGAAAAATTAACTATATAATATAAGCAATTAAAAATCACTGCGATTCCTTTTTATCCTAATGCATGTGGGGTAATTACGGACAGGGTAAAATAAAAACGACATGGGAAAACTGGACTTTATTATACAGAGTGTCGACCTTGGAAACTAAAATGTGTTTTATTCACTTGGTTAAAAGTGTTGTTTTCGTCATCATCATTACAGCCACACATCGTCTTAGACCTCCACTGCTGGAGATGGGCCTTCCAGAACATATATCAGGAGAATTTGGCCTACACTCGCCACGCTGGCCTCACGGCTTGGCGAGGATATAATGTCAATTTTTAATGACGATTTCACAAGTGGTATTGGTGGAACCGGGACAGACGGCTTAACGTGCTCTCTGAGGCACGGGAACGGTGGCGTTATAAATCCATGACATGTTTCTTTCTTTTTTTTTTTGGTTTTTTCATTGTTCTGTAATTAACGTAAATTAGGACGTAACCAAGTGTTCCGATAGGTCCCTATGGTGATAAATAAAAAATAATAAAAAAAAATGTACGCAAAAAAAGTACACTTCTCATTGGTACATGCCGGGTGGGTTTGGACCGACCTTTGTAGGATTAAAGGAATGCGTTTTTACAACCAGCAGCTATAATGTTAACCGTTATTCTGTATTTATAATTTTGTTATTTTATTGTTTCTCTTTTCAAATGATGGTTATCATGTCTGCTCCAGATCCACCAATATGTACTATAAAATGATATCGTTTTATATCAATATTGTAAAAAATTACTTGTAAAAGTGCAGAATACATCTCTTTTTGTCCTATGTCTACTTGCAAAATAAACGAATTACATTGAATTGAAAAACCAAGCTACCACCGCGCCAAATATCGTTTTACTGACTAATTGGTGGCAGCATTGCCCTAAGTTACACCTCCTTACACTTTACATTTAATGACACGCCGAAGATCTTTAATATTTTTATTTAATAACTTTATTAATTTTATATTTATGTACAAAGGCGGACTTAATGCTGCTAGGCATTCTCTGACAGCCAAACCGTAATATTACCGAGTAATACCGTATATATAGTAGATTCAGTTTTTTCTGTAGTCTGTCAGTAGGTAATTTTGAGGCATCTAAATCAATAATAATAATAAATAATTTATTGTACAAAACCAAAACAAGTGCAAGTACATAGGCGAGCTTAATGCCGTAAATGCATTTTCTACCAACTAACCTTTGTGACTGAGATACTCGTATGTTATAAGCGGGTGCAAAGATAGTTGAAATCATCAATCATGACATCATCAATGACTGCCTCCGTGGTCTAGCGGTTAAGTCCGTGGATTTAGACTCGGAGGTACCGGGTTCGATTCCTGGTCGGGATACAATAATATTTATTAATTTAATTTATTAAAATTTAATTAATATTTAATTCATTTGCGATATTTCTCGAGTTTGGTACGCTAGAGACATCGACGAGCTTGCCACTTGTCATTATTGGCCTATAGTAAAGTTGGCTAAATGTGAATCCGCTTATATATGTGTGGTTTCTGACCACCCCGAAAGGGAAACGGTCGTGATGATATTTTAATACTAAATCAATGACCATTTTTATATGATAAATCAACTAATAGGGGTCAAGGAAGGTCGGTTGTCGTTGTTCCCAATTTAAATAAAATGGTTTTTGGTAAGCTTCAAACTTGTAGTCTATATTCGTCCAAGGTGGTCATGATGATGTCAATTAATACCAACATCTTAATTCAATATCAATTACTACATACGAAAATTATAATGAAAATAGAATAAATCTTGTCGGGACTCAATGTGAAAGGACGCGAGCTGCATCTCTCTCAAACACATGAGAGCGGGTGCAATAAGTGACGATTGACGCGTTCACTATAAGTAGGTATGCAGAAAATTGTAGATATCTCACTGTTCCCAATTGCCCGCCGTTCTAAATTACTCCACTTTCCTCTACTCTTAAGATACTTAAATGTAACTAGTAATGATTTTACATACTCTTATAAACTTATATATATTAAAATTAAAAGATGGGGCCATCCATTAATCACGTGATTCTCGAAAGGGGAAGGGGGGGGACCCTGCGTAGTAAATTATCACGTGTATTTATAACCTTTCTGACTAGACATTTTTATTATGGTCTCTAATTTTCTTGATTATACTTTAGACCTTTATTTATAGATAATATACTAAAAAAATTTGGAATTTTTGTAGGTATCAAAAAATACACGTGATTTTGGATAGGGGTTAGTCTTAAACCTCACCACGTATCACCAAGGGGACGGAAAAATGCATAAAAAAACATTACGTGATTAATGTACAGCCCCTATGCTAAATTATATAATATCTCTAATAAATTGTTGTAAATAATAATAATCCTAGATTGCGCTCCATAATTATAAATATTCATCCAATCCAAGTACGAGACATTTACCTATTTTATTAGGATTTAATATTAAATTTGACAATTAAAATTATGAAAGCTTCATGAAGGTTATTTCTAGTAGAAAGTAATGGCTATCAAAACTGTTAGAGTGAGCCAGCCACACTTAAGTCTAGCGATGAACGTAGGCCACGTTCCGTTTATAGAAATTACCAGTAGCCGCTGGCATAAATGCTAACACTTTTAGCGTAAACTATTCAAAAATAAATAATATTTAAAAAAAAACATTTTAACCAGAGTGCTGCGAGAGGTGGTTTACTTTTTAACAGATAGAAAAAACGTCAAATCTAAATTGCACTGTTTGATTATTTTCCATTTTAACTCGTCAATATCCAAAAAATAACCAAATTCGTTCCATTTATCGAAGCTAAATTAATAATGGAGCTAAAAAAAGTAACATAGCTCACCCTGTGTTTGACTTGACGCTTTCAAGCGCTTTTTACACTTTGAAAATAGTTCGACTTGGTTCTTCGACTCTATGGTTTCCATAAAGTTTTATCAAAATAGCGTTGAACGCTTTGCCTTGCTTTCGATTCGAACATAGCATTATATGAAACGGATGGTGGCGCTGGTTTACGTTCGTCCCTTAATGAACTGTGTTAATTCTGACGGCATAAATATATTTGTATACTTTGAATAGTGGAACGCAATTCCTATTTGTAGAGATGTCATTGTATAAATATGTAGGTGCATTCGGCAACGTTTATAACTTGTAGGTAGACTGTGTTCATTTATAAATAAATGTCTTAGATCAACATTACCTATGTATAAATGTATTTGTGTGTTTTATTTGCCTACCCATCTACCCTTCAAAGTGAAATATAAATCTCTA
Source organism: Tinea semifulvella (assembly GCA_910589645.1). NCBI lineage: Eukaryota > Metazoa > Arthropoda > Insecta > Lepidoptera > Tineidae > Tinea > Tinea semifulvella. The sequence continues at coordinate 6,009,020 of OU342605.1, forward strand.
TTCACCCCGAGTTCATAATGAGCAAAAAGGGCTCCTTTTTACTGAATTTTGATTTGAAATGAATGAAAACGCTACTTGAACCCAAGTAAAAAAGCGCGCTTAGAGCACCGAGTTGAACACGTCCTATAATAGGCATACTGACCTTGTGTTTGACTTGAAATGCTTTTTTCACTTTATTTCGCTTTGAAATTCGTTCGACTTGGCGTTGCTTTGTGGTTTTCATACAAAAATCGGTAAAAAAGCAAGCTTTGCTTTATTTGATTTCAAATCGTATATATACACATATATATGTATACGATTTGAAAGTCAAAGAAAATACATAGCATGATGTTGTTTAACGAAAAGTGACTTTTAAAATAAAGGTCATAGTTTAGGCTAAAGTTTCCGGAAAAGGTCCAACATCAAAGCTTTTTGTAGATGTCGCTAGCGGCACTGGTACCTTGTTTCCACCTATGATTGATCATTTTTTAAATTTATTTGTAGTTTTACATTTTTATAACAGAAAAATGTATTTTAACTTAACATTACCTACCTTAAAAGACGAATTAAGTAAGCGAACACCGTCTTTGAAATGAAAAAAGGTTGAATTAATAGAACGGCAATTTTGAGATCACCATATTTTTGCTTTCGCTTGGAAATCTCGATTCGTACACTTAATAGTTGCTCACTTCTGCATAATATCCAGAAAATAATATATTTCGTAATAAAAATACAAGTTTTCTATGCAACTGACAGTTATATTAGGTACCATCTATCATGCGCCATCTATCGTGATAAAAAGTTAGTGACACACCCCATTGAGTCACACGAACAAAACGAATAAGTTTTTGATCCTGTCCCTGTCCTTGTCACAAGCGGTCACATTTTAGACGCTAGATGGTGTGACGTCACATACCGAGTATATATACTATATTTTGCAATTGTATATTTGGAAATTCCTAAATTATTAAATATAGGTACTGTTAGAATATTATACGAATGAATTGATAAATAGTCATTCAATTCATTGGCTGCGTTGTAGCCCTAAGCAAAGTTTTTGACTGAACTTTAGTTTGAAGTGAATGTAAACACTACTTAAGAACGCCTGTCAAAGCGTAATACAGTAAAAAAAGCCGCTTACACAACCAAGTTGAACACCGTATTGATGGGGATTCGGGACGCCTGTCACTTTCATCATCATCATCATCAGCCTGTGTCTCTCCACTGCTGGATGTAGGCCTCCCCCAAGGCTCGCCACTTCACACGATCTTCTGCCACCCTCATCCATCCCCCACCGGCGACCTTCCTCAGGTCATCTGTCCATCTGGCGGGGGGTCATCCCACTCTGCGTCTTCCAGTACGTGGTCTCCACTCCAGAACCCGTCTACTCCATCGTTCATCGGTTCTGCGGCATATGTGTCCAGCCCATTGCCACTTCAGCTTGCTAATTTTAAAAGCTATATCGGTAACTTTGGTTCTTTGACGGATGTCAACGTTTCTGACTTTATCTTTTAGTGAAATCCCGAGCATAGCTCTCTCCATAGCTCGCTGAGCGACCTTGAACTTGTGGACCAGACCTACCGTCAGTGTCCACGTTTCTGCACCATACGACATTACTGGAAGAACGCACTGGTTGAAAACTTTTGTCTTCAAACACTGTGGTATGTTCGATAGGAAGATGTGACGTAGCTTCCCGAATGCTGCCCATCCTAGCTGAATGCGTCTATCGGCTTCTTTGCTGAAGTTGGCTACTCCTAATTGGACGGTTTGTCCAAGGTAGACGTATTTTTGCACAACCTCGAGAGTAGCGTTTCCCACGCAGATTGGTCTCGCTATAACATGCTCGTTGAACATGACTTTCGTCTTGTCCAAGTTCATACCGAGACCAACCTGCTGGGATGCCACATTTAAACCGTTCAGCATTCTGCTAAGATCCTCCAGCGAGCTAGCCATTATGACTATGTCATCTGCGAATCGGAGGTGCGAGATGTATTCTCCGTTGACTTTAATGTCACGGGTTCTCCAGTCCAGCATTTTAAAGACATCTTCCAACGCGTTTGTAAACAGTTTCGGCGATATTACGTCGCCCTGTCGTACTCCTCTGCGCAGTTGGATCGGTCTTGTATGCTGGCCTTGTATCTGGACGGTCATCGTTGCTGCCTCATACAGACATCTCAACACCTCAACGTATCGCCAGTCAATCAGGCATCGCTGCATGGAGTCTAGAACAGCCCAGGTCTCGATACCAGGTCTCCTGTCACTTTGCCCTTGCGCAAATATAAACTGCCATGTTACAATGGGAATAGTTATTTGGTCTGTGGCATAGATATAGCGCGACGCGACGATCCTATGTCTATGGTCTGTGGCGATAGGAAGTTTTTTTGATGAACAAATACACATATAACCTAATTCTTATACCATTTTTATTTTACAGTACCTACTCGTATATTTTTTTCGTTTACAGTTAAAGTTACTAAGTTAATAGACAACTTTAAGAATCCTTCCACTTTAAATGTCACACTTCGTTGACTCTTTTTTCCTCTATCTTAACGTGTGAATAGTCTTCCTGAAGTATTTGAATAGCTCTTTTGGTTAGGCATAGGGTAAAAATTACAACTAGACCAAAACTATTTTAATCCATATTTTTTTCACACTGATTATTCCTTTCAATTGTTCAGACAGATAGTGGGCTCGTCCAGGCCCGGATGCCTAATGGGCCTGGGTTGGGGATGCCATTTTCCCCGGCAGGATCTTAGCGGGTATCCACCCGCCGGTAATTCATGCACTTTTAGTGCTGGGCGCCGTTAATAGTATAACAGCTGGCTCACGAACCCAGGGAGCTAGATTCAACTGCTTCAGCTCTCCTCCTTCAGATTCCCTAGGAAGCGGTCTTACTTGTGGTGGCCGTGCGCAAGACGGAGCGATATTCTGGAGATGCTTCAAGTGTCCGTTGTCGACCCGATAGAACATACGTACCAGTGGCCAATTCCATATTAGTAGGCATCTCTAAATCTCGAGCTATGACGGTTTCGATGGGGTGTATCACTTACTTTTTATCACGATAGATGGCGCATGATAGATGGTACCTAATAGAACTGTCAGTTGCATAGAAAACTTGTATTTTTATTACGAAATTTATTATTTCTGGATATATCACCGAAGTCAATAGCTGTTAAGTGTACAAATATAGATTTTCAAGCGAATCTAAGATATGGTGATCTCAAAATTGCCGTTCTATTAATCATTTTAAAATGATTCGACATAGGTGTAAACAAGGTACCAGTGCTGCTAGCGACATCTATAAAAAAGCTTTACCTGATACACCCCATTGTTATTCTGTTAATGTAAACACAGTTACGTAGGTACTCCGTTTTTTTAGGACGTGTTTGAAACAGTAATTCAATAGTGCGATTTTTGAGTTAAAACCGTTTGATCTAAAGGTGCAAATTAAATATCCGGTAATTCAACAGCCACTGAAGTGGCTTCGTCCTACTTGAGAAAATTTTAATGCTGTTTAAACAAGTAACCTATTAACTGCAAGTAAGATTAATACGCCATGTATAATGAAAATCTCTGGGTACTGTTGATTAAGAATGCTGGCTGAATGGCAAATTTAGTTAGAAAGTTAGAATGTAATTAAAATTTATTTGAGACACTACCAACATTAAAATAAATATTAAATACTACTAACAACCATAACCAATAAAATTACTCATAATAACTAAAAGGCAATATCGATCAATCAGATAAATTTAATAAATAATAAAACTACAAGTTAGTCTTCTCCTTAGCATACCGGTTCCAGGAGTTGCCGGCCTTTTTCTTCCAATCATTTTTGTCAAGTGGTTGAAGATGCGCTGCTTTTATACGATCTCTGTAAATATAAATATCATTACGATTATGTTGTGGGCGGCACGTCCTATACATTTTTATGTCCTATTTTTCGCTTTTCTATCAACTTCTTGGGCATAGGACTGGTAATGTTGGTAGTCGTAAATAATATGATGTGTGCTGCATCGTTTATGTATAAAAAATCCTTACGCGAATTCCTCGTAAGATTTTGCGGTATGCACAGCATCGCATTTGACTTCGTTTACCCTCCAATACTGTCGATCTTGCTCAATGCAATTTTTAAGTTGGTTCTCCATCGCTACTATATCAGCTTGGCTGAGCGGCATATTCATTTTTCACACTAGTTAACTTAGTAGGAATTTCCTCGTAATTAGGTATTCAAAATTATATTATAGTTTTTGTTTCCTTGGAAACGGAAGCGTTTTGAATTCTCTGCCAAACCATTTTAAAACAAATCATTTACGTTCCCTTACTATCCAAACTTTCAATAACTCAATACTAAAAACATATAAAAAACCTATTTAAAATATAGATTATTATGTAAACAAAGTACCTTGATACAGTAACATTAATTATAAATTTATGTAATAAAATATGCTGATCGATTATGATACATTAAAATATCGTGTGTAGTGAAATAAGAGTGACTGATTGCGCACAGACTATGATGATTGCGTAAAAAGAAAAATCGCAATGGCAGACTGTCAGATTTTTATGTGGATTTCTCAATTTTATTAATTTTTAATGGTATTGTTTTGCAATAATTGCGGAAAACTTAGTAGTAAATACATTGGTTCAAGTCTTTTAAAAGATCCTGAAGACGATTGTTATTTTCTGCATAGCTGTGATTCAGAAACGAAGTAAACAGCCGTCTGTGTTTTATAAATATCTCTTGAATCAATACAGTTTAAGAAATATTTACATTGTGTCACAAGATTTTATCATTATGTACAAGATTCTTGTTGAAAACTGATAAATCCAAGGTAAGCGACAAATAACTTTAACATTACAAAACTGTAGTTTAGATTATGAAAATAATTTAGTCACAATACTTTTTACTTTAAACTAAAAATTAATTCTTAAATATGACTTTTATTTACTAAATAATATTGTTTTAAGTGTATAGGGTCCTTAAAGATAGTTATTTAAGTTTTAACATGTCCTTAATAGCCAGAAATTTATTTTTTAGTGTGAATATGTCGTTGGAACGTGAGAACACAGTGAATGTGTCTGCAGACCCTCGCTCCTTGCTGCTGCAGGAGATGAGAGAGCAGAACTATGACCTTATCAGATTTTCCTCATACAGGACTGCTTGTAAACTCAGATATGTCCAGAAGAAATGTAACTGTGAGTAATGTATTGATTTATATTACTTTTATTGGACAGTACAACCAGAAAACATCAGATTTTATTATAAAACTTGGATTTGATAAGTACTATTGGTTCAGGAACCGGCTTAATCATCCCTAGCGGCCTTAATGTTCTGACTAGGAATCAAACCCAGTGCCTTATAGTCCAAATCCTCGGAATTAAGTGCTAGACCTTAAAGTTATTAGTTTAATAAAGTAAAAAAAGTTAAGTATCATCACATTGGCATCCTTTGCCACACTTTTTAAGAAGTGAATGCACATTTAGCCAACTTTAGGCCCATCAGGATAAGTGGCAAGCTCGTTGATACCTCTATCGTACCAAACCCGAGAAATATCACAAATAAATATAATAAATTATTGTGTCCCAACCAGGAATCAAACCCGGCACCTCCGCAAATCCACAGACTTGACCGCTAGACTATGGCACCTGTTTATTATTTAAATGCTGATCGCAATATTGTATTGTCATATTTCTTGGACCTTTTTCCACTTTCCTTTTTACCATTTTTTTATTAATGTCTTTTTATTTTAGTGCATGTGATAGACATTTGGAATGTCATAGAAGCATTTCGAGAGAATGCACTAAACACTCTGGAGCCCAGCGCATGTGTCAATGTGACCCGGCTTGAGACCCTAGTGTCGTCTCTTTATCATAACCTCAACAAGAGACTACCACCAGCTCACCAGGTCTCTGTTGAAGCTTGTTCAGCATTGTTACTCAACTGGCTACTTTCTGCTTATAGTACTGGGTAAGATTGCTGTTTATTGTTTATTAATCATCCATAGGAACACCTTAATTTGTCTTGGTTACAATTTTATACTTAAATCTTAGTATAATAGTAATTCTTTCAAATAAAAGATATATTACGCGACTCCCATACTCATTCTCTTCGTACTTCGCACAATAATCAACTTTCAATTCCTCTCCACTCTACTAGCAGATATTTGGATTCTCACAGTTTCCACAGCTCGCCAATGAAACAGACTGTTCTTAAAAAGAAAAATGATATTTATTTTGATGTACATGACATGGATTATGTAAATATTTATTGTGTATGTAACTGACTAGTAATTTTATTTATTTATTTATTTTCATTACCTTATAATATGGATTTCTTTAAATACCCAGTGGAAGGTGTAGCAACTGTTGCATTTAGTTTAATATTTATTCCCTCCTTCTAACTCTGTACAAACAATTTCTTATGTCGTTCTCCCAAAGGTTAGCTGTTAGAGAATACCTTGTGCCTTAATGCTTTCGTTGCGGCTTCTTAGATATTTATTAGGGATTAATAAATACATTTGTAAAAATAACATTCGTTTTATTTACTTTACAAATTAAGAGTGACATTATATAAACAAGATTTGACAAATAATATATTTATAAAAAAAGGTAAAGAACTACAAAAGGTTAGGTCACGCCACAACCTACAAGGTATTAAGCTCGCCTATGTACTTTATTTTATTTTGTATATTTCAATGTGCAATAAAGAATTTGATTATTATTATTTTTGTTTCAGTGAAAATGTTGGTAAAATCCGAGTGTTTTCTATAAAAGTTGCATTAGCAACAATGTGCGCTGGAAAATTAATGGACAAACTAAGATGTGAGTACTTTGTATTTATATTTCTTTAACCTTTAACTATGGACGTTCACACATATGCATTCCTAAATTAATACCGTGTAAGGTTATTAACACCGAGTCAGAACACAGGTCATTCGTAAATGCTTGGTGTGGTTACCCCAAGCAGTTCGGAATTACATTGGGTCGCGACACCACAGTTAACTCAACTAACATCAACTCCAAACAGGATTTGTGTCAATGTCAAAGTGACATACAATAATTTTGGAAAAATGATTGAAATTACATTACAACAACATGGTTTGACGTTTTGCAACACGAAATCGTTCGTATACATCAGTGTCGAGTTACACTCATGACTTTATGCAGTGTCACAAAAACGAACGCAGCTCAAACTGCTTATAAATATGAAAATAACAAAGTGCAAGCGGTCTTTGAGACCATGTGTCTATAGTCAAGCAAAAATATTTATGTATCTGCTTAAAATGTAAAATTCAAGGAATATTTTATATTCTGTTAACTTACTACTTACTAACTTTGTATATAGTAACAACGGGAAAGCTCAATAAACGTTATTATTATTAATATAAAATACATACATACAAATACAAATACATGAGAGCGATGGTGGCTCAGTTATAAGAATGCTTTACTTAAAAAGAAAAGCCTAAATTGGTCGGTTCGAACCCTGCCATGTACCAATGAGAAATAGACTATTCTTACATACATTTTTCATTTATTTACAACACCACCGTTCCCGTGCCTCGGAAAGTATGTTTTAAGCCAATAAATTGTCATTCGAAAAATGACATCAGAACCTCGCCAACCCGTGTGGCCAGCGTGGCGAGTGTAGGCCAAATTAGTAGTAGTAGTGTAGGGCTGTGATGATGATGATGATAACATACAAATACCAATTTAAAAAAGTTATTTTTAAACACTTAAGTGAGGGTGCTTTTTGAACTATATTTGTTATTAACTTTATTGCACAATGTATGCAGACCTAATGCCGCTAGACATACTATACTTGTCAAAACCATTGGAACAACTAAAGCAGTTACGACAAGATAAGGCAGGTGCAATCAAAACTAATAGAGAATATTAGGCTACAATATATACTTATGAATAATTACTTACTTACATACTAATACAGTGTAAATCTATGTAACGTCACTCAGTTTAACGACAAACTCCCTAAAGCGTCGAAATTGGCTTTGGTTGGTTTAGCTTGTCTTCCAATTCTGATTTTTCTTCTTTACATTTAACGACAACTCCCTATAACACCATCCCAGTCATATAACCCTTTAATAGACAAAAAAAGTAGAACACTAAATAAAAACTATTAATAATAATTCATAATACGAAAATACCAGAGTAATAAATGGTTTGTTAGCATGTAAAAATACATGGTGGATAAAAAAAAATCTGCTTTTGAAAAGGTTAAGTCAGGGGTTCCCAAACTTTTTATTTTTGTTTTGTATTTTCTCTCTGCGCCCTACGTGGTAATATAGCTGAAAAACAATGGTAACTTATTGAATGTGACGTGAGCTTGATGCTCTCCACACATTATCATAAATACCTACAAGTAAGTTTATTCTTTACTCACTACAACGCACACCTTGGGAACCCCTAGGTTAACCTGTAAATTATCTAAACATCTGCTGAATTTTATGTACCCTTTCAGATATATTTTCCCAACTTTCTGATGGTAATGGACATTTGTTGATGAAAAGATTGTCAGATTACCTTCGAGAAGTCTTGGCTTTGCCGGCTGCTGTCTACGAGTCACCATCTTTTAGTTATACCGATGCTTTAGCACATAATATATTTACCCAGGTTAGTAAAAAAGTATAGTATATATATATTATCACAACCATTTTCGTTTTCCATAGTGAGAAACCCACTCTTATAAAGAAGCGGATTCCCGTTGAGGCAACCTTACTATTAGTGTTGCCCAAAGCAAGACCTAGAGGGTTTGATTCCTGGTCGGGACACAATAAATTATTTAATTTATTTGTGATATTTCTCAAGTTTGATACCCTAAAGACATCGCGGAGAGAGATTTCCTTAGTACTATTGGAAAATGAAATTTATATTGAGTCAGAGTAAGAGTCTTGCGAGACTCTTGTGCAAGACCAAGATTAGGAGAGCAAGACCACGACCGAGACCAAGACCACCTATTCTGATGCATGACCAAGACCATGATTGGGCAACACTACTTACTATAGGCCAATCATGACAAGGCATGACATAACATATCAAACTCAAGAAATATAATAAATAAATCTAGAGGATACCATAGTCGCACTCATAGTTAAAATACAAAAAAAAATATATGTCTGCTCTGGTTACAAGAGGGCTGGTTCTTTCCTCGCCCAGAGAATCAGCATAGTGATTTAGCGAGGAAATGCGGTCAGCGTTCTTTCCACCGCGTGGACACAATTTAAATTAGGTTTTGTAAGTAGGTGTTTTTTGTTTTAAATAAATTAAATATTAATTAAATTACCATACCCACATTTAATAATAGGTTTAATAAAATCATCAACGAAAAATTTTAGATATATATAAATCATATATTTCTTTTAATAAAATCGTTATTTATACAAATACATATTATTTATTTATTTAATACTTTTTTGCACAAAGACAAAGGCGGGCTTTAATGCCGCAAGACATTTTATCATAGCCTCATTGGGATAACTTTAAACACTACTGAAAAGTAGGTGCAAAAATTAAATGATAATAAAAATAATATTTAATAACTAGATGTATAAATATAAAATATACTACGTACTAATACATACGTATATACTCGTATTAACCTACATACAGCACAATAAGAATATTGATTCGGTATGGTGAACCCTGTCTCCTGCACGAGTTGAGCTGTATAATAGGAGACAGTGTCTTCCAATAATGAACATACAACAATTTAGAAGAAAAATAAAATTAAAAAAAGCTAAAAAATTTGTATGTTAGTGTGGGTGCGATGTCTGTATATGCATATGTGTGGGGAGGAAATGGGGAAGGGAGGATAAGCTTGTGTGTGTTTTTTTCATGTCTTTGTTTTTTTTTTTTTGTTTCAAATTAGAAAAAATAAAAGTGAAAATATGTCTAAAATGTCCGTCATTTTATTTCCTAGTAAGTTAACTACATTTGTCAAAAGTATAATCAGACTTCAAAGGGACTCAATAGCCTCTCATAATCCTTTTTATCACTTACACTTTTTGTTTCAGACTGGAAAAGTAACAGTGAACGATTTCCTAGATACATTAATGTCAGACCCGGGCCCTCCTTGTTTAGTTTGGCTGCCACTATTACACAGACTGGCTAGTGTTGAAAATGGTAAGCAAAATAATTTTATATAATTTAAACTAAAAACTGTATTGCACAAAGTACAAAGGCTAATGCCGCTAGACATTCTATACTGGTCAAACCTTTGGGACAACTAAAGCACTTACGACAAGATAAAGCAGGTGCTATCTAAACTAAAAGAGAATATTAGATATATATACTTATGAATAATTACTTATTTGTAAACTAATACATACAAATAAAACTACATACATACATTCTATGAATATACATAAATATAATATACCTACTATATGATGACTATAATGAGATATATACGTTTGTATGTACGTATCTAAATATATATTTTGTGCATGTAAATGATATGTAATTTTTTTATATTTCTTTACTTTTTAATATGGATTTCTTTAAATACCCAATGAAAAGTATAGCAACCTTTGCATTTAGTTTAATATTTATTCCCTCCTTCTAACTTTGTACTCCACAATTTCTTGTGGAGAGAATATATAAATGTAATATAATAATAATATACAAACAGCCTCCGTGATCTAGCGTTTAAGTCCGTGGATTTAGACTCGGAGATACCAGGTTCGATTCCTGGTCAGGACACAAAAATATTTATTAATGTAAATACATACATTTAATTTGTGATATTTCTCGAGTTTGGTACCTCTTGGGTTTGAACCGACCTTTTAGACAAATAAACATAAAAATATTTATGGACACCAATTTTTAACATCCTATATACATAAATTACTATCTAGGAAATTATATCATTTATTTATTTATAATACATTGAGCTAGGACAGGTTAACAGAACTGTTAGTAAGTGCAATGGTTTCTGCACTAGATAATTCTGTCAAGGCACAGAAACCAGATTGATCAGGGAAGGTGTAGTTTCTTGATCCTAGTTTTGCAACACTCGAATGTGGTTGTTATATCTTATTTGTGTATTTATTTCTATTTAGTTACTTATATTTGTTTATTTATTTTGTTTGTCCTGTGATTGCGTTTAATCTAATTTTATGTACTTAATCTTGTTTTAACCATTATATTTTGTTTTTCTTTTTGGTGTTCATTTGCTATTATTGATTTATTATTGGAGTTAGGGTTTACTGAGTAAATAGGGATTCCTAAACTATTATATTGTTATTTTAAGTAATTCTTCAGTACTATCGTATGTTTGTGATAAAAGGAACTTTGTTAACTGTTTCTTGCATTGAAATTTTGTAAGTTTTATTATAGATTTAAGATAAAATTTAGTAATGCCTATACCTAAATTAGAAATCTTTAGACGAAACGCCTCCTATATGAGCGCTAAAATATATAATTGTTTGCCAAAGGTATGGACAGAGATGCCTTATAAAAGATTCTGTACAGTACTGCATGCGTGGCTAGTTCAGGAATGTTTCTATACTTTGGAGGAATACTATGTGTATTTCAAGCAACACAAAGGTTTTTGTGAAGTAAAGTTACTGAAGAAGCAACGCTGAGTTTTTTAGTAACTTTACTTCTATAACAGTTGTTGTAAATTTTTGCATGCTTATGGCGAAATATGTGACCTTTTAATATTAATAAGACCTAATATTGTTTGTTACCATGTTTCCTGCAAATAAATATTTCATTTCATTAGTATTTTTTATAAAAAAAGTAAATAATAATAATTTATTTAATTAAGTATTAATAAGTAACGACTGTTATTTATTGTTAGTTTTAAGTGTAAATTAATTTAAATAGTGCCTAATAAAAATACTCATTAGGTTTATTTTATGTTCTTACCCTTTTCATTTTTTGTTATGTTTTTGTTTTTTTTTGTTTTAGCCATATTTTGCAAATTTAAATTCGACTTTATTCCGTCCTATTTCTTCCCTACGAAATAACGCTTAATAAAGAAAGTATATTGAAAATAGATAATGAGGTATTTATTTTATTATAAATGTAAGGACAAACATGGTCATCTTGTTTCAGTGGTCCACCCGCTAGCGTGCAGTGCTTGTCGTCGTTCCTCGCTGACCGGTTTCCGTTACCGTTGTACTCGGTGTGCCAACTACACTCTCTGTCAGGAGTGCTTCTGGAGAGGACGGGTGTCGGCCACACACACCAACGAGCACGAGGTCAAGGAGTATACCGCTTATGTAAGTCATTAACATCACAAAGCCTAGACCACTTACCTGTCGTTCCGAGACACGATAATAGTAACCTAAGCACGCCTAAAGGCGTTCCGAGACGTGCTTAAACTGTTTTGCCAAAGCTATGTGACGTCACAAATTGATGTCATTTCTCGCGCTTAGGCCGCGTTCGTTTTAAGAAATGTTAGCATGAAAATACCACTGTTTTAGCACAAGTCGTTCGTTTAATGAAAATTCTAATATTTGATGCTAATTTTGTATGTCAGTACCGTGTTGAAAGGAGAGTTATTGATGTTACTTTTTGACATATGTCATTACCATATAAAATGGTTTGTTTACCATTTTTATATACTTTATAGTTTTCTATTATATTTGTTAAAAAGGTATTTTAAACGATTTTATGTAATAAATTCAAAGACCATAATAATATCATGTGTGTTGGATACCATGGTATGATACAACATGAACGAAAATACTCACCGCTCGTTTTATTTAAGAAATGTTAGCATTGTTAAAAAAAGTGGTATTTCTTAACAAAAACGACATTTCGCGCTGGTTTATGAAGTTGCTACGAGATGTTGGAAATGCTATAAAACGAACGCGGGGTAAGACTGCTCACGATATCGAGGTAGATCGCTCTGAGCGCTGTCAGCTGTTTGTCATAATGTCCCGCGCTATTTTCAAGTTAATTTAATATTAGGTTTTCTTTTAAATTATTTAATTTTGTAATTCGTTTATGCTGTTTGTATATTACTTCTAAAACAAATCTAAAATTTATATTTAAGTAGGAAATAAAAAAAAAAATGTCTAACACCGCAAGTTATTTTAAAAGACCAAATTAAGTTAATAAAATTAAACTTTACACATATAAAGATAAATAAACCGAGAGATGTATGTTTGTTAGTATTCATACTCAACAAGATGTGGAATCCGCAATTTATCTTCATTACATTTAAAAAAAAAACTCATGTATAGAATAAAAATGTGATTTGGACCGTTCCGAATTGATATCACGGTCTGAGCATCCAAGTCGTGATATTTGATTCGGAACGACTGTTAGTACCATATTCATACTAAGTCCTCTGAGCTTGATTCGGAAGGAGGGGTTACACACTTCCAGCTGTCAAACGCACATTATAAGGATATAGATGATAGTTTTTATAGGTAGATTTTTGACAGTAGTAAAAAAAAAGTAAACTATCATCACAACCGTTTCCCTCTCGGGGTGGTCAGCAACCATGCTTATAAATAAGCGGATTGACATTTAGACAACTTTACTATAGGCCAATCATGACAAGTGGCAAGCTCGTCGATGTCTCTAGCGTACCAAACTCGAGAAATATCACAAATAAATTAAATCTATTTATTTAAATTAATAAATATTTTTGTGTACCGACCAGGAGTCTAAATCCACGGACTTAACCGCTAGACCACGGAGTCCATTTTTATATAAAATTTAAATATCATGGCAAGCTTACAATATTTGTTTTCCTTGAAAGTAAAAATTGGCTTTTGATATTATTGCAAATGTCACATACAACATAGGTGGTAGGCGGATTGATTGATGGTTGTTGCATTGGCTGTGATCACGGGTCAACTGGTGCTGCGCGGTGTAGCCTTCATACAAATATTGCTATTTCCATAATTAAGATTTTTATTTATTTACATTTTGCCTCACTACCGTCTGCTTTGCCCGAATTCTGCAATACTTTAGCCACATTGCAAGAAGAGAAGACGATAATCTAGAAAAACTTCTAATCACGGGCAAGGTAGACGGTAAAAGAACAAGAGGAAGAAGCCCCAAGCGATGGTACAGTCAAGTGACTGCCCATCTGAACATCCCTGTACACCAGGCCATCCACTATGCCGAGAACGGAAACCGTTGGAGACGGCTGGTGGATGGGCTGCGATTGCGACGGAGTCACGATCTCCATTTTTTCTCAGGACTCAATGAATGCCTTATAAAGTTCATACTTTTACTATGGGCCCGTCACGACAAGTTGCAAACTCGTTAATCTATCTCAATTCAATTCAATTCGTTTATTTTGCAAGTAGGCATAGGACAAAAAGATATCTATTTTGCACTTTTACACGTCAATTTTTACAATATTGATATAAAACGATATAATTTTATAGTACATATTGGTGAATCTGGAGCAGTACATGATAACCATCATTTGAAAAGAGAAACAATAAAATAACAAAATTATAAATACGGATCTAGCGTACCAAACTCGAGAAATGCCACAATAAATTTAATAAATAATTGTGTCTCAGACAGTATAGAATAATATTGTTTCAGAAATCCCCGTCTAAGCAGATAGGCCATACTCTTCGCAAATCATTTCGCTGTGTCCCCGAACGTACCAGACCACAACTACCAAGATATCCAGACCAGCCTGAACGGACGCTCAATTTGAGTCATATTGTGTAAGTATTTTTAATTGTAACAGTTACCGGCAGAATAAAAGAAAGCTGGACCAACTCTGTCTCCTTTAAAAGTACAGTTTGCTACATGTTTTTGGTCTTGTTAAGTTTATGACTTTTGTTTATTGTCCTGATTATTGACACCTATTTGTTGTTGTTCAAAACATGTTTTTTGATAGAAATGAATGTATCAGTATCATCACGACCGTTTCCCTTTCGTGGTGGTCAGAAACCACGCTTATAAATAAGCTGATTGACATTTAGCCAACTTTACTATAGGCCAATCATGACAAGTGGCAAGCTCGTCGATGTCTCCAGCGTACCAAACTCACAATTAAATTAAATATTAATTATATGTATTTATTTATTATTTACTTTAATAAATATTTTTGTGTTCCGACCAGAAATCGAACCCGGTACCTCCGAGTCCAAATCCCGGGACCGCTAAACCACGAAATGAAAGATTCAATAAATTCTCCAAACAATCTTGAAGGCCTATCCAACAGTGGAGTACTAGAAGCTATCATCATGTACTTAATAGTTGTGTGAAATTTCAGTCCACCCTCCCCTGTGCCGGCTCACAATGGTTTTCCAGAATATGTAACCGGCTATGTCAATACTGGATCACTAGATTCCAGGTCATCCAGGTCTACGCATAGAAGTAAGTTTACAATTTAACTTCGCCCCCCCATTTTTCTGGGTCCCTTACCGCCCCGGGTCTAGGCGTCCAGCACCTACAAGGTACGCGTTATCGCGTACTTTGAGAAAGACTGGTTTAAACATTAACAGGTCATTGGAATCTGATAAGCTGCTGGTCTTCTGCTAACAGCGTACTCTTTGTTTAGTCTTTCACTAACATCATTTTGTATTCCAAATGTTAAATAAATAAATAAATAATAAATAAATAAAAAGAAAAAAAAAGTTATTGTTTTGTAAATTAATTTAATGTGAATATTGTTGGTCAAAAGTGGTGTTGTTATGGAAAACGATAAATTGGACTTTGAATATGGGGCACAAGTTGCAGTTTATTTTTTGCGGTTTTCCCGCGCTGTCAACTCCCATATTTTACCCGACGTGTTTGAGCTATAATGCCGCGAGTGACTCCAAGAAAAGCATCAAATTCTGCAGCATCTGGAATTTGATGATGACCTCATTAACTCATTAAATATATTACGTCAGACTTGGCAGTATGGGCTAGACCCTTTACCTTCCCTATCATCTCTTCATCAGGAGAAGAGAACAAAAAAAAAATTAATAATTACGTGTCACAAATACGGAAACTAGATGGTTGATAAACTACATATTATGTTTTTTTTATTATTATTATTTTGTAAATATATACATATTATACATATAAACACCCAGACCGAGACAAATTATACAATGTACAACTTGCCTCCGGTGGGAATCGAACCCACGACCTCCCGAGTTCACGGCAACGTTTGTTACCACTAGACCACTTTGAAGCTATTTTTAGTTTTTATAATTTTACCTACGCGATTTACCTTAGAGACATATTTCTCCCGACGTTACACCCAAGTTGCATTGGCCGTGGTCACGGGTCGACTGGAGCTATGCGGTGTAGTCTAGTACATACTGGGCGGTAGATTTAAACCTACCCACTTATAACTTTTAAAAGTTTTTGGAAATCACGACACTTACAATATCCTTGGCGACACCGGGCGATTTTTCCCGTCGTCGAAACCTATTGATTACTGGATTCCACGATGAAGATAGCTTATAACCCCCCTCTCGATTATTTTTTTTTTTTTTTGTGTTTCTTTATTTCGATCGCTTCGCGTACTATTCTAGGGTAATAGTAACGATCGGTGGAAAGTATCTTTGGGTCATGCAGCTCAATCCAATGGTTTGTGCCACTATCCATTAGGTGTTCTGCTATTGCTGACTTGTTTATTTGGCAGTTTTTTACAGCTGCTATATGTTCCTTGACCCTCTCGGCTATCGTGCGCTTAGTTTGGCCAATATATGAACGCCCACAGCTGCAGTCCACTTTATAATGTGCGGGAATGTTTAAAAAGTTTAATTTATTTTTATTGAAGGTATAGCAGAACATCTTTCTCGTGGTGTTGATGATGAACATAGGTTAATAGCCAGATATGCAGCAAGGCTAGCACATGAAAATAGAACTATGGTAAGATATAGTTATAAGCTGTTTAAAATAATGGTCTTTACACACTTCTTGAATAGTTCCTAACAACTGTAAGTAATATTGTATGTATTATTATTTATTTGAATTTAGTATTATTATATATATTTATGTTTTTTATTAGTTTTAGATTTAGTAGAATTTTAATTATCTATTTTCCTGTTTAAATATTTGCACCTACCTCCCACATACAATGTTCGTAATGTCCCTAAGATTGACTGAGTAAGAATGTCTAGCGGCATTAGGTCCACCTTTGTACATAGTGCAAAAAGTTTTTAAATAAATAAGTATATAATAATAATAATAATCGTTTATTTCCAATGTTTTTCCGTTTTTCTATTGGAGACCCACACTAGGAAGGCCGGTATTGTGGGGTCTCAATTACACTAAATCTATAATTTACATAACTATCATTATTCTTTTTAAATTCGAGCAATTTATGGCCTGAAATATCGAGACTCGCTCAGAAGCATATTTCCTGACATTGATATAATGACATTGCCTTCACAATATATATTTGAAAATATTCTATATGTAAGGAATAATTTAAAGTTATTTAAAAAAAATGGAGACATGCAGTCTCGCAAATTAAGAAATGCTGACAAGCTTTATATTCCTAAATTTAGGCTTCAAAAAACAAATAAATGTTTTGTGATTAATAGTATTAGACTATATAATAAATTACCAAAACCTGTAACAGAATTAGGAGAAACTAAATTTAAAAGTAGTATTAAGAAAATTCTAATTGCAAAAGCATATTATAAAATTAATGATTTTATTAATGACAAAGATGTGTGGAATATTGCCGCTCTGCAAAGATTAGAGAATTAGTTAATAGCACATTAGGTTCTTTTTTAATAATCTATTTTTATTTTTGATTAACTTTACAGTTATTATGTAGAAATATTTTGAATGTAACAATTAGTTACTAATACATTATTGACTAATTAGTAAATACTGTTTATTGTGATACAGTAATATTTTTTTTATTACCTTATTATTATAATATAATTATTTTTTATGTAACATTTAGTTACTATTATGTATTTATTATTTTATTAACTAATATATAAGTTTGTTAACGGAATTGCATGGCAACATTTGGGTACTTAGGAAGTAATTGTTATGTTTATGCTTGTGTGTGTCTCGAAAGTCATTCTTAGTGTTCAGGTTCTCATGGTGTGGCGTGTCCGGTGGTCGCCCCTTCCTTAGAAGGTCATTGCAGTGGTGGCACGTGTGTCGGGTCCCGGTCCGCACCCTAAGGGCCTGGTTGAGCGGGGGGATGGCTGGCACATGCGTTATGTCCGTGATCGGGTGCTGCTGTGGGGGCCTGGGACCTCTGCCGAACACGTTCAATTTATTGTTCTTAAATTAACAGAGGTTTTTGCGTTTTGTCGACTTTCGGGTTGCTAACAGCTTACTTATTGGACCACTTTGCTGCTTAGTCTTCTACTAGCAGGAGTAGAATCATTCAAAATAATTAAATTAATGACGTTTCATAAATGCCTGTAATAGGTTTACGTGAATAAAGATATTTTGACTTTGACTTTGACTTTGAACTTCAAATTAAATGAAAAATTAAATCTAAATTAAATTAAAATTTAAAATTAAATTTAAATAAATTCTAAATACAATAATTAAAAAAATAAAAAACATTGAAGAAATTAATGAAAGGTTAATAAATACACTATATATATGATATAAAGAATAACTATTATAGTAAATAAATAAATAATTAGTCATATAAATTAAATCTCAAGAATGTAAATTATGAAAGATGGTAGGTATGCACTTGATGAAAGATTATATAAATATAGTTTTTTTTAATTTATAAGTATACTTGGAGAGTTCAGAATTCACAATGATAATGTAGCTTCCACAGCATGCGTGCACCTCCATTGACGGGTTCGAACAATTAATTCTGGCCGATTTTTTTTTTTTTTTGTAATGACAGATCGCTTAGTCATCAATGATACTACCCCAGCCTGAAGAGCCACCGCGGAAGGTCGCATGCCCGACACACCGTGAGGCCTCATAAGGAGACCCCAAAGCGCCTCGGACTAATACCCTATAAACCATCTCTCTTTACAGCTAACTCACACTATAAGCTAAGACAGACACAATTATAAAAATATAAATTGTCAGTTGAGATAATAGCTGCTGTATATAGGTATTGTCACACCAATGTATATATATTTGTTTATATGGTTAAGAAATTTTATTAATAATAGTAACAATATTTAAAAATAATAATAACGAACAGAACCGTTTAAAAATCTAAATAAAAGCTATGACTAAAAGTAATACCTATGAGTTAAATGATAAAAGTATCTTATATAATACTTAAGTTAAGTAAACGCAACTATATTAGTAGAGTTTTTTTACTGAATTTTCGATGTTCATTGCCTGTTATTATAGCCAAACTTGCAATAACACGCAATGTAGAATAAAAAACGTAACTACAGCAGTTACGTTTTCCGAAACTTGCATTTTACACTAAGCACAAAGGAGTAAAGCGCGCGTACTTGTGAGAGAGCAATATCTGCCTCTCGCTCATCAGCTTTGCGGATCACAACTACTGTAGAGTTTAAATAATTTAGTTGTACTAAGGTAGCTCTGTTATACAATAAATTTATCACAAAATAGGACAACCAGCTTCTCCGAACACCTCAAACTCCTAAAATGATATCGTTTTTTTTTAGCCTCGAGCTGGAAGATCAGCATCATTAACACCAGAATTGGTAAGTCTTAACGATGTAAGATCTAACTTTTTATGTTAAGTGTATATGTGGCGCGGTGGTGGCTCGGTTGTAAGAACGCGTTCCTTAAATCCTACAAAGGTCTGTTCAAACCCCCCCGGCATGTACCAATGAGAAATACACTTTTCTCACGTACATTTGTTATAGATTTACAAAACCACCGTTCCCGTGCCTCGGAGAGCACGTTAAGCCGTCGGTCCCGGTTCCACTAATACTAACTTGTGGAATCGTTAATAAATTATCATTAAAAATTGACATCATATCCTCGCCAAGCCGTCTGGCCAGCGTGGTGAGTGTAGGCCAAATTCTCCAGATATGTTCTGGAAGGCCCATCTCCAGCAGTGGAGGTCTAGGACGCTGCGCCGTGTTCTAGGGGCTGTAATGAAGATGAAATTATGTATATGTGAATGTGTATTGACAGTGAAGGTGTAATACCGCTTCCGTGGTCTAGTGGTAGCAAACGTTGCCGTGAACTCGGGAGGTCGTGGGTTCGATTTCCACCTAGGGCAAGTTGTAAAAAAAAAGTATAATATGTAGTTTATCAACCATCTAGTTTCCGTAACACAAGCCTCGTAGCTTACCACGGAAACTAGATGGCGCTGTGTGACCTGTCTGGATATATTTAAAAAATATATATATATATAATAAGTGTGAATGAGTGAAAATGTGTAGATTTATTATTTACATAAACTACACCTTTATCTTGCTCAGAATCCTTCAATAATAAATTCAAGATCGCTCAGCGAGCTATGGAGAGAGCCATAAATAGATAGAATTCCAAACGTTGATATTCGTCTAAAAACCAAAGTTTGACCGCTTCCGTGGTCTAGTGGTAACAAACGTTGCCGTGAACTCGGGTGGTCGTGGGTTCGATTCCCACCGGGGGCAAGTTGTACATTGTATAATTTGTCTCGGTCTGGGTGTTATGTATAATATGTACCTATATATTTACAAAAAATAAAAAAAGTATAATATGTAGATTATCAACCATCTAGTTTCCGTAACACAAGCCTCGTACTTACCACGGAAACTAGATGGCGCTGTGTGACCTGTCTGCAAATATTTATTTATTTACTTATAGCATTTAAAATTAGCAAGATGAAGGGGCAATCAGCAGGACACCGACAACCGATGGGGCAAACGGGTTCTAGAGTGGAGACCTCGTACAGGACGACCTAACCTAACCTATCGCTGGTGGGGGATGGATCAGGGTTGCGAAAGACAGCGTGTATCCAGCACAAGCTGATGATATGATGATTAATAAATGGCGAATATACATTTTACAGGGTCGATCATCGTCAGAGGGCGCAGAAGTAGACGCGGCTCGTCAACAAAGGGAACTCATATCGCAACTTGAATCCAAAAATAGAGAAATTATGAGAGAAATCGCAAGATTGAGGTATTTCACGTTAATAAAATCAGCTTTGCACAGCGGAAGTTGGTGCGAGTTTTTTTTTAATATATACTAGCACGGCATGTGACCTTGTGCCCACCTGATGGTAAGTGGGGAGCGAGATCCATGAATGTTAGCAACTGGAATCAGACACTCATGACTGACATCAGTACGTAACACTATGCCGGCTTGACTGGACATGACGGCAATTCAAGCCTAATCCCGTAATGTGTGGATACACTTTATATTATTTGACCGCATATATATTTTTATGGTAACAAACGTTGCCGTGAACTCAGGAGGTCGTGGGTTCAATTCCCCCCGGGGCAAGTTTGTACATTGTATAATTTGTCTCGGTCTGTATAATATGTAAATATTTACAAAAGAAAAGTATAAATTGTAGTTTATCAACCATCTAGTTTCCGTAACACAAGCCTCGTAGCTTACCACGGAAATTAGATGGCGCTGTGTGACCTGTCTGGAAATATTTATTTATTTATTATCTGGGTTTATCGGCACGAACGGTGGATACTTCCCCGACCCAGCAGACTGGACAAATTACCACGATCAGTCTGCCTACCATCTATAAACCCCCAGCAAAATCTTTTTTCCACTTACTGAAAGAATTGGTCTGCCGTCAATACATTTATGAAACGAGCTTCCAAGACGGCATTAACGGAATCATACAGTATTTGGTTGGGTAGGGAGTGAAGCAGAATGGTGGATGGTGAGCGTTTTGTGCAATAAATAATATGACCTTTGTAATCCAGTAGTAGTCGGTCCATTCTTCTCATCTCCCTTTCCCGGCATCCGCATGGTGAATCCATAAAATGCTTAGAATTTTGTCTTCTTTGATTGGGTTATTTGGTGGTGAACATCTTGTTGCATCAAGGCATCATGCTTCTTACCTCTCTTGTGGAAACACAAATATAGAGCGAATTGTATTTAGTCACGCGGCCTACACGGCCAGACGGTTCTGATGTCAGTTTTAATGACAATTAATTAACGATTCCACAAGTTCGTATTAGTGGAACCGGGACCGACAGCTTAACGTGCTCTCCAAAGCACGGGAACGGAAACCCATGTTTTGTTTAGCAATTACAAATATACTAAAAAGCTTACAAGTCCTACCGTATAATATACTAGGCTCCAACTCTTCCAAAGTCAATGGACCCAGTACCCACACGGAGAATCCATGGATTGTTATGTTTGTTTTTATTATTTTAGACGCCAACAAGAAGCAGAAGCGAGTGGTGCAGCTGGTACGGGTGAAGCTCCTCCTTTGGTCAGCGAATTACGGGCTTTAAGACAGAGGAAAGACGAACTAGAAGGTCACTTGTCCTCACTTCAGGAGTCCAGGAAACATCTCATGCAGCAACTGGAAGGACTCATGAGGATGCTCAAGGTAATATTAAAATTTAAAAAAAATAAGTTTTAAGTTGAATTATTTACATTAAGACAGGAAAGACAAACTAGAAGGTCACCTTTCCTCACTCCAGGAGTTTAGGAAACGTCTGTAGCAACTGGTGCGACTTATGAGGATGTTAAAGTAATTAGAAGAAAATAACATCAAGAATGTTAGTTTTAATAAGCAAATTGCGTACATTAAGACATACTAGAAGGTCACCTGTCCTCAATCTAGAACTCTAGGAAACGTCTCATGTAGCATATGAAATGACTCATGAGGATGTTAGAGGTAATTAGAAGAAAATAACATCAAGAATGTTAGTTTTAATAAGCAAATTGCGTACATTAAGACATACTAGAAGGTCACCTGTCCTCAATCCAGAACTCTAGGAAACGTCTCCTGTAGCATCTGAAAAGACTCATGAGGATTTTAAAGGTCATAAGAAAAAAATAACATCAAAAATGGCAGTTTTAGTTAGCAAATTGCGTACATTAAGACATACTAGAAGGTCACCTGTCCTCACTCCAGGAGTCTAGGACACATCTCATGCAGCAACTTTGAGGATTCATGAGCATGCTAAAGGTAATTAGAATAAAAAATCTGTTAAATATCATTTTAGTCAGCGAATTACGTGAATGACGATCAGACAAATGAAAGACAAACTAAAAGATCACCTGTCCTCATTTCAGAGAAACATCTTTGCAGCAACTTAAGGACTAAAACTTGGAGAGACTAGACCTCCATTGCTAAAAATATTTCCAGCCTAGGTTTATCTGACACTGGATTTTTATATAAATCTCTAAGCAACTGTCCATTTCAGACCCAACAATCATCACCCCGGTCGACTCCCAACTCGTCCCCTCGCTCCACTAAAAGTCCTCCATTACCCGGAGTTCAAGGACAACCTACTGCACCTGATACCAGGTAATATTGCTGGATTCTTGCACATAATTAAAACAATAATTTATATTATAAAAATAAGTAAAGTATCATCACGACCTTATCTCTTGCGAGGTCAGAAGCTACACTTTTTTAAAAACATAATTAATTGCGCATGATAGCTGGCTAACAAAAGTAATGGCCTACCTAACGAAATATGGTCTGAGCTATGTAATTTTTAATATTTTGATCAAATAAAAACGGTCTGTATTACACTAGCTGAAAACCAGTTCTGTGACCCATCGGAGGGTACTAGTCGCACCTGAGCCTCGGTCGCGGCAGTCGTCTACAATTTTGTTTTTCGGTGACGTCATACCGCGTTTTCGGTGCTGCAGCAGTTTCTGCGTGTTTCTATCGGCCTGAACTGTTACTTGGGTATTAGTTTTGTGTGAAAAGAGTTTGAGCACTTGAAGAGCAGCAGCTCTATTCTGTTATTAGTGGATTTCGTTATTAATAATAATAGCATAGATACAACATGAATAAAATTTTTTTTTTTTTCAGACAGGTCACACAGCGCCATCTAATTTCCGTGGTAAGCTACGAGGCTTGTGTTACGGAAACTAGATGGTTGATAAACTACATATTATACTTTTTTTTTTTATAAATATATACACATTATATATATAAACATCCAGACCGAGACAAATTATACAATGTACAACGGTGGGAATGGAACCCACGACCTCTCGAGTTCACGGCAACGTTTGTTACCACTAGACCACGGAGGCGGTCAAAAATAAATACTTATGAGATTAATTATTCAATTATATGTGAAATTTACTTATAATAATAATAATATAATACAATAAGTACATAAATAAATAAATATTAAATGTGTACGTTTAGTACACATATACAAAATTTACTATGTCAAAGCGTGAATTGGGTCATTTTGCAATTTAAGGAAATGACTGTAGACCAAGTTTTTAAGGATGGAGATAGAAGGAGCTTGCGCCATTAAT
The DNA here is from genome assembly GCA_910589645.1 of Tinea semifulvella. NCBI lineage: Eukaryota > Metazoa > Arthropoda > Insecta > Lepidoptera > Tineidae > Tinea > Tinea semifulvella. The sequence continues at coordinate 6,033,296 of OU342605.1, forward strand.
TATGTTTTTAAAAAAGTGTGGCTTCTGACCACCCCGAAAGGGAAACGGTCGTGATGATACTTTACTTTTTTGTACTATAATCAAATACCATAAAAGAACAAAAGAAAAATTAAACGACATGGCTTATTTAAAACTTATTTCTCAGGGAAGTAAACAATCGAGGAATGGTTCGCAGCGCACCGCAGACGCCATCTCTCGGAGAACGAGAGCGACTTGAAGGAAGTGCGATGACTCATAGCTTAGGTAAGTGAATTTGTATCCAGTTTTTTTTTCTTTCTATAGTATTTGTGTTAACTTCTATTATGTATAAAACATTTTTGGCTCTCAATGTCTTCTTATTGTTATTCATTTATTACACAGATGTTCGAACTTGTCACGTGCCGGCAAAGCCTTCAAATGCTTCCCCTTAGTGGTTCATATTATTTATTAGTTTTCAATTTTAGTATCTTGCAAGCCACAGTGGCAATTTTGTTTATCTGTGATATTGTTTGTGTATGTTGACTGTTTGTTGCCTAAATAAATAAAAATTAAAAAAATATTATATATCTTGTATTCTTTCAATAAAACTTACAGCTTCACAATAATTTGTTTTTGCTTAGATTTACTAGTTGTTGCTGTAATGGGGTGTGTCACTAACTTTTTATCACGATAGATGGCGCATAATAGATGGTACCTAATATAACTGTCAGTTGCATAGAAAACTTGTATTTTTATTACGAAATGTATTATTTTCTGGATATTATGCAGAAGTGAGCAACTTTTAAGTGTAGAAATCGAGATTTCCAAGCGAAAGCAAAAATATGGTGATCTCAAAATTGCCATTCTATTAATTCAACCTTTTTTATTTCAAAGACGGTGTTCGCTTACTTAATTCGTCTTTTAAGGTAGGTAATGTTAAGTTAAAATATATTTTTCTGTTATAAAAATGTAAAACTACAAATAAATTTAAAAAATGATCAGTCATAGGTGGAAACAAGGTAGCGACATCTACAAAAAGCTTTGCCTGATACACCCCATTGTATTGTGTTTTTATTTTGGCTACTCAAAGTCCCAATTAATGGATACTGTAATAGCATGTGGTGGTTGCCTGTAATTGGTGCAGCATCTGTTTTCTGTCTTAGTTGTAAGTAAAAATCGATGTATGTTTTGTTGCTGTCACTGTTGGCGACCCTAATAAATAAATAAATAAATATTTTGACGTTCACGACGTTTAGCGGATTCGTTATTGCGATATTGCGTCCCGATTCTTTGCACACAACTGCGTTTTTATGGTCTGATAATTCTATTTGACAGGTTTGAGATACTGCGGGGTGAGGCGGAGTGCACAATCGTTCGTCAGAAATGTCAAAATCTTTGACATTCCGCCTAACTTTTGACATTTCTGACAGACGATTGTGCACTCCGCCTCACCCCGCAGTATCTCAAACCTGTCAAATAGAATTATCGGACAATAAAAACGCAGTTGTGTGCAAAGAATCGGGACGCATTATCGCAATCATCATCATCATTATTGCCCCTAGACCTCCACTGCTGGAGATGGGCCTTCCAGAATATGTATCTGGAGAATTTGGCCTACACTCGCCACGCTGGCCAGACGGCTTGGCGAGGATATGATGTCAAATTATAATGACAACGATACCACAAGTTGGTATTCGTGGTACCGAGACTCACGGCTTAACGTACTATCCGAGGCAAGGGAACGGTGGTTTTGTAAATCTATGACAAATGTACGTAAGAAAAGTGTATTTCTCATTGGTACATGCCGGATGGGTTTGAACCGACCTGTGTAGGATTTAAGGAACGCGTTCTTACAACCGAGCCACCACCGCGCCTGTCATTATCGCAATACGAATCCGGTATCGACCGATAATAACGTGCCTATGTGGGAGAGCCTTTAAAACTGGATTGTGCATTAGTACAATTAATATGATAGCATTTAAAAAAAACTGAACCGCCTCCGTGGTCTAGTAGTAACAAACGTTGCAATGAACTCGAGAGGTCGTGGGTTCGATTCCCACCGAGGTCAAGTATAATATGTAGTTTATAAACCATTTAGTTTCCGTAACACAAGCCTCGTAGCTTACCACGGAAACTAGATGGCGCTGTGTGACCTGTCTGGAAATATTTATTTATTTATTATTTATTTACATGCCGTGCTTAGATTTCTTTATTAATTCTTTGAATTTTTCTCCTAGGAATGGAAGGTATGGGTCCTGACAATCGAAATTTTCACCAAAAACAACGCCCGACTAACAGTAAGTAATCTTATACTAAAAAACAAAATGGTGGCGGTTTTTAATTAACGTTTCATCACTCACACATTTCTATTAGATTAGATTAACTGATAAAATAACAGATGTATTCCGTTTTTAGGTGGCAACAAGGAAATTTTATTTAATAAAGTATTAATCGTTGCTTAGCATAGAGGTCCGAGTGCCAGTTTTTCATAGCATCAGTTTCATGTTTGATCGCAGAATAATACCCGCATTATTTTGACGTTTTTTCAACGGCTTCCAGTTAAACTATATACAAATAAATATTGTAAATAAATATCTATTGACATAAGCATATTGTATGCCCATAATATGGGCAGATTGCATCATCATGACATGTACATACAACTGTAATTAGAATAAGCAATCTATACAATAAAGAAATTTGAATTTTGACAAGCGGAGAGATGCCTCAAATAGAACTGCCAAACTCAAGGTACATCGTGACGTACCTTGAAACCTCCTTTAACCGATATATGCCCCAAGGGTCGCCAACGACCCTATCAGCCGTTCAACACAGCTTTTTTTTTTTACAAAAGCGGTTTAGCATCATATTAGATTTGTTAAAATCTAATTCAAGTTGTTTTTATTATCATGTAAGTTTTTTTTCGCCACTTACGATTTATGGTTTTTATTTACGTAACGTGTATAGGATTATGAATTAAATCTATACGATAAATGAGCAAATTATTTTAATTATAATTTACCATTTTGGGCAGAGGATTTGTTTAGCGGGTCGTTAACGTCCAAAAACAAAAAAAAAATGTCACTTAAAATTGTAGTTGCTGTAAAAAATGGCAAGCTTATAATATTAGTTCTCCTTGAAAGTAAAAATTGGCATTTGACTGGCATCATTGCAAACGGCACATACTTTCAACGAGAACAAATAGGTGGCAGGCGGACTGATGGTGGTAATTTCCCCAGTCTGTTCGTGCCGATACCCAGTAAAGTGTATCCACACGTTTCGGGATCAGGCTCGAATTGCCGTCATAACTTTAAAGTCAGTCATGAGTGTCTGATTCCAGTTGCTAACATTGAAGGATTCTGCTACTACACACATCAAAAGTGTCTAGGGATCAACATATATTTTTGCAATAACTTTTCTCCTGATTGATATTCATTAAAATTTTCTTTAAGGATTGATCAAATAAAATGTTTTCGTTTGTCTACAGTAACGATAAACCAAGTCACCTTTGCATTAGTAAAAAAATTGCCATTTTCCTAATAAAGGGATTTTTGACATTTGAACCACTAACATTAAAGTTCGAAAAAAAGACTGAAATAACAGTTTTTTTTTTTAATTTTATTGGGTAACTTAAACAATTAATAATCCGTGTTTCTACCGCGAACACTAACAACACAAGAACATCGGTTTGGCATACTCAAAATGAGTTCATCCAAATCACGCTGTGGAATGGCCGCCCATGTTCGTTGCAACAACAAAAAAAGGTCTTCTTGCGACTGGATACCCTCCATATTCGGCAGAGCTCTTCTCTGAAGAATATCCCATGCATGCTCAATCGGGTTCAAGTCTGGCGACTGAGCAGGCCAGGGCAGGACATTGATGTTAGCTGCGGCGAGAGTCTGTCTTACAACTCTTGCGGTGTGCGGTCGTGCATTATCATGCATTAACTGAAATAAGGGACCGATATGCACTTGTAGAGGAACGATGACGTCTGATACAACCGTCTCAGCATAAATTTGAGCGTTGAGGTTGCCTCTGATCCAAATCAACTCAGTTCTTCCGCCGATCGAAATACCCGCCCATACCATGATGGTTCCACCACTATAAGGATGGACTTCCTGGCAGGATTTTAATCGCTGTTGGCGTCCAGGGGTTCTCCAGTGTCGTATACGTCTTGTATCCGGCCTCATACCAAAACGAGACTCATCAGAAAAGCACACGAAACGCCATTGTTCTTCTGTCCAATTTCTGTGTTCAAGAGCCCATTGATATCGAGTCCTACGATTGTGCATTGCTATAGGTGGTACCCGTAGCGGTCTTCGGGAATGAAGGTTCACTTCATGCAAGCGGTTTCTGACTGTTTGGTCGCTAATTAAGTTCCCTGAAGAGCGATGAAGGCTCACGGCTAACATCATGGCGGTTATTGTTGGAGTTCTTCGAGCTGTGATTTGAATGTATCGGTCTTGTCTCCGTGTGGTGCAGCGATACCGTCCTCCATGGCGCTCAGCCACGGTACCAGTGGTTCGGTAACGTGTCCAAAGTCGACTGATAACACTCTGACTTGTATTCAGAGCTAAAGCCACAGTACGTTGCCGGGAACCAGCTTCTATCATTCCCACGGCTCTGATCATTTCTTCCCTGCTTAAATGACGTCGCCGCTCCATAATAACGTTGGTTTTAATCAGTAGTAGGGAAACAGTAGCACTAATAATGTCTTCAATGCGTCTTATGTTTTTATAGGGAAAATATTGACAGCTGATTTTCATCTTTTACTCGAATTTGATTGACAGTTCCTGTTTTAAATTATGAAATGCACCAAAAAGGATCCTTATAAATTTATAAAATCATAAATTTATTACAAAGCCACATCTCAATCACAAGAAATCCGCATAAACATGCTTGATCCCTAGACTTTTTTGATGTGTGTAGTTACTAGTAAATAATATATAAATAAATATTTCCAGACAGGTCACACAGCGCCATCTAGTTTCCGTGGTAAGCTACGAGGCTTGTGTTACGGAAACTAGATGGTTGATAAACTACATATTATACTTTTTTTTTGTAAATATATACATATTATACATATAAACACCCAGACCGAGACAAATTATACAATGTACAACTTGCCCCCGGTGAGAATCGAACCCATGACCTCCCGAGTTCACGGCAACGTTTGTTACCACTACACCGTTACAATCATCTAGTTTCCGTAATACAAGCCTCGTAGCTTACCACGGAAACTAGATGGCGCTGTGTGACGTGTCTGGAAATATTTATTTATTATTAAAAAAAAAAACGAGCCGTTGAGTAAACGTCTTAGAATTTCTATGCCACTTTCTATGTGAACTGAAATTTGTCTATTTCTTGTTCTAAATTTCCACCCCCTGATTTATTTACTATAGGTTACTTTTCAGTGGGCATAGATAACCGCAGTCTTCGCAGCGACTTGCTTTACGCCGCTGATTCTGTCACTAACGCTATGTCTACCCTCGTCAGGGAACTCAACTCTGGTACATAATCCCATTACAACATTTACCGCCAGTTTCCTAAAGGATGATCAAATTAACACACGTTTTATATATTAAAGAAAAATCATTGCTCTCTTCTTGCATTTGACGATGAATAATTTAGTACAATACTTACTCACTGTTAGTGTTGCCCAACCAAAAATGCAAGGTCTCAAGTCTCTTGCTCAGATATTTTTTCCAAATTTTCCTAAAGTGTTTGTTTTTTTTGGGGTTAGGTTTTTGTTTTCAATAAATTTTAATTGCGTCATGTCCGTAATTAATATATATTGGTCCTATGAAAAACATCCCTAAATCCTACCTATACCTAATGCCTCCGAGGTCTAGCGGTTAACTCCGTGGATTCTGGTCGGGACACAATAAATTATTTAGTTTATTTGTGATATTTCTCAAGTTTAGTACCCTAAAGATACCGAGGAGAGAGATTTCCTTAGTACAATTGGAAAATAAAAATATACTCGTATATTGAGTCAGAGTAAGAGTCTTGCAGAAGTCTTGCGCGACTCTTACGCAAGACCAAGACCAAGATTAGGAGTGCAAGACCAAGACCAATACTTGGTCTATAAGTCTTGGTCTTGCTTTGGGCAACACTACTTACTGTACTGGAATTGCATTGTGTCATCATCAGCATCATAGCCCCTAGAACACAGTCTTAGACCTCATTGGAGATGGGCCTTCCAGAATTGTCTAGATAATTTGGTCTATACTTGCCACGCTGGCCAGACGGTTTGGCGAGGGTCTGATATTTTATTTATTTATTTAAATCTTTATTGCACAAAGACAAAGGCGGGCTTATAATGCCGCTAGACATTCTATCCTAGCCAACCATTGTGACAACTTAAGCATTATATTGAAAGGTAGGTGCAAAATTGAATTAAATTCTACAGTTTAACTATATACTAATATATATATAGTAATACTAATACATATATATACATATACTACATATACCCATACATATTATTACATACACTACATATTATATATCAATGACAACAATATACTAAATTCCAATAAATAAGTTATAGTAACTACATACACATACATAGATAATACTTACTTTTTTTGTGATATCATGTGAATAGACCATTTAATTGATATCAATTGATTAATGAACCCAGGACCGACGGCTTAACCCGAAGCACATGAACTGTGGTGAAGAGAGAGAGGAGACAAATTTCTATGCATTTCATGGATTCACTGTGCGGGTGCCGGGTTCATCGTGTGTGGGTAAGAGATGAGAAGAATGGTGTCTCGGGCTTGCGACCGACAATAGGCTGGTTTAAGAAAAGGAGGCCTCCCTTTTTTCTACTTCTCTCCCTACCCAACCAACTTGTAAATTTATGACAAATGTACGAAGAAAAGTGTGTTTCTCATATCTCTATTTTTTTTGAGCAACCGAGCCACCACAGTTCTTAAACATTTCTCGAGAAATTACACTCACCACGTTTGCGAGGGTCTGATGTAGATTTTAATGACAATTCATTAACAATGCAATAAGGTGGAATTAGTTGATTCGGAACGGTTTAACGTCGTCTTCGATGCACGAAAAAGGTTGTGTTGTAAATCTATGACAAATGTATTTATTTATTTATTTACTATAGGTACACAAACAGATCACAATCTTTATTTAATTTTATAGCAATTTCTTAAGTTCTAGATTGCAATCCAAAAGCAGTGTACACAGCATGCTTATTGTGATTTAGCCATGACATTGTCATTTCAATTAAATTATTTCATTTCAGTGAAATATGTCAAAAGGAAAATATTAATAATAAAAAAAAATCCAGAACACAATATTGATGTAAAGTGTATTTCTCATAGAACCGTGACTATTTTGGATTTTAAAAGAAACTTTTTTACAACCGGACTGCCTCTTGCAAAATTGCGCACGCGCATTTTAGACTTGCCCACAAGGCACGTGATTGGCTGAAATAAAAGCAAACTACCAATCATGTGGCGTATAACAAAATGTTAAACATGTATTATTTTTATCATTCTTTCGGAAACTGGAGGTTATATTGCATGTTAATTCTAACCTTTTTCATTATCGCCGCACCTTGAGCATCAGAATATGCACCCACATACCGTAGTCACCATCCCTTCGCGTACCTATAAATTTGGTGACTCATACATCTGTCGCACAATAAAGATGTGGAATGCTCTTCCAGCCTCTGTGTTTCCACTTTCCTATAATCTGGAGTCCTTCAAGCGAAGTGTGAAAAGACATATAGTCAAGCCGGCATAGTGTTAGGGACTGATGTCTGACATGAGTGTCTGATTCCAGTTGTTAACATTCATGGACCATGCGCGCCACTTACCATCAGGTGGGCGCAGGGTCACATGTGGTAGTATTAAAAAAAAACTAATTATGGTTTTTAATTGATTATTCTCAATTTTAATTACTATGCAATATGCTATGTATTTTGTTCTTTATATCTTTTTGTTTTTAATACTAAAATTTAATTGTCATGTTAATATCACCACAGTCCCCAGAACACACGAGTCCTAGACCTCCACTGTTGGACATAGGCTTTCCAGAAATTTCTGGACAATATTGCCTACACTAGGGTGTAACTTTCTTCATTTGAAATGATAAAAGTGGAGCCTCAAGGCGCGGCGGTAATACTTGCTTTTTAATTATCATTCCTTTATTGGTTTCTAATGTTTTTTTGCATTAATATAAGCTTTGCATCCCTCTCGTTTGCACTTCAACATTTTCAAATATCTTTTACCTTTTTAGGAAATAAAATTAATGATTTTAAAACCATTTTCCCTTCATATACCTAATTAAAAATAAACTGTAAGTAAAAAATGTCCTCTAGAGCAGAGGTTCCCAATTATTATTTTTGCCACGGAACCCTAATTGATTATACCTTTCCTAAAGGAACCCTAGCAGCTAGGGCCTAGCTAATTTGATGACACAAAAATATTACCTTGTTGTTTGTATATTTTCATGTTTGATTTGAAAATAAAGAGCAAATAGATATACTTGAAAAATAATTGCTATGTATACATTTATTAAATAATGAAATACAATGTAACAAGGTAAGTAACGAGTACCTGGATGTTTTTATGAATTTTATGAGGAAAATGAAATTTTTTCACGTATTTTCATAAAGTAGCACTAAAATTGGGCTTAATGTCTGACAGTTTAATGCGAAAATCTGGAGCTGCTTTTTTCGACAAATGTTTTGGTAATTTTTGAACGCAACGCGGAACCCTTGTGGTTCTTCCACGGAAACCCAGGGTTCCGCGGACCACCTTTCGGGAATCGCTCTAGAGACGACCCTTCAGGGATAGGTCCAAGAAGACTGGCAACATTTCCCCTCTTGCTTATTTATGTTTTTATATAAAGGGTCTTCCAACAGGGACTTCCGAACTTTGACAGTTGATAACAGCCATCTTCTTAATGCTACATCTGTTAAATTAGTTATAATTCATTCAGTACCGCGTGCTTTGCCCATTAAAAAAAACATCTTCAGCCTGAGGCCCATTTCTGGATAAATCGGGTGAACAAACAAAATTGTCGAATTTGGGACGACACCAATCCACATGAGATCAATCCCGAAAAAGTCACTGTTTGGTGTGAATTTTGGGACATCGGTCTATATTTCTTTGATATCGACGTTGGCCAGGCTATCATTGTCAACGGCGAGCGCCATAGATCGATGATTACCAACTTCTTTTGCCCTGAATTGGATGATCTGGAGACCAACGACATGTGGTTTCACACATGCCACATTGGATATTCTGCACGAACGATTTGAGGGCATGGTCATCTCACCACTGATTTGAATTTGTATATAATTTAGTTAATTTCTATCCACTGTAAGAAATCTAATATTTATTCATTAACATTTCAGAGGGCTCCGATACGGAAGACACTATAAAAGGAGGTGTTGGAAGAAAACATAGAGGTCAATTTAATTTTATTTATTACTTTTTCTGATTACCTTGAACATATAAATAAAATAGCTATAGTGGAACCAGAGTTATCATCATTACAGCCCCTAGAATACAAGTCCTAAAAGTCAAAGTCAAAAGATCTTTATTTACGTTAACCTATTACAGGCATTTATGAAACGTCATTAATTTAATTATTTTGCATGATTCTACTCCTGCTAGTAGAAGACTAAGCAGCAAAGTGGTCCAATAAGTAAGCTGTTAGCAGAAGACCAGCAGCTTAGACTAGACTTCCACTGTTGGAGATAGGCCTTCCACAAATGAGAATGCTATTTTTTCTTAAAGAAATGTGATATTTCTCGAGTTTTGTACGCTGGAGACATCGACGAGCTTGCCACTTGTCATGATTGGCCTATAGTAAAGTTGGCTAAATATAAAAATAATAAATATGAATCCGCTTATTTATAAGCGTGGTTTGTGACCACGCCGAAAGGTCGTGATGATACTTTACTTTACAATTAATTTATTGTGTTTTCATAATCTGTTATGAATTTAATTCATTTTAACCTGGCATTATGACAATTGACAAAAACATTTAATATATAATGTATATAATTATGCCGATATAATTGGAGAATTATGAACACTTTGAAATCCTGTGTTTTATCTATAATAAAGTACCTGATCATAATAAAAAACCTAATCGTATAAAAGTGCTTTGCAACGACTTCATACATAAATTTTAATCAATTGACTATTTACTTAAATTATATTTTAATGCTGGGGTAAAAAAGATGCTGTAATTAAATAAAAAAAAACACAATAAATTGTTATGATTATTGAATAA